>CM041211.1:6466-1327271 GCA_023065735.1 Coffea humblotiana
ATTTGTCGCAATGCCCGCGATTGTTTCCTGAGATATCAAGTGTTGTTCTGCAGTGAAAATGACAGACACAGACACTGCTGCAACTCTAATTTCCGCTGATTGTCCTTTAGCGAAGCTCCCGGATCATCTGCTGATAGAAATCTTCCTGCGTGTTCCCATCTCAGACTGGGGACAAATATCATGTGTCAAGAAACAGTGGGCTAAACTATTCCAGGAAGAATGCTTGTGGGATGCAGCCCTTATTAGGAGTTTCCCTTTGGCTGGCCAAGCTAAACGGTGGCCAGGGCCTATTCCTCGGGGTTTGAGTAAAAGGTAGACTGGGAGTTTTTATTACCTGCTTACGAACTTATGCGTGTTTGGAAGAGATTATCACATAATTCTCAAATCATGACCTTCCTCATTTAACTTATACTCAAGCAGCAGTAGCAGGAGCTTAAGGGCAAGCTTCCTGTTGTACACTTCGCATAAATGTCACTCAGGTGTCATGTTATAGTACCTTTTTTGGTTTTTTAGGCGTCACTGTTTCTAATTGCTTTCCTTAACAATATTTGGCATTGGAAGAAATTTTTTTTTCCTTGTGAAAACTGTACGTGATCAGAACTCTGTTTTCTCTTTTTCTTTTTTTTTATTGAGAGGCTTATCGTACTCCAACCTTAAACATCAAAACAGCTTCCGCTCTTAGCTGTCTTCCCTCTCCTTCGTTGAGAAAGAAGACATCCAAAGTTTCTAGGAAGAGAGTTAATTTTAAGTGGATAATTGGTTAAAAGACTGCAACAATAAACAAAATTATGTGCTACACATTCGGTCTCTAAATAGTATCCAGATTTTGTATTTTCTTTATGTTTCCTTATATTGTGATTTATTCTTCCTGATGTTAATACAAAGGTAGGTGTCATTAACAATCATTGACAATCTTGTTGCCAAATGTGATTGTGATTTCAGGAGATACGCTGCACTTTATGTCAGTAAACAGATTTTCTCACTCCATGATGAAATTGATGAAATTGTGGGGCATACTTATTTGTTTCTCAGGGAGCAGCTTGAAGTTTCACCAATGCCACTTCCATCTGGGATACTTCATGGAACCATAATAGGTTAGTTGTCAGATTGTTCAAGTTATGTTAGGATTTGATTTCTTCTTTCTTCTTTATATTTGGAATTACATTACAATTACAGAAAATTTTTATAATTTAAAAAGTTCAGCTTAAAATGAGAAAGAAAAGTTGAACTTAGATCCAGCAATGTCACTCAGGCTGAATTTTGTCTAATGGAAACTAGGAAAAAAAAAAAGCTATGGGAAAGCTTATTTGGCTCCCTATCTTTGGATGTCTGAACCAGATCACGTACTGCTCAGAGGTAAATGTCTTGTACATGTTGAGTGAGCCAAATGGAATATGTAATTTGAGCAAACATTCTCTGCTTGGGGCACAAGATGCTACAATTGCCTTGTAACTTCTGACTTAGAACTGATTTATTGTCAATCCGTTTTGGGTTTTTTCTATTTTGCTCTCTGGAATTTGTTGGGAAGCTTTGATATAGAAGCCTTTGCCGACAAGATTTTATAAAGAGTGTAATGTGTTTTTTTTTATGGCTGATGCTTATCTCATTTTTAACTAACTGATGCTCTTTTAAGGAGGTTATACTGTGATCTTCGTTTCTATGTGGTTCATTGTCTGAGGCAGTAGTTTTATAATTATTTTTATCAGAAACTTATTGCTCCCCAGATTAACCTTAAATTCTTTTGCTTTCTAGCAGATCAGTTTATTGCTTGTGGCAAATCACAGGATAAAGCATATGAGCTTGCTTCCCTCATCTGGTTGGCTGTTATTGACAACTTGGAGGAGACTGAGCAGACCTTTTCTGTACTTAAGCGTCTAGCACTGGATGGTGAAGTAAGCAAACGCTCATTTTCTTCCCTCCCCTCTTCTCACACCTTGTTCCCATCCCCCCCCCCCCCCAAAAAAAAACACCAAAAATAAAGGAAAAAAGGAAAAAGAAAGTAACTTTTATTAAAGATCATCGGAGAATTTTCAGAAACAGAAGGAAAATACTATCTGAGACAACCCGTTCCTAAACTACTACCATTAAATTAAAGCTACAGGAAGAAGACATGGTAACCACTGCACCAGCATACTGTTTATAAAAGATCTGCTGATCAAAACCCCTTTCTATGCTAACCCCTTTCTGTGCTAACTGTTATTTAATCAAATATTGTCTAAAAAAAATTGTCAACTTTAATGTACTTCTAAAGTTGATTCCTAAGGAGGTGACTATCTTCTCCAAAAGACCTTTTTCCTTCCCTTTACTTCTTCTTCCCTTCCAAAAAATAAAGTGTGCCCAGTGGTTGGGTTTTCTACGATGAGCGATTTCCTTATGACTACAAAGTAAGTCTGGGGTTTTTGTGGCTCCATCCTTCAATCGCCTCGTCCCCGTGGTGAATTTTCCCAGCTCTTAAACATAACAACCAAGAAGGCAAGTATTATTGGGAAATTTGATACCCGTTATCGGGTGAGAGGCAGCAAAAGCAGATTAAGAATATTGAGGTCATTTAGCATAGTCAGCATGTAGATATATCTTTGAATTTTATGGCACGTAGGCAGTAAAGGGGAATGCTGTTGGAATTCGGGGATGCAAGGACTGTGGCAGAGTCAAAGCTGGTGGTGCTTACACATTAAACACTGCCACTGCTGTGACGGTCAGGAGCATCATGCATAGGTTGAGGGAGCAGAACTGAGATGTGGATGACCATTGGTAATGGGAGTAGAAGTACACGTTTTGGTTTGTACTTTCGAAAAGTATTGGAGCTAAGAATAGTTTTCTTTTAATTTACAATAAATAGGCAATATTTGAGTAAATAAACCCTATGCTAGCCTTTCAATTGGTCTTTGTAACAGCCACTTTTCTTCATCATGCCACAAGAAGCTTTAGTCACATCATTACAGCTTCTTAGTACACACACTGCCAACTGGCATTTGAGTGAAAAAACTCTACCATTCCTTCCTCTTCTCAAAAAGTAGACAGTAGCTCCAAGGGACAGTAAAGTTGTTTTGCTAAGCATTCTGCACTGACCTGTCCAAGTCATTTTGTTACTCATGCTACATCTGCACCCACCAGTCCAAGAAGACTAAAGCACGTCTGTGGATATGCTTCTTAAACAAGACAATGTTGTACAACAGTACTTTAATAGAGTGTTCCTATAAAGATCAATAGCAGATTTTACGCTATAGGAACCATTGGTATCACAAACCCAGATTAGCTTGTTCTCGTTATTATCTCAAGGCAAAAGAGTAAGAGGCAAGGTTTACATGATTTCTTCCAATGCCTCATTCATCCTCCATCCTCTTGGCCAAAGCCATCCACCATCGCAAAAGGAGATGCTACCCCGGCTGAATGACTAATGTTAAATTTTAATGATAATGCACTGATTGTAACTATCAATTAAGGGACTTGTGGGATGCCGCTGTGGTACCATAGGAATACGTTCCTACCACAACCTACTACTGTTATTATACGAGTTCTAGCTGTTGCTTCTAAAGCTCTTGTTTGCTTTCTTTGAATTGCGAAGTTTCTATCCATTCATGATACCTGTGTTTTTGTTTTTCCCCCCTCATTTATTCTGTCTGTAAATTGTCTCGTTTTTTATACTTACTTCCTATCTTGAAAGTGATCCAAATTAGGTACCTTTGTGTTTTGAGAGGGCCATATACATAAAGAGTTCAGAAGACCTATAATGGTTAGGACTCAGGAATCAGTATTATGTCTGGTGTATAAAGCATGGTTCTCTATTTAAGTTACAAAAACAGAAAAAATTGAGTGGATAAATCTTTGAGGAACTAATGGGCATTTATCCAACTTCTGGTTTGTGTAGAACTAGTGATTTAAGTGAGGCCTTAAAGATGAACTTCCGTGTATTAGTGCTTCTAGAGTTAGATAAATCGTGAGTGTGAACCATCAGTGCTCTTTCACATTTTGATACAGCGTCATCATGGCAATTATTTTCTAGTCTTCTGTTTGTTACGAAGCATCATGATCAGAAAAAGAAAAACAATAAAGGATTCAATTTTTCCAGGTTTTCCTACCATTTCCGTACTCAAGGTCTTACAAAGTGCAATGGAGAGTCTTTGAAAGGCTTTTCACAGACTTTCGTGACTGCTTCAGCCATGTTGATTACTATGATTTGCTATCATTGGCGAAGAACAAATTTCAGATGATACCATCTGCTTGGCTGGGTTACTAGGCGGTGGCATTTGGTCCAAGTGTGTATGGATTGTAGAAGCATTGTTGGGTTCTATACTAGTTGATGAGACTCGTTTTACAGGATAGAGTTAGAGCTTTACTATTCTTCACTGATTCATGGATATATATGTTGTTATGACAGATGAAGGCTTTTTCTGATGTGAAATATGATGCACGATGCAACTAAAATTGTAATGATTTTCAATGTTTCATGGTCCTAATGAGTATTAAGCTCGGGTGAAGGGCGCAAAGTTGTGTTTATTCGCGAGTTCATTGTTTTAGTACCACATCAACCAGTGAAGACATGGGTAAAATTTGTGAAAGGAAGTTGGAAAGGGCTATATATGTTGTTATGACAGATGAAGGCTTTTTCTGATGTGAAATATGATGCACGATGCAACTAAAATTGTAATGATTTTCAATGTTTCATGGTCCTAATGAGTATTAAGCTCGGGTGAAGGGCGCAAAGTTGTGTTTATTCGCGAGTTCATTGTTTTAGTACCACATCAACCAGTGAAGTCATGGGTAAAATTTGTGAAAGGAAGTTGGAAAGGGCTATATACAGAAGCCTGGTCATTTTTAGGCGAGCAAAATTCTGATCGTCCCAACCTGACTCGTCACTTGTAAAACCAATATACAGAGACATTGATGGTTGGTACTTGAGGTATTGCACAAACTTTTGTGACTTAGAGGCGTTAAGCGCGATAAAAACATACTTGAAACTCATCTGGGATTTGAGTTGATGGGATGGAAGCATGAAGGCGGTGGAAGCTCAATTTATTAGTGGTTGATGGATAAAAATAAAAGGACATTAGAAAATAAATTACAGAAAATGACCAGTTTCATCCTGCACATTTTACAAAAATATATTTTTATTCCCTCACTTTTAAAGCGAAATAAATTCATTCTTGGCATTTAAAAATTGAAACTATTACATTCTTGAAATTAACTTTCAATCTGAATTCAATCACCCAACAACCCGATTACAACTTTTGGGAGTATAATTGGTAGATTACTTTGTTAACTCAACTTGATATTCACATGAAATTTAATAAAGCCACAAAGGAAAAATAAAAAAGTATAACATAAAAAAGAAGGAATATCTTTCCTATATTGTCATTGTATACACTGAGGGGTCTAGATACCTGCCACATCATTTCAATCTAAATTTAAACACCACAGTTTGTATGATGGTATATATCTGGATTCACGCGTGTATATACTAATAGTGCTTGAAAAAATTTACTCAAAAAAAAATCCTACTATTCTAAGACAAAGAACAGCCTTTTTATGTTACAATTTTTTTAATTTTTTTCCCTTTTTGATTCAACAAATGTCATGTGAATGTGATGGAGTTGACCGAGAAATCTATCAATTTTATACTCGAATTTATTATTAGGTTGATGGATGGTTTGATCCAGATTGAAAGTTGGATTCGAGGATATAATAGTTTCAATTTTTAAATGTCAAGCACGATTTTGTTTCGTTCTAAAAATAAGGGATGACAAAAATTTTTTTATGAAATGTGAGGGATGAAATATGCCATTTTCTCAATGGGTAATCCTTCAATATAGTTAGTTAAAAGTTAAAATAGCGTTGTGGATATTTGCAAAAGATGTGGCATGAGTTGGATGTGTTTTGCAAGTAAATCATTTCTAAAAATCTCAAAAAAATAATTGGTTATTATTTGTAAGGGAAAATCGTTCAAAATGTCTTTCATATTTTGTAAAATGACTTTTTTTTATCCCTCACTTTTAAAAGTGTAATTTTACATCCCTTATAAATTCATATTGGTCAAAGTTGATCCCTATTTAGGTTTTCGACTAGTTTTTTGTCGGAATCCACCACGTGCCTTGCATGCGATCATTTTTTAAGAGCAAAATTATCAAAATCAAATTTTACACAATTCGATCTATAATTTCTCACATTTCACAAAATGAATTTTTCGTTCCTCACGTTTCACAAAATAAAATTTTTCATCTTTCATTGATCATGTGTATAAATAATTTTTTTAAAACTCATGTATGTATCTATTTGATTTTACCTGAATAACATGAATAGCATGAGTACAACTACAATTAGCCTATTTAGACGAAATCAAATTGCGATATATTACACACTATTCATGCTGTTTAGATGAAATTAAATAGATATATACATGAATTTAAAAAAATTATTAGCTTTTCACTCGTGTTCATTTTCTTTTACTCAAAAATTGAAAACAAAGAAGAGATTCAATCCTAAACATTGTCAAATGTTTATATCGAATTAAATTTGGATAGAAAAAATAAACAAAGGAAAAGTATGACAAAAAGAAATAAATAATTGGCACTTTCAAATTTTAAAATAATCACAAGACAAATAATTAAACTGTTGGTCTTAAAGGTGGCAAATAGAAATTTTAGATTTAAATTGTAATTTATTAGTATAACTATAGAATTCGAATTATGACTCATTAATTAGATGACCTTATTATACAACTCAATAAATGAATTATTATCAAAAGAGAAAAACCCACGAATATTGACTTGTCTATAATTGAATCAAATAGAGATATATTACATGCTATTCGTGCTATTCAAGAGAAATCAAATAAATATATGTGTAGATTAAAAAAAAACTACTCATACACATTATTAATGAGGGATAAAAAATTTCATTTTGTGAAATGTGAGAGATTATGGATTAGATTATGTAAAATTTGATTTAACAATTTTATCCCTAAAAAATAGTCACATGCAAGGCACGTGTTGGATTCCGACAAAAAATTAATCGAAAACTTAGGTAGGGACTAAAATTGATTAATATAAATTTATAAGAGGTGTAAAATTATATTTTTAAAAATTAGGAACGAAAAAGGTTATTTTCCCTATTTGTAAATATTATTTTACTTACATAGGCTTTTTTAATCTTTTTAATCAACATTTCATCTCACGTGAAAAAATTACGAAATTGGTCCTTCAACTTTTTAACTTAAGCTGATTTCATCTTTGAACTCTTTTTAGTTTAATTTAGTCCTTAAACTTTAATACTGTAACTAATTTTGGTTCTTCCGCGGCAACACCGCTAGTAAAATTGTTTCTCCGACCAAAAAACCACTGGTCAACCAAGGGTAATACAGGAGTTACGAGCAAAATCATATTAGATTATAAATAAAATATTTGACTATTAGTTAGGGGAGAAAAACTAAAATTGTCTATTAAAGTGGGGAGGAAAAAGAAATTGGCAACAAATTCTCAATTATCATCATCTTCCGTCATCCGCGAACCCAATGCACTCATCAACCTTTCAATTTATAAAACTTCTCACCCAAATCCTGTTCAGGTTCATAAAAATTCTCAAATATAGGCAGTATCATCACACCTTTGGAATCTCCAAAACTCTAAATTATAATCTAAACTCAAGGGGCTTTCCATGTGGACAACTCAAGTGTTGAAATTTGAGGAAAATAAATGAACGACTCCAAAACTGAGTAGGAAAGAATACTGCAGCGGAGGCAAAGGCAATTCTTGTGTGCCTGAAACTCTCAAAGCTTTAAACGTTTGATTGTTATGTATCTATTTAGTGGTTTTGTGACAAAATATGAGAAAAAAAGAAAAACACATTGGTCTTCTTACTTCCTTCTCTCGATGAGCTAGATATGCTATTAATTGTAAAGACCAAATTTTCAGTTGGATTGCATATCATTGGGCTGAGTTACGTACCACAATAAATACAGAAAAAATAGGTGTATTTATGCCCTCAAACTGGTCGTGAAAATGCCACAATGGGAAACCAATGGTAAAAACTACTGATTGTTGCTGTGTATGTGACAAATGTTGGAGCAAGCAGGGCCGCAGCCAGCTCTATGCTACTTCCGATGAAGATAAAAGTAGGTTTTCAATGGACTTGTATGTGTGTGTTAGTGTGTTATGTATTGCCAGTATACCTGACAATTGGACGGGTTGGACGGGTTTTAGACGGGTTAATATTGGGTTTTCATTTAAATGGATTACACCCAATCCGTCCAATTTTAGATTGGATTAATTTTGGGTTGGGTCATATTGGATCAACTCAAACCCATGATCCAAATATGACCCAATATATTAATTAATAGATTTTAAGGATTTTTCACGCAGATTATTACTGAGAAAAGGATTGGTAGTAGGAGTTGGAGGGGTAATTGGGATTGGGACTTGGGTGTGTGAATTTTGAGGGAGGAATAGGAAGGACAAATAGGTAATTTTAGAACAAATAAAAGCTTTGGTGTTCGCGGCTAGGGCCTGACAGTGATATTGGCCCTAATGGGTTCCATGCATGGTGAGGGGTTTTGTCTTGTCTCCAGACCAGGCAAAGAAATCCAAAAGGGGCAAAAAAAAAAAAAGGGAGAAAGAAAGAAAAAGGCAGTGCAGTGACTCAGTGAGGGCTGAGAGCCCGAGGAGGCAGAGGCCAGGGTCGCTCCCCCGTAATAATACACTGCTGCTTACGCATGTTTTTTCTTTTTGATAATGCTGCTTACGCTTGTTAAAAAGGTCTGAAAGGCAATGCACTTCCAAATCACAAACCAGAACGCCCCCCAGAATATCAAAGATTTCAACTTTTGCTTGCTACCACCGCCACCAGCTGCTGCACTTGGCTTTGCTGGGTGTAGTAAGCAAGTACAGCGCTAATTGCCAACAGGTAAGATGGATAGATCGACGAGAAAGTAGAACATCGCATTACGAACCCGGCGTATCCAATGTGCAATAAAAAGGGAGGTTTGTCGAAACTTTGAGTTAAGATCGTCTACAGCACCCCACCAAAAAAAAAAACTTGATAATAATCAAGACTATCAAATCAGATACTCCCCACGACGTGATACGAGCTTAAGCTTGGGTCTGAAGAGAGTACCACGACGAGCACTAGATAGGAGGAACCAGCGCACCATAACGGGAATGGGAGGGCAGATTCCGAGTCAAAATCCATAGAAGAGGAAGAAGAAGAAGAACAACCTCCGCCCCCACAATAACAAAATCTTAATATCTAGCAGCATTAATATATTGCAGTACAGACAAACATCGCTTGCTGGTCTTCGTTTGTTTGATGGTGTTATTTGTTTCAAACGTGTACTTTTGTCTCCCTGCTGCTGCTGCTGCTGCTGCTACTACTTTGTAGCAGCAAGTCCAGCCACGCTTCTCTTCCAGTCTCCACCCAGTCTTCACTGCTAAAAGCTCCAAAATTAGGGCTTTTTCGCCCTCGCCTTCCGCACCGCCAACCTCTCATTCTTTGCCTTGCTCTCTGGATTTGTTTCCGCGTTCTGCATTTCAGGTACGCTAAGCCCTTTTTTTTAAAAAAGCCAAAAAAAATCTGCACTCATTTTCCTCAATTTGGCCTTCGGTTTTTGTTACCCTACAAGTTCTCTTCTTTTTGTTCTCATATATCATATTTCTGACGCAATGTACTCATTTCTCTGTTATATTAACCGCCATTCTACTGTCTTTCTTTTACTTGTTAGCATCTTTATGCAAAGCCCCGCATCTCTGTTTTCTCTTTTTTGTCATTTCCATCTTACCATTCTTTGGTGAGAAAAATGGGTTCTTAAGGCTGTCTTGCTTCTTGGATATCTGCTCAACTGCTTCTCCGGCTTCACATCTGATTTCGGCCACAAAACTGCTTGTTTTGCATAGCTTCCCTGTTTACATTCACCATCCCAACCTACCTTCCACATTTCTATTTTACCACCTTAAATTTAAAAAAAAAGCCCCCGATATTTTTAGTCGCTTGACATTTGAATTAGAGATATCTAATCACATTTCTTGGGTGGAACTAACTGCAGTTATGCTTGAAATAAGTCCTTTTATATCACACCATGATGTTGGAAAACCAAAAATCTGATCCTCGTTAAAGGTGGGATTTGTGCCTTCAAAAGGGCATGCATTCACACCAAAGGGCCTGCATTTTGTTGAATGTGGTGTTTGAGCATTTGTTTCGATTGTCAAATTTTGTTTTGGATCGTCAGGTGATTAGAAGGATTTAAAAGATTTGATTCCCATGCTTGTGCCTCAACGTTCTGTGGCAAAATGGATTTCCTCAAAATGAAGAAGTTTGTTAGATCCCAAAAACCGAGTCTGGAAGTCAATGCCAGGGATAAGACTCCCCCTCAGCCAGAGGAGCCCAAGGATAAAAATGTTGACGATTTAGACAAGGCAGTTGATGTTGATATCAGCAGTACAGAGGCTGAGGATGATGACGATGATTTCATCACTAATGAGGTCAAGCGGAGGTTGAAAGAACTTAGAAGAAAGAGTTTTATGGCGTTAATACCTGAAGAGGCATCGCCGGAGGATGGGGAAGATGAGGGTGAAGAAGAAGGAGATACTGGCTCTAGTGAGTGGAGGGATGTACAAGCTGAAGGACAACAATTCTGGTCAATTTTTGATGCCTTGTATGATACCTACTCTGAGCGAATGCTGTTCTTCGATAGATTGATTGCTCAGCAGCTGCATGAAGTTGGTAAGCATTGTTTCTCCTCAACATCATGATTGCTCCTCCTCTTACATACGTTCCATCTATGGAAGTGCTTCATAATCATGCTACGTACATACTATTTGTCATCCGAACATCTTTTCTTTAGGTCAGTAATTTTTAAGAGCACTGCAATGACAAGCGTGATACATGATGTTATTCTTTGTACAGTGGTCAATGCTAGGGGTATAATATGCAGTACCACATAAGCAAAGGATTTGCAAGTGGGATTTGGAAATATTTTTTTTGGATGTGTGCATGGAATAGAATCATTTGGCCTCTGAGGGATTGAAATACTTGTCGTGTTCTTCTTCTCGATGATTAAAATTGAGGTCAGTAGTGGCTTGCAGTTCTCGTGCGTTTTTTTTTTTAATGACTAAGTTAAAACTGTACAACTTTTAGCTGATGATGAAATTTATTGTACTGCCTTAAGAAACATGTAAAACTATCAGCAACCAATTTGGTAAAACTTGGAATTGTAGAGTATACAAACTAATGTCTCTGTCTCCTTCATGTTTGATGTGAGATAATATTCTATTTGTTTTGGGTCACTACTGACTAAAGATCCAAGGTCTAAGAACTGCTAGAGAGAAGAAATAATAGGAATTTCTGAAGGATAGATGGCTGCAAATTTTCGCTGGATGTCAACTAGAACACTGGAACAAAGAAAAAGGATACAAAAATGGGCTGTCTCCTAGCTTCTCCCACTGACATTAAGCCTACCTGCTTTCTTTCTTGGAAGCTGCTAGTTCATTCCTCTCTCAAAAGAGGAGATTTAATGGCTTTAGAACTGTTCTATTTATCATTTTGGGTTAATACGAGTCTGCAGCACTATCGTGCCTGTGAATTTGTTGAAATTTATCCTGGCCATATGACGCCTCATGTGTCCAATTGCAATGACTTGGCTCAGGCAAAATCTGATGTTTCAGTTTAGCATAGTTTGGTTAATCATGTGGCAATATACAGGAATGCATAAACTGTCTCCCAAGTCTCAAAAACATGGTTTTGGTGCCAAGTGAGAAGAAATTAGGGAATGTCGACTGGTCATCGGTTTTCTTGGGCTGATTTACTTGTTACGGTGGCCTCCATATGCATACAAAGAAATATTGTTTTTTGAAAGTTTGATGGATGTAATAATAATTAGTAGGAACTCCTAACCAGAACGAATGAAGATCTAATGATTATATCCATTCTGGATTGTTTAGACGCTATAGATCTTGCAATTAATGTCATCTTGATTTTCAGGAACAAGGATTGGCTTATTTGACCATGTCTGACTGCAAGTTGTTCAGATTGAACGAAATTGAATGAATTGCAAGAAGGCAATAATTCTTGAATACCTTCTGCTCACTCTTGCACAAGCCAAATAGCTAAAACAGAACCAAAAGTGTCTATTTGTAATAAACCCTTGTGGTTGTACCAGCCAACTTATACTGTTTACTCATACTTTAGACTTGATGCTAAAGTTACCTTATTTGCAAAATCAGTAGCTCGAGAATAAAGTTGCCTAATAGCCCTTGACAAATATGTTTCTTCATTATTATGTTTTTGTTTGACAAATATTTTCATTTTGCTCTTATCTCCTTCCGGGATTCTTGACTGCTGCTGATTAGGCTATGTAGGCAACTTTTATCTACCAATCAACAGTATTCATCTCCATCCTTTGTATAGATTCCTTCTCTGCATTTATATTCACCAAAATCCTAAAAAAAATCCTCCACTGTGTTGCCTACATTTAGAGTTCCATGACAACCCTGGACAAATAAAAAGCTAAACTTTGGCGATTATTCTATATCTATGAAACTTCTTAACATCAATCTAACCTCAATCAACCTAATACAAAGTAGATATGAATCGAGCTCATGAAATCTGGATAAAGGAAAAGTATCCGCTAGATCTCAATTCCTTGTGCACAACTTAAGCTTTTTAAAGGGAAAACTTTCTTTTCAAGTAAATATCTCTTAAGTACTATAACACTTTTTGATTTTGTGCAAGGATGAACATTGGCTGGCAAAAACCAGCTCTATGTTTGAAAATGGTGATGTCGGCATCCAAGTGAAAATGGCCCAAAGACAAAGTAATTCAGACAGGAAATGGAACAAGGAAACTGGGAAGGACAATATGAAAGAAGAAAAACAATTACAGCTCGTGATCTGTTCCCTCTGTGTTTCTTTCATCTGTCTAATCGTACATTAACTATTTTTTATTTTTTAGATCCCCGTTTTGTTATGAGATTAAGATTGACTTCTTGCAGATTCTCATGTTCCTTCGAGCCCTTCACCCAGATCCTCATTGAAAAGGCTAAGGTCTCCCTTTAAATGCTTATCTTTGAAAACGGTTAAAGAACCTGAAGGTGAAATGGAGTACTTGCAGCCGCAAGCAAGTGATCCCTACGAGGACCTTGAAACAGCATATGTAGGTCAGACGTGCTTGACATGGGAAGCTCTTCACTGCCAGTACACTCAATTGAGTCAAAAAATTTCTTGCGGACTTGAAACTTCCACCTCTTACAATCAGAGTGCTCAGCAATTTCAACAGTTTGAGGTTCTACTGCAAAGGTTTATTGAAAATGAGCCATTTGAGCAGGGTTCAAGGCCAGAAATTTATGCTCGAATGAGAAATTCTTTGCCTAAACTGCTTCAGGTTCCAAAAGTCCAAGGTATAGTCTGGTTAGAGATTAATGATGCATATTTGGATCACTTCACCTAAGTATTTTCTTTTGTTTTGATAGTTATCCATTTTTTGGTTGTGCATTCTTTTGGTAATATTATGTTCTCTAATTATGTGAAGTATGTATGGTTAAACCAACACGAATAGCCTATTCTGAGTTTGCTGTTCCTATTAGCCTATTTTGTTATGACTTGTAGGCTCAGATCAGAAAAGCATGGAAGAAGAGTCAGATTTGCTTGTGCTTGCCCCAAATCTGATTACTATAATTGAGAGTTCGATCCTGACTTTCCATCAATTTCTGAAAACGGACAAGAAAAAATCAGGTGGTGTGCGGAATGTTTTTGGAAGTCAGGACCAGATGGTTACTCCTCTTCAACAGATTCAATCTTCTCTTGAGAAGGTGAGGCTACTTATATGTACATGTGTGTGTGTGTGTGTAAAGAATAACAAGAGAAGGGGGGGGAGAGAGAGAGAGAAGGTGAGGCTGAGTGTTTTGGCTGTTGCTACCTTTTTGTTAAAGGTTGATTTTATTGATTTACTTTAACATTACATCCTGTTGGTCTCACACTATAAATTCACATCTAAAATGCTTGCATGCTTTGTCAAAGACTCAAAACTCGTGTTCATTCTGCACGGTTCTTTACCTTTTTGTATCATTGCTCTTGGTTTTTGATCTATTTGGCTGTTTTGATGTATTCACTTCCTCTTCTTACCTATGATGCATCTCTGCATGTGTGTGTGCATGCATGCTTGTGGCTGTGTGCCTCTGGTGGTGTGATTGTATGGATTATCAACCTGTTTTAAAAAATTGGGATACATTGTAGAAGTGAACTGTATTGATCCATCAATATGAGACCATGATGGAGTTTTGCAGTCTGCTTAGGTGTCCTACAAATATCTTCTGCAAACTGCTTTCCTGGATTTATTTTTGAAGTCTCTGAATTACAGAAAGCATTGAAACTGAAGGAACAGCGGAAGAGGACAAAGAGCTGGAAAAAGAAAGCATGGCCCAGCATAGCTGAGGATGTGGATCTATTGCTTGGCACCATTGATGTCAAAGTGTTGTCTAGGGTTGTAAGAATGGTGAAGATGAGCAAGGGGCAGTTGTTTTGGTGTGAAGAAAAGATGAAAAGGATTGACTGCTGCGGTGGGAAGCTGGAAAGAGACCCCTCCCCCATTCTGTTTCCTTGCTAGTTGGTTAAGAATCTAGAATGCTTTGTGCACTGGTTCCTCCTGGACGACCAAGTCCTTTCGTTTCTTGTTCTTTTTGTTCAAGGATTTCTTAGGATGAGAAAACTACCGGATGTATATTAGTAAGTAAATTGAAGGTTTAAGTTATAATAATTAGGGCCAAAAGAGATTGCTATTTCGCGATCAGCAATTATACAGGATGGAATGAGCTATGCGGTTTTGGTGTTTTGATTAGATGAACTTTTTCATCAGGATTACGCAGAATGGCCGGTTATATGCCATTTGTTGTTGGGGCAAGCATATTCTAGGGGACATATAGGTAGGGTTGCAAACGAAACAGGCGATTTGGTCAAAACTTGATTTGATTATATATTTTTTATATTTTAGTTTTTTATTTTAATAATAAAATTACATGTATATTCATAATATTTTTATTACGTATTAAGAAAAAATAAATATTTTATTTATTTATTAAATAATAAAATTATTATCTTATTTTTTTGAGTTCAAGATTGACTAGACTCAATTTGAGATCGAGTTTGAACTCAAATTTTACATTGAATGTTGGTCAACCTTGAATTCGACCTTGATAAAAGTGAATCGAATTTTGATTTAATTACGTCAAAACTTGATTTCATTAGGCTCATTTACGGCTCTATGGACAAGTACAAGTGAGGATGGTCCCGCCTATTTCGTCGCTTAACGGCCTTAGCCAGTGCGCACGTGTTGATGCCCGAATCTGAGCTTCTCTAGAGCTGCTGTAATACACACCCATTTTTCTTTGGGTTAATTTCAGAAACCTCCCCTGAGGTTTCCCCTAATTACACCTAGCACCCCTTAACTTTGAGAAATCACACTTACCACCCTTGGCAGAATGAAGTGACATGCTGTACCAATCAGTAGAGGAGAAATTACGATGCTACCCCCTATTATTAAGTAATTCTTGTGCAGGAAAATGCTGCAAAAATTAAAAAAGTTGAGGCTATATTAATTGAAAATTGAAAGAACAACATTGCTCTCATTTTTTGGTGCACAATTTGAGCGCCATTTTTGTTATCTTGTAAAGTCAATATAATTGAGTAATAGGTGTACATTAACTACTTCGCACTATCATTAATTCCAGGATACTCCCCTGACTTGAAACAACCACTAGCACATTTCCTTGTACATGATCCTAGATCACAGAAGACATGATAAACAAGTTAATAATGTGTGCAACATATATACTTTGGTACATGATTAGATGATAAGATTGAACTTAGTTATCCAAAGCACAACCCCTGCCAATCCCGTGTTAGCTATGCCTCTACCAGGCTTTCCTCTCCTTAGAGCACCCTGCAATGTAACAACTTCAAAATTGAGAATGTAATTATCTAGCTCCCACAAGTTAGCTAGTGTTTCGTGATTATCAGGACAAATTTGGTCCCTTTTACATGTATATATAGTCAAGTAACTAACACCTAACATAATGTACATTTTTGTAAACTGATTGTACCTCATAGATCATCCCGTGTAAAGTATTCACAGACAAGCAAGATCTACTCATATAAGTAAAATTACACATCTACTATAGGGAGATGCACAAATTGATCAAAAGGCTAAATAACCATTCCAAATTTATGCGTACCATTACACTGCCTTTTATAGATATACATAGTCAAGTAACTAACATCTAACATAATGTACATTTTTGTAAATTGATTGTACCCTATAGATCACCCCGTGTAAACTGATTGTTTTAAGCCAGTAGTTGTTTCACACTGTATCAGGGCATTTCCAAGTGGTTTTAACGATGCTAAAGGCTCCCTGCAATCCTTACTCTTGGTTTTTGAAGTGGTACAATTACTCTTTATTATCAAAATGTATGATAGAAGACTTATTGTATTTTTGGTGTATTTCATCCGGTGGAATATGCATTGCCATATAGTAATCTTATAATATATAGCAACGCATTGATGCACTAGTTGCTTGGAAAGACATATTGATGCATTAGTTGTACGAATAGATATGAATAGTAGCACATTTTTTGGAATCTTAGTTTGGCTTAGACTTAGCTAAACATGTGACCGTGAGAAGTACACATCTGATTGGATTGTCACAAGTACCATACAAAACAGGCTCAACTTCCTCAGCTTTCTACTTTGAATTGCCTATGACTATGAAGGCTAAAACTGTTGGTAATCAATTACAGCATTGCATGTTGTACTTGGACTTCATCAAATTGATTTTGTAATATGAATAAAAATGTAGATAGCAATCAGTGTTAGATTGATGCACCAGTTGCTGCAATTTGCCCAAAGCAAATCGATGGTGAATGATATTGTTATCTTGTTTCCAATCTGCTTAATACAGCTTAAGCACCAGACAGGTTGGAATGGCTTTGCCCAACGGTCCTCTGTAGTATCAATGTGAAGAAGCATCTTGTGCTTATTACACTTACACCCATTTAGCTTCTAAAATAATATCACAACATAGTTTTGTTTTTATTTTCATCTTGTGAATTCAAAACTCATCTTCCAATAGGGCAAAAGTGGAATAGAAAAATAGTCTCTCTCCTATAAACAATTTTTAAATACAATTCTTACACAAAAGGGCTGACAATGTGATGAAAGTTGTCATTCTAAGGGTGGTAAGTGTGATTTCTGAAAGTTGGGGGGTGCTAAGTGTGATTAGGGGAAACCTCAGGGGAGGTTTCTGAAATTAACCCTTTTTCTTTCTATCAAAAAACATTCCAAACGTTTGGATTTCCTTTTTTTAAAAAAACAACTTTTTTAAATATAATGCTATAATAATATATAAATAAAAATAATTTTAAAAATTTTAATATAAAAATTTTTCATATACACTACTAAAATAAAATTTTTTAAAAATACATCTAAAAACAACAGCTAATCTAAACAGAAAGTTTCTTTCCTTTCTATCTTTTCTTATTCTTCTTCCTCTCTCTCCCCTCCCCCTCTCATCCCATCATTGCCGGCACTGCCACCCCCCTCCCCTCTCTCTTTCTCTCTCTCTAAACGGGTTTGGTTTGAAGCGTTAAAGGCACTAGAAATTGAAACAAAATTAGATGTCGAACCAACCGCCGAAACTCTACAAATGAATGGATAGAAATACTACTACTACTTTATCGGATGTCCCCGAAGGGACTACTACTAAATTTTGACGATGTTATGCTAGTACACTATTTCAAGTAACTGTATACTCGATTTAAGTGCTGCTGGTGGTAGTGTAGAGTCTTTTGTTTTCTTAAATAGCAAATGCAATATGTGGCTGAGGAAGTGTAATGGTGGTGGAAGGGGCAGCACTGCGAATTCATTGGAGGGATTGATCTGAGCAAATTCCAGAAGGAGGCCGACTCAGAAGGCTTTCACCACCAATTAGGATCTTTTGTTAATGACAATTGTAGAGGGACTAGCTTCTCTAAAGCTACTGTAATTGACTCTTGAAACTCATATACGTCATCTGATAGTTACCCAAAAAACCTGGCACTTGTGATTAGAAATAATTTAAGAAACCTCCTCTGAGGTTTTTGACTATTGCATTGGCATCCCTTTAGGTTTCCAAAATCACATTAACCTTTTTTGAGATTTATTATCTTGTAATATCTAGGTCTAACCAACAATTAAAAAATGATATTAGGAGAAAGAAAATCACATGATTCCACCATTGCCCTTTATCTACTATATTATTTGGTCAATCTAATACCAGCCTACCCATTAAAAAAAAAACACTAGGTCTATTATCAGGAATCAAATTACGTATACTGTCAAAAAAATAGTATATCGTTCTATATATTTTACTTAATGTAAGGTTTAAATTACTCTTTTTAATTATAGATCCAATGTCAAACATGATCAGTAATAAATAAACAAAAAAAATTTGCAACAAAAACATTACAAAGAGTGAATTTTAATACCATAAATTTTTAGTAACTAACCTTAATATATTGACAAAAGGTTATTTATGACGTTAAATATCACTCTCTCTAATGTTTCTATTGCAAATTTTTTTTATTATTTGTTGTTAATCATGTTTGACAATAGGTATGAAACTGCAAAGAGTAATTTAGATTTTGTATTAAGTAAAAAATATAGAATGATATGCTATTTTTTTTATGCTACATGTGATTTGATTTCTAATGATAAACAGCAAATTTTAGTATTTTTTTTAATATGTGGGTTGGTTATTGAATTAACTAAATAATGTAATACATGAGGGGCAATAGTAAAATCATGTTATCTTTTCTCTCATAATATCACTTTTTAATTACTAATTGAGCCTAAATGTTACATGATAATTAATATCAATGAAAATTAGTGTAATTTTTGAAAACTGAAGGGGACCCAATGATATAGTTAGAAACTTCACGAGATGTTTCTGAAATTACCCCTTATGATTATGAAATAGTAGTAGAAAGATTGGATAATTAGGCCATCCCCTCGCCTCCCTCATCTGTTTTTATTTTTTGGTTCTGTAGTTGACTAGTAATGGTAGTACTATAATACCAATGCTCAGTACAGATATCTGTTTGACTACTCCTTTTCTCTGTTCTTTATCTGCACTCTTTAATCTTATAAAGTCTTTTACTGCTGTAGGGTCGGACCGGCCGCGCCCTAGTGTGAGTGGGTTTTATTTATTTTGTATTTATTTTTTAAACCCCATAAACCAAAAGGCAAAAATGAACAATGTGATTAAAAAGAAAGGTTAAAAGAACTAAAGCCTCGTGAAGTTTACTCCCCTCAACTTAATACATAGGCATTTTGCTCCCCTTTTTTTATGTTTATGACAAAAGTGGTCCTTCCAAATTAATTATTATTTTATTTATTTTTTCTTCCGTTTTGCCTTTTTCAACTTGTCCATTTTCCTTTTATTTTTAAAATTTTTCTCATTTCTCTCATGGGATCAACTATTTTTTCTCTTTTCTATTATTGTCTATACCGAAACAGTATAGCTATCCTTCTTCTGACACAACAATGCAATTTAAATCAGTATCGAAAGGAAGTGTTAAATTTTTTTTTCTTTACTTCTTCTTTAGTTGATGTTAAATGATGCCTCATTCAGTAGAGAATTCTTCCAGTGAAAAAGATTATTGTATTCCTACACTTTTTTTTTTTAAGTAGATGTGAGATCTAAAAATTCCCTTTTCATACTTGTAGAGGGAATTTTTTTTTATTTTAGAAAAAGAATTATGATGCTTTCTTCTTATATTCGATCAAAGTTGAAGGATTTAGTTACAAGGATGAACCTTAGAATATGGAAAGATAAAATGTGGAAAAATAAAAATGATTAGTTTTAAAACTTAGTTGAATAAAAAAAAGATTTTTTTTGATTGATTTAGTAATAACGTTTTTATTCTCAATTGTTCAAGATATTATATGAATGAACCTATTACCAAATCTAATGAGTTATACTTAAAGCAAAGTCAAAAGGTTTAGTTTATATGCTTATTCTTTGCTCTAAAATCAAGAATAGATTCGACAAATTTTAAAATAGAAGATATGATCAAAATAGAAATGATAAAAAATATTAACTTTAATCTTCTTAAACTTACTGTTTATTTATTTTTATCTTTTTTATTTTTTGTTATTGAAAGTATTAATCATCATAAAATCTAGGGAAAATAGCCAATTTCATCCCTAAATTTTTCACTTGTGTTGATTTAGTTCATAACTTTTATTCCTAGCCAATTTGATATGTGAACTTATTTTGCAGTTCCAATTAAGGACTTCCGTGGCGGTTTCAGCACCTAAAACTAATCTGGCTCTTAATTAACCAACTAAACAAGGGTATTTTAGGAACATCACTTATGGGGCTATAATAAATCAAGTAAATTATGTAAAAAATACAATATTAAACTTTAAAAAAGTTTAATCTGGTGATTTTTTTACACGATTTAAAAGTTTTATTTGGTGATTTTTTATATGATTTATTTGTTTTATTACAGTCTCACGATAAAACCCCTATTTAATTAGTCAATTAGGAGCCATATCAGTTTTAGGTTGTGGTGCCATCGCGAAGGTCCTTAATTGGAACTACGAAATAAGGTTCAAGTATTGAATTAGTCAGAAATAAAAGTTAGGAACTAAATCGGTACTAATAAAAAATTTAGGGACGAAATTGACCATTTTTCTCTATGCACATAACCTATTTCATATATTACTTAAATCAACGCGCCTAGTGTTTAGAATAAAATAATTTTTAATAACAATGATAACAAATTCAAATCGTAATAACTTAGTAGTTAATCAACTATACATAAAAAAGTAAACAAATATAGTAGTTGCTTTATTTTTTAGAATACACTTTTAAATATTAAGTTTTTTAAAATTCTAGTTTGCTAATATCTTTTTAAATAGTCAATTTGCTAGTAATATACACTTCTTGATTATGATTGGCATATATTAATTTTTTACACTATACAATTTGTCTTGAATTTTCTAATAGTGTAAACAAATAAAACAATAAGGAAATTATAAGTAAAAAATAATTATGTATTATAATAAATATACTAAATATGAAGGTGAAACAAAATAGTGACATAAGGAAAAAAAAGAGAGTAGTAAAAGAATAAAAATACAAAAATATAAGAAAGTAGTGGAAAATGAAAGATAAGGGAATGAATAAATGGAAAGAAACAAAATAAAATAGTGAGGGTACTTTTGTCTTAAAATATCAAATAGGGGGATAAAATACTTATTTAGTGAGTTCAAGAGCAAAACGCAACTAAGGGGTAAAGTTTAGGGGGATTTAGTGCATGTAACCCCTTAAAAAAGAAAAGAATTCACGACACTTTGTCCCCTTGAACTAAGGGGACAGTCAAACCACTTTACCTCTTTCAATCTGAAATACATATACATTTTATCCCCCACAAAGAGTAGTCAAAGTTAGAGATATATTATAAAAAAATAGTGAGTGCAATGACCTTATGACCCTTTTATTCATTAACTTATCTGTAACCTAGCATCATTTTCTTTCATTGCCAAAAGATTTACATCTTCTCTATCGCATCAATTACACAAAAATATCAAACTAAATCACATATAGATATATTACATGCTATTCATATTATTCATGTGAAATCAAATAGATATATACATGGATTTAAAAAAAAAGAAACTATTTGTACACGTGATCAATGAGAGATGAAAAAATTCATTTTGTGAAATATAAGGGATGGAAAATTTTATTTTTTGAAATGTGAGGGACGAAAAAATTCATTTTGTAAAATATGAGAGACGAAAAAATCAAATTATGTGAAATTTGATTTGACAAATTTGCCCATAAAAAATGATCACGTACAAGGCACGTGGTGGATTTCTGCCAAAAACTATTCGAAAATCTAGGTAGGGACCAAATTTGACCAATATAATTTTGTAAGTGACGTAAAATTACACTTTCAAAAGTGAGGAATGAAAAAAAGTCATTTTACAAAATGTGATGGATGTTTTGAACGATTTTCTTGAATATTAACCCAACAAGAAAAATTTTAAAGATATAAACTAAATATAAACTTTAACTTTTTTTTTATCTTTTCTAAAAAAGTGTTATATAGTTGATGCAATAGAGAATATGTATATTTGTTAACAATGAAAGTAAATAATATTACATTATAAACAATTTCATGAGTAAAAGGATAATAATGTGATTGCACTCACCTTTTTTACTGTATTTCTAACCTTGACTGATCTTTATGGGAGTAAAGTGAATATATTTAAGGTTAAAGGGGGTAAAGTGTGACTATCTACTAAGTATGGGGGACAAGGTGTTATTAACCAAAAGAAAACAATGGTTAATCACAATTAATCAGTTTAAGGTATACTCTATTTCTCACTTTACCCCTAACCTTTTTCTAATTACTCCTCTCTGCCCCCTTTGAACAAAATTACCCTTTATGCCCTTTTGAACAAAATTACCCTTCTATTATTCTAAATTCTTATATTTTCTCTTTTTTGTATTTTTTTTCTTTCCCCCTTTTTTCTCCTTTATTTGCTTGGTCTCTTTCTTTTTTCTTTACCTTTTCCTCTCCCACGAGGAACTTCATCTGAGTGATTGAAACTAGAAAAAAGGAATTGCAAAGCTTTTTTTTTTCTTCTCAAATGGTCATTAAATATTCAAACCCTTTCTCCAAAATAACATATTTTGATTTTTCAATTCTTTTGCTTTTTTCACATCCTATCCTAGTTTCTAATTTTATTCTTAAAAAATCACAAGATGAATTTGTGACTTGATTAATGATCATTAAATGCAATTTGCAACACACAACATTATACAAAATATTGAAATTAGCTTTTGACATCTTTTCATACTCTACCTATAAAATCAATTGCAAATTCAAAATAAAGTTTTCCGTTAAGATGAAGTTTTTATTATGAAGGATGGAAGAGAGAAGAAAATAGAAAGAGAAAAGAAAATAAAGTAGGAGGAAAAGGGGAAAGAATAAAGAATAAATGAAAAGTCAAAATAATAGAATGATAATTTTGTCATATACGGGTTATGTGACAAAAATTAAACGTTAGAGAATAAATGAGAAATGGGATATTCATTCGGGGGATTAATTGTAATTAACCCAAAATCCAACCAGTAGTAATACTAGTACAAATAGACAAACTTTTCTATCTCCTCTCTGATTTCATTTCTTTTTTTATTCAAGTTTACTGCCAATACATTTCCTTTGTTATTCAATTTACTACTGGTAGTAGTAATTATTCTTATAATTTATAAGCGAGACAGAATTCTCAGAAGAAGAATCTCGTCGGAGCTTCCAATCCCAGTTTCCAATTTCGCACCACCACCGCTATTACTATAGTCCAGGGCCTTTTATTTTTGGTTTTGTTTTGGATTCTTTTAGGGTTCTCGGTGAGTTTTTCTTCTTACACCTTACTCGGTTACTCTCGCTCTTCTCTTCCTTCTTTTTGTATCTTCTTTTCATCTTTCCTTTGCTTTTCATTTTCTTTTTCGAGCTTCTGATTCATCGTTTCTTTCTTCATCTTCTCTCTATCACCCCCGCCTTCCCCTTAAAAAAATCTTTTTTTTTTCCTTCACCTTTGTAATTTACTTCCAAGTGTTAAAGTTTCGATTTTTATTGCGAGTGTTGACTCGGAATTCTTGTTTATCAGTAATTTTGCTGTCAGTTTCGTGTTCGTATACATGCTTCTTTCCAGCAAAACATAAACATATGCACTGATTAATTTCCGCTGTTTCTTTGCTATTCTGCGTTATCACTAGACTTCTTAACTTGTTGTTTATGCCGTCATGGTATAAAAATCCCTTTTTTCCCGCCCCTCAATAAACCCCTCCCTCAGTTACTTTCAATTCAGAATTAACTTGTAAGCTTTTTCCGTCTTTTCGGTACAATAAGGCGACCTAAATTTTCTCTTATTTCAGAACTTGTCATAACTGCAAGAGACTTTTAGTGCCGTAAATGATACTAGGACTTTGGACATTTATTGTTTTTCTGAAATGAATACTCTGGCTTTGCACGAATTCTAGCTTATTTGTCTGTCTGTCTGTATCTGTATGTTGACGTCGCGTGATATAAATGCAGCATCTTACTTTTGCCGAATTCCAAAGGCTTTTCTTTCTTTTCCTCTCGGAATCTACGAAATGAAGAACTAGATATGGTTATTGCTCATTCCTGGTTGTGCAATTCACGGCATTTTGTCTGCCTGAATCTATATTCTATTCAAAAGTCATGCAGGCCATCAAAATGATTTCTTTTTGACGTTTTATGCATTTCTCTGCCATGCTAGAACCTCATCCTCCATCTAGATGTCGAGTACTTCGAGCCTTATCTTCAGTTTTCATTTTCCATCATAATTCCATGCAGTCATTGCTTTTAATTCAATTATATTTCTAGCCTCTAATTTTGCAAGTTGAATACATCCATTTATTCCTTATACGCGTGTTTACTGGCTCCTTTTCTGTATCGTCTTCCAATTTGGAGGCCATCACAGAGAAGGGGGGAGGGGAGGAAGATTTTTGTTTTTATTACTGGTTCTCCTATATATGCAAAATGCGTTACTAATAATTTCTCAGTTTTGGTGTTAGAAGGGTATGTGATAATTTGCTTCAGAGACCATTTGCCTATCATTCTTCTGACGGTATGGCAACTGAGTGCCCCGTGAGAATTGTGGAAAGTACTGGAACTGGGAAATGGGCCTCCTCTAAGGGTGCTGCATCATTCAGGTCACCTTTAAATAATTTGGTTGCCGATGAGTTGGGTTTACTTCTTAAGGGGAGTAAAATTCATGGAGATCATACAAGCATGGTTCCTAATCGTAGTGGTAGTGCACCTCCAAGTATGGAAGGCTCTTATGCAGCCTTCAGCAATCTCATATATCCACAGAGGTCTAGCTGGGATTCAAGTATAGGTAGTTCAGGCAGGGACTTTGAGTGTTATCAGACTGGCAGGCAACTAGGTGTTGATCCATCCAATTTTGGATTTGCTTCCTCCAATATTGACTTGAGTGCAAGGTTTCCTCAATCTACCGTGTCAAGGGAGAGTTGGCACCAGCTGCACGACATTGGCACTCTCAGCAACAGTTGGGGTTTAACACCTTCTGGAAGCAGTGGTGATGGATCCTTACTCTTGGCTAGAAGTTCTCTTTCCACTCATCCTGAGGAGCCTGAAGATGATAACTCAACCCAGCAAGCTTCGGATGATTGGGCTGAAAATAGTACTTCTATACCTGAACATAGCATATTCTCTCTATCTGGCCGCCATAAAAGTTTGGTGGACTTAATACAGGTATTGTTCACCCACTTTGCAACATATATTTGCATAATATTGCAGGGCATCTTGCTTTTTCTTTGGCTTTGGGTGAGGGAGGGGATTGTCTAGGCAGCTAGGGTGAGCTATCCTGTTTAAACAACCTGTTTGGTCTTGATTTTAGATTTTCCCAACTTGGTCCATGACCGAGTCCAAGAGTACCTCTAGGAGTCTGGATGTTCCTCCTGAGAGTATGACTATGTTTCACTCGACGATTATTAGCAATGTCCAATAACTAATTAGTCTCAGAGGCGTTGATCCCTTAATGAACTTGTTCTTGCTGTTTTACATTGTGAATTTGTGATTGTGCTCTAAATGTTCTCTATCTTGATGAAATTCTTTAGGAAGACTTCCCTCGCACACCTTCACCGGTGTACAATCAGTCTCGTTCAGGGCATCTTACAACAGATGAACCAATTGATGATGAGGTCCAAGCTCTTGAACTGCACAATCTTTCTCTTGATATTTCAAAGTTACCTGAATTAAAATCACCTTCAGATTCTGGTGCTA
Organism: Coffea humblotiana; assembly: GCA_023065735.1. NCBI lineage: Eukaryota > Viridiplantae > Streptophyta > Magnoliopsida > Gentianales > Rubiaceae > Coffea > Coffea humblotiana. The sequence continues at coordinate 32,325 of CM041211.1, forward strand.
GACTTGAAATTTCTCACAAGTTAAAAGCCATTGATGATTCCTCCACTACCTCCTTGCCAAAAACATCTTATCTTGACAACCTAGAGAGGTCTCCTTCAACTCAAAAGGATGACAGAAGTAAGGACCAGTGCTTGGAAGTTGAGGTTATGAGAGGTCATCCCTCTGCGTCTGATGATAGAAACAAACAAGAAAACAAATTCTATGAGAAGAACATACTGCAGCAGCAGCTTCCTTTCTCTCAACAATGCTCTCATTTCCAATTTCAGACGTCTCAAGATCAGGTTACTGGTCAAGCAGTTAATAATATGAGCAATGTCCATGGAAAAGTTCCACAAAGCCACTTTAATTTTTCTTATGAGGCACAGCCAGTACTACAATCTCCTGGGTTCACGCCTCCTCTTTATGCCACAGCAGCAGCATATATGGCTTCAGGAAATCAATACTATTCCAACTTAAGTCCAACTACTTTATATGCTCCACAGTACAGTATGGCTGGGTATGCATTAGGTTCTGGTTTTATTCCACCCTTTGTGGCTGGATATCCATCACATACAAGCCTCCCAATGCATTTTGAGACCAGTTCTGCTCAAAGCTTTAGCGATCAAAGTACTGGTGTTTCAACGGGGGAAAGTACTCTACAAGTGGGTGATTTGCAACATTATAACAAGTTTTATGGTCATCAGGGGCTAATGGTGCACCCTCCTTTTCCTGATCCTTTTCAGGTACAGTACTTTCATCCTCCCTTGGAGGATGCATATTCAGCACCTTATGGTCGTCCATCCTCGATGAATATGATAGGGGGTCAATTTGATTCTTATGCTTCACAAAAAAATCCGAACCTTCCTGCTTATATTGGTGATAGAAAATTTCAGCCTGCACCAAGCGGAAGCATAAGCATTTTAAGTCCAAGAAAAATAGGGACTCCTGGCAGTAATTACTATGGAAGTCCAACAGGACTAAGTTTCATGCCACCGTTTCCTGGATCCCCTCTTGGTAGCCCAGTACTGCCTGGATCTCCGGTGGGAGGGACAAATCCTTCAGGGAGGAGAAATGACCTAAGATATTCTCAGGCTTCTGTGAGAAACACTGGTGTTTATGCAGGATGGCAAGGGCAAAGAGGATCTGATGGCTTTAGTGACCCCAAGAAGCATACTTTTCTCGAAGAACTGAAATCAGGCAATGCTCGGAAGATTGACCTCATTGACATTGCCGGGCGGATTGTTGAATTCAGGTAGTCTTTCCTGACGAGCTCCTTTACTTGTCCGTGTGGTGTCATTTTCTGTGACTATGACTAGAGAAGAATTATTTTCTCTGCATGTTTTACTTCAGTGTTGATCAACATGGAAGTCGATTCATCCAACAGAAGTTGGAAAATTGTAGTGCTGAAGAGAAGGCATCTGTCTTTCAAGAAGTTCTTCCTCGTGCTCCAAAATTAATGACAGATGTTTTTGGTAATTATGTCATTCAGAAGGTGCAAATTTGAAAGTGTACAATCTCTTTCCTTGTTTTATGCGTATACATTCACTCTACTTAGGGAATTGTATTGTCCATTTCTATCGAGGCAGTTCTTTGAACATGGGCATCCTGAGCAGAGGAAGGAGCTAGCACATCAGCTATCTGGGCAGATGCTAACTTTGAGTTTGCAAATGTATGGATGCCGTGTTATTCAGAAGGTATGTGCATGTAGAGGATATATCAATGGGTGCTTATTCTCTACAAGTGACAGTTGGCTCTTTAAGGAAGTAAATAGAATTTGGGGTATACATTCTCTAATTATTTGGCAGTTTCAGATACTCTTTTAGTGTTAGTATTGTGGTTTATTTCTGTGTTGATCTACTTTGTATTCTTATCAAGTTCTGTACTTCTGTTGGTAATTTGTGTTGTAGGATTCTTCTTTAGTATTCTACTTGCTTCTACTCCAATTTCCTAGGAATTAGAAGCAATTTTATTACTGTTTAACAAGAAAATTGAATACAGGAAATTTTAACCAATAATAGTATGACTTCCAAATCCCTTCATTCTCTTTATGCACCAAGTAGGCCAGTCTCAGGAATATTTGTATCCCCTATACCTTTCCTGTTTGTCGTCCCTTCTGAATCCTCGAAGCTTAGAAACTTATGTTGCCTGCAAGTGTTTGATTTTGGGGAACATGACCTAGATCGATTCCCTGCATCCTGCCCATGGTCAAAAAATATGATTATTATCAGTGGTTGTTCCCTGTTACTTAGAGATTTAACTACCTTTTCTTTTTTAACGGTGTTGATTTCTGGTCGGCTTTCATTCCAGGCTCTCGAGGTAATTGAACTTGACCAGAAAATTGAACTTGTACATGAACTGGATGGGCATGTAATGAGATGTGTACGAGATCAAAATGGCAATCATGTGATACAGAAATGCATCGAATGTGTTCCTGCAGAAAAGATTGGTTTCGTTATCTGTGCTTTTCAGGGCCAGGTTGCTACATTGTCCACCCATCCATATGGTTGCCGTGTTATTCAGGTCCTTTGACATATCTTAAAATCTAATTGTCGTTGAAGTTCTTGTAGTGCCTTTGTATCTTTCAACCACTTCTATTGAAATATATCTTTTGGTTTCTTAGAGAGTATTAGAGCACTGCTCAGACGACTCACAAACTCAGTGCATTGTGGATGAGATCCTGGAATCGGCTTATGTTCTTGCTCAGGATCAATATGGAAATTATGTCACCCAGGTTTGTTTCACGATATCACTTCATAAATATGCTGTTTAGAGTTCACAAACCTATTCGTGTACTTTCAATAATCTTTTTAGTTTTGGTGCTCGACCTGATATTATTCTTTACTTTTGTACTATAGATAAGAGATACTCCTCATGAACATGAGGGATTTAAATCCTTAAGTTATTAAGCTAGACTATATTTTTCTGTCATGACTGCTGTGGAGTCTCATATATACCAATTCATTCAATTTCTTTTCTAAAATTTTACTGTTTAGACTTTCTGATTTGGAGAATCTGAAAGTCTAAGTCAATTTCACTTTGTCAACTGTAGGGTACTGTTCTTTCCTGTCTCTCCTTTTAGGATTCAACGCTTTATTATAGTTGTGGCACATTTTTAGGGTTTTTGTTGTATTCAATCATTTTCAAGTTCATTTAGGGAAGAAGAAATTGTGGTAGGTACAGTTACTTGAAGGGTTAATTCACTAATCAGAAGACTTGCTTCAGTGCATATTGTAGCCACATATTTTCTTCAATTGACTGAAATCAAGACCATTTCTGTAAACTATTTCAAATAGGTTCTATTGTCAGTTCCCATTGTTTGGCTGGTACAATTGGATGTACATTGGCTATATTCAACCTTGGGGGTTCTGGAGTGGTTTGAGTTTATCTATGCTTGGACATAATCTCCATCTCCTTCTGACTCGTCTACCACTCTTGTATGGTTTTGGTTTTCATTTTCTTTTTCTTGAAAGAATCATGTTTACTCCCAGTTCTATTGTTTATTTCTTTCAAGTTTTAGTTTAGTTGTCTCTTCCAGTTAACTTGGAACAATTTGGGAGCGCCATATCAGACTCATTAAATCCATTAGTTGGGTGATTCGGTTGTAGCTCTATGTCTAATTTACCGTCCTCGCTCAGATGTGAGAAACAGAAAATGAATTAGAAACAAATTTCTGATGGTAAAACTTTCATTGTATTCTTATTCAGTCTTGTAATCCTTCCACTATTGGATAGTAACATAGTGCTCCCAGATTTTTCAAAGAAAACTTCATCATGGATTTGAATTTTGAGAGACTTATATGCATACTTTAATTGCCTGGTTGAGTGGAGTAATCATGCACATATTAGCATTTCTCTTGCAACCAAGAACCATAAATTCGTACTACCACATCCAGTTTTCTCGTCTAAAAAACTTGTGTTCATATGCCGCATATAATTAACATGCATGGGCTAGGAAGGTTATGTAATGAATGAGATTGGTCAAACCTATTCATTTTTCAAGCCTCAATTGAGTTTGAACTCCGAACGAGAACATTCAGGGTTACTGATCAATTTGATGAAGTTGCAAACCAGACATGTTAACCATTCTGTTCATATGGCACCAAAAGTTGATTGATTCAGAGTATTTGATGATCTCATGCGAGCAACTTGATGCATTCAATATTTTTCATGCTGTGGTTTGGACTTGTTTCCAGGTGTCGTCTGTACACTGAATATACAAGAGAAAATGAAGTCACTAATCGTCCACAAGCCCCTTCCCCTCCGTATAAATAAGAATAATACCAGGAAAAAATGAGAATAAACAAGACACATATATAATACCAGGATTACTTTTGGTTTGCAGCATGTCCTGGAGAGGGGGAAACAACATGAAAGAACTCAAATTATCAGCAAATTGACTGGGAAAATCGTACTAATGAGCCAACATAAATATGCATCAAATGTTGTTGAGAAGTGTTTGGAGTATGGTGATGCTGCTGAAAGGGAGAGCTTGATTGAGGAGATTCTTGCTCAACCAGATGACAATGATAATTTATTGGTAAGTGCATATACCTCTTGAAAAATTATTCTCTTCGAGTTGTTTTCATAGAATTCTGACATGGTTGACTTAATTATTGCTCTGTGAATTATTCTGGGGATTCTGATGGAAGCTGAAGCTGTTTCCAAGTGCATAGATTGGAGTGGTCAATTTGATATTTTGAGTTTATTTGGTGCTCCATATTCAAGTTTGGTAAATTTATTTTGCTCCTCTAAAGAGGACTCTGGACATCAAAATGCATAGTTGTTAATCTCTATTTTTGGAACCTAGGTTCACCCTCAATATGTATATGTATTCTAGAAAAGCCTTGTCAATTTTTGTATACTTCAGAAAATGAATTGATTGCAATGCCTTTTGAGGTCCCGCCTATGCATTATTAAGATGCATTTATTTGCAATGATTCTTTGACTGCTTACCTATTCAGCTGAGGCACCCCATTGCCATGCCTGAAATTGCTTTTATTTTGCAATGATCCTTTGACTACTTACCTAATTAGCTGAGGCACTCAATTGCCTTGCCTGAAATTCACGTTCTAACTGCAGAGTGTCCTATGTGTTGGTTCAGATATTTTGGAGAAGTGAGATAAATAGGTGATTGGTGTGAGAGAGGAGAGAGAATGCATCTTTACATGGACTTTAAGCTCATCTGTGCGAGGGTGCTCACTGCTGTAGTGGCAGTGGAATTTCTTAGGTAAGTTGTCAGGGGAAAGAGGTGGGGGTTGGGGAGGGTGCAGAGGACAAGAGATTACATGAGAATTATGTTTAGTTTCTTGTATAGATGAATACAGTTGGCTCACTTGTTTCTTCCGCATCTCATGATGAGTTATGTGCATGCTAAAGTTCTTGACAAGGTAGAATTGGAAGATGGGGTGGAAACTTCCTGGGCTGGGATCAGCTTGGCCTGTATCTAGGCAGCTTTAATACAAGTTTGAGAATCTTTATAAAAGCCAGGCCTGTGTATCCTTGTTGCCCTGTCTTTTGCGTAACCCAAGTAGATATTTGATGTTGTGTAGTGCGAGTGAACTTAAGCATAGCATAGGATGATTGAGTATCAGCTAATGTCCTTAACAGTTTGATTGTTATCCCCCCTTCAATATCTCCAAGAATGTTCTTCAGTGTCATTCCTTTTGAAACACTATTTCAGATCGTCTGAGGACCAGTATCATAGTTTACAGAGCATTCTATAGAAGGCCTGTGCTGGTGAAGTTGAGAAAAAGGAGAGAGGGGGGCAGGGGGGATGCCACTGTGTGGAGATTGGAGGATGGTAACTTTTTATTTGCAAAATGAAAAAAAGATAGCATATGTTTCGTTCTGATAGAGAGGTTTTAGCTTCAACATAAATGAGTGTGTCTGTGTTATTGTCTTCATCAGGAGAATGGCAGCATGACAAGATCACTAGCTTTGTCCGTGAATATTCTTTTACTATTTTTCCTGCTCTTAATTATGGGTGTTAAACGCTCAACATGCAGTTCATCCTGTATGTTGCCCCCCCCCCCCCCCCCCCCCAACAACAACAACCAAAAAAATGGTGTGCAAAGATGTGTTTTGACCCTTATTATCGTCTTTGTTTTGCTTGATGTAGACAATGATGAAGGACCAGTTTGCGAACTATGTAGTTCAGAAGATTCTGGAAATAAGCAACGATAGACAGCGGGAAATATTACTTTTTCGAATCAGGATACACCTGCATGCTCTGAAGAAATATACATATGGGAAACACATTGTTGCTCGATTCGAACAATTATCTGGTGAAGGTGCGTGGAATTCTGCCCCCTTTTTTTTTCTTTATTTGCAATATGGTGTGACATATATATTGTTGGAACCACACAAAGCATAAAGTATTAAGACATGCAACTGGCTTAGTGGCATGGCACGGTAGGTTTGGAGTAGCTAATTCTGTTAACGTTGTTAGATTTGGATTGAGTACCTGAAGTTGAGTTTCAACTTTGTGATGCAGAGTGTGGGAGCTCTGAAGCTTAATAAGGGATTGGGAGTAAGGATTACGAGGACGGCTATTTATTTCTGACCAGCGGAAGCATTTTGTTGCTGGTGGAGGGGACCCGAGCCTCCTTTGTTGGAGGGGATAACAACAAACAATTGGATGTGCAAGGTGTACTCTTAGTGTTGACACACATATATATATATATAAATGCATGCCATGCATTTACTAGTAATTGTAATCACCAGCTTGGATCTGCTACTAGTGGTAATTTTTTATTTGGGGGATCAAAAAAGTAGTAGTACTTGAAAACAGTACATATCTGTATCCTGCGTCTCTGTCTGTAAGTTGTTAAACTATACAAGTGTATGCTGATGTACAGTGGTAAATTAAATGGGGGTATTTGTTTCAAAGAAGAAACTGGAGCGGTGGTGCGGCAGTAGTAAGCTCTCGAAACATCTACCGGTCACCAATGTAACCCCATGTCAAGTAATTTTCTTGATTCTGAACCCTTTTCAAACTATGGATCCCAAATTTTAACCCGAATTAATAAATTCTTCGGCCACCAAACCTTGATGAATTGGCATTCAACAAAATTCATGTCAATCATTGAGTCTGAAATTAAATAGCGAACTCACGAGTGTGCGAGATCACAAATAGGAATGAAGGCGAAACTTCTATGAATGGTTTTGCTTTCTTTTGCACATCGAATTATACAAGTTTTTTCTTATTCATTTATTTATTTATGGGTCAATTTTTCAGGGGGCTAAATAAATTGTAGAAGTTCTGAAAAAGAACATTGATGAGAGAAAAAATATACTTACGAGATGAAGTAGGATATGCGACAGGTTTGTTTGGATAGAGTATTATTTGAAATATTATTTAGAATAATTACTGTAGCATTTTTTGTGATGTGATGTGATGTATGTGAGATAAAAAGGTGATTGAGAATATAAAAAGGTGGATTGGAAAATGTGTTTATGATGCAAGCGAAATAATATTTGAAATAATATATTGTCGTCCACGAAGAAAATAATTTTGATGGTTACAGAATTCCGGTGCAGAGAGAGAGAGAGGGGGTGTTGAATCAAAAAGTAAAGAATGACAAATTGAATATACAGAAGTGCCAATTGCCAATTTTCTAGTTAGAAACTAGTAATGATGATTTGTCCGTATAATAAGTCGCGTACCGGCCACCATCCTATTTTCCACAAAAGAAAGGAACGAAATGAAGGAAATAGAACATTACTAGCAAAAAGAAGAAGAAAAAAAGTCCCAAAAGGGGGGTTGACCAGCGTTGCCGGTTGATTGGTTGCAAATTATGAACGAATAGTTACTAAATAAATTGGAGAAATTGTGATAATAATAACAATACATTTCTAGCAGTGAAAGTAAATGGAGGCAGCAGTAGCAGGCAACGGGCAGGGCGGGGACGTCGGGACGAGGAAGGTGGTGGGGAAATTCAGAGGCGGCGGCGGCGGAGGTGGAAAGCCCCTGATAGTGATGATATGCGGGTCCCTGGTGTACTACCACTGCGCCTACCGCAATTCCAGCCTGGTGTCTCTGGTCTCCGACGTCTTCATCGTCCTGCTCTGCTCCCTGGCCATCCTCGGGCTCCTCTTCCGCCAGATGAACATCCAGGTCCCCGTCGATCCCCTGGAGTGGCAGATTTCCCAGGATTCCGCCAACTCTATCTTCGCATGCCTCGCCAACACCATCGGGGCGGCCGAGTCTGTCCTCAGGGTCGCCGCCACCGGCCACGACAAGCGCTTGTTTTTCAAGGTACAACAACCCCCTCCCAAGTCCCACCTCCTCTCCTACTAAAATACTACTCCTAGTAGAAAGAATTTTACTACTCCCCGGCCCTTGGTTGTTGAAATTGTAATAGTCACTTGTTCGCCCTGCCCACTTTCCTCCGTTATATTTATTTATCAACCGCTTTATTTATTTATTTATATATTTGTTGACTGATGCGTACTTACTTAAGTTTTAGAGATTTTAAAGTATTGCTGTACCATTAGTATTAAGTAACACTACTACCAGTAGTAATAAAGAAGACAGCCAAATGAGTTAGTAGCTTGTGAAATCTCTTGTATCATCATTCCCGTTAATTAGGTAATTTTTAGACGGCATGGGGAACCTAAGTGAAGCTAACATTTTTGTTCACTAATTTCTTTTGCAGGTTGTTGCTAGCCTTTACCTGCTATCGGCACTGGGAAGACTGCTCTCAACTGCCGCAGTTGCTTATGCTGGTGCGCTACCTAATCTAATTACTACTACTTCCCATTCATTCTGTAATGCTCTATGATAATGATCGTATCGTCCCTTGTTCTTTTTGTTTGTTCCCCTGATGGACGCCATCCACGAACCCCTCGCGTTCCCTCTTTACTTTCTTTAAAAAAAAAAAAAACCTTTTGTGAGGCTTCAATTGGTGTTAGTTCTTGTTATAGGACTTTGCCTTCTATGCCTTTACATGCTCACTGAGGAATCAAGGTTGATGAGCTCGTGGTTTTCTTGGAGAAGGGATTGCCCAACTTCGGTCCAAGATTGAAGATACTAGCAGTGCTGCCTAGCACCACCTCTTATTTTTGCATTACTCTGCCGATCTAAAAGCTTCATCTCGTCTCTTTCCTACCAGAGGCAACAAGCTGCTAAGCTCTAAATTGGTGACATATGTTGACCACTGTCCATGTATTGCCGCACAATATTTGTAAACTGCATTTCCAACTCTTCCTTCAATCGTGTATTGGACAGAGTTTGTTTTTTCACATGCTAATTTGCGCTTGAGGCTTGTATTCTTTGTCGTGTTACCTTGATGTAGGGTTTAGGATCCTTCTTGTTGAAATGTCTCGGCAGAACGTTAACCTGCTAATCAAACTGTCCATATTTTCTCAATCGATGGTAGAAATAGAGACCACAAAAGTTGAATTGGCACATTCCTATTTCCTAGCAAGCATCGGCTCAATAGTCAAGAGGACTTTTAAAGTCTTTCCTGCCATCACATTCAGGTTCAAATCGCCTTTCGGGTTTAAAAAAAAAAAAGCAAGCACACATAACTCAAAAATCTTAATTGCCATTCAAAAGTTCAGGTGTGAGTGTGAAGCGATGTGCTGCATAACTAGAACTAGCATTCCATTCAAAATACTGGTGTTACACGGGTTCTTACTTGAGAGTAATTATGAACTTGCGTCTTTCTCCTAACCACCGGAAAAAATCGCTCAAATTTCTTATGCAAACAAGCTGAGCACATGTCAAAGATCTAAAGTTTCAGAAACACGAAATAATTGACATGATGTAATCATACAATTAATCAGATGTATTTAGCTTCAAAAAAAAAAAGTTCCCTCTAGGCTCTGGCGCACACCCAAAATTGCACCAACAGTTAAGCGATGGTCCGTTGTGAGCAACAGCCAGTTTTTCGGACAACTTCTACTTCAGTGTAGCTCCTTTCCTCGACAATCAAGCAGTAGTCTGTTCTGTAACTTCTGTTGCCCCATGGTGGACTGTGACATGTGGAACCCTAGAAGCATGCCAACCTCCACAGGGTTAGTCGCTCTCACCTTGAACCAAGTAGTACATCCTTCCAGGCTTCATAAAACATCCAGGTGATGCCAGAGGATGGCATGACTTTTAAACAACTTGCACCCCAACCTCTGTAAAGGCCCATCAAACCCCCCTCCTTGATGACTTCTGAAAGTGCGGCTGCCATGTGTGGTGGGCATTTACCTTGTAAAGCTCCCACCATTAGCCGTTTTCTTGCCACTTCTAGAGGATAACTGATTGTGCTGGCTGTTAAACCTGATCGATCACAAAAAATAAGTCTTGTCGAGGGCAAATGAGACGTTTTCTATACCTTACGTGTAACATGTAGCAATAATCCCGTTCCTCCTCGTGGAATTTAACAACTACAAGATACAATTCAGCAGCAATGCAACCAAACGGGAATTTTCTCTGATGAGAAACCCAGATGTCTAATACTCCTTGACAAAGCAAGCAACTGGGAAAAAAGTAATTATAACAAATCAAACTTTGTGTCCCTGCATCTGAAGCCTCCAATTTGGTACACAAGCCATCAGGCTGTCAACTAGCCACCTATTACTCCTCATTCCACAGCTAAAAGTGTTTTAAAGAGGTTTTACCAGGTATCCATGGAGTGCAGTATAATCCTTCAGCTACTTTACAAGGCACAATGAATTAAAATTTTCACTTTTTGAGTAAAACCTGTAAGGCACAATCATGTTATTGACATCTAGCTTCATTAGAGCAAAGGTGTAGTCGCATGTGTCATTAGTATTTCTTATGGACTGAAATATCTTGTATGGACATCTACATCACCAAATTGAACTCTTGCAATTTAACGTGTCATTAGCATTCATCTCTCTTTCTCCATCTTGTCTTGTTTCACTATCCACCTTCAATTGTTATTTCCACTACACCTACTATAAATGACTCTTTTGTTGCTTAGTTGCTCTACTTTAAGTAGTAAAACCTTTGCCAACTTTTTTATAACAGGACGTATAAGCAACTGGAACCATTATACCAAAAGCTTGTCTGTCAGTAGAGTAAATGCCCAAATGTTCAGCAAAATCAAAGGCAAGAATTTTATTTTAAAAAGGAAAGCCTTAATGAAAACTCTGAACCAGCACTGTCTCTGCAGAATTCTCACCTGAGAGAGCTCCAAGCAAAAGCATCTCAGCACGATTCAAGGATTCTTTTTTGTTTGCCAAGCAGTAAGACTTCTTCATGGTATCATACATGAAATAGTAACACGTGCTATATGGGAGCATGCCAATCAACGTAGGTGATATACCAGCATATAAAGCACCAAGACCACCATCCTTGTACATCTTGCGAACAGCAATGGACAGATTGGGATAAATTTCTGGAGATATGGTCAACCGGTCCTGAATAAGATAAAAAAGAATGAAATTCATGCATTACGATTCTCAGAAACATATTAATAAAGATGAAATGATCTCATTAGCAATTTGATTTGCTATATAAAGGCAACCAACAAAGAATGAACAAGACAATTGATGAGAAATCAGACTAAACAACTTATTCCTGATGCACCACTGTAAATTCTTCAAAGACTGCAAGATGCTGAGATGGTTCCAACTTCAAATACCTTTAATACTTCGAGTGGATGACAAGCAAGTGTGCTCACAACTCCAGCAGCAGCACCAGCCACAGCAACTGGCGAGAGCCAGGAGAAAGAAAGGTTCAAACTCAGATTACCAATATACACTTTTGAGCAATCATTTTGAATCCGTTTCTCTTGTGCTGAACTCATTGCTCGCTTGACACATTCAAAAGTTCCAAGCTCTATTGCCTGAGTAGGTATTATGCGCAGCATGTTAATTGTGTTTCCAGCCCATAGTCCCTGCCAACCTTGCTGTTCGATGACTTGAATAAAACTGCCATAGATGTTCTTTGAACCAATGCCAACTACCATTCTGGTCCTGCATGTTTTGTATTATAAAAAGAGGAATGCGCTTCAATGCAAGGAGTCTTATCTTCCTTATCTGGTGCACACGAAGCCCAACCAATAGTAAGAAAGTCACTTGCTACAACGGAAATGAACCTTGTTGTTCACATCTCTTTGATAATATCTTAAGTTAGTTTACGGTCCGAAGTAGCCCTTGGTAAGAAAAGATGAAGAATAATGGATGAAGTATGAAACTAATTGGCGTGAAAAGAATTGAAACCAAAAGACACATGTTCTACCGTTAGGTTAAATATACAGCCCAGTAGTTCTCCTCAAAGCAGGTGAGTCTGAAGTTTTACGAACCAAGCCTTATGTAAAGTCCTGAATAAGTAAGGGTTTATAAGATTTTGCTCAAAAGTGTACTGACTCTAAGTTTCATTTGGTGCACTGAAATTTGGAGCGGTAGATATACATACAAGCACTGGCAAATTGAGAAACTACATTGGGAGAGCTTTGAATGAAACAACTACAGCGGATAAATATAAGGGGCAGAAAGGAATGAAGTGCCCAGATTGCCCGGGGTGTGAATCTTTTTAATGATACTCATAACAAACGGGAGAAAGAATAGAAACAAGAAGGGCTGTAAAGAGATTAAATAGCAGTGGAGGGGGAAGAAATGGAAAGGAGAGAGGGGAAGGGGAGGTGAGGGGGAAGAAAGAAGAAGCTAAGCATACCTGATGGTCTCGAGAGGAGCAAGAACGGCTTTGGTCATAGCTCCGGCCAAAGCACCGCTAAGAAACTCCGCAACTTCTCGACTCCGGAAAAACTCCTGAAAACCAACCAACCATCCATCCATGAGACGAGTAAGAACTAAAATATATATCTTATTTTTTATTTTAGGGGTGAGTTTCCAATCAGTGTTAAAAAAAGAGTGATACTGTTAGCAGTAGTACCACTACTAATTAAGAGAAAAAGGAGAGAGGAAGTGGAGGAGGAGGGACAGACATGGAGGCGTGGGAGTTGGAGATGAGGTAGAGATAGAGTCGGAGGGCGGAATCGGAAATCCAGCAGCAGCTGATGTTGATGAAGAGGGCGAGTGGTGGTGGTGGTATTGTTGGCAGCGGTGGTGGTGGAGGATGCAGAGAATGATGATGTAGCAGCAGCAGTGGTATCGGAAAGGTGGTTGTGGAGAAGCAGCAGGTCCTTGGGTACCACCATCATCAATCCGTATAAATCTCCCCCTCCTCCTCCTCCATCTCCCCCTCCAATCATCGAATAGCAGCAGCTCTTGTTCTGCGATTCAGATTCAACAGCCATCCAACACCACGACGAAGATGTAGTCGACGATTGATTGCGAAGCTGAATTTGTTGGCTTTTTTGGAAATTCGACAGGGAGGAGGCGCCTTCTCACCGGCTTTTCCGAAGCTCAGGGTTTAAGTCTTTTTTTGTCCGGTGCTACTGTTCCCTATTCTTTAGGATTAATTGGACCTGGACTGTCAATGTTGGATGTGGAGGCTCGACGAAGACGAATGATAATTATATAAAATTTAATTTTTATATATGTTTTATGAATTTAATTAATAATAATATATATATTATTAATGTATATAAAATTTACGTTATCCTTTGCTCTTTATGTGTCAATTCAAAAAAAAAAACTATTTTCTTATTGATTTGGTAGGACTCCGATTATGATGCTGCCAATATTCAACGACCCAAAACGAGAAGAAAAGGTAATAAAAGGATTTGTCGTCTTCGCAATTTGCGCAGAGATCCCGTCCACTCCTCCCAAAAAAAGGTGTCTTAGTATTTTCTTTTCCCCACGTCCAGGTGCAAAGAGATATTTTTGTTTTTCATTTTTTGTCCTCTTTCTTTTATTTCCCTTTTTCTCTTCTCTGCCTGTGTGGCTGTATCATAATAATTTCACTCTTTTCACGTTCCATTTTTATCGCAAAGGCAAGAGATACCCCCATTGTTTTTTCTATATTTCTACAAATATAAAATTGGATTCTCAAAGAAAATAATTTTTTTCAACAATGCTCTTTTGTAGCCTTACTTTTTTAATAGGCTAGTATATAATGAATTTGACATTATTTATTAATAGTGTTGGGTTTGGGTTTTATCCCCACCAATCGTTATTTGTAGAATAAAATCCAAACCCAACAAATATGTTAGTATATAACATAATATATCAGTATGTATATGATATAATGTATTATTAACATATAAAATTCAATAATTCTATCAATAATCGGATATTCATTAATCGAAATTCAATAACTATTGCCATATTGTTTTACCTAAATTTAAAGGTTGGATACGAATGAATTTTATAAATATCTAATCTAGATTTGATTGATTGATTTTTGGATTTTTTTGGAAGTTTGAACACCTCGATAACCAATTGAATTTTTGGTAAATTGATATTGGTGCAGAAACGGTTTAATTGTGCTCATACTCATTGTTTTTGTGGACCGGTATGGAAATCATTCAATTAGAATGAAGTGTTCGATTTTGTCCCATATCGTAGCTTGGGTTTTAAATTAATTAACTTGCTAATAGGACGAAATTCAATCCACTCTCAACCTAAACACAAAACACACAGTGGTGAGTAGCCAACAACAAAAACCCCTGATAATGATAAGGTTTACGATTTGGATTTTGGACTATGACAAACACTCCTATATTAATACTCGTACGAATTAGGGTTTTTTATGATATTTTTAAAAAAAAAAGTAATATAGCAGTGTATGTGAACAACTTTTATTGTATATGGTTATGTGCTCTTGAGAGTGTTTCTTGAAGATATATTTTGGAATATTTTTTAAAATTAAATCATATTGAAATATCTATTAAAATTAAAAAAATATTCAGCATCCACTACCCCTCACCATCTCTTCTTCCTCTCTTTTCCCTTCTCCCTCTCTCCTCCTTTTTCATTCTCTACCTTCATTTTCATCCCTTTCCTTTCTCCTCCCTCTTTCGCTTCTCTCCCCTGCCTACTGAAAAAGGGAGAGAAGGAGGAATGAAGAATGAGGAATGAGGGGGAAAGAAATGAAGAGGGTGGGAAAGGAAAGGAGATGAGAGAAAATGGAGGAGATAGGAGGGCAAATGGTGCTAATGACGGTGGAGATGGAGGACAATGAGGGAGAAGGGGATAGCTCATAGCAGTAGAACTGTCAATGAGATTGGGTTAGCCCGAACTCGAGTCAATAAATGAACCCAATAATTCTAAACTTTCATTGAGTTTGGCTAAATTTTGACTTAAATATTAAATTCGAATTAAATGTGAATCGAGTTTAAATCTTATTAGACTCAAACACCATATAAGTTCGGCCCGTTAATTTGTACCTATATATATAATTTATATAGAGTTAAAAGTTGATCCGGATTATCCAAAGAAGACTATTGTTCGGATGCCACTAATCAGTTGACACATGTGCACCTTGTTAAGTTTTCTGATTCAACCCATCCCATTACTTTTTCACCTCCTTTCACCTTATCTGCTTCTCTTTCATAACTCCATCTGTCCACACCAAGTTCCCCATTACCTCAACTCCAATCATGGCGGCAAGTTAACAAGTTCCTCCATTAATCCACCAATACCTCAGAATTAAAACACAATTGAAGCCAAACCTCTTGCACCATCACCAATCGTAGATGAGCTATCATAAAAAATCAGACACGGTAGCATAATAAAATCATCCAATATCATCCTAATCAAATAGTCCAAATGCAACCCGGACATCAATGTAAGATTCCTATTGCATTTACAATTGTGTTTTTTTCAACAAAGCCTAAGAAACAAATGTAATAGAAGATTAAAAGGTTTTACACTTAATTGCTTGCTGATTAAATTGAAATTCCAGCCTAGAAAAAGAGACGTCAAATCTTCCTGGTATTCTGCTCAAATCGTAGTGAATTAAATAGGAGCTTGTAAATATACGTTCGAGTATTAGAGCTTAATAATGGTAGCGGTGACGAGTAAATGAAAGAGTGAATGATGATAAAGATTGCAGGAGAAGGTTCAAATGAAAAGAAAATAAGAACGAGGATGGTAGGGTGGCTGGAAGTCATGGAGATGATAAAGAAAGAGAAAAATGAAAAGCATGGTATAATGGAATACACGTGTCAACAAGCTAATGAGATCCAAACAAATCTTTAAAAGGGTAATAAACCGGACAGACTTTTATCTCTTTTTATATATGGTATATTTATACTTTGGTATATATAATTATATCCTAATAAATATATAGTTACTAAATACTAATACTTATATGGCAAAATATATTAATAATAAATATCAAAGACATTAAATATTAAAAAAACATATCAGAAGATTTAACAGAAGAACAACAAAAGCCTCAATCCCTTTGATTTCTCCTCTCACCCACAGCCACAACAACCTCTACCTTTCCAATCTCCACTCCACCTCTACAGTTGGCCTCTTCAACCTCCAATCCCCCACCTTCACAGTGCATACATTGATAGTTTCAATGACAAATTATGCATTTTGTATATTTTAACAAACTTAATATCTACTTGAACTGACCATCATCACTTCTTGATATATTTTCTTCTTTCTTACATGTTGTTACATGACTCGTGAAACAAATCAAATTGATTAATTCTATTTGGATTTAAACACTGTATTTTTGTTCAAATATGGTCACTCTGAACAAAGGGAATGGGAAAAGATAAAAGGAACAATTTGAGAAGACCATTGAGAAGTTTCAACCTTGAAAAATATATTAACTGTTGATCATATTTTTATGTACTTTGAATGAATTAGATATGATTATTGTTGAAAAATTATTGATTTATCTACTTTTTAATGATCTATTATTGGTTCGTGTATAGTTTTAATATCGTGGATGTTAGATTAGTTTTATGACTTAATAATCATAGTAATTATATTAAGGAAATTAATGAATAATAAATGAGTTTGGTTTAAACTCGAATTAGACTTAAAGCCCGAATATCTTGTGAGTCAAATATAAATTTCACATTTATTAACTTGAAATTCAATAGTCTGAAACTCAAAAGTATTACTAATTAGATGAGTTGAGCCTAAACTTGTTAAAACCTAACTTTGATAAGCGTAAATGGCAGTGGTGTACGATGGGGTTGTTGTAGTGGGTGGAAGAATAAAATGTTTTAGCATTTGGTAATTTTTTGTTATTTTGTTATTTTTATTTTTGTAAGTCATATTTGAGATTGTGTGTATTTTTTAGAGTTGTTAATTTAGACTCCAAAAACAAAAAAAAACGATTTTTTTTAATGCTAATCTATAAGAAGCCAATAGATGGTGCACGCAAACCATTCTTTCATTTTCAATTCCTTTTGGGCTAGGACCACATGCTTTCTCGACCTCAACGGTGCGAAAAATCTAGAGCAGTTGGCTTGTTGCATGAGTTACCTCATTTTTTTAAGAATTAATATTCTATACATTTTCACCATTGAATGTATGATACATAATTTGAATTTAAAATTCAAATTTTATATACGTGTCGTGCATCTAACCATGATAGTGTATACATTGTTAGTGTACATAAGATTTACTTTTTTTTATCAATTTCTTTTGTTTTTATGGAGCTAAAGCTTGACTTTACTAAACTAAAAAAAAAAGGTAATACTTAAGAATAAAATTTTTTCCCTAAAAAAATTCAATATTTTGTACATTTCAAATATAAATTGAAAAATACTGATACGTTTTTGAACTAACCATACAAAACATGTACTAATTGTTTGACATATTATAGTTTACAAATAATACTTCAATTTGTGGAAGAATAATGATAAATCTTCCCAATAATACACAAAATACCAATAATGCATATCAGCAATTTCATAGTTAAATACATATGAAACCATTAAGATGATCAAGTGTTAATCACTTTAATTTCTCATATATAAAGAGAATAGTCAAAATTAGTAATATAACGTAACATTTGAAAATCATAATGAATTTTTTCGTATTTTTAATTATGTAACTTTCAAATAGTTTCACGCTATTTACATATGAATATTACCAAACTCATTTTGTATGTGAACTTTCAACGAACATACTACTAACATCCAAGATGTTCAAAAATCATGAGAATCTCTTTTATTTCTTTCTTTTTTTCTTCAAGCATAACTTAAAATTTATATTTTTGTGTATAGAGAAAGAAGAAGAGTATAGTTCAAAATGAAAAAACAATTTAACACTAAAAGTACTTAAAATAGAGGGTTAATTACAGTTTACCCCCTTGAACTTGATCCTTTAAAATATTTTGCCCCCCGAACTTTAAATATATGCACTTTTGCCCCATTCATTGACCAAGTCAAACGTTAATGATGATTTCTCCATCCAAATTTTTTAACAAAATGTCATTAATGCCCTTATATAACAGTTTTAAAATAATGCTCTATTTTTAATCGGAATATGAAACATTTTATAGGAAAAAACACAAAGTCATGTGATTTAAAAAATTTAAAAAATAAAAGATGGTATAATACCAAAGATTTGAAAATTTGTATTGTGAAGGAAAAAATTTAAAAATTCCTAAAGCATTTGTACAAAATTTCCATTGCTATTTGTAAATGGATTAGTTTTGATAATTTTCATTTACTTTGCAGATTTCACAAGATTTTCACGAGTCAATACGATACTATTTGGTAATTTTATACCACATTTGTACTTTACTTTGTATTTTGTTTGCATTCTACATTTTTAAAAAACTAAAAATTCTATAAATATATTTTTTCAATATATTTTTATTTTTAATCATATTTTTATATCATAAAACACACTAAAAAGTGATTACAATAAAAAAACACAAGCAAACAATTCTCATTCCAAATGCACTAATTAATTTTAATTTATTTAAAATAAAGTATTACTATCGGCATTGAGATAAAAATTAATTTTTTTTTCAACTGTACGTAGAGTAACCCTTTAACAAACACTTCAAAATTGTTAAAATTCACACCCAAAACATCAAAAAAATACATAAAAAAAGTTTCCTCTTCTGTCATGTTTTTTTATTTCTCTCCTACCTTAGCCTACCATTACTATTGGCCACCTCAACCTTCCTTCTTTTTTTCTCCTTGCTCTTTCCCTCTTCCCCCTTTGGTGGTGTGAGAAGGAAGAAGAGAGGAAGGAAGCAACTTTGAAAAAAAAAAAGAAAGGGACAAAAAAGAGATTTTATTTTCAAAATTTTCTCAAACTCTCAAATACATAATCTATTAATTTACAGTTAATTACAGTAAAATTTTAAAAAATATCCAAAAATATGTCGTCCAAAAGTTTACGGAGTAATCACCCAAGCTCCCCATTACTAGCTTAACGAATTTCCAAGTGCCTCCCTATTATTAGTTAGTTTAACAAATTTCCATTATAGGTTTGGCTTAAAATTTAAAAGAGACGAGTAACAGGTCATTGTCCCTGCATTTTGGCGCGGAAGGCACAAGTACTGCTGGTCTAGTTACACTAAAAGTGAGGGAGGGACTTAATGATACTAATCCTAATTTAAGGGAGGGAGCATCAGCGCTATTGGCGGCCGCTGTTCCCCTTTCCCCGCGTTCGCCTCGCCTCGCCTCGCCCCTAGAGGTAATTTGATTGGTACCATTTCCGAATACTGGGGTTTTGATTTTGAGTTTCGTATACTTCTCTCGCCTTAATTTTGATTTTTTCATCATCCCTGCTGTTGCCGCTGAAAAAAAGAAAAAGAAAAAAAAAGCCTGTGGATGGAAGCCCTAATTTCTCAGCTCAAGAAATAGACTGGGAATGCTGTGAATATAAGTTGGCGGACGGTTCAGGAGGGTGGATTGGAGTGAACAGATAAGCTATTAATTTGAAAAAAAATGGAAATGAAGAAGAAGAAGTTGGTTACGAGAGGAGAGCTATTAGACCGATGGAGGGTTATCGAAGAAGAAGACGATGATGAGCAGGGTCAAGACCTTCACAAGCGTCGCCGTCTCCGCCAACTCAAACAAGCATGGTCTGTTTCTTTTTCTATCTTCCTCTTTTCTTTTTTCTCTATAATCCGGGGTTTGAGTCTACTTTGTTGTGAAATTCGTCCAGGGGATTTTGTTAACATCGAAAACATCATCATTCTTTCTGTTTTTCCCCCCTTGTCTTTCTGGGCTTTGGGGTGACATTTGGTGTCTTATACTGCCGCCAACCCTCTGCTAGAACAGGTAAATCAAATTATGAACAAGCTCACCCTCCTATTGGGGCAAGTGTAATGTTAGCCTAATGACAAAGCACAGTGAAATACACCCCCACACCCGTGACCTGCCTGCAAGCAGACTTGCACATTTTGACACCCGTGCACCGACTCATGCTTCATATAACTCAGGATACACCTTCAAAATAAACATGGCCAGTTCAAGCAAGAAGGTTCTCCGTTACACCGTGGCTAGCCAATTGCATCCTTCTTAGAGAGTGATCCCTAGCTTCCTACTTGCACTTTTGATGTGTGAAATGAGGCGTCTTATGCTTCGATGTCGTGACTAGCTTCCTTCTGCTTTGAAGGTTGTTGGTCCATTCCTCATTGTAGTTCCTCCTCAATCGTCTCATTTAATTTTTAATGTAGCTTATTTGGTTTTGTTTGTCTATCTGAATAAGTAGTTAGTTTATGTACGCAGAAGTGGTTATTTGTCTTGTTTCGTCTAAGTTATCTGTTCATGATTTTTTTTATTCAGGTTTTCTGATGCATTCAACTTTTTAAATTGGCTTGCCGGACGACAATCATATTTGGTGCAGCTCTTGGGATTTGATGGGACCTCTTCTGGAGACTTTCTATAATTATTCTATAGATGAGCCTCATGGTTCGCCTCTTAAGATTTGTGGACTAGGATTTCTGAAGAAATGCGACATTGCACTCAATGCATCTGTCAGCACCATCGCACCCAGGATATGTATAATATGGATTATGATCCCAGTTCCATTGGACCTCTTCTGGAAGT
This sequence comes from Coffea humblotiana, assembly GCA_023065735.1. Taxonomy (NCBI): domain Eukaryota; kingdom Viridiplantae; phylum Streptophyta; class Magnoliopsida; order Gentianales; family Rubiaceae; genus Coffea; species Coffea humblotiana. Next base: position 53,161 of record CM041211.1, read on the forward strand.
AGTCCGTACTCTTGATGAAGAAAGAATAAGTAAAAATCTGAAAGAGATTAATGCAAAAGTAGCTCGGGGGGAGTTGGATCCAGCATGTACTAATGCTGAAGTTGTTTGTGTGATGTTTGAGGTGCTTTGGATACCTTTTCCAATACTTTTATGTCAATCTCTCTCTCTCTCTCTCCAACAGTGTGTAATACTATTATCTGATGTGGTTTTATTGGTCTTTATTTGCTTTCTCCACGCTGTTGTTGAAATGCCTCGCTTGCATTTGACATATTTAACCACTTGCCCACTGCTGAAGAAAGTGGAACAGAGATCTATATTTTGTTGCTTGCTAGATTCCTGTTTCAGAGTGTCATGATAATGGAGTGGCTGAGATTGCTAGGAATAACCTGGAGTGGGACTAGGTTGATGAGATTAATAATTATTTCCTTCAGATGATCCATCCATTTCCTTAAAAATAAAACTACCTTGCTGAAGACAGATAGGTATTTGAATTTCACTTGGGCAGAAATGGCGTTAAAACAGGGAATTGGTTGAGTTGGTGACATCTTCGTTCTGAATTCCTGAGCTTAGGGAAGGCTAGAGAGAAAGGATTGGCTTTTTAATGAAAAGCATTATATAAATGAACCAAAAAGGTGGGATAAGAATGAAGGCAGAACCATAGGAGAGCAGAAAAATTTTAATTCTTACAGGACTATGCCTAATACAACTCCCTCTTGTAACAACCGAAAATAAAAGAGGCTAGGAGGACGTGCTTAGAAGAAGGGAATTGAAATCACAAAAACTGTAAGTCTTACTGTTGATGAAGCATGACTTTCTGAAAAGTCTTCATGTTTCTGCTGGTCTCTTTTCTTAACAAATTGAAAAGTGCTTGATTATAGAAATTAATTGGTCTAAATTCTTTTCCAGCGGCTTATATCTTGATATGAGGCTTGCATTTGATGATGACTTAACATTAAGGTGGCAACATCTGTAGTGGGAAAGAACACCAAACTATAATTAAGGTTGGTTATACTATTAAAGAATCTGAATTGTGTGGTGTAAATTTGTTTTGAATAGTGTGAGTGAACAATTACATGGATTTTTGATAAGGTAGTCTGCTTAAGTCTTAACAAATCCAATATTTAGTGACAATTGAGCATTTGGATCTATAACTAGTAGTGTTTTTTCTTTGTAAAACTGAAAGAAATTAGGCTTTGGTTCTTGATACCCTACTGGACTCTTATTGTATCTGCCACATTATACAACAGAATTTTGTATAACTATTTTAGGGATAGGGTTGGAAAACCTCTGGAGTATTTGGCTGCTGAATGTATAATTAGGCATGATTATGGAAAAGAGTCCAGAAATTGCTTGAAAAACATGTAATGGAGTTTCATTATTATTAAAATGCCTGAATACAGAATTGTGTATGATGGACTTTAACTTGCTCAAAATGCCTGAATGCACCTTGAATCTGCATGGGTCTAAGAGGTGATTTATTTCTTTCCTAGTGATCATTATGTAGTCTCATGGAACTAGCTTTGGTCTAGCTAACAAGCCTTCTGTTATGCTACACAGCTTTACTAGCTTGATTCTTCAACTTCTTTTTTGTTTCTCTTTTTTACACCCTTTCAATTGCCTTTTCAAATTCTTAAATGCCATCCTATACTGTTACTGTGGCTCTCATTTTTATCGCTTTTGTTAGTTATAGGTGCTTTGGGGGTGTAAATGAAAATGCCTTTCTTTTTAAATAACTTTTTGTAACTATATGGTGATACATCATATCTTGGTTGATATTTTACTGAGGGTGTGCTTCATCCTCTACTCTGCTGTGCATTGTCATGGTTTGTTGGGTCACTGTGTATATATTTTTGATTTGATATAAATATGTTTGTTGAGCTGCAGGTTTTGATGTTTTCCCTTCTTGTTGGATGATCAATCTTTGGCTACTGAATTTGAAAAGTTCATTGAAGCAATTGATAGCTCTCACGAACTGACATTGGCTGGACATCAGCAGTATCCAGTAAGAACTTCCCCTCACTTCTACTAACCTTCAGTCTTTGATTGAGAGCTTTCAGATATTTCCTAATGATGTTCTCAATTCTTTGCTTAGGGAGTTTATGCATTACTTTCCTTAAAAGCAGAAGATCACGTCTATTGGTTTCGGCTGGCTGCACAAATGGGTAATGTAAGGTACTCTTCTAATCTTATTTTATGGTGGCATTTAGCTGGAAAAGTTTAAACATAATGTTTTTGATATTATTGATCTTGCAACTGCTCTTTGGTTTAAGGGGTTGTTATGGTAGTTAACCTTGTAGTGATTTGGTGGACGCAACCTTATTGGGGGAGGCTGAATATGGTTCATTCTTCTTACCATTTTTCAGATGATCCAATGAACTATCCTGAAACTATGGCATAGATTTGCCTTGTTATCCTTTTGGCTTGAGTGGTTCTAAGTGAATAGTAAGCATAAAATTTGCCTTGGGAATTTTATAAATGCTCCTAATGGTTCTACACAGTTTTACTGTTGGTAATATAATTTGCTTTAGATATGCCAAGCACTTGTTTTTGTGGCCCCAGTGATCAAAGATTCTGGCTTTATTGCTAATTGTTTATTTGCATGGATTTTGATAAGTTTTTATTCTATGCTGTGAAGCAGATCAGCTGACTTGGATCCTCTGCAGCCTTTGCTGAAGAATGTGTTTGTCTTCTGGAGACTGAAATAGTGCCATCAGCTACTGAGACTTCTAGACTAGGGTGCAGCTGGACCGAATAACTGTATGGCTCGGGATTAAAGCATTGTAGGAAGCAGTTGCTTTAATTCTCAATGCTAAGTTCTATTCTTTTTAACTTTTCTGCTTATAGTTCCTTTCTTTTTGGGTGTTTTGAAGGCTTGGGTTCTTAGAACCTCCAGCATTTGAGGAAGGGATATTAGATCGCTACCCTGTTTTTGAGTATCGTACTTAAACCAAAATTAGTGATGATGTTGAATTTTCTCACGCTGTTAATTGCTGAGGCTGCTTTTCCAAATGCTTGGTAAGGGTCCTCTAGTGCATTGTTCTCTTGTAAAGGCATTAGATTTTCTATTACTTTAGCTGATATTTGACCATTTGTTGTGCTAAGGATGTAAGCTTTGGTGGAGATCAACATTGTCTCCAAGTGTTATGTGTAATACATTGCTAGGTCAATGTTTTCCATACTCGTAATGAGAAAAGCCACAAAGAAATTTTGATCTTTCCAGCCTTTTTTGCAGGTATGTCTGAACTTTTTTTGTCCTGATGGTTTCAAGTTCACCACCAGGGTGTTCTTTCTCTTTATTATCTTCCTGAGTTTCTTTATGTTGTATTAGTAATGCTGCCACTAATGTGTGTCTATCCAGTCTCTAGAAGCTTTACAAGATGGAGAGCATGAAATGCAACGGAGGCATCTTCTTTACTTCCTTTTGCATCAAGTGACCGTGAGTAGTAACTTCAGTGTACTGATGCGAAAAAAGGCTTGTCAGGTTAATTCCTGCCTCTGCAATGGCTAAAGAAAACTTCATACTTACTTTCATTTTTACTTTTATAGCAAATTCAGCCTTTTTTATGAGGTTTCTCTGTTTGTGCAAGATTGCTCTTCTCATTGTTCACCGAGGTTACAAGATTAACCCACCTTGCCCACCTTATGAATGTGCGCACATGTGGTATGTGCTACAACTCTCTGTCAATATTTTAGATGTGTTGGCTATGGAAGTCTGCAAGATCATTCTTCTTTGATGAAAGTTGCCTAATTTAACTTCTATAATCAAAATTTCTGCATAAGTTCTAGTAGGGCTCCAGTGTATATCTGATGATGTCAATGACCGGATTTGAGGGTTTTTGCATTTCCTGATAAGCAGGTCTATGTATACAAACCAAACAGCTTAGAAAGCAGAAACTAAGGTTCAGAACATGGAAAAGTAAATTTACTTAAATATGGGTAACTGTTATATAAAACTAGTAGTTGTTTATGTGATAAAATATTTCTTAGCTTGTACTTGACCATGTAGTTTGAATTATTTTGTCTAAGAATCGTGCATATCTTAGCCTTGTATAGATGAATTATTGTGTATGTAACTATATTTTTAGGTCTCAAGTTTTTTGCTAAATTCAAAGAAGAAAATGACTTTGTCTTCACTGGATTTTATAATTACGTTTTGAAAAATAAACATGTGTTTTACTTCTCACATACCTTGTAGCTTTATGGATGTTTAAGATTAGCTACACTTTTTTGAAGTTATGATGAATATAAACAAAAATTGGTCTTCAAATCTCCGAGGCTGATAAGCAGGATTTATGTTTCACTGTCTTTGTGTACTCATTTACCTCTCTAGTGTTCTGGGATTTTTTTCACTTTGAGATCTTGGATCAGGTGATCCTATATATATCCTTGTGTTTGCTGGTGATATGGCTGTATTGATTTGTAAGTCCTTTTGTTTCAATCATCCAGGTGCCCCTCTCTTGTCTCTTCTTTGAAGGATTCATCCCTTCATATCTCACTGAGACAACCAGCCTTGGATCTTATTCAAACAGTTGTAATTTCTGATGCTTCTGCTTTGGTTGCCACAATTTTGAACAATCATTTGCTTTCATGTAACGAAAAAGTTGTGCCTGTTGAGGCTAATGATGAAAATGACAACAATGAAGAGCTCCTTTTTGGTGAAGATATTGAAGAGAAGGACACAAGTTGTTGGAATGAATTCCATCTGCAGATGAAAAATACTACACTGACATATACGGAGTGGTTGTGCATTCCATTGCTATGGTTTGATGTTCTAGTTGGAATTGATCCTCTGATCCTTCCGGTATCATTTTCCAAAGCTGTTTTTTGGGCTCTATCTCGTTTCTCTATGGTAGAGGCAGAGTATAGGCATCCGAATGTCAGTTTCAATAGGGGATTTGCTGACAACCTGTGCTTCAGAAATTTCTCATCTTTTTGGATGGAAGATCCCTTCTGGTTCTGACGATGGTGGAGATAGAGCAGAGTCCAAAAACTCCATTGGTGTCTCAAAAATGTATATTCCTCTCATAAGGACATTTAGGAGGTAAGTTGCTTCTCTCTCTGTTTTTTTTGGCTGAGTGTAACTCCTTGTAGTTGATTACGATTTTGAATCTTGATTACCTGCATCTATTTGGGAAAAGGAACAGAAAACAACACAATTTTTTCTTTGTCTTTGAGTGGATTGCAGGTTGGCTTCCCACTATATTTTCAGAATGGAGCAAAGTGAACAGAAGAAGCAGTGGACTTGGGAGCCAGGGATGGCTGATAGTCTGATTCTTTTTCTTGTTGATCCAAATGATGTACTAATTTACATTTAAAAAAGAAATTCTCTAGTTTGGGCAAATTAATGAAGTCATATTTGCTTGGTCTTGTTTATTTTACTTATACTTCCTCACTGTTTCTTCCCCTTTTCCGTGTTTATCATGTTCTTCTAACGGTCAAATCTGAACTCTTTTCTTTTTGGTCCAGAATGACAGACAAGTGAGTAGGCTTATCCTTGAGCAATTTTCAGGCGAAAAAGGCCTTACTTCTGGTCTGCGGTTTCTCTGTTCGAGCCAATCTTCATTGGCAGCCATCTTTCTGGGGTTGAGACATGCCCTGAAACTGGTAATGTCCGGTACTGAACCGAATTAATTTCTTTTCTTTGCCGTCTCATGAATAACTATATTTTGGCAGTATGAGACTAGAGTATGTTTCACGAGCTAATTAGGAACCTTTTTTGGATATTTGTTTGGAGCATTTTTGGCTATTTTACCTTTTGATCAGTATCATCGTGATCAAAACTGTAGTAGTGTAATCTCATTAGAAAAGAGTTTGATACATTATGCAAGTCAGCTTACGTGCATAAATGGTGTTTTTAGAGCTGTAATTGACACTGATTCATGGTCTTATTCCTCTGTTCTCCAAATTTCTCTTCTATATTACATGCATTAGATGTTCTTAGAAGTTCAATTAACACTTATTAGTGGTCTCATTCCTCTGTTCTATCCGCATTTTAAAAAATTTTTCCATTGGAATATTGTTCTGGTTACAAATTCTGTACTGTGATCCAACATTATTTCCAGGTTCACTTGGATGCTGTGTTACTGAACTTTCAAACGCTACACCATTTCTTCTTTGTGCTATGCAAATTAATTAAAGAAGGAAATTCATGTAGAGATCCAATTGCTGGGTGTTTCTCGAGGAGTTTTAAATGTTCCACAGTTTTCTTCCCGAGGTGGATTTTTAAGCAGCCTGTAATTAATCTGAGAAAGGACGACCTAAATTCATCTGTTGTCAATTCTACAGTCTGGGGAGAAATTCTGTTGCTTAATATCAGAAATGGCATGGCCATCTGTGAAGAGTGTTTGGCTGAAGGCAAGGCATTCAAAGATGATAAAATATCTCAGGTAAAGAAACTTGTAATAATTCTTTGTCTTCGAGTATCATACGCTTAGTTGCAGTGGGCATCTCTATGCATTCATCTATTCCTTCACAGAGCACGCAAGTTTGAACTATATGTTATTGTTCTCTTCCATATTACGCCTGACTTAATATCAAATGATGATTTGATAAATACACTAGGGATCTTGTTAAGAATTTTTCGCACTACAATAGCTGTTTAATGCATGGATACATCTCTGAGCTGTCTTAGTCAAACAGTAATGCTTACACTTGATTTGCCAGTGCATTGACCTGTCAGTGTTGTTGCTTTGGTGGGCTATATTTTACTCAGTGTCGCTTGTCCTTCAAGTGCTCTTAATGACCTTTTTGAGTTAATACTGACCGTAATTGGTGGTATGCCTCGCGCATGATGACCTGCCTTGGTTTCTCATGTTGGTACTTTACCTTCTTCTGGAAGCATACTAAAACACCCAAGAGCCCTTCCCCAAATAATTTTTTCTCGAAACACTGAAAAACAGAAAAATCCCAGATTGCTTGACGTACCAGTTGGGCGTTGTGGAAGATTATTCGTTTGTGATAGCACTTTATTTCATTGTCATTTGATTCACACTTAACTAGCATTCTAAGTTTTTGGTTTCAGATGACAAGTGTCCGTCTACTTGAGATCCTTCCTATTATATTTGGTGAACTTTATCCAAATTCAGGCATCACAATGAAAGTTATAATTGACATGAAGTGGCTTCATGATTTCATGGATTGGGGTAGGTCATCACTTGCTGTGGTGGCTAGATACTGGAAACAAGCTCTAGTTTCTTTGCTGGGTGTGCTTAAGAAGTCATGCAGTCAAAATACTGCTTGTGCAATTAGGGCTGTGGAGAGGCTCATGTCATCAGGTGAAATATTTTGTTTTTATTTCCTTCTTGCCTCAATTTCACTTGCAATATGAGCAGACTCATGCATGTGCATTGCAGATAATGTTGCAATGGATGAAATGAATGATCAAGTCACATGCCTCTCTCTTTCATTGGTGGATGACGGTTCTTCTGCATTAAATAAATCAGACATGAAATCCAAATCAATATTCTCTGAAGAGCTATTGCACGGGCAAAATGGTTTGCTTGAAAATTTGAAATTGTTATCCCCGAATGCTGTAGAAGAACATCTGACAGGCTTGGATGGATTAATTGGTAGAGAGAGGGATAATGTGATAATTCTTCTGGATGATGATGAAAAACCAGCAATTTCTGCTGTTGAGAAGATTCAATCTTATCTTGGGTTGACTCAAGATAGTTTTGATAACAAGGCTTTTTCTTCTGTTCCTATGGAAAGAACTTTGCATTGTAATGAAGAAAATAATTCTGCGACTGGTTGTTTGGGATATTCATCAGAAACTCTTTGCGAAGGAAGTATAGAGGGTTTTTCACCTATCATTCAGAAGCTGGAGATGGATAAAACTGAAGGCAGAGAGTGGCCTGCACCTGACTTGATTTTTAAGTCCATAGAGAGTAAGGAAAAAGAGATGAGCCCTAAACACAATAAGAATTACTTTTGTCCTACACAAAATGTATCTGACTTAAAGTCATCGGATGAAAGTGTAGATTCAGGGGGAACTGGTTCTTCCAAGTCTCAACTTGGTTGGAAAATGAAAGCACCAGTTGGTACAAGTAATATCTTTAACAGCAACAGCAAGGACCACAAAAGCGATGACAAAGTTCTAGAAAAAAGTCATCTAGTCACAAACAAGGTATTACATCATGATAGAGAAGATGATTCATGGGATTTTTCTTTTTTCAAGTCAGCAAGGCCTCACAAATCACTGTTATCCAAACCAAGCAACCCTGGTGCTAAACGACAAGTCATTCAACTCAACTTACCCATGCAAAACAGGTCTGGGAGCTGGAGGCTGAATCTTGAAAAGGGAAGATTTAAGGCTCCCAGGCTTGATGATTGGTATAAATCAATTCTAGAGTTGGATTACTTTGTGACACTTGGATTAGCATCAGAAGACAAAGATGGGAATAGGAAGTTTGGCAAATTGAAGGAAGTCCCTGTTTGTTTTAAATCACCTGATGAATATGTTGAAATTTTTCGTCCATTAGTACTAGAAGAATTTAAGGCACAGCTTCACAGTTCTTTTCAGGAGATGACTTCTGTAGATGAGATGTGTTATGGAGGTATTTCTGTGCTGTCTGTTGAGCGAATTGATGATTTTCATATGGTTCGCTGTGTCCATGATGACACTGAATCCTCGGGTTCTAGGAGCTTCTTGGAGAATGATCTCATATTGCTTGCTAGGCAACCATTGCCACGTTCTTCCCATGGGGACATTCACGTGGTCGGGAAGGTAGGTATCTGCATGTCTGCATCTTCTGCAAAATGATTTTTTGTTTAGTCATATGAGTTTAGTTATCAGTGCCCATAGGAATGGATGACGTTTAATACTTTTTCTTTCTTTCAATTCATTTATCCACATGGTTTTGGGTTTCTTTAGCGGCGGTAAATATGCTAAAATTTTATTTTCTCTCTACAAGTGCAGTGGTAACTTTGTCTCAGTTCAAGCTTAGGTAGCTGACGGTGTTAGTTTGACTGCAGATTTTTCAGTTTGTTAGATTTCTCCTGGAATCTCATTGGATCTAACAATAAAATTTGAAATATCCACATTGGGCTTGTTTAGATACAAGTTTTATTTGCAAAAAATTTTGGCTTGCATCACAAACAAATTTTCTAATCGCCTTTTTATATTGTCAACCATCTCTTCGTCTCACATACATCACATCATTAAAAAATGCTACAGTATCATTCCAAATAATATATTTTGAAATAATCGCTTATTCAAACACACCCATTGTATTTTGCTTTGCATTTCTGGATAATTGTTTTCACCTTGGTGATATTTTTGTGCTTAGGTTGAGAAGCGTGAAATAGACATTAAAAGAAGATCAAGTGTCTTAGTTCTCAGACTGTATCTGCAAAATGGATCTTCTCGTCTTAATCGAGCTAGAAAGTTTCTTGTTGAACGAAGTAAATGGTGCATTAGTCACATTATGAGCATTACACCTCAACTCCGAGAATTCCAAGCATTGTCATCATTAAGAGAAATTCCTTTGCTTCCTGTTATCTTGAATCCAGCCTGTCATACTGGTGTTAATAATTCTAGAAGAGAAAATCTTGGCAGATTGTCTCAGCCTTTGCAGCAGGTTTTAAGGTCCTCATATAATGGCTCTCAACTGCAAGCTATCTCTGCTGCTATTGGATCATTTGATTTGAAAAGGATTTTGAAGTGTCCCTTGTACAGGGTCCACCAGGTCTGTTTACTCTTATATTATTCTGTTTTAATTTGTTTTTTTCCCTGCTCTGTTGTTTCTTTAATATGCAATTTTGTGTAATTTGTATGTTTTGCTGATTTTGTGTCATTTGTATGTTTTACTGATAGGGACTGGTAAGACCAGAACAATTTTGGGAATTGTGAGTGGTTTGCTAGCATTTTCCCAGACTAGTGATAAGAAAAGAACGGGAAGTCGGGATCCATATTGTACGACTAGCTCTGACATGCATTCCAGATCACAGATCAATCAGTCTGCTGCGATTGCAAGGGCATGGCAGGATGCAGCATTGGCCAAGCAACTACATGAAGAGGGAAGACAGGAGCACCAAGTCCTCTGGCAGTTGCAGTAGAGGACGGATTCTCATCTGTGCTCAATCCAATGCTGCAGTTGATGAGTTAGTGTCTAGAATATCAACTGAAGGGCTTTATGGTTGTGATGGACTGATATATAAAACCATATCTTGTTAGAGTTGGCAATATCAAGACTGTTCATCTGAATTCACTGCCTTACTTTATTGACACACTTGTTGATCAGCGTGTGGTCGAGGAGAGAGCGAATGAGGGAAAGACTGAGATTAGTGTGGACTCAGTCTCAGTTCTTCGTTCTAATCTGGAGAGTTTAGTTGATCAAATCAGATTTTATGAAGCCAAGCGTGCGAACTTGGTGGGTAGAGATCCAGATACAAGAAGACAATTAGAAGGGAGTGTTAAAGGTGATGACTTGAAGGAACCAATTGATACAGAAATTGAAGCAAAGCTGAAAAGATTGTATGAGAAAAAGAAAGCATTCTATAAAGATCTTTCCCATGCACAAGCTCAGGAGAAAAAGGCCAGTGAAGAAAGCAAAGCTCGTAAACAGAAGTTGCGAAGGGCTATATTGAAAGAAGCTGAAATTGTCGTGACTACGCTGAGTGGCTGTGGTGGAGATCTTTATGGGGTTTGTGCTGAATCTATCTTGAGCCATAAGTTCAGCAGTTCAACAGAAAGCTCCCTATTTGATGCTGTTGTAGTAGATGAAGCAGCACAAGTATTTTGCTTTCTTTTTCATTTGTTATTTCCCTATTTTTATCCGTTCTCTCTGTTGTTTGTTCTTTGGTTTAAATGGTTCTTCTGGTATGTTTTTCTTGTGCTTTTGATTCATAGATTTCTGCTGTAGGCCCTTGAACCTGCTACATTGATTCCTCTTCAGCTGTTAAAGTCAAAGGGAACCAGATGTATAATGGTAAATGCTAGGGAAAGAATGTGTAATTGTCGCTATACCATGAGAAATGCTATTGAATAGTCTCTCTTTCTTGAAGGTTGGTGATCCAAAACAGCTTCCTGCTACAGTTCTTTCTAACATTGCCAGCAAATATTTATATCAGTGTAGCATGTTTGAACGTTTGCAACGTGCTGGTCATCCTGTTGTCATGCTTACCCAACAGGTAGTCTTTAAGTATTATCATCCTGTTTGAATGGTAAACTGAAATTTGTATGAAAGGAAACGTATTCTAGTAGAGTGTCACATACAGTGATTTACATATAGTATTTGATGCGCTGAGTCAAGCTGGGAGCTTGTAAGGATATTCCTGAATCAAATGCAGCTTAGAAAATGGTCCTCAAATATTGTGAATCCAGTGAGGCCCCATTTTCTCTCATTTTTCATTTGTGGCCCAGGTACATAACCAAGGACCGAAAAAGGAAAATTCGACAATATCTATAGAAAATTGAGACACATACCTTACAAGCTTTTTAAATGACAGAATCTAATAAGACAATATCTGCAGAACTATTTGCATTTAAGAGTAAAGCTAAGGAGTGAATGAATATTTGAATGCAGCACCTAGTGTTTGGGAATCTAACTGTAAAGGAGCTTGCCTTGGACAATTTCAGTTGGCTTAAACAGAGATTGGACATACTAAATCAGAAAGTACATTGAAGTTAGAAATTAGAAAAGGTCCTGATGAATACAGTTTAGAATATTAGTTGCTCATTCTGTGATTGCTCTTTTTGATCCATTGTCATTGTTGGGCTACTATCCATGAATATTGGTGTTATGCTCTTGCCAGTATATCTATGTATGAGATATCCAACATATTCTGAATATGTCAGTATAGGATGCACCCGGAGATATGTCGCTTTCCTTCGTTGCACTTCTATGATGGGAAGTTGAAAAACGGCGAACAGATGTCCAGCAAAGCTGCAGTCTTCCATGAGACTGAGGGCCTTGGCCCTTACATGTTCTTTGATGTCGTTGATGGACAGGAAAGTCATGGTAAGAACACTGGTTCGCTATCCCTCTACAATGAATGTGAGGCTGATGCTGCTGTTGAAGTGCTAAGACATTTTAAGAAGAGGTATGCCTTCTCCATCTTCAATTGATCAATTGCCATATGATTCTCTCTTGTGATAAGTGGGGGTTTTGCCTAGGTACCCATTGGAATTCGTCGGTGGAAGGGTTGGTGTAATAACTCCGTACAAGCGTCAACTTTCTGTTTTGCGTTCACGATTTTCCAGTGCATTTGGTTCTTCTATTTCAGCTGAAATGGAGTTTAATACAGTTGATGGTTTTCAAGGTCGAGAGGTTGACATCTTGGTACTTTCCACGGTTAGAGCAGCTGAACATCAGGCATCCAGATTGAGTTCTAGCAGTATTGGATTCGTTGCTGATGTTAGACGCATGAATGTTGCTCTCACAAGGGCCAAATTTTCCTTGTGGATTTTGGGAAATGCAAGAACGTTGCAGACAAATGAGAACTGGGCTTCTCTCCTGAAGGATGCTAAAGAAAGAAATTTGGTAACACAAGTTAGAAGACCATACAACAATCTTATCTTCAATTCAGCTTCACATGAAATTCCTCCCGACGAAGGTCCTGGGAATCATTTGAGGCAGCTGCAGCACGTCAATAAGGTAAAAGCAGTTGCCAAGCATGCTGATGTGCAAAACAAAAGGGCCAAAGATATATCCGAAAAGAAGAGAAAATACATTATGAGTGAAGCACCTGTTGATGCTGTGACAGGTGAAATTGAGCATGTTGTACCCTCTGTAAAAACCGTTGCACAAAGCAAAATAAGAGTCACGAACAAAAATAATTCTCCGTTGGTAAAGGATTTTGCATCTGTTTTTGCTGAAAATAGCGAGGGCCAAATATGCGAGGGCTTGAAGCCTTCCATTGATGGAAGTCAAGCCGGGAATGAGGGAACTTCTGGTAAAAGGACTAGCGCAATGAAAGTTAAGAGTACGGAACTCAATTCACCGGATGGAAATATGGGTGGAAATTCAAGCAATGACCAAGAGCATTTGGAGAAAGTGAAATGTGAGAATCGTAGACATTTGAAACGTCAAGCATCCCGAAGGTGTTTAGATCCTTCCAAGCATCAGAGAAGTTCGCTGATGATGGACACTGGCGTAACATCTTCTGAAGGAAGCCTAAGTGTAGACAGAGGTTACGTTGACAAAGCTTCAGGTCAAGTAGAATTGCCTAATGATACAATTTTGAAAAGAAAACAACGTCGTGATGCTGTTGATGCTCTTCTTTCTTCTGCTCTTATATCTTCAAAGAAGCCCGAATCCTCAGCAAAATCTGTGCCCGTTAGGACGCTTTCCTCAACTAGTGTTGAAGGTGGTGTAATCCGAACCCGAAAATTGGGAAAAGGTAAAGACCCAGTCACTTGTCTTCATTGATTTCGTACTGTAATACTACTCGGAAATTATTTTGTTGCCATAATTGATCTCCTTCCCTTCATAATGGCTTGCTCAATCCCCAGCCCCACATAAAGATACTCATATTCCAGCCACGTCCCCCACAATTTCAAGGAAAGAAGAAATACTTGATGAAAGATAGTCTAGCTTCGAAGTTGTAATACTTTTACTGGACTGGATGGAGAGTTAACCAAGCATGAGAAAGTAAGTCAGAAAGTTACTGCTTTCTTTGGTGTTTGATTGAAGTGAGTCTAAATCCAATTAATAGCTAACAGCACTTTTTCATACAGAAACTAAATCTGGAGAAGAAAACAAAGAAGTTGCCATACAAAACTTCTGGCTGCTGAAGAAGGGAAGATGTCATTTAGCTCTTATTGACACTCCCACGATCGCTTGTAAAGTTGATGCTCTTGTGGAATTATTTAATTCCGTAATCACAAGAGGGAGAAGGCTGTGGACTTTAAGGGGACTGAGGTGATGTGATATCTTCAAAGGACCTTGTGTACGTGATAATAGTGGCTTTGCTGCAATCTTTCACCTTTAATCTGTCTTTCCAGGAAAAAGATTGGCGCTCCTCTCAGCAAAGGCAAGCTGTTGCTTCTGCTTTCTGGTGGGTTAGATTTGTTTCGCATGCTAAATTCAAGTTCAGAATAAAACATGGCTAATGTTTTCAAGATTCTGCTTAATTGATAGAGACATTAGTCACGCGACTTTGAGGTCATTGGTTTGAGTCTCAATTCTCAAGCCCTCCTCTCTCTTTCCTCTTTTTTCCCGTGCAAGGCTTGAAGTCTTCCTTGGGAGGGGACTACTGATTGGGTCTCAAGGGGAACTCCATTGTTGGTCTTGTATAGCCTTCCAAATTTAACGAATCAACCTCAGTTGCGTTGGTTGTCGTCGGCTAAATCTTGTGTGGTACCAATGCAAATATTAGAAACCATGAGAGACTCAAAAGTTAATTTTCATAATGTGGGAATTTCAGTCATATCTTACTGGTATCTTTTTGACCCTCAACACTCAAGATCAAGATTCAAACCCTAAATCCGACGTTAGAAAGAACTCTAATAATCTGTTTTTAGCCTGTTAAACGTTTTTTTAATAAAAAAAATTGACTGCCACGTGTTGCTTTTTGCAGTTGGAAATCGGAATGTCTAGGGAAATCATCACAATATATATTTGAATTACTTCGCCTGGTATCATCATTATAGCATTGTTCGGCGAAGATGTTTATGTATTGGAAACAGTCAGGTTAATTTAGTTCATGTAAGGAAACAGTCAGGCTAATTTAGTTCAATGAAATTTATGTTTTTTCTTTTAGATCAAATAACAACAATGGTCGCTGAACTATTTGATCACTAAATTTTGCCTTTAGTCACTCAACCAATGACAACGGGCATTTTTTATCACTCAACGTATGTTTATGGCCAACCAAGCATAATAAATTAAAAATAAAAGTTTGATAGACAATAACTAGCAATAAGATGTTTTTAGTTGTAAAAGACAAAGCGTAGAACAAATATGAACTTTAAACACTCAAAATAATTTTATTTCTTAATAATGTAAGAGTGCAAGACTGTATTTTATGATCCTTCATTTGATCAAATACATCAATTATTGAAACCATAGGGGTTGGATCAGTAATTAAAGAAGAGTTATTTCCACGGTCAAATTTAGGGATTGAATCCCGAGTCTTGCAGTTGAGGTGGAAAGGGTTATGGGAAGAGGTGTGAGGTGAAAAAAAGAAAAGAAAATACATCAATTGTTGAATTAACATAGTTTTCTCAAATTATTTCTTTTTTCAGTGTCATATAATCAATGTATGAGTAAGAACACTGGAAGGCACTTGCTTGTTAAGATAGTTTTGGTTTTTTTTTTTGGTAACAATGGAGCTTATTCAAAGACATATGTAAATACAGGAGGTCAATAAATACGAGTGCGTATATTTAGATGGTGAGTTAAGTGTGATTTAGACATCTTAATAAATGTCATAGGAATAATTTTTTGTTAATTCAAATCAATCTTACATTAAGACTTGGTTTGTTATAAACACTTGTGTAAAGACAAAGGGAATTGTTATTTACTCTCCAACTTTTATTAATTATATTTCCACCATTTGTTTTGTCATATAGTCTAATAAATTAAAATCATATGATAAAAATGATAGTGGAAGTGCGATTACAAAAATGAGAGTGCAAATAACATTTTCCAAGATGAGATTATTATTATTTTTTATCAGTTGCTATTTAAAAGCTATACTAGCCACTAGTGAATGTTTATTAACATTAATTAATATTAATACTAAACACAAGAAATGTTAACTAAAAGTGGATTGGTCATAGGATATATTTTATTAAGAAAACTTGAAGGGGATAAAAGTAATTTATCATAAAGTTGGGGTAGCTCAATCTTGTCAAATAATATTTCGCTTGCATTATAAATATATTTTTTAATTCATATTTTATATTTTAATTATCATTTTATCTCACATATATTATATCACAAAAAAACAGTAATTATTTCAAATAATACTCTATCCAAACGCATCGATTGTCTTTTTACTTAAAAACAAGTAGGCCCAACAGAAATTACAGTTAACCTGTGGGAGCAGCTACCCCTGCGGTCCATCCTTGTGTGTTAGTCGATAACCGACAGTGGCCAGTGGGTGTTTCCATAGGATAGAACTATTTTGAAAGATGCAAAATGTTTCGACTAATATTAGTACGGGAAATTTGCCAAATTGGTCCCTAACATTTACCAAAAACACTTTTTTAGTCCATAATATTTAAAATCAGCCAAAATTATCCCTCACATTTAAATTGTGATCCAATTTGGTCATAATGCTCGTTTTTGCTCATTTCTCCGGCTAAAAATAGCACGCCTCTCTCACGTGATCATATTTTTAGGGGCAGAATCGGAAAACATATTTCATTACCGGTTGAAAGTAAAAGAATAGGGGACCACTTGACTGTGTCAGCAGGCAAAGCATCTCCAGCTGCAGCACCACCTTCCTGGACACACCTCCTTCTCCTTCTCCTCCTTGACTAGTTGTTGTTGTTTCAGCTCAGCAGCAGCGGAAGACGAAGGAGGAGGAGCAGCATCAGGCTGTGATCCTGTTAACCTGGCCAGTACGACAAAAGACATCCCTTCAAGGACATTGTTTAAGCACTTCAAAACGACGACGGAGCTTTTGAAGAGAAAAGAGGGAAGGCCCTTGGTAAGCAGAAACTCGATGTCGTTGAGGGCTTGGTATCTGAAGTTGCTACTGACGCCCATGTGGACGGCCCAGGTGAGAGCGTTCAAAGGCGTCGGAGGAGGCTTGTTGGGGTCTGGAAATTGGGATCCATCTTCTTCCTCATCTTGATCAGGGCATTGGAGATGGCAGTTCCCACGAGTTCGACGGTGAAGCCCACGGCTGCAAAGAGGGTACCTTTGTACACAAAAGTCCCCATCCGACTGAACACGCCGTAAGCCCCCGGCTCGAACATGTGGCTGGGAGGACAGGCGGCGAGGATGGAGGGGAGAAGAAGTGTCCCCAGCCCCCGCCGTGGGTGCCAGGAGATACATGAGCAGGAAATTGAGCATGGAGCCGACGACGAGGGTGGAGAAAACAAAATCCAGTTCATTAAGGCCAAAATTAGGACGAGATGCCATGTCCCCAAGCACGCAGGCCGTCACACTCTACAGCTTTGTCGTCGTCGTCGTCATCACTAACATTTTCAAGTTATGCTTGTTAATTAAGGGATGCAATTTAGGATTTCTTGAAACTGTAATTTGAGGGGGAAAGGTGAAAAGGGGGTGGTGGTCCCCTATCCTTTTACTTTCAACCGGTAATGAAATATGTTTTCCAGTTCTGCCCCTAAAAATATGATCACGTGAGAGAGGCGTGCTTTTTTTAGCCGAAGAAATGAGCAAAAACGAGTATTAAGACCAAATTGGATCACAATTTAAATGTGAGGGATAATTTTGGCTGATTTTATATGTTAGGGACTAAAAAAGTGTTTTTGGTAAATGTTAGGGACCAATTTGGCAAATTTCCCTATTAGTATATATGTGGATATTATATAAAAAATGTATATATGTGGATAGCAGGTGTGTGTAAATACACTATTTATTTTTTTATTTATGTATAAAGGAATGGTGGTGGATGGCAAATATTTAGTACCGTAGTTAAGAACGAGGAACGGGAGGAGTCGCGGCAGTAGCCTGTAGCAGTGGGGAAGCTGCTTTCGTGTTTGTTGGCAAACTGGACAGCCCTTTTTGGTACTGTGAATTTGACGAATAGAGACTAGAGAGGTAAAATTTTCTCTCTCAAATTAAATTTTTTATTTTTGGTGTTGGGGTTTTTGGGAAAAAAGAGAAGAGGGGGAGGGGGGGTGGGGATAGGGAGGTGGCGGGGATTTCAGTTGAGTAGTAGTACAGAATCAACTCAAATCATTTGAGCTCGAAATCAGCAGCAGAAGAAGAGAAATGGTGGATGATGGAGGACTAAGGCCATCATGGAACCCATATACCATGGGAGTTATACTTGTCATACTGGCGACCCAGTTTGTGAGGTGGTGCTCCGCTCGATTCCGCTTCACGGTTTCTCCTCCAAATCTCAACCCCAAAACAGATGCTAATGTCGCCGTTTCACCTTCCTCCGCCGCCCTCTCGCAACCTAGGTTGCTATCTTCTTCACCTCTCTCCCTCTCTCCTGTGTGTCTATGTTATTACTTTATTAGTACCATTCATTATACTCGGAAGTCTGTGTATACTAGTCTCTGTCTCTGTTGTGCTTTTACTCCTCGTCGTTTCTTCCGTTCTCTAATCTAGTCATCTCTCGCTCTCTCTCGGGTTGCTTTGATTCTTGTTGGTGGTTTTGTTGTTGTTTGAAACTTGCAATAGTCGATTTTCAAGCTAGCATTTTCACGATTTTTCCTTTTTCATCTAATGCTCGGGTGTTGCTTAAAGTTCTTCTAATAATTGTTGCCTTGGGCTCTTGGAAATATTAATTTCACAGGACTTCTAGCATTGTATCTGACTCGGATCTCAAGGATTTGCTCCATGACTTGGATGAGAAGCTTCATGAGAATGAGGAATGGGAGCCTGTCATTGACAGGAGAAACCATTTCTTTTCCTACACTGCCAAGTCTTGCAAGCCTAAGGTTTCTATTTTCTTTGCCCTTTCCCCCCTCATATTTTTCTTCTGTCATACTTGAACTAGGCCCCATTTTTTAAGCCTAGAGCTTTCTATCTTAACCCCTCTGCCTTTTTGGTTCCGAGGGACTTCCTGCTTAAAACTAAATTTGTTCGTATCCGACTGGAAAAAACATGTTCTTTGCTTATCATTTTGTACACTTCAGCAACTGCTTGCTGATTTCTTTTCGTTATATTGTTATTAGCCCAGTTGAGTTCAGTGATAACATTTGCTGTGCAAGGACATACACCATTTTCTCCCCTTTCCCACTGTGTATGTGTGCTCAGCTTGACGTGAAATAACTTTTTGTACATATTTTGCCCGTCTTTTCCCTTCAGACGGGGGACCCCAAAAAAAAAAAAAAAAAAAAATTCTCAGGCGTTAGTTACTGTCTTGCAGCTAACTATGATAGGGTGGTAATATAGTTGATCACTTCATAGTCTACTTTTTTGGTGCTACATTGTGTATGTTACTTGATTACTGCACTGTTGCTGAGTCCGCTTGAGCTGGCTCATCTTCTATTAGGACTTGGGCTGATGACATGCTTCTTTTAAGGGAAGATAAAATTTTCAGCTTGCTAGACCATTATTTCTCTTCTATCTCTTAGATTTAGTATCCGTTTTTGCTGTCAATTTAGTATTGAATAAATATACTTGATGATATCCTTTTCTATTGCAGGATGGGCCTTTGAAATATTTGAGTATTACAGTGTTTGAGAATTGCTCTTCTGAGTTGCTGAGAAATTTTTATATGGACAATAACTATAGGAAAACCTGGGACAAGACCTTAATGGAGCATGAGCAGCTGCAGGTGGATGAAAGTAATGGAACTGAAATTGGTCGCACGATAAAAAAATTCCCCTTCTTGACCCCAAGAGAATATGTATCAGCTTGGAGAGTTTGGGAAGATAAATATGGGGCCTTCTACTGTCTTAGTAAGGTATCCAAAGTTGTTGTAGCTCATCTAATCCTTATATAGTGCATTTCGAGTGATGCTGCTTCTTAGATGTTCTTTTATTTATCGTTTACTTTGAGAGTGTCTGGTAGACATCTGCTGCACCACTTTGATCTTGATGGCATGTTTCTGCGACCAAATTGCTGATTGCGAAATCAGCACATAAATGTCTCCTGCCACCTCCAGTTTTCTCCCTTTTGACATCCTTTCTGCTCTCTCCCCGCCCTTTTTCAGTTGTTCCACTGTTTAACAGTTGGTAATGCGATTTTCAAAGTTTATGCAAATTGGTCCTGTTAAAACTTCGTGTCCTTGGCTGATCTCAACCAATTTAGGAAGGTAGCAAATACCTATGCCTATTTCTGTGTGCACCTAAACCAAATAAAGCTGCAATTCAAAAGGAGCCAGTGGCATGTTTTACTACTATTTCCAATTGGAGTTGCATGAGGTATTTTCTCCTTAAATCGGTTTCAACAAAAACAGCATGTTTTAAGGACATATTTTAGTTATTTTACACAATAGGCCTGTTTGGGTTGTGAATTTTTGTAAAAAAAGATTTTAGAATAATTTCTTGATACATTTCTTAATCATCTCTTTATCTCACTTGTCGAGGAGGTGTTTGTCTAGTGGCTAAGGTTGGGACCTCAGAAATTAAAGGTCCTAGATTCAAATGCCTCTATCTACCCACTTCTTAAGTCCCACTCATCCCTTTGCTAGAAAATTTTTTAAAAATTATTACAGAAAAGTTACAATCCAAACAGGACTAATATGTCAATTCCCTTGTAAGGTAAGACCATTCTTGAAACTCAGTATCTTTTGGGATAGCAATATGATTAAGCAATAGTTTCAAGTTGGAAGGAGGACAGAAGGCATAGAGTGGCAGATGGGTTGAGGGGCATGGATTGGAAAGCAGACTGAAGAGAGGGGTTGTGAAGTGCCTAAAGGAGGTGGAGATATTGGTGTATACATGTTTGAGGGTCTCTCTTTCTCTCTCTCTCTCTCTAGTACTAACTTATGAGTAATTGTATTGCTGCACTACATTATCAGCAATGAAGTGGTGCACTGGATGTCGACAATATTTCTCAGACAACACGGATTCCCTTGCTTAGTAGCATTTGAAGTAAATCCAGAAGCAAGTTTCTTTTATGCTTGTGAATTATTTATTGACAATCTATTATTTGTGGTTGCTTGTCATAGTTCTCATGTTTCCATGATAAGGGCATGGTTCTTTATGGCTTACAGATTTTGCACAATACATTTATCAGGGATGTGAACATGCTCTTGCCCCAAGACAGAAGAAATATGTAAGGGTTATGTTCCTTAGGTCTGGTTGGCGAATCAGAAAAGGCACGTATTTTTGACTTATTTTCCGACGTCATTTTATTTTTCAGCAGATAATTGAGATATATCATAGCAAGCATATTGAATCAGGGAAAGCTGCAATGGTTCTGTGCCATTAGCTGCAATTTCAGAGATCTTTTTTTTTTCTTGTTTCCTTAGAAGGATGGGAAAAGAAGGTTTATTTACTTGTGCAGTTTAGTACTCAGGTGCAGATCACCTATTACTTTTTGGCTCAGATGCACAATGAAAGTGCTACCTATTGTCTTAGAGGTCCTATATTTACCATATGATGTCTTAGAAGTACCAAGGCAAGTGCTGTAACTGAAAATATGTTGCAGAAGCATGCTTTCAGTGAAGGGGAATTCTGAAGAACTCAATTCCATAGTCAAGTATGTTAAGTTACTAAATAAATTACCTTCCTCCTTCCCCACAGAGCAAAAAATAAATTCCTACATATTGGGACAGGAAATTGAGGTCGGTCATTTAGATTATCACTGTGCACAAAGTGCATTTTCTTTTTGTGTTCTTTTCCTGACATCTTAGGTAGTTGCCTTAAATGGAATGTAATGGTGCATATCCAAGCCATTCTGATCTGTCACACTTGTTTGCTGTTCTTTTGCATTCCCCTTTTCATGTAGTAGTATGTGAACTTGATACAATTTACTGTACTGCCACAGGTATTAATACTAGTTGGATTTCCCTTCATTTCTCTGTAAGTTGATTTTTGCACAAAGTGAGTGAATGATCTTATTTGATTTCTTGCTTCCCTGAAATATCTTTCGTCAGTAGCTGGTAGAAATGCATGCGAAATCAAAATGGTGCATCAAGAAGATGCTGGCCTGAATGTGGAAATGGCAAAGCTGGTATTTGCAAAGAGCATATGGAGTTATGTATGCAGGATGAATGATGCGCTTCGTATATTTTCTCCTCAGCTGAATTCATCTTTGAGTGCAACAATGCTAACTCAGAAGGTTAGCAATAATTTCTTCTTGTCAAAAGTTGTTTTCATGGGGTTTTCGGGTGTCCGACAGTGCTATGTAGCCCATTAGAGTTTCCAGATGTAACCTTATGTTCTAAGCTCAAACTTGCATCACTCCCCGTGTTGTCTGACATCAACAACCACTTGTACATATCATCCGTGTTGTAGATGATGTAAATGTTTTTCTTAAGCTTCTTTTCAGAACCAAAAGCCTTTCTCTTGTTGAGGAGGTTAGGCTGAAAAGTTTAGTCGCCTTCTCATTTTTTGTTTGTAGTTCCTAGAAACCACAAATTTTGTTGGACCTTTTTGGCTGAGGTAGTGGTAGACTGGTGTCAGCTTTGGAGAACACAGGAGAGATATTCTGTAACGATCTCACGCTCGCAGTACCATTTTCTTATAGATTCCTGTTCAAGTTCACTTGTTTGACTTGCTCAAATTGGCAACATGCAGTGCTAATGATTTCCGTAGCTCAATCCTGCCGGTAATTGACCTTAGTGTCAATTGTTTGCTTTGTGCTTGCATCCTATCTTGTTTATCTATGGTAGATTTTTAAGTCGGGCCTGTCTGTTATGCAGCTGGTATATTAATCAGCTTTTTTTCGTACGAGTAGCAACTGTTGTGAGCTTTTTGAAAGAGCAGTGTTTCTTGTCTAATGTTATCCATTTTTTCACGTAGTTCCCTCCTGGAATGGAAGGTGTTGATGACCCGTCCTCTGCAGCAAGTACCATTTGCTGCCAACTGGCTTCGGATTGCTGTACCAGTAATATCTCCAGAAAACCTGCAAATAAATTGATAAAAAATGGTTTGATCCTACTAGGGGGTGCAGTCTGCCTGTCTGGGGGTCATTCTGACTTGGGTGCGAAGGTTGCAATGGCGTACATCTTGACCAAGTTAACTAAGCATGGTGCTTTATCAAGGCTACGTAAAGCAGGCAAGCATTAGCATTTGCAAGAGGTGCCCTACTGTGAAGGCTGAAGCTGGGTGAAAGAGTCCAAATATCTGCGGATCCCCAAGAATGTAGTGGATGGAATACAAGCAGCATAACGCAACAGATGCATTAGCAAAG
The DNA here is from genome assembly GCA_023065735.1 of Coffea humblotiana. NCBI lineage: Eukaryota > Viridiplantae > Streptophyta > Magnoliopsida > Gentianales > Rubiaceae > Coffea > Coffea humblotiana. The sequence continues at coordinate 76,059 of CM041211.1, forward strand.
GCTAACTGCTGTATTTCCTAGCAAAATGGGAGTTGATGAACAGTGTGACCTGTTGGCTCTAGAAGTGAAGTGTGGTTATTTAAAATTTGAAACGTACGTGTGGATGATCAAACATTTGACCAACGGGTCTGTTTACTAATTAATGTTAGTTCAGATCTCTACTATTATGCAACCATGTCGATATGTAGCGTCGTGGACTCGGTTATTAGAGAAGAAAGTTTTTTTTTGCATTCTTTTGTCGAGACGTAGGTTTGTGTTCCACCACTGTTTTGTTGCTCTAGAAGTGTTTGACATTTTGCCGTCTACGCAGCAAAAGAAGTGCAGGGAGCATTTGCAGTTTTTGTATTTGCCGAGAACTTGCCGTCTTTTCATCTCATTTGCGGAAGAAAACTAAGCCAAAGATGACATCTTACCGTCGCAAGTGTGTTCATTTTTGAGTTCGGTTGTGCTATTTTCTGCTGCTCCACCTTGATGAGAGGCACGGGAACTGTATGGTTTTGCGGGTGGTAAAGTAGTACTGCTGAGGGTCCGTTTGTTTGCTTGTAAAATAATTTCCCCAAGAAAATCATTTTCTTGAAAAATTTTGATTTTATTCTATTATTTTTCATATCTGGCTGTCTTTTTTGAAAAATATTCTCCTCACAACAAACAATTATTAGTGCGTTTCTTTGAATTATTAGCATTCCAGTATAATAATTATCAGTTAGTGCGTGTGACTCTGCTACTACTATAGACAATTCATCTTAAACACCACAATCAATCAATTTGAGAGTCAAAAAACGGTAAAAAAAAAAAAAAAAATTTGTTCGTCGATACAAATAGACCCTAAGCATGTTTTGATAGAAAATTATTATTTTTTTAATATAATGTACATCAAATAAAAAAATAATTTAAATACATTATTTTGGAGCTTAGGTTGGTTAATAAATGTGGTGATTCATGAATGGAATCCGTACGCATGGCTTGGCAATGTAGGAGCAGCAGCACTATTTTACGTAATTTATATGGTATCGCTCGGCTGCTTTGGTCGCCTGGGAAGTATCCAGATTCCAGTGTCAGAATCATCGGGAATGTCTCCCGTTTTTGGGGCTCCGACCAGTCAAGCAATGGATGCATGCAAAACAAGCTGCTGCTGCTGTCTAGTCAACAGACCACAATCAATCAGGCAGTGGTAGTGGTAGAGGTAGAATATTTCAAATGCAAATATGAACCCATTTTCTCCTCTTCTTCTTCTTCTTCCCCTCCTAAAATTCGGCCTTCGTTCCTTTAATCTCCAACCTCACATCGCATCCCGAAACAACCGGAATGTTATGACCTAATACAAAGAAAACACGTAAAGGGGCAATCTCTCTCTCTTCCCCCAAAACAACAAAACAAAAAAAAGAAAAAACCATTTTCTGGTCTCGTCCTCCATTAATTTCCAGAATCAGGCGGCATTTGCCCAGGCTTCCTTCGCTCTTTCTCCTCCACCGCCACCGCCACCTACGGCTCTCCTTTCCTTTTATTCCAAGTGAAGGAATTCCGGTTCTTTCATTAATAATAATTTGGCGTCACCATCTTCTTCTGCTTAATCCCAGGCGTACCTTTTGCATTTGCTTTCCAGCCATGACATAATTATTCAGTTCAATGTAATACACGACATATACATCAGCATTGTTCATTTTCCTGCTCTTTCAAATCTTCCTTCCTCTTAACATTGAATCCTCGCCCCGCAAAACCAAAAAAAAAAAACCAAAAAATGCCTGGCGGCCTGCAGCTTCATGAATGAATAGGCAGGCTTATTGCCAAATTTAACATCCTTTGGAGTATTATTGACAACTCCGTCGCCAGCTGTTTCCTCAACCCCCGCCCGGGCCGAGATGACGATGATGGCCTGCGATGCTGATATCGCTTCTCCTCCTTGTTATTCTCGTTCTTATGGTTGTTACTTTCTTAGAAAAGTTACAAGAGGGCCGCTGCTTTTGCCGAGACGAGCAACACTGGAGTTCTATTGGCTGCTGCTTCTCCTGACCTCCGTCAACTTCACTACTTTCGTGCTCTCCAAAACCAATGCTCCCGACGGTATTATTAATTAGTATCTCTCATCACCACCATTATCATTTATATTTATACCATATGTTATTCTGCAGAACAACTTAGGAATAGGATGACACCGCCACAAAAATGCTACTCTCACAGTTCACTTACCGCCGTAGCCATACATCCTCGCAGTCGCTGGCCTATTTGAATTTTTTGCTTTATACTACTACCATTTTCTGCTGATGTAGCAACAACATTCCCGGCTGCCCTACTCTTTTCAGTTCGAAACCACATGTAATGGTTAAAGCTGGGTTCAATAATGGCAGCAAACTTTGATATTCTATGCCTCATCCAAAGAAGTTAAAACTCACTTCCTCCACAAATTCTTGTTAGCTAGCCTAAGATTGCGGTCTGGTCATTTGTGGTTTCAACTCAACGTCAATGATAGGAGAGAAGAATTAACCTGCGACATTTTCGATTTTAGGATTCTCTAAACCTTAAATGTTTATTGAAACGGTTCCTGACTCTATGATTCCGTGCATTGAACATTATCTCGTCCATTCTTTTCTCCACTCTATGATTTGCACAACAGTCCGTCTGTAATTTGTAGGGCAATTTGTTCATTGACAAATTCTGACAGCATAATAGGCAGCAGAAGGGTCTGGTGCACCACCAGTGGTGATGACATCAGCACATTATAGTTTCCCCAAAACCCCGTTCCTTCCACTTGTTAAAAACCATGAAGTTATGACAGTTGGGTTAGTTCAATGTTTAACGAATTGCTTCACCACTTCCCAACCAAAGAATCATTTAAAAGCAAAAGCATTTAAGTGGTTCCGCATGTTACAATATTGTTGCACCTGTTGACTCTTTTACCTCTCATTCTGACATCTCTATATCTTAGCAGTTTCTGCGCTCAATGTCATGTACACCAGCGTGAATTCTCCGTCCAAACTGGATGGCTGGAAATCAAATGGAGGTGACCCTTGTGGTCAATCTTGGCACGGAATCAAATGTTCAGGCTCCAGTGTAACTGAAATGTATACATGTTTTCCCCCAAAAAGAGATATTTATTTGTGCTATAGGACCAAGTATTTGGATTTGGGTCCATTTTCTAAACCAAAGTCATCTCTTGTAAGTTGACCATCTTTCAATATTTTCTCAGTGATCTCTCTGATTTGGGACTCACCGGATCAATGGGCTACCAGCTTTCAAGTTTGACATCCGTCACTTACTTGTGAGGCTTCACCAGCTTTTTGATGTATCTCCCCCCCCCCCCCCAAAAAAAAAAAACTTTGATTTGACCTGATGGTGATGAAAATTTTTGTCTTACTGCAGTGATTTGAGCAAAAACAATCTCAAGGGTGATATACCGTATCAACTACCTCCTAACGCACAATATATGTAAGCCGGAAGAAACTATTTATATCTTACAAGTGACTTTCTCTTATTCACTACCGATTCAAGTTGTCATTTTGATGGTTTCTTGGCATGGTTGTACTTATCTATGTCTTCTAGGCTGGAGAAATTTTTTTTTTTTTTAAAAGAGTATCTCCCTGTTGGTTTGCTTGAACAGTTGGAAAATCATGTAGTTTTTCCATGCATGAATCTTCTATTTGAGGGATCTTTGGTTTTAACTATTCTTTTGATTTGATTTAAAGCTGTCTTCATTACTGTGATTTCTTTTATGGCAAATAATTGATTTCCTCGTGTAGAAGATTAAAGAGAGATTTTCCAACTCCTTTTTATTTTTTGTCTGCATGAAATGATTATGCAATGAAATAGCTATAGTGCAATAGATACACTAATTGTCGAGAAAGGGATTTTCGCAATTAACATCCAAATTTAATTACTCTATGCAAATTATATGCGTGAAAAATTGATTATGCTTATTAAATCAATACAAAGATTTTTTTTGACAGTTTTTCATCACTTAAGTGATTTGTCTGAATGACTATAATAACTTTCCATTTAGAGATCTTTCAAGGAATGGATTCAGCGGCAGTGTGCCATATTCAATTTCGCAGATGATTAATCTTGAATATTTGTGAGTTTGTCACACTCTCTCTCTCTCTCTCTCTCTCTCTCTCAAAGGAAGTAGTAAAAATGAGAGATATGTAACTTTTGGCTTTTTGTTTGATTTTATGTAGTGTTCTGATTTTAAGGGTTTTGCAGGAATCTTAATAACAATCAGCTCAATGGACAGCTGAATGATATGTTCGGACAACTTTCTAAACTCTCTAAGTTGTAAGTATGGTGATTTTTGCCATTTACGTTTTGTTTTGGCATCGCAGGATGTATCTCCATTTGTTTTATAGAGGAAGCACGAACAATAGGTTGAAAGACAGATTTTGCAGGCAAATTTGTACCTTCATCTATGTCATGTGATGTGCTTCCTTTTATGAAAAGAAATATAATCCTGGATGAGAGTGCAGAAGAAGAAAGAAGAAAGGGAAGAAAATTGATAGAGAAGAGAAGCTTAATGTCGTGAAGACTAATAGAGATCACAAAATTCAGGAGGCATAACTCAACTTGAATGAAGTAAAGAGATTATGTATGCTTCTATAGACTTCGGAGTTCCAAAAACTTTAATGCTATCCACTGAAAGAACTTTTGATTGGATTAATTTTTTACTGCAACCTAAATTTTCTAAGTGGATACTCCAAGCCTATAACTACTGCTAAAAATAAACATAAAAGAGATTAAAATGTAAAATAGTCTTTGAAACTGATATCATTTTATGTTTTCTTATATTTCTCAACCTTGCAACTTCTACCATGCATCAAAATTCGTTTCAACTTGTTAAACACTAAAAAGATTTTTAACTTGTCATGTAAGATTTTTATCAGAAAATCTGATATGTGGTAGCAAAATTGGGTGATACGTTCCCTAGATTATACTTAAGTATCATATTGCTTTTAATTTCACTAGAAAGTCATCATGAGGAGTATACATGATCAAGCCAAACAGCATTACATTCATTCTTATTGGGACCTTCCTTTTTTTTAATACCGTAGCACTTGTATAAATATCCAAAAAATTGGTACCTCGATCTTGTTGGCAACTAATAAATGGGATATTTTAGATTCATTTTGTGTTATTTATAATGTCATGAATGCATCTTACTTTCAGCTTTTCAGCTCAGTTGCTCTGTGCGTGTGTGCATGTGCATTAAAATACAAGTGTTTCTTGTTGTGTATCATCCAGTATTTTCCACCTGTAAAGCTGTGTTTGTGAATGTATCCTTGCTCTTATGTCTAGGGATCTGTCTTTCAATTCATTTACTGGCACATTACCCCCGAGCTTTAAATCCCTCTCAAGCCTCAGCACATTGTAAGTGACCTGATTCACTAATTTTTACGACTGCGATTTTTGTGGAGCTGAAGGTGGTTACATGTCTTCATGCAGGCATTTGCAGAATAACCAGTTTACCGGTTCAATAAATGTCCTTGCCAATCTTCCACTTGATGACTTGTAAGCCAGGCTTCTTGTTGAGCTGTATTCACTTGGAGTTTGTTTGTTGCTGTATTGGATTAAATACACACACGCACACACCCACACACACACACCCACACATCTAATTCATTTTTCATAATTTGGTTTATGGCTATATGACTGGCTTTGCTGCTTTAATTCCCTTGTTAACAACAATAACCATTATGTAAAGAACTGTTTCTGCACTTATGTTGAGTTTCAAATGATTGAAAATTTTTTAAAAATATTTATCTATCTATCTATAGTTTATTTCTCTGGTTATAGATCACAATTTAGTTTGACATTTATCTTAGACGTGGGAATTTTGAATACTGTACTCCTGCTGGATATGCTACATAGCTCAACTAACCAATACTCTGCATCCAAAAAATCTTTTTTTCCATGCATAATTTGCTTGTATGATTAACCTAAAAGAATATGTTGGCTATATGCATCGCAGGAATGTGGCAAATAATCAGTTTACAGGTTGGATTCCTGATGAATTGAAAAGCATCAAAGATATAGAGTGAGTATTGAGCTTACATTGCATGGTGAAGTTGTATCAATTTCTTTATTGACTTTTGAAACTCTGTTCAAGGACTGGAGGAAACTCTTGGTCTTCAGGGCCTGCTCCTCCCCCACCCCCTGGTCAGAAAAGTGATCCTCATGCCAGGCAGTCAAAAGAAGATATCAAAAAGTCTGGTCTTAGTGGAACAGCCATTGCAGGAATAGTTCTGGGTATTTTGGTAGTGTTTGGTGTCATAATCACTTTATTCTCACGAAAATCTTCTTCATCGCATTTTCTTGAAGAAGATAGGCTCAGCCGCAAGCATAGTCCATTTTCTCCTCTTGCAATTCATGAGCTGTCCAATGATTTGCCTAATGATGTGCAGAACGACTTCAGAGGTCACTCTCTCTCTCTCTCTCTCCCCCCCACCTCTTGCTCTTCTCAAAGTACTCCTTCCCTGGATTTAAAAGTGGAATTTAAATAGTAATGGAGAACAAAAATTAACAGCATTCTCCTGATCAATGATAAGATATCAGAAATCTGATGGTGGAAGAATTACCATTGGTGATAATGCTGATGCCATGGTTATGGAGCATTACCTAAAATTGATTCCCATTATAAGTTCAGGGCATTCCTCTGTTTGATTGATGTTATGCCCTACTTTCTGGGAAAGTGAAATGATTTTGGTAAACTTCAGGTAACATTTTCATCCAGAATTTCTTGGAATCACTACATCTGTAACTAATTGGAAGGCACATGCAAGAGTTCCAAAGTTCAGATCTGATGCAGGTAGTTCAGAGATCTAATGTGTGACACACGCATGATTTATGGGAAAGATATTAATCTTCAGTGTACCATTTGGAATAATTTGATGTTAAGGTTCTTTGTCCCTTTCTTGGTGTTTATGTTCTTTGCCTTTGTGAAAACCTTTGTGATATTGACTACATAGATATCTGGTAGAGATACTTCATTTGAGCAGTTAAGTCTTAAGTACCTGATGTTTCTGGTAAGTCAAACAAATACAGGAAAAAGAACTTGTGTAATTAATGTTTTACACTGTTTTTAGCAAGCTACCCCTAACATTACACAATGCATTATTGATGTAAGTTTATCACAATGCAAACAGGATATGCATTTTCCTTTGTTCATTTGTTCATACTGAAAACTCCTAACTGGAAATTGGACTGAAAAAACTTCATGGTTTGCATGTACATTCTATTTAGTGCCTCATTCTACATATTAGTGCACCATTTTTTTTTTCTTTTTGATAATTGGTCCAGTCATTTACAGTTGCCCCCCCTTTAAGTTGTCCCTTACTTCAGTTTAAACTGCACAGCTGCTTATAATTTGTTTGCTGTTGGCAGAACGGAAGTCATTGGGTTTGTCTTCTTCAGTGAAAGTAAAATGTTTACAGACATCTGCTTCAATGAGTCTTGAGACAGGGGAAAACTCTGCAAGCATCTCCTTCTCCAGGTTTTAAGTCAGGAAAAGCATTGGAAGCCTCTCTTTCAGGAGATCTTAAGCTCCCACCTTCTGATTGTGCTAGATATACCAATCATAATGAAATTACAGATCGTCTAGAAAGGAGCAGTTCAATTCATGTCACTTGCTATTCTCTTTCAGAGTTGCAAAATGCCACAGGTAACTTTGCAACAGGTCGCCTTCTTGGAGAGGGATCAATTGGTCGAGTCTATAGGGCAAAGCATGCTGATGGGAAGGTATGCATAAATTCTACTATTTTGTGTTGAAATTAGTATCTTCTCTGCAATATTTTCATCTGCCTGGCTTAAAAAATTTTCATTGGTTATTAGAATTAATGCACATTTATGTGCTGTTTTCATTTCAGTCTCCTAGGTCACATAATTGGTTAAACTATTGTTAGATGGTGTAAGAAATTAGTATGTATTGTTTCTCTCAATCACTTGAGATATCCTGGTCAATGAAATACTCAATCCAAATAGAGTGTTCTTACTGAATTGTATGCCTGGAATAAAATCCACAATAGGATAGAGGAATTAGGATTAGGATAGATAAGAGAATGTAACAAGTAGCTGAATGTAGCTCTACAGCATGTTGGTGTAACAGTTAATGGAAATGGGAAAACTAATTCATGCTTTAAATTTTGTGGTTGTTTGTCTTTATCTTTAGTTAGAGATAAAGACTCTTATCGAGGTTCTATTTTGCAAGGTTGTTTATAGTTGTTGTAGAAGTTATATAAGTGTATCTTATTTGTGCCTGAAGTTATGCATTAGGCTGTTTACAGTTCTATGGTCAGGTTGCCATTGAATTTCTTAATTTTTTTAATCCTACTTTCTTCCTTCATTTTATTAAATTGCTTCCTTGTCAAGATGTATAAGAATCTGAGGGTTGACTTACAGTATTCTCTATTTAAGTCCTTGTCACATGGGGATGAGCAGAATTGGTAAAACTATTATAGCTAACCTAGTTCTTTTGTAGAACTCTATCTACACCCAGCATACTTGACTATGTTGATGAACTGTAATATTTTAGATTATATGTTGCTATTCTGCTCCTTTTTTTACCTTTGAAAGTGGGGAGTTTGTAAATGCTATTGTAGCTACTTTAATTGTCCTTGCAATCAGTGTGTGTGTTTGTGTTTAGCACTTTCTTTTAGTTGTACAGTTATCAGAATCTATTTGACCTTTGGCAGATTGTGGAAGACGTTAATGATTTGATCTTTACTGATGCTGGTTCAGGTTTTGGCTGTGAAGAAAATAGATTCCTCACTTCTACAAGGTGGACATGGGGGAAAATTTAGGGAAGTAATCACACATATCTCTGAACTACGCCACCCAAATATTTCAGAACTCTTTGGTTATTGTTCAGAACAGGGACAGAACATGATAGTCTATGAGTATTTTAGAAATGGTTCACTTCATGAGTTCCTGCACCTGTCAGATGACTTTAGCAAACCACTTACGTGGAATACCAGAGTCAAAATTTCTCTAGGAACAGCTCGTGCTCTCGAGTAAGTTTATCAATCTTTCAGTGTGATTTGTCTTGCCATTTTCATTGATTTGGGTGAATTAAGCAGATTTAAGTATCAATCCGGGATGCTGTGGTTCATATCCAAATACATGACACATCTCTATCCAAATGTAACATTCAAATCGGAAGGGATGGTAGTCTTATTTTTCCCATTTACAGCATCAAATGGATAGCAAAGCTTCAATTGGATTCACTCCACTATTTTGTGATTACCTTGCCCAAATTGCAACTTTTCTGCCTACAAATCATCAGAAATTGTTGGAATTTATGAAAATATATCGGGATTTAGATACGTAGATCAATTTTGACTGTATTTTCGGAATTCAATGACTTGTTTTCCCTCGGCCCCAAATCCTCAAAGCCAGCCAAGGCTGGGATTTTGTTGATATGTACTTCATTTTATCTTCCCTTTTCCTAGGGACTCTTTTAACGGGTCAAGGGAAAAAAAAGAAGAGGAGAACATGAATATTCTTGTTACAAGGATTGAACACTGACATATTTAGTCAACTTATATCTTGATATTCCATTTTGTTCAGGTACTTGCATGAGGTTTGCTCTCCATCTTATGTTCACAAGAACATAAAGTCTTCTAATATTTTGCTTGATGCTGAACTAAATCCCCGTCTCTCTGACTGTGGCTTGACAGTATTCTATGAGGTACATTTTTCTATGCAATTTTCTTATGATACACTTCCCATAAGTTTTGGTAATTTGTTTCTTTTAGCTCAGGCTAAGGTTTATGGTGGCTATGTGTTTGAATTTTTTATTTGTTTTATTTTTTATGCTCTTTGGATGACAATATATGATAGATAAAGCTTAAAATAGTTGGTTTTCTCTCTATCCGTTGTTCTTAATTTTTGGTTGGAAAGCTAACTTTATCTAGCAATGTAATTTTTTTTCTTTGGTGAGTGATAATTACATATGGGTATGCTGCTGATCTTTTTGGCGTAGGAGTTTACAATTGATTAGAGTAACTATATGATTCAGAACTACAAAAATAAAGCTTCTGTATGTTTGCAATGGTCACAACTGTTCTGGATTCCCTGTTATCATTCTACCTGAAATGAATAAATAGAAGCGAAAAGAGATGTATCGAGTCCAGTTGGTTTTTGGCTAATTTTGCCAGTGAAAGCAACATTAGAGTTCAACAAAATAACCATCACCACCATGCCATCAGGAGTTTCTATGATGCCATATATTCCAACTGCATGCAGAGAAATTAGACGACCCTACCCTCATGGCATTGGCATTAAATTATTTTTTTCCTCATTTGAGGATGTAATGCATGACATCTCATATCTATCTAGTGGAGATGCTTGCATGTTAGCTGGTGGTGACATGGAAGAAGACAAAATATTGTGGTTCTTCAAAACAGTTTTTTGGTCTTGAAGACTTTGTATGAATTCCTTGAAGCCCTTGATTTGTTATTGGCGAAAATTTGGTTTCAAAACTGTTGTGTATTGCTGAATGAATGAACCCCATGATTTATTAGCATTACTTTAAAACTGTCAAATAACCGATGGTTGAAGTGGTTTAAAAATATCGAACTTATGCTGGAATCATATTAGATGCCAAACAACTGTCAATAAACTCCTAGGCATGAGACTAAAGAATCAAAACTGGGACCAGAAACAATATGAAGCTGCTTATGGCTTTGTCAAGCACTTCTAAAAATGAAAGTTGGAAAAATAAATTGTGATGACTGATTTTTTGCCTACATTAGCTATCCATCAGAGGATGGTTAAGTAAAGAGCGTAAATATCAAGGAAGGAACAGCACTGGGGCAGTCATCCAGTTGAGGAGCTCAAAAGTGGACTTTATAGGCAAAATGATATGTCTGAAGTCTTTAGGAATAATTTGCCTACAGCCCAAGGAGTGCATGTAAATTTGCGCACGAGTATACAAGGCATCCTTTACATTCCGCACTGAATATGCTTAAGTTATAATTCTTAGCATCCACCGATTTTATGCAGCCATCTCTTTTAAGTTTACTTTTTCTAAAAGTATTTTCACTTGTTTCTTAAAAGATGTGGTAGACGTAAACAAGATATCATAGGCATAGGTCATTCTTGTGTCCTTTGTCGCACATGTGCACTTTTCATTTAGAGCCAAAGCTCTAGTATACTCCATACCAATTTGTTACATTGTAAGTTCTTCTCACGGTTGGTGCATTGTAATCAAACCTTGTGTCATGCGTTGTATATATGTACACTTCATTTACAGCCAAAGCTCTAGTATACACCACACCGAGGTTGATAGAGTCCAAGTAAATTCTCTCAAGTTACAGAAGATACTGGAATAGATTAAATGTGGGATATTCCATTGAAACTAATGTTAACAATGTAAAGTTTCATCCTAGCTTGAAAACATCCATATATATCAGGCAAGAAAATGATCTGAACCTGCGAGGGATTAGTTGGTTGGCTGCCCCCAAAAAGGATAAATCAAAATGCTTATTCTGATATTCTTTTCTGTATGCTTGATGTATTCTTTTCTGGTACAAGAACAAGGTCTCTACTGTACGGAGTTTAAGTAGATTGTCATTGTTGCGTTACCTGATGTTTCACTCTACTCTTTCTTGGGAACTTTTGTTGTGCCAAAATTTGTGCTGCTGCAATCATTTTGGATCCCAGATCACAGTTTATTTGCTGGGGTTTCTTCTTTTTCTGATTTGACTCTTTTAATTGGAGGGAAAAAATCAGCGGACGAACAAAAATCATGGGATTGGATATAAAGCGCCTGAGTGCACAAAACCTTCAGCTTATACATCAAAGAGTGATATCTACAGCTTTGGGGTGATTATGTTGGAATTATTGACAGGTCGAATGGCTTTTGACAGGTAATTATTATCGCATTTGAAGGCAATCAGGGATGCCGCTTAATTGTCTTCATCCTCACAAGTTTGTTGCTTTTTTTTTTTTTTCAAAAATAAGTTCAAAGCCAAGAATGGAACAGTTTCTTGTCCGGTGGGCCTCACCTCAGCTTCATGATATTGATGCCTTGGAGAAAATGGCTGATCCTGCCCTGCGTGGGCTGTATCCGCCCAGATGTCTCTCTCGTTTCGCAGATGTAATTGCTCTGTGCGTGCAGGTGAGTATTTTTAGGGCTGCAAGAAATCTCATTGTGCGTAATTTTGTGCATTTGTGGGTAACGTGGATTGTTTCTCGTATTCTACACATTATTATAGTGCATGTTGCAATAATTTGAACCTGTGGTTTGTGAAACGTGAAATCAGTCGGAGCCAGAATTTCGGCCACCCATGTCTGAAGTGGTAGAAGCGTTAGTTCGTTTAGTTCAGTGACCGAGTATTAAAGCAAAGCGGGGGGGAGGATCTTGGTTGGTGCATCTGGTTGGATGGATGATTGTGAATCAGTGAAATCTGAGACTGGTTTCTCTGAAAACATCAAATGATGGCAACAAAAGATGTCTGCGGTTTCTGCAGCCGTAGGGACAAAGGTAAAACTACGCAAAGCATCATGAGGTCGTCCAAGGATTTGCTACTACTAAAAAATTTTTTACACGAGTCCCCGTCAGTCACCCGCCCGCTTGCTTCTTCTTCTTTTTTTTGTATTGGGAAGCTCATTCCCAAGTTGTGCAAAAGCCATAGCAAATACTACTACCTGCTACTATTGTTTATAGCACAAGAAGGTGGGACGGGTACCCTCCCTCCATAAATTTCATTCCACACAAGTCAATAGGATAAGCGGACGGTCCCTGTACATCGACAGATGAATGAATAATTCAATTCAAATTCTATACATGTCAGTTGGGCATCCCAAATAGTTTGCATGGGTGTATGTACTCCGCCGCAGTTGGGCATTCAAATTTTTTTAAAAAAAAAAAAAAAAAAGTTTATAAAGGATTCATTGGAAATCGTTTCTTCTTTTTTTTTTTCACGTTTACATGTTTCGTTGGAAATTCCCTTATTTCGCGTATGCAGTACTGGTCATGTTAATCTCCGAGATTTTTTCAGACCCACTAATTTTTTTTTCAACGAAGATAGGAGTACTTTTGAAGTTGATTTTTTTTAAAATTTTTTTGATAAAACATATATCAAACAGACTTTCTTGCGGGTCTAAATTAACCATACGGTACTCTTTGTTCATAGAGTAAAATAATTCTTAAAACAGCTTAGAAGGTTTTCTTAACAGTATATACACTATCATCGTTAGATTCGTGACACGTTTATAAAAATTATAGTTTATATTCAAATTTTGTATAATTATCATTTATTCATCTAAAATTGGCAGTAGGGATGGCAATGGAGGTCGGTGTTCGTGGATGGGGCGGAGCGGGGACGGGGGAAATTTTTTTCCCCTCATTTTAAATGGGGCGGGGGCCGGGAGACGATACCTCCCGCTCCGTCCCCCACTTCAATTTATTAATATAAATAAATGTAATATATTATATAATCTAATAATAATAAATTTAGAATATTTGACAAACAAACATAACCTTTATTCCATTTCTATCCAAATTTCTAATTGATATTTGATATAAGCATGTTACACGTTCTATGAATATTTCTAAATATTATCTATATAATCCAAACGAGTTTCTTAATTTTCTTGGTGTTTTATTTCAACACTTTTCTGGTTTTATTTTTCTTTTTTCACTTTTTCCAGCTCTATATTTTATTTTATTTTTAAATTTAGCTTTGATCAATTAAATAAAGACTTCTAAAAAAAATCAAATTATCACCCCTAAGTAAAGCGTGATTGGGCAGGGCGAGAATAGAGGTGGGGGATGGGCGGGGCGGGGGGAGATTTTTAGCAACAAGGCAGGGGATGGGGAGAGATCCTCCACTCCAAACCCGTCCCGTTGCTATCCTTAATTAACAATGTTGATACTTAGGGGAGGAAAAAAAAAACATTTCCCCTATTTGACAGTATATTGAAAAAAAAAATCTCACATAAAACTTAGGAGACACTATCATCTTTTTCCAGTATATTATCACTTTACCTTCTTAACGTTCGGTACCACTATCAATTTCTCCCTTAATGTTATCTTTTAATCACTTTACCTCCAAGAATAACGGTCAAATTTAACGGAGTTTGTTAATTAAAGTAAAAAAACAAGTTTAGCCCTTAAAGTTATTATCATTTTACCCTCATAAAACTATAGTCTCATTATCAATTTACCCCATAGAGTTATTTTTAAGGTAATTTATCCCACCATTAAACCAACTTAACAAGTTAAAAAATTTTAGAAGAAAATACCCTCCTCTTTGTATAATAAAAACAATAAAAATTTAGAGTGGCTCTTCTCCCCTTTAGTATCAAGAAAAAAAGTCAAAATATTAATTTCTTTCTTCTTGGCAATCTTATTAATATTAAAAAAAATAGAAAGATCAGGAGGGAAGGGAGAAGGGGAGAGAGAGAGAGAGAGAGAGCTCAATTCTTTTTTTGGAAAATACAAATAAGAAAGAATTAAATACTTTTATTATTTTAAAATTATTTCATTTTACTGTTTATCACCAGATTTCAATCTTAATCCCAACAATCTTAAATTAATAAGATAATGTTAGACTTTTTTTTTCTTTGCAAAATTTAATTTTCTATCTCTTTTTCTTTTCATAGTATTAATAAGTGTGAAAAAAGAAATTTGAGAAAACCTTGTTATTTTTATATTTTTGGATCTCTTAAAGTGAAAAAAAAAAGAAGAATAATCATTCTAAAATTTTTATTTTTAATTATATATATAAGGGTAAATATATTTAAATATTTTTACTATAGTAATTAGATTAACGATGAAGTAAAATGCCAATAAAATAATGTTAAGAATTAAATCGATTATATCACTATAATTTAAAGGAATAAAGTAATAATAACAGTGCAGTAATGCTATAGAATAAAAGGGTATTTTTGTCCAAAATTTCTTAATATGTTGAGTTGAATTATTTATGGGAGTGAAATGACTAAAAGATAACATTATGGGGTAAACTGATAGTAGTGGTATAGTTTAAGGGGGCAAAGTGATAATAACCCGAAAAAAAAATCAAACATTTTGTACCCGGTTACCCGTCTCCGATGCCAAACTAATTGGCCGTGTGCTGGGTTACTCGACCTCCAAACCCCATTCCATAGAACCAAACACAGCCTGAAATTTCAATCGCCGCTACCCTAGAATTTAAAAACCCCGAGTCCTCTTCCTACCGATCCTCCCGGCGGCTACCTACTGGGAGAGATTTCCGGAAACATGGCGGCACAGTCCTTCTCGTCTCGCGTTGTGCGCTTAGGTGGGGAATGGCTCTCGTCGTCCTCCGTTTTCGAGTTGGCCAACGGCCTCGCTCGACTAGCTTTGGACTCCTCCGCCATCTCCAAGCTATCCTCGTCCGCCGGACCGGAGGTCTCGTTTTCCATTCCCGATGATTTAACCATTGAAGAGACCAGAGCCTCCGTCCTCGTCCTTTTGAATAACCTCCTTTGCCTCTCCTCCTCCTCCGCCTTTGCTATCACCCAGCTTTATGATGTCTTCCTCAACCTAAATGAGTCTGGCCCACGTTCCTACAAGTTTCAAGATGGTGGCGTCCCCCAGCAAAACGATGTTGACTACTACTCCCTTGCCGCTCTCGATGGCATCTCCGCTCTTTTGGACCACGGCTCTTCTGCTCTTGGCCCCGTTGCTGATGCTGTCGCTGCCCTCTCCTGTGAGGCCCTCAGGGCCGACCTTTCCTGTTTCAATCTTACTGACTCTGGGGATGGCTCCTCCGCTAAGGATGACGTGGCTGTCGCCTCCGACTTCAAGGTCTTTTTCAATGGTTCCAAATTGGTCGTCAACAGCAACAACCCTGCTTCTGCTACCCCGGCCATCTCCAGAATACCTGCTGTCTATGGCAATTTTAGGGAAGTATGCCGACTTCTGCACTATAGGACACGTGTCCAGTTGAGCTGTGCAGCTTTCAGAGCTGGCACTGCCGAAGCCATGTCTACCGCTCTGTCATCTCTGGCTCTGGCTCTTTACAATTTAGCTGATACCAGCTCCTCCCGAGCCAAGCTCCTCCTTGATTCGCTTCCCTCTGAGGAATTACGCTCCATTTTGGGAGCTCAGAGGTCCTCCAGCAACATTGATTCCATTAAACAACTCCTCTCTTATTCTCAGGCGGCCCTAATCGACAAGGATTACATTAGGTCTGTGCACCAGATTTATTGTTTGTTGGAGGCTGTCAGGAAGACTGTTTGTTGGGAGGCCACCGTAGCGTTTGTGTCCCTGGAAGGCGGTGGCATAATTGCAGCAGTTACCGAGAGCAAAAATCCACCTCTTAGTGCTCCTACTGGTGCTGATAAGAAAAAGGGTGAAAGGAGAAAAAAGGTTTTGGGGAAAGGATCCTCAGCCTTGATGCAGTTCATCAAGGAAAGCTTGCTAAGTGGGGATGGGGCGGCCAATGAAACCAATTCCATCTCAGCTTCTACTTTATTTGGGAAATTGGCTCAAGATTTTCTCTTTTTTTTGGACCCCCGTAACTCTAGATTTGAGATTTTACTGGAAAAACTGAAAGATATCGTGGCGAGCAATGAAAGCCGAAGGCTTCCCAAGCTCCCCAAGGTATTCATTTAATTATCCCTTCATATTCACCTTCCTTCTGTAGCTCTTTTTTTTTTTAAATTCCCTAAAAATGTTCCAAATCTCTTAGGCAATGTAGGAGCTAGGAAGTCTCGTTATACTTGCTTAACAATATGCGTACTTGTTCAGAACATCTGTAAGGCTTGCCAACTTGTGTGAACAATATGGAGAAACTTATTATTCATGCTTAATAAACGACCCAATCCATTCTGAGGCATCTGGGCATTTATATTTTTATTATTTTAATAAGGCCTGACAAATGTTTTTAAGCAACTATTCGTTGGAGGTTATTCCAACTGCATCTTACTCTTTCCTGCTAATTTCTGTGGTTTTTGGGTACGGATGATGTGCCAATTATGTGGATATTCTTCCATGCGCTGCTAGACTATTGTCAATGAATTTACCACTTCTCTTCTGGCAGTTGGAATGATTTATAAACTGCTGGTTCTGAGTTATCTTTGTCCTCTGTTTCCCTTTTGGTTTGATATAGGCTAGGATTTCATATGAAGATTGTGTTAAGATCTAATAGTTACATGGCTTTCAAGGTTTTGGTGCCATCTAATATGTTTAGATTGCTCTAGAAAAGGTCCTTTTAGTGGATCTTAAACACAATAGTGGCACATAGACATGGTCTCTTGACATTTTTTTGGTATCGTGCTAATAAACCAGGTACCTAACAGGTAGATCTTAAACTTAAAGAGGGAGTTTGTGTCTTCTGGTTTTTGCTTTGTGAAATTAGGCAAAGCTGGAAATAATAGAATCCCTGTGGTCTTGTTTTAGTCTAATGTTTTCTTTGGTATGCTGTGGTGGGTACATATCTCATCTTGGAATGCTCCTTTA
Organism: Coffea humblotiana; assembly: GCA_023065735.1. Taxonomy (NCBI): domain Eukaryota; kingdom Viridiplantae; phylum Streptophyta; class Magnoliopsida; order Gentianales; family Rubiaceae; genus Coffea; species Coffea humblotiana. Next base: position 93,472 of record CM041211.1, read on the forward strand.
TGACTCCTCTTTTTTTGCAGTGAGGTTCATTATTTGATGTGTTATAGCATACGTATCCTTGTTTCAACTCTTTGATAATGCTGTATATTATGTTGCATCTGCGCTTTCCTTTCCCTGATAAAACTTTCTCATTCGTTGAATAATAATTTTTTCTTAAAAAAAAATAATGAAATATTATGCCTAAGGTTGGAGGATTTGCAACAGGGAACGAGAGATTTTGCAAAAGAACAGATGACCGTAAGGGAGAAAGCCTTCTCAATTATTGTTGACGTATTTAAGAGGCATGGAGCCACAGCTCTTGATACACCGGCCTTCGAATTGAGAGAGACTCTTATGGGAAAGTATGGTGAAGACTCAAAGTTGATTTATGACCTTGCTGATCAGGTGTGTTATGATTTATTTTCTGTGTCCATTTTGAGGAAAATTTCTTCAGATGATGATTATTGTTTTATGTGATTCTGCTATTTCATTTTTCTTTTTCCATTGGTTGCATCTTACTAAATGGGGTTTGTATGGATAATGTGATCGGCAAAATTTTTGTCTTGCTGATCCAGGTTGGGTTGGTTTTGGGTTGTTTTAGGCTCTCCATTGATCTAAGATGGGTTGGAATGAGTTGTTTTAGGCATGCACAAAAGACTATACTCGTAGATATTCCTTACATGTGCCTGTCAGTGATGGAGGGACTTACTTCTTCACCTCAACTCCTAATTTTTTAAGACAAATAAAAATGTAAAGGCTTGAAATATCTTTATGAGGAATTGAGGTCGATCATGAGCTTCTTCAGAATAGTTTAAGATCTGGATAAAATGAGAGAGTGTAGATAGCTTTTGGAGGCTGATTGCAACTAGGGACAGTGTATGAACGAGTGGGAAAGATGAGAAACTAATGGAGTAATAGGAGGAGAAGAAGAAATCTTCAGACTGAACCAAAAGGTAAGAAGAAAGTTTTCCGAGGACTTTTATGAATACAAGCTAATACATGTATTGGTAAATCTCTACCAACTACGTGACCTTTATTGGCACATTGATGGCCTAGGTGGTCCTGTAAAGCTGCTACCGTATAGTGGCTGATCCTGGAACTTCCTCCTGTGGTTGACTGTTGAATTTGCAGCCGCAACTGATCCTTGACGAGCAGACATAAAATAAGGAAACATGGAATACGAACATGAAATATGGAAATGAACCACAATCTAGAATCGTAAATTACTTCTAAATGAAATTCTCAAACTTAAGTTCCTTTTTCTGTGTCATCTTGATGATGGATTTGCTATCTTGTATCAATACCATTTAAAGGAGTTTCGTTGTCTAATACAGATATAGCAGTAGTTCTGTTGACTTTCTTTATGGGGAAATGTACATGACATGATGGTTTAGGTCCTTATTGTGATTGTAACTTATATGGAATGATTAATTTCCATTCAGCATGTTTACTGCATGATTGGATTAAAATTGACTATGTAAACAATTGACATACATATAACTTCAAACAAAGAACTGTTGTAGTAATTGATATCTGAAAGTTTTCAGTTTGTTCTTTGTTTGATAGTTGGATTTTGCTTTTAGGTGCAGAAGAATTATGATTCTCTTTGTTCTGATTTCAATTAAATTTTAGTCAAAATGAATACAGGTTATATGTATAACACAACCATTATTGTGGGTTTCCTTTCTAGTACTAAATATCATGTGTTTCTGCGCAGGGTGGAGAACTTTGCTCGCTCCGTTATGACCTGACTGTCCCTTTTGCCAGATATGTGGCTATGAATGGTCTTGCGTCTTTCAAAAGGTATCAGATAGCAAAGGTGTACAGGAGGGATAATCCATCTAAGGGAAGATTTCGTGAATTTTATCAATGCGATTTTGATATTGCTGGTCAATTTGAAAAAATGGGGCCAGATTTTGAGGTCATCAAGATACTGACTGAATTGCTAAATGAGCTTGATATTGGGGATTATGAGGTAATTTATTGAGAAATTTAATCAAGTGTGTTATTGGGCATTATGAGGTTGACATTGTTTTTGTTCCCCCCTTTTTATTAGTCTTTTGTTACCTTAAATCCCAGCAGAATATTGCAGTTTCCGAAAGTGCTTTTATTATTATTATTTTTTAAGATATCATGTGGCTGGTAAATTTTTTTGATGCATCTAACTTTTTCTAGGTGAAATTGAATCATCGAAAGTTACTAGATGGTATGATGGCCATATGTGGGGTGCCACAGGAAAAATTTAGAACTATTTGTTCTAGCATCGACAAATTAGACAAACAATCTTTTGAGCAGATAAAGAGAGAAATGGTATGGCCCTGCATCTACTGTTTACTTGTGGTGTTTATGTTCTGTTATACTATATCCACTCTTACTAGTAACTGTAATTTTAGTTCAAATTTAAGTCGGCTAATTTTGCAATTATTTTTCGGAGTAGACAGCCCTCGAGTTGTCCTTGTCCTGAAACATTTATTTCTAATTAATTATTTTTCTAATCTGATTAGTTACTTGTCTTTTAAGTCGGTTTTTTAAAGCATCAAAGACCTTTAATTTCCAGCGTATGTAATCCTGACTATAATGACTTGATTTGAGACATCTGTGAAACGGTGAACTCAAAAGCTGTGAATGGTAAATGTCAGGTTTCTGACTTTAAAGTGACTTTGATTTGAGACACCCATGAAACGGTGAACTCAAAAGCTGTAATGAGTGATCATAGCTGTGATATATGACTATGTTTATGTTTGTCATATCTTATAAATGTCCATGTTGCAAGGCTTTACTAATAAACACTGAGTTTATTATGGTTTAGTAGTTTTCATATGTGTTGAAGATACAAAACCTGTTTCCGGAACACTCAGATATTTGAAGCCTTGAAATACTAGTTCAGAGCTTTTTATTGTGTTTGACAGTAGTAAAAGATGGACTGCTGTTTGAAGTGCAATTAGTTCTCCTGCATGTACTTAAGCATCAATTTCCCTCCCTCCAGCACACCCCCCCCCCGGCGGACTTTTTGTTGGCTGCCGCCTTCCACTTGTGCTATAGTTGTAGAACTACTATATTTGGTATAGGGTTGTTCGTTTACCTATAATTCTGTATGATCATCAAATGGCCTTTAATTTTCAGTACTTTAAAGTGACTTGATTTGAGACATCCATAAAATGGTGAACTCAAAATCTATAATAGAATGATTGCAGCTGTTTCTTGAAACTAAAAAACAACAGAAATATGTTTCTAAACTTTTGTCATTGATCAGAACCTTGGTGATTTATAGGATTCAGATGGGGGCAATTCAAAACTGCAAACCATTCTTATAACCAAGAGATACTAAAAATGCTGGTCTGTTATGTGAAGGAAGCTTCAGCGTCTATCGCTCTTTTTTTTTGTGTTGATTTTTCCTTTTTAAAATGGACAATTGTGTTCTTGACTTTTTCCATTTTCTGAAAAATTGGCCTTCGAAGTTTTTATTGTTTTGAGTGTGATGATTCAGGTGAATGAGAAGGGTTTAACTGAAGAGGTTGCAGATGCAATTGGCACATTTGTTAAAGAACGGGGACCCCCCATGGAACTGTTATGTAAGTTGAAACGCAAGGGCAGTGAGTTCTTGGAGAACATTGAATCCCACCTTGCATTGAACGAATTGGAGATCTTATTCAAAGCTTTAGGAAAAGCTAAATGTGACAGCAAAGTGGTTTTTGACTTGAGTCTTGCAAGAGGCCTTGATTACTATACTGGAGTCATATTTGAAGCTGTTTTTAAAGGGTCTACACAGGTAGATTTTTATTTTAAAAGATCTTGAACTGTATTTCACAGATATCTGTTTTTTATATTTTTATATTGGTTATGACTTTCCTTTAAATGTCCATTATTTGTCAATTGTTACTACTTCCATTTTATCAGTGTTGTTTGCTTATGTTTTTTATCTCCTGTAAAATTGAATAATTGAAAGGAAATAATTTAATATAATTACTTTTAGCTCTTGTATGCATGTTAGTCAAAATTATTACACATTTTCTTGTCAATTTTGAGACATGACCCTTCATATAAAAATCCTGTCAAATGCTTTCATGCTTAAAACACCTCATGTAGCTGGCAAAAGGATGTATTCTTATCTTGCCCTAAATGATCATTGCTCTTCAAGCACATGTCGTGTTCTTTATTGTTTGCAAAAAAAATTCAGTTCTGCATTTCCTCCTCCAGTTGTATGTAGTGTTGGATTTTGTTCTATAGGATTACAATTTGTTTTGTGTCGGGCTCCATAGCAGCAATGCTAAGCATGAACCTGTTTGACAGGGCAGGTAGAGTGTTTTGTCAACTCTCTCTAGAGTTATTGCCTTCCAAGTGGCTTAAATTTGATCACAAGATGGTAGAGGGTACAAGTGTTAAAAGGACATAATTCTCCCCACCTAGGGTTGGCTTCATTTCAAGTTTGTAAGGCAGTGTGTAGTTGATTGCTATTTATAAGTAATTTCACCCTCAAAAATAAAATTTGCAGGTTGGTTCAATTGCTGCTGGGGGACGTTATGACAACCTTGTAGGAATGTTTGGCACAAAGCAGGTCCCTGCAGTTGGCATCAGTCTAGGAATAGAGCGAGTATTTGTGATAATGGAACAGCTTCAGAAAGATAGAAACGAGGTAATGAGAATTTAGTGTAGTAGCCTGTTTATTAATTATTTGAAGACAATTGTTGAATTGAAGTGGTTGCTGCAGTCTCTTTCCTAGTAGAAGTTCTGAAAATATGTTTCTCAACGGTCACAATCCTTTCTTCTACACATTATTATGTTCTGCAGTAGTTTTTTGCCAAAAGTAAGTGTGTGGTGAAATATCTAGTGGCTATGATCGTGCAAAAACAAGTTTTTCTCTCCACATAATTCTGAAGTTTATAGAGGTCAAAGCTGTCATCACTGATTTTCTTCTAACATCCTTGCAGACGATGCGGCCTACTGAAACTGAAGTCCTAGTAAGCATTTTGGGCGATGACCTGTCTCTGGGTGCTGAACTGGCAAGCGAACTTTGGGATGCGAAAGTAAAAGCTGAGTACATGTTGGATAAAAGACTGATGAAACACATCGGGCGTGCCAGAGATTCGAGGATCCCTTGGATGCTAATTGTCGGAGAAAATGAAGTTAGTCAAGGTGTAGTTAAATTAAAAGATGTCGTGGCCACTAAGGACTATGATATACCTCGAAGTAGACTTGTGGAGGAGGTCTGCATGCGGCTAAATAAATAAATTGTAAAATTGCAGATTCAGATTAATTGGGAAGCAAATGCTAGGTTTTGTTACATTGGGTTGATGATTGGGAAGCAAATGCTGATTGAGAAGGGAAGGGGTCCGGTTTTTTTGTTTTTTTTGGGACCTTTCGGGCCTATTGAGTTTGTGGGGATTGCTTACGTTGGTCGGATCATTCTTTTACGGCTGAAAATTGGCATGTGCTGTAGCTTTTGTATTGAGAGAGAGAGAGAAATAAAGCCTTTAAGTTCAGTGTGCAAGTGCCTTTAAATTCACCATTAGTGATCGCATTGTTGTGTTTTCTTCAAACTATGAAGCATGAGAAGAGAAAGCATGGCATGGAGGAGATGGTGGCTACCGTGTTTAATTGTGAAGAAGAGTGGCGGTAATATGAAATTACGCAGACTGTGAAGGTGATAGGAGCAGTGACAATTGAAAGGTAAGTTGAAATTCCAGGCTAGCTGACCAAAAGCAGGCTTGGTTTTACATGAGAGCCCAAGTCAACTAGATATTGAACTTTTGAGTTTATAGGCTGAGACCAATTAAGGGCTCTCTATTTACACACTTTGACTCTTTATGACTAATATATACATTTTCCAAGTTTTTTTTTTTTTTTTTGTATAGAACAAAAAATTTCTAAATTTCAGAATCTCGGCATTGGCCTGAGAAATTCTTAATGATGAGTAAGGTTATTTTTCACCATGAAATATGTAGACATTTAATTGGTTTGATTACACGTCAAATTATCATTGAAACACTCCAATCATTTTCAGAAAACAACATCATCATGTAATTGCAAAGAAGTTGGAATGGAAAACGGAGGGGATTATGACTCTGAGGCATCAAGTCAAATCAGACGGGTGTGAAAGGTAATAAGCTCTGTGTTTTTGGTTAGTCAATTAGAGGATTTTAAGCTCAATTTCGAATTTATCACTTGATTCAGTAGATAATATACTTCTTTTTTTTTTTGGTCTTTCTGAGTTTCAAAATTAAGGGCTTGCCTAAAATATCTCGGACGTGCATTCAGGAAACACTGGGAAGGTGACTTGTTTTGCTAGCAACCTGGCGTTGAACCCATTCATACGGGCAACAAACAGATGGGCTGGGGAGAACCGAGAACCGGTTCCTTCCTCTCTTTTAATAATAAAATTCAGAGCCTCCTACGAACCGAGAATTCATCTACCCAATTCAGCCACCCCAAATGCTCTATTTTTATTTTTTTAGTTTTACACTAGGAGTATTCTTTTTTTTTTTTTTTGGGTTTGAGGGAGGGACACTAGGAGTATTCTATTCTAGGCAAAAACACTCTTTTAACTTTCTAGCCATCCTCAGCCCTTTGCAAACTTCTCTCTCTTTCCCCACTTTCTCCTCTTCTCCACACCCAAAAATTAAGGGAAAACACAAAAAGGAAAAAAAAAACAGAGGGAGGGAGGGAGGGAGGGAGGGAGAGAGAGAGAGAGCAAAGACGAGGGAAAAGAAAAATATATTGTTTTACGAAAAAATAAGAAAAGAAAGAGGAGAAGGTAGAAATAGTTAAGTAGGAGGAATAAGAGACCGAGGAGAGAGAGCCATTCATATATATGCTCTGATCATCAAAAGCCATCCCAGGCAGGCGATTCCTCCCTCTGCAGCCGGCTACTGTTGGCAATCGTATCGGCACAAAATACTACTATAAGATACTATTATTGTAGATCATTAATTATTTCGTCGTGGATTGTCAACTTTAAAGAATGCTGATGGGCGCCTGGAGAGGCCCACCAGCACCAACCCCCCGTCATGGTACCAAACTTAATGTTGGCACCACCGGTGTCATTGCATTGATGTTGTTGATCTCATCATCATCATCATCATCATCATGGGTGCTATTGGCGTCCGGTGCTCCTCCTGTAGACACCACGGGAGCCCTGCTGAGATTCAAAAGCTCATTGGCTTACGTCAATGTTTTTGACACCTGGAATCCCTCCGTCTCTCCTTCCCCGTGCGCAGGGAACTACGCAACGTGGCGGGGCGTGCTCTGCTCTAACGGCGTCGTTTGGGGTCTGCAGCTCGAAAACCTGAGGCTTACGGGACAGATCGACGTGGATGCGCTGGTTCCCTTGCGTTCCTTGCGCACCATCAGTTTGATGAACAACAGCTTTGAGGGTCCGATGCCCGAATGGAAGAAACTCGGCGCCCTCAAGTCGCTCTTCTTGTCCAACAACCATTTCTCTGGACAGATCCCCCCGGATGCTTTCAAGGGCATGGCTTCTTTGAAGAAAGTTTATCTGGCAAATAACAGGTTTACGGGCAATATTCCCGCGACGCTGGCCACCCCTAGGCTTTTAGAACTGAGGCTGGAGAGCAACCAATTTGCAGGGCCCATTCCAGATCTCAAGCCAGGTATCAAGGTGCTTAACGTGTCTAACAATCAACTCCAGGGTCCGATACCATCTAGTCTAGCCAAAATGGATCCAAGCTCCTTCGCAGGTACCATCCATGTTGCTGTGTACATATATATATCATATATGCATAGCGTGCGTGCGTGCATTTCCTCGAGCACTGGTGCAAATTCTGCTGTTGTATATATATATACGAAAATTAAGACGGAAATATTATTGGATTTAATTGTGCAGGAAACAAGGGTGTGTGTGGACCACCTCTAGCGATATCATGCAATTCTCCGGCTCCTCTCCCTGACCAGAAACCTTCTCCAACTTCGGCACCATCTGCAGATACCGCCGATCCTGCCCCTCCTCAAGTAACCGGCGAGAAAGCTTCGTCGGTTTCCAGAACCGTTATTGTTGCCCTGGCCATTTTGGTGGCCTTGGTTGCTATTGCGGTGCTTCTCGCAATATACAGACGTAGTAAGAAAGTGACGCCGAGGCTTGGGAAAGCGGTAACATCGCCGTCATCATCAGAAAAACATAGCAAAAGCAATGGCAGTAATGGCGGCAGTAAGGGCATGATGCAGGCGGGAGTGCCGGAACCCTATAATAAACAGACTGCTGCGGCGGCAGGCGCTGCTGATAATCCGATGGCCAGTGTTGGTGGTAACGCCGTCACTTCGAGAAAGGCAAAGGCTGAAGCAAGCAAGCTGTCATTTGTGAGAGAGGACCGGCAAAAATTCGATTTGCAGGACCTGCTGAGAGCGTCGGCGGAAGTTTTAGGGAGCGGCAACTTCGGATCTTCATACAAGGCTGTACTTATGGATGGGCAAGCGGTTGTTGTGAAACGATTTAAGCAAATGAGCAACGTCGGGAAAGAAGATTTTCACGAGCACATGAGAAGGCTGGGGAGACTCGTCCACCCTAACTTGTTGCCCCTTGTGGCATATTACTACAGAAAAGAAGAGAAGCTGTTGGTGTTTGATTACGTGCAAAATGGCAACTTGGCCAGTCATCTTCACGGTACGCACGCACGCACGTAATATGTGTGTGTATATATATATATATAATACCATTCGTCATACTACTAGTTCTTCTGATTCTGGGTACCATTATTGTATACGTACGTACGTGCAGATCAATAGTGCTCCATTAATTTTGCTGCTTCTAGCTACTAGCTACTCTAGTAGTATACAAGCTAGTTTCGATCTGCGGATGGATTACTGTATGTATATTATATTAATGATTTTTTTTTTTTTATTTGGCGTTGATCGATCATCATCAGGTAACCATTCTGCGGACCAGCCAGCTCTCGACTGGCCAACTCGGTTGAAAATTGTGAAAGGAGTCGCAAGAGGATTGGCTTATCTTCACCATGAGCTTCCTAGCGTGAGCTTACCTCATGGTCACCTGAAATCTTCCAACGTGGTGTTAGATAAGACCTTCCAGCCCCTCCTGATGGACTACGCTCTAGTGCCGGTGGTTAACCCTGAGCAAGTTCAACACCTGCTAGTGGCCTACAAATCTCCAGAATACGTACAACACGGCCGCGCCACCAGGAAAACGGACGTTTGGAATCTTGGAGTTCTGATTGTAGAGATCCTCACCAGCAACTTTCCTGCAAACTACATCGCTCAAGGCACGGGAGTATCATCCTCCTCCTCCTCCTCCTATTCATATAAATCATCCGAAGTAGCGGGATGGATAAATTCTATAAAGGCAGCCGAGGAAGGTCATCAAGCCTACTTCGACAGAGAAATGGGTAACACCGACAACAGTGCAGGAGAGATGTGGAAGCTTCTAAGGATCGGAGTTGGTTGTTGCGAAGAGGACGCGGAAACCAGGTGGGATTTGAAGGAGGCTGTTGAAAAGATTGAAGATGTTAAGGAGAGGGATGAGATGGAATTTGGTGGATGAATTGAGGAGGATCGATAGGGGCACCAAAATGGTATCTGCTCTTGCGAGACTTTTGACTTAATATTCCTCGACTAATAAACAAAATTCCAACCAAGAGTAAAACATACTACTCCAACTTCGCTTCATATTTTTCCCGTCTCTCTTTTTTTTTTTTTGGTTTTCTAGCTAGGGAATTAAAAATTCAGCTCGTTGCAATTGATTTGTTTTGGTTTTCTTTCCTAGGTTTTTCATCTTTTTCTTTGGTACATACCACTACACTACATAGCATCAGTTGTTGATTAGAATGGGTCACCAATTGCGGCTTCTTTGAATTTCTTCTTCTTTTTTTTTTTTTTTTTTTTGTTTCCCCTCGCTTCCAGATTCTTGGTAATTATTCATACGTACATTGGACTGTTGACATCCATCAGTTTAATCTCCGCATTCATATATATTATGAAAACTTACCATCATCAGTTTCATCGCTCTTCCCTCAATGTGTGCATTTAGTGCTTATCATCAGCTTCGCTCGCGGTAGGGTAAAAGTTTGCAGGTGGAAACTATGAAATCAAAAGCCTCAAAATTCAATTCTACCCGTTTAACTATCTGTATTAGGTATTACTCCTCTTATCATTTGTATCCCTGTGTATATTACGGAATTACTATTCTTCCAAAATACGTTAGTACATTCCTTCGCTTCGAGGGCGAAAATCTTAAGGAAGTCAAAATCGTTAAACATTCAAAACATTTAAAACTTAAATTTCTCCTAGGCATAAAGTTATAAGGCCATGCATGGAACATAAAATTTTACTAGTATGGTTGTAGAAAAAATAGCAATTTGTACATTTGAAAGGTGATTTTTGCTTAACAGTTTGTTAAACCATTTGTTTTTAGTTTTATATGCAAAAAGATTTTGTAAATGACAATTTTCAGCACGTGCAACTAAAGCAATTGTTAAAGTCCCAAAAATAATAGTGTTGCAATACATATACATACATACATATATATATATGTGTGTGTGTGTCGATTCACTTGTGTGATTTTTTGTCATTTTAATTTTATATTCTTATATTATTTTTTTAGAATTGATTTTGATATGGCTCTTGCTCCTGTGAGGCCCCTCGTCCTGGAGAATGTGGAAAGGAAAGGAAAGGAATTGTATAAGAATCTAGACTCGCAAGCTATTTGTTAACTTGGGTTAATCATTTTAAGTCCATGCTTTTGCTCAAAAGTCACTTGGATCATTTTGAAACGTTATTTCTATTTTCTTTCACTTTAGCCGTTGTCTTCAAAGAGAGTTACCGTATCACTCTTTAACTCTCAAATATGTGCTCTTATGTGTCATATATTTTATATACTTCTTTTGCTATTTCTCATTATGCTTATTTAGCTTTATTTATTCATTTATTCTAATTAATATAATCTTTCTCATCATTTAAAGGGTAGTTAAATACCCAAATGTAATGGATAGGTTATACTGTAAATTTCATTTGTAAGAATTGTAATTAGGGCATTTCTTTCTGATGAAATGTAATATACAGGTTAGATAGATTTATTTTTATCTTTTCCCTTTAGGATTATAGTTAGATCCCCTAATGTAATAGATAGGATTTATGTGTTTAATATGGCTCATGCGTGTTTGCTCACTTTGTTTAGAAATTTTACATCTAGACAGTATGTTATGTGTCATGTGCTCTCATACGCTACTTGCTTTAATTTATAGTTTATTTGGTTTATTATTACTACACAAGTGATGGACGTATAGCATCACCGCATTAGTCCAATATTTTTATGGCTTTCATCTTGTTTCCCCTACTAGTCCAATACTAATAAGGTTTTGTGAGAATATATTAGTCCAATGCTAAACTCTTAGATTCTTCACATGTTAAATTCATATAGCGTGGTTCATTCCACTTTCATACATAGTTTTTCTATTTTTATGGCCTTTTCTCAATTGAATGTTATTTTTCCTATTTTGTATTCCTTTTCCATACGGGGCTTATTTACCACACTTTTGTAACTTAAATATATACTTTATATGCTTCTAATTACAATAATAACTTTTTCTCTTTTGTAGCTTTGAGCCTTTTTTTTTTTAATTTGTTCTTTAGGTGGGGAGAGGATGCTAAGTAGACACATTAATTTAAATTGTGGTAGATAACTCCATTAGCTTTACTTTTCAGTTCTATTAATAAAAAAAACAAAACCGACATTGTACAATTAACTCTTGATCTCTCTTCATTTATACCAGTCACATAATGTAGAATACAAATTAGAGATGAGAAGATTTCTTTCCAAATCTCCTTAACTTTCGATTTCTTAGTTGTTTTTTTTTTTGGGTTAAATATAGATTACTTCCCTCCTGGATATGGGATTACTTGTACATCTTCCTATATACAATGCACAAAACCTGGATTTGGTGATAAAAATTTGATGTTATTATTCATTATTCCAATTTTATCCTAGATCATAGAGTACAACCACATCTCATCTTTCATTCCTCGATTTAACCAACCGTTGTTACACATTAAGTTCTTCCACATTTATAAACCAGAACTAGAATAAATAATAACAAATCCTCTCGATTTTGTTTTGTTATTTTCTTTTCCAGCCAGCCAAAACCTTTCTCTTCTCGATTCTCACTCGGGCATTCTGGACGTCAATACTTCGATTTCTGTTTCTATTTGACAATTCAGAGGTCACTCACTCAAGCACACAAAATTATTTTACCACGAGATTATTAAGATAAAAATTAAAAAACAAGTTTTGTAAATTCATAAGCAATATATAAATTTGTAAAATGCGGTATGAGTACTGTTCATAAATTGTGAAAAAGTTTTGTGTTGAAGGCAAAGTAAATAACGACGTTACCTTGACCAAAAGACTTGTAATCTTTTTTCTTTTTTTTTTTTTTTTTGAGGAGGAGGAAAAAGAACTTGTAACTTACTAAAAGAAATGTTCATTTATACCTTGTGCAGGCACATAGGTGAGGATTACCGATGGATCCGGATGACATGGCAAAAACATGTGCGATGAAGTGGCAATAACGCGTGTGTGGCTTTATATAATTGGACGCGGTGGTGTAAGGACTGGTACTTAATAATGATTAACTGCAACATGTGGAGGAAAAAAAGATAGATTAATCTTTTATATACCGACAATATATGCGCCATCACCATTAGATATATAACAAATCATCTGAATTTAAAATTAAAATCTAAATTTTTGTTCAAATTGTGATAGTGTATACACTGTCAATCAGTATATACAAGATTTTCTCAAAAAGTACCGACAACAACGAACCATAGAACAGAACAAAAAGAATATTAATGTAATGCATGCTAACACCACTGTTTAATAATTTAATTCAATACTTAAATTTAATTATTCAGATTAATTCATTTAATAAAAAAATTAAATATCTGAATTAATTAATTGAGTGAAATTGAATTTTTTTAGGCAAAAGTTGCTCAAAAATAAGTGATAAATCATTATTCACTTATCACTTATGTGATGTACATATTAAACTTAATACTTAATAATTTAATGAATTTATCAAACGCACACAATCTACTGTTGCTACTGCTGGCAGTAGTAACTTGTGCAGAAGAATACTACGAGTAGGAGTGATCATTCAAAATCAGTGGGAAGATTGACGGCGAATAGCAAAATACCAAAAATAACTATTTAATATATATATATACTAGTAGTAATAAGAATTATTCTAGCAGTAACTTACACAGTACTCACCACCCCACCCCTGAATTTTACACCCGAAACACAGTGTCCGATTGGTTCTGGGCTTCACTTGGGCGGTCTCTCCCCATCTCCGTCCTTTCCTCCCCGGTCATCTCCTCCATTGCGGTAAATTGTCCTAATTCCTTCCTGCACTGTGTATTATGTGTTCCCTTCCCGGTGGAAACTACTACCATTGAAGTGCTGTATGTTGGTGGTGGTGACTGTATTTTTTTTCCCCTTTGTAGGGTTGACAGACTCAACTATTCGTTTCACCGGTTGTCTTCCTAACTTTTTCCGACTTCCGATGCACATGTACATGTATGTGAACTCGTCTTCTCTTTGTTGTCCCCTAATCCAATTGTCCAATTTCCACATCGGTTTAACTGGATTCTTTTTTCTTTCACGATTTAAATTTGTGTGTAATCTTTCACTACTATTTTCCTTTCTTCTGTTAACAATTATTATTAAATTCTAAACTTCCATTGTATGATCTGGTGTAATGGAAGGTGTGGGGTGTTCTATGGTTCCCTTGACTGCACATGCTCGTGTATCAGGATCGAGTTGCACATGCACGATCCTGCTCTCAGTCTGCGTGTCAGTCGGTTTCTAAACTGAGTCAATATTAATTAAAAGCTGCTCCGAAGATTGATGAATCTGTTTCTCATTTGCATTCCATGCGTATCCTATTCATGTTTTCACCTAAACGAACTTGGTCAATATTAATAGCTGTTCTTTTTTAATTTGAAAATTGATGAAGGTGTTTATCAATTGTACCCATGCCAAATTTTTCGTGTTTTGATGAGTTCATTTCATTCATGAACAATGTATCCTCTGGATTAGAGCATACCTTTCACCCAACTTCCCTTTCTTTACCATACACTCCCGTGCATTTTCTGAAATGAAATTCTTAGGGGATCACATGGTTTGAATTGTTTCTGCTTAGAGTTATGATTCCCCCTTTATTGGCTATGAATTTGGACTTCTATCATCTTCATATGTTTGCTTTCCAGAATTAAGCTGGAACGCTTGTTCTGCCATAACTTTAAAGTGTAAAATTATCTGGTTCCTTGCTTCCTCCTTATTCTGCAGAGATTTTTACTCTTAAAGGCCACAAGTACGTACCCCTCAAGATACAGCGTTTGGGTTCAGGGGGTGACTTGCCCCCTGCTGGCGAGTTCAACCCTTTCCCTGTAGCTCGGAGGGTGAATTCCTTCCAAGCAATTGCAATGGATGATGCTATGGAGAGTGGTAACTTGGGGCCTTACCAAGACAGGCCAAGGATATTCCCCAACATGCGCACTAAACCTTACACACCATTGGTGAGGCTCATGTTTCACAACTTTATGTTCTCTAGGCTTTATTTATTTCTTTTCATCATTGTTTGGTGCTTATTGTACATCGCTTTTTAGACATGCTCTTTTATCCTCTTTCCACAGACATTTACTTCTGTGCTTGCTGATTATATAATTTTACACTGTTTCTTTATGTTGGTTCAAGTTTGATTGGTGCCAAAGGTTTATATGTTTCACATTTGCTATGCTAGTCTGACATTTTTGTTTGTGGTAAGGTAGTAGAATCATAGTGCATGGCCCTGGTTTTAGTTGTTAATCAGAGTTGAATTTTCTTTTTGCTTTTACTGCCTTCTCCATTGATAGTAATAGTCATATCCACTCCACGAAAGCAACTGATCTTTGCCACAAAATGAGCACCGATGTTTGGGATCTGTGATGGAGTCTTGCCCCCTTGTCCATTTGCATCTGCCTAGATTATTGAAACATCATTTTTTCAAGTAACTCTTCTTTTTTTAATTTGAATTGAAGAGGTTGAAATAAGTTGAGTCATTAAAGTTCTTCATCAAATGTCGAGGAATCATCTTATTGTTTGCTTGAAGCATATACTTGTTTGCATCAGATTGATAGGTATATTGTAGTCAAAACTCAAAGTCTTAGATATGCTTTCAATTCTTCCAGTTTGGGTTGTCTATTCCTATGCATGCATTATAATTAGACTGTGTAGCACCCACTCTCAAGTTCTTTTGACTCCTTTCCTGCTTTTCATTGGCATTCAGTGAGCAGAAGATGAAATTTCCATTAAGTGCCCACCCTACCAGATTTTAATGGAATTTGCATAGTTGCATCTTTTCTTTTTTTTTTTTTTTTGGGGCCACTATGAGGTATAAGACAGAGTTGAAAGTCATGTAGGAAGAGCTCTAGAGACAGAAAAATGTATGTTGAATTGTAATATGAGATGGTTTTTCTATTTCTTTATTGCAATGATATTTCACATAAGAGGTGCTTGCTCGTCAAGAGGGATTTAATGTCTAGATTTGTTATCATTGTAAGTTCAGTCAGAGCATAGTTTTTGAAGTTAGTTAGTCTGAATGTCTTGTTCAATGAAATCTTACCTAATGTAGGCCATTTTTTTTCGAGTTCGTTATCGTAATTGACCCTTAAAAGAAAAAGAATTGTTGCTTTTTTAAACATATACAAAATAAAAAATGTGACATTCACATTAAGGATGGGATGCTTAAAAGACTAATGTATTAATATCTTAAGGTCTAAACACCGTTTCTTGGTAAATGTAACAATACCTGATTTTGCTGTGATTCTAAGGCAGTCTTCTCAGTGATACCTGTCTCTCCACTTTCTTTCTTCCTAGAATCCTCTATAATCAGATACAAGGAAGGAAAGGACAAGAGGATGGAAGGTCATCCTTGATATGTCACCGCCTGTGAGAAGAATTGGAGAACAAAAATTAAGAATCCTTTATCAAAGTTTGCTCACGTACTGTCATGGTATTTCAATTTGGAACTTTTGTATCCTAAATATATCCCTCAGTATGATTCCGGAGGGAAGAATGTAATTTCTTTTCAAACATTAAATATTTTTTATTATGGTGTTTTAAGATGGAATTCCTCATAGGATAACTTAGTATGTGAAACAATTTCTTCTATCCAACGAAAAGAAAGATGTTGAAATTGTTTTGAGGAGGTTTAAGTTTGAGCTGCACTTATTATGAAGCCACAGTTTCCGATCAATTCAGTGTTTGTGAGAGATGAAAATTTTCGGTAATATTAAGTGTATCATTGTAGTTTTTGGTACAATTCCTTGAAGTGTCTGGATATTATGTGTGTAATACAAGTAATTTTCTCCTGGATTAACTTCTCAAAGTATACTCATTGAGTGCATATTAAAGAACATGAGCATGCAGCATTGGTTATTCTCACACAGATTTGCACAAATTGTTTTGCTTTATATTTTGATTTATTCTGCTGTTTTTAGTTTCTTTGCCTGGTGTTATCACCATTGGACCCCCTTGCTGCTGTGTGCAGATATTTCGTGTAATCAAGAGAATTAATGTCCGTATTCTATTTGTGCTTCTGCTTCTTGGACTCGGAGCAATCTTCTATATTGGTGCTAGTACCTCGCCAATTATTGTATTCGTGTTCTCAGTTTGCATTATTAGTTTTGTGTTATCAATGTATCTCACTAAGTGGGTACTTGCAAAGGATGAGGGACCTCCTGAGATGGTCCAGGTACTTGATCTTCATTTCAAACTACCTATGATCCAGAATAATGCGGACTTATGTGTATGTATACTGTCAAGCACTACTAAAATGGTTGTAGATGTGTATTTGACTGTTTGTTCCATTAATATTCTATGCCAAATTGGGCATCTTTCATGTTATTTTTGTTCCATTTAAACAACTATTTTGAGTTCTTTTGAATGGAAAAATTTACTCTTACATTACTATCAATAATATGATTTGGCAAGTTACTATATCTCCATTCTAATCCTTGCAATTTTGAAGTTTTACCTTGTACACGTACAGGTAGCACTGTCTCAATTTTGTTTGCCAATACATATTGGTGGTTTCACCTTAATGTTTGCTCTAAGCAAAAATGTCAAATTGCAAAAATATATTTTATGTTATTCCAAAACTCCATTGATGCATAACTTAATTCCTTTCCATTTGGTAACTGAACCATTGTGTGTATTAAAGGTTTGGTAAATATGTTCATCGCATATTATTACATGGTAAAAGAATAGCTTCAGCTATTCCCTCTTATGTTGGCCTTTTGTTTTACGAAATGGTAGCCTTCCATCCTCTTGCAACTTCTTGCAACTATTTATAATGTTTATTATCTTTCTTATTTAGAAAGAAAAGTTGTAAGTCATTGAAATATTTGACTGTTGGCTTTTCATGTTTGAATACTTAAGTTACGGGTCTTGACCTATTGGTTTACTTTACCAGATATCAGATGCTATACGTGACGGAGCTGAAGGCTTCTTTAGGACTCAATACGGAACCATATCCAAGATGGCATTCTTGTTAGCAGTCATTATCCTTAGCATATATATGTTCCGCAGTACAACACCTCAGCAAGAATCTTCTGGCTTAGGGAGGTAAAACATTCTAAAGTTGGTCATCTTGTTTACTCTTTAAAATTTGTAGCTGTCAAAGTTAATTTATTATTTGCATGCTGATGCAGATCAATGTCTGCCTATGTCACTGTTGTGTCCTTTCTTCTTGGGGCTTTATGTTCTGGTATTGCTGGTTATGTTGGGATGTGGGTGTCTGTACGTGCTAATGTGAGGGTCTCAAGTGCGGCAAGGCGGTCTGCGAGGGAGGCACTGCAGGTTTTTTGGTTTGGAAGATTTTAGATTCTGCCGAAAATGCATTTAGAATTTGATATTCATTGACTTGAATATGCAGATTGCTGTTCGTGCCGGTGGTTTTTCTGCCATGGTGGTTGTTGGTTTGGCTGTAATGGGTGTTGCTGTACTTTATGCCACATTTTATGTTTGGTTGGAGGTGGATTCACCAGGGTCAATGAAGGTCACTGACTGTGAGTTTGCAAATTAGTTGATTATAATTTGTTTAAGTGCCTTGTTTTTTTAACCTTTCTGAATTTTCAGATTGGAGGGTTTTGACTTGGTAATAAGACTGTCATTTTCTTTTCCTTTGCAGTAACCTCTTCTCTTGGTTGGGTATGGTTTTGGGGCTTCATTTGTTGCGCTTTTGCTCAATTGGGTGGTGGAATATACACGAAGGCAGCTGATGTTGGTGCTGACCTTGTTGGAAAAGTGGAGCAGGGAATTCCTGAAGATGATCCCCGTAATCCTGCTGTTATTGCTGATCTGGTGAGTCTTGCTAGATTTCTGGTTCCATTTATGAATGCAGATTAAGCTTTGGACGTTTGAATTCCAATGCAGCAAAAAGTTGATTGCAGTTTATTTTAATTGATATGGCAGTTCGAGGACATGGTTTCTATCTTTTGGCTATTGTTAGACTTTTGGGCACTGTACAGAGAGTTCATCTTTAGTTTGTTACTGAATGAACCTGAAGGAACTATGAAGCATAGGTCATATCTTTTGTTTCTTGTAGAAATTTATGTAGCTGTCAAGATTTTATTTTACATTGATATATGAAGTTTAGTGTTTGTAATTTTTGCATTCCTGTTTAGGATGTAGTATACTATGATTAGATTGTACTTTGCAGCATTATATAGTGATATACTTGGTTGTTGCAAACCAATTTAATAGTTACTTTCTTGGTTAATTTCATTGGTCATTTATTTAAGGTTGGAGACAATGTAGGCGATTGTGCTTGCCCGGGGTGCAGATTTGTTTGAAAGCATTGCTGCAGAGATAATCAGTGCGATGATACTTGGAGGAACAATGGCTCAACGGTGCAAGATTGAAGGCATGTAAATCACTTCTTGGGATTATTCTTGCCAATGTATGAATGTCTTAGCTGTCGAACTTTTAAGAATAATTTAGTTTTCATTGTTGACATTTACTACTCAATTATGTGCAACCGGGGACAAAGCTCTGAGATCTTTTTGTGTCAATTATCTTTCATTTTATAGCAGATTCATATGTATGGTTCATGTTTCAGTTCTTTTGCACCTTAGTTTTAATATTCAAAAGTTTATAAAATGCAATTTGCTTAAGTTTTTTTATTGGCATTGCAAGCGAATTTGATGTTCAACTTGTGTCTCCTTAAGTGGAGCAACAGTTTTGGGATCTCATTCAGCATGTCGATGTTATTAATGAACTGGTCACTGCTTTGTTTTCATGACAAAGATGCGCATCCTTCTATGCGGTTGGAAAGTATTCTACTGGCTTTTGATGGAAAAGTAATTTATAGACATCTGTCCTTGAACTTACTATGGTTCAATTTCTGTAGCCAATACTTCTTTACTTCTTGAATGCTGGTATGATTCCCTTTTCTTTTGTTTGAGTTTATAGTTTCAACTTTCTGTCCTGGTCATACTTTTCCCTTGGCTGAGTGAGGTGAACATTTGTTGTTTAGAAATAAGGCATACATTAATGGTTGATACTAGTGATTTATCAGTATGACAAGTACTGTCCCTGAAAGGAGCTTCCAGAAATAGTGTGAATCATTTTGTTCTCAAATTGAATTCACTTGTGAATATTTTTACTCTATTATCAAATTTAGTTCCTGAAAGTTGTAATTCTTATGCTTATGGTTGAGCTTTTTGAAAACAGTTGAAATTATGACCAATAATGATTTATATTACTTTCTTGTACAAGTCCATTTTAACCTTGTATATTATAACAATTTGGTGCCCAATTTCATAGTTCAGCAGCTCTGTCCATTAGCAGGGATATAACTATGTCCAATATTTCAGTTTGTTCTGCCTTAGTAATCAGTGTAATATAGCCTTGACTAGCTTTCTGATCCAAGCAACAGACAAGTAGGCCTCTACCTATTTGATGAAAGTCTAATTACATTTTATGTTGTTATAAGGCATCCAATGTTGATTTTACTTGACTGGATCATATGACATGGATGTTGGTCTTATAGTTGCTCATACGAGTTTATTTTGAACTTTTCCTGCTTCTATTTTCATTGAATTTGGCAAGGATATTCTTCTCTTTATTCATCTTTTTAAGGCACTGGCGGGAAATAAGTCCCTTTCTACATGTTTAGTGGTTTGCTCAACAACATAATAAGCCTATTTGCTGACTTTGAATTCTAATTGTTTACATGCAGACCCATCTGGATTCATTTTGTTTCCTTCTTGTTGTTCACTCATTTGATCTGGTGGTATCGTCTGTGGGAATACTATCCATTCGGAGTAAACGTGATGCTGGAGCAATTGGCGTAGTAGAGATCCAATGTTGATCCTTCAGAAAGGATATTCTGTTACAATAGTTTTAGCTGTTATAACTTTTGGTCTGGTAATATTTTGATCCCTTTCTTTAAACATAATTTCTCTCCTCTTCCTGACCCTCTTGGTGCTTCTTTTGCTGTCCCAGAATGAGAAGGAACTGTTCTTTTCTGTCATTGCTTGGGACCCTTGGGTTATATGTCCTTTGAGTGGCTTGGTAGGTTGTTTGAGTTACATTCTCTAGCTGGTGATGGCTTTTCCATTTCCTTGCAGTCGACTCGCTGGATGTTGTATACTGAACAAGCACCATTGGCCTGGTTGAACTTTGCTTTATGTGGTTTGGTTGGAATATTGACAGCCGTATGTGTTTGTCTGGATAACTAAGTACTATACTGACTACAAGCATGAGCCTGTCCGAACATTAGCTCTGGTCCAGCTCAACAGGACATGGAAACTAACATAATCGCTGGTGTTAGTTTGGGTTTGGAATCGACAGCTCTGCCAGTGCTTGTTATTAGTGTATCTGTTATTTCTGCTTTCTGGCTGGGCCACACCTCAGGACTGGTGGATGAAGCTGGAATTCAACTGGTTGGTTTGTTTGGAACAGCTGTAGCAACCATGGGAATGCTTAGCACTGCAGCATATGTTCTAACCATGGATATGTTTTGGGCCTATTGCTGATAATGCTGGTGGAATTGTTGAGATGAGTCAGCAGGTTAGTTCAGATGAGTTGTTGAACCTTGGTTATTTCCTAAAACCTTGTCTTCATCAAATGAGTGTATGATTCATTACCTTTGCAGCCGGAAAGCGTGCGCGAGATTACTGATGTTCTTGATGCAGTTGGGAACACGACTAAAGCTACAACCAAGGGTTTTGCTATTGGATCTGCAAGCTCTTGCATCTTCCTTCTTTTTAGTGCTTACATGGATGAGGTAGCTGCATTTGCTCATGCAGACTTTAAAGCAGGTGGATTCAGTCACCTCCGTGACTTTCCTTCTTCCTCGTATTCTTCTTCTTCTTCCTTTTTAAAGTGGTTCTGCATATATTTTGAATTCTTACTTTTTGGTCACAGTGCGATTAACATCTGAACTTCCACACCCTTGATTGTGCAGGTTGACATTGCCATCCCAGAAGTATTTGTTGGTGGATTATTAGGTTCCATGCTTATTTTCCTGTTCAGTGCTTGGGGCCTGTTCTGCTGTTGGTCGAACTGCTCAAGAAGTTGTCAATGAAGTTAGAAGACAATTTATAGAGAGGCCAGGTATCATGGTAGTACGATAAATCGATGAAGTTCTTTTTACGGTAGGTGATGTCTAAATGGTTATTATTTCACTTGCGGCAGGATTACAAGGAAAAACCAGACTACGGTCGGTGTGTGTCTATTGTTGCATCTGCATCTTTGAGGGAGATGATAAAACCTGGAGCTTTGGCTATTGTATCGCCTATAGTTGTAGGTAGGCTATTCACTGTCTTGATTACTGGTCTTTCCTTTAGCTACAACTGAAAAGGTTTAATCTATTTGCTCCAAATTCATCTTTACTTGATTCTCATGTTGACCCTTGATTCTTTTGCTTGCATCTGTCCACCCTCACAGCTAGTCAACTATCTAAACCTATCCAAATTAGTAAATTTCTGTCATAGATACGAAGATCCACCTAGAAATGCAATTTTATGTCGTGATGGAGAACCTTGTTTTCTCCTATGATTTTGGGTGAATACAAACATTTGTTTTTCTTTTGGTTGCCTTTGAAAATCGACTTTTTATCACTATACAGGTTTGGTTTTTCGGATATTGGGATACTATACTGGACATCCTCTTCTAGGCGCAAAAAGTTGTGGCTGCCATGCTGATGTTTGCTACAGTTTCTGGAATTCTAATGGCACTTTTCTTGAACACTGCTGGTGGTGCCTGGGATAATGCAAAGAAGTACATTGAAACCGGAGCTCTTGGAGGCAAAGGAAGTGACTGCCACAAGGCTGCAGTGACTGGTGACACGTAAGTGCATTTCCATTAGCTAGTGATTTACTTGTAATTCAATTTCCTCCTTTTATGGTAATATGTGCACACGTCTAGGCACAATTCCATTTGTGTTGATGGAAAACTCGAGCAGTTCACATCTCACTTACTTATATACAACTCATGGACTTCGTTCTGAATCTGACTTGCAGTGTGGGAGACCCATTCAAAGATACGGCAGGACCTTCTTTGCATGTGCTCATCAAAATGCTTGCAACGATTACTCTTGTAATGGCTCCAGTGTTTCTTTGAAAGTGATATTCAAAGTATACAGACAGCCCTTTCCAGGGCCATCGCAGACTGCTTGTCAATCTAATGCCGTAGGTTACAACTATGCGCGCGCGCACACACACATATACATATTATTATTATTATTATTTTGCCTGAGTTTGAATAAAAATTTATTAAGCAAATTTTAGTTCATACTTAAATTGTAGTTCGTATACTCTTCTTGACCAGCTATGGTTTCTTTTTGGTTGAATATTAGTAGGATCTAGTTTTGATGGCCCCTATTTTTGGGCAAAATGATAAGGGGATAATTGGAAGCATTCGTTCAAAGAAAGGTACCTAAGCGTGGCTTGGGATCTTATCTAGTAAAGCAGGTGATGCAAATCTTTCAGTTTATTTAAAGAATGGCTTCAGAGCTAGTGTCAAAAACTTATGATGTGTTGGTTGGTTTGAAAGCGGCCATTACCTATTTTCACTTTGCAACTCGGAACTTAATTTTAGATGCGTTGCATCTCTATTTTGGTTTTGACCTACCGTTACGTATGCAATAGGTATGTGTACATTGAAGTTGTCCTGCTAACTAAGAAGCCTCAACGCCGTTAATTTTAGACGCACTGGGCTTGTTTGGATAAACTTGTAGCCCCTCATGGGTGGGCTATTTGGATGATAACTAAGGCGTAGGAAACTATTGACCTCGCATGAGATTGTATGATATGAAGTCGGACACGTGTTTGGATCATTACGGCATTCTTTTCTTTACGGCATTCCGTCATTTATTTGCTTTCTTTTCTTGCTCGTGAAAATGAATTCAACACAAAAGTGTAATAGATGTTGACTTTTCTCATAACTGCAATCATTGCTGATTAAAAAAAAAAAACTAGTAATAAGAACAATCTTGTATTGTTTTAAAGTTCCTCACAGCAATAGCGTGGTAAAAATCATAGGGCATTGAAAGTAAAAGAAAGGAAAGAAAGGTGAGGGATAACAGGTTACTAAAGACTGCGAATTGAGAATATTTATAAAGTATTATTTTAAATAATTATTATAATACTTTTTGTTATGTGATGTATATAAATAAAAAAATAATTAATAAACTAAAAAAGATTATTAAAAAACTTGTTCATGAAAATGTCCAAAATGAAATAATATTTCAAATAATTCAAACACACCTACCTCTCGTTTGATACGTCAGAATTTCCAAAATGAACGAGCGTGTTTGGATTGAGATGATTTGAGAAAAATAATTTATTTCACAAATTTCAATCATATTTTTATCTCACATATATTATATCACAAAAAGTATTATAGTAATAATTTCAAATAAATCATCTAAATATATCTTTCCACTCAACATGGCTTTTTCTAGTCAGATTGACATGAAAAAAAAAATTCATATAAATGTCTTGTATGCATTTCAAAATGAAATGTCCATCCCATTTCCAATGTTTAGTGCAATCAATTTTTAGATGTCAAAATAAAAAATATATAAAATTGACTTAATTACCTTGAAATCTATTACTGAGCATTACATTTTTTTTACATATTTTGTTTATTCTTGCTTTGCTATTTATTACCCTTATACGAGAAACTTTTATTTTTTTTTTTACAGTATGAATTACATTTTAGATCGTGTGAGTCAAAATAAGAAAGTGGACTGCAATGTTTGGAAAGTCATTTAAAAAATTTTTTTTTACATTTTTCGTATACATATTTTTTAATCATATTTTATCTCATATATATTAAATCATTGCTGTATATTTTTTTATAAAAATTTCAGAAAAGAAAAGGAAAATTTTATATACTTACAAGTTTTTTTTTTTTTTTTTTGTAGAAAAAGGGGTAGATATTAAACGAAGTTTAAACGTTTACAAGACGGGGCAAGAAAAGACCCATACAATCAGCATTCAAAAGACTAATTAAGGCACGGGAGAGCTGGGGTACAAAACATGTCTAACGGTACAAGTTTGGAAGCTCTCCAAAATGGTCCTGCAATCAGAGAGAAGAGGGGAGGCATAGTGAGACTCACAGTTGTTAGCAAGCAGCATATCAACTAAAAGATTTTTGCATCCAATTCTATATGTAAGTGCTGGATGTTAAGTGACTTCGCAAGGGATAATCCGTCCTTAGTGCCCAAAGTTCAGCTGTTGTATTCGTGGCCCATCCCAGATTTCTAGAGAAACCTGATACGCTGGGGCAAGCAGCATATCAACTTACAAGTTAGTACTACTGCTAGTTAGTATTCTATTTGGGGGTAGGTGTGTAATTATGCCAACTATAAGGGGCAGTTTTGACCAGAAAAAGAAAATCGGCAATCAAATCCAGCACGTTCACGTTTTCTTCTCCTCTCCACTGGAGTAATTTTTTCCAAGTGTCATCAGTCGTCTCTCACCTCAATTCAAATTTTTTTTTTTTTTTTTTTTTGCAAAAACCTCAATTCAATTGATTACTGTCAGTTTTGGTCCTTTTCGCATCTGTGAGGCACCACAGAAACATTGCCAAACAAACCCCTCATCCCCCTACCCCCCGTCCAAAAAAAAAGGGAAAAAAACTTTCGCTCCTCATTTTTTTTACACCCCAAATCGGAAGATATCGGTTGGAGTTCCATCGCCGATCGGATCTTGGGAGCGATATTCACCTCAGTCCACGATCTTTCACTCGCACAATTCTACACATAAGATTTCATATACACCTAGAGACACGAGCATACTTTCTCCGTCTCCGATCTGCCAGACAGAAAGATGCCGTCGTTATAACGGAGGACCTCTCACAACCTTCGAAGATGCCCGAGAAGGAGAGCGAGTACGGTTACGTCCGCAAGGTCCCCTTCATCTTCCTTCAATCTATATCCTCTTCTACTATTTCTTTTTCTATTTTTTTGTTTTGTCTTCTCTTATATTTTTCTGACAAGCTCAATAGGATCCAATTTCTCAATCTCCTCAGCGGAATAGCGTATACATTTGTATACTGGGAGAATTTGATTTCCCTGTATATATTCCATTAGATACTGAGTAGTTATTTCTGGCTCCATCTTTCCATGCTCTTTATTCTGAAAGCCATTATTTTAACTTGTTTATGCGCATCGCTTGCTACGATATTTACTTGTTGTTTCCGATTCTGTGCTCTGAGACTCTGATCTAATTTTATTTGGCTTATTTCTCTGTCGTAAAGTGGCATTTCTGTCTTTTGCTCGGTTTTAAATGCTATTGTCGATATCTGCAATCAGAATACTGATCGGCTATGTTGGCATCAGCTTATGGCCATTGACACGGGACTCTGATCCTGGCATCAGCTGCTTTTTCGGATAGCTCCGAGAAATGTCTAAATTTGTTCATCTTAGTTCTGTCTTGCTCGTTCAATTGTTGGAGGTCAATTAGGATTCAAACTGTTAGTTTCCATATGTATTAGTTTCTGTAGCGCAGATCAGTTTTATTTACTCAACTTCCTCCATTTTTTTTTGGGGTGTTACCTACCCTTTCCTTTTTTCACTGTCTTATGTCTGCTCTAAATGCTAGGAAGCATTCAATGGCATTTCAGCAGATTGACATTCGTTACTGCATATTGTTGGCTTTCCTACTACTTAGAGTGTGGATGCTTTCTGCATTTTCATTGAACAGCATCCATGTTATATCTGGCGCTAAGATGTTAAAAAATGAGTCCCTTTTTGTATTCTTGTTTGGTGATCTCTTTTTTTTTTTTTTTTTTCTGTAACAAAGTCAAAGCTACCAGAATAGGGGAAACTTTTACTGACAATGATGGTAATGCTCTTTTGCATTTGTTTTTCCTGAATAGGTATCAGGACCAGTGGTCGTAGCAGATGGAATGGCTGGGGCTGCTATGTATGAACTGGTTCGTGTTGGACATGACAATCTTATTGGGGAAATTATCCGTTTGGAAGGAGATTCTGCCACAATACAAGGTAGTTTATCATTTCCTGGGAGTTCTCTCTCCTTTTTGAGGGTGAATCTTCCCTCTATACCTAAACTTTGGCTTGTATTTACAGGGCAAAATTGTAAATGTCTTACTTCTATTTTTGAAACCAGGAAAAAGAAAAATTTTAAAAAGAAGAAATAAGATGGTTCCTGCTATTTTTCAGTGTTTTATGGAATGAACTTAGGAGCTTGATATTTACAATAAGATCTTTGTATGTCTCTGTTGCAGTGTACGAGGAAACAGCTGGGTTGATGGTGAATGATCCTGTCTTACGGACGCACAAGGTTGTTACTTACATTATTCTGTGTGTTATTCTTTTTTTTTTTTTTAATTTTCTCTTTTGAGGAAATTGTCTATTAAACATTATAGCTATTGTTCAAATATGAATTCTTTTAAACATTCTTTTGTGGAATTCTTGATTTCTTTTACAGCCCCTATCTGTTGAGCTTGGACCTGGAATATTAGGCAACATCTTTGATGGTATTCAGGTCTGTGGATCATTGTTTTCCCTCTTAAATCTAAGAGCTCAAGAAGTTCATGTAGAAGCTTTCTTAGATTAGTTTCAGATGATAATCCCTTTTCATCCTTTAATTACTCCATCCAGAGGCCTTTGAAGACCATTGCGCTAAAGTCTGGTGATGTATATATTCCTCGTGGCGTGTCTGTGCCAGCACTTGACAAAGACACACTTTGGGATTTTGAACCTAAGAAAATAGGTATGCTTAGAGTATTTAAGTTTAGATATTTAGGCTGCATTGTAATGGTTTATACCTTAATGTGATTGAGAGAAGACAAATTGTGATTCTTGTCAATGTATCATCATTTCATGGCAGGTGAGGGGGATCTTTTAACAAATGGAGACTTGTATGCTGTAAGTATGAAATGACTTATTTAAGGTTGGAATGGACAACCGTTCTATAAGCATCCATTGTATTTTAACTTGACTTACTGCTTGATCAATCTTGTGTGTAGACTGTCTTCGAAAACACTTTGATGCAACATCATGTTGCTCTTCCTCCTGATGCTATGGGAAAGATAACCTATATTGCACCAGCTGGTCAATACTCGTTGAAGGTTTGTTCAATCAAGTCCATTATTATGCTAACATCATCCGGTTAATTGCATGAGTGGAGTAATGCGAATGGTATTCAAAAGCACTGTGTCCAACAGCTTATGCATTTGCATTCTTGAGTTGATGTGCCTCCTATTTTCTCCTCAGACTTAGTACAAGACACAGACGCTAACTTTTGGTTCAAAAGGACATGTAATGCATTCTTTAGATCATCAACTTTAATTATTTGTTAGTATATTACTGCCTGTATTTTTGCCACAGTATCAACCATCCTGTGATTGTGATTAGATCATGCTTGGAAGTTGTCATTTTGGCATTCTCTCTTCCTTAGAACTGGAAAGGCATTAAGTTTTGATTGAACAATCTCTTAGACAATGAAAGTATGTAATTAACTAGTTGGAATTGTGAAGGAAGTGCTTAGTAAGGTTTATCATTAGATTGTGACATACTGTCTCTTTATCTACCAGGTATGTTTGAAAACCTTTTTTTTTTGTCATTTTCTGGATTGGTTTGGAGCAAGTATTTGCTAGTTGATGTGTTGTTTTCTTGTGTTGAAAATCAGAAATTTGTAATTTATTGCTGGCTCTAATGTTGGTTGCTATTCTGGGAAGAATAGTGGAACTTATTTACATTTTAAGTTTCAACCTTTAAATATTGTCCTTGCTTTCTAGGTTAAGCTTTGCTGATTGCTTGAATCTTGTGTAATAGTATAACATAATGGGAACTCTGTGTAAAGACATCTCCAAAACTTTTTTGGCTAACATGGTTAACGCTCGTAGATGATTGTATGATGTTGAAAAATTGCAATTCATAGATGATGAGGTTTTATGGTGTCCTAACAAGAAGGGAGATAAACCTTTACCTGAGGGATAAATTGTAAATGGCTGGAAAATGCATCTACTGCTATGGGCAATGCCAGAATTTTGGGTCAGACAAAAAAGCAAAGCATGGTTTAAGAATGGGATGAGGGAGCATTACTCTGTCTATTACTGTTGAAAATATGCTGTATATTTTCATAAGTCATGCATCCGAACCTACTTGTTAGCATCAATACTCTCAGGCCTGAGGTCAATATAATCCATTGTGATCCATTTTGTTTGTTAACTTCTTGCACTGAGTGTTTTCATCAACATGCAGGATACTGTTCTTGAACTTGAGTTTCAAGGAGTCAAAAAGCAATATACCATGCTCCAGGTTGGCGCACATTCCAGTTTATAGATAATTTTTGGGTTATATGTGATGTTTGTTGCACTATGAAAAAAGCATCTGATAATTATTTCTTGGGAAACTGCAGACTTGGCCTGTGCGAACACCTAGACCTGTTGCTGAAAAGCTTGCTGCTGATACTCCTCTTCTTACAGGGCAGGTAGTTGATCTGTCAAATAAATCATGTTTTCACACTGTTCATTTGTTTTGCAAGTCCTAGCAAATCTGCTGTTTCTAAATAGCATTCTGTTGTGTCAGAGAGTTCTTGATGCCCTGTTCCCCTCAGTGCTGGGTGGTACTTGTGCCATTCCTGGTGCATTTGGCTGTGGAAAAACAGTCATTAGTCAGGCCCTTTCCAAGGTAATCTTCTGGAGTTATATATTGGAATTTCCCATTGTGATGTAGGGAATGGAGGATGCTAGAAAATTTGTGCAATTAGTAAGCTGACTTTTGTTCTGGGAAAGTAGTAAGCTAATTTTGATTCTTCTATTTTCTGGTTACTTATGGATGCAGTACTCTAACTCCGACACTGTTGTTTATGTTGGTTGTGGGGAAAGAGGAAATGAAATGGCAGAGGTATGGCTGTACGGGTATCTGTAATTCATGCTTGCTGGGTTCATCATTCTATTTTATTTCTGAATTTATTTGAATCAAAATTCCCAAATCCAGGTGCTTATGGATTTCCCTCAATTGACAATGACGCTGCCGGATGGTCGTGAGGAATCTGTCATGAAACGTACTACACTTGTGGCGAACACATCAAATATGCCAGTGGCAGCTCGTGAGGCATCAATTTATACAGGTAAATTGGTCACCAAACGTTCTATTGTCAATTCCAACTCCCAAAAAAAGTTAAAGTAGTACTCCCAGGAAACACAAAATCCATTTTCATTGAAAATGGAAGGTTCAAAGTGCAGTACATTAGAGTCAATGGTAGTCATTTTATGGATTAGTTGCTTTTTGTGTTAGTCGTTTTTCCTCCCAAGTAAGGTAGCATGTTAGCTTGTTAACCTGGTTGTGTTCCAGGTGCTGAAGGGTAAGTGGGCCATGCTTTCAATAGGATGCTGTTACTCTTTGTTGCTTTGACCCTCTGCATATTTTTTTGATGCCTCTTGCTGTAAAGTACAATAAATGTCCCTTATCTTTGTCAATTCCTCAAATTTTATAAATGTCAATTTGCAGGGATCACTATAGCTGAGTATTTCAGAGATATGGGGTACAATGTCAGTATGATGGCAGATTCAACATCCCGTTGGGCTGAAGCATTGCGTGAGATTTCTGGGCGTCTGGTAATTTTTTCCATCCTGGTGCTGCTCTGGCATGTAGTTCATTTGTAAAAACTTCTATGGAATTCACTTTTCATACTTACTTTCCTGCAATATCTTTCAGTGCTGTATAAGGTGATGTCAGAATTGGTATTTGTGTCTTTGCATGATTTTAAAGATCATAATGTAATTGCTTAAATTACCTTGTTATTGAGATAGTCATTATAACCGTATTTGCTTGTATTAAAAGCATCAAGTGTGACATTACATCATATCAGCAATTTGCCTCCACGTGTTTCTCCATTCCCCTTCTTAAGCAACTTCTGCAATGATTTGTGCGCAGAGAATGAGATTAATCTTTCATCTTGTTATCCTGATTCTTTACTTATTCATGACATGCTCAAACCTTTTGAGATGAGAGGGGTTAAAAAATTTACAACTGGAAAGTCTTTGACCTCCTCAGAGGAAAAATTTAGTTTAGCTTGTTTTATTTGGACTGGAAGGGCATTTTTAACTTCAATTTATTTTAATGGAATGTTGAGGTTAGAAGATACCTTTCCTGAACTGGGATCGTAGTGCATCTATCTTAAGGCAAGGATAGTTTTACTTGTGATAGTTCCCACTCGTCAGACAGCATAAGTCTTAAATGTTACATTTTAGCGCTCTCTCTGCATTTTTAATCTATGTGACCATAATAATTTTTCCCCTAATCTAAAATAGTTCCTGGGAGTTTTATTGCTATTAGTTGACTGGTTCTTAAATTTGTTGATGTAAAAATTGTTATTGTTAGATGAACTACTCTTTGGTCCCATCTTGGTGCTCAGTTGTTGAACAATTTGAAAACTTTAGCTCTGAATTTTGTGTTTCTAGTTTGAATTTGATGGAATTCCTTGTCAAGTCTGTAATAAGTTCTTTAAATTATGTTTGCCATACGTGCAAATTCGTCACTCATATCAACAGAATGGGCAATGTTGGTAATATGAATGGTCAGACGTATCTTTAGAGTCTACTTTGTGCTGACCTGTACTTTTTGTCCGTTATAGGCAGAAATGCCTGCGGATAGTGGATATCCTGCTTATCTAGCAGCTCGTTTGGCATCCTTCTATGAACGTGCTGGAAAAGTTAAATGCCTTGGTGGCCCAGAAAGAACTGGGAGTGTGACGATTGTTGGTGCTGTTTCTCCTCCAGGAGGAGACTTCTCAGATCCTGTCACATCTGCTACCCTCAGCATTGTCCAGGTGAACTGTTTACAGAATTACTACTTCCATATATTCATAAAGAATAATCCTTCTTTTTTAACTATGCTGTTGTATAAATTTGTCATTGGTCAGGTTTTCTGGGGTCTCGACAAGAAATTGGCCCAAAGAAAGCATTTCCCTTCTGTCAATTGGCTTATATCGTACTCGAAGTACTCAGGGGTGTGTTCTCAACATATTTAAGTCTGCTTTGAATTGTGCATTTTGCCTACATTTGTTATCTTTCTACTTGTGATCAAAATGCTGATACTCTCTGACTGTGTTCCCAGGCACTGGAGTCCTTCTACGAGAAGTTTGATTCAGATTTTATTGACATCAGGACTAAAGCTCGTGAGGTGCTGCAAAGAGAGGATGACTTGAATGAAATTGTGCAGGTATGTGATTTGTTGGTTTCACCCACCTTGAGATAAAATTTGGAAGGAATAGCATTTTTCTGTACTTTGTGTTCTCAAGGGATCAAAGTAAGAGGATAAGATTTTTGTACAAGGCACACAACATTGTCCAATCAAAGAGCAAATAGTCAAATTACACGCTGCTTATTGTTTCATCTCTCTCTCTCTCTCTCTCTCTCTCTCTCTGTTTTGGGCTTTGAGCTGATCCTGGTATGAAGCATGGCATTGTATGGTGAAGTCTTGGCATCCTTTCTGCTAGCATTTTCCTCTATAGATCATCATCAATTGTTATAGTCAAAGATATTCTAATCTCACTGCCATTGGGTGTTTGCTTTTGCAAGAGATAATTAATGGGGGAGGATATGCATATTGTCCAAGTTAATATGTGCAGAACAAAATTAATTAAATAAGAATAGGAGGAACTAAATGACTTAATAGGCTTTGTCTTGTGTGGCTGTTATTTAGCCTCAGCATTTTTGTACAGCTTGTTGGAAAGGATGCTTTGGCTGAAACAGATAAAATTACGTTGGAGACAGCAAAGCTTTTGAGGGAGGACTACCTTGCACAGAATGCATTTACTCCGTATGTCCTATCTATTGGCACGTCAATTTAATTGGTTTAATCTTTTGGCTTTAATCAATATCTTGCAACTTTGGTGACAGATATGATAAGTTCTGTCCTTTCTACAAGTCTGTATGGATGATGCGCAACATAATTCATTTCTATAGTCTGGCTAATCAGGTAAAGTATATGGCACCATTTCTTGCTTTGTCCTTGCTCTTTTAACTGATAATTTTGTTGAAGCTTGCTACACTCTTTCCTTTCAGAGACTCTCTGTATGCTTTATTTTTATTTTTTCCAACTCCTGTTTTCTGTTAATTACTATACATCTAAAAACAAAGTTTAAGGTTCATAAGCTGTATAATTTCTGAGTCAACAGCTTTCACTTTTTGTTTGCTTTTCACTGCACTTTGTCAAATTAGGGTTGGCCATTTTTTTTGAGTAGTTATTCCCGTGAGTTGTCCTAATTTAGTACCACATACAGTATTCCTCATCTATGGTTTTTGGGTTTAACTTGAGTCAGTTGATCAAAAGTATACTAGAGAGGAGATGGAAAAAATAAAATACAGATTCTGTTCTGGACCTCCTTTATTTATTTATTTATTTGGGTAGTGATCTGGATTTTGAACGTGTAACCTTGTTAAACTAAAAAGGAGACGGAAAAAATATATACAGATTCTGTTCTGGACCTCCTTTATTTATTTATTTGGGTAGTGATCTGGATTTTGAACATGTAACCTTCTTGTTACAGGCGGTGGAACGAGCAGCAGGCATGGATGGCCAGAAGATTACTTACACCCTTATTAAGCATAGGCTGGGTGATCTATTCTACCGTTTAGTGTAAGTAAATTTTTAATGAACGGCATTCATGAAACAATTATCTGGAAATCTGCTGGTTCTGATATATGTCCCTTCTGTTTCTTGTATATGATGTTTCCTCATAACAATGCAGGTCCCAGAAATTTGAGGATCCAGCTGAAGGAGAGGAAGCTCTGATTGCAAAGTTTAAGAAACTCCATGATGATTTAACTGCTGGTTTCCGGAACCTTGAGGACGAAATGCGATGATCTGTACATCAGCACAAAGTGTTTTAGCGATCAACCATGTTGCTATTTTTTCAATTCCGGGTCAGGTGTGCTAAGCCCTGCTTAAGCAATGGAGGAGTGTTATTAGATATATTGAGTTCCTGGTCAGCCCTCTGTTTGGCCCATACACTATTGGTTCGTGTAGCCTATATTGTATTTCACTCGATATTTCTGTGCTTTTCATCTGCTTCTATTTTTGCTTTGAGGATATCGGTTTAGGTATAAATATCGGCCAGTTGATTTGTCAGTTACAAGTCAAAAATAAGCAGTCTGTAACCATATTTATCTCTTACCAGTTCAAATAAGCCATGTAACATAAAAATGATTGCGGACTCGAAGGTGGGTTGAAGTTCGTTTTCCACAATTTTTGCTGTTTTTCACTTTTCGATTGCTATCAGTTCTTATAATTCTTCAGAAGACAGAGAAACGTACATGGCAACATTGAACTATCAAAATGCCTTGGTAGGGTAACTAGGGGCAATATTTGCGGTGAGATGCGGGAGAATACGGAAAAGTATTTTGTACAAATTAGATATGACACGTCTGCTTGCAGCTAACGATTGCATCCTGTGTAGATTATGTTTGAGGTGCTCAATTCTCAAGTTTTTCAAGTACGCACGACATTTCCAGTACCTTATTGTACAACCAAGAGAGATGTTTAATGAAGCAGCGGTGCTGTCAAAAAAAGGGTTTGTCTAAACTCGGCTCATTCAATTCCTTGTGTGAGTTGGGTTGTAACATATTTTGATCGTCACTTTGCTACATGCTAATGCAACGCACTAATCCAAATGACATTCATCATTCTTTTCTTTCTTTTTTTGTACCCTTTCTTCCAGCGAGATTCATGGTGTATTACTCTTGTTGAAGGAAATTTCCGAGTATTGAAGTCTGCAGGGTGTGTGATGAAAGAACGTACATCTGCTGCCACCACAAACTAGTTACCGTCCGACCTTCCAGCGACAAACAGACAAGGTGGAAGGCGAAGACTCGTAAATGCTCGCTCATATACATGCTCAAACAGTTAATCAGTATCCACTGCAAATTAATTATAAGTAATCAAAATTCAAAAATTCCAAATGCACGGCCAACAGTCAAGTTACAGATCAGAACGCAGGCTTTATCAAAATTGGAAACCATCAGGAAATAATGACAGGATATTGTTGTCCAAGTAGAAGAATACTAGTTCAGGATAACTGTGAGAAAAAGGTATTCTGCCACGGAAAGCAAGATGAAGGCGAGAGTTTTCATATTAAGACGCTCGAACTAAGAAACATTCGTTTTCAGACAATTGTGAATTATCACTACATGGTATTTTCAGCTTTTATATTAGTCTGCTGCTGTACTCAACCAGGTCCAACTTTAGGGATGTCATAGTGCTCGCTCATATTAGCTAGATACTGATTGAAGTCCTGAATTCGGTCACGGTGTGATTTATTAGCTGTCTTAGCCAATCTATGCATGTCAATTTTAGCCCTTTGCTCGACATAACGTCTCTCAGCTGGGGTAAGATTATCATCCCAACGAGCAACATTTTCTCCTGCAGATTTGCTAGCATCACCAACTTCTTCTTCTTGGCCGGGATCAGTTAATTCTTCAGTACTTCCACCTGAATCAAGGAAGAGGCTGTTTTCAGAACTAATGGAGCCATTTTTTTTTTTGTGGAGAAACTGAAAAATATTTTAAGCGGGGGAAAAGCCGCAGACAGTTTCAAGATCATGATCATCATATCTTCATAGCAAACTTCCCACAAGCCAATGGATCCTCATTAGTTATTGTACTAGTAGGATACCATGTGGCTGCTTCGTTCTTCACTAATGTTTGAAAATCCTATATTTTTGCTGTCTAATCATGAAAATCTATGACTAATCCCAAGACTGAGCAGCGGAGGGCAACTGCTGCTGCTCCTGTGACTGAGAATGTAATTTTGGCTGAGAATAAAAGTAGTGATTCTTGTCTGTCTAGAATAGAACTGTATGTTAGATGAATGAAACCAACAAGCATAAAATGCTTCATCCATGCATGTACATTCCACGGAGTGTGGATGTGTTAAGCAAGCAGTCAGGCCTAGGAAAGTTGCAGTCATTTTTGCCCGACACTTCGACTCCCCTAACATGGTGTTTGGTTGGAAGGCACAAGTGTTGGAAAGTGGAAAGGAAGATGAATCCCTAAATAATTTTTTCTTTGGCGTGTGTCCATCTGATAGGAAAGTAGAAGGTTTTACACAGAGTTTTCCTATAGTTTCCAAAGCACCCTGCATAATTTGCAGGATTTTGCAGGGGGTAAGTTAGTTACACAGCATAGCCAGTGTGGAAAGTAAAGGAAAAAGGTTTTTTTCTTTCTTTTTCCAAAGAGTAGAAGGCAATTGAAAACAAAAAAAGAGGTTATACTGATAGGAAAGCACCTCCTAAGGAATCCAAACGAACATACGAAAAACTTTTCTACAGCCTTTTACCATGACTAGACTAGAAAGGTCCTTTTGCCAGCCTCGTAAAACCAAACCAATACTAGGTTAGGATGATTACTACCATGCAGAGGACAGAGAGAGAGTAGCAAGTAGCAAGGGCGGCTATAGCGACGGTAAGCTAAAACACCCGGAGAAGTTGAACTTCAGATTCCGGACCAACAAAATGAAGTGAATAAGAGATGCTAGCATCTTGAATAGAAATCATTATTGACAAGGCACAAAAATAGGAGGGAAGGGGTAGTAACTAACCAGCTGAAAGCAGGTCATTATCCTTGGCGGCAGCGGCAGTCTCATGGTCGTCGTCGAAATGTTCAGTCAATTGATGATCCTTGTTGTCATTCTCCAGCTGCTTGTTCTTCTTATTCTTCTTCTTCCTTATCCCAGAAGCAGCCTTCACATCTAGGGCCTTTCCCTTCAGTTTCAGCTTTCCTCCGACCACGTTCTCATAATTAGAAGACATCTAATAATTCCTTCTTCCTTGCTCTTTTTTTTTTTTAAAAAAATATTATTATTATTTTGGAATATCCAACAGCAATAGAATTTAAGCTAACCAAAAAAAAGGAAAAAACACAAAGAAACCAACCAATAATTGATAGCTTTAAGTTATGACAGCAAACGCCAACATCACACAATCAATCAATAGATCAGTTTCAGTTGTGGGGAGGAGATCCAAAGATCAATAATAAAAGAAAAAAAGAGGAGAAAACCCTAAAATATACGAGATACCCGAATTGAATTGCATGGAATTGAGACGGGGCAGGAGGCGGGGGAACGATCGGACAAAAGGAAGAGTGGTGGATAGCGGCGACGGCGGGGGCGTTGTTGATCTGTGGTTTGAGTCGGAAGCGAAACACGCCTAACTTGGTAACTTTAATGGAGGACAGGACTCGTAGTGGGCTGGGCTCCTTTCCCTTTAGTAATCCACGTGAACATGAGGGAAAGCCCAGATGTTGGGATCATCGTCATTTCACCATTGGCTGGTTGTTCTTCTGTTCTACAATATTTTTATGTTTATTACTATTTTCGCTGATTGGTTTTCGCTTCCACCAAGAAAATCACTCAGCCGAATTACCAACAACAGACACTAACTAGTCTCTGTCTTTTTCTTTTGGGCTATCATTCCTTTCGTCTTCTTGTGTTTTTTTTTTGGGGTGATTTGTGTGTGTTATGCTACTAGCTAAGTAGTAATGGTGAGTCCCTAGTTAATCATATAATGTGCCTCCAAAACATTCCTTATTAGTAATTACGTACCGATTGATGTTGAACCCCACAACAGAACAAAACCAATTGCCGCTCCGATAACAGTTACTAAAGGAAGACTTCCGCGACGTTTAACATTAAGAGGGGGAGGGGGGGGAAAAGGAAGGAATAAGAAGACAACAAAGTACGACCACTTCCTTCTGCTCCAGATAAACACTTGAAAATGCGTTGACAAAGATCCATTATAATATTACAGCTTCAATTTGATGAGAGGCCACCAACCGACCGTGACTGCGAGAGAGAGAGAGAACCTCTACTACTAGTAGAGTCCGGGAACAATCCGGTACGGTACCTTCTCACAATATAGCTTCCAGTATTTCCCATACCTGCACACCATCCACCACACTAAAACTCTTAATACTCAGCGAAATAGTAATGTTTTCACAATCCCATCCGTAATATTCCTCCTAATTCAGCATGCATGCAACAAAACCACCCCATCTGTAATATTACTACTAATTGAGGACACGGACTGAATTTTCCAAGAAGAACTAGTGCAAAGCCTAAAGACTTGCATTTGATCTGCGAAAGATTTCTGTGTCCTACACATTAAACAGACTTCCCATAGACCAAAAGAGACACAGAGAGAGAGATTTCATCTTAGCTTACTTTGATCTGCATCGATCGTCATCCGTTTGGCTCGGTCAAAGAGCAGGATTGTGAGAAACACCACATAGAAGTAAGGAAGAAACTGCAGAGGCCCCCGAGAAGAAGAAAAAAAAAAGAAGAAAAGGGTCATGAAGTTTACTGTAAAAAATCCTGACACCAAAATAATACTGATAGGACCTTGTAAAATCTTCTTTTGGAGCGAACCAAAAAAAAAAAAAAAAAAGAATGTCATGCACTACAACTTCTTATGTCTGTTGCACTCGCTTACATGACTAAACAGAGCAGGCACAGTCCAGAAAAAAGCTGCTAATATTTCTGGTACATAATGGAAATGACGAGATAAGCCCCACCTGCACAAACAGCAACTAATAATATCAGAGGAAGTCCAAAGTCATTTCACCTAAGATACGGGCCAAGGTGGTCCATCCAGATTTAAGTTCCGGTATATTCCACGCTCACACAGATCAAATAAATGCAGACCGCCACATCACAGGCTGGGAAATGAAACTTATCATAATTTCTTAATGAAGAATTACATTTGATCATTTGTCATCTTGCAACAAAACAAAATTATGTTCATCTTTAAACAAATATCAACCAAGCTCAGCATGAACAGAATTGGAAGGTTAACCCCAGGCCAAGCAGAAATAACTTACCATCCTGATGTTAGTAAAAGGCTGGTTTTTGTCTCGCCCGAAGTTGTAGTGTACGAGGCAACAATCTGAAGGTGATACAAACCAAACGAAGTTTTAACCCCAGCCAGGAAAAATTACATGACAGCAATAGCAGACGTGGTAAACAGAAAGTCTACTAATCTCAGGACTCCTCGATGGAATGCATCATACCTTAGATGGGGCTTTCCCCCAAACCAAGCACTTGCCATTTGTTCTACGAAATTCTTGTCTTTGCCTGTCGCAGTCATAGTTGATATATATGCAAAGAATGCCAGCTACAAGGATATAAAGAGCAAGCTGACAGGGTAAAAAAAGAAAAATCATCCTTGTGAGAAATATATAAGACAACAAGAAACATAAGCGGATTATTATTTACTAATTATTAACATCAGCACTGTGTTTTTCTGAATTTTGTTACCATTTGTCTACGGACCTAACATCCAGGAACTTGGATGCTTTGTCTATCATGGAAGCTCCATTGCAACGTTATGCACAAAAAGCAAAGGGCCAAATTTGAAGCTAAATAATACCACCACTACAGCTAAATTGAAAAAATCAATTTATCACCCAATTGAATACACATCATACTTAACAGCATGCAACATTCTTTTGAAGCAATAGTACCTGAACACCAAGATTGACGGGATGATTGACAAGGTACATGCCAGGGGAAGTATATACTGACGGGACCCACACCAAGCATCCCCAGCAAATATAAAAACCAGCTGCCACAACACAATGGAATTGCCAAAAGAGTGACTTGATCATCAATAGCAATAGGCGGAGGAGAAAACACAGTTAAGATACAAACTAAAGAAAAGGCATCAAGAAAAGAAGCCAGAAAATACAAAATTGAAAAGGTGGAGCTACAAACCTCTATCGTGTGCAATATCCATTGTATTCCAGTATCCAGCTTCCCACCAGAAAAACTTGGTAACATACACCAACATTAATGTAGTGTTTACAAGCATTGAATCAGCAACCCTCCCGTAGGTTTCATACTGGAAGGTACAGAAACATAATTAGAACCGATTAACCAAAACAAACAACTTTGAAACTTCAGATACTTCGATTTGGTTGTTAAACTGACAACATCAATTTTCACAAAACATATGGGTGACCACAGATCAAAAGTTTCAAAACAAATAAAATACAGGGTACTTCTTAGTTTTAGGTGGCATATTGAGAACCCAATGGGGTCCCTATGCCTTGGCAACCAGGAAGTAGGAGGTGTTTCAAGTATCTTCTTTGGCAGATGGGAGAATGCTGATTGTAAAAGTCCAAGAGACATTAGAAGAAGTAAGAATCACCAATAGATAGCCAAAGTCCATTAATAATATTTGGCAGTAAATGCTAGAGAAATACCTGCTTTATGCAGTATGTAAGAGAAAGAACTGCCCAGGACATCATTCCAAATCTGCAGTTTGTAAAGACTTTTATATCAAAGTTCTTGCCAATGCGAGGATAGAGCTCCATTCCCTGCAACATTCTCAACTTTGAATGTGGTTGCTCAAATATCACACCATTTGACTCCATTGAGAAGATTGAAAGTTGCACATTTCTTTTTGTTTATTTGGCTTTTTCTTTTAGGTGGGGTGTGGGGAAGGGGGGGCGGAGGGGAAGGGCGGTGTTTTGTCCTTGCGGAATGCACATTATTATTACACAAGGCGTATACAGCAAACATGAACAATAATTAGGTCACTGCCCACAATGCCAAGGAAAAGTTCATTGAAGGGGTAAGATCAATTAGATTATTAACCACAAAAATGATCAATTTTTAAAGATGCTCACCCAATAGAAGTCGATTATGATGTTCCCTGATGATCCAGAATCAGAAGAAGACGGAGCAACATGACCCTTCAACACATGAACCATGAATCAGAGAAATGTAAATATGTCTATATAAAGAATAAAAAAAAAATGCTTAGCATGATTGCAGCACCCACTTTGATGTACAAAAACAAGCAAAAGATCAAACTTCCAAAGATGAGAGCCGAAAATATTTCTCCAAGATGGTCATAGACAATTACAGGGTTGAATATCCCAAACCTGAGGATCAATAAAGAGGTAAATGTAGAAGCATAACAGTTACTGTTCATTCATAAGTTGCCATTGGTTGAACGGAGAAGGAAAAAGAAGAAAAACAAAAGAAACATAAAATAGCAAATGGTGAGAGCAGCTGCTTCATTTCAATACACCAGAAGAAGAAAAACCTTACCACCAAAGGCCAAGATATGTAACCAATGTGACAGCATAAGCTTGCAAGCCATTTGCCTGCAAGTGAAGAATATTTGAGCAGACTAAACTAGTCAACTAGATAAAGCTGAAATGTTAGTGCGTAGTATAAAGCAAGTCACAATCGAGCAGTCAATCATTTTGCAAAACAAAGCATGTGATAAAAAGTACAGGAGCAAGGGCCTCTTCTCGGTTGTTGTAGGTTTTACAAAAAAGCTAATTAATCAGAATCAGCATAAGCTACTCTTGAGTAGAATTCAGATTTTAGCTTTTTGTTTAGTGAAAAATCTAGGTCCAAAAGCAAAGGAGATCATTTAAAAAAAAAAAAGAAAAAGAAAAAGCTGATTTTGCAAAATCAGAATCTAAATAAGGTGAAACGAAATAATCAAAAGAAAACACCCCTAAGTATAGAAAGTCCAAAAAATGCCGGCAGTACCTTATAGACAGGCCTATTACCAGCAGGAGAAGTTGGACCCTCGACCCTTTTGCCAGGTAAAAACAGCTGAAGTGCAGCCTCAAATGCAGCATAAAAAGCAATGATCTTCCAAGCAGTTGTAGTGGGTTTGGGCCAAATCTGAAGGAGGCCCTGGATGCCATGGTCTCTCAAGTAATTGGCAGTTTGCAATACAGATCCGTCCGCATGTACCATGGTGTACCATCTGCGGTAGTTAAATGTACAAATATATGAAATAGCAAATGTTTGAGTGGGGGAATACTCGAAACGAAGAGTACAAACAACATGAAGCAAGCGAAGCAAAAGGAAGAGATTCCGGGAACAGGTAGGTAAAGAGGGTAAGGTAAGAACATATGGATTAAACCAGTCTTG
The DNA here is from genome assembly GCA_023065735.1 of Coffea humblotiana. Taxonomy (NCBI): domain Eukaryota; kingdom Viridiplantae; phylum Streptophyta; class Magnoliopsida; order Gentianales; family Rubiaceae; genus Coffea; species Coffea humblotiana. The sequence goes on from CM041211.1 coordinate 134,895, forward strand.
CACATCTGCATTATTCTCGATAAATGGCAATGGTTATGTAGTGTGTTATCACATGCTTAAAAAGGAGGAGCAAGTCATACTGATAGTCGAAGATTTCAAAAAGAATCTACGAATTCTGATAAAGATTAATAAATCTTTATATGTATACTAACAAAAGTAAAGCAAAACACAAGTCCCAAATCCCAATTGCATCCTATCTATTGCATAGAGAAAGCGAAGGGAGATTTGATGTACATAGGTCGATAAAAAGATGAAGAGAGAAGGTTTGGGAACTTACAGGAGAATAACGAAGGGAGGGCAGAGAGTAAGTAAAGAGAGCACGGAGACATAGGTGACCAAGGGTGAGTGCGCCATATTCTCCCCCATTTCTTTCTTCTTCTCTCTCTCTCTCTCTCTCTTGAAAACTGCCTACAACTTTTGCACTCTCAGAGAGGACAGAGGGCACTTCTTTCTTTCTTGTTCTCCTACTTATTCTGGAGTCTCTGATTGATTATTGATTATTGATTAGACAAAAATATATATATATATATATATGAGAATCAACAAGACTAACTAAGAAGAAGAAAGAAAGAAGTAAGAGCTGCTGGCTTCTCTCAAATCTACTCTATATTTTTTTTTTTTTTAAGGTTGACTCCCAGTCGACGAAGAAATCACAAAGCTGAGACTGAGAGAGATGAGCAGATGCTTTGTAGTTTGTTCCTTTGTACTACTAGACTGAGAAGACTCAGAGAGTCAAGACTAGAATAGCCTCACGTCACCTGCTGTCTGGCCTCCCTGAACTGAATCCTCCGTCTTTCTGGCATTGCTTCCCTTCCTTTTGTTCTGCAACTGTCCAGCCTTAGTTACATTAGCCCACAAGTCATACAGCGGTCAAGGTCCAGACCTCCAATGTGAGGCTTCACTTACCACAATGGCAAGGACCCAGCCCACCCTTAGTTCCCATACGTTTCAGTTGGGGACTGGCACCTCAAATTGGGTATTTATTTATTTATTCATGCATCAAAAGGCAAACGTTATTCTTCTTGTAGTTGTAGATAGCATCATAACTCCGTTTTCTCAAAGTTTTGATAGATGGATGGATAGTACAGGGTCAGTGTGTATCATCAAAGGTTATGCGTACTCGTGTAATCTTCATCCTAACAGAACATTTAGTATGCAACATTTGCTGGTGTGTTTCTTTCTTTTTTTCTTTTTTTTTGCAACGATAACGATTAAATAACTTATTCTAATCTAATTTAAGGCGAGAAGAAGTCGACGGAAACCCCGTCAAAAAAAGCTACCGAAAATAACAGTTACAATTATATGACAAATTTTGATGGAAGGCAAGGATTGAATCTTTACCTCCCACCTTCCCAAAACGTTATGGTGTTGGGGTTAGCAACAGCCTCTTGGCTGTTTGCTTTGCTGGCGTGTTTCTTGCTCTGTAGCATTTCTTACTTAGCCAGCCATAATTTACAAGCTATCCAGTGTAGCCTTTTTCTTAGGACAATGTCTCTCTCTCTCTCTCTCTTTTTGTTTTAAAGTTCCCTTCCTCTTAGTTAGTAGCCGAGCCAAGACCGGGAAAGGAAGGGAGGCAATTGCCTAATGAGGATAATCACAAATAAAGAAGACACGATTTTTCCATAGAATCAGGGACGGTCTTTTCTTTGCGGCCCCTAAACTAAAGGGAAGAAAGTAGTACTGGTGAATTGAATTACCAGATGATGTACACTATCAAGTTTTGAACAGTCAAAACTTAACACTCCCACTAGTTGAGTTGTTGGTTTGGAAAGGTTGGCCTGGCTGGCTGCTATTGCCTCTGTGACCGTTTGGTCATACCTGCAGTTCACATCTCCCAGTCCCCCCCACAACATCGCATCCTTGCTTCTCCGTTGCAAAAACAAAACTTCTATCATCTCTCAATATTGTATTAACTCTGTATTATCAAGATTAAGGTAGTATCTTCTTTAGTTTGTTGCAAAGGAGGAGGAGGAATAAAAATGGGCAGCAGCACCACCACCCAGCCATGTTCTTCTGATCCATCATCATCATCATCTCCGCCAACTCCACCAACCCCTCTCCCAATCAGTGTAGGACCTGGTCATCACAAGTACTGCTTCTCTTCATCATCTCCCACTCCAACGCCGCCCTTTTCCCCCCCTCTCTCCACCCATTCATCCTTTGAAAGCCTCCTCCTCCTACACAGAAACCCGTCTGATCCATCGCTACAGCCAGCTGCAGCAGCTCCGTTGGCTTTTTCCTTGGATTACCAGGCCCACACAGAGCACGATTCTAAAAGCTCATGTCTCAAAGACTTGTAAGCTCTCCATCTCGCACGCTCATTGCTTGATAAACTGAATCATGTCATCAACTGATCACTCTCAAAAACTACATCCCTTCCCTTTTCCCCGTCCAGTAAAAGTTGACATTCCAACTTTTCAATAATCTTTCCCTGTTTCCAGTACTAGGAGGCACTTCTCATTTTTTCTCATACAGAACCAAACTTGTCGTTTTCCATTCAGTTAGCTCATCTGCCAATTTGTGTAACGCAGGTTAGAATGGTTGGTGCTCAAATGTTGCAGGCATCGTTCCTTGTGTCTCTGACTTCCCACTCAAGTTGTAACATCCCCAAGCCTGAAATGCTGCATTCAATTCTAACGCCAGGTCTTTTATACAAGGCGTATATGCTGCTTTCCGACATGCCACTTGAATCATTGTAGTAAAACTATCTATCTTGTTCATGCTAACCGAAATTTAACTCTAACCAATTTGCCATTTTTCTTCATCAAATTCATTGTGTGTACGTCAAGCTTCATATCTTACGTCTTATTTTCCTGAGCTCCCATAAAACTGATAGCATGATGCTTGGACCCTCCCATTATTCATCTCCGAAACCCCAAAAAAAACAAAAAAACAAATTTACCTTTTCATGCTGGAATTGTCAATACATGTGATACAGAACTTTGATGCTGATATGCAGCATCATTGTACACGTCTTGTGCTATGAAAGTCATCCAACATAATTTTAGTTAGAACAAGAATTTTCAAGTATAAAATAATATCACTGTTGGTTTTGCGGTCTTTGTTGTTGAAAATTGGGATGATTTTGTGGTGTATTCTGGAGAGGCACCATTCCAGGTTGTAGATTCTGCATGTTCTGTTGCATGTTTCCAAAAGCACCTTGCGAACCATGCTGTTGCTGCTGTTGCTGGATGGGCATCATACTTCCAGGATTGGTAGTTCCCATGCCAAACACTGCAAAGAGGTCCCCATTTTTGTTTTAGGCCGCTCACAGTTGGCATGCATGCTTACAATTCCAACTAGAAAAAACTAGACGAAGGTCTATATGTCATCCTCATTCTAGATAGCACAAAATATAGGCATGACAAAAGCTTAAAAAACGAAAAACAGTACGCGCAAGAAAAACAGCAAATTCCATACTTTGGTCACTGAGGCTTTGTGAAGTAAGAGTCCGACTGCCACCAGACATTCCATACTGAAAGCAGCAAAGTTACTGTAAGCGCATTTCATGACATAATTGCCAGTTAAAGATACATCCAGTAATAAAACATTCATAAGGATGACAGAATTTCTTCAACCAAGTTGAACACTGCTGTAAAAGATCATGACAACTTAAATAAGTTCAACTGTATAAACTAGACCCGTCCTTTTGATTCCATGAAGATTGCAATTTTACCTCAGAAGTCAGAACTAAAAAGAACTAACTCTAGGTTGAAACATGTGAAACAGGAAACAGCTAACTGTTGATCAGCACTAAAATTTTTTAATCAGTTCCGCTGTCATTCTCAAACATTACAAAGACATACCACACAATCATGTCCGAAAACTTGAATATCTTTGTCAAGTCAAAACAACAGTTTTTGTTCACCTGCACCACCATTTCACCTTTTCATTTATATCAGCCCTAGATTCTAACATCAGGGTGTTTGGTATTTTGGTCAATTAGGAGATGAACTTGACGACGTCTGAGGTACAATTCTCAAATTCAGGTTACATCTGCATCACTTTGCACATAAGGTATTATATTGAGCATTTAAGACTGTCCAAAAACTAATGAAAACTGGAAGCTAATTCACCCTTAAAACACGCCTCAACTTTGTGAAGCAAAGCAGCACCATCATGTTCAAATTTGCTTCTCCTCCCAAGAAAGCTCCATTCAATATCATTCTCAATAAACTAGAAAAGAGAGCAATAAGAACAGCAGATTGAATTGCAAAGCTAACCTGCATTCTGGGCAGAACTGGTTGAGATGGCATCATCGCTGACATGTTTGGAATCTGACATTGAACTGAAAAGTATGAGAGACTGACAACCTTATCAATATTGAAAGACTTTCAAAATAACTCAAACAAAAGGAACACAAAATAGAAAGAGAGTTTCAGAACCATAGTTTAAAAAGAAGATAGTCAACTTGCAGTTAATTGTCTAGTGAAGACCAAAGGTGAGTAGGTAAATTTCAAAATAAGAATTCTGAACAATCAAGGGAAGAAACAGATGAGGTTAAATATTAAGGCTATTAGTAAACCTATCCATGAGCAAACACCAAATGAGAAACTAGGTATGAATGCCTAACGACATCATTGACTCTCAGAAGGAAGTATCATAAGGAACTAATTTGGGAACCAGAACTACCTTCTTAGGACCAAATTTTTGTCAGACAAAAGCCAAAGCTTTGCTCATTGGTAAGGAATTATGAAGTTTAAATCCATATAAATGCTCACAAGGACTAGACAAAAAGAGAGAGTTCCTAGGAGTTGAGTATTTAATATCTGTATGTCAAGAGAAGTAAGACAACAAGGTGCAACCGGAAGTATTGATTGGATATATCCAATAGAGATCTCTATAAAAGCATCAAACAACAAGGGACAAAAACCTAGTGTTTTCAATTCACTTAAAAGGTCAATCGACAGATCTGTTAAGCATTGAAAGGAAAACAAACTAATTGTCTAACCATCTGGGAAGTTGGCGTATTCTGAGCGGCACTAAATAATGCAGTATTTGCAGGGTTAGAAAACTGGTTTAAATGACGATTCAGTTGGTTTCCTTGATTGAGTTGGCTTTGACCCAGACCATGCTGAATGGCCCCAGATGTCAGCTGCCTTCCCTGAAATTGCTGGGCCCCCAGTGGCTGAGAGAATTGCATCTGATGTTGGCCGTGTAACTGGAAAAGGCAGAGACATTCTTATTGATAAAATATGTGAACAACAGAATTTCTGGTACAACAATGACTACTATAATATAATGCCTCTCCACCAAAAGAGAAAGAGAGAGCATTTTAAATGTTTTAAGTCATCCCATTTATAGTGAAGAGAGAGCTATAATACAAAAACTAATCAATGTGCATTACAAAACCACAGAAATGAAGAGGCATGAATAGTTAAGACTTATTTATTTATCATTCAGGCTAAGTTAGTCATGGCATCAACATGACCCATACACACAATGTACAAAGCGATCACTTATTAAGAACTCCTCCAAACTTACAACTCAATGGTCCCAGAATTCCTTCAGCATAAGTCCTTGAATAAGCAATCCATCTACTAACTAATATGAGAGACCTGACACGACTTAATGCTACTCCCCATCCCAAATTGAATGTCATAGATTGACCAGGCAAGATGTAAGGGTAGAGTTGAGGTTATAAAATGATTTAATGGGAAAGTGAAAAATATAAATGGTCCAACTCCCTATTAACTAACTTAGAAACAGGGAGTTGGGCCACTAGCTTTTTTTCCTTCTTCTTGTGTGTGTGTGTGAAGTATTCAAAAGGTAGAAATAACCAATAGTTTAATGTTTCTATTTAATTAAATTAAAGTTTATTCGAGAAGGGATTGAAAAGAAAAGTATGCATTCCATTTGCAATGGACAAATATTAGTTAAGTTTGTGGGAGATTCTTTCAAGTTGCAGACTAGATGTTCCCTTATATAACAACTAAAAGATGCTCAATTTGCTACAAGCAATGATGACAAACCAGAACATGGATATTTATGGAATTTAACAGGACTTGAACTACTAGCAGTAGCATAGAGGGAAGCAGCAGAATGAACATGACATCATAACTTCAACATCCTCATTTGCACACGGGACATTGGAAGTCTCAAAAGACACATAAGAGAAAACCAGGATAGAGAAGTTCTCAGAACCAGATCCAAGATCCATCTAGTCATGCAAAGCATGACCAGCTGATTGGTGATACTGTCATGTGAAGGAACTCTGATAGATGGAATTCCCAGGAAGGCATAGCATGCCTTGGCACATATTCATTTTCAAGTACGTCATACAATATAAACAAGCACTTGTGGAGCAATGAAAAACAAACTGGTGCACAGGGAAGGGAACTACATGAATAATTCATGATGCCAAATTACCTTAGGAGGGGAGTCCAGTGACAGAAAATAGAAAAGGAAAAGCAAATAAGAAAGACCTGAAACTGAGGTATAAAGAGAAGGGGGAGGGGGAAGGTAAAATAGGTTTGCAATTACCGCCTGGAATTTTTGTTGAGACTGGCCCTGAAGATCATGCAGCTGCCCTTGTTGATTCTGTACAAACCATATTCAGTTTGACAAAAGAAAAATTCAGCTAGATGGAGAAAAATGGAAAAAGTTTTGCATCAGCCAACTCAGCCACTTGAAGAGTTGTATATTACACTTCAGCAAAGGTCAATTGAAAAATATAAACTGAAACAACAGCTCATGGGAGATGAAGGAAAGAAGAGGGATATAATATATCCAATGTACAAAGTATCATAGGTTCTCAAGAGGGATGCTTTGTCTTACTTCTTATCATTTTTATTTGCCCTTTGGGTCAGTGGAGAAAGCCGAAAGAAAAAGAATGTAAATATCTAAGAAAAAGGTTAAGGAAAAACATATTTTTTTGGTCATGCACCAGCAGAAGTCTTTTTAAGTTAAATCTCGCTTTGCCATTGAAGTACTAAGTCTGCAATGATGGATTTGCTCTATTTAGTGTAATTTCATTACTCAACCAACGAAATCACTTAAGCAGATTCTAGACATTCTACCTGCCCTAGTCCAGGCAATGACGACTGCCTAAACTGCTGTTGCGCGAGAAGTTGCTGCTGATGCTGTGGCAATTGCATCATTTTCTGCCTTTGCTGCTGCTGCTGCTGTTGCTGGTGTGACTGTTGCTGAGGAGATGGAGTATTCATCATGCTTGCACCAGACCTCGGGGAATTGGCATACGGCAGTGGAGACGTTGTTGTATGGTCAAAAGAGGTACTACTAGCAGCACTAGGAGAAGCTGCTGCCCTTCCCATATGTGGTGCTCCAGAAGCCTATTCTAAAGATCATCTCATCAGGACCAAGAGCCAGATAAGCAGAAGGGAAAAGTTACGTTTTATATTCAAGCTGGGACAGCCTAAATTTAATTAAATATGAGGAGAAATAAAAGAAGACCAGAACTTCAAAAAGAACTCAAAACAAAAAAATTTGAGAATGAGATTATAGCAACCCAATTCCAAAAAAAAATTTGATGAAATTAAATGCAAACTGATAATAGATTATTCAGATGAGCTAAAAAAGGCATGTCAGGTAGTAAGAAATTCAAAATCCTCCTGGGATGTGGAGGAAGTTAAATTTGAAGAAATTGATAGTATAAACCTGTAACATGGCTCCCTGACCGCTAGTGTTGCTTGATGCTAGGGGAGGTGTACTTTTCATGTACATTCCTAAAACGAAGGTCAGATTATTGGTTACTCCAAAAATTTTGATAAATAAATTTTGAGAGGCATGCTGAGGAGAAACTAATAGACTATACCAGATGAATCTGTAAAAGTCTGGGCACCATCACCAAGTATATCTACCAAATGCACTGGGAGTGAAGATGTAATCTGTCTTTGCTCTACAGGTATCCGCAACCCTGCACACAGACCACTTCCATCAATTCTTAAGACCAGCATATACCGATTCTGACAGGCTGTTTCAGCTTGCATTTAGGAATTCAACTGTCAAGGAGTCTCAAAAGCTCAAAGGGGTTTCCCCGAGAGCAAACTTGTCAAAGCTATATAACTTTAACTGCTATGCAGAACCGCACTAAGTGATGATTTTATCTGTTCTTGCTTCTCAAAAACAAATAATACAATTTGCCCAGTTTATTTTCTTCACAAGAACCATTTGAATTAAAGGCACAATCATCAACTCAGAGTGAATTTTTATTTTTCTAGGGTATTAATTTCGTTTGCTTCCAAAATTTTCTGTTACTCGCTCATTTTTTCCTCCTCCTCAATAATAAAGTTATGTTATTGCTACAGTTACAACCTTCTCCCCTCCTCAAGCCTCAACCTTGTTTTGGAAACAATATGAGGGATTTCAGTCATTGAGAAACAAGAGAAAGCAGACCCAGAATGTTTACTCTCATTTTGCGCTTCATAATTGATGATACTGTCTCTATATAAAAAACCTATGTCACATCAACTCAACAGAATTCACTATCAAGAGACCTGTATTGGAATCAAGTATATTTTAAAAAGCACACACAAAAGATCATCAATACTCTATAGCAATTGGTGTAATTTTAACTAGTTGGGGGGAAAAAATAAAAAGTCTCAGTAGCTTATCATGGAAAGCAATTCAAGGTAAGAATAACACCTTCACCGTGATTGACAGCATGCCGAAGTAAATTTTCTTGCTCTTGAATTTTGGCAGCTTGAACCTTGTCTATGGTTGGAAGAAGTGTAGGACCCTGCCTAGTACCAAAGTAGGCTTTGCGTGTATCAGCTATGACCTTCTCAGCGCTTTCACACGCAGCGCCAATCATATCAATTCTATTCTATGAACCAGAAGAAGAGGGGGAAAAAGGAGTCCAGAACATATGGGTGTAAGATATAAGCGTGGGAAATGTTTAAGCAAAAAATAATAATAATGATTAGTCGGACCTTTAATTTGTCAATTTGCAAGGAGAGGGGAAGGTTTTGCATGCCAAGTAACAGCTGCTCTCTCTTGGAATTGTCTTCCATTTCCATCTCTGGCAGTAATTTTGATGACAGCATAACAGGTAGAACTGCAGGGAAAGCAAGCAAAAGAAGGAGTTTGAATGTTGGGAAATTACAAAGATGGAATTTTTTTTTTTTAAAATGGTTAAGAATTTGAAGTAGCAGGGTGTGGGTGTAGTTAAAACTGAGAAAGATAAGCGAAAAGCAAACAAACAGCAGTGAGGAGATAGGTAGGTTAGTACTTGCAGCATTTTCAGCATTGACATTCTTGGGATGGACGACAAAAGCCTTGGAAACCTTCTTAATATCCTCGACAATATTGAAGAGTTCCAAATTAACCATAGAAAATTGCCCCAATATATCTTGCCTGGTTGGAATCCACGCATAAAAAAAAGAATAAAAATTAAACAGATTGGTATCCATACGTATGGGAACAAGAGGGGGAAAACGGAAAGATTGAAGAGATTATGGGTGGAGAGTAATAAGACCATTTGGGAACAGCATTGGTGCGAGCAATGGCGTCGAAATCGTCGAGGATGCGAGAGATGGCTTTGAAGAGGCTGATGGCGCGAGTCCTGACGGAGTCTAGGTTTAGCTGCTGTTGAACTGCTGGGTTCAGCCTCTCCACCACCGCCACTCTTGAAGTCCCTTGCTGCTGCTGCTGCTGGGAAGCCTCTGAGACTGAGACACCTCCTCCTCCTCCCCCTATTCCACTTCCACTTCCAATTCCAGTTCCTCCCACCGCTGCAATTCCTTCCATGCCAGCCATGGAAATAACGGATCCCCCCAACCCCAACTCCACTTTGGGTGATTTAAAAAACAAAAAAAAAACCCAATAAATAGAGAGACACAATTGGCCCAATCCCCCGGCGTAAACGACAGCGTTACTCCCCTCTTTGCAGTCCAAAAGGACATCTTCAGTCGTTGGATTTTGCTTGAAGCCAATAAAATGGGCAAATATCTAAATCAGTCCCCACATTAGTTGAAAATTTTCTATACTTCTTGGAGGTCAATTTTAAAAGCTTTTTGCCTCGTTTAGATTTGAAGTTTTTAAATTTTTTTTATTTTTGGCAAAATATGCTTAGTATGATGTATATAAAATAAAAATGTGCCAACAAATTTTTTTCATAAAAATTTGCAATTCGCCTTAGTCTTAAATGTTTTTTCTCCTTCCTATGTAATTTAAATTGAAAACAAATTATCTCACTTATTATTAATGATTAGTCAATAATAGATCAATTTGAAGAAATCAATAGAATGTAGAGAGACACAAGAACCCCCTATCTTTTGTTCCTATTCCTATTTTTGGAGACCATTTGTAGATTTTTTTTCCCCTGTCGCCATGAAATTATCTCACTATTGATATAATCAGTTCAAAAACAACATAGCCCTTTGAAATTCTATACATGTACATTCTAAAAAGAAAAAGGAAAAAGTTAATTAAATTTAAAAGGGTAATAGTAAAGTTGATAGGTGGGTTTAGTAAAGTTCTTGAATTGAATAAGAAGTTAAATTGCAGCATTGACTTGATAGATAAATACTACTATTGCTACTAAATCTAGAGGAATGTACTGGTAGTAGATAATTCAATCAGATTGAGATGATGAAATAGAGATAACAATAATTTTATTATAGTAATTTAGGGAGAAACGCAGTCTTGGCCCCCCATATTTGGTTTATGTGCTAAATTGATCCTTAACATTTTGATCAAAACAAAAGCAGTACTTGAATCTTTTGATTTTAGACAAATTCATGACAATTAACAAAAAATCATGATAGGTAACTATCAAAATCATATTGCCATTAGTATACAATTCTAACTTGTATTTGTGATCTCTAACATTTGGAGTTTCTATCAATATGATTTCTTAGATTTTAAATATATATAGTTAGGGTTTTAAATAAAATGAATTGTGAATTGAATTACTCATGTGACAATTATGTTCCCAAATCCCTATAAATATTGCTAAAATGATTTATATCAACATAACACTGTCATTTAATTTAAAGAGCGTCTTTTTTTAAAAAATGAATAATATCAAAATAACAATCTTAGATGATATATAGCATGAGAATTAGTCGAAAACAAAAGACAATGCTAATTTTAACAAATGACTTTATTCTAATTACTATTAGACAACGTCTTGCATGACTTGTCCTTGTAGCAGGTTTCAAATGACTACGAGGACATGTAATTACAATAATTAGTGAAGATAATTACTAATCTTCTTTTGTTATTTCATTTTTATTGTGTTCCCTTTCTATTAAAATTTAATAATGAAGTTTTTTAAATAATGCCTTTAATGTTCATATGCAATCACTGGGATCACGCAATCACCAAGAGGAGGACTTTTAAAGTCTATGTTGCTGTTAAGATATGAATCTTATACATGACAATTGGTCGCGAGTAGAGTGCGAGGAGGGGTAAAATGTTCATATATATTGATAAATTTTTTGAATATTCTATTAATTATAACAAGACACCTATTTTGTGCATATCATAGTAGATAACCTATTGAAGCGCCAAAAAAAAAAGGATCAAACTTTTCTTAATTTACATATAATACATACAACACCTACCTTATAAAACGAATTTCTAACGGACAGTATAAATTCTCGATACAAGTGAAAAATGATAAAACTCATTATAAAAAATTATTACAGTGCAAAACAATAAGTAAATATATTATGTCAAATTAGAGATCAAATATGCAAATAAGAAGAAAAGATATAAGAAATTAGTGACATAAACAAACTGAAATAAAAAATATAAAAAAAGAAGGGAAAAAAGTTTAATAAGCTGTTTCATGTTTTTTATTCTCAAAATTAAATGATAAACTGTTCAATTATAACTTAATACAAAATACACTCAAATGTTAAAGATTTTAGTATTTAATAATTTAATAACTCAATAGACTTATATTTCAGATTTTGATTTTATCAAATGCACCCTTAGTGCACATCTAATACTATAATTTTGATATAATCTTTTTCTCATTTTTATCGGCTCAAAGAATCATAAGAATTCAAACTAAAAAACATCAGGGGATCAAAAGTGAAAAGTCAGAACTATTGACCAACAGCAATTTGATTTTGACTGCTAGTGATTCTTAAATTCGCCGTCAATTGTCTCTGATTTAGCTTAAAGCTGAAACTTTGGGATTACATTCGTTTTGATCGAAATGTTATGCACCAAAATTAGTGTGCCAGTTAAATATTGGGGACCAAATTGCATTTCTCCCTACTTATACTTCCAACTCGTACGATTTCCCTCCCCGTTAATTTAATTAAAAAAAAAAAGAACAAAAAGGGAGGAGGAAGATCACATGTGGACTTCCGATTCCAGGTCTGACCGGTGACGATGCCTTCTGTCCATTCCGCCCGCCCAGCAATCCTGAATCAATAATTCATCATCATCATCCACACTACTCCTCCTCAAGTCCTCCTCCCTATTTCTGGGTTTTAAAACAATTGATTATTCAAAACAGTGTTGTGTTGCCTGGCCTTCAACTACTTCTACTGCCTCCTCCTCCATTTGCGACGTCGGTCCACCCTGCGACTCTCGCAATTCTTACAAAAAGTGGGTTTTTCTTAAAAAAAACGAAAAAACTGAAAATCAATTCCCTACCGACGAACAAGTCTTTGCTAATTCTTATTCCATTTTCTTTCCAGTTTCTTTATCTGTTTTTTTTCCAATCTCCCCAGGATCCCTCTTCTCCCATTGCTTAATTTCAGGTAATTCCTCCCCTTTTCACCTTCTCTATTTTTTTAAAATTTTTTTTTTCCTTCTAATGATTCTTGTTGTCCGTTTCTTAATCTATTAACATTGATTAAGTTGCTCGTATGGATTGATTAATTCCTGCGAATTCTAGTTGTTGTCTCTCAGTCGGTCAAAAAGATTATAGCTTTGCCCGTTTCTTATTGCTTTGCTCACTCTAAGATTATTTTGGCATCCTTTCCTTGCCCTGATCTCTTTAAGTTTGATCATTTAAGCAGTACCCAGTTCTCCCCCCTGTCTGCTTCTGCTTCGCACTACACTACCCAACTGGGACGACTAGCACTACTGTTCTACTAACCCACCTCACTTAATTTCCTCCTCCTCCTCCTACTTGTATTTTTGTCCCTATCATCATGTTGTTTCAATTCTTTGACCAAATCTCCATCGTAAATGGCAAATGTTTTTCCATTGTAAAGTAAATATGATACATCCTATGTCTACTAGTCTCCAAGAATCAACTATTCAACAATGCCATCAACACTTATGGGATTAATACCTTGCTTTATTCCCGTATGGCACGTGCCATCATCCTCGTGTTTGTTTTGTATCTAATCAAATTGTCATTCACAGAAATATGTACACGAATGTAATTTCTTTTAGAATGTAAATATTTGAATGATGATAAGCATGGAACTTGGACGTTGTTGGGACCCCAAATTTGACGTGGTTTTCTCCAGTATACGTAATTTATTGCTCACACTCCTATTTGATGAAACGATCAGCCAAATCACAAGCATATTCTTGAGTCGAAAATTTTGAAAACAATGGTATGCAGCCTTTAAACACTTTATCTTATGTATCAGATCAGCATAATACATCCAGACAGATCTTTGTATTGTGCCTCTCGCCCGTAGTTGTGCTTCTGGCCTTAACAAGATTTAACCCTGGCTAGGATGGATATCTTATCTTTTTTCTCTTGGTTTTTATTAAGAAATTGTAGAGGAGGAAGCGTAGACAGATCAAACAGATACCGAATAGAATAATTCTCAATCTAATGTCATTACTCTAAGATGTCATAACATGTTGGTAGCTGAGATTATGGGCTATTTTTACTGGAAAAAAAAGCTCCTAATACCTTGATGAAGTTGTGGTAGAATATTGGTTTTATGCTTCTTTGTCTCTCCTAGTTTCCTTGTGTGTTGTTTGGTGGCTGTAGAATTTGAGTGGTACAAAATTAGCCAGAGTGAAAGATGAATAAATAAGTTTCCTGGAGTTAAAATATTTTCTTGGACTTTCTTAACTCTTATGACTGGGTAGATTGCAGAAATGAAAATATTTATAGGAGCTAATTAGTTAGTGTCAAACTAATGGATGCAGTATTATTAGTGGATATCTCATTGATTAATGATTCCTTTATTGTTTTTTCTTTGTTACCATGATTGCTGTAAATACTTCTTTTTATGAGGCTGAAAAATGGTGAAAATACATTTACTTTCCCCCTTGTTGCAGTATGTCTTCTTAAGACATTAATACATTACTATTATATGCATCAACAGCAGTTATTTCCATTTATGACTTTGACTAGTGACCTTAACCTATAGATGAGCAACTAGGATATATGAACTTGTCAAGATAGAATATGTACTTGTAACGTTTCTGCTATTGGGGCACTGGATAAGATAACTTTGCATTGGAAGATGAGTAATGACAAGAATAGACTTTCTTGCAAAAGTTATTCAGGTAGCTTCACATATATCAACTCTGGATATTTTCTCCTGATATTGCAATTCTTCATCTTGTCTGCAGGAATTGGGGTTTCTTCTGAAATGATCTTTACAAGTGCTATCTTTGGGTATGAATTTTATGATCTAATTTGCATTCAACAGTTTCCGCAATGCAATTAGTGTCAAATGACAGTCGGGCAGAGGATATTTCGGAAACAGAGCCGATTTTATCTCAGTCTGCTACTGCCGAGAGATCTGAGGAGTCTTCATCTTCAATTGAAATCACTGTCAGCGGAGAATTTTCTCTAACAGTCGATGATTCACCAAGTGGTGATGCAGATGAAAACTGTTCTTTAGTACATGCAGACCAACCACTTTGCCGTATATGTCTTGATACTGGAGGTGTCTGTATTTATACCTCAATGTTCCTTTTGCCTTGTTGGATGCATTTACCTATCATGCTGATGCATTTACCTTTCTAATCACCAATAGGTGTATATGGCAAAATGACTGAGGACTATTTTCTTTGATTAATTAGAGATACGGATTTAGATGTTCTGGTTTTACTCAGAATTCAGCATTGATTGTCAGGAGAAGATCTGATTGCGCCATGTCATTGTAAAGGCACACAGAAGTATGTCCACAGATCATGTCTTGATAACTGGAGATCAACAAAGGTGAATTTTGCGTAGTGTTTACATAATGGTAGTTCATCCTTTTTGTTAGTCACCTCTGATTAGATAAAGAATTGATGATATTCCTTGTTTCTGCTACATATATGCTAAACTATGTCATACTACAAGTTTGTTAATATTGTCTATTTAAGAGGAAAAATATCTGAAGACTTGTTATCATTTTTAATACTCTACAAACCCAGAGAAAATTTGCATACAGTCACTAAACAAAGTGGACCAGGTGCCGTGTTAGAAATGGCATCTCTTGATGGTGGGATAAACTTGATGATGAAGAGAGATATGTCTATGTTTGTCCTTTTTATAAGGACAAGGTTGTTTGCTCAAGCTTTCCTGATGTTACTGATGCCCTATCTTGTGACTGGATGCCATGCTTACTGGTAAATTTTGAAACAAGATTGACTATCCTAAACATAGATCTCGTATAAGTACACGAATCTTTTGTAATGCTCTTTAAATTTAATAAAATCAATGAGTTGTGCAACAATACACTGTTCACTTGCTTCACCACATTATGCATGGACTTCTAAAAGCCATAAAGAATCTTCTCAAAGTTCATTTATTAACATAACCTGATTGTATTGTTGTTTTACTTAACAAAATTGTTTGGTACTATTCTAAATTTGAGTCATAAATACTATGACTACTGGTTAATTATTTACTCCTGCAGAAGGAAAAAATCTTGTCCATGTTACATATCTAATTAATGGCTGTAACATGTTGTAACTCACTGCTCATCAAAAATCTTGTCCTAGGATGTGACACAACAGCTCATAACATGTTGCTGTAACTCAGTGCTCGTCCTGCATTTGTCACCTTGTGGGGGGAGGTAGGGAATGTAACTTCCTAATTAATGGCTTAATTAAATAGTGAAAGGAATAATTAATAAAGGACTCTGCATGGGTGGGTTGGAGGGCAGGGTGGCAACCTCTTGAGCACTAGAGTATCATTCTAAGGAGTTCTGAGATTCAATGCTAATCTTTTTTATCTGGAGATTTTGCACTAAATTTTTTGCCTTCCAATATTCAGGAGGGCTTTGCCTTTTCACACTGTACAGAATGCAGGGCAGTGTTCATATTGCGTGCAAATGTTCCACCTGACCGCTGGTGGTTGAGGTTGAAATTCCAGTTCCTTGTTGCTAGGGACCATGCCTTCATTTTTGTTATTGTTCAGCTGGTATGACATGATTTTTATTACCCTCTCTTTTTCCCTTATTTCTTCTTATTATGCTATAAGAGCTGTAATATTCCAAATTGGTCGTCAAATCAGCAAGCCATCAATGTGAAACATCCTAAGTAAAGTTTTAACCATACGGACTGTGCCTGGTTTCATATAGTCGACCTCTTCTTGCTCTCTTTTTCTTTTTTTGCTCTTTGGTTCTATATAATCATATACAAATATTTGTCTGCATGTGCGACTGTATATTTTGTTTGCATGCGCATGTTAGGTGAATGTATGAGATGTATCTTATATCTTCCCTTCTATCCCAAAATTGTTCATGTTATATTTTGTATATCCTGTAATTTTCATTTGTCAACCAAGAATGAAATGGGATTTAGTAAATTTCTAGTCGGTTTCTTGGAAGCTCCAAGCAAAATCTTGGTGACCTTGCCCATCAAAATGAAAGTTCAGCAACTTAGAGCAACTTGTTCCAAGTTCTTGATCTTACCAACTGGAATCACCATGCTGTATGTAGGATTAAATTGGTAATTTCACCAATCTAATAGAACCTTTTTATTCTCCTAATCTTGCTACAAGGCATGATATGTTGCCTACTGAATCAATCTTTTAATGGATTAACTGGGTATTAGTTAGCTGGTTAAGAGTTACATGAGTAAAGACTAATTGTTACATGATATGTTAACTGGGTATTAATTGGTTCATAATTGGACGGATTGAGAGATAAGACTGTAAAGCACCTTGCTCAACTGAAAATGTTGTTCTTGATGCTTAAATTCTCCGAAGATGCTTAATTGCATGCGGGTTTTAAAATTAATTTCCTTATAGCTGCCTTTCTGTTCCAGTTTTTGGGAGTCTATTTGAGGCACTTAATTATGGACTTTCTGCATGCATATATTGAAACTCTGCAGATTGTAGCATTTTTGGGTGTGCTGGTCTACAAATTTTATGGAGAGGAACTGAGGGAAATGTTTGGTTATGAAGAACATCCTTACGGTTTTTATACTATGGCAGGTAAAATCATTCCGCACCTATGAACATCAACTGTTTTTTAGTTACTACATGCATATGAACACCAACCAGTTCTTGATATTCCATGCCTGTGTAATTGGCATATCAATTTTAAATTGCACGTTGAAACTACGAGAACTTTGTGGTTACATTTTATGAACTATTTGCCCATATGACAGGTTTTTTGAAACATGAAGATCATTTTTATCATGTTTTCATTTGTCATCTTCTCCATTCTCTAGCTGACAGAACATTAATTTCAGCTCCTTTGAAGCTGTGCAAGCTTTCACCTGTTATGCTTTAGAAGGAAAACACTTAAACATGAAGCTGCATGTTGGCATCAAGTCTCTGCCCTTGAGGCATGATACTTGCAGCAAGTAGAATGGGGGAAGACCTTGTTTTCCCACCTCTTTTCTCCAACATGTAACCGTGAAGGTTGAAATTGTGCATAATGTACAAGTCTCTGGTTGCTGCGACAAATTTATCTTATGACTTGCTAATAATGCAAAATTGTACAACTAGTCAGTTTTAGCAGCCCTGGTCATATGGCTCGGGTGAAAAAGAGTTATACAGATCACATTCCTCATTTTATATTTCTACAAAAGACATTTAAAAGCTGGAAAAAGGATAGAAAAGAAAATGAGCAAAGTGATTTTTTGTTCTTGATAACCTTCTTATTATATTGACTCATGGGCAATGGGATTTCTACCTCGTACTCCATGAGAAAGGTACTACACCACACTAATGCACAAAGTGCATTGAACATTGATTTCAAAAAATCCAACTTCTTGAGTCAGTGTCATATGGTAGAACCCGTTTGAGGTTTCTTCTAATTACTCTATTGGTAGAAGTGCTCCAATATGCAGTGGTATGGGTAGGGGGAGAAGAGTAAATAGATAGAAGGACTAGGACCGCAAATGAAAGAAAGTAGTACTATAGCAGAAATGCGAATAACAAACTAGTTTCAGATCATATGGTAGAACCAGTTTCAGGTTTCTTCTAATGACTCTGTTGGTAGAAATGCTCTAATATGCAGTGGTATGGGTAGGGGAAGAAGAGTAAATAGATAGAAGGACTAGGACCTCACATGAAAGAAACTAGTACTGTAGCAGAAATATGAATAACAAACTTGCTGTTTACCAATGTGATTTTCGTAATTATTCATGTAGTACTTATTCAGTTGTGATCCCAGTTTCCTGAATTTGGTTTGCAAGTGAAGGTCCTTGTTACTAGTTTCCAGATGCACTAGATGCATGTATATTAGAGAATTAACTTTCCCTTTGGGGTCATTCTTCTGCGATATGTGTGGTTACAAGTCTAATTTTGTTGATTTTTAGACCGTTGGCTGTTATTGCAGAAGTTAAAAAGAGAAACTACAGCTCTTTATTTATTTTTTCCCTCTCTCAATATGGCCTTATTAACACTGTCAGATTATTTACGGTTTGTAATCATCACAGGAATATCTCTTCTTATTTCTTTTAGCAATGAAGAATCTAGGCACATCACCCCTTGTATTCTCATCTTTTATTTCAAGGCTAGTTAGGATAGGATTCTGTCCCTTCCTACTACAACAGTAATACATCTTAGCATTTTTCATTTCACTTTGCAGTTTTGGCAGTTGTGTTGGTGGGTTGCTTTATGGTTCTTCATAGCTATAATTTGTGGGCAGAGGATCAATGAACGCCACTACCATGTACTTGCCAAACAAGAATTGACAAAGGTACTAGATGATTGTTGGATGAAACAATGATCCTAATAAGGAATCCTTCTTTCCCCTTTCTTGTGAAATTTTAAGAGGCCTCGTTATGTTGTATTTTTTTTACATACACCAAATGTAAGTTTTTTTCTTCCAAACTCAAGTTCAACAGCACTGTTGTGTTGACAGTAGGTTTTTCCCCACCCTTCTGTTTTCATATAATTTGTGGGTTAAAGTAGTTCTTTTGCTGAAGCATCAAAGTTTATGGTGATGAAGTCTGATGTTGTTTTGACAGGAAGTACATAGTTGAAGACCGAGAATCCAGTAAAGATGTCCCAGATCTTGATCCCAGCCACATTACCGAGCTAAGAATGTTGGGCCTCTATTAAGGTGAGAATTTGTGCCTGTCTATTGGTTTTAGTAACAGCTTGTAAGATTAGATGTCTATACTGTAGAAGTTAGTAAAAATATCCTTTTGTCTTCATTGACGGGCAGAAGGAATTGCGACTAGCATGTCTTTCACGGATTAACATAATAACCTTCTGCCTTTTTCAGGTTCCCCATTATTATGGATTCAGAACTTCATAAGCCAGAGGATTTGTGGTGGCAGTGGCACATCTGGTCTCTCAGATGCACAAATTACACGTACCAATCCAACCTCATGTTGAATCGTAATATGTAAATTTTTCCTGTCCCCAGGTCCCGTGGTTTTTTTTGTTTTTTTCCTAGAAGAAATCTCATTAATCACAAACATTGTTTCACCGTTGGAATTACAAATTGATCATCTTCTTTTATTTCTTGTTTTGTTGTTAATACAACTGGGTGATCACACAAAAGCAATGAGAACATTGTGGAAGGGCCTTGTTAAACCCCAGTATTTGGGATATCAGTTTGTTCTTACGTTAAGTTTACAGTGCATCTCTCAGGGTATTTTTGAAATATCAGAGTGTGCTTTGATAGAGATTATTTGGAAAAAATAATTAGAATAATTCTTGTAGACTCTTTTTTGTTTTGTGATATATGCAGAGAAAAAAAGATGGTTAGAAAGATAAAAAAGTGATTGAAAACAATTTGCAATGCAAGGGGAAAAAATTTTCCGGTAAAAATTAACTGTAGCCTCTATTTTCTAGGCGGTGCTCCTTTTTAGGTAACTTGCATTGTTCATTTCTTCGCACCTTTGCCATTTTGCCCACATTCCTTCCCTGGAAATGCCTTGACGATAGAGCTTAAAAGAAAGAAGTGGGGCTGGTGTGGTGAAAACTACATCAGCATGCACTGTTACCCTTAGATCAATAATCCAACGTAGTGCGATAGCCCCATGTGTAATACATGCATCTTTTATGGACTACCACAAATTCTGTTAGTTTTTTCTGTGCTTTTGGAGTGTCATCTATTTACTCGTCTGCTTGTCTGCTCATCATTTGTACAACGCCTGTTCTGCTCATCACCTGTACAATTGTTGTAGCCTGTAGGGCAACGTTAGCCCCATTAGTCCATATATAACTACCAGTGAAGTTATAACCTTATTAAGCCTGAGATTTTAACACACTGCCACTCGAGAACTTGAAGGCATTTACCTT
Source organism: Coffea humblotiana (assembly GCA_023065735.1). NCBI lineage: Eukaryota > Viridiplantae > Streptophyta > Magnoliopsida > Gentianales > Rubiaceae > Coffea > Coffea humblotiana. The sequence goes on from CM041211.1 coordinate 155,443, forward strand.
GTTTCAAAACGTACGTTTACTCTTTCCCGTTCCATACACATCATCACAATTCTGGTTATCTCAAATAGAATTGTTACATGCCTTTCATTTGGATGGATGAAAAACAAAAGGGGTCGATGGAAGGATGCACGAGGTTAAAAAAATTGTGTGCGCGACACTGGGGAACTTTTATTAGTGGATAAGCAGGATAATGTTAACAAATATCGTCAGATCCAATCTGTACATCTAATTCAAACAAAAGGATGCAAGAAACCAAGTACCAAGGTTATAAAACTTTGCCGCACAGCCAATGCTGTCAAGCCCTAACCCCTCTCTAGGATTCCAAGTATGAGATACAGAAAATAGGTTTCTTACTGGGTATTGACAATACAAGACAGTAAAACTGGCAGTAACACAAGTTTCATATGTACAAGTCCATGATTAGTCCTCTGCCGACCAAACATAAGCCTACGGCAAGTTGCAAACCGCCCACCTCTCAGGATATTTACAGGTGGAGTAATTGCCAGGCCCTCCTTGGACACGCACTTTACTGTTGGAAGAACCATACGATTCAAAAAAGTCCACCCGCCTCCCCCAAACTCAAACAAAATAATTAGTATAATCAACAAACATGACTTAATGTTGCCTTTAATCCAGAACTGGAAAAGCAAAATCTTTATCCACGCCATTGTGTATTGTGCTTTACCCTTCCTCAACCTCAGAACCAGACGCACAGTTAGATATCTCTACGGCTTCTCTTCTATTAGAATCAGTACAATAGAATCAAGCTGAGTACCACACAAAGTATACTGTCAAAAGCCATTACTGAGATGCCCTACAATTAAACGGACACTAAAGTAAAACACAACAGGAAAGGAAAGGTTAACAGCTCTTCCCACCAAGAGCCTTTCCTAAAGCATAAACAGGATGTGTTTCAACTCTCCAGCAAACCATGAAAAGATTTTGCTTTGAACACATGCACTTATCTTCCTCTCCCAGTTCATTTCACAACTACATAAGCTCGCAACATAGGCTCCCACAGTCTCTGCAAACAAAAGGACCCAGAAAGCGGATGAAAAGGATTCTTCGTGTGTGAAAAAAGTAGTGCTGCAATTAATTGACATGCAAACTAAACATTAACAGTCATCCGCTCACAATTTGAGCTTAGATTTGAGAATATTATGCCTGTTATAGAACTGCGGTTGTTTATTGTGTCAGGTCACAGGGTTCCTTCAGAAAATTCAGACAGGGATAACTGTGAATTGTTTTTATCTCTTCATCACAAAAACTGCAGCTCTCAGCCACAAACACTCAGTAATGCCAACTAAGTAGTAACCTAGGTAAGTTTGGAGGACATAAGCTACTCGTTTGTTCCAAACATAAAGAAGACAAAGTGATACATATCATAACATTGCATACCAAAGAAGTTAAACTTATGGGGCATACAAGAAATTGTTTTTAAGTGCAACATCATTTACATTTTTCTATGTCACAGTTGTTCAGTAAAAACCTTTTCAAAATCAGGAGAACTAAGGTAAAAGAAAGCCATGGGGAATAAATAAGAAGGCAAAAGGAATCATTAGCCTGCAGCGCATGCGTCAGATCAAACGAACACATCAAATTGAATCAGACAGGGATAACTGTTTAGTGTAGGTTCTCATCATTCACGATGAGCACTGCAGAGTTCATAATCGGCCACTTGACACACATGATAGACCCCAAAACAAGCCTGAAGAAAATTCAGAAAAAATACGTGCAGGAGAGTTTAAAAAAATTCAGGCATGAACAAGGGATGACAGGAAATGAAGAAAATTGGGAGGAAGGGTGGGGAGGAGCCGATGCCTCAAGTACCCGTCCTAGTACAAACAATATCACAGTATCGTAGCAATACTATAACTAGCATTTCAGATTCAACCTTTAACAGTCATCATTGGCGGGCCCAACAACTAATAACACAATACCGAAATAGTTGTACAGGTACAAGAGACAATACTCACAGAAACAGGAAAACCAAACATACGACGGATCAATAAATAGCAGACATGGGGTAGCGGAAAATAGCAGGTTTAACGTTGAATAAAGGGAATAAGCTCCCTAGCAGTGATTTTCAGAAATCTAAGCTCAGAGCAGAGCAGAAAATTCACATAACGTAGGTCGTTATATCACAAGTCAATGGGGAGAGAGGGACATCAGATCTTCCTATTCAGAGAAGAATCACGAAACCCAAAAATATTTCGGGCATTCAACTCAATAAAGAACATCATTTGGCCTCTTAGTCTACATACAAAGAAGGGGGGGGGGATGAACGCTGGGAAAATCATTAACTCATCCGGGGGGGAAAATTCAATACAGCTCTATCTAATAAGCATTGAAAAGAAAAGGTCAACGTAGAATCGTTCGAAAAAAGGGGAGGGGGGGGGGGGGGAAGAGAAAGAAGAAGGAAGATGGTGGGGTTGGTAGAAGGCAAAAATGCCTTGGGGGCGGTGGTTGAAGGTAGAAAGCGGAGGAAGGGCAACCGCGAGAGGTGGCGAAGGACATAACCTGGTCGTCGGAGAGGGAATTGGAGAGGTTGTGGAGGCGAAGGGCGAGGGCGAGGGCGTAGTGGCGCGGCGCAGGGATTGAGCGGGGGGGGGATCCAGTAGGAGGCATCGGGGAGCCAAAGGGAGGCAGAACGCTGGACGATGATGGTGGCGGGCAGCCAAGGCGTCGGGGATCGGAGAGTGAGGGGGAAGGAGCGGCGGGTTTGGTGGTTGGAATTAGTATTAGGGTTTGAGAGAGGGAGGCGGGGCAATAGCAGTTTTAAACTCATTTTATTTATTTATCGGAGTAAAGGAAGCAAGAAATATGTAGTAGGAGAAGTAAATTGTTACTAAAAAAGAAAAAAGAAAAGAAAAGAAAAGAAAAGATGTAGGGATGGAGAATAGGGAGGTGAAAGTTTTCAAGTGTCTAGAGGAGTGTGGTCTAGTGACTGCTGACCTCTCTCTCTCTCTCTCTCTGGCATTATCTGTGTAATGTGTGTGTATATATAGAGAGAGAAAGGGGAAGAGAGGACGGGCGGGGGGTTCGACGGTATGCTCTTTAGCAGCCGCCTTCTTCTTCTTCGGTTAGGGCTGACCTGGTGGCCTCTTCCCACTCCACGCTCTTTCATTTTTTTTCCTTCCTTTCTCAAAAGAAACCTCACACTTAAACTTTTGACAAAATGAATTAATTTTTCTTGCATTAATAATGTAAATGGAACTTTAACTTTAAATTCATATTAACATTGTTTAACAGCTGGTTTGTGAACTGTCAATCTAAAAAATTTTAATCCATTATAAAATGTTGATGCATTCTAAATTCCTTTTTTTTCCCAATTTGGAAACAAAGTTTAAGATTGCTAATCCATATGGTTGAATCCTATGTTATTTGCTCATATTATTATATTCTTTGCTTTGGTATACAACCAAGTAGTATTTTGATTACTTTCTATATTATTATTATTATTTTTTTGCTCAAATGCTGTTAACAAGTATATGGAAGGTAATGTTAATTTAAGGTCCGTTTGATAAAACTGAATCTGAATTTTGAAATCTGATTATTGAAAAAATTAATTTGTTGAATTTTACGTACCGAAAAGAAATATATAAATGTTTGAATTTTAATATTGAAACTATTTATATTGTTTGATAAACATTTGTCACTGAATGTTTAATAAGTTGAATTGTACAATTTTGCCTTTATATCTTTTCATCCAAAAAAGAAATAGAACCTATGATTTAATTAGTTTAAAATTGTTAGGTACGAAAATGACAATATTTATTTTTAAATCAAATTAATATAAAAGATGAAATATATTATATGAGAAGTATGGAGAATATGTGAAAATCATTAAAAAAGGAGAAAAAGAAGTAAAAAATCGTTAGATAGAGAATATCAGATTGTTTAATTAGATAAGGATTTTGAATGAAGAATATTAGGTTATTTAATTAGAAAATTTTTTTGAACATAATCAACAAATGAGGGTAGATTTGGTAAATAAGATAAGATAGTTAAAGTAATTCTGTTGATTCTTATCAAAATTAAGCATTCAGTTAATATTCTTGTACTGAAAAAAATTACACACAAGTGCAGCACCACTTAATAAGTTCAGCAGATGAATTTTTTATTTATCAAAACACCCAAAATATCTGAATATCTGAAAAAGTTCAGTTTCAACACTTTTTATGATACCAAACAGACCCTTAGTACACATTTTCTATTGTTTCTAACTAGTGCCCATGTTTGATGGACTCTTTGTTGGACACTGAGCATGTATTGGCCCGCTGGGCCTACTAAATAAAGACCACCATCCAAATTTCCATCGAATCAGGTCAATTAAACCAAAAATAAATAAATAATAAATAAAAAGGGGACACGATAAAGGGGAAGGGTAAAAGGAAGGAGTCAGGAGGGCTGTAGGGTTGGGGGATCTGGAGAGGAAATCTTGAAGTCTGAAATCAAATCGGAAACAAATAAGAAAGAAGATTTTAGGAGAAATGGCGATGAGGAACGCTTACCAGAGAGATGAAAGGACTGAAGGTGAAGGAAGTCCCGGGCGAAGCTGAAGCCCTATTTCACGGTGGACTATCTCAAGAACGCCGTCCAGAGGGGCCTCGACAACTACCACGCTAAGTACATCCAGACCAGTTCTTTTGACCCCGTCTATCACGTTTGCATTGGCGGGATGATCTTCTCCTATCTCGTCGCTCTTCCCGAGGAGCGTCGCCACCTCGAGCACAAGCAGCATGCCGCCGATCACCACTGATTGACTTTTCTTCCCGTCATTTCCTTCTTTTTTTTCCAAAAAGAAACAAGGTTTCTACTTAAAACTCTTCCAAATGCCTTACCTATATTCCTTGTTTGTTTGTAAAATAAAAAATGCACTATAATGTTTATACTAGTGTCACTTTTCACATTCCGCACCCTTGCCCGGTTTTAAAAGATAAGATGATTGCCGCAATTAATGTTGAATTCCTTGCCGCATGTGCTTAAATAAAAAAAAGAAAAGAAAATTTTGCTTGCTGTGTGCGAACCCTAGGGAGGTGTTGACTTTGGTTTGTCATGTGAACTTCCTTAAAGTTGCTGTGAGCAAGCGATCTTTTTACCCTTATAGTAACTGCTTTCTCCTGCTGCTACTAACCTCAGCCCTAAGCCTATAACTGCAAATCACAGTAGTGTGTAAGATGTATTTCAGAATTTATGAATCTTTATGTGGGATCTAATCTACTACTTAGTAATAGGGTAAGTTAACAAGAGAATGAATACTATTGGAACAGAAATCTGTGTGTTGAGCTCTACAATCAACGGAACCTACTATTTATTCTGTTTTAGAAATTTCTATCTATCAATTGTTACCCATCTTTTTCCGAGTTCATCAAGTGTTGTTGTCTTATTGAACAACTCTCCAGGATGATCTGCAGTACTTCAACTTAGTCCAGCTCTTTATGTCCATGCCCTGTGAGTTGCAACTTCTTACGTAAAGAAATAGTCTAGCTCTTTGCAGAAAACTTGACTTGTAAATCTGAAAGCCAGTGACTCGCTGTTTATGCTCTTACATTGCATTTTAGTAATGAATGGTGCATGGATCTCGGAGTCACCCACCTCTATGTGCTTGTGTAACATTTCCCTTTCTGCGTGACCTAATCCTTGTACTGCCCTCTGTCTACAGCTTCAGCAAAGTCCTGAATTGGCTGTGGCTTTGAAGCAGTGGCAGTGAAGACCCATTTTTCTGTTTGTTTATGGTTTTGTGTATCTCCTTAAGATACATGTGTATTGCAGTGGAGCATTTGGCTGAAAAATAATTTGTTACATACTTGTTACTTTTAGTACGTATGACGCTTGGCTATTTCACTGCTATGTTGATGTTGATCTTCATTCTAATTGATTGGTGATTCTGGTCTTTGTTGATTTTTCCGCCTGGGAAGGTTCTTCTAATTTTCAATCGCTGTATTGACTTTGTTGTACTATAAAGGTTGCAAGTAGAGGATTAGCGCCATTAGGTGTCCTCCACCGCTAGGATTCTTCAAGCACAGTACAATGGTCAAACGTGAGATTCGTATAGCCTTCCACTATGCGTCCAATTAGTTTTCACATAAAACCCTTTAAACACCTCTAGCACTGCAATACCTTATCAGTATGTGAGCGGGTCCCAATGGTGTGCTGTTTTCCGGGTATGCCTCAGGTGTAGCTGGTAAGACTCCCTAATCTTGATTGCCGACAATAGTGCGGTTGCATTTAATTTGGATAGAATTTCGCAACATTAGAAGGCATGCATGGGCATTCTTACGGGGGTATTACATCTATATCTGGGTTGATTTGGTCAGTTCTGGATGGTCAATTATGTTTTACGACTTAGTTCAATTAACGTTGTTGTGGAGCAACTTGTATTATAGCATGAAATACGAAGGGAAAGATTGTGTATGGTGGGATTCAAAGTCAAGAATTGTATTCACACTGGATGGTATTGAGGGATATCGTGTAGTAAGATAAGCCTCTCTGACTCTCTCTCTCTCTCTCTCTCTTATATCCGAAGAGCCAATTCCCCCCTCAGCTGTCTCAATCTATTATTTCCCACTCTGCCTATGTGCTGATAAGAGAGCATTAGATATCTCAGAGCTCAGCCGGGGAGTGGGAATGCGAGCCTGAGGTAACCTCTTCCACGGGACAAGAGGGTGGTCTTGACCTTGTCTGCTGTCTTCTCCATAGCCTCCCCTGCAAATTTTGCTGCTGATTTTAGCAGAATCTTCCACGGTTGCCTTGCTCTTATCTAGGCTCATTCACTATTGCCTTTTTCACCAGCCCTCCAGTAGTTCCCTCTAGGGGGATGGCTTCTCCCTGCTCATCCTTGGCCTTTAAAGTGTGGCGGGGGAGGGAGAAAATGCTCTTATAAGTGTCTTTAAACGGTAGGTGGTGGTGAAGGTTCCTTTGATTCTTCTTCTTGTACTTCGTTTTTTGGCCTGAATAAGTTCAGACTTGGTGGTTCCTTCTTGTTACCATAATAACTCGAGAAATACGAGAGGGGAAATCATATTGCAAGCAGCAGCATAAGGTTTTTTGGGCTTATTATCCAGCTTCAGCACGTGCTGTACGAAATTGTGGATGAATAGCTAATGCTATGCTTGGGGAGCTTGTATCTTTTGTATGATGATGATGATGATAAATCTACTTAATTTCTAACCAAAAAAATAAAAAATCTACTTAATTAAACATGGCATATGCATGTATCTGATGAACAAGTCTGGGCTTTAGCTTAACTGGTCATCGGACGGGAGAAGGTGATGACGAGACGCGTTTGGCTCGTGCGCTAGAGGACAAGGGACTACGGTGAGCGAACGTGGATTCCTCCATTCTTCTGCACGTTCTTACAAGTAACAACCGCCACCAACTTCCTTCATTCTGACACTTATTCCGCCGGGCAAGCATAGCCCCACCTCTCACCGGCTCCCCCGCTTAACGGCCCTAGTTTGAAAGGGAGGGATTTTCTCGAACCGTACATAGATTAAACGCTGCAGTGTGTTTTTCTATAAAAGTTTTAGAAAATTGTAATTCAAACATAATCTGATAATTAAAAGCTGTTTATATCATTTTGTCTTGCAGACGCTTCTTAAAGAAATTGAATCCTTTTTTTTCAAATAGCTACATCCATCTCTTCCGACTCTTAACCTTTTTGTGCTTGCGTGTGTAAAAGACGTTTTGATATCTCTTCTTTTACTTGCTGAGCAGTTTCTTTCTTTTTCCATTATGTATACATTTTGAAGAGGAGGGAGGCTGGATGGTGAAAGTTAAAGGAGGGAATCAAACTGTGAACAACCCCACAGCCCCCGTGAACGCCTGACCTCATTGAAAAATTTTTTTTGAAAAAATGTTTTCATTGTATGAGTCGTACTTATCTAGCCCGTTTGGCAAGTGAGTTTTTTGGATATTTGTCTAAAAATTTATTGTAGTTTACTGTAGAATCTTTTTAAAATTTTTTTGAAATATATAAATTTTTGAATATTTTGAAGTGTATAGTTTAAAATTTTGATAAGTTTTTGAAATTACTGTAGTTAAAGTTTTTAAAAACTTGTAACAGACAAGCGTGGCAAAAAACTCAAGTGCCAAATTCGGCGAAATTTGGTCGAATGTTTCATGTGGGCTGAATGGAAAGGAAACCAAAATGTTGGGTTCGTGCTGCAATCTCTCTATTAACTGGCAGATGTTTTGACTTTAGAAGCAACAGATTGCTTTTAATCATCATTATTTATTAGTTTTCTAAAGTCTATTTTGTTATTCAACTTTCTTAAGTTTACACAATAATGGCTTTGTTCTGCGCCCTCTCACGGTGAGCTTATCCCATCCCCAAATATCTTATGGGAAATTTGGATGCTTCAAAGCGGGACAGATTGCTTGCTGCTGTTAAAGTAAAAGTACCCCTTGGATCTTAACAGATTATATATTATTATATTAGGACTGTCCTACTTCGGGATATGTATCTTTGTGTATTTCTCAATCCTTCGCTAGAGTTAATTTTCCCCAATGTTTGCGGATCACCGGTCAATTTAGTTCATAGTTTGGCTGTTAAAAGCTACCACAACTTCGTAGCAAGCCGTAGGTAGAAGAATTCAATGAGGTGAGTTGCTGAGGTGAGAGACTAAATGGTCATTTAGCTTATGCCGGGCCACCCGAGTCATGAGGAGGGTCAATTAAAATTATACTACTTATATCACTAGTATTTATGGCATACATGAATGAGTGTGTATGTGCAACCAATAAAAGAAATGTGTCTCAATTTTTTTTAAAACTATATTTGAAATTATTTTCAAGAGAATTAGTTTTATGCTGCTGTAGTAGATATGTAGAAAATTCACTAAAATAAAATATATGAATAAATAATTGTTTAGTAGTGATTCATAGCCATAATTGATAGCTGTTAATAAAAATTAAGGTTCACTAAATAAGTTGAAAAACAAAATAATAAGAAATACATATTAGATGAAAGGATATAAAGTACCGCCAAAAACAATTTACTCCAACACCTCCTTTTCCCTTTATATATAAAAATAATAATATATAGGTAGTAGTAAATATAGTATATATTATATAAGGCAGAAATTGTAGTACGCTTACATTTGGATATGCACAGGAAGGAATAGCCATATGCATGTAGCATTCCCCATACTAAACTAAAGTATTATATACCTTCCTGGATTCCAGTTAAAAAAAAAAAAAAAAAACCAGAGCAACTCCCATTATATTGCAGAGTCTAGATCGTGTAAAAGGAAGTGCAGAGACTAGGGTGCATTCGATTTGAATAGAGTTCGAATAATGCACAATTCGAAATTACTCAACATAAAATATTTGATCTTGAGTTCGACTTCAGTTTACCTTATTCAAACTCAAACTTGATTTTGATTTTAATTAAATCTAATCGATTCTAATCAATTTCTATCGAGTCCATTCAAGCTCGCATAATAAAATTAATATTTACATATAATTTTAAACAAATAATATAATCGACATTTTACAACAATAAAAATAAGAAATAAGAAATATATATCTTATAAAAAAGCTCGATTAGGCTCATTGATCCTTCATGTACAAGAATTTGGAACTTGAGTTCGATTTGTGAGATCAAATGAGCAACTTAAATTCAAATTCGAACTCGATTGAAGTGAATTCGAATTGAGTTGTTGATTGAGTAGTTTGCGAGTTCAAATTTAGCTATATTTGATTTAGCATCACCCTCAGTGAAAACTAGTGAGAAGGTAGAAGTGGGGTTTGTTATTGTTGGCCTGTGCAGGTGTTTTTAATTAGCATTAAGTTAAGTGCTTATTTCACCTTGTTAATTGATTTTTATTTTCTAAACCATTTGTTGTTGATGGTACGGTACAATTGCGAAAGATACCACCTTGTAGATACATCGGTTTAAACTAATGTTTTGAAAATCGGACTGGATTGACCGGTTCAATCAATCAAATCGCAAACTAGTCATGCCTTCGCTTCGATTCAATGAATAATTCGAAAATTAAATTGAACCGATCAAACACAATCGAATCGAGTTTTTTTTAAAATAAAAAACTGTCATTATAAAAAAATTTAAAAATAAAATTATGCTTTTTTAAAATAAGTGTGTCAGTTGCCGAAATGACCGAAAGAAATGGAAAAAATTATCCTCGTCCCTGTATAGCATTGTGCGGCAATAGACAGGTTAAATTTTAAAAAAGTTTTCTCTTGCTCATTGCATAATACTATGTGGCGATTGAGAAACATTTAAAAAAAAAAGTATCAAACTAAAGTGTTTGACACTTAAAAGAAAGAAAAAAAAAAAACATTCCCCACATTTGATTGGAAGAGGTCCCCGAACACCCCCACTTTTGAGATAATTTTGAGAAATTAGCCCTTCCTTCCGTGTAATTCTTTCATTTTCTCTCGTTACTTATTTTTAATTTTCTTTTTCCTATTTCCAAAATTCCAAACAGGTTCTCTGGTCGCATTGTTAATTAAAAAAAAAAAAGAAGAAAAGTTCGTATTAGGTTGAGCTGATAATGTGACGACCTTGAGACTTAACAACCAGAGTATTTATTATCTCTAGTTTTTTTTTTTTTAAATTTAAATTTTCTGCTTCTTTTAACTTTTAGTGTCCATGTTTTAGTAGTAGGATGATGTATATATTTATATAAATTTTTTGAAAAATTGGGATGTTGGAGGAGGTTATAGCCGGACGAGACAACCCACCCGTTGTTGCGGCACTCTGAAGATATAGTACTAGGAGGAGGAGGGGTACTTAGAGAGTAGAGAGAGAGCAAAAGTAAACAAAGAAATAAAGAAATGAAGTAGATGTTGATGGGATCGCACCAGCAACGACTACAGCGACGACATCAGCAGCAGCAGCAAAATCCCAACCATCACTAACTGAACCCCCAAATTACATCAATTAGAGTGAGACATCATCCCCCAAACCCCCATTTTCCTCTTTGCTCTTCCTCATCTCATCTCATCCCTTCGCATCTGTGTTTGTTGTGCTACTGCTACTATTCATATTCCATCAACCATCCCATTCTACTCCCATCTCATGTCTCCAGATCTGTATTTCCCTCAGGTTTCACCCTTCTCCTTCCTCTAATTGCTACTATTTCAGGTAAACCTCCCTCCCTCCGCCTAATTTGCTTCTCTCCCTCTCTCTCTTATTCCTTTTGTTATTATTATTTTGCCATTCTCCTTGCTTTCTCATTCTCCATTGGTTATGCCCCCGATCTTTGGCTGTTTCTCTCCTTTTTGCTCCAAATGGTGAAATGGGTCTGCCTTGTTTTCTCGATTTGATGTCAAAGTTTGTACTTTTGTTTGAGGTCTGCCATTATGAACTGGATAAATGTATGCCAATTTACATAGCTGTCTGTTATGGTGGGGTTATCAAATTTAGGCAGTTTCTCCTTGAATTATTTCTCGCTGATTTGCATTCCTGGACTGTCCAGAGCTCAGAATGACTCGGTTGAAGCTTTAACGGTGGAAGGGGAAAATATACAAAAGGAAACCCTAGTGGAGTTGTTACTTCTTGGTCTGGTAAAAGGGCTGCTACCTATATATTAAGAAAAAAATAGAAAAAAAAGTGTTTTATTTGGTTTGATCTAAGTCCCATCTGTCTTACATCTCCATTTGGCCTTGCTGCTGACTTGTCTTTATTGATTTTGAAGAAAACGAAATGCCAATCCTAGCTGTTGACTTGCTGCTGACTTGCGGTTCTTTGCCCTAGCTGTTGCTCGCTTCACGTTTGCAATATCTATTTGTGTATGTTGATTTATGCTTCTTTATGGAAAACTTTTGGTTTTGCAAAAGATGCAACAGTTGTTCCATGTGATCTACCCCCGATTGTCACTAATCTATCAAGGCCGTCGAGTTGGTGTGTTTTTCAGGCTTTGCATTGTCGACTTTCTCTACTTACATTTGTCAAAGATAGTGTGCATATATTAGAACATTCTTAGATGCTTGTTGCTTCCAAATCTTTCATATGTTTAGTATTTGTCACGGTATCTGTTGATTATCTGTCTCTATCTGCCTTCCTTTAACGTACTCTTTTGACCATCCCTATATTATTTCTTTCAAACTCATACTGTGCTTGTTTGGGGTTTGTGTAGGAGTGTGTTGGATCAAATGAATGTAAATTTGTTTTGAGATCTATTTGTGAGAATCATAGTTGTGGCTATCCCCATGTAAATGATCTATTGGTTATAGTGTGGGTTGTACACTTTCATCGAAGAAACTTCCCTGAAATTAAGTCCGTGAATTTGAACTTTAAAACTTAGGTTTAAGCGTGAAGAGGGACCAATTGCAAGGGCTTGTCCTACATGATGTGCATTACTGTGAATAGGAAGTTCACAAAATATTTTGGGACTCAAATTGCAAGAAAGAAAGTTTTTGCTTCATGACATTCATCGTGCATTTTGAGATTTTTTTCTCAATTAGTGATCTACCCTCTTATTTGGTTCATGCTACTGAGATATGGATAGCCCATCCATTTTCTTCTTTGGATAATGAGGGAAAGCAGCTTCTGTTGCCACGTAATGATTGGTGTATGGTTTGTTTCTCAGTCAATTTGCCAGTTATTGTTATTGATTGCACACACCATAATTACTGTGTTGCTCTTATTTCAATAATTTTGTCATGCATTCTGCAACATGAAGCATGTTTTTGACTGACAACATTTTCCTTGGCTCATATGGGGATATTAGATTTCAGAGCCTTACATAACAGCTGCTACAGAACTTGTGCTTCATAAGTGCATGATAAGAACTCGGGATGGGTTCTAGATTTCCATCTCATCAGCTTAGCAATGGCTTGTATGTATCTGGCCGGCCTGAGCAGCCGAAAGAACGGACACCAACCATGAGCTCTGTGGCCATGCCATACACTGGTGGTGATATCAAGAAGTCTGGAGAGCTTGGAAAGATGTTTGATATTCCTGTTGATGGCTCTAAGTCACGGAAATCTGGACCTGTAACCAATGCTCCTTCAAGGACTGGATCATTTGCTGGAGCTGCCTCACATTCAGGACCAATCAATCCTAATACTGCTGCTAGAGCCAGCTATTCCACCTCTGGTCCAGTATCGTCTGCAGGAGCATCTGGTTCAGCATCAATGAAGAAATCAAATTCTGGGCCTTTGAGTAAACATGGGGAACCTATAAAAAAATCATCTGGCCCACAATCTGGTGGGGTCACCCCCCTTGCCCGCCAAAATTCCGGTCCACTCGCTCCAGTTCTTCCTACAACAGGACTAATTACTTCTGGTCCAATCTCTTCTGGTCCGTTGAATTCATCTGGTGCCCCACGTAAGGTCTCTGGTCCTTTGGACTCAATGGGGTCAGTCAAAGTACATGCCCTTCTGTTGCTAACAACCCAGCTGTGACTACTCTTAGTCAAGAAGATGACTATTCCTTCAAGAGGAATTTTCCAAAGCCTATCCTGTGGGCAATGATCTTGCTGTTCATCATGGGTTTCATTGCTGGTGGCTTTATCCTTGGAGCCGTGCACAATGCTATTTTGCTCATTGTTGTTGTTGTTCTCTTCGCCATTGTTGCGGCGTTATTCCTTTGGAATTCTTGTTGGGGGAAAAGAGCTATAATTGGTTTCATTGCCAATTATCCTGATGCCGAACTGAGAACTGCAAAGAATGGGCAATATGTCAAGGTTTCAGGGGTAAGTACTTGTTAATTCTGATTTATAGTACTTCTATTCTACTAAATTTTTTATTCGTTTCCATAGTTGAATTGGCGACATCATGAATCACCCCCAAAGCTATTCTCCGTACTTGTACCATAGAATGTTCAGCCTCGCAGAGGCATGAAAATGAAAAAGATTCCAGTTCCTCTGAGAGAGAGTTACAAGGCCCTCCCATTCAGTGTTGTCTTCTACTGTAATGTAGGGACATACGAATAGCTATCTCAATCTAACTTCGTCTTGAAACAAATGCTTGCGCCGCGAGTAACATCTACCATGTATGAACGCCTGTCTTGAAGGTCTATGGTCCTAGCGGCCAATAACTGCTATGTTGCTCATAAGCTGATGCTAGTCCAAAGACCACTATTGGCTTTTTGCTGGCCAACAAATAGCAACTTCAGAATGGTTACATCCTCTTTTCCTTCTGTATCCCCATTTCCCTGGAAGGAGTGCTATCAGTTGGAGGAGGATGTACTTGGAGCTTGGGCAAATTTGAATTCTGATTCAGCTTTAGATGTTAGAGGCCGTGTGATGAGTGATCCTGCTTTCATTTTGTTTTATAGAAATTTAATTAAACAATAATGGTTTTGGATTGCTTCAGAAATGTTTTTGTGTCAAAAATGCATAGGATTTTTGGCCATTCTTATTAGTGTGTTTTACCTCATTGTGTTTAGCCTTTTCTCCTGTTGCTGGACTTTTATTGAAGTGCCTTTTATAGCTTTTGAATCTGGTGGTTTGATCTCTTATGCTAATGGTTAAATTATGGTCAAACTGCAAAGGTGGTGACTTGTGGAAATGTACCCCTGGAATCATCCTTCCAAAAGGTGCCAAGATGTGTCTATACTTCTACAAGTTTATTTGAGTATCGAGGTTGGGACTCAAAAGCTGCAAATCCTACCCATCGTCGTTTTACGTGGGGGCTTAGGTCATCAGAAGTACGTTCCTGTACTTAGCTTCTCAATCTTTTTTAATTACATACAGCAATATTCCTTTTTTTCCCCTTTTTGGACAGGTAAGAAGCCTTCTTTAGGGTAGCAGAGTTCTATCCCGATCCTCTTTTCTTGTTACATGCTAAAAATTTTTTAGATGTTTCTGGTGGTACATGCTTTTCTTGTTGCATTGCAGGGATCATGACAAAGATTTTGAGAATTCCTCTATGTTTGACTTATTTGCAGAGGCACGTTGTTGACTTCTACATCTCTGATTTTCAGTCTGGTTTGAGAGCTTTAGTTAAGACAGGCTATGGTGCTAGGGTGACTCCTTATGTGCAGGAATCCGTCGTCGTTGAAGTCAATCCTTTGAACAAGGAGCTGTCTCCTGACTTTATCAGATGGTTGGGGGATAGGAATCTTTCGAGCGATAATCGAGTGATGCGGTTGAAGGAAGGGTAAGCCTTCTTATTCATCAAAATTATTGCCATGTTGCCAATGTACTTGCGAAGTTTCATTGTAATACTAGAAGTGCTCTCCATATAATAATGGAGTGATAATTCAAATCTGCTCTGACCTTGTTGTGGTACAGTTTTTGATGACTTGTATTCACATTTTAGAGAAGCTACATAACCTAAAGTAGAATTGTGAACCGTTTAACCATAAGGGGGATTAACAAAAAAAAAGAAAAGAAAAAAGAGGAAACTGGAAAAGAACGAAAAAAAAGGGATGATGCTTTTTCCATCTGCTGGGGTGTCTGAAATGCTTTTTTTTTTTTTTTTTTGTTGGCTTAGGTACATTAAAGAAGGGAGCACGGTGAGTGTGATGGGAGTTGTGCAGAGAAACGAGAATGTGCTGATGATAGTTCCGCCTCCAGAGCCGTTCACAACAGGATGCCAGTGGAGCAAGTGTATCTTTCCGGCAAGCTTAGAGGGTGTGGTGTTGAGCTGCGAAGATGCATCAAAGATAGATGTGATCCCAGTATAATTAAGTGGATTTGGTTTTCGTTTCTTAATGACATCGACTGGTTTTGGGTAATTTGCTTTGTGAAGGTTTTGTTGTCTTGCAATATAGGTAGTGGTTGTAGAGGAGTGCAAAAAATATAGTGGTTGATTGAGATGTCGTTAGTTTGTGCATGGTTTTTCTTTTCTCTCTTTCTTTC
This sequence comes from Coffea humblotiana, assembly GCA_023065735.1. NCBI lineage: Eukaryota > Viridiplantae > Streptophyta > Magnoliopsida > Gentianales > Rubiaceae > Coffea > Coffea humblotiana. The sequence goes on from CM041211.1 coordinate 171,222, forward strand.
TCTGCTTTTTTTTTTTTTTTAATTGTTAAATCCTTTGAGCAAGGGGGGTTTCATTTTATTAATTTCTTATACTAGCATGAAATGAAAGGTTTTGTACCGGAATGGTTTATATATAGTAGCAATTGGAAAACTTGATGCTGTATATACATGTTTGAGCAGATTCTATTTGTTGGTGTTGGTGGTTAACAAGCAGTACTTGATATATTTGGAAAAGAGGGTGGAGAAGAAAGGCAATGGTGGGGGGGATGGAATTGGATGTGATATGATTAAAAGTCTGTGTGTGTGTGTGTGCGGTCTTCTCCTAAGATAAAAAACTGGCCACCCAAAATCCCTTTGTGTGTTTATTTTATTTTATTTTATCATACGGCAACAACTAGTTTAGTCTACTTCTAGTCTAACCTATTCTGACGGGGGAGAGGTTTAACGGGATCATCATCGGATCAGATGAGTGTATTATGCACTTATACGGATTTATAAGAAATGTAGTGGTACATTGATGGGAGACAATTGATGGAAGAGAATGGTTGAACGCTTGACGTTCCTTTTATCAAGATTTTAAAGTCTTTAATGGTAGCCAAAAGCTTAAAGCCTAAAGGATCAATGGTTAAAATCCCTTCGTGTTGGAGTGATTAAAGTTAGGCAGCCATATTTGAAGTACCAAAGTACGCTACATACCTATCTGGGATTGGAAGGATTCCTCTTCTGCGAAGCCCCAACCTCCAACCACATGTACTATACAAGAGTCGAGCGACCAAACTTGGCTACCTTAAAAAATGAGTAGTTAATTTCTCTACATTATAGTAAAAAAAAAAAGAGAACACCAATTTTTTCTTTTTGTGTATAAAATATCATAATTTCATTAAAATTTAGACACCACTGACCATTTAACTGGCAGGGAAAATGGCATTTTTGGTGCCTAGCAAATTCGATCCTTTATCTATCACTGTGATCATTTTAGTTTTTTATTTCTGTCAAAAAAATGATTTCTAATGAAAATTTGAAAAATTCTAACTGAATTAGTGACGTGCACTGTTAAAAATGATCGTTCAGGGGTCATGTCTATTTTTTTTTCTTTATGTGTCACCGGATACCAATTAGGGCAGAGTGTTTTTTTTTTTTTTTTTTTTTTTGGGTTTAACCAGCATACCAATTCATTAGAATTTTTTAAATTTCATTCATTACAATGCTTAGATGGGGGTTTTTTTTTTTCTCGTTCCAAGTTCCAACTAGGGTCTCGCGACACGAGAGACCAACGTCGCCATTTTCTTTGTAGTATTACGAAACCGCGGAACGCGTAATACATTCATATCATACCCCCAAAAAAAAAAGAAAAAGAAAAAAAAGAATCAATGTGCTTGGAGGACAGCGGGAGCAGATGGTATTTGATTTCTGTCAGTATTCAATTCAAAGTCTGGACACACTGGAGCTCCCATAATTTGTCACATTTTATTGATTATTAAAGGGGCGAGAATGGTAATATAATGATTGTAAGGATGAATGTGCACATCTTCTATGAATGAATTGATGAGAGAAGAAGACGAGTGGATGATGATGGGTCATGGATCATAAACGACTACTATTATATTTCATACTACAACAACAACAGAGAAGATGATGACGAGATCGCGACATTGTTGATATTGAGATTTGACATATGGGGAGGCCAACGGCAGCTACCGCCAAGCAGCATAAAACCGCCGCCGCCAAGAAATTGGTGTTGCCCTCCATAATAGGCCTACTGGGTTTTGCTCTAATCGCAGATCTACTTTGGGCCGCCTCTTCTCCTTCTCCTGCCTCCTCCTCCTCCACGCCCTTCGCCGTCATCTCCCATTCTCCCTTCCCCAATCACACCCATTCCGCTCCCGCTACCTTCAAGGTCCCCCTCCTCCTCCTCTTTCTCTCACATTTCCTTCCCCCCCCCCCCCCCCCCCCTCCTGCAAATTTCATATCTTTAGAGCAAACAACCAAAATAATGATAATAATAAACTCATAAACCCTAACACGAATATTTAGCAGCAACTCTAATTCTGATTTTTCAGTATTTATGTACCAAACCCCAGGCTGCTTTCCACTGCTACTGCTTCTGCCTTTCTTTCTTTTCATTTTCCGAGTGCTTTATTTCCCCTTGTGTACACTCTCATTTATGCAGGACAAGGACGCCGCCGACAAACATGTAAAGACCAATCAGAGGTTACTATCGGCTACCTTTTCTGATTTGCCAGCTCCCCTCTTGGAATGGGAGAAGATGGCCCCTGCCCCCGTCCCTCGTCTTGACGGTGCTGCCATTCAGATCGGCCATCTCCTTTATGTCTTTGCGGGATACGGAACCATTGATTTTGTAAAACCCATTCCCACCTCTCCTTTCTTACTCTCTCTCGATTTACACCGTATATTTCCTACCTCAACTTGATTCACTATATCATCCCTTTATCTCTCTGCTATAGGTGCATTCTCATGTGGACATTTATAACTTTACCGACAATACATGGGGAGGAAGGTTTGATATGCCTAAAGAGATGGCCCATTCACATTTGGGTATGGTAACAGATGGGAGGTATGTTTATGTAGTTACTGGGCAATACGGCCCTCAGTGTAGAGGGCCTACTGCACGAACATTTGTGCTTGACACACAGACGAAGCAGTGGAGCAACATGCCTCCTCTACCTCTCCCTAGGTATGACTGTTCCATTCCGCCTGGTTAGTTTTATTAATCTTCGATTTTCTCGAGCTTTCAATCTATTTATTTCTTTTGCATGACTTTATCATCCAAATGCCTCGTCTTGTCCTGCTTCTATTTTGAGTTATGAATTCTCAAGTTGTTATTCTTCGTTGTGTGTGTAAATTCTGCTATTTGGACTTGGTTTTCTTGGGGACCAAATATTTCTTGTCTAGCACATAGTGTTGCCGTCCGTCTTACTTAATGAAGAGCATGTTTGAAGCTGCACCTTTACTTTTGAGGGCAAGTTGGGTGTTGAATGGCCCTCTCCAATGGTTGTTAAAATGAAAGATGTGATGTGATTTTCTGCATGTACTGAATTCACTTTCCACTAGGTGTATCCCAGAACGCAACTGTGGTGTGGCTGTCACTTCTGTACATGTCTTTGTTAAAGATTTACTCAGATAATTTCAGGTATGCACCTGCAACTCAACTCTGGAGGGGAAGACTTCATGTGATGGGTGGCAGCAAAGAGAATCGTCATACACCTGGATTAGAGCATTGGAGTATTGCGGTAAAAGATGGCAAAGCTTTAGAGAAGGAGTGGCGGACTGAGGTTCCCATACCCCGTGGTGGACCTCACAGGTTTGTTCCCACTACTTACCTGGAATTAATTGTATGTCACGTTAAATAAAACAGTTAATCTGTTTGTGGGGATGAGAGTAATGGCGGAGAAGAAAGTTTGTTCAGGTTCTGTCTGTAAGAGTTCCTTTTTTTCGTTGGTTTATTTTCCAGAGAGGTTAGATTTCACTACATAAAAATTTAAGTTTGCATTTGGTTTCTCCTCTTATCTGTACAATCGCGCTTTCTGTTGCTGGGAATTTAAATGTCAAATAATTTAGAAAGATCAGATTTAAACATGCAAGTGTTTGATTTGTAAAGATTTGAATTTATTAAGGAGTCTATTCTCATGTTAACGTGACCATTCTATGTTGCTTGAATTTCTGATGTAATTAGACAACAAAGTTTTGTTAGCTCAAATTTGGTCTCACAACTGTATTTATGGATGACTACTGTTTCCGTCAAGCTATGCTAAAACAATGGAAGGTGAAGAACTTATCTCTGATATTTATCGTGCAATAGGGCTTTATTCTATAATTGATGGAGATTTTCTTAAAAGACATTAGAGAAAACACTAAGGACAATTCAGAAGCACTAGTTTTTCAATTTGCAGTTGTAATTTCAATGGAATTTCCAGCACGAGTGAATGATCTTGTTGTTTCTGCTGTAAAAACCACATTCATGCAGGGCTTGTGTCGTGGTTGATGATCGATTGTATGTCATAGGTGGTCAAGAGGGTGATTTTATGGCAAAGCCTGGGTCTCCTATTTTTAAGTGCTCTCGCAGGAATGAGGTAATATACTTCTTTCGCCTACATTAAGCACTTTTACTCATGAAATATAAAAAAAAAGGAGCAGTATAGTGCTTTATTCTCTTACCAATTATGATTGTGGCAAGTGTCATTTTCTCTAATTGGACTTAATTTTTAATATGTCATGACACCGTTAGTTATGAGCTGATTTATTCACTTCTTCTTTATTAGTAGACTGAGAATTTTGTCTAAAGCAAAGTGAATGTTTTGGAAACATCTAAGATCTATTCTAAAGTATGCAGCTTGAGACTCTTACAGGTTGTCTATGGTGATGTTTACATGCTGGATGATGATATGAACTGGAAGGTCTTACCGCCTATGCCAAAGCCTGATTCACACATAGAGTTTGCTTGGAAAATTGTGAATAATTCAATCATTATTGTTGGAGGCACAACAGAGAAGCACCCTGAAACAAAGAAGATGACGCTTGTTGGAGAAGTATTCCAGTTTCAGTTAGATACACTGGTATGCTTAATGTCTAAAAACTTGATAATTAATGGTCTAATGTTTTTGATGCTAGAAGACGCACCTTCTCCATGGGTGAAGTTCAGCCAAAAAGCCCTTAGTTAAGCTTGTTACCCGTATTCAAAAACTTAGGAAAAACAGTATATAGCCTAGACAAAGACATCAATCGTTGCTATTCTGCTGATGTTTTTCCTGCAATCTTTTACCAAACTCAGCAGATGTAACATTGGAGGTGGATTCTCAACCCCCCCTCTCTTTCCCCCCCCCCCCCAAAAAAAAAAAGTGTCTGTGTGCTCATACAAGCATAAATGTGTACATGTATTCAGCATAATGTGGTGGTAAGCCTAGACTCTCCAGATGCAAATCCGTTACAGCAGGTGTTTGCTTTTGTACTGTGTCAGTCAGTTCTTGAGTATTCTTGGGTCTCTTCTATTTCCGCTGCTGGTTATTTGCAACCGATTTTGCTGGTATCTTCTCATGAAACTTCTTTCTTGATCTGCATTTGACTTTCTGAAATATTTTTCTTTATTTGTTTGTTTTGTTTTCAATCCTGGTTTTGGACTGCTAAAGAAATGGTCAGTCGTGGGAAAGCTTCCTTATCGAGTGAAAACTACTCTTGTTGGCTTTTGGAATGGATGGTTGTACTTCACATCTGGACAACGAGACAGGGGACCTGATGATCCAGCACCAAGGAAGGTCATTGGGGAAATGTGGAGAACTAAGTTACACTTATGAGTTATTTTAATGTATTCAGCATATCTGCATTTTTTCTTTTTGGTAAGTTTAGAAGGTAGGTTATAGTGATAATGATTTGTTTACATTGTCTGGAGGAAATGGAAAAGGGGTTGGGAATTGTGGGAGGGATTAGTTCCATTTTTTGATTACTTTTGTATCTTTGCTGGTATGAGATCGATATGTAGGATTGATGGTTCTTCCAGAGGGGCACACACAAGCATGACTTGGTTCGCCGAGATTCATGAACTTGTATGCAGTGCTCCCGATAAGATGTCAACTGGAACTTTTGATTGTCAAAGTTCATTTCACTTGTTAGAATTGCTTCCTTGATAGTATACAGTTTGGTTTCTTTTTTATCGAAGAATCATGGGTTTGCTGGGGATCTGCACGCACGTTCCCATTCTCCATCACTGGTGTTGTTAATTCCATACTTTATAGTAGCACAACTCAAAAATACAGGCGTATATGATATGATACAGCAGAAATCAAAAGCTGAAAAAGACCACCTAATAACTGGCAGGAAAAGATGCTCCCAAAAACATCCGGAATTTATCAGCCTTAAATTGCAATTCTGTTCAGGGCATTTTCAACTACCATCCGAAAAGGCAAATAACCACTCTGTTCGGCCAGGAGTTCCCCGGTTAGTCCTCTTTTTTTTTTTTTTTTGCCTTTTTAATCAGCAAACCAGTCGCGTCTTTGAGCTACTCCTATTTACAAGCTTCTATTTAATGAAGCTTATCAACAACGATCTTAATGAAGCACTTCCCTAAAAAGAGCTGCTGCTACTATTTACAAGCTTCACAGATTTGCAGCATCCACGATATCTGGCATCATCAAACCCTTTTATAATACTGTATAAACGTTTAGGACAGAAGCAAAAGCTCCACAAGGAAAAGACTGGAATCAAACCTCAACCCGGACGATTCAGCAGGCTGAAGTACGCCATCCACCATCCCGCCAAAGACATACAAGTAGCATCCTGAATTATCCGCACAAGTTTGATGAAATGATCTGCACATGGGATTATCACCCACTGCTCTCAGCCTCTTCCACATTTGTGTGAACAGTCCCGCCCGCGGGAGAGTGATAATGGGTTGCCTGTATGAATTGACGTCCAAAAGCCAAAAGTCATCCTTCCTGTGCCTGCATGAATCCTCGCCTCCATAAATAAGCAATCGACCTCCTAAGATGAGTGTGGCCGAGTGACCAACTCGTGGAAGGGAAAGTCCATGTGGAATACTTTGCAAGTCAATTGGTAACTGTAACCATCTCCAAAAACCCTCGTATGCTTCAAAGAGCCATAGATCGTAAAGCACGTCATAACCCAATCCCCTTCCACCAAATAAGATTGTCCGTGTTCCCCCAATATGAGTTAATGTGTGCCCTGAACGAGATGGAGGAGATGGATGAGTCACAACTTCTACCCAAGTTCCAAAACATAGATTTTCTGACAGATCTAAAACCCAGGTATCACCCAGCCTAACACCAGACATTCCAATTCCGCCATAAATAAGCATCTTCCCCTTGTCAATGCAACACCCAGCATGAGCACCCCGAGGTGGAGGTGCAACTGAACCCACATCAAGCAGTCTCCAGGACAATGTCATACCAGATGTCTCATGCAGTACTATACGCCCAATCCAGGTGTCATTCTTCCGGACCGCATTGTCATTGATCCCTCCAAAGAGGACAAGGGAATCACCAACTACAACACACGAATGCCCAAATCGTCCGCTTGGGATGTCTGAACTGATCTTTTGCCACTTCAATATCCTCCTCAAGTCATTGCCCATATATGCTACCCACGTATCATCACGATGCCGACCTAATGGAAGACAATACGACTGTAAAACCAAGAAGAAACTGATTGATTCAAAGTAGAGTAGGATCAACGTAACATAAAGTAGAGACTCTAACACATTGATCCAGCTGATTCATTTTGGACTATGGTCCAACAGTTTTTTTTTTTTTTGGAAGATCATGCTCAAAGAATCCAAAATTGAAAGAAAACACATTTGCGAGTTGAGTTTAAGTCACCAAGAGACTAACTCAGAGCAAGAAAATGTTATGAAATGACGTCAAGGCTAAGATGGATCCAACAAGAAAAGCAATCACAGAATCTGTGAGCTTATATGCAAAACCAGGGTTGGAATTGGGAAAAGAACAAGAAAAGCAATCACAAAAGAACAATCTTTAGGGGCCAAAGAAAAAAAATTCATCTTTTGCGTACCCAAAAAAAAAAAAAAAAAGAGGAAAAGAAATAGGGCAAAAGAAAGAAATACTTAAAAGAAAAACGAGGGAGTTTAGTTTTCTTTTTCCTTTCATTTTAAAGAAAGAGAGAGACAGACCTCCCTCGCAGCCGCCACCAAAGAGAAGCAAACATCCAGACACAAAATTAAGTGAATGAGAAGCTCTTGGGCTGGGGACCATGTCGGGGGCTGGCGGTGTTGCAGGTGCAGCAGCAGCCAAGAGCCTCCTACAATAGACAGAATCCAACTGGTGGAGCTGCTGATAGAGGTTCTGCCAAGCGATGGGGATTGATGGGTCATGGGCCTTGATGAGGTCATCGACGGAGGAGGAACCCCAGTCGCGCCTGCAGATGGATTCCCAGAGAGCGTCGGAGTAAGCAAGAGACCTCAATCTTCTGCAAGTCATCCCAAAGCAGAGGATTGAGTCTATTGGAAGACGCAACAAGATGGAGAAGATGTGGTCATCCGGTATTCTGCACACTGTCGCTGCTGCTGTACCTGGTGATGATGATGATGATGATGATTCATTGCTGCTGCCGTTGCTTCTTCTTCTTTCAGCCATGGGTGGGCGGCAAGAGGGAGTATCGGAGCAACCTGATTGCTGTATGTCTGCAACCCTTTCCCTTTCCTTTCCTTTGCTGCAGCCTGCTGGGCTACTGATTGGTCTGTCTCTTTACTCTTGTTTTGGTGGTGGTGGGGGGCCACTGCAGTGCCCGCTGAGACTCTCTCGGGTGCGGGCAGAGGGGAGAACTCTCTAGTTTTTTTTTTTTTCTCTCTTCTTCCTCCTTTGATAATTGATACCACAACAACTACTGTAAATTTCCTCTACAGTTTGTCTCTTCTTCGTCTTGCCTTGTTCTTTCATTTTATAAATCCACTGATTGGTCTCCACTTGTATCCGGCAGATTTTGTTAGTCTACTTCACCCACCGGTAGTAATTCTGGTTAATACAACATTACCCTCCTTTGGGTGAAGAAAGGACGAACACTCTTTTTTTTTTTTTTTAAAGGCAGGTAAAGTAGTTAGTTAGTTAGTTAGTTGTTCTTCTTTCCTTACGATTGCAATCACGACTTCAATCTGGAGCTTGCTAACACCATTTTCTTTTTCTTTTTTTTTTTTGGCAAAGTCCAAACTAAATTTGCCATATTCAGCCTTGCCTTTGTAATTCTCTGTTTTGTTATCATCCAACAGCTCATCTCTTTTCGTCATACTCTTTTATCATCCAACAACTCTTTCTTTGCCATATTCCCCTACGAACACATCACAATCTTTGTCCCAAAAATGTGGACCGTCACACCTCATCTGTTTTTCCGGCTAATATTACACAGAGTCTTAAGAAGCTCACATGAGCCCTTCCAAAAAAAAAACACATTTTATTTTTGTAAGTTGTACAGACGACCTTTATTTATCAACTTCCAGAGGGCTGCCTTGGCTTCTTCCAGCGTTTCAGCTGAATGCCCCTCTTCAAAAGATATCCTTTGTATGTTGAACTGCAGCATGGCAGTAAGGGTGCAGTAAGTAAAGACAATCAATAGCTTCGACGAACTAATATAATATATAAAATTGCAACTCAAGGAGGGGTACAGAACCTGTGCTCCCTGGCGGACACGGATATCAGTCCCCTTGCCTATCAATTGATATGAGAGCAGCATCATCCACTTCAACTTCTTGAGACAACAGCTCTTTCAAGGGCTTTGAAAAGATTGCATTCAGTTCCTGCTCAGCCAAAAGCACATTAGAATTTGAAGACCCTTTTACCCACTCCTGGGGGGCAGGATAACAAAGATCCAACCATTCTCCAGCGCAAGGCATGGTGTGGTGTGGTATATCTTACCAAATGACAGCCAATTTTATGTTGAGCATATTTATCATATTATAAAAGAAAAATAGCAGAGAGTCGAAAATCAAAGCTGTTCAGATGCAAGTCCTATGACCATATCATAAGGTACTAATCTACTCTCTATTTCAACATATATTCGTTAGTCCCATATATAATCACTAACATGAGTTCCAACTAAAGATCCTCTTATGAGCTGTAGATATATGCACATTAAATTTCATCCATAACATATAATCACAACAAAAGTAGTATTAGTTTTAAGCTTGAGAATTGACTCAAGCTTGAGTATATTAATTCCTCTCCTCGAAAAATCCTAGGTTCAAACTCGACAAAAACTTTTAGCTTAATTTCAACACCAGTTCAAGTTTGAGCGTCAATTAAAGGTATAAATCATTTAGGTCGAAAACAGCTTGTTTTGGAAACACTCCACGCTGCCAGCAGAAACAGTCCAGTCATGGTAGTCAAGCTTATGAAAACTGGAAATCCAGCTTGAACAAGGTATATACAAAGTAAATGAGCCAGCTGAAATTGGTTAAACCTAACTCCATCCCAAACCAGCATCCTCCACGTTCACAGCTCTACCAGATAGCTATATCCTATTTCTCTTTGATATGATGACTGCTAGTTCTCTCTTATTTGATGGGAAGAAAAGAATTGTGTAGGACATGCACTCTTGGTGAAAGGCAGAATTAGGGATATAACGAAACAAGAACGAAATGTTAACACTCCATTCTTGAAACGACGAGTGTGCCAAATGACATACCTTCAAATTTTGTTCACCCCCATCAACAGCAATCTTATCAGGCTGAAGAGCCTCGTACTCTTTGACATCAACCCAAGCAACAGTACCAAAGCCCCCAATAAAATATATGTCACTGTAGGTAAATAGCACAAAACCAATCATTATAAAGCTCACGTTGTATAGACAAAGAACATCAAGATACATCAAGGTGACTGCCCTGCACATAAATCCAACTCCGAAAATGGAGTTCCTGCATGACAGCCATCAATGCACAAGATAAAGCATGACATATAAGGAGATCTCCTTAACTTCTTGTTACAGGATATTTACAAATGTCAATCAGACAAACCATTGGGACTCAGAAAATGTAAATGAGCAAGAATATTAAAAAAGGAGAGACAAAGAAAAATTAACTAATCCACAAGTAAACCACCTAAATTTGATTCAACCTTTTTGATGTCAACTATATCTTAATGCTTTTTTACATTTGTACACCAATAAGTTGATACTTTTCTGACTTATAATAAACAGCACGTGTTAAACCAAGTAACTGAAATTAAGTGATAGTAAAAAGTTATAAAAATACATCAGCACCACCACAAAATTTAACATTTCCAGAGGTGAAGAAAGAAAGTTAGCGTGAAATAAAAAGTTAATTAAACCTACCAGAATAATCATAAATTCTGAGAAAATCAGGCCAAAATAGTGAGAATGCTAAGACCAATTAGACGGAGCCATTACAATCTTCTTCCCATTTAGCTGGCAAATGTACCATGTGTATTTTGTTATGATTGACATGTTAAATATGATTTGGCACCACAATGACGAGCTTTCTTACTAGGTGACCATGTCTCATGCTCAGTAACTTCGGGTGACAGCATAAATCCAAAAATGGACTCTGAAAACTGAAAAGATAGTTTGTACATCATCTAGGCAATAACGACCAAATTATGCTAGTTGGATAAATTGGGAAGTGATGCGGAGTTTTATAGGAAAAGGCAACAGTTGTATCCCAGAATCCACCATTGCTCAACTGTTTAACTAGTGCAGCATGCAACATTATACTTTGTCTCCAACCTTATAGTTTCCATCCTAAAGTAGTAGAAGTTTCCCCACTGTTGTGATGGTCCTTGTTGATGCTTTGCTATGTACTGTTTATGAGCCCATTCCTGGTGATCCATACAGGAAAAGTTATAAATGGATACTCACCATAAATAACAAGTAAACAAGTTGGAATGCAAGTTAACACAAAAAGTCACCACTCCATTGAATGCAGAGAGGGGGGAAAGGGTGGAAGACAAGACTGGAAAGGTTAATCAGGTACTTTATCTGATAAAGCAGCAGACAACTCTAAACGCACAGGAAATGACGGAAACAGGTCAAAAGATTCTTGAGACAATAGGAGAAGTAAAAATTATATAACAAAGATCAGAACAAGACAGAAACAAGTAGAGTAACTGTTTCCAATATGACACTGCAATTTGTGTAGCAATGACTTGCAGAACGCAAGGAAGGGGCATGGAAGGTAAGATTCGACTCCTCTGAGCACTGTTGACTAGAGGACGAAATTGTGCTTAGCGAAGTGGGCTACTCATTAGTCTCGAACATTCATATAAGGTCTTTAGTTGATAATTATAAGGAGGGCCATTCCCTCTTTCCCCTTTATATATTAGATTTTCCTTTTTGATCTATCAAACCTTAGAAGAACAATAATTCATCAAGGCATTTAACTGAGTAATCTATCAAAACATGCAACACACAGAGTATAATCTATTTTTAAAATAGCTGTAAAGCAGGATTTCTGAAAAGCCATAGCAAGTGAGACTCACCTGCTGGTCTTCAGGGAGAGGGTAAACATCTCCAAAGATTGTTACCCTTGCATTTGATAGGCTACTCCATCCGGGAATCTAGAAAGCATAAACATTCACGAATCTCATAGAAAAAATAAAATAAAAAACACCAAGATCTTTGAATGTGGTTACTAACCTGCACAACCAGAGTGCATTTGGGGTCAGCTAACAAATTTCGTGTGTGTATGGCCAGTGGAGAAAATGAAAATATAGGGTCTATAAGCAAAACACAGAAACAGTAAACATCAGCTTAAGAAAATTACAATGGAAACAAAACTACCACAGCATTCATTTCAGTATCAGTGTCATAGATAAGGCTTCTGCCATGAAATCCGATTATTTGATGCCATAAGATACTCCATCCCAACCCTCTGCTCCACTTATATGCCATTATTTACCATCAAAAGGAATGTTTATCAACAGCTATCTGCTAGCTACACAGATCTTTCTTCATCTCTCCTTAATTTTTCCCCATGTAGATATTTTTCCTTCTATCTTTCACCACACCAAGGAGACAGATCAGATAGTTTAATTGTCAAAGTTAGATCAAAGTGACAACAAAAAAACCAATGAGAGTATTATGTAACAGTTTCAACTACTGGATATTTTTGACAGGTTTATGGTAAATGTTATACAAAACCGATGTCCTAACCACTTCCACTTCCCTGAGATTGCAAATTGTAGCTTCGAAAGTAATCTTTCTCATTTCAGGCATATTCCCTAACATTGCAAATTGTAGCATCAAAAGTGATCTTTCTCATTTGAGGCATGTTTCCTATGACAATATGTAAGCTTTCTCAACAGTAAATTGTACACATAAAGGCAGCAAAGCAACTTGTCAAAAGTCATTAGAAATGACTAGAACCCCTTCCTGAGGGCGAGAACCAAATGTCTCTCTTATAACAATGTGATTTAATTATGTCTGTAAGGTTAGAAAACAAGTTTCAAAGAAAGTTTTGTTCAGTATGTACTGTACTGTACTGATGGGACATCAAAGTAAAAGGAGAAACTGGAAATAATGAAACTAGAAAAGATACAGACATGTAGTATGTATGTACATAACTAAGTGTACAGCAGTTTTCCAATTACTTACGTCCCGTTGAATCTGGTGCAAAATCTACGAGAGAGCCAAATGGATAACCTTCACGCCGATGGTGCATCCGCGACATCACAGTGCATAAGTGAGCAAACCTAGCCTTCAAATGCCGTCATGTTCAATAGGAGCAAAAGGAGAAAAATTACAGTGAAGTAGAAAACCAAAAAAACCCATTTGTTTTGAACTTTTTTTAGCATATTACTTTAAAAGTATCAAAAGTAATGTTTGTAAATTTTTCTGCAAAACGTTGGTCTTACCTGTTCCATAAGATTACGGACTGCCAAAGCTGGCCTAGGCAAGCCATGAGCTGAGGTGGCACTTTGTACTCCCCCAGATATTGGAGTTCGAAAAAGTCCAGCCCTTGTACCTCCTCCTGTGTTGCTTCCATGTGAGGCCACAGGAGGAGTCATGACAGGCGATGTCGTATCCAAATTTTCTTCACTGGTTTGTTGGTGTTCTGAATTGCCCTTCAGAACATGATAGAAACAATCACAACAAAGTCAAAAAAGCCAGTTAACATAGCCATTTGTTTACTATATGAGGGACACAGGGAAAGGAACTCATGCCACGGAGAGCACAATAAAATTAAGGTTCGTCATTTGCGTGAATGCTTATGAGATAAGATTTGGATATCTGCAATAGAAATCTAAATCTTTGTTTGAACATGAACTGGATTCAAGCGAATACATAAAACAATCTCTGCTTCTATTATCAGTTGATTTCGGAAATTTATTCAAATATGTGAAATTTAATGAAAGGTATGAACTTTATCACATTTGATGAGACAAGGAAAACTGGTTCTGTCATAAAGCAGCACGGGCCAGAACATTCTTCAATATTTTCAAGTGTTTGACCAGCAAATTATGTGCCACGGATGATTCTATGATGTTGCCCGATGACATGTCAATTCATAACAAGACAATTGCTGCGTCAAAAAATCTCTAATCCTGAGAAGGGAAAAAAAATGGAAGACAGGTCCAAACATATCCGAGTGGTAATTGAGCCCGATCAGAAATAAATTGCATTATTGTCCATCTTATTGCGATAGAATGAAGCAGCTTCATTACCCAAAAAGCAACTAGCCTATACCTAACAATAATATCCAGCTAATGCTTTATTTCTTATTCCTCAATCTCCATATTACAAAATCCAGACTTTTTTTTTTTTTTGGTTGCTCTAGGAGAAAAAAAATGATGAAATTAAGTTTAATCAATGAAACCAGAATTACTAATGTATTAGTTAGTATCGTAGAACAGGAGAAAGAAAGTCAAATAGATCTACTGTAATGATATAATTACCTGAGAAGGAAGAGGAAGAGGAGGAGAAAGAGAGTCGTGCGGGAGTAAGTGGAAGGCGTTGGGATTCCCCGAAGAAGCATCTTCTTCGTGGTGGCCCTGATCCTGATGGGAAGGTTTACGAGCGAGAGCGGGCAGACAAGGACTCCGCCCAGAAGCTGGAGAAGAGAAGGAGGAGGAGGAGAAGGAGGTTGTAGTGAGAAAACAAGAGTTAATTTGGGAAGATCCAGGTACAGCAGCAGCAGCAATAATCTTGTTGTCGGTGGTTGTTCTTGACCGAACTGGATAAAAAGAAGGGAAAGACGAAGGAGAGGGGTTATTGTCTGAAAACAGCTTATTATTGTGATTGTGAGGCAGAGAAGCACGGGTAGAGAGAGCTTCCACAGAGGAAGAAGACAGGGATAGAGACGCCGTCTCCATATGCATATGTGTAGCAACTTACTACCTGAGACGCCTTTTAAGTTATTATGAGTGGACTACTAAAGCAGGGATTAGGTACAAAGCAATTAGAGGAGAAAAGCAGGTGGGGAATTTGGGAATTGAATTTGAGGGATGGGGCTCAGGAATGGGGGTCAGGAGGAGGCGGTTTTGGTTCGGCTGCTGTTTTTCTTGTTCTCCATTTCCTTTCTTTTTTACGGGGAAGGGGGAGAAAGCCAGGTACATATTGCAGGGTCAGGCCTTTCTGGCTGAAGGGAATTTTTTGCAACCCGCATTGTCTTTGCCTTTGGCCACGAGGATAGGGCCTAGGGGTGGTCCCACGAGTTGGGATATAATCGAATTGAGTTGGTAACTTGGTATGCTCGAGTCGGCTCGAGTGTGGCACGAAGGATATTTAAATTCGAGCCAGTAATATTATTAGAAGTCAAACTCGAACTCGATGTATGCTTATAAAATTTGAACTCAACTCACATTTGATCAAGTCAAAACAAGCCTTATCGAATTCGAATAAAAAGATTTGAAATTTCATTTTTCTTGGTAATTTTTAGTGAAGAGACATTTTTGTCCTTTGAAAAATTTCATACAACTTAAAACATTTCGTAAATTCAACCATGCTTGTGAGTACAAGTGTAATTTCATAATAATAATAATATATTAAAAATTTTAAATAAAAACTCGATCAGCCACAACGAGCATTCAAGTCTTGCTACTGGATACTTGAATTCGACTTATTAGGGTTATCGAACTACTTGAACTTGATTCGAACTCAGCCAATCTAAGGGCTTGTTTGGAACCTTGGTTTTTTACCAAGTTTGTATAAAACTAGTTTTTTAACAACTTTTGTTACAGGAATCTCAAAAAACCTTCACAAAAAATTTTTTACCTGCACACTTCAAAATATCCAAAACACACAAAAAAAATTCCCTTCCCTTTTTCTTCTTCTTCCTCTCCCACCCCAACCCACCACCACCTCTATCACCGGGCACCACCTCCGCTGCCGGTTCCAGCACCGATCACCTCTTCCCGCGTCGGTCTTCTTGTTTTTTTCCCCTTTTTCTCGCTCTCCCCCTTTACCCGATCTGACCCTCCCCGTTTTTTTCTTCCCCTCTCTCTCCCCCACTCCTCCCCCACCACCCTTCCCCTCTGGCCGATCTAGTCGTGAGACCAAATCGCACTGAGGGAGGATGAGGGTGGCGGGGAAAGGGGAGGAGGGGGGAGAGGGAAAATTGAAAAAAAAATTCTGTTGCTACTTTGTTCGGCAAGAGAAGGAGAGAAAAAAATGCAAATTGAAGGTGGGAATTTCTGTTGCTGCTTTGTCCTTGTATGCTAATCCTCTCAGCGAGCTCAGGCATAACCGGAGCTCCAGCGAAGGTGGGAATTCAAGCAATTGGGTGCTGCACCTAAGAGGGACTGAAATTGGGTGCTGCACCTAAGAGGGAAAATTCAAGCTTCTGTAAAGGGATTCGGCTAGACCCCGGGTGAGGGAAGGGGAGAGGGAGAAGAGGGGTGGCAGGGGAGGGAGAGATAAAGAGTTGGAGATGAGGAGAGAAACAATGCAAAAAAAAAAAGAAAAAAAAAGTTCTCTGTTTGTTGCTTCATTGGCAGTTTCGGGAGAGGGAACATGGGAGGGAAGAGGAAGGGGAAGGGGGGAAGAGGAAGAGGAAGGGGAAGAGGGAAGGGGGAGGGAGAAGAAGCGGGAAGGCGGGGGGGGAGGAGGAGGAAAAGAAAAAGAAAGAAAGGAAAAAAAAAAGAAAAAATAAAAAGTAAGAAAAAATAAAAGGAAATCTGTTGAAAATGAAAAGGAAAAAAGTTTTCAATCTTATAAAAGTTTTTTTACAACTTCTACAGTGATCTACAGTAATGTTTTAGACAAACTCCCAAAAAACTCAGGTTCCAAACGGGGCCTTAGTTCGAGTCGAGTTTTTGATCGATTACAACCTTACACACGAGGACACCGGAAAAAACACAGACAACTGGTCAATTCAATTTAGAACACAATTTGAATATTGATAAAATGAAATTTGAGAAAAGCAAATAAGATTCAATCTTGAAATTTGATAAACAATTTGGGAATGAAAATTGTTTGGTCAATGTTTGCAAAAATTTTCCTTTTTAAACTTGAACATTTCTCTACCACTTTCTTACCTAGAGATAAGATTCTTTTTAACATATGGTAATGAAGAAGAAATATCAACTCCCCTTCCCCACGAAAACTTCATGCTCAATTGTGTTGGCAAATATACTTTTAATATCACAATATTTTTTGCGAATATAGCAAAGTTATTTACAAAAAGGTATTCTCCTCGAGTGAAACTTGTGTGATGATATTTGATTTGACATAAGAAGGGTAAGTTCGGTGGATGCGATGTTGTCACGACTTTAAAGTTTAAATTTTGATAATAAAAGGGATCGAAAATTATGATTAAAAATTTTAATTGTTTATCGAATCATTAGATCACTTAAACCATGTGAAAGTTATTTATGGTGTGATTGAAAATAGCGGTCAAGTTTTTAAATTACGAGTGCTTTTTTTTTAATAAGTGTCTAATGACCACTCATTGATGCACCTATTATTATATTTAACTTATAATGTAAATATAGATACTAATAATTATTATCCTCATTTATATTTATACACTTTTTTTTAATTAATTTTATTCTTCTAAAAATTTAACATCTCGAATATACTTAATGAGTAGATAGTGAACAATCATAAAAGAAAAAATAAATAAATAACGTGAACACTTGGACAATAGGATAGTAAACAAGGAAGTTCGCACTTTAGCGAGCAGGCCCAACATGATCAACTTAATTGTGGAATAAAGGCCGAAGCCCACTACCAATCATTGTGCGGGCATAGATTAGACGATTAATGATTGAGCCCAAAACTGCTGTACTATAAACCCTAGTTCTTACTGGCTGTAGCTGTACCCAATTCATCCAAGAAGTGAAGCAGCAGCAGCAGCAGCCTCCGGCTAGCGAGCAGGGCTCTCTCTCTCTCCCTCTGTAAGTTTCTAAGTCAGTTTTGTTTAAATGATGCCTACCATCATCGCCTTATCAATTGCCAGCTTTTTATTTCTTTGCATCGTTAAAGGCAGAGAAGGTTTTAGAAATGAATCGTTCATATAAATAACTTTCTATTTTTTTTTTGAAGAAAATGTTATCGAAGTTTGATACATCTTCGTATCGTATCTGTGTGAGATGGGGGGCTGCTGATTTTTACTGATTTAAGAATTCGACATTTACGTTGTGTTGTGTTGTATTTCCTCTATATGCATTTCTTTTTACTTCTTTTATTTGTTTATTTATTTATTTTTATAGTTTTTGTTCCCAAAAACTGCCGCACATCTGATGTTTGTGTTGGACTTAACAACCTGGTGCCCCAGTTTTTTTTTTTTTTTTTTTGAAAAAAATGTACTGCCTTCTGATACCACAGCTTACGATCGTTACTTTCTGGGTTTTATTTCTTCGTAGCCTTAGTGTTTATTGATTTCCGAAAGCATGCATTTTTTTAAAAAAAAAAATTTTGTGGTGTCATCTTTTCATTATTACCATTTGCAGGATATATTCTGAGTTTGCTGCTAAGCATGTATTTATTGTCAATGGCCGAGTGTTGCATCTAATTTTGTCTTCTTTCCGTTCATGCAATCGAAGAAACCGGGTGAATTTTTCTCACTCATTAATATTTACTGTTATAGTAGTTGGATGCTGAGGGTGCAGGGTCTGGTGATTGTACTTGTGGTAAATGCAACATCTGCAGTTTTATCACCCACTAGTTTCCTAGTGGTGAACTATATGCTATACTCGAAGTTACATGTGACAACACTTTCTTGCTTCTTCACCACCTGTTCTTATGTAAATTCATGTATTACCCTCGAATTGCACACGTCTTTCCTTGAGAATGTGGATCGAGTAGCACCAGCGTTTTGGTTTGACAATTATGTTCTCTGACTTAGATTATTTTTTATGCTTTTCAACATGATTGTTTAGCAGCACGTTTGCCCTTCTTCTTACACAGAGATGGCTGAAGAACAAGCAAAGGGAGTCCCGGAGTCAGTATTGAAGAAACAGAAGAGAAACGAAGAATGGGCATTGGCCAAAAAGCAGGAATTTGAAGCTGCTAAGAAGAAGAACCTTGCCAACCGCAAGCTCATCTACAACCGAGCTAAGCAGTATGCTAAGGAGTACGCCGAGCAGGTAGCCTTTTCTTACTTTCATGGGACCTTTGACATTGTACTCAAAACTTGTTATTTCTGTTCAGCAAAGGGAGCTTATCAAGTTGAAGCGTGAAGCAAGGTTGAAAGGAGGCTTTTATGTCAACCCGGAAGCCAAGTTGCTTTTCATTGTTCGCATTCGAGGGTATGTGTTAATATTTGATTTATCAACCAAGTTTGGTTTGCTAGTTCTGAATGAGTTAAAAAAAAATATTCTGACTTTGTGTATTGCAGTATCAATGCTATGCATCCAAGGACCAAGAAGATTTTGCAGCTTCTGCGCCTGAGACAGGTGATTTGCGGATATATACCTGTGTTGGCTCATTGCTCTTGTTTAATAGTTTAGAAAGCTTTATGTATAAAATAATTCTGGCAGGATCTAGGGTGGTTGTGTTTTTAGTTATTTCTACCAAGTTCAGAAATGACTTGACAAATACTTTCAGTTTCTAGTTAATTGCAACTAGTTGAGAAACGACTTTTTGTCCCTGATACATGTTGAGGGTTAAGTTCAGAATGCTCCTGTCGTCCAAGTTTCTGAAAATAACTGTGAAATTGTAAGTTCCATTAGATCATTCTCCAACTGCTCAGCCACATGATTTTGGTGTCATTAGGCAATGCACGGGCAGTTTGCTGATATGCGAAATTTGTACCATTGATCTGCAGTTGATTTGCTGATTTATTTGGTTGGTGATGAATCATCACCGGTATCAGCCTAATCACAGCTTTGTCATTGTTGAACTGAAGCAACGTGCATTTGGCTTTTTAAGGAGCTGGAGGAATTTTGTAGCATTAAAACAGTCATTTATTCATGTCAAACTCAATAAGACATTGGCAACCATAAGTTATTACCGGATTTATTGTTTCGTACATTCTCCTAGGGGCTTTTTATTCAATGATTAATGCGTGATCATCCTGATTAATTTGATAGCAATAACAAGGAATGACAAGTTTGGAGCATTTATCTTAGAAAAACACTATACTAGGGTGATTGGTTTGGACTCTCCTAGTCCTTGCCTTAGTGAGATTTCGACCTATTTGATTTTGTTTTTCGTTTTGGTTTCTGGTGTTTATTCTTTAGGTATGTACATAATTTTACCATTTTGATTTCTTCACTGTTGTGCTCTTCCTCTGCAGATATTTAATGGTGTATTCCTAAAGGTTAACAAGGCAACGCTGAATATGCTACACCGAGTTGAGCCTTACGTTGCTTATGGGTGGGTTCTCACTTGCAATTCTGTGCACTTACACGTGTATATGTTGGTGGTGTTCTGGGCATATTGACAACTGAAAATTCTTTGCTTTTACTCATTGGCAGATACCCCAACTTGAAGAGTGTTAAGGAATTGATTTACAAGAGAGGCTATGGCAAGGTAAACAAGCAGAGAATAGCATTGACTGACAACTCAGTCATTGAACAGGTACTTTGTTTCTGAACTATCCCACTTGTTCTGTTCTCCGTGTTGATTTCCAGAGGCGTTGCCAACCTGTGCTTTGTGTGACAGGCTTTGGGAAAACATGGTATTATCTGCATTGAAGACCTTGCCCATGAGATCCTGACAGTTGGACCTCACTTTAAGGGGGCAAACAATTTTCTCTGGCCATTCAAACTTAAGGCGCCTCTTGGTGGCTTGAAGAAGAAGAGAAATCACTATGTTGAAGGAGGCGATGCTGGCAACCGTGAAGACTATATCAATGAACTTATCAGGAGAATGAACTAGACAGATTGTAGTAAATGAATCATTGTTACAATTTTGGAGGTCCTTTCCGATGGATTTTTAAGTTTATCCATAAGTCCTTTTCTAGACGTGATTTAGCATCGTATTTAGATCAATCTTTTATTTTCATCTTTTAATTGTCACCTTAAAGCAACTTTGCTGTACCTTAGATTTTGTGAGAATTTATGGTGATTTTGTTCTCAATGCTATTGCCCTATTCGAGAATTCTGGTACTGGTAGCACTCTGTCGGATGGTTTTTTGCGGTTTTCTTTGTGCGAGTGGGTTTATTTTTTAGATAATCGTGTTGATTTATTTTTATCACTTTTACTTTAGATGATTGATTATTAACAACACTTTCATATAATCATCATTTCAGAGTTTGAGATGTGGCACATCCTTAAGATTTCTTGAATTGTTTATGGGTAATTATACTTTTAAAGAGATTAAATTTTGTTATGCTTAATTATACATTTGAGCTTTTATAATTTCACATTGCCATACTTTGTGCATTATTCAATGCAAGAACAATACATTGAATGCTAGCGTGTTTTGATTGCAAATTTATCTCGAATAATATTTCGTTTGCATTATAAATACGTTTCTCAATCCACTTTTTTATATTTTTAATTACTTTTTATTTCACATACATCACATTATAAAAAGTGTTACAGTAATTATTCCAAATAATATATCAAATAATACTCTATCCAAACACACTCACACTATTTATTGCATTGCGGCGGGGGATGCAAGAGTTTTGAGTAAATTTTAGTAGTAGACATACATTTTAGTAGTAAGGCATATATATACACACAATGCCCACCCTAAAGTGTTCAAGGCAACAAATTTTGAAGGATTATTTATGAGTTGAGTGTCATGTGTATATAATATATTATAAAGAGTACCTTAATGTATTGCTTTGGTTAATAAAGGAAAAAAATTCGTTGCAATAAAAAACAAGTATTAATGTATAAATAAAATAGATAGAAAAAGTGCGTATTATGGTTTCTGACAATTCCAGTTGATTTGTACAGGTTTAACTGGTGCTAAATATTTTAAAATATCATTAAATATTAATTTATTAATGAATAAAAGTGAAAGAGAAGAATGAACAGTGCAACAATTTATCTTTGTAATAAGTCGCATTCAATGAATGCATTTTAATTAAATGAATGCATATATATATATATATATATATATATTTGAATACTTAGCTGGTTTTAAAATTAAATGAATGCATTTTAATTTCATTTGATCGCTGGTATTGAAAGAAAGAAAAAGTTAATTGAACACAAGGTGAATCATGATGCTAGTAATTTACTCTGGAAAGAAATAGTAGCGTGGGAGTAATTGTCAAAGGCTTTTCATAATCATTACTGCTATTATTCTTGAAGAAATAAACGTAATTAGAGCAGAGTTGTTGTTGGGGATGAACATCTAATAAGTAGTAATAACGACTACTGGTGGCAGCAGCGGAGTTTTTCATTTTATCACGTACCACTGCTACTATAATAATAAAAATAAAAAAAAAGGTGTAAAACACCCCTTAGACGCCAAAAGCGGCTAAAATTAAATTTTGGTAGAAAGAAATTGATTGAGAATGAGATCGCAGGCCCTCGCACCTAATTGCATCTGTAAACCCTAGAATTTGATTCAATGTAACGTCGAGCTCCCCCGAACTCTCCTGTACCCAATCAATCACAGCCGTTAATCTTTCAATTCCAAGATCGACGTCATCCCGCCGGTGACAGTCGGAGATTATTCCCATTCTTTTTTTTTCTTTTTTTTTAAAGACTTGCATTTCGCCATTTGGGAACCTCCCGAGGCTTGATTTTTCGCTGAATCTACCCTCCGCTCGGATGCTAATTTTGTAAGCACATATCTAAGTTTCTGTTTCTTTCTTTTTATTTTTCCCACCAATTAATATGCCTTGTGTCTTTTTTCCCCCTCTTTCTGGTGCTTTTGGGAAAGCCATTTTTAAATAAATAAAATAAATAAAAAAAGAGGTGAATTGGTTGTGCTCACAGACGAGAATATTAGCTGAGGTGTTGGTTTTGGAATAAATTTGGGAGTGAAGATGGAGGGTGGAGGCGGAATACATGGAGGCCAAGCGGGAACGATGCACCAGCAAGTTCATTACTTGGAAGAGGAAGATCATCATCATCATCATCATCATGTCCTGCACCATATGGGTAATGGGCATATAATGAACCATCATGGTGATGAGCATGAAGATACTGGTAGTGGTGCAGTTGTTGGTGGAAGTGAATGTATGGATGCTGATGTTTCAACTGATCAGGCGACTTTATCGGATAACCATAGTGCTTTGGTGCCTCCTGGCGCCAGTGACGGCATTACTAATGACAATAATCAGCTCACACTCTCTTTTCAGGGCCAAGTTTACGTCTTTGATTCTGTCTCTCCCGAAAAGGTAGCTCCCCTTCTTTTACCCTCTTCCTACCGGTTCTCATACTCAAGTCATCATTTTTTTGCTTTTTGCCCTTGTGTTTCAGGTTCAAGCTGTGCTTCTTCTGTTAGGGGGTCGTGAAGTCCCTTTGAATGTGCCGACTAACCCAGTAAGCACTCACGTAATAGGGTATGGATACAACGTCTACGTCTCCATTATTATGTATAATATGTATATTTTTTTATTTTTATGCTACCTGATTAATCATCAATATGAACAGGGCATATCTAGTATTCCACAGAAGTTCAATGTGCCTCAGAGGTTAGCGTCATTGATCAGATTTCGGGAGAAGCGGAAAGAACGAAATTTTGACAAGAAAATTCGTTACACTGTTCGTAAAGAGGTTGCTCTTAGGTATGACGATCTTTGTTCTCCTCTGCAGCCATTAAATTCATATAAAATCAGCTTAAGCAAATATAGTCCCTCATCAAGATTTAGTAAACACCAGTTCACTTCTTGCTTCAAAATAAGGGAATCCAACATCTATGAGCTTCATTTTAGTTGTCCTTTTATATATCTTGTTTTCCATTGAGGTTAATCACTTGGACTAAATGAGTATATTGCATTTATTGAACCAGCATATTGTACGCTTATACTTACTGTCCATGCTGTATACTTCATTGCGAGTGGTGCTTATTGAATTGTGCCCAATTGTATGATGGGATTGGCGTGATTAAGTTGATTCTTGAGGTTGCATGTCTCTGTAAACTTTCCTGTACCTTGTGTTGACCGTAAATGTTTGGTTTTTGAAGTCCGATTTTGATATATGAAGTTTTTGAATGTCTGGCTTAACTGATTTTGTCGCTTTGCAGGATGCAACGGAATAAGGGTCAATTTACATCTTCAAAACCCAGTAATGATGATGCTGCATCAGCTGCTTCAAGCTGGGATTCTAATCAGAATTGGGGTTTGGATGGCAGTGCATCCCAAAATCAAGAGATTTCGTAAGTTTTCCTCTCATGTTAACTTTTTGCTTAGCCATCACTCCTGGTGTTTATCTTTGTTTCTTTCTTCTCTGTTGATGATGGTTGGGTTCTCTCCTTGTTTACTTTTTGCTTAGCCATCGCTCCTGGTGTTTATCTTTGTTTCTTTCTACTCTGTTTGACGATGGTTGGGTTCTCTGCCAGTATTTGTGCATATGTTTGTTTTAATAGTATTGTGGTAACAAGATTTTCAACCTCACTTGTCTGCCTCTTTGTTTTAAAGTATGACCATCTATGCTTCGATGGCTTTCTTTTTCTTGTCCTCTTTTAACCTTGGAATAAAATTATCTCAGTTATGTTATTATAAGGAAATTTAATAAAATTGCATAGATAATTACCTCTATATCTGAAAGAACACACGTTATATACACTTTAGCTTGAACCAACTTGTGGCAAGATTTTAGATTTTTTTTTTAATTTTTTTATTTTTACATATCCATTTTTCTTTAATCCTTCACACTTTTTTATCACCAGAAATGAGAAGAACAAAAAAAGTTCAGTTGCAGATTTCTCTTGGTGTGGTAAAGTACATTGTTCACCAGGTCACATTGCCACATTTTAGATCCTTTATCAACTTAAACATTTGATTTGCAGGCCTTTATGGGCATTCCTATGCCAAGTTTTTGGGTTACGGGTTAGCATGAACTTAAACATATCCTTATATCTTCATAAGCTGGACAACTTTAATCTCCTTTCATTGATGAAAAGAGGATGCTCAATTTAGACGTGAAACTTCAAACCTCTCTCCAGTCTGGATAGAGACTTGAAAGTTGTTGGCTTAATGACCAAGTAAACTAATGTTTGGCTACAACAGTTGTTGTTTAGAACCTGGAAAGGGCCCTAAGAGCTTATATTGTTTCAATATTAAGATTGTTTAGTTGGACTTTCTGTTGTATGAGTAATGAAAAAAATGGCCATTCAATGATTTTGAGTTTTTGAATCCAATGAGAATGTTGAATTTGGACAACTTGGACTTTGTTCCTGCTACTTGATTGATTAGAGACCGGGGTCCTACGAATATTTTTATTTTACTTCCAGTTCTTGGATGTAATTATCTTATTAATTTGATTATTGACATGTTTCTGAAATTGAACTGTAACATTAGTTTGTTTATGCCAGCTGTCGGCATTGTGGGATCAGTGAGAAATCTACTCCAATGATGCGCCGCGGACCTGAAGGACCTAGGACTCTTTGTAATGCATGTGGGACTATGTGGGCGAATAAGGTTGTGTTTGGTTGTTTCCTTCTTCCCCCCCCCCCGCCCCCCCCCCCCCCCCCCCCCCCCCCCCCCCCTCTTTCTCTCTCTCTAATATTTGGCATATCAAATGCGTTTTTGTTACATTAAGGTTGTGTTGGTTGTTTCCCTTCTTCCCCCCCCCCCCTCTTTCTCTTCTCTCTAATATTTGGCATTATCAAATGCGTTTTTGTGCCACAGCTTTTTGAACCACTCTCCTCAGATGATTTCTTTTCTTATATTTTGTTATTTCACGTATCATCTTGTGCTTGCTAGTTAATCATCTCGGTTGTGCGGCTTATATCTTCACTTGTGCCAGTTTTCTGTCTTGATGTCTGTATGAGTTCCTTGTAAAATGTGCATTGTTTTTTGGACATTTAAAATATCTGGCGGAGTTCCTTGTAAAACGTGTATTTTCTTTGACACTCGGGTATTGCCAGCTTTATGCTGTAGCATCATTTAGAGTTCTCACTGCTTCATGCTAGGGCATTTTTTATTTATTTATTTAATATTTTTCCTCTCTATGTCTCTCTAATAGCTCGCTTTTTTCATGAATAATCACTGATTTGTGAAGTTTCTAGGTTTATGTTGAATTTTGTTGGCACATTTGTTTATGGTTTGGGACACCATGCTTTTAGTTGATCGAATAAATCTTATAATTGTTGATTGCTATTAGGGTGGGTTTTACTCATGTTACGTGTTTGCTAATTGAAGGGAACTTTGAGGGACCTCTCAAAAGGGAGCTGGGTGTGCAGGACCAAATTTCTTCGCTTAACCAGAGTGAGGAGGTGGGCAAAGGGTTCTGTTTAAGTTGTATTATTTTGATTTTGGCTACTTTTACCATGTTTACATTCAACTTTCTGTCGTGTTTCTAATTTGTGTTTTTGGCAGAATGGAAATTTCAAAGCTGATGAAACGGGTATCAGAGTTGCGGGAAACGGAAACGACTCGTCATGACCACGTTCCCGATCTTGTGACCATGACCAGAAATGTACGCTAGACAGGGCTGATGAGCCGATAAAGCGTCTGGAATAGTGTTGCGCAGGGACTTTACTTTGGATGTTTGTCGTCCCCGAGTTATCATCATCTCTGGATGTGTATGTGACGAGTTTAGTTGTTTCACTCATCGGATCTTTTCGTTGGGTTATTTAAAGGTTCTTCATATTTTCATGCTCTCTGTTGGTTGGGTCTCTGATGAGAAAAGGAGGAAAAGCATATAATATAAGCTTTGGATGGATTAGCTGGTTGTGCTGTGAACTTTGAAGCACCGGGCATTGGTAGAAGCAGAAACCCCTTTTTGGTTGTGACAACAGCAAGTCCCACACTGTTTATTTGTGGTGATGGGCATGGCTTCCTTGCTGTAATTTACCAGCGATCTGATCTCTTGTTGTGATGGTTGATATTCTAAAAAGAAAAAGAAAAGAAACCCTGATGGTTGATAGTTAGTATAATATGCTTTTATTATTTCATAGAATAGAATTCGACCAACCAAATGGAAATGAATGATTGATTTAAGTAACTGGAGGCTGTGGAGCATCGCATGGCGTTGTTCACAAGAAAAATCGAATTGAAGCGGCGTGGATGGTATAGCTTACTCGAGAAAAATTTTTACGTGCTCTGTGAATATATTTTTCAATAATTTTTTTACCTTGTATATATATATATGTAAATTAATTTGTTACCATATATTTTTTTTAACAAAAATTTCAAAAAATTAGCAATCCAAAGGGGCCTAGCTTTGGATGTTTGGAGAAGAGGACCAGGAAAGAAACTACCCAACAAGCCAGCCCTGAACGACTGGGAATTCAGCCTCAGGAGGATCGTATTCATATGGTCAGTCCTTTGGACACAGTCAAAGATAAAAGTCACGGATGCTTATTTGGCAACATCTAATTGGGGGTGCTCTGGAAATGAATGTGTAACTTTTGGCTGCGAGAAGCTTAGTGCTTAACAATTAGTAATAGTTTGAGGGGCGCTTAACAATCAATTAATTAATAGAGGACAAATTTTCAACCCGAAATTTATGAGAGAGGGAGAGGAAAAAACCAGAAAAGAAAAGAAAAGAGGGAGCACTTCGCATGGTGCCTGCCTGCCTGCCTTTGCTAATTTTAGTAGCAGTACACTAGTACTGTCCCAGCAGTATAAAAGTCTCAAACATATTATTATTTTTTATATTTTATTATTAGTAGTATAAAAAGCACTGGCGTTGGTGGTGGGGTGGGTTGAAATTGAATGCTGCCTACCAAAGTCAAGTCGTGAAGTCGTGGTGGTAGAAGGACTGGTTAAGCCGTAGTGGCGAGTCGCCTCTAATTTCAGTTTGTTGCGGTGGCGGTGGCGGTGATCCGGGTCAATCTGAATTCCTTTTCTGGTCCTGCAGACGAATTCTTGGACCGGAGCCGGCCGTAATAACTAACATACTCCCACTAATAATCCCTCTGTTGGAGGAGCCGGGAGAGGAGACCAACACCCAAACAAGAGATCTCGCTCCGGCTTGCTGCTTTTTCCAGACCATTCTTTCTTCTTCTGCCCGATCCACTTCTCCTATTCTTTGCTTCACAATTCTTCCTTCTCCTTCTCCTCCTCTTCTCGATTCCTTCCGTTTCTTTCTTATATTTTGTTGTTTTTCCCCTCCCATTTTATCTCCGATGACCCCGACCAGAAAACAACACAAAAATTAGGAAGGAGCCATAATTTTGATTTCCAAATTGTTATACTACTACTGCTACTACTACTTCCCGATTATTTCCAAATAAAGTAGTACTAGTACGGGTCGTCGTCGTAAAATCAATAACGAATAGGGAAATGGGAAGGAGTAGATCATCATCGTCATCGTCGGGGACATCCAACCGCTGGAGATACTTCAATCCGGCCTATTACCTCAAGCGACCAAAGCGAATGGCTTTGCTGTTTATGGTTTTTGTCTGCGCCACTTTGGTCGTCTGGGATCGA
The DNA here is from genome assembly GCA_023065735.1 of Coffea humblotiana. Taxonomy (NCBI): domain Eukaryota; kingdom Viridiplantae; phylum Streptophyta; class Magnoliopsida; order Gentianales; family Rubiaceae; genus Coffea; species Coffea humblotiana. The sequence goes on from CM041211.1 coordinate 199,583, forward strand.
CATACTCTTGTCCACGACCACAAGGTATCCCTCCCTCATCCCCCTCCTATCCTATCTTCCCCGCCAATTTACCGACTAAACTAAAAGATTGCATCTTTCGCTTTGCCTTTTTTTTTTTTTTCTCTCTTTTTGTTATTGCTTATTTTCGGTCGTGTTGCAGGTTATTTCGCCATGAAAATCAATCTGAATTTGCTTGCCTTAGGGGTAGCTCTTCTTTTGTTCTCAAGTTTCTTGCTTTAATTTGCTTGCTTCCTGCATTCCCCCATGGAATCAACCTTCACTTATGACCCATGAGTAATTTATCTGGCTTGCTTTCATCAAATTCTCGTCTTTGACATCAAAGTTTAATTCTTTTTAATTCATCATATTACGTGCGATTTGCACCTTACGCGATCACATTTTGACACTGTGTCGGAAAGTGGCGGTGATAAGTGTATGCTCATTGCTTCGTTGCTTTTGAAGCTCAGATGCTATCAAAGGCATCTTTGATCGGTTCATACACTTAAAACCACTGTCCCCAATTTCTCTTCTTCTTGAGGAGGAGTCCCATGAAATTAGAGTTACGTTGCTCTTTTAATTCCTTTTATGCTAGTAGATAGTCCGTGTAACTGTAAACATATATCATAAACAATTGCATGAAAGCTTCTTTTGATTCTAACAGAATCTTGTATGCTTCGTTGGGATTAAAATCAGTTCATTCTAAATACGTCGTAATACACCCAAGAAGACATTAGTATTTTTGTCCTATATCTTCCTTTGCAAAAGTCTTTTCTAACATTTTGAGAGCTACTTGAGCACTCTTTTTATATATCGTGGTACCATTTTGGCGTTTCTCTTGTAATTGCGTGCTGAGAAACAATTTACATCACTCGACTTTAGAGACAATTATCTCTCTAGCGGGACAAAAGACAAAAGAACTGCCTTGTTTTGGAATTCTTTTCCCATGCTTATGTGGTGAATGAAATTATATTGCATACCTGTCTTTTTCTTTGTGCTTTATAATGAGGTCTGTAATTGAATTATGATATATTTTTGTAGGGAGATAATTTCCCTTTGCATGCTTCTGAGTAAGCTCTTTATATGTTGCAGGAAGAGGTCTCCAAGTTGAATGAAGAAATTATTCATCTGCAAAATTTGGTAATGATTTCTCCTCAATTTCCTTGTAGATCTATATTTTTCTTCTTTTGCTCCTCTTCATGATTCAGCCTTTCAGATGCCCTGGCACATGTTCTTGCTCTGTTCATTAGGACTTGATATGGCTTGCTTTAAGTCTTTGATATAAATGCTTAGTTATTCAGAACCTTCTCTTGTGCTCCTCATGTTTTGGCCTTATTTGAATTAGCACAAGCTTTATATGCTTGTTGTTTCTCTGGTTTCAGTGAAGCTGTGCAAATCTAATCTGGTTGTGTTAGCGGAGGCGCCAAGTACAAAAGTCATCAGTTATTGAACTTCATTGTTTTATTGAAGAATTGCTTATTCGTGCTGACTGTTTTCCAAATTTTGTAATCCTGTACAAGTACTTTTGTTGTGCCAATGAATGAATTCTTAGGTGCTTTCTTCCCAATTTATTTTCTAAGTTTTCACATTTTGTTTGGATTTTTCTGTAAAGATTTTATTTGTGCATGCAGTTGGAAGAATTAAAGAATGGTAATGCTGTTCAAAGTGAAAAGTTCGACTTCGATCACAAAAGTAGTGGAGCAAGGAGTGGAAATGATGCTGCGAATGACCCTGTGGCTACTCAGCGAAGAGAGAGAGTGAAAGATGCTATGATACACGCGTGGAGTTCTTATGAAAAATATGCATGGGGCCATGATGAACTTCAGGTACTGGTTACATTCCTGCTAAATGGACATTAACTTAACTAAGCTAGTCTGCAGATTGATGTTGGCTCTGGAGCTTTAGTTCATATCTGGTCTAATTGTGACTGATTCGAGAATTGTTGAAGTTCTGTCATCCTTGTTGAAGCTGCCAACTTCATGTTACTTTCTTCAGCATCTTGCATTTTTGTGGACAGTTTTGAGTCACAAGAGAGGAGAAGAGATATAAATGGTCTTTGGTTTTGATTTAAAACCAAAGTGATCATATTAAAGTAGTCCTTTGTGTATAAATTTTATTATTAAGTTGTAGATTCTTTTCTCTTTATTAGCCACAAACCAAGAATGGGGTTGATAGCTTTGGTGGCCTTGGAGCAACTTTGATCGATTCTCTTGATACGCTGTATATAATGGGACTGGATGAACAATTCCAAAGAGCCAAAGAGTAAGTATAATCCCCCAAAAAACATCTAGTTGAATGTTCATTCTCATCTACTCTGTTTTGATTCAGTTGATTTAGCTACCTCTCACTTTTTGTATTTGTTTCTTGAATGGCCTCCATGCTGCAGAAATTTCATTACTGTTACAACACAGGTTTTGAAGAGCCTATTGGAACACTAAGTGAATTCTGACTTCTAATCAACTTATATGCCTGCAGTAAAATTTAGCTGTTAAGAGTCCCCAATGTGTTACCCGGGTGACGATGTGGAAGGGGCAAATAGGAGATAGGAATGGGGATTAATAGCTATGATGATTTACCGACAAATAAGTTATCTGAGTTATAATGTGAGGAAGCAAATAGGAGACACAAATGGGGATTATTAGCTGTGATTAGCTACAAATTTTCTTATATGTGATGGTGGTTAACTCCTTAAAGTAGTGTACGTTGCACCCAGAACTAGCTTGATGGGCACATAGATACATTATGTCGAATAAAGAAAATTTGCTTTCCCTCCCCCTCTGAAAGTTTTACTGTAGTAAGGTGATTTTTTAATTGCAATCGGTAAGTATTTGCTTACCCATTTTTCCTATCTAATCTTATCTGGTCATTTGGTGGCAGGTGGGTTGCAAATTCCTTGGATTTTAACAAACACTATGACGCAAGTGTGTTTGAAACAACCATAAGGTTGCTTTATAAGGTTTAATGTTTCGTGTGTTTTTAGTTTTGTGTTTTCATCTTTTCCTTTGTACAAGTTTTAACTTCTGAAATTCTTGTCAACTTTCTAAATGGAGGTAGACAAGACATTCATATTACTGATGGTTACTTATGAATGTTTCATAACAAAATCCAGAGTGGTGGGAGGACTTCTCAGTGCATATGATCTGTCTGGGGATAAGGTTTTCCTTGAAAAGGCTCAGGATATTGCGGATAGGCTACTGCCTGCATGGGACACACCTTCTGGCATTCCTTATAATGTTATTAACTTGGCTCATGGGAATCCGCATAATCCTGGATGGACTGGTGTAAGTTGATACATATCTTAATTTGTTTCCTGTTTCATGAAACGTTTAGACTCAAGTTCATTGTCCAACTGTGCCTTTTGCTACACTTGTAAGCAAACAAAATTGTTCTGGGTCCTTTCAAGACTCAGCTGCACGATATAATAATAGCAATACCTGCCACAATAATGATCTGAATATTCCCTGCTTCTTCACAAGTATATAATGGCAATTGAGCTTTACATTGCTCTTATTAATCCTGGCTTGCTTTACATTTAAATCATGTATCTCCCAATCAACTTCTGTATCTCTACTTCTCTGCATGAACTACTTGCATTGTCTCTGCTCATTGTCATCTCTATGCCTTGAGTATACATATGTATGACGCATTTTGTAAAACTTTACCTCCTCTCAGGGTGATAGTATTTTAGCTGATTCTGGCACAGAGCAGCTGGAGTTTATTGCTCTTTCTCAAAGGACTGGAAATCCAAAGTATCAGCAGAAGGTATCCAAAAAATAGCCCCTTACACTTTCAAGTAATTCGCTCCCCCATTTCCCCCTTTCCTTCTTCTGCGCGTCTGAGAGAGACAGAGAGATGAACATTTTGTGGAAGTTTTAATAGTCAAAGTGTATATTAAGATGTTATGGTGCTCGAACAAGAAAGGATATTGGCTGAGTTAGATAAGGATAGACCTTTTTTTTCCAGTAAGTTTCTGACAGACAGCTGATGATTCATATCTGTTACTTCAGGTGGAGAATGTTATTTTAGTTCTTAATAGGACCTTTCCTGCTGATGGTTTGCTTCCCATCTATATTAATCCCCAGAGGGGCACAACATCCTATTCTACCATCACTTTTGGGGCTATGGGGGACAGGTACAATCTATTCAATAAGTTTACATTCCTTAGCAGTACTTGCTTACTATATATCTCATAATCTATAGATAGCATTTGTTTTTAATTTAGGTCCCTTCAAAATTCTCCTTCTGTATATCTCCTTTCCATGGCTTTGACAATATACTTTTTTCTTTTCTTTACTTTGTATTATTTGTAATTTGAATAATAATGGTAAAAGCTCCTCTTTGGCAGCTTTTATGAATATTTACTCAAGGTGTGGATACAAGGAAACAGAACTGCTTCTGTAAAGCATTACAGGTAAGCATTGGCATTCCTTTCCTTAGATGTATCGATCTTTTCCCACAAGGCATACTTTCTGCAAAGCATTCACATTTCTATTTTGATGTTAATGTGTGTGTGTGTGTGTGTCTATATATATATAGACTCGTATCAAAGTGTGTCAACTATCCTGAGAAAATACAGGTAAAAGAAAAGTCACATATATGGGATTTGAAAAGTATTATGAGCTCAAAGCGTGAGACTAATGACGTTGAGGTTTGATGTACATATTGCTCATTGCATTGTTGTTGAGCATGGGGTAGATTTCTTTACTTTGCTGTCTTAAGTTCTTTTTCACACTTTGAGATAAACTTAGAATATCCTGGAGAAGTAACTCTTTTCATGAATCTGCAAGCAGAGAAATGTGGGAGACATCAATGAAAGGTCTTTCAAGCTTGGTTAAGAGAACTACCCCTTCGTCCTTTGCATATATCTGTGAGAAGATGGGAAATTCTCTAACTGACAAGGTGACGTATGAACTTGCAAGTACTAAATATCCTAATTGTTTTGTGCAGGAGTAATTATTAATTTATAGTTTTTGTCCTTCAAAATTATGTGCAGATGGATGAATTGGCATGTTTTGCTCCGGAATGTTAGCTCTAGGGTCTTCTGGTTATGCTTCTGATGAGTCTCAAAAGTTCCTGTCACTGGCTGAAGAGGTGAATGTGTACTTCAGTCTTTAAGAGATTCATAATTTCGTGTTCTGTATAGGCCTCCTCAAACAGTTGTCATCGTGAAACTTTGATATAGTGTTGAATGGATACTTAAGATTGTAGTTGTCTATTAGACCACATTATAGGCTTGTTTAACTCCAATTGTTGCCTAAATTTAATGCTGGAAGCAACTATTATTGTTATATTTTTCTTTTAATTTATGTATTATCTCCAATATGCAACGAGTTGCTTAACATGAATACCTATTTTTGCACTTAATTGATTATTGCTACTCGCATTTGTAATGTGACTTTCTTGCCTTAATATGTTTGTCTCCTTGTCCTTTAGAATAATAGTTTCACTGTTCTATGTTACCTTTTTGCATGCAATACATGGCCTCACAGCCTTTTCGTGTGGGGTGCTTTTGTTTTCTATTTTGCAATTTTTTGATTGGCAATGAGGTGGATCAAACTCTCAGAATCTTCACTTCATGAGAATTGTTGTGCATGCCATTATTTTCCTTTTAATCTTGACTTGACAGAGTGGTTAACCTCTATGATTGACTGTCAACTTTTTGGCTTTGTACAGCTTGCTTGGACATGTTATAATTTCTACCAGTTAACACCAACAAAACTGGCTGGAGAGAATTATTTTTTCAATGCAGGACAGGTTATGTTCTTATATCCTGGGATTTTAATACTTTTGCAATTTATGTTTTAAGCTTTATGCCCGGGAAAGGAACTCACTCTGATACTTGCCATGGTTTTTCTCATCCGACATTAATAGGATATGAGTGTGGGAACATCTTGGAACATATTGAGGCCTGAGACAGTTGAATCACTCTTTTACCTGTGGCGTTTAACTGGCAATAAGACATATCAAGAGTGGGGCTGGAACATATTTGGAAGCATTTGAGAAGAACTCACGCACAGAGTCAGGATATGTTGGATTAAAGGATGTAAGCTTTCCCCAATCATGACATCAGATTAGTTTAGTTCTTTTGAGCTACAAGCGTTTTTACTTCTTGTTTAAATTACTTTTCATTTTTTACTGCTTTTAAGCTTTCCCCAATCATGACATCAGATTAGTTTAGTTCTTTTGAGCTACAAGTGTTTTTATTCTTGTTTTTACTGTGATGTATACTGTGGAAGCAATTGCATTTCATTTTAAGCTACATAGTGCTTTTCATGTAAACAATGACGTAAAGGTATCATCGGAAGATGCAGTTTCATTGTGCAAACTTTTTTATTTTTATTTTTATTTTAATTCTGGGTTGATTTCATGAACGTATGCTCTTCCATATGCTTAATAACTTGGAACCGAATTAATTGGCTGATATTGTCAGGTGAATACTGGGGTAAAAGACAACATGATGCAGAGCTTCTTTCTGGCAGAGACACTGAAGTACCTGTATCTTCTTTTCTCACCTTCATCAGTAATATCACTCGATGAGTGGGTGTTCAACACCGAAGCACACCCTATAAAAATAAAAACCCGGCATGACGAAGTTGTGAAGTCGTCTGGCGGTGATGGACTACATAAACCTGACAGAAGATCCCGCGCTAGGAAAGAAGGTCGTTTTGGCGACCACTAGAGTTTTTGAATGAAGTTTTTGTTATTCCCGACATTGAAGTCTATTCTGGACTTATACATGAGCTGCAGAGTAGTCCATTGGTCATTAGAAGTAAAGAAGCCGTTTGGGTTCCGGATCAAGGAGGACATTAGAGACAATAGTTTGGTCGACCAATTATTCCAGTTGGTGAGAGCTCACTGTACGTCATAGGTTATAGATGCTGGTGCTTCATTGTTGTTGATGGGATGAATATGTAACCTAGGAAGAGGAGGATAGAGTGGTTTTTTAAATTGTATCTTCACCTGAAATTTAAAAGAGGATAGTCGTGGCTCCCCCAGATGGGGAAGTTTTGGGCTGGGATTAAAAAGAAATTGTAATTTTGCTGGAATGAAAGGACATGATAAAAGACAGGAGAAATTTAGTTGTAACAGCTCAAATTTGTGTTTCTGAAATTAGATTTCATATTTTGTTCTTCAGTATTGTGAACTCTAATGAAATTCCCTTGTGCTGATTGGCGATTGGGACTGGTGGGTGGGTGGATGTTGCTCGGTCTCTAGAATGAAGCTTTGGGCTCGTCATTTTGAAAGAAACATGACTGGCAACAAAGACAGAGTCAGAAACACCCCGTAAAATGAAGTTGAAAGGGTTTTTATATATCTATGCAAGTGCACAAATGAGAGAGTGTATAGCAGTAGCTGGAAGGCATTGTAGACACCTGCGAAGGAAGTAAAGAATCAATGATCTGGGGTTTACGTTTGATCATCCTCAGCAAGATTTTCCAGAACGGGAAAGTAAAGACTAAAGACCTCCCCTTTTTTCATTTTTATTTGGTTAAGAAAGAAAGAAACAAAGGGAACAGCACGCTCTGTGCAATTCTGTGAAGGCAAGGCAAAAATGCATCTGGCAACGGGACTGGACTCTTCTTGGTGGGGGCGGCCAGAGTGGCCGTGGGCTCCCTTCCCTTTAAAATGTCTCTGGCTTTGATCAATTTGTGAGTTGAAGAATGCGAGCGAATACGGAACCTTTGTCCTCCTCCTTTTCCCTCTTCAGCGTCGTCATGGAGAACGACAACAACTACAAGTACCACTACTTAATCAAAATCTAACATTTGCAAGCATTTGTGGGATGGATCGAAGGAAATCACCTCCAAAATTCCATAACATCACCTACCCGCCACAGAGACAAACACGTACGAGTAGTAAATTGCATTGAATTAGCAGAGCAGAGGAATTAGTAGTCATAGTACTACTCGGATGCATATGCAGCAGCACTTGAGGGCAACCATAAACGGCCCTCCTCTCCAGTCTCCACTTTTGATCTGATTCCAAAGATTTAAGTTGTTTTGAGATTTAACAAGTGAAATGCGAACCTCTTCCCTCCTCCTCCCATTTGCTCTCTCGCCTTTGCCACCGCCGCAATCAACCCTTCACCTCTAAACCCTACCTCCCACTCCCACCGGACATTTTTGTACCAGCATTTCGCTCTTCGCTGGAAGCAGACAAATCTCCTCTCCACACCACCCACCCACATCCGCACCATCATTTTTGCTCCAACAGCAAACACCAAGTTTCCAAGAGCTGATCATTCCCACCATAAACATGCTTCTCCTCCTCCTCCTCCTCGGCGGCCGCGGCCGCTGCAGCAGCAGCTCCTATATGCAAGTCGTCAAGTCCGCTATTTCACCACCAACCCTCGGAGTCTTTTTAGGCAAATTTCTTCTTCTTCATCTCCCAGATTCCTTCCCTCGTCATTCACCAGTTCAATTTCTTTCCCTTCTAATCCCATTCCCCATCCTTGCTTCACCTTCAGTCGCGGTGAGCCCACAACCCATATGTTCCTCTTGTTACTTTTCTTTTCTTTCTTAAACTTTTTCTCTTTCCCAATAAATATCAAACCTTTGTTGCTCAGTTTCGTCTAGTATTTATTTCTTGATATCAAAAACTGGTGTGTACAGGTTTCTTCACCAGACCTAAAAGAATAAAGATTGAAGTGGATGATCACGGGTATTCTCAGGGCTCCCTACTGCTCCATCATTCCCCATCTCTATACCTTCCCACTCGTTGCTGGAAATATTTCTGAACAACCGAGTTTCCCTGACCTGCCACTTTCGGAGTTTCTAGCCATTAGCTGCGTTTTAGTACTTGCTGCTTGCTAACATTTCTTAGTTTTTGCATCTACTCTTTGCACATTCTTGACTGTGGCATTATCTTTACCTCATTAGTTTCCTGCTTTTTCAGAAGAATAAATTACTGGTACTGCCTTCTAGCTATTGTTGCCCTTTTAAGTTCCCTTTTTTCCACCCGATGATCTTTTGGTCTATTTTCTCTCTTTGCCTTTCTGAGACTTCTCTTTTTAGCCAGCGAGCAGTCACCACAGCATTATGGTGCAACTTTCTTGTCTTTTCTCTCAAGTTTGGTGTCTGGTTTGCTACCTCAAGCCATGTCATGCTGGCTGAAGTTGTACACTCTATTGCTGACTTCTTAAATCAGGTAATTACAGACCAAACTCCTCTTTCCCCTCCCCCCTCCCCCAACAAAAATCCCTCTTCCTCGTTCATGGATGAGTTGTTTTGCTTTCTTTTATGTTACTTGTTACCCCATCCAAAATGAATGTAGAATCTTACTTCATGTTGACCTTGTAGGCGCTTCTGGCATATGGTCTGAGTAGTTCAAAGCGTGCCCCAGATGCAATCCACCCGTGAGTTCCCCCATGCCATTGTTCTAAAAGAAATCCCTATTTGTGTGTATTGCCTGATTTCATAACAGTATAGTGACACTTCCATTTTGGACCATGCAGTCAAATATCCAATAGACTCTGCATTTCGGTCAATTTTTTTCTGTACTAACAATGACTGTCAAGCACTTTGAGTGTTGTACCCTTGATTTCATGTAATTAGGTGTTACACAATACAGCGAGTAGACAAACAAGTTTCTTGGTTGAAGACATGAAGAAATGAATGGCTTATTTGTTTATTTGACTTTTGAAGTTGGTTTTATTTGTATCATGGAATTAGCACATTGCCAACAATAGTTTTTGAATATTTTAGAGTTTACAGATTTTGCCAAAAAGCAAAACAGACAAAAAAATTCTGAACTTGGCTCAATATATGTCATCTCAGGTATGGTTATTCCAAGGAAAGGTTTGTTTGGTCTTTAATCTCCGCAGTTGGTATCTTCTGTCTTGGTTCTGGTGCCACTATTGTTCATGGAATTCAAAACTTGTGGACTTCTCAGGTAATCACTAGTCAGGATTTAAGTTGAGGAATCTTCAATGTTAATACACCCTGAATATGATCTCTTATCTTCGCATGTTCTGGAGTTTTTTGACTATGTTTTCCTATTCTTGTCAAGTCCCCTGTACATATTGAGTATGCCGCATTAGTGATTGGTGGATCATTTCTTATCGAAGGTAAAATTATGTAATAAGTTTTCATTTTCCCTTTTGATTTTTGCTTCTTCGAAGTAACTTTAAATTCATTTAGGTGCATCACTTCTTGTGGCCGTAAGTGCTGTCAGGAAAGGTGCAGCTGCTGAAGGAATGAAAGTGAGGGACTATATCTGGCGTGGTCATGATCCAACAGCAGTTGCAGTCATGACAGAGGTGATAGGCTCTTTAGTCATAAATTGTAGAAGCTGTAGCGCTCCTTTTAGTGTTTTGGGTGATGATCAAGTAGGTTTTGTCCCTTGCATGCAGGATGGTGCTGCAGTTACAGGCCTTGCCATTGCTGCTGCATCATTGGTGGCAGTAAATACTACTGGAAATCCAGTTTATGATCCCATCGGCTCAATTATAGTGGGAAATCTTCTCGGGATGGTATGCTATGTGCAAATAGTTTCCTTTCAAATGATTCTTGGGCTCAAATCTATATAGTAATGGTTTAACTACAAACTTGCACAACACCTGCCGTGCCACTGAAGTTTTATGATAGGAGGAGAATTGTGTGCAAATAGATGTTAGTACTGCACATCTAACAAATGGGCTTATCTGTATCTGTATACGTTGTGCTAGATGGCGTGTTCTTTGGCTCTTCTTTAACATGATTACGATGCCCCAACTGCTACAGTGTTTTGAGGGAGTAGGTGGGGCTATCTTTTAAAATAGTTAGAGGTGCTTATTTCAGGAGATAAATTCTATGAAGTGCTATGTTTGATCCTGATGAAGTAATCGATCCACCTTATAAAGTGTAAAGCCTTCATCGGAGCATTTTAAGAAGAGGAGAGGTGGGAAGGATGAAGAGGAAAGGGTAGTGGGAGAGTGAGAATTTGAGCTCTCATTCTAAGATGAGGAACAAGAACCCTAAATCACTTGGCTTTATTTAATCCACTACATTACATTTACTTAGGGTTCTTTTTTGAAGCTTCGAGGAAAAAAATTGAAAAAGCCAAGAATGATAGTTGTGTTTCTTTATTCTCCATGTGCATATATATATATATATATATATATATGGCTATATTTTCTGCATAGTGGACTAATTACATAGTGTACTGTTTGTGAAAAGGTCAAGTTCATCATATCGTGTGTATATTATGCAGGTGGCTATATTTCTGATTCAGCGGAACCGGCATGCATTGATTGGTAGAGCAATTGATAACAATGACATGGAAAGAGTTCTGCAGTTCTTGAAAAATGATGCGGTATGCTTTACCTCACACTTCAGTAACTGTATAGTATCTGCTTATGACACGGTGATTGCCACAGGTGGTAGATGCCGTCTATGATTGCAAAAGCGAGGTTATTGGGCCTGGATTTTTTAGGTTTAAGGCTGAAATAGGTAACAGCATGCTTTTGTTTCCTTGCATTGTTACCGACTCTTCTTCCTTTCTCGCATGGACAAAAACATGCAATTAATTTATTGTTCCAACCTTTTATGTAATTGTGCACCACGTGGCTGTAGATTTCAATGGCGTGGTGCTGGTGCAAAATTATTTGGATAGAGCAGGACGTGAAGACTGGGCTAAACAGGTATCTTGGCAATTATGTAGGAGTAGAGTTCAATTGAAGTAGCACAGTGATGTGATGATATTCAGTAGTGAAGTTTCTGTGTTGATCAAAATGTTGCAAAAGTTGTATGCCCATTTTTTCTTCAGTCAAGGTCTTGCTGATGCCAATTTATTCCCGTTCTCATGGTTTAAACAGTTCAGAGAGGCTGCAGAGCAGAAGGATGATGCGGCATTACTGAAGATCATGTCGAACTATGGTATGCATAATTGATTAAAAATCTGAGGTTTTCTTGATGGCCAAACCTTGGCTTCCGGAGAGGGAAATATGAAATAGCAGAGGAAGGGAGGACGAGGGATCCCTATTATTTATTCCTATTGAACTGCAGCTTTAGCGTGCTGTTTGGCAGGTGAGGAAGTGGTGACGGCGCTGGGCAGTGAAGTTGATCGGCTTGAAAAGGAAATACAGGAAATTGTGCCTGGCATAAAGCACGTAGACATTGAGGCTCACAATCCAATTGGCCCGTCTGCGTGATGGTAGAGTTTTTTGTGACCGTAAAAGCGGTAATTTCGGAGTTTTTTTTTTTTTTTTTTCCGGAAAAAAAACCGAGCCGAGGTATATGCACCACGTCTTCTTCATAGTAGAGTAATTCTGCACCGACACCGGTTCTATGATCATTGGGGTTATTAATTATCAATGGATGAACAAAAATACAAGCAGGATATTACTCATAATTGTATTGCATAATATATAATCGGAGAGACCAAAAAAACAAAAGACGATTGCGCTAGAAGCCGAAGACCATGGACATAACCTTAACAGTAAACTCCCAAAAAAAAAAAAAACACGAAAATTTTGTTTGAGCTACTCTACCTGGTGGCTTCGAAGAAAGGAAGCCTAGACCACAAGGAGGCAAATGATACGAAGATGAAAGAAAACCCAGGAGGAGTACCAAGACTAAGTGAAGTGGTAGCAGCATCAGCTGCTAAGCCATCAAAAGGCAATACTATTCTTCTTCTTTTTGGTTTTGCATTTGTCTGGTTCGGATGAAAGGCAGAGGAGAAGGCGATATATTATATATAAATTAAATTACTTAAATAAAAGACTGCAAACAAAACTCGTTAAGATCAGTGGGTCGGGGTCTCCTCCCGCCCAACTAAAACATACCTTCAAGGTTTGGGTCAAGGACTCTTAATCATGAGGGGCTACGGCCTTCTAATCAGCCCAATACCCGCTCAAAGTCCATGTCCACTTGCAGTGACGCAAAATAAAATGCTTCCAAGACATTTGGGTTATTTGAGATTGCGTGTATTTTTAGAGTTTTTTTTTTTTTTGAATTTATTTTCATAAACTCCACAGACAAAACCCTTTTTTTTTTTTTTTTAAAACAAAGACAAAACCAATTTATTAATCCCTAGTGAGGAAGACAGTAAGTGGCCAGCCCTGATTTGGTTGTTGGTTGGAATTGGTCAGGCAGGAGAGGAGCTAATAAGGCGTGCGTACCGTGCGCATTGCCAAAAATGAAAATGTAGTAGTGGTAACTTTGCGCCGTGACTCTCGCCATGTCACGGTGTCAATTGGAGAATACTTGCTCTCCCCTCCTACTATTATTTAGTCCTGCATACAGCTAACCAATTGGCCCATCACGCGCAGATGGCTCCCGCTCTCATCCTCTGCTCTAAAATAGAATAGATTAGATTGTACAAATGTTTAGACTACTAAATTATACAGAGAGAGATCCGTGGCCACCCAAACTCTTTAGGCTATAGATCCACTCACAGTTAGTGAAAAAAATTCAAAGATTATGCTAAAACACCCTTTTGATCTAATTAGATCTGTATACTTATTAGGTCCTTACAAATATTATCGTTACATGCACTCTTTAGATCATGCGAATCATTTGAAATATTATTATTATTTAGAATAATTATTAGATAATTGAAAAAGAAGATAAAAGGGAAAAAAAACATCAATTAAAAAAGAAAAGCAGTGTATTTGTCCCGTCATGTTTAGAAAGGTGGCGCTTTCTAGAAAACTCCATTCCGCTGTTAAGTAGAGTAGTGGTACGTATTTGTTTCCATGAATGAGGAAACTCCATGAGAGACACAAAGTACATTAGTGACGGTGGTGGTGGTGGTGGTGGGGAGAAGACGAAGATGACCAGAATTGGTGAACTTAGTACGTATAATAAATGCAGCAACTTCAAGAGTTGAGTTGAACAACGGGCCACCACGGGAGCGGAGCAGAATCAGCAGATGTGTGTGTGTGTGCGTGCATGCAGGCTGGAGCAGCTGCGGGTGTGCGAGAGTCTGATCAGATTGAGCAGAGCTAATTGATACTCCATACAGTAGTAAATGCTAGGCAGCTAGCTAATTAGCTAGTGTCGAGCGTATTATATAGCTGCCTGCACCGACTGCACCACACCCCCACCGCATCATTCGGGCATCCGCTGGTTATTTATTTATTTTTACTATTTATGAATGGATGGATTGAAGGAATGAATAATATGGAGTGCCCTTCCCTCTCCTAGCCATTTGCCATGTAAAACATAAACAAACATGCTTAGTGCTAGTCAATGATTTTACCTACCAAATACTTACATAATAACTTACTAATAATAATAATAATAGTAACATCAAAAAAAAAAAAAAAGTTCAACAAACAGGACTAAATATCAATCAATCAATCAATCATATTAGTAGTAGAGTAGTTATTAATAAGCCTAATTAAGAAAACAAATTTGTGGGAGTCTCGTCTCCTCCTAACTCCTAAGTCGTGTATCGTATGATCGACCACGACCACGACACTTTGCATGCCATGTCTTGTCTTCTTAGTTGTAGTTGGTCGATTAGTGCGTCGTCCTCCTCATTTCTCAGCTCAGAGAGGAAAAGGAAAAGGAAAAGGAAAAGGAGGGGAGTCTCATTACATCATTAGTTAGTTAGTGAAAAAAGGAACAGCAATTTGCTTCGCATTTTCCATTTGCCCTGCAACCAAGGAGACGCCCTCTCTCTCTCTCTCTCATTTCTGTCATTCATTCACTCTTTTCCCCTACCATGATTTTCCATCTTAAGTAAATAGCAAAAAGCCACAATTCTGGCAGTTTAAATTCTGATATTATAAACCTGGGTGGCGCTGGTGGTGGCTCCTCCTTGTCCTCTGTTCAAGAAGCGGCCGCCCCAAAACCACTCTCCCTCCTCCCTCCTCCCTCCTCCTTTATTATGACGACTGGAAACAACAATGTCAATGCACCATCTCCCCCCACCTTCTCCCCTCCCTTGAAGAATAATCAAATGGATGTTGGACAGCATCCACAACAACATGAACATGATGTCGAGGCCGGCATTCATGTTGTTGCACATTCTGGACAGCCTCCTAGTCCTGGATCGTGGCTTCCCTCCCACGATAATCATCATCATGACGACGACGACGACGACGGCTTCTCTGATCCCTTCGACATTGCCAATACCAAGACCGCATCCCTCGAGTCCCTCAAACGCTGGAGGGTACCTTCTCTTTTCACATTATTATTCTTTACACGCCTTCTCTTTCCATTTTCTTTTCCTCCTCCTCTCTTTTTCATCGCTCATGCTAATGATGACCTCATTTTGGCCTATACATCTCCACTTCTTCTCTTTGACCACCTCACCTCTTGTTTTCCTGCATTTCTTGTATATGTGTCATTTGACGACCTCACCTCTCCCTCTCTTTCTGACCATGAATTATCCACCTTGCATTCTCACACTTGCTTTGTAATGCCATATTCTCTCTCTATAATTTGGCGTTTCATTTTTTCCCTATCTATTGATTTGTGATGGTAATATTGAATTGCATAGTTTTGATCAATCTGCCAAATCACCTAGCATTTCATGTCATATTGCTTGTCCAATGATAAAAAATTCGCATTCAACAACGGTTTATGTTCAAAACATCAGATGCAACCATTATTCATTTCCCTCGCATTCAACTACTGTCAGGATGCAACCATTATTCATTTCGCTTCTTTTGTTTCAAAAGTCCTACCTCTTTTTAAGTTCAGGTGCATCATTCCATTTCTTTTGCTTTCTGAAAACAAAAAAAATAACTAATAAGAAAAAGAAAGAAAGCAGGTTGCTATTTGGCATGTCAGTGTGTTTCGGTCGCACGAAATATGTCCATAGTAATTTGCATATCAAACTGGTTCTCTGCCTCATGCCAAATGAACGTACATTCTCTTTCTGCTCAACCTTACATCTTAAGCTATATTAATATGGTATTACTACCCCCTTTTTTTTTTTCTCTTTTTTTAACTCCATGCTTTGTGTCGTGATCAGCTTCAATTTGAAAAATGATAACCCGAATTTTTTTCCCGTAATCAAGCTGGCTAGGAGATCATTTAGATAATGCTCTTCTCCTCCGATTTTATTTTTAATTGATTTTCTTGTTGTTTTGCAGCAAGCATCACTTGTGCTCAATGCTTCACGCCGATTCCGTTATACGTTGGATTTGAAAAAAGAAGAAGAGAAGGAACAAAGGAGGAGGATGATCAGAGCACATGCTCAAGTCATAAGAGTAATGCCCATAATAATTTACTTTAAAAAAAAAAGACAAAAAGAAATAAAAGCATGCTTCCCGATTAAACTTTGTTATATAAAATCTGCTGATTTTCGCCTATCTATTGTCTTTTAGGCTGCATTGCTCTTCAAATTGGCTGGCCAGCGAGCAATTGGTAATATTACCTCTACCAGAGGCTATTCTTCTATACTCATTGTCCCTTTAGTTTTCATCAAACTCTTGATTTTCCAATCAAAAAAGGAAAAAAGAAAATGGTTCTCTAATTAAATGCACTTGTCACCTTGTGAGCTACTGCAACACTTGCACTGCACAAAAATGCATATAATGGATTCAGAATTTGGATAAAGTGCTTCAATGATAGTATAAAATTCTGGGCGTTAAGAATAAGAAGCGGCTTCAGTCTTACTCCTTCTGTCAACTCTACATGGTTAGGTTGCCCTGCTCACTCCTGCAATTGCTACTATAGACCATGGCATTCTTTTTGCAACGAAATAAAGAAACATTTGGAACCACATTGAACTCAAAATTTGATTTCTTGATCTACACTACCTAAGCCTATGAATAAGGAACCAGCTATATTCTCACAACTCAAGATGCATTCACCATGAGCACTGTTGATTATCCTACTTGATCTAACAAGTTTCGCAACTAAATCACAAGATATGAAGGACTCTTAGCCAAATTAACATATGCATGGAATCAGAGGTTTACAGATTGAACTTGTAACAAGGACATCCAAAGTTGCCTCTTGCTGTCCCACTGCCAATTTTACGATGTCATGTTATAGTGTCCAGTGGTGCATCCTCGTGCTTTAAATTTATGCAAACAAGCAATCTTCTGTGGTGGTGTTTATAACAGATGAATATAATCTAAAACTCTCTGTCGCTCTATTTTGTTGCAAAGAAGATAAATTTTGTATTATCTTCTTATTTTGATATTGCTTTTGTCGTTCACTTAGTCTTAGGCGCCACTGTTGCTCCTCCATGTCCAAATGGTGATTATGGGATTGGACTTGAACAACTGGCATCAATATCTAGGGACCAGAATACTTCTGCTCTACAACAATATGGAGAGGCAAGTCACTCTCAAGTCTTTTCCACTCTGGTCTGGAGTTTGTTTTTCATAATTTTGCTCATTACTTATAACAGTGCTTACAATTTCCTTAGGTCAAAGGGATAGCAGAGATGCTGAAAACAAATCTGGATACAGGAATTGGGGGTGATGCCGATGAACTCCTAAGCCGAAGGAATGCCTTTGGATCAAATACATATCCTGTGAAAAAAGGACGAAGTTTCTTGGTAATAATTTAGTAATTTAATTAGTGGTTTTATAATTCTGATCAATCTGTTGGCCACTGACCTCTAATCTCTAATTGTGATCTTTTGCTTTCTGGAATTATCTTTTAGAGGTTCCTTTGGGAGGCTTGGCAAGATTTAACCCTCATTATATTAATTATAGCTGCCATAGCATCATTGGCGCTCGGAATAAAAACAGAGGTGACTGTGATAATGTTCATCCCCAGGCTTGGTTGGATAAGCTTTCTTTAAAAATTATCCTAGAGATGGCATAGAAATGTAAATGTTGCAAATTTAAGTATTAGCATCCTGATTTAAGTTTTCATTGTTGCAGGGCATACAAGAAGGATGGTATGATGGGGGAAGCATTACTTTTGCCGTTCTTCTTGTTATTTTTGTAACAGGTAATGGATCTATCTACACACACCGACACACAAACATATGAGTTTTAGCACAGTTTGTGTCTTGTTGAAACTTTCTATTCATACTGTATAAGTATTGACTTCAAGTTTGAATTTTAATGGTGTAGAGTGATAATAAAGGATTATGTGGTAACGAACTTGGTATCTCGCACTTACAGAGAATCTTCTTGTGACAGCTTATACTTCCATATTCTGTCCTCACATGAATCTTTTCTCTTGCTTTCTCATTTTCATCCCAGCAACTAGTGATTACCGACAGTCTCTCCAGTTTCAAAGTTTAAATGAGGAAAAGAGGAATATAAAAGTAGAGGCAAGTGCATTCATACTGTTAAGAGTCCTTATCTTTCTAAATTTGCTTTTGTTAAGACGAAAAAGATAATATTTGAGCTCATTGGTGATGAATATTTCTGTAGGTTATAAGGGGTGGTAGAAGAGAAAAGATATCTATATATGATATTGTTGTTGGTGATGTTGTACCTCTCAAAATTGGTGATCAGGTAGCCTGGTGTGAATATGAGATATTATTTCTTTGATGTAACACTTGGGGGTCAGTGATCATTTCTTGTTTTCTTCTATTAGGTCGCTGCTGATGGTATTTTAATTGTTGGTCATTCTCTTGCCATCGATGAATCTAGCATGACAGGGGAAAGCAAGATTGTAAGCTGGCTAAATCTTCTTGTGTAACATATTTTGCAAAGTTGGTCTCCTAAAGAATTACATTGCTTTGTAGATGCACAAAGACCAAAAATCTCCATTCTTGATGGCCGGTTGTAAGGTAGCAGATGGTGCTGGAACAATGCTGGTAATGTAACATCCTTTATTGCAGTTGAGTATGTTAGATTATAGATGCTGGATTTATCTTCTTGGAGCGATATGGAGTATGTTTATGATGCTGCTGGTAATCAGTTAGGGTTTACAGATGCTTGAGCTTTTGAAAATTTGCATGTGCTTTTCTACATGTTTGATGTCTTAATGTGTTTCATTCTATTAGTTTTACCAAAAAAAAAAAAAGAAAAGAAAACAAATCATCTTTGACCAGCTTCCCTATTTATCTGATCCCTTCTGCTGGAAGTTATTGGAGTAGAAGTAATGTAAGTCCTTGAATTTTCCATGCTTATGGAGATTGTTATACTTGATAGGTTATCTTTTTTGTGCATGTCCAAATATATGTGGCTGCAGATTTCCAGACATACTTGAAGATTCCCATTAAATACCTCATCAAAAATGTTGGAGAAGTTTCCCTTAGTGGCTTACTTAACAAACAATCTAAACCATTATATCTTGTCTTAGAAACACTAGTTGATAGTGGTTCAGATTAGACTAAAACAATGTACACTCTCTCTTGAACTCTAACTATGAAGTTTTGCCAATTATTGGAATATGTTAGGTAACTAGTGTGGGAATCAACACTGAATGGGGATTGTTGATGGCAAGCATTTCAGAGGATACTGGAGAAGAAACCCCCTTACAGGTTCTTGTTCGACATGTTGCTTCTTTTCTTCAAACCATGCATAAAGTGATCGCTGATATATTCAGTTGGCAATATCATGTGACAGGTGCGCTTGAATGGGGTTGCAACATTTATTGGCATAGTTGGGCTCACTGTGGCACTGTTGGTACTTCTTGTTCTCCTGGCTAGGTGAGTTCAATCCTGTCAGTCTTATGGGAATAACATTCTATAAACTAAATTTAAAAAGAAAAACTGGACCTGTGATATGGGAGAGTATGAGTAGGTTTGCAAATTCTGCACATGCTTTGACTTGTTAGAGGGCTCAAGTACATGCTTCTATGGTTTCAATTGAAGAAGCTTGTGAATTTTGCCAAGGTGGTAAATCTTGACATTTTAAGATTCTCTTTTAGGAAAACCTTTGCTGGCTTAAGAGTTTATTGTTGAATGAAATTAGGGGCTGACCGGTTGATTGCTCGGGCACTAATGATGGTACTCAAGCATTTCTGTTGTCCAATTCCTCTTCTTCACTCCAAAAAACCTTTGAGGAAACCATGAACCAAGTCATTTATGTAAATGGCAAAAAGTTACCAGCTGTTGAACCAGAAAAAGTGAAAGTTTGACTTGAGCTAAATAGATTGTACTTCTGACACAAGATAATATTTTTTCAAACACAAAACTCAAGGCAAATAGAATCATGATGTCTAGGAACTCAATTGTGATCTTTTCTTGCATGCTTCAAATGTGCCTTGCTTGAATAGGTCCCATGGACATTCTGCTAAACCACCTTGATTGAACCTTCTCCAGATTTTTCACTGGGCATTCAAGAAATCCTGATGGAACTACTCAATTTGTCCGAGGAAAGACTAGCATTGGTGAAACAGTTGATGGAGTCATAAAAATAATCACCGCTGCAGTGAGTGCTGTTTTCTACATGTCTACATTTGTACCTATTTTTTTGCACTCACTCTTGATGTTACATGTAGGTCACAATTGTGGTTGTTGCTGTTCCTGAAGGGCTACCATTGGCAGTTACCTTGACGTAAGTATTATAAAATATGCAAGGCACTTTTACAAAATGTTCATCTCTGAAAACCCTTATGCACTATAATGTCATTGATTATGATCTTTGAAATGCTAACAGCTTAGCTTATTCAATGAAGAAAATGATGGCTGATAAGGCCTTGGTATGTTTCTTTACATCCTGTTTTTGCATGAAAAGCTGGTGCACTTCTACCACCTCCAATCTTACTTCAGTATAGAACTGTTGACAGCAACTAGTCTGCAGGTGCGCAGGCTTTCTGCTTGTGAAACTATGGGCTCTGCAACGACCATCTGCAGCGATAAAACTGGAACATTAACTCTGAATCAGGTTGGCTTTTTCACACAGTTTTTGGTTCATGCTTTTGCTAAGATCAAGACTTTTAGGCATCTGTTTACTTGTTATGATAAAGTGATAGAATTTTGCATACTGCAGATGACGGTAGTTGAGGCGTATGTTGGGAAAAACAAGATGGATCCACCCGAAGATGGATCGAAGCTTCATGCAGTTGTTTCATCTCTTCTAGATGAAGGCATATCACAGAATAGTGCAGGAAGTGTGTTTTCTCTCTAAGGTACAGATACTTCCATTCTTATTTGCGAAGGTGGCAGCTGTAGGCAGGTCAGCTTATGAAGTTTAAAGGGAGTGTGGAGCCTCTTCCTAAGATTAATGTTTTGACGAGAGATATTCATTTAGCAAGTAGAGAAAAATGATACCGAGAGCCATTGCAAAATAAAGTTTTAAGTTAAATAGTGTTTTGCAATTCAGGTGGCACATGATTATCCATTTCTCGATAACCTTCTTAACTACGGTACTTTGACAATAATGAAATCAATTGGGAATCTTTTGTTTTCTTCTTCCCATGGAAAACAGAGTTTTTGCCTCATTTTCCATAATTCATTGAAGTTTTATATGTTTCTCATGTATAATAATTGTCCTTGCATTTCTTTACATTTACAGGATGGTGGAGTAGAGGTTTCTGGTTCTCCCACAGAAAAGGCTATTCTTTCATGGGCTGTCAAGGTAGTTTTTACTGGTGTATTATCTTAGGTATTATATGATGGGATATAGATCCTGAAGTTCGTTAGTTGTTCCATTTATGCTGGTTGCAGCTGGGGATGAAGTTTGATGTTGTGAGATCGGAGTCTATAGTTCTCCATGTTTCACCATTTAATTCTACCAAAAAACGTGGAGGTGTTGCAGTACGTGGAAAGGTAATTCTATTTCGTTTTCTTTTGTTTGTTAGCATCGGTTTTGAGATAATATGAATATTAGTCTTTCACGGTTCATCAGTTACAAGCAAACAGAGTCAAACGATTGTTCAAAATTTGGGAAGGACCTGACATCCCAAAGAGATTGATTTAAGGCCCTTTTATTTTGTTTCTCTGTGTTAACTCTTTTTAAGCCAACTTAGTCTTTGAAGTTGGTTTCTGACCATCCTCTTATTGCTTTCTAACTGATAACTCATTATATTGGTTAGAAAAGTTGAAGCTGTATTATGCTATATCATTTCCCTGAACTTCTTATTTTCTGATCAAAATTGTCTGACAAGCAACTAAGGGACATAATATGGACACTTCTAATCATCATATCTTTGTTGAGGGAACTGAATTGCTGCAAATTATAATTTTTTCTTCCAATGTGGATGCTTGTTTAGACCTTCTAATTATGAGATTCTTTTGACAAAAAAGGATGCTGTATGCAATCTAGTGGGAGCAGTTCTAATGATTATTTACGATTGCCAGATCATCTGGTTCATTAGATCTACTGATGGTCATTGTCATGGTCGTTTTTATAATATGGTGTGACATTTTAGTTAATTGTTATTTGACAAGGATTTTCCTCACTATTGTTCATCAGAGTAACTCTGAAGTCCACATACACTGGAAGGGAGCAGCCGAAATAATTCTAGACTCGTGTACTGAGTACATTGACATAAATGGCCGCTTGCAGTCCATTGACCAGGATAAGGTCAGATAAACTTGATTTCGTTAGTTAACATAAACAAGTCTGCAGTCAATTTCAAAAAGAAAAAAGCACTAAGAAGATTCTGTTAATTCCAAGGCCTATTGTGAAAAATTATTCAACCATTGTTTTCCTTATTTCCAAAAACTGTGATGATTGTGAAAAATATAAGGAAGGGTCTAATATGTAAGGCCAATGCTGCTTGCTGAAAGAGTATATCCCTGACAGGAATTCTTCAAGAGTGCAATAGAAACTATGGCAGCAAAAAGCTTGAGATGTGTTGCAATTGCATATAGAAAATGTGAAGTAGAGAAGGTTCCTACAGATGAAGAACAGCTTGCAGGATGGGTTTTACCTGAAGATGAGCTCATTCTGCTTGCCATTGTTGGTATAAAGGTACACATTATGAAAGGCTATCATGCTGTATGTCATTTACGTGTTTACATATTTTATTGTAGCCAAGGATAAAACAGAGTAATTAGGAGCTGCTTTCTCAAGGTCTTTTCCTTTCAAAAAGTATATTTACATGTGTGTGTGTTATTTAATCCTTCATTATTTTTATCATCAATTATTGATTTGTTAAATTAGTAGCCACAGGGCTGAATATTAAATCTCTGCACAGGATCCTTGTCGGCCTGGTGTCAAGGATGCTGTGAAACTTTGCACGGATGCTGGTGTTAAGGTAATTTTTCTTTTGTTTGAAAATTTTTCCTTTATATATGAAATTAAGTGGAGGGTGCACTCTGATGGATTTTCTTGTCACTAAATAGCAATGAAAATAAAACATTAACTTTCCCTTTGTGTATGTGTGTTTGTGTGCATGTGTGTGTGCCTGTGTTTTTTTTTCCTTTTTTTTGTGGGAATAGGTTCAGTCATGCTTGGACATTGGCACAGGGATCGTCAGACAATTTTTAAGCACTTTACAAGTTATCTTGTTTTTTTTGTGTTGGTTACTATGAGGCATGTTGGCGGCACTGAACTCTTTGTCGAAGCCTCAAGTTTACAACGATCTAACATCTACCTAGCTTATAGTTTGCTTCATAAGTGATTCACTTCTTCTTTATCTCATAAAGACTTATCATAGACTCAGAAGCCATTTCAATTCTATCAAAGGTAAAATACAAACTAGTTTCCTTTTGTTATTTTTGTTGCACAATTAGTTTATTAATGGACTAATGTCATTTAAATATTAGCATAATCATTACAGTATACTACCTGTTTGGATACATATGAAAGGTCTAAGGTGATGTCAAATCAGAAAATGTTCACATTTCTTTTATTGCTTTTGAAATTTTGGACATGGTTTTTCATAGGTTTATGTGTTAGTTATCTAAGGGAAACTTTTTGCCAAATGTTCATTGTCTAAAAGCCTTTGACTCATGTTTACTACCCAAAAAAAAAATAATAAATAAAAAATTTTCCTTGCTCTCCTTTTTCTCCACCTATTGTACTTGGGCAGAATTGATTACAGATGTGATGACTAACTCTACTAAATCTGGGTGTTTGTTAAACTTTAGGTGCGAATGGTTACCGGAGACAACCTTCAAACAGCTAAGGCCATTGCATTGGAGTGTGGAATCCTTACTTCAGATGCAGATGCCATTGAGCCTAAAATCATTGAAGGGAGAACGTTCAGGGAGATGTCTGATATGGAGAGAGGACAAATAGCAAAAGCTATATCAGTGAGTATTAAACGCGAAATTACTGTAGTACTATTTCTGCCCCATTTTCATCATACAAATATGGAAGCTGTCACAGGCTAACAGGTGATCTTTGTTTTAGGTCATGGGAAGGTCTTCTCCAAGTGACAAGCTTTTACTCGTGCAAACTCTACGTAAACAAGGGGAAGTTGTTGCTGTTACGGGAGATGGAACGAATGATGCTCCTGCACTTCATGAGGTTTGTTAGTCCTCTGTGTTTCTCCAAATCTCACTGGTGTTCTGGGACTTGGCATTGGCAGCTTGATGTCATAGATGTGCATTTCATGTTGGCCTTTTGTTCAAACGGTCATCTTTTAGAGCTCCTAGTACATGAACAGGGGATGATCCAACCTCTTCTTCGTAATCAGACATCTTTACCTCTTCTTATGATTTTCAGAGTGTTGAATTTCAGTGCAAGAGAAGCTGATCATTTAATTTGTCACTTTTTTAACATCTTGAAATCCGACAAGGATAAGAACATTTTGAAACTTAAGTTTCACACTTAACATGGTTGGTTTATTGTTGTGGTACATTAAGTATGTGAAAGAGCCGAACAAACTTCCTAGTTGAATTCCCTATGAACAATATTGTTCTAAAAAATCATCTAGAAATTTCTGTTAAATTAAGCCCTTTTTTGCACCTAATTGCTTTTGCTTTTATCATCATTTTGTTCTTTATAGTCATCCATATGTTATTTTTCCTCTGTCCTCACTTTCTTTATTATTCAGTATAATGCTTTTAACTGACTATGACGTTTTTTCCTACCTATGATCTAGGCTGATATAGGTCTAGCCATGGGCATCCAAGGAACTGAAGTTGCAAAAGAAAGCTCTGACATCATTATCTTGGATGATAATTTTGCTTCTGTTGTGAAGGTTAGCATCAGAAATTGATTTTCATTATCTGAAGAAAAGAACAAATTTATCCTTCAAGATTTGTGTTTGTGGTCTGTGTCTGCGTCTGCTTTATGCATATAGGGGATGTTGTAAATCAATTTGCTGCTCATATTTTTGCTCCAAGCATGTTACATTAATTGTGATGGACCAAAGGAGAAATATGTTGAGTTTTCACAGATTTTATTGATGATGTTGAATGCTTGACCTGTTCGTGCGGAAATTATTGTTCTCTCACTGTCTATATGCATAGAGAAAGTAAAGTAAATGTCAATTCTGTTGTCTTAACTTATAAAGCTTGAGAGCAAGGCAGCTGAAGAGTGATGAACAAGGCCCAATTTTGTTATAAAAGAAATTTTAAAACTCTAGAAAAGTTAATAATTGGATAAGAAAGTCATTATGTAGTGGATCTTCTATTGTATTGATATCCATTCTTCCTCCTGACCTCTCGCTATACAACAGAATTCTTCATGTCATTTCTCAACTTCTAATGTCATGGTTACCAATGGACTTCCATCGACAGTGATAAAAAATGGTCAAGTTTAGGACATTCCCATTTCCTAAGCTATATTGCAGGTTAATTTCTGACAAATATTCAAGTTTTTTGGCAAAAAAAGTTGGTACATGGTGAAGTTCCTTTCTCTGCTTAACAAGTTCATAACCAATATATTCGTGATAGCAATAGTCGGAATAAGTGCAAACTTATGTCAGTTCTCTATGTATACACTTTCTAAGGAATGTTTTGCTTTCATGGTTTATCTAAGTTTGTGATATGTATACGTGTAAAGCTGAGGTTTGATCCTCTGTGTGTAATCTCTCTTTTCTGATCTTAATAAAAGCTATCTCAATTTTACTTTAAAAAAAAAAAGCTTGTGAAAGAAGTTATTGCATTATTAAGCCGATAACAAGGCTTCAGAAAGGTGAGGATCCCGTGAAGTGGACCAAAATTTAGTGTGACTGACAAATGATCTCAGAGCTCCTTAGGAGCTGAAACTTAAGCTCCCCCTTGGTCAAACCTACTAATCTCCTAGCTGAGAATATGTGCAAGTAATATTTTCCTTCAACTTGTTTATGGTTGTATATTAGGGCTTATAAGAGACTCCTTGTCATTCTGCTTCCATTTTTCTCTTGCAGGTTGTTCGCTGGGGTCGTTCTGTATATGCAAATATTCAGAAATTTATCCAGTTCCAGCTCACTGTTAATGTTGCAGCACTTGTCATTAATGTTGTGGCAGCTGTATCTTCTGGCGATGTTCCTCTGAATACAGTGCAGGTCTGCCCGTACTATTTGGACATTAGTATATTTCATTTATGTTATTGTCTCGTCTCCATGAGATGCATACAGTAGACATATCTAGATGCTATAATGTCTTTCCATTTGAATGTTTCACATGAAATCATACACATTATATCCTGTCTTTTTTGAAAGGAAAGAAGAAAAAATGGAAATGTTTTGCTTTTGAACCAAATACAGTAAAAATTCATGTTTTTTTATTCTTGGTGCTTGGATTCTTAATCTACATAGATACAAGACTATGGTCCTGTAATTTTCATTTATTAACGAGTTATTTCTCAGCATGTCATAATACACCCTTTCTTCTTTGATGCAGCTTTTGTGGGTTAACCTCATCATGGATACTCTAGGAGCATTGGCTTTGGCCACTGAGCCACCAACCGATCATCTTATGCACAGAACTCCTGTTGGTCGAAGGTTGAAATTTTTTTTCCCCCTTTACTTAAGTATGACATGTAAAGCTTTTGGTTCAAAAATAGCTTATGAATTGAGGCGGTCCATAATTTGTGAATGTGGGTAACACTGACTGCGTGAACTTCTCTTCTTTCATTGAAATATCTACAGGGAACCTTTGGTGACAAATATCATGTGGAGGAACTTGAGCATACAGGTCACTTGCCTTGTTGTTGAAACAGGAATAGCAGTTAATTACCTTGTCCATTTTGACAAATTTTTCATTTTTTTTGTATGGCATTCCAGGCGTTGTATCAAGTTGGAGTCCTCCTTGTTCTTCACTTCTGCGGAAAGAGTATTCTCAACTTGAAGCATGATGACACAGGACATGCCAACATGGTCAAGAATACTCTGATATTCAATGCATTTGTCCTCTGCCAAGTAAGTGTCTCTGCCATCCTCAAATGAGTGGATAAACAATTTGGTAAGATGGTTTAGAAATCCTGGAATATGGTATATGGCACTCTTGTTATTGGATTAAATCAGAAAACAGTAGACAGGTAAACTACACCTGTGTCCATCGCCATCCATCATTGGCTCTCTTTGCCTTTTCAAATCAAGTTACAAATGTTAGCAAAGCATGGAATTCTAACTAGCAGTTTCAATTACAGATATGCAACGAGTTCAACGCTCGAAAGCCAGAGGAGTTCAATGTGTTTACTGGTGTGACGAAAAACCACCTCTTCACGGGGATTGTAGGAACTACTTTAGTACTTCAGGTGAGGGGGCACATTTCGTTACGGACATGGACATCGGTGGTGCTGTTTATCTCTTTTGCAGTTCTTGTCGTTAAAGTGACTGTGTTTTGTTCGTCTGCAGATAATCATCGTTGAGTTCCTTGGGAAGTTCGCTTCGACTGTCAGACTAGATTGGAAACTATGGTTGGTTTCAATTGCCATTGGTCTCTTCAGGTTGGTACACGTGCCTGGCATCTTTTTGCGTTTTTACACTCTAGAAAGTGCAAGTGTACGAGGACGAAATATGGACATTTTTATTATGCAATTCATATGAAGCCAAAGCCGAAGGGCTTGAAGCATCACACTGCTTTGCTTCTTTTCAGAAATTTTCCTTGACAGATTCTTTAATGCTTTCTTTTAAAACAGCTGGCCCCTTGCTATTATTGGAAAATTGATCCCTGTTCCGGAGACTCCCCTGGCAAAAATTTTGTCAAAGCCATATCAGCGACTGGTAGCTGCTCGTAAGGCTTAGCTTGTCATCTTTGCGGTTGAATGAAGTAAGAGAAATAAGTGCGTCCATTTGCTGATATGGTTCCAAAGCCGCTGCTGCTGCTGCTGCTGCTGCATGGAGACGACGACTTTTTAGTTGCAATACATACTACTGCCAACCCCTTCTTGTCATCATCTCGTGCATGCATCATGTTGTTGTTGTTGTACCCACGCATGTACAGTACAGATATACAAATGGATTTAGTAGAAAGAAACATAAAACATGGATAAGCATCGTGCGGTTCCAGGCTCAGACGCGATCCTGGTTGTAACAACGTCATATATTCTTTATAGTAGTGTCAATGAGAAGTG
The DNA here is from genome assembly GCA_023065735.1 of Coffea humblotiana. Classification (NCBI taxonomy): domain Eukaryota; kingdom Viridiplantae; phylum Streptophyta; class Magnoliopsida; order Gentianales; family Rubiaceae; genus Coffea; species Coffea humblotiana. Next base: position 227,775 of record CM041211.1, read on the forward strand.
TCCTTTTCCAGAAATAGTTGACTCGCCTCTTGACGTCCTTATATTTGAACCTTTTTCCCCTGTAGAACCCACGAATTTACCAGAAGGGGAAGGAAGATCCATTTACATACATATTAGTTCATCTGCAGCGAACCAATTCTTATCAAAATGGTTTTTGCATGCATGTATTCTACACAAATTTGGTTTCAAAATGTCCTGCAGTCGCAGATGCCAAATGATCTCGCAACACAAATACACGGCACTGACTATTTAATACCCATATAATGTGTATCTCACATTCTAAATCCAACTTGCTGGTCTGCTGCTTACAAAGAAAATTTCAATCACCAAAAGCACACGTGTTCAGAAGAAACCTCCGTGGAACCTGAAATCTCTATTCATCTTCTTAATTGAGAGCTAGCAGAAACACGAATAAGCAAAGTGGTTCCTTTTTGTGACGTAATGGGACATAAAATCCGCAGAAGAGGCAGAGGAACCAGGAATTTTTGCCGGAACAAGTATCCGAGTCCTGCCAGAAGCAATTCTCTGACCAGCCACATTGGCATAGAACAGGCCGGAGATGGCTGGCACAAATACATCACTTTCAGTGGAAATGTAGAAGTCAATAACCTTCTCGAGTTCTGAAGCCTCGGAGTCGAGGAACTTTTCCTTTTTATCTGCAGGCATTATGCCTTCCTGCAGGGGAAAACAAAGCATTCATAAAAAAATTCAGTCAGTATAACTATACATACAAATTAGTATACTCAGTGTCTTGTTCTGAAGAGTAAGAGGGGTCCGATGGAGTATGATAGACCAGCATTACTGATTATAAGGATTATTTCCCAAAATAATCTTTGAACTGACAACATCAGTTAGATTGAAGGGAAGAACCTTGGTGTAAGTTTTTGGGAAGAAATCCTTCAGAGCATCAAGGCTGCTGTCCCATCTGGATTGAGTAAGATATAGTGTAGTATCTTTGTCGAACCCAATCTTTCGCAAAAATAATGCTACCTCTCGAGGACCATAACAGCTCTTCGATCTAGAGGTACCACTTCCTTGACACCCCTTTTTCTCTAGTATATCAACCCTCAAGTCTACTGCAATGAACCGTCCACTTGTCTTCCGGCTCAGAGTCCTTAGGCGTTCAATCATCGAATCAACTACTTCACGCACTGCAGGCTGCAGATTCAGAGATCCAAACATTGCCATGCATGCAACCGAATCAATTTTGCTGGTTTCTTCAGTCTTCCTCATATTGACTGAGGGGAAGTATGTAGCTAGCCTTATGTTTCCCTTGGTCCTGAAAACCGGTTCAATGTTTTCTGCTATAAATTCCTCAGTAACTAGGTTGGGGACCTTCACCACGGCAAGGTTTCGCGTTGATATTTCAGAGGGTTGATGCTTTGCTATTTTCAGCACCCCATCCAAGCTCTTGACCAACTTCTCAACATCATATATTTCTTCAAAGTTCCTGAAGGAAGCAGCATAACTTATTGCAGTTTACATCATTGTTGCTGACTACAACAGAGAAAAGTTAAACATTTTCTGACTTCAGGGAAACGAATATTACCAATAAAATATAATTTCCTAATCCAATAGTCAGAACAACTGAAGATATATATCGTTCGTATTAATTAAATCCGAGAATAAAATTGAAGGTTAGTAATGCACGAGTCAATTAGAACTGATTCAAAATATAACACTGGGTTTTGCAGTCATCTTCAGACTCCAAACTAACATTTCCTCGAGAGAATTTCTAACAACCATGCCCACAGTAAGAGCCATACGCATTCCCAAGCATCTTGAGCAAGACAAAATGGAAAACCAAAGTCAGTATAAGAGACTCGCAAAGAGAGAGAAGAAGCAAAACTACAAGAGAAATTCAATTCTGATTCATTCAGATGAGAAACTTGTCAGTCATCGACTGGTTTTGCTGTTTTTGCCTGTGAGATTTCAATAAATGTTTCGTTCATTCAAATTACACATAACTCATGCTAATCCATATGGGGAACTTTTGCTTATTGAAGAGAAATGTATGCAACACCCCCAATATACAATCAAACAGAAAAGAAAATTACCAAGTAAGACAAGAAAGGAAATACCAGAGTGAAATGGTAGCAGACAGTTCAACCTTGTTACCAAGCCATTCTAATTGCATTTCTACTAGGCACTAGCTGAACCACTGGCTTAGTTTTATATTGCGCAGGTGTGAAAAGATGACAAACATGCTTTAACAGAACTAACCATTTATCACCAGGTTTGCTTCCCCTAATGTCTGGGAGGACAAGAGTTGCCCGTAGGTACCTTGCCACCTTTACTGCGTCAGTTATCTGACAAATGCAACCACCAAAGCAACAAATGAATGTTAATGGAGAAGGTCAAAGGCCTCTAAGAAATACAAAACGAAAAAATATATATTCCAGATTTCTAAGCAATTTTTGCTGGTAAGATAAGTGAATTTGAGATTACATCACGCGTGCTTCTTATTAAAGCACTAAACAATGAGGTTGTGACAAGAAGGGCGTATTATACATAAGGTGACATCTGAATATGCTGTAAACATGAGAGAGGGGGGGGGGGGCGTGCATGCATCAGCAGAGATAAGAAAGTGACCAGGGCAGGAGAAATAGTTCGTTTATCCTCACTTATTTGCTCTAAGCATAACTAAACGCTATAGAATTCATATACATTCTCTGGCAAAGCTTGGCCAATAATGGGCAAGCACCAGAAAAGCAACGGAACGGAATGATAGACTAAAGAAGAAGGCAGATGCTGTCAGTGCGGGTAATTTACAAATGCTAATCCGTCATTTTGAGGTTAGTTAAGCAAAGGAGAAGAGGCTACCTGCGAGACATGATACTCAGGGCCATTAGTGAAGGAGAATGTAACAAACCCTTGCGATTGCTCTACTTCCTCTGTTCATGAATCAGAGAGACATAATACAGGGGGAGAAAGTCAGAAGAACATGTACTAGAAGAAGCAGCAACAAAGATCTCAAAAGTGTCTGAAACTAGAAAAACGAAAGCTTTGAGGTCATCGACTTTGCGAGAATGCAGGCTACAATAAAGTAAACTGACCCAGAACAGGCTTAGTCCAGCAGGGCTTGAGGGTGGAGCCATCCTTCTTCCAAGGTGCATCAGGTCCCCCGTCAGGAAGAGTAACGAGGCTCTGCTCAGAAGCCTTGGTGCTGTCATGGAGAGAGGGGATTTCGGAGTCATTCACCTTCAGTCAACAGGTAAGACAAACAAAAATGAACAGGAGTAAGTAGCGGAAAAGGAGACGTGTAATAAAACGATTCATTAGTTTAAGTAGATCAATGCTGAAACTTGAGAGAGAGAGAGAGAGAGAGAGAGATGGACTGCACATTGTTCAGATTTACAAACACCGAAATCTCTCAGTGTTACTGACAAACGGACACAGAGAGAAGATTAAAGATAAGTAAGCCGAGAGAGGTAGAGGCAGTGAAGCATGGGAAACAGGAAAGGAGATCGCAGAGAAGGAAATATGAGGTGAAAAAAATTCCAAGATTTGATGGTTTTTCATAGCAATGGGGAGCGGAAGAAAAGTGGGGATGAAAAGAAGAAGCGTTTAGGAGCCATGAAGCTAGCGGCATCATCATATCTAATTAGCTATCATCAAGCAGTAGAAGTAGAAGCTTGTGAGTTAGAATAGCAGAGAACAAGAAGTAGTTGAACCCAATATATATACACACAAAAGAAGAAGAAGGAAGGAAGAAATACTTGAAGAGAATCGAAATGGTCGCGCTTGATCATGTTTCCAAGCATAACAAACATGGTAACAGTTAGCACTCCTGCAACCACTTGACGAGGATCCACCGCCATTTCGGACAGAGCCCAGATCTCTTCTCTCTCTCTCTCTATCTATATCTATTAGTGCTATATCTAGAGGAGGAGGAGGAGGAGGAGTAGACTAGAGGGAGGGAGGCAGTAGATAGCGTGGTGGCCTGACTGGGAGTATGGCAGATTTTGGGGTTTCTTGTTGTTTTTGTTGTTGGGTCAGCCCTGTCCTGTCCTGTGCTTGGCTTTTTTTTTTTTTTTTTTTGTCGAAACTGTGCTTGGCTATTATATACTCAGTATTATTATTGTTTTTGTTTGCTTATAAAAAGAAAGAAATGACCATTTATTTACCTACGTCTTCGCTAATTGTTTTCAGACCGCCGCCTGAATTGCAAATTTCATTTCTCAGATGATTGATGATTGATGATGACGTTGGTTTGGTGGGCTTTCTTTCTTTAGTAAGTACAAGTACTCCGCTATATAAGAATTCATGAGGCTAGGACATTAACAACCGAATATCGAACAGATATATATATAGTATGATGATGAAGATTCCTATATATATATATACATGCGTAGGTACAACAATTTTATAGTAGCCGTAGTAGCAGCAGTAAGTTTTTTTTAAAAAAAAAAAAAGAGGAACGCAGAAGAAAGAAGAGGATGTTAGTACTACTGTATAACAAGACCGGGCTTCAAAAAGTTCGAGTATGTAAAGTAAAAGAGGTAGGCAGTCGTAGTCCTACATTTGCATTGGTTTGATTGGTGCATTTGGGTTGTGGGGTTATTATGAGAGCCGAGGAGCACCGACACTGGGTGGGTTTGGGAGTGGGACAACCATTGATCCATCGCCTAATACTAAATCTACCTATTACGTGAGAAAGAAGCGAACTTTAGTGCTTCTTAATCAAGTGGTTTACTAATATTTCTTGCACATTGTTCTTCTTGCTATTATATATTTTTTATGGTCTTTTGTTCATGCAAAATCAAACAAGTCTGGCTTTATGTTTATGGGTGTTCACCGATCGATAATCGGAAATTCAATAAAAAAGTTTTGATAATTTGGGAATTGATTTTTTAAGTCCAATATTCGATTATCGTCCAAATCTTAGTTTGATAAATTGGATTGGAAAATCAGCAGTGAGTTAAAATATTTTAATTTGCTCTAAAAAATTCTTATAACAAAATAATATCTCATATGTTTTTCAACAAAATTAATCGACTTACTCAAAGCAAAAAAAAAAAAAAGGGTTCATAACCCTAAGTTCTGACTCATAATCTCAATTTTTAAACAGTATTGAAATAAATAAGAATTTCAAACTTAATTGTTAAGCTAAACTCCAACGTATCAACTTCCATTAAAATTTTATCTCCACATATAGTTATAGTTAGTTTAGCTAATTATTAATTAATATTTAGTGATATGATTAAGATTTACTCTTGTATTTAGTAATGTACATAAGTGGGCTTATATTCTACTTTTGTCTTCTATTGATTTTATGCGAAAGGATGATTTCCACTTAATTGTTCTTGAAATTTTAAGTGGGCACGAGCAGCTGTGCTAAGCACAGCCTGAAGTCTGCTAGTCTTTATGCTAATAAATGAGATGCTTTCCCTCCCTCACTCAGTCGTTGCCACTTGCCACTGCCTGTCTTTCTCTTTTGGGTTTTTTTTTAATCTTTTCCTTTCTTTTTTTTCCCCTTTTCTTTTTATGGTAGACCAATCAATTCAATGCTGCAAAGTGACGACAAACTCTCCTCTCTCTTTCTTCGTTTCTTCTTTTTTTTTTTTTTTTTTTTTGTTTCTTTAAGCCTCTTTATGAAATTTTTTTTGTTTAAGAAAAAATCACCACATGCTTTGCTCTTGAATTCCTCCTCCTATACAATAGCAGTAGTAGTAGTAGTAGACGACTAGTAAGTAAGTACCAGCAGAGAGTGTGTATGTAAAGAAGGAAAGCTGACCTACAAATGAGATGAATGAATGGTACGTAGCAGAGAAATACTCACTACTTTTACGGAGAGGCGCATCGGCATACTCAGTACAGTACTTACGGAAAAAGGCGGACAAGAATGTAATAAATAAATGGAGAGGAATAGAGTATTGTAGGGTATAGTATAGTAGACAAATGGAAAACGACCAAACAAACATATTTGAAATTTAGTACACTAAATAAATAGTAGTGTAATAAATAAATAATACCAGCGGACTTACCCAACCCAGATGTTAATTAATTGAATGTTAACTTATGAGAGGAGGAGGAGCAGGAGGAAGCAAGGCGTCAATTAAGGAAGAAAAACCAAATAACCATCCAATTCCATCCTCACTGCTGACCTCTCATCTCATCACGTTCTTCCCTCAAGACAAGAGAGAATCACGGCAGAAGAGAAGCAAGACACAGACCACGACAACTTACCACCTTCATAATTCATTTACCTGCCAAACCTAATCTTATCCGCCTACTTTTTTTAATTTTTTTTTTTTGAAAAAAATCTACCAACAATCACTACCAGTAAACTAATGAATATGATAAACCAACTCCCTCTAAAAAAGTTGACTACCACATTAATTGTGGGATGAGAGATTTAATTTCGCCTCCCATCAATGTGCATCTACATGAGAGAATTGTTCTCAATTCATACGAGTGCATGGTGCACCCGTCCAATTCAATGGTGGTTCAGTTTTCGTCAAGTTCTCGACTCAATTGAACCACCCTTTTAGATTAGGCTCTCCCTGGTAAGAATAAAAGTAGTTAAATTAGATTAGATATGCCGTTAAGACAAAAAAAAAATTAATAAATATGGTAATGAATGCACCATGCTATGCAGCGACTGACGCGATGCGACTTAAAAAGAGTCATCCATCAAGTTCCGGCATCCAATCCTCCGACCAGACCAATAGTTCAAATATCATCTCCATCAGAAACAGCCAGCCATTTATATGATAAAATTTGCTTCACCAAAATTCAAGCTGCTAGAACTCAGCTCAGCACAAATAGTTAGGTTACGAATTGAGTCGAATTGGATGGTTTTCGCCCAAAAAAATTTGAAAAAAATATGACACAGACGCGACGTTGCCTAAACGTATGCCTGCAACAACCCCCCCCCAAAAAAAAAATAGTTTCAGGCTCACATTTGCTGCACATTTTGGGATTCCCTACCCAAACATACAAAAATACTGATCTGTATCTGTACGTGGCTCTACACATTTCGCTATAACTCAGATACATTTCCCGACCCGTATAACTCAGATGCACGTAGCTCCCCGTGAGGTCTATGCCCGCCTTTATTTACTTGTGCGGTGCCCTTCCTTTCCAACATACCTTCTTCCCTTCTTCCGCTTTTTAGAGGCGCATTGGTCTTTTCCTTTTCCATCTCTAGCAAAATGAATCGGTCGGCTCCTATTCTCTTTTGCAGCACCAAATTCCTCGCGAAGCACATTAGGATCTCCTTCAACATTATTCTGGCTGCTGCCTTTGATCTGCTCATTATCTTGGCCCACCTCCCTTCTGGGCCCACTGTCCGTTGGTGTTGGTATGGCATTGCTAATTTTCTTCAACTGGAAGAAAAAGCAAAGGAAAAAACGAAAAACAAAAGGAAAGATGTAGGCAAATTTGGTCAGAACTATATTCAAGACAAGGGGTGCAAAACTCTGTAGGTGCAAGACAGACACGGCAAATTTAAGCAAACATGCTACTTTCATTTTTTTTTGTTTTTTGGCAGGTGGTGGGGACTGGGGAAGCATTGGTAGTGCACAGTTAAGTCACTATTACAGCATCCTATGGATTTTAAAACGTACAAATTTTACCACTAAACCTAACATACAAATGTTCTCCCCATTAAAATTGATCGCAAAAATCTTTCCTCACCAGAGATGCCCAAACACTGATTGAAATCCTGTGTGTGCTTTATTGAGGGAAAAATGCTACTTTTTTGGTGTTTCAAATCATCCACAGACCAGATCTTTTAAAATCAGAATGACCAACCAGTCACTAAACATACCTTCGCCACAAAGAATCCATCCATGTTATGAACGTGGGGATAGAAGCGTCTTGTCTTCTCCAGTGAGATGTCAAACCGGTGTTCTCTAAAACGAATAAACCTACATTAAGGAAGAACATCTACTGTTATTTCATGCGCAAAGACATGCTGATCCACATAACTGGGAATATTAACAATACCCTGGACGGCCAAAGTCAAGACCGCATGGCACAAGCTTAACACTTCTCTTTCTGAGCGCATAGTCTATGACTGCTTCATTCTGTAAAGCCCAAATGTTAACAAGCAACAACAAATGGATAGCGTGCATACTGGATATTCAGAAGCATGAATCACAAACCTCGGCAACCATAATTGAGCATGTTGAATAAACAATATATCCTCCTGATTTTGAGTTGGCATCTACCATGTCAATTGCTGCAAGAATTAATTGCTGAGAAGGAAAGCACAAGTTAAACGAAGCACATTCTATGTAGCAAATCAAACTGAATCATAGTCTCGAATAAAACATTTCAAGTAGATTCTACACCAGGTAAGACATCCGAAAAAGCTAGAGCAGCAAAACATAGTCCAAATTATTGCACAATTAAAAAGGCAAACCAGGTTGCTTAACCTCCTCGTAGAACAGCTGGTTATATATTCAACCCATAAACATTTAGGTTTCAACCCGACTTCCTTCAGCTGGTTATAAGCTCAAGCACTCTCCATTTTTTTATCTTGACTAGTATATTTTTTTTTATGACAATTAAGATTTAACTGCAGGAAATACACGTGATTGATAGAAGGCACGTGCACCTCCCAATATAGATAAACAGACAATTGCAATTATTAGGCCAAAAAAGAAATCTAAACCCTATGATATTTCTATTACTGGGATCCACATGCGACAGGTTCTGTTGTCTATCGAAGGCACCTGAAATTACAAGAGCAACCGCACTATCCTTAGTTCTTCTATCAACTCGAAAGACAACATTCTTACACTGCTTAGTCCCAAAGTTTTCTCATGACCAATACTCTGATGCTCACAAGTTTACCAAGTTTCCAATAACAGCTTATAGGCAACATCAGCTTATACCTAAAATAGAGGAATCTATTTCTTTATAAGGTATTGACATCTTCAGAAGTACCTTCTGTAAATGGGCAGAATTCTGTATGTCAAGAGCAGTTTTTGAGGTTTTGACGCTCTCATCTTTAGATATTACCTGCGCATAAAATTAAAAGCATCTAGTTATATCAGGCATTGGAAACAGAAAAAAAGGGGGAGGAGGGGGGGAGATTGGGGGAAGAAACCAATTATGGAAATAACTGTGAAACCTAATCACATACCCCAGTACCGCTACAAGGAGCATCCAACAACACCCTATCCACAGTGTTTTGACCCAAAAACTTGGGCAGCTGAAAATCAAATTTAAAATCAAAAGGCCATTAAACAATTGGCACAAACATAAACTATTCCCAAAAAGAATAGGAAAGAATGATTGGTCTTCATGATGATACTTGCTAATGGTCACATTACATGCGCACTAGTAATTACTAAAAGATTTCTCCTCATCCAGAATAACAAATATGAAGATCTAGAATCTGGTAGTAGAAGTCATGAAGCAAGAGCATATAAACCACCACAAGACACTAAATTACCTATATGCCATTTCAGAAGTTAAACATACCACAAATAATTTTTCTCATGAGAAGAAACAACTTTATCCTGAGCAGTTGCTCATTGCCATTTCAGTAAGTTCAGACACCACTAAATAATACTAAAGGTCCACAGTTAGCACCACAAATGAGTATGCCATAAAAAAGGATCCTAACCTCCCTCCCATCATAGTTACAAACAACAGCGTTTGTCACTCCCATACGATGTATGTTTGCACAGAGTGATTTGAGCCTTGATGCCTTCATCTCATTTGCATAAATTATTCCTGTGTTTTAAGGAAGAGCACAGGTAAGGAAAATTAAACCAAAAGTTTACCAATTCTAGGGCAGCAAATATGAAAATACCAGGGTAATTTTATTATAGCATATGCAACCATACAAACACACACATAGAGAGAACACAAGTAGAAAGCAAGTTTAGACATGGTCCGCCAGCACCACAACCTATAAAGTTAGACATTTGTTTGTCCTGCAACGGTTTCACCATTTTGGGGCTTCTTCAAAGCTCATAGGGAAGCTAACAGAAAACAAGGAACAAGAGAAGGCCTTCCACAATAGCAGCAGCAAAACATTAAATGGAAGATTATTCAAGTCTCACATGCCATTCAGCAGCGGAATGCCTTAGAGACAATAGCAACATAATCAATACCCATCATGTCTCGTACTTCTTTACCCCAAAAATCAATCAAGGAAATACTAATCCAAAATGCCCAAAGAATTCACTCATTTAAGTTGTTGCAACATTGCATTAGCTGAGCAACTACTATTTGCTTGCATGCTTAATACATTGCAGTTCTTAAATTCTGAAAAGCAGCTGGTCATCAAAAAATGTTTTTCCAATGTTAACAACAATAGTGCAAAACTATGCAAGAATACAAGGACGGGGAAGGCGTATGTCTGGGTAGAAAAGGTTATAATTATCTGAACAAGCATCACATGTGAAGATATAAGGTTTTGGCATGGCAACCAAAAAGTGTTGTCCTGTCAAGTCACCAAAATAAACACCAAAGGAAGACTTAAAACAGCATTGGCCATAAATCAATAAATCAAACATACCACTATTTTTCATTAGTGCAGCAATATATGTTGTTTTACCACCAGGGGCAGCCCTACAATAATTATAAAGAAGATTAAAAGAGATGCAAACACACTCAATGAAGTACATATAACAATTTAAAAAAAGGACTGATACCTAGGCAATTAATTTTACACAGCTGGAAACATGCCTATGTGAGCATTTGAAAACAGTAAGTTACGGACATAGAGAATAAATGAGCCAAAAGGTCTGGAAGCAGGCAGGAGGAAGGAACAACCAGAATATGAAGATGGGTAAACACAATGGAGGCAAAGAAGGAAAGAGTACGGAAAAAGCAGCTCATAAGCACAGAATAGTTTTGCCAAGAAAAGAATTTTGGGAAGAAAATGGAAGCAGCTCATAAGTACAGAATAGTTTGCCAAGAATTTGGGAGGAAAAAAAAGTAGCTTGTAAGGATTTCAAAACATAGAAAGAAAAAGCCAATAAATGATTCAGGAACAAGCTGTGGTTACTTACGCCATATCAACCACTCTTTCCTTCTCCTGAGGAGCAAGGGCCATCACAGGCAAAAAAGAACTTGCACCTTGTAGCTGTTAAGAAACTTACTGTTAGCAGCATGACCAGCCAAAAACAAAAAATCTTCAACAACAAGAGCACAGATCATACCATATAATGACCAGCCATGTATTCAGGAGTGGCACCGATCGGAACTTGAGAGTCATATACAACCAAGCCAACCTACAAATTCAGGAAATGTTTTACAATATTCTTTAAAGATCAGTACAGAAAAATAAAACCTTAAAAAGATCAGTCAAATGACACAAGCAAAAACTCTTACTTTTGACCATTTGCTCAAAGGATCTAAGTTGACACCCCTGTTCAATAGTACACCAGCCAAATCTCTCCTTCGTGTCTTTAGCCCAAGTATGTTTTAACAAGATGCAACACGTTAAATGGAGAAAACATGACAATGTAATAGGATTACAAGAAATCAAAAAGGGTTATCCTCACTTTCAAAGTGTTTGCACGAAGACATATTGGCCGAGGCTTTTCAAAAGTTTCAATAAGTTCCATGAGTTCAACAACAGGAAAAATCTACAAAGAGAATGTAAATTACCATAAGTTTTAAGCGGTGAAAGAGGAGAAGAAAAACAAAAGGCAAAGGTATTGTGAAATGCAAAAGTGACAGATGATAAATCACCTCCATCAAGGCTTCGATCAGAAATTCATTATATCCGTAGTATGAACACAAATCCAACTTAAGTTGATGAGTATATTCTTTTCGTGTCACACCCTTAGGCCTCAGCTCCCCAAAATTTGAAAGCACACGAACAACTGAGTCATATTTAAGTAAAGGTAGAGAAGAATGAGTTTAGGAATAACCAAAAGGGAGAGAATACGGCAGAAAACTTATAAGCAGACATAAAACTCACTCTCTTTTATCCTCCTCTGAAGATTCGAGAGATCAGGGGGCCTATTGGCTTCTTCTTCGAGCTCCTAAAATAACAAATACAAAAAAAAATATCATACTTAGCAAAGCCGTCTCAAGTAAAGTAGAGTAGTTAACAAAGCAAAACTCCCGTCAACCCAAATCCCCAATCCAAACCAGGAAAAGACGAGAGAAGAAAGAAACTGGACCTCCTTGGAAGGCAATCTGAACTCATCAGATTGGTGTTTAATGTTAAGCTGCAATTCAGCTTCTGCTTCCTCCTCTTCCCTTGCTCTTCCTTCATCAATAGCCCTAGACTTCTTCTCGATGTCAGATTCATCTGAATCAGAATCTAAATCTGAAAGGTCCTCTGCAACAGAAGACATGACGAAGTAGTTGAAGACAATAGATTCAGGACAAAATATCGGGGGAAACAATAGCAGACTAATGTATTGTGAAACAGGGCACCTCCTTCTCCTTCTGCATTTGCTTGCAGAATATCAAGAGCAAAAGGATCATCCCCAACAGAAGACATTTCAGAATCAGAACCAGAATCAAGGTCCTGTTGTTGATCATCATCAGAAGTTTCATATTCATCAATTTGTTCATCTGTTCCATCGGAATCACTAAGAAGATCCTCTTTTGTTGATGGTTTGGCTGCAAAAAGTTCTTTCTTCTGCTTTTTATTAGGAGGAGGTTTTGTGGGGTTTTTCCCGGGCATATTTCCGAGCTTTGGCGCAGGCATTAAAGCTTAGGTGGAAGCAGCAAACACTGTGAAGATGACATTGCAAGTACATCAGTTCAGGAGGAGGGAGAAGGGGAGAAACCAATAACGTGATAAAAGAAAGAAAAAAAAAATTTTTTTTTTGGCAAACATGTGAGAGGGAGAGGGAGACAAACCACACGAGACGGAGGGGAGACTCAACCATGGTTCAAAGACTCGTCACCGGAACCTGGCTGGCCGTTCCACAGAATCAGTGGCAACTAGCTCAGCGAGTTTTAAAAAAAAAAAATGCAGCCCAATCGTTTTGTTTCAACCCGGGACCAAATCAAGAAAATTTCGGCTTAGCAAATGTTAATTAAAAAAAAAGACCATGAAAGTGCCCCAACAGTATCGCCAAAGCATTAATAACAGAAATCCAACGGATAAAATCAATTAAAGAGAGGAATCCGCTTACCAATCTTTGGGCCAAACTTGTCTGCTCAAAGAACAGCAAGAGGAGACGGGCGCCTGGTGCTTCCTTAAGCAAGGAGAAGGTTATCGCGCAGAAGGTAATCGCGGAGGGTGAAGGTCGTGGGGCGGGAGTGGGTGGCAGGGTTTAAGGGTTTAGGCGTGTAGCCCCCTTTAGGTTAGGGCTAACTTTTCCCAATCATAAAATGGGTACCGCCCAAAAAAAAAAAGAGTTTAGGAGTAATCGGGAATTATATATATTCTTTCATTTCATTTTCAGGCCCCAAAAGTATATCATTATGTTTCTTCGTTTTAGTTTTAGGCCCCAAAAGAGTATCGCAAGTTGATAAGTAGGTCCTTTTATTGAAGCTTCTCTTTTCAATGGAGTAATTTTTTTTGTGGTCTGCCTGTTTTGCCTTTTATTTTTCCAAAACAGTTAAAATTGGATTTGCTACCATAATCTGACATCTTGCCAATTGCCCAAGCAGCAAGTGTATTCAACCAAAATCATCTCTATTCCAAGGCAAGGCAATTCAGTTCAAGCCCGGATCGTCTCAAGAAATTAATGTGGAATTGATATTTTGACTAGGAACTAGGAAGGCGTACTTTCATTCTTCTTCGGTTTGAGTTGATGTTGCCTTCACTCCTTCTTGCTAACGCGTACAATCAAGGAAAAATGGCTTTTGTGCTACGCAAAGCATTTTTTGTGTTTCTTTTCCGGATGTCTGGAGGAAGAAGGGTTGTCAAGATTTGAACCTTCTTCATAGTGTCTACAGTGGAGTAGAACAATTCAATTCAAGCAAAGAAAAAGCCTGAATATTGCTTAGTCGCACAAAAATAGAGAGGAAAATATATCATTTGCTGAGCCGGAGCCTACGTTTCTTAGGGGGTACGAGAAAACAAAAGATGGCCAATTAATGAGCATCGCACAGCACATGCTTCAAACAAAAAAAAAAAAAAATGAGCATCGCACGGCACAGCATACGGAGTCATGATCATAACACTCTGTCGGACTGATGACGGAAGGAAATCAACTTAGTTAATTGAAGAAACAGAAAGAATGGGCCACGGCTGCAGTTGGGTGGTTGTGGATTCTGAATATTCTTGCTTTGGCAGTCAAGTTTGGTTAGAAACTTGGCTTAGGGTTGAGAAAACCAGCAGTTATTGATCAAGACGACTTCCATGAATTTTCTTTCGTACCCGTCAGCTTATAATGAGTGCTTTTTTGGCCGGTCTTATTCTAAACTATACACAACCGTTTTGAGCTGCAGGCCATTATTAAACTCTCATTCTGCCATGGCACAGCAAGAGCAGGACCTTGCCCCCGTTGCTGCTGCTCGCGAAATTCTCAAGGAAAGCTTGGAGAAATCATGGGATTTAGACTTCGCCATCAGAGAAACGGGCTCGAGATTAGACCAGAGCGAGCAGCGATTGGCATCACTCCGATCCGCCATTGGAAATGTGGCTTCTAAATGCGCTCTTTATGATGTCAGGGGCCATGTTGACCGTGCTCTTGGCCCTGCTGCTGCTGTTTTAAGAATCTTTGACGTTGTTCATGAGCTCGAGACTTCGCTCATCTCAGCCGATCCTTCTTCTGATTTGCGTAGTTATCTCACCAACGTTCAGCGGATGGAGGAAGCAGTCAAGCTCCTCAGAGATAGTTGCAAGCTGGTCACTCTTTGGCTAGAAGATGCAGTGCAGTTTCTTCAAGACGAAGGCATTGAAGGAGATTTGTACTTTCTTAAGTTTAAGAAATCCTTGATGATACTTCAACAATTGCAGGAAGTTGAGGAAAATTTTGGTCTCAATGGAGGGCTTCTAATGGATGCTTTCAACCAGCTTGAAAATGAATTCAGACGCCTTGTGACTGACAACAGCTTTCCTCCTCCCCGGCCTGACGAGCTAGAAGAGAGTCCAATTCCTCCTCCACTATCTTTCCCTGACTCTGACATAGAGAAGATGCAGACCATCATGGAGAGGTTAACTGCGAGCAATCGTCTTGACAGGTGCCTGTCCATCTACATCGAGGTTCGGACTTCAGCAGTTACGACAGCATTACAGGCACTGGATCTTAGTTACCTTGAACTATCATTGTCTGAATTTGATAGTGTGCAAAACTTAGAAGGCTGCATAGACCAATGGGTTAAGCACCTGCAATTTGCCGTCAAATATCTATTTGAGATGGAATACAGGCTTTGCTATGAAGTCTTCCAAAAAGCTGGATCTGATGTCTGTATGGAATGCTTTGCAAAGATTGTTCTTCGATCTGGATTTCAGAATTTCATCAAGTTCGCCAACTCAATCACACGAAGTAAGAAGGAAGCGATCAAGCTTTTGAAGCTCTTGGACATCTTTGCAGCATTGGATGAGCTGAGACTAAATTTTAACAGACTCTTCAGTGGAAAATCCTGTTTTGATATTCAAACTCAGACCAGAGACCTCATTAAAGGAGTCGTTGATGGGGCTTGTGAACTTTTCTGGGAGCTTTCTATTCAAGTGGAGTCACAAAGGTCATCCAATCCACCAAGTGATGGCAGCGTCCCAAGGCTGGTACGCTTTGTCATTGATTATTGCAATATACTGGTTGAGGATGAGTACAAGTCAATATTGCTGGAAGTTCTGGAGATACACTGCAGTTGGAATAATCTTGAATTTGAACAGGGACTTCTCTCAGGCCAGGTCCAACGCATACTTGAGGCACTTGAGCTCAACTTGCAAACTTGGGCAAAAGCGTACGAGGACACCAATCTGTCCCACTTTTTCAGGATGAACAATTATTGGTATTTTTGCAAGAATGTTGAGGGAACAAAGCTTGGTGACCTCATGGGACACGATTGGTTGAGGGCTTATGAGGACGACATGGAGTACTATGCAGCAACATATGTGAGTGAGAGCTGGGGAAAACTTCCAGCACTTATAAGCGAGGAGGACTTGGTTTTGTTCCCAGGTGGAAGAGCGATCAATCATAATCTGGTACAAAAGAGAATTGAGGAATTCTGCAATGCTTTTGAAGACATGTATAAACAGCAATCCTACTGGGTGTTGTCTGATAGAGGGCTGAGACTGAGGACATGCCAGCTTATAATGCAGAGTGTTTTTCCTTCTTACAAAAGCTACATACAGAAATACATGCCCCTGATCCAATATGAAGAAGACACCAGTAAGTACGTGAAGTACACCCCTGCAATCTTGGAGAATATGATCAATTCTCTATTTCAGCCGAAAGTGGGGAAATATGGCAGCACCAAATGCACACATCTTGCCACTAAGATTAAGAATGCTGTCACAACTCACCTTCCCTCAACTCCTGCAGCTGCATGATCGTGTCAAGAGTTTGATGATCCTCGGCGACCAATTACTTCATCATATATAGAGCTAAGTCTATCCTACATAGTTATGCGTTACGGAGTTTACAGGATGCATACAAAGGAAAGCAACATTGGCATCAAGCGAAGTTTTCACAGCACAATCTCCTCTTAACCTCTGACCGATTGTTCTTGTTGCATATGATACATACAACGTGATATTTATCTATAACCTCAACCTGTATATGTTTAGCTCGTGTAAGACTAATATTATTAAATTTCCTATCATGAGGTCCAGAATCTTGGAAAAAAAAAGGGGGTTGATGTACAGCAATGATGTTATATAGATATCAATTTCTGTGCCAGGCAAACTAATATGAAGCGATATAAATGGAAATCAGATAGCCTTCAGATCAAAGTCAATAATGCATCTCGTTTCACCTTACTAGGTAGAAATAGCACTTTTATTGCACCTTCTCCTCAGCATTGCTTGGCCTCTGGCAGTTGTTGACTGTCTTGCCAAAACTGGAATTTTGATTCATATTCTTAAAGAGAGTGCAGCAAGCCACCCGCGTTATCAGGAGTAGCGCATTACGGGTAATGTGACAACATTGTGAAGAAAGAATTATCTAATCCTGATTGAATTTGTTTGAACTATTTGGCTTCTAATCACCATTCAGTCAGCAATCAAGTTCAACGCAAGAGAGATTTTGTTTGGTGTCTCTACGTTTACTTTTGTAGAACTCTAAACTATAGGTTGGATAAATAGAATTTTCCTTTGAGAGCTTTTGCTACTAGAAAGCTGGGGGGTTGAACCGCTCAACCAAGATAGACAGACATTGCAAAATGACAACTAAGGAAAGCAAAGGCGGTAAAAGCAAGAGAACCTAATCTTGATGGCGATATATTGTTGTGAATATGATAACCATCCTCTAACAAAATCGGCAAATGAGAAGCAGATTTCAGGCTCTCTCACTCCGCAAGCGTGTGATCCAGTACCCAGTAAAGGAGTGTTTGTGTAGAAAAAGTTTCAACTATTTGCAGCCCCACTGTCAATAGTGGAGCAATAACATACAAAATTTGCTACCTGTAAAATGGAGCAAAAGATGAATCCATGCAGAAAAATTGCATAAGAAGTTAGTTAATCTTAGATCCCGAAGCTGTTTTTACTCAGCATCTGCTCATAATCTTCTTCAGTTGTTTCACTCGCCTGAATTCTGGGACCTGGAAATTCTTTTCCACTTCCCAAGCAAGTTGAGACATACAATTGAACGATGATTTTGCACTCTTCTCATCTGTTACTTCTCCAGGAAAAGGAATTCGGAATTCAAATACATCATTTTGAGAAGAAGTCACCCGCATGTCGAAGCCCAAGCGATCAACCCAAACCATCTTGGCATCCAACACCTGTACAAGAATCTTCATTTAGTTTACCTGAACCAATACTAACCAAAAAATCCAAGTGCTAGCAAAAATAATAGCCGAACTTAGTCGTCACTAAATGAAATGTACTCATAGCTGATAAATACTTCTAAAACCAAACATCAAGTTTATCCAATTTCTTATTGCCATAATTCCATTTTACAGTTCCAGCAGAACTGCCAAGAAACTTTTATGAATCATGCATTTTTAGCTCCCTCTTAGAAGCATATTTACACATCAGCTTTTTGTCTAACATAGAAGGGTCCTTATGTTCTACAGAAAATCATGCAAGACAAGAAAATTAACACTAGTTTCTAAGAGTTTCACATGGAATGATGGAAATTTTCCAAATGGCATGATTAGTTCCCATCATATAGGATGAAATGCAATGTGTAAACCATGGATAAGAGGAACCACTAGAATGTATTGTTGGCTTCATGCATCTAACAGTCACTTCTAGCAGAAAGATTTCAAACGAACACAAAATCAGTGACAAATAACAAATCAAGAGCTACAAGATTCTACAAGAACCAAACCTGGAAACCCAAGTCTGCATAGATGTTACAAAAGCGGTAGACATCTTCCATATTGTTAGCATTTATCTCATCCACAATCTTTTCTGCAAAACCTCGGAGTGGGTCGGGGTTTGCCAACTTATAATCTGCTGATGTGACCCACACACCATCCTAGAACAGCACATATCACAATATGTTAATCTCTTTCACTGCACTATCCGTACTATAAGAAAGATTTTCCTTCTTGAAGAACAGTGCAAACTTGAAAACAATACCAACGTGGGAGAAAAAATACAAACATCAATGACACATGGCAGCAACAATGATCAAAAGAAAATGGTTTGATGAAAGCATACGAACAACCAACACCCAACATACCTCCCCAAAATCTTCCATGTGAAGTATACGTTCCACGGAAACAACATATAAAAGGCCTTCGTCAACTTCCTCGCCAAAATTCTTTTTCCATAAAGAACGAAGCTTCTACAAAAGAGAGAATGGCAATCAAAATGACTTGAACTGAAAAGTATGCAACTAATTGTTTCCAGAAAACAGAAAACTCCAGTTTACTAACAAGCTTTTGCTCCATATTTAGAAATATAGACATAGTAGTTACAAAAATAGACCTTTTTCTGGCTAGAGGAGAAGACGAAATAGACTACCTCATTTCCCACTCAACAATGCGACAACATAAAAGAGATTTCCTTCAGTTCTAGTACCCTGCGTATCTTATGTCTCTCAAAAAGTTCATGGTTCCTCTACTTCTTTGTCCAAACTATTTTTACTTGTTCAAGCATTGTCTCTTTATTTAATTTCTTCACTTCACATCATACGCACGTAATCATACAAAGTAGAATGAACATGTAGTTCCTTTATTATGATTTTGTTGCATTCTATTTCACTCCGAGAAGCATATAGAATCTTGACTATATTCCTCAGGCTTATCATAGAGTGGCAGTAAGAGATATTGTTCTAAGTTGATTAAGAAAGATGGCTACAAGTGCAAAATCTTTAGTTTCACTCTAGCCTTCTATGGTCAGGCGTCTTTGTCTATGTCACTCCGGTAATCTAGCATAAATAACAGAAAATTAATAAAGGAATAGCTTTCTCCCAAGATTCTCACAATTTATAGATAGGTTAGTCAATAAAGAACACTTCGGAAGGTACACAATGCCCTAGGCACTGCAACTTGTATATCTAACACACTTCACTATATGCGGAGAGAGAAGTTGGATGAACAATTTGAAAACCCAAATTTCAATAGGATGCTGTTCATGGATATAGTTTATATTTGAGTGCTTCTAGATGCCTTCAAAAGCTAGGATACAAGGCAAGGCCATGAATTTCTATGATTGTAGACTCGTACTGGCCAACTCATAGTTACCCAGCACGGCCTGCCACTAAATTACGTTGAATTCAAATAACATTCTACATTTTGGTCCAATAAAATAAGTGCTCCATCCAAGGATCGAAAAACAGGTGAAAACCAATCGATGTGGATCCATTAGCGCTTAAAGAAGCTGCCATGTTGATGGTGGATTTGAACATCATGCGAAGAATCTGTCAGGCCATTAATGCTGTCCAATTTGCTAACACGATCGTGAAGGGAAAATTGGATTGGGCTGAAAAAGAAGGTCTGTAACTCTAGGAAAATTGTGGCAAAGAAAAGAACTTTTACCTTGGAAGCCATTTGATCCTCTACCTTTTGAAGGTTCCCCAGTAGTGTGCACTGTGGAGTCCGCAACCCAGACTGATCCAACTGGATTAAGGCCAATTTTTAGTTCTCAACAGAAACAGTTGAATAAAAACAACTCAGATAGATGGAGTAATAAATTAAAGATGCAAACTTGATCGATGTACGAGATAAAATATCGCGTATCATTATTCGGAAGAAGCAAACCTGAACATGGAGGCTAGAGCGCGTTCCGTTATTAGGAAGGAATGTTGGGACGGAGGTATCGAATTTCAAGCACAGGACTGGAGTGCCTTGAGAATCAGCAGCAAAGCGAACACCAATTCCGAGAGGCCAACCACCAAGCTCAGATTCTTGGGTGAGGGCAGAAAGAGTGCCCCGGGAGGCTAATTCCACAATGGTTCTGGACACTTCAGCTGGGAATGGCTTGTGATTATCGGTGGAGGTCAACTCCAAGTGGGAGCTTCCAGGTTCTGAGACCACAGAAACTGAGCATTTGGGAGCCCCAACCGGAAATCTGGGACATGGGTTCCGAAGTTTTAGTTGAGTGAAAAACTGACTGCTGGGACTGGGTTTAGAAACAGAAAGTGAAGGTTTGGAAAAGTAGGCAGTCGTCGTCGTCGTCGTCGTCGGGGGGAGAGCAGGAGGTGGGAAGTGAGAGGTCAGGGATTGGACTTGGAGAAGCATTTGTTTTTTTTTTCCCCGGTAAAAGAACGACAGAAAGAAAGAAAAATAGTTTATTGTTCGGGTGAACGCTCCGAATTACTAAATGGTTACTGATATTCCCCGGGGATGGGACTTGGGAGTGGGTTTTTCTTTTTCTAATGGCTGTGAAAAGATAAGAGTGGACTGGGGCCAATTCTCAGAAGCAGAGACCAGCTCCAACTTTGGCCACCGATAAGGGGTTTGCAAAGAAATAATAAAATCAAAATTCCCTTCTTTTTATTAATTTAGCTTCTTCTTTTTTTTAATAAATCCTCCTTCCCTTCTCTGTCTCTCTTGTGGATAAAATTCGTAAGGAATTGCGTTAAAACATTTTATCTAAATCTTTTTTGTTTGTACCAACAGTACTCTGAAAAATCAGATTATTATGCATTTCTTACACACAAAATCTTAAATGAAATTTACTTTCTTGTGAATGTAATCAAATTACATTCCCAAAACTTACACAAAAAAGGTCATGTTTGAATTGCTACTTTTATGATTTTTTTTGTCAGAAAATGTATTGAAACGATTTGATGTATGTGAAGTAAAAAGATAATTGAGAAATATATTCACGAAAAACGTAAAAATTTTTTGACAGAAAATCACAATCCAAAATATTTAAAGTCAATGGAATCTGGCAACATAACAAAGAGAAATTTCAAGATGAAATGGTGTGAGTATACATATAGATTTTTTAGAATGGAATTTGTTTCGGAACTTCTTCAATTGGGAAGTAAACTGGATGGGTAAATAACTTCAGATTACTTATAATCCAGACGAAAATTGAAACAGACAAGACTTCATTTGACTAATCATTGATTGATGTAGGAGTAGGACAATATAATACTTAAAATCATTCGAGTTCACACAGTCAAGCAGGGATATTTATTGACAATTTGTAGATCATGATGGCAAAAGAGATATATTGAATCCGAAGCTCCTTACTCCTTATTAATGAAGAATAGGGGGTAGGCCCCTCTCAAATTATCAAATTGCGATCCTGACTCATTTGACTAAAACCAAAGGGCAAAAACAGAGATAATACTGTAAAAGAAAATTTGAATGCGCAAGAAGGATTAACTTGAACGAAAATGCCTCGTGGCAGCGGCAGTGGCCTTTTCATTCATTTTGCCAGATTCTTGAAGAATTAACAACAACATAACATTGGAGCGAAAGGAAAGAGAGAGGATGGAGTAGGAGAATTTTTCACATGCCGCCAGAAATGTCTTTAACCATTAAAATCTCTCCGCAAAGCTTTGTAGGAACTTGTTCCAGTGCTTCCCCTTCTTGCCAAGCCTGGCCAACCAATACTCCGGGTCCCAAATGACGGACGTATACGACAACTTGATCGCAGAAGGGCCATGGATGTTTTGCTGAAATGTAGCATAAGAACAGCACTGGCTATAAAAGTTGGTGTGGTCTGAGAAGTTAAAAAAGTAGTACATGCATCGATTTTGCCATATTGAGAATGCTATTACGAACGAACCTGGCTTGGGGAAGCCCTGGGGATAATCAGAGAGATCCAACAGTCCGTCACCGAATTCATATGCTAAATCACAAGGCTGCTCTGTCGACACTACTTCGTGGATTTCTCTGATCGTGAAATACAACGGGATAAAGGAACTTGAAATTCCCTCCAGAAGAGATCCCCCTAAAACGCCAGACATCATACTGCACTCGGTCAGCTATTGACACAATAAACTTGGTTGAAGCCAGCGAGGCATCAAGTCTTGAGACCATGTGACCAACATAAACGGAGCCTAATTCTCTGTTTACGATATACGCCCATTACAAGCTGATAAAAAGTTGGCAGAGACACCAGAGGTACAATTCTTAATGTTTGCCCGGAAAAAATATGTGAAGTATAACTATGATGCTACCATCAGACAAACTTAATCCATCCATTTAAAATGTTCCTTGAGCTACTACGATTCAATTGAAGGAAATTAACAGAAAGGAAAGGGACAGAAGCAAGGACAAAGGAGTTAACCAGAAACCGAAAATGTAAATACCATCTCAACATACCAATGAATCGTCCATATGTCCTTTCCTTGCTGTAAAACACTGCCTGGCCACCAAACCATAAACAAACAGTTAAATTTGGTCCAAGGAATACTAGTTCAGAGGCTGCCTAAAGAGAGACTTATAAAAGAGTTGACCTTCTTGAAATATTTCATCCAGGCAATGGCAAGTGGCCCTGTACCAAAACAAGAAAAGGTTTCCTTTCAACTTCCGCAATATCAGGTTGCAAAAGGTTGCCTACGACTTCTCTTGAACCTTATTTTTCAGGAAGCAAAAAACAAACATGGGAGCTCTTGAACCATCATTATACAGAGTCCATGGTTGTTAAGCAAAGCTTTCAACAGTTAATTTGCTTCCACCGTAGAAGACATATTTGTCCATAACATGTTCTTAAATCAACTGAATCACAGCCTTGCTTCTTCATGCGTGCTAATAAGAAACAAGGCTTCCCTAAAGAAGATATATGAGGTGTGATTAGCAGGGTACCTCCACTTGTTCGGCAGTTCCAAAATTCAAGTGGCAATGCATGACCATCTGCATGAGAGAGCAGATTGGATGCGCTTTTCACAGCTAACTTGGGATCGTCATACCGCGTGCCTGCTATTTCCCATGCTCTTGATATGAGCCTGAAACATAGCACAGACTTAGAGAAGCAAGAATTTTTATATGATTATAGTATTCCACGCATAATAAAGTTCAGGTAAGGTTAGCAACACGAAACACACGAAGCAGCGAGGGAAGCAAATAAATTTAGCATGGATGAGCAGCAAACACTAAAACTTTTTACAAACGGAAGAAAAACACAAATGCGATTAACAAATTATTAGTAGTAAGGAAAGACATCCATCATAGACTGGCTTGCTTCTGTCAGCCAAGGTGCTTCCGAGAGTATACTTATATTGATGATCTAATTAACAGAGAGACTGAGGTACCTGGGATTGAGCAAAGAAAGCAAGCGACGCCGCCTTTCCTCTGGAATATCCTCAATTTCTTCCTAACCAAAAAGCAAACACTTGGAATTAAAACAGAGGGACAAGCCAGTTTTTTTTTTTTTCTAACCAAAGAAAGAGACAAACAAGACACAAAATCCAACTGAGAAGTAGTTAGAGAGCAGCATTTTGTTTATGGTTGAAAGTACCAAAGATAAGAGGCGGGATTGAAAGAAGAGGGGTCCAAAGGAATGAGGTGTTTGGGAGGATCAAGAAATGAGACGATGTCCTGCTCGTCCAAGTATGATATTCTCCCATTCGGCAACAATTCGTAGGGTTTATCATCCCAGGGTGAGGAAGAAGATGAAGATGAGGAGGTGCAAGGCAACGATGTTGCATTTAGTAGTCGAGCAGAAGAAGAAGAAGCGGGGGAATGATGCAAAAAGTGGCGGAAAGGGTTAGAGGGGTGAGGTGGGAGCTGCTGCAGCTGAATCATGTGCTGAACAAATTGGGGGCGATAACTACGAGTGGTGGTAGTAGTAGTAGTAATTGGGATGTCGGTGGTGGTAAAGCCAAAGCAGGAGCAGCGGGAGGAGGCCATCGTCCCTGCTCCTCCTAATAAGTAATTTGACGCTGCTACTCCTCCGATTCTTCGATTAATTACTACTAATAAAAGTAGGGATGCAAACAAGAAAAGATGATCCCAACTTTTTGAAAAATGAAAAAAAAAACAAAAAAAACTATGCGGATTGGTGATTAAAGGGTCATCCTAAATCCAGTTTGTAAGTTTCAGGCTTGAGGATTTTTCCCATCGGTGGTCTTTGCTTTTCATCTTTTGCTTCTCGCTCTTCAGGCTTGGTGGAGAGAAAAGACAGATAAGGAGAAGCCGTCTTTCTGACTTCCTTCATTTCTTAATTAAGCTAAGCCGATGCCAACTCATGAAATGAAAAAATGGGTTTGCTTGAATGGTTTATTATTCGCATAATTTTACTTATTTGAATCATTAATGCATTTTTCAACTAGATCTTTATCTCACACACATTATATTATCATTATCAGTTCATTAATATGTTGTAGATGATCTCCAATAATATGACATGTGCCATTTTTCAAGATTTTTTTTTGATTATTTATTCTTTAACAAGTTTGATTAATGTTATCTAATGCTTGCATCATTTTCCAAGATTTTTGGATTTTTTTGGATTATTTATTCTTTAACAAGCTCCTCTTATCTAATGCTTATCTATGTTTAGTTTAAATGTTTAAATTCCATAGGAAAAATTTTGGTTAAACTTACTTATCAAAAAGTCTATTACTTGTTACTAAGTAAAATTCACTGAGTGACAATTAACGGACCTAGATGGATTGTACCCTTCTTCATAGTGCAGGAGTAGAAGTGGGTATAGATATAAAGTATTGATTATTGATGTTTGACAAAAAAAAAAAGAAAAATTTAATTTGATAAAGGTGGAAAAGACATGGGAGGGGAGCGAGAGCATAAAAAAAAAGTAAAAAGGAAAAATAAGAAGATATATTTGGCACCAATATTTGCAATTTAGAGCTAAAAACTGCTTCCTCCGATTATGAAGGCATACAAGCACAACTTGTTTCTTCTGTATCAGTTACTCCATGTTATGCACAGCTGAGTAACTTTCCTTATCCACTTCTTTATGATAGTGAGAAATTTGATTACTCCAAGTTGGACTTTCTTACAAAAATATTTCAGTAAATTTTTTTCTGTCATCTTAGACTTCATTGTGATATGAACAAAATTTATCTATCATCTCAAAGTTTGATTGTACAGAAAGAAAAAAACGAATGATTAGACACACAAAATAGTAAATACCAACAAAAAAGAAAAGAAATTTGTCTTCTTTGTATATCCGGGTCCTTTTGACTCTCAGATAGGACTGCAAACGAGTCAAGTGTAATCGAATCAAATCTCGATTCAATTTTATCAAACTCAAACTCAGGTTGGAATTCGATTAATTCTTAGTGGAAAGTTCAAGATCAACCTCGACCTCAAAGCTCAAGCCTACTCAAGTTTTTTAAAAAATAATTATTCTATTTGAAAAAATTAATAAAATAGTAATTTTTTTAACAAATAATAAAATATTAAGAACATATATGTAATTTTAATATTGAAATAAAAAATAAAAACATATATATACGTGTGTGTGTATATATATAATCGAGTCGGTTTATGAGTTAACAAATTGAGTTTCTTTGTACTCGTATTCAATGTTGACAGAGCTTGAGTCAAGTTTTGTCCAAACCAACTCATGAGCGCTCATGAACAGTTTGATTCATTTGTAACCCTACTCTCGGGTTAATTGAGTCTTGACATTGGCTTCAAGTCCATTAATCCTATAAAAAAAAAAAGAAGTAACCACTAGCCTCCCGCTCTTGACATGCCTCTATTCAGTGCATGCATCATACGCTTTACCTTTCAGATACTCATTAGCCCTAGACAGGTTAAATCTACTCCTACTCTATGAGCAAAATCTAAAGATATATGGAGGTTGGGAGTGAATCACTAGACTAAACAGAAGCATTATGCTTCTTGTGTGATGTACTAGGTGAGGTTTAACTTTTCAACTAGTGCATGGGAGAGTTTTAAAAAGGCTTTCCCTGATCATTAGACCAAGACCCAATGGTTCTTCCGGCGGATGTGCGGGTGCCTTCTTGTGCATGTATCATGTATGTAGTTTTTTGTTTTTCAAGCAGTATCATGTATGCAGTTGATTTATTAGTCTGCCCGCCATTGAAATAAACGATAAGTTCCCCTTATATCCCGTCAAAGATTGAAGGACAATCCTACCTATTGTTCCAAGATGGAGGCCTTTTGTGTCGGCAGGCATGCCCATTACATACTACTGGCATCTTCCACTAGGTTAGAAGAATGAACCTTTGGCCTTTTTACTGATATGCCCCAACCATAATCATATCATATCTCCGCACGGTTCTCCTTAGTAGAAGTAGAAGGCTATGTTTTCAGAACGGGACCGGGTATCGACTCGGTCAAGCTCAGGGGTCAGGGGTCAATGGGTTCAACCGGATTCGATAGGGGTTGAACCGGATGACGTCATAAATAAAAATTATTTTAAAATTAAAATATTATATGTAAAATACCTAATAACATGTTAATATTAATAAATGTATATTCTTATATATTTGATGTTTCAAATATATTTAACAAGAAAATACAAAGAAATTAGAACAATCAAGTAGTAATTTATATTATTTAATGAGTATTAACAAGTTTAGAATTAAAATTATGGACTTAATTGAAAAATAACACCAAAATTTAAGAAAACATTGATAAAGTATGAAATATTTGAGGTATATTAATAGTTTTTAACAATCTAGGGGTCAAAATATAATATTGAAAAAGTTTGAGTTTTTTTTTTAAAATGATGATTGAACCGGAAATTCGGTTTTTTCCCGGTCAAACCCGGTTCTTGACCGGATTTTTACTTACTCGATTTTTTAGTATAACTCGGACCGGACACTTGACCGGTTCCCGGTTCGACCGGTTGAACTGACCGGTCCGATCCGAGTTTTAAAACACAGGTAGAAGGTGACGAAGGATCACTTGCCAGCCCGCATTTATCACTTGGTCGTTATCATTTAGTTCAAGTTTCGACCAAACACTCAAACTACCACCCTAATTCACATAACCAAATACAAAATCATCCACAACTGGATTCAAAATCTACTAGAGCAAAACAATGAACATTGCCAATTCACTGGAACACTGTAGTAGATTAATAATGCAACGTATTCTCACAACTGGCTAAGCAGAAGTACCGTTTAGTTGCCCGACAAAATACACTAGACCATAATCCTATATCAAAAAAAAAAGGAAAAGAGAACAAAAAGGCTCGAATTAAGCCTCATTAGGCAAGTAGTCCCTCTATATCAAAGAGTCAGGCCCAAAAAATTTAAAAATGCAACCAAAAAATCTGAAGACCAATACACAGAATCCTATATCAGGCCACTCTCGGCACCCCACAAAAATCCTAAATCAGCTAATTGCAAATGAGGTATACATGTATACTTCAACTTTCCACAGCAGCCAAAAATTATTGGGCACAAGACACACTTCCAACACATTAAGCACAACCTGAAGCAGGGAATCTCGATTTAGCTTACTATTGTGTTTGGTATAGAATGTATCTTAGAAGTTTAAAAATAGTCACCATGAGAACAAGATACTACTGTATGCAATTCATTTCTTCCGCTTCTTACCCCCTGCGATGCAATTTATGTACAAGGACATGTCCTGAAGGAAGTGTGAAACTAAAAGTCATATATATTTATCCAGAAGTACAAGTTCTTAATATGAACCCAACAATTATTTTCCCAGGAAGATTTAGTGGGGTTGAGTAGAATGTTCAGTACCATTTTTCAGTAAAAAGTAGAACGAAGAGAAAATGCAGAAAACCCATGAGAAGAGGAAGAAAAATTGTTCAACATCAAAGATTTATGGAAGGAGAACTAAAGATGCTTGGACATGACTGATTGATAGTAGGGGTGGGCACAGGTCGGGTACCCGCCCCTAATATGATTTGGCTGATCCGACCCTAATATATCGGATCAGTCATTTTGCGATCCTAATCCGCTCCTAATATTTTCGAGTACCCGCAATTCGGGTACCCGAAAAAAAGGGGTGGGTCATAGGGTATCCGCCCATAAAAAAACTATTTTTCAATAAAAAAATTTATTTTTTACTTAATATCAACATGTTTTTCAATAAAAAAAAACATGCTTTTCCAATTAATATTGGTAGAGATATTGTAATTAAAGTCCATACATTACCATTCTCACACATTTCATCCAATAATCAAATCGATCTCATAAATTTAGTACATATTAGAATTATAATATCTAATGGACAAAATGAAATTTTATAATAATTTTGAGTACATCACCATTCTCACACATTTTATCCTTCTACAACACAACAAACACAAGAATAATAAGTATCTGGTAACTTCCCCAACTTCTTTAAAGATATTATGGTACAAGACTGCATCCCAAATAAGTCGATTGTGAAATCAAGTTCGGAAAAGAATTGAATATAACTAATTATTTTTGGAAAAAATATAACCAAAATAACGTTAAAAAATCTTCCCCAACTTCTTCACATCTTTGGAATAGACCTTATGGTATTAAAGGTGATGAAAAAGAAAAATAAATTTCGTACACTAAATAAAAGAGACAAATTTAAGAGACATAATTGCAATAAAATAAAATAAATAAATGAAAGACACAAATATTTTAATTATCTAGCTAACAGAAAATTGAAACTCCAAACACAAATCTTTGATTGAATTGATGCAAGATTTGCAGGAAAGATCGATAGAGGTAAAATAAAAATAAAAAGGATGAAAGGGATGAACAATTTTTATAACAGAGTTTCACAAAATTTTTTTCATTTTGTTCATGTTTCACCGAGAATATTCGCTTTCTTCAAATAAGATGAGAAAAGTAGATCATATAGGATTAGAATATGAGGCTGCGAGCCACTTCACTTGCACTTAGAATTAAAAATTACAAAGTTATAAAATGATCCCTAATTTTTTAATATTTATAAAATATACCCTGCGGGTCGGGTACCCGCGGGTTTTTATTTTTCTGATCCGTATCCATACTCGATTTTTCGGGTACCCGACCCTCATCTGCCCCACTAAGAAAAATCGGATTGGATATCCTATTTTTCGGATCGGATCGGATCGGGTTCATCGGGTTTTCGGATCGACGGGTTTTTTTGCCCACCCTTAATTGATAGGCAGTTAATGCATTGGAGGATTTGTATTCGCATCTGTATTTGTATCTATATGTATTGCAAGGGATTTTTAGTGGAGAGCCTCTCAATAGGTTCCAAACTTACCATTTTTTTTGGATTTTTTTAATTTATTTTAATACATAAAAAGTAGTGGGTTATAAACAATTCTATCACCAGTCAAATTGAAGATTTAAAACTTTTTCACTATCTACTTCATGAACCGTTTATAGTTTGTTATTTATACTTTAAGTTCTTTTTACTCCTTAATTAAAGACAACTGCTCATCCATTACAACAATACTAGTATTGTAACCCATGCTATGCATGGATTTACATTTAATATAATAATAATAGTAAGTGAATTATTTATATTACTTATATAAAAAAAAGTTTAAAATATCAAAAGAGTGCTATTTTAGTATTTAATTTATATTGTATTTATGTACCTTATCTAAAACCTTAAAATATATTAAAAATATGAACAAAAATACCTAAAGAAATACTAAAAGCACACCAAGTACAACATTATTATCCCTCCCTTCCAAGTTCTTTTTTTTTAGACATTTTCTCTCAACATTTCCTTACTTTTCAATATTCTCTTTCTCACCTTTCTAGTCCAAACTTCTCACATCCCTCCAACTCTTCTCCCTCCCACAAACTCTACCATTCGTTCACCCTCCCTGCTTCAATCAAATTGTGCAATTTTTTATCCAATTACGCAACCTATCTACCTCCTATTTTATTACTCCTTCCATCCATTTAAAGTTATAAATAGCAACCAATTTTTCAACTTGTTGTTTAACAAATGAGCATCGGTATGCAATTTGATTAGGTTTAAATGGATAACTTAATTAAACCCATCAATTAGTGGCTATTAAATGGATAGATCGGGACTACCAATTCAGAACTAATTAAATTAGACGTAGATTCAAATTTATTAGTAAGTAAATTTAAATCACTACCAATACAATAATTATATTCTACTTTTTGCAAAGGCATATTTAACTTTTTTTCCTATTCTTTAATTTTCATTTTTTAAAAATTTTGTTAAATTTCATCCTACTTCCTCCCTCCCTTCCATCAAAGTTTTGATGAACTCATTGAGTGTTAATTGATTTCTTACATTCATACCTAAATTATTTTGAGATTCTTATAGAGTGCAAAATTTGAAATTCACCACAATTGGTTCTTCTGTGTAATTTTTTTAGGTAAAATTTTATTTATTAATACAATGTGTTTTATTTGTGTTGATTACAATGATATCTTATTTTTGTTGCTCAAAGAATATTGGAGAAAAAATAAATAAAATTTGTAATAGATCATAAATGGGTAAGATAACCAAAATCATGTAAAATTATATCCATTTAACCCACATAAATCACCCATTTTGATATTTTAATCCTAACCCACAACTACAACTCTCTTGACTTTACCCTTCTCAGGACCTATGTGAAGATCATCATCATCATAAGATAGCATATTACCATGTGACAATCAACCACATTGCAGGATTAATTTGTTTGGTGGTGCTGTGACAACTGAAGACCATTAAATTTAGTATCCTTTCTTTTTTTACTTAAATAACTTGAATGAGATAGTTGGAACAGGAATACCTTAAAATGCACTCTTTCAGGTTTGAAGATAACTTCTTTGGCTTCGTATTGATTTTTCAATTGTAAAACAAGAGAATGACTTCTTATTTCCATGGACGAATTCCAGACTTTATCCATTT
Source organism: Coffea humblotiana (assembly GCA_023065735.1). Classification (NCBI taxonomy): domain Eukaryota; kingdom Viridiplantae; phylum Streptophyta; class Magnoliopsida; order Gentianales; family Rubiaceae; genus Coffea; species Coffea humblotiana. The sequence goes on from CM041211.1 coordinate 258,951, forward strand.
GTGCTTGTGTATATACACCTAGTAGCTTTTAGCTTTATAATCTCTTCAGGATTTGAGAATCCACGTGATCATTTGTGAAAAAGAATTTCATGAGTTGGTTTGTCATGAACAAACTCAGCCACTAGACTAGTGACTGGCGGCCACGGATGATGTCTTCATATTCACAAATTTTATTTCGTTTTTGTTTGGCAGGCGCCATACTTTTGGAAAATCTTGTCAGGATGAGGTTTTGGTCTGCTAGTGCCTTGAGGGCAGCTTCCATGGCAAAGAGAGGAGCTGCATGTGTCATTTCTCCTCCTTCGAGCGCTGCTTGGTCCTATCATGCTGAGTATGTGTGTGTGTGTGTGTGTATTCCTTCGCTTGTCTAGATTTAAAGAGAGGGTTAATCGAGTTCATTGACCTTGATTAATGCACATTTTTGTCCGATTAAGTTCTGTAAATCTCTTAATTTTCTTTTAGTGCACATTTTGAATATACCATTTTGCAATGTCCAGAGGTTGGAGGACTTTTTGTGTCTGATTGGATATTCGCCGTTGTTTTGGCCATAGGTGCCTTTTTGGTTAACTATATTGTTATCCCATAATTTTTAGATTTAGTTTTGAAACTTGTGATGATAAGTGACACAGGGAAAAAAAAAAGAAGTGCGAGGCTTTCACATAGTTTCTATGATTCTATCTGGTTTTCAAATATTCTTGGGGTGCTTTTTTTTGGTTGATGCAAATTACAGTTATAAAATTCATAGTGCTGTCAGTATTAAGGATAGTGCATCCTTCTTGCATATGGTTGATGTCTTACTTTTGTTGTTTCTGTGTTTTTTTCGGTCCAGGATGAAAGGCCATGTGTCCATTGGTAGTGGGAGACCTAGTTTGAAGTCCATAGGACTTTCAAACAGGATAGAGTAAGTTGTTCTTTTGGTCAAATGTTTTAAAGTAACTCTATCGTAGATTAAGATTTTTTTTGTGTTGATTTTTGTTTATAGGCATCCTTGGAATGGTGTTGAGAAGGGAATTGTTCTGCATCAGATCAACGTGCCAAAATCCATTTCAAAAAGGAAACTCAAGAAAGTATTTGTCTATGTGATACAAAGCAAGAAAAAGTGCTTCTACATCTGTATAATACTATGTTTTTGGCGCATTTGTGTTCAATGGAGTAAAATTCTTGCTATGGGACCGCCCTAACAAGGAGAAACAAGATGCGACTTCTGTCGCAACTGCGGCATGGTTGATAAATCTGAATGATGGATTGACAGAACTTAAAGCAATGGGCACACAAAACATGGCAAAGTTGGAGGAAAAGTTGGGATGCGTGTTAGCGGGCCAAGTAATACCAGTCGCTATCATTGGCTTCATTGCTTGGTTCCCAGCCAAGCCATGAAAATTTTGCTATTATCGAGATTCAACTTAAACTACTGTTTTTAGCTTTGACAACTCATACTATCTGTTTTAAATTGCAGGCACACGGCATTTGACTTACGGTTAATTTCAAATACCTCTCCTGAGATTTTTAACAATTACAGAAAGCTCCCCTCAAGTTTTAAATATTACACCTCTCTCCCATATTTTCACTATTTAAGTAATATTCTAAACCCAAAAGGCTATATTTTTTTCCAAAATTTCTCTAATGCTCTTGAGTTATAATTCACAACAAAAATGTAAAGAAAAAAAATGGTTTACAGTCTCTGTTTCATTTATCTTTATTTTCTACCACTATTACCTACTTATCAACATCTAAATCACTATTAAATAAACATTTATCTTTGTTTTAATGTTTCTCTTTTATCTAAAAATTTTTTATGCAGACCATTATATCAACTATAAACGCTACATCATATACCCAAAAACTTACCTACAATCTCATAACAATATCAAATTTTACTTAATATACTACAATATTTATCAATATTCCTAAATTTCAATTCCATAGCTGCCACCTTTTTAATACAAAATAATCTAAACCATCACTACTAATATCAATATCCAATATATTACATTGGCACAGAATTCAAAATCAATCAAATTCTCTCTATAAGAATAACATCAATAATTGTAAATCAAAAATAGAAACACAATGCAGTTATAAATATATACCAAGAATATTTTTTTTCATGATAACCTTAACAGTATAACCTATATTTAGTTTCTATTCCACTTCTTATCCTTAATTTTTATTTTTTTATCACTGTCACTATTTTCATCTCCATCTAATTTGATAATGAAATTAGCACTCAATTTGTCATTTGACAATTTCAATTTGCTAATACCTATAAAAAATTGGAAACAAAAATGAGCGCAAGGAAACTATTTACTAATAATGAAAAATCGAGAATTGGGAATAGATACCAAGATATATAAATATTGGTGGTTTAGTGTGTATGATGATTTTATGAGTAGTAACAGTACAAATTTGATTGATAATAATAAATAAATGAGTTTAAAAGAAAAATATATCTATGAGAAAGAGAATAGATAGTTCTAAATATTTTTGTGTTGATTTTTGTTTATAGGCATCCTTGGAATGGTGTTGAGAAGGGAATTGTTCTGCATCAGATCAATGTGCCAAAATCCATTTCAAAAAAGAAACTCAAGAAAGTATTTGTCTATGTGATACAAAGCAAGAAAAAAGTGCTTCTACATCTGTATAATACTATGTTTTTGGCGCATTTGTGTTCAATGGAGTAAAATTCTTGCTATGGGACCGCCCCAACAAGGAGAAACAAGATGCGACTTCTGTCGCAACTGCGGCATGGTTGATAAATCTGAATGATGGATTGACAGAACTTAAAGCAATGGGCACACAAAACATGGCAAAGTTGGAGGAAAAGTTGGGATGCGTGTTAGCGGGCCAAGTAATACCAGTCGCTATCATTGGCTTCATTGCTTGGTTCCCAGCCAAGCCATGAAAATTTTGCTATTATCGAGATTCAACTTAAACTACTGTTTTTAGTTTTGACAACTCATACTATCTGTTTTAAGTTGCAGGCACACGGCATTTGACTTACGGTTAATTTCAAATACCTCTCCTGAGATTTTTAACAATTACAGAAGCTCCTCTCAAGTTCTAAATATTACACCTTTCTGCCCTATTTTCACTATTTAAGTAATATTCTAAACCCAAAAGGCTATATTTTTTTCCAAAATTTCTCTAATGCCCTTGAGTTATAATTCACAACAAAAATGTAAAGAAAAAAAATGGTTTATAGTCTCTGTCTCTGTTTCATTTATTTTTATTTTCTACCACTATTACCTACTTATCAACATCTAAATCACTATTAAAGAAACACATATATTTGTTCTAATGTCTCTTTTTTATCTAAAATTTTTTTATGCAGACTATTATATCAATTATAAACACTACATCATATACCCAAACCTTACCTACAATTTCATAACAACATCAGATTTTACTAATATACTAAAATATTCATCAATATTCCTAAATTTCAATTTCATAGCTGCCATTTTTTCAATACAAAATAATTTAAACCATCACTACTAATGTCAATATCCAATATATTACATTCGCACATAATTCAAAATTAATCAAATTCTCTCTATAAGAATAATACCAATAATTGTAAATCAAAAATAGAAACACAATACAGTTATAAATATATACCAAGAATATTTTTTTCATGATAACCATAACAGCATAACCTATAATTAGTTTTTATTCCACTTCTTATCCTTAATTTTTATTTTTTTATCACTGTCACTATCTTCATCTCCATCTAATTTGATAATGAAATTAGCACTCAATTTGTCATTTGATAATTTCAATTTCCTAATATCTATCAAAAATTGGAAACAAAAATGGGCGCAAGGAAGTTATTTACTAATAATGAAAAATTGAGGATTGGGAATAGATACCAAGATATATAAATATTGGTGATTTAGTGTGTATGATGATTTTATTAGTAGCAACAGCATAAATTTGGTTGATAATAATAAATAAATTAGTTTGAAAGAAAAATAGATATATGAGGAAGAGAATAGATAGTTAAATAGAAAAAACTGTGGTTTGAATTATTGGTTAATAATAGATGAGAGAGTTTTACTATTTGACATAATTTTTCAATGAATTGACAATTAATAAAGGGTATTATTGTCTTTTTATCACAATAAGAGAGGTCTCTGTAATTACGTTAATCTCAAGAGAGTCGAGTGAAATTGTCGAAAATCTCAAGGGAGGTTTCTCAAATTATCCCTTATGGATATGGCAAAGTTATTAAACCTTGAGAGTTACGGTAGAGGTATTGAACCTTGAGAGTTGAGATATGCAAAGATTAGGAGTTGATCCATCCATGGCATTTGAATTTTTGTTAAAATTATTAAGTGTGAAGTTTCGAGTCCAAAGTTTCTTATTTACACACCATTTCTCCGTATCATCCAATCCATCACTTCTCCCAACCATTTAAAAGTTATCTATACGCATAACACTATAATATTTATTAGCCATATTAACAACTATATTGCTTCTTACTTATTTATCAAACATCAATTTTCGATAATAACTATATTGTTTTTTACTTATCTGAACATTACAATCTGTATTAGCGGTTTATAAATGACAATTATTGTATTATTGTCTATATTTTTATGGGCAAGAGTGGTAAAAAAATTAATTACTGCCTTGCGTCATGCGGTATGTATTGCCTAGTACACACAACAGAAGTGAAGATATGCCACAACGGAAGACGGAGTTGACTAAATGGCTCGTGGGTTTTTTTATATTAGTGGTACTAGTATTCAATTAAGCTTGCTCAAGCGAGTAACTTTCCAGAAAGGAAAATTATAAAATGAACATGAGAAAATTGCACAAATTGTCCCTCACATATTAATGATGTGAAAATTTAGTTTCTGAGAACGAAAACGAGCATTTTTAGTCTATTACAAACAAAAAAATGATCAATTTTTGTCCCTGTTAACTTTTCCGTTCGAATTCTTGACGGACCCAGTCATGGGAACATCACATGACCAACTTTTGAAGGAGAAAAAGGGCACGTCACTTAGATCTTGATCAAAATGTAGAGGATCAGGTGCTTTCTTCCTTCGATCCCCTTTAACTATTCATTGAATTCCTAAATTTCTTTGAAGTTGCCCTAGGAGAACCACCAATATGTGGCTGCGATATACCAGCCATAGTGAAGACTTCGTGGACAGCTGAGAATCCTGGAAAGAAATTCTATGGATGTGCCTATTATGAAGTAAGTCTTGACTTCCGAAGATTTTGTTTTCCTTTTTTGGAGAATCTGAACTCCTAAGAGACAATAAGTGTGCTCCATGACCAGCATAATAATGACGGAGGCGACTGTGTGTACTTCAAGTGGCATGAAACAAGCAGCTGTGAGAGGTGCGATAAACTGTTGAGGGACACACGGAGGTTAACAAAGAAGATGAAAGATTTGGAGACTGATGTGGAGAAAAGAAAATGCAAAGAGTGTAGAATGAATATGATGTTATTCCTGGCCATTGTTACTGTAATCTATCAATGGCTTCGGAAAAAGTAATTTGACACTGGTTGCATATGATTGTCTGGATTGTGAATTAGGGGCCTCTGATGTAATAGCTACTAGGTAATGTATGAAGATCATGCAAGGAATTTAGATAATTGTTAGTTGTATGATTATGAATGTATTGTTAAAGTAACATTGGAATATAATGCTTTGTTTAGCAATCTGCAAATTACTTCAGAGTTTGCAATGTTGCATATGTTGTCCAAATTGATCATGAATTCATTGGAAATCTAAGCATGAACATTAAAAAAGAACCAATAGATATTTAGATGTGAATAGAAATAACTTTTCGAATCAATTTCATTACTGTAACAAAAATGAACCAGCAAAATAGGTCAAATAATTATTCAACAATTACTTCCCATTTGTCCATGTCTTTTATAAAATACAAGTCAAAAGTTGAATAAAGTCTGCTGAGATCAATCTTAGTTAAAAGACACTAATTGTTCCCAAAAACCAAAAAGTGAACGACACAAAATGACACGAGAGCTCTGATTATGCAGCAGTAGCTTTCTTTGTAGCAAAATCATTCAAGCCTTCTTTGCAGCAATAGTGGTCTTTGTTGTAGTAGCAGCTTTTGCATTATTATGTCTCTGAACATAAAAAAAGAAAAATCAACAATGAGAAAAAGACAACCGGATACAATAAAAAATGTGAAATTTAATGGTTAGGCATCAAATAGAATATACAGCCAAACCACGTGGTTCATAAGAGACCCTTCTATAAAGAGCAGCCAGTGTAGAGTCACAATTATTTCGAGTGTGTCCAAATTTTCGACATACCCCGCATATGTACTTCACTTTCTTACCCTAATCATGATCAGGAAGAAAAGGAAAAAGCAACTAACATTAGTTAATAACCCAATAAATCTACAAACTGAATTGGTACAAAGAAAAAGAGTGTTAACTGAAGAGGGGCCAGTCTCGACTTTGGGTGGTTGAGTAGATGGCTGACTACTTGTTGGTTCACATGGTATTTGGTTAATGAGATCAAACAGAACCTCATCAGTCAAGTAAGTACTTGTTCCACCCATTGGGTCATTTGTGAAACAATGATGTGTGTCTGTACCAACAGTAGAATGTTGAGGCTGGTATACACTTTCTTCTTGTTGTGGTTGAAACTCTTCATTTCATGGACCACTTGCTATCTCATGTTGATCACATGTTGCCATATGTGGACCACTTGCTGCCTCATATGTGTTTACAGTATCTCTTTGTTGTGTAGCTTCCTGCTCATGTGGATTAACAGTGACATGGTGTGTACTTGCTGCTGCTCTTCTATTGCCATTTGCTGCACTTGCGTTTTCTAGACACTTTCTGTTATTGTGGCCTAATTTTTTGCACTTTCTGCATTTGTACTCCATCAACCCGGCTCTAGACAACTTTTTAAATTGCCCTCGACTACTTGTTGAAGTTGGGGGATCATTAGGCTCTCTTCTTCGAACTTTCTTTGGTTTACCTGGAAACTTGATATGCTCGGGAGGTAGTACAGACCCCTTTTCTAGATCTTTTCACAGGTGCTCACCATTAAGAGGATATATAAATAGGCTCATACACCCTCATAAATGCTTTCTTGGAGTAACATTCATGCACAAAACTCTCTGGAGGTTCCTTTGTCAATGTAATAGCACTCATTGCATGGGAGTAAGGAATGTCATTAAGTTCTCACCTTCTACAACTACATGTCCTACTAACTAAATTAACAGAGTGTCTATCCCCATACATGCACCTCACCTCATAAAACCAGTCACCCGAGAGTGTAGCTATACAACCATTTGCTGCATTTTTAACTTTTTGAAGTTTCTTTAAAATTTTTGGGCATACACTTCCACCATACTTTCTCATCCACTCCCTATTGGTCTACATTCTAGTCATTAAATATAGCCTAATAGTTTCTAACATGCCAAGTATAGGCCTTTCTCGTGCTTCTAAAATACTAGAATTAAAACTCTCGCAGAGGTTGTTTCACAAAATGTCACATTTAGGAGAAGTGCAGAAGCATTCTCTAACCCAATATTGAGGTATTGTATTATCAACTAACCATTTAAAGGCCCTTTCATCGAATTCCCTTAAAACCTCCATCAATGCAACAAATGGATTCTTGTAGGGTGCTCTTACAAGCGGCCAAATTCTATTCTTTAGTGCCAATTCACTATGCTATTTCTTGAAATTATTGTACATGTGTCGTACATATATTCTATACTCTACATCTGGAAGAATCTCGTATAAAGCTTGGATCAGCCCCTTCAAAAATAAAACATACCAAATACGTTAAAAGACAGCTTTGCATTAAAAATGAATAAGACACATAGCCACATAAAAATTAGCTTAGTAGTTCACCTTCTGCTTATCAGTCATAAATGTCCATTTCTCCTCATCCTTTATGTCAAGGTCAGTCACCAATTTACTTACAAACTATTTCCAAGTAAGCTTGTTTTCAACTTCAACCACAGCAAATGCAATAGGATATAACTGATCATTTGGGTCGATTCCCACTGCTGTAAGTAAAACACCATTATGGGGATCTCTTAAATGACAACTATCTAATCCAATAATAGGCCTACAACCAGTTAGAAAACCTTTCTTGCATGCTAAAAGTAACATATATAACCTCTCAAACCTATCCTGTCCTTCACCATCTTCAGTTACAGTCATGAACACATTTGATCTGAGATTTGCCATTTTGACCTCTCTACAGTAGTTCCACAGCTTATTATATTAAGCTGCATAATCTTTTTCAATCAGCTTCTCTGCTTTTTTCTTTGCCCTATATGATTGTCATATAGAGATATTAACATTCATGTCATTTTTTACCTTATCTTTTAGATTACTTACCTTCATATCAGGAATAAGGGAGAGCGCCTTTTGGTATCTCTCAACTTGAAATGTAGAGTTTGCAAGTCCATGATCGAAGGTTCTCTCACATGTGTGTTCAACTCGCATGCTTTTGACTTGAAATATCATTTTGTCAGGCATAATTGCAGTGAAAACTTTTCAACTGCAGTCATTGCAATGTGCTGTAACTCTCCTGACATCATTTTTGCTGAACTTTATTTTTCTTCCATGAGCCATCCCATAGTTCTTACATGCCATGATGAATAGTTTTTTTGAAGTAAATGTCTGACCAACATCAAATTTGGGGTCTTGCATGTCCGTATTAGGATTGAACCTTGGATACTTGACCATCTTTCTTGACTATATTTTCTCTTCTTCTGAATCACAGGCACTGTCAAAATCTTCTGATTCAGTAGCATCTTTATCAAATTCAACTCCCATCTTTTCAGGTTGATTGCTTGTCCCTTAGTAGATTCATTGTTCCTCACAATTTTGTCCCACTCAGCTTTTCTTTGTCTGACTTGTTGCACTATATACTCCTCATCACTAAATTGATAATCACTGTCAATAAACCCATCATCTTCACTTAATTCCTCCTTATTTTTAGCACATATGTTCTTGTTGTTTCTCTTCTTTGTCCCTTGCTTCATAGTTGCTGCTTTGGTTGGTGCTCTTTTATTTGCTGTTTTTATTAGTGCTTTTTTGCTTCCCACTGTCACCTTCGCTGTTTTTTCCTTTCTTGAATTGTCAGATGAAACTATAATCTCCCCTCCTAATTCAGCTACACTTTCATGATCACCTGTCCCTTTATTCTACAGGTCCAAGTTTGTTTCCACTGTTTCTTCAGTACAATGCAAGTTCTCTAGACTTGGATCTGCTGCATTCTTGTGCCCAGCAGCTCCAAAATCAGTAGTATTTCTGTCAACAACTTTACTTTCATCTTGAGTTTGACTAACTGGAATATTTGTCAACACTATTTCTTCTACACTAGGAGACCCTTGTTGGTTTTTTGCAACGTTATCCGTACTTCCCTTATATGGATCAGGTTCACAACCACTAATGGAGTACAGCTTAAGGTGCACAACAAATACATCAACTATCCCGTATTTTACTCCATTTCTGGCCAAATCTTGAGTAATATCTTCACACATAACATAAATTAACCATCTTCCATCGTCTTCCCCGGCCTTAAGTAATAGTAATTTGCAGAAAATTCAAAAAAATCTAACTTTTCTGCTACCCTATCTAAAGTACAAATTGACCATATTTCTGGATTACAATAGTCAATAATCTTGACTTACCCCCCAACATATTCTTTGGTTGGCAAATCAGTGAATTCGCCTCCTTAGTGGACCCTAATTGAAAATAAATTACCATTACCTACCAACCATTTAGGCGACAATCATCAACCAACAAAATACAGAAAAATGACCCAACACACAAGGACACCCCACATATTTTTTCAAAAACGACAACACACAATAGGGACCACTACTACTAGTATGTATAAAAACCATTTCAACAACCCTAATAAACATATAATAACACTTCTTACATGCGCTAATCACGATTATTATTACTTTATTTACTGTATTAAAACATATTCTTCAATCAATTGACAAACACCGTACCCTAGGGTTCAGAGATACTTATCATAATCCGGGATTCGATGGTCGTTCTCTACACTCATTATCAAGTATATCTTCTTTGATCACTGATTTGCTTCGTCACCTTTGTTTGCTACTGGATTTGCGATTGGGTTTGGTTTCGATTGAAAGGATTTGGTTTACTTTTGGTCCCTCACTTTTTTTGTTTCTAATTCGTGCTTTGATAGGAAAAAAACACCTGATCCTCCACATTTTTGTCAAGATCTGAGTGATTTACCCATTTTGTCCTTCAAAAGTTGATCATGTGATGTTCCCATGACTGGGTCCGTTAAGAATTCGAACGGAAAAGTTAGCAGGGACGAAAATTGATCATTTTTTGTTTGTAATAGACTAAAAATGTTCGTTTTCGTTCTCAAGGACTAAATTTTCACATCATTAATATGCGAGGGATGATTGTGCAATTTTTCCAATGAACATTGATGGTACACTGCTCAGCTAGGCCACTGCTAGCACTATGGTTAATTGAGTCTTCGTGGATCATCATCCAGAGTCCAAGACTCAAGTGCATGCCAATTGGCAAAGCTCACTAATTAAGTACTTACAAGTCTAATACTAGTTCGACTAGTATATGAGAATGAGGCGCCAATATTTTTTCGTTTAGGGTGGCTGCCTCCAACGCTTGAGGCTCAAAGCCGAAAACTTGATTTTAGCCTACAAATAATAGTATAATACTACTAGTTATCTGCACAAGCAAAACAACCAATTTACCATATTGCCCTCCCTCAGAAAAATGTTTAAATACGAAATGCCTCCTTGAAATTAGGGATGAGTAGTAAATCACCCCGGTATTCATAGTAAAATTTCTTAAATAATATTTCGCTTACATCATAAATATATTTTTCAATTCACTTTTTTACATTTTTAATCATTTTTTTATCTCACATATATCAAATCACAAAAAAATATTACAGTAATTATTTCAAATAATATTTCAAATAATACTCTATCAAAACAATAGAAACAAACCTCCTAGTGACTAGCACCGGTGGTACCCCGAATGATTTGACCAAAACACTTTTTATGCGAACACAATTCTCCCCTTAATTTTGGTATCAAGCGACTTCATTTTATACTGATGCTGCTTTTCTCTGCTAAATAAAAACCGTTCCACTCTCATTGCTACTTTGCTACATAAAAACAAATTTCTATCTAAAATTACAAAATAATAGTAAAATACATTTAAAAATTTCACAAACATCCAATTTATCAGTGAAGTGTCCATAAAAATGGGTACAAAAGTGAACCATAAAAAGAGGATAAAGAAGCACTACAAGATTTTTATTTTTATTTTTTTGCATCCAATAGATGTACCATTGCTTGTTATAAAAGAAAAAAATTCATTTAACAAGTGGACATAAATAAGTGAAAGGTAAAACAAAAAAATACAAGATAATAACACTTCGTAAATAGGGGAATATAGAACCACATTACTACAAGATAACACCAAAAAGAAAAAACCAAGTATGAAACTCAAAAACCACAAGCACATACACTTTTTTATAAATAAAAAAAAGCAATATATAGAGGAGTAATGGCAGGAAAACTAAATTATGCTTGAATTACTGAAAAAATTGTGCAAAATGGCATTTTTATCATACATATTAGATAAATTATGCAAAATGACACTTTTTCCTATCACATAATTGTCACGTGATGGTTTTTCCTCTAATGGAAAGGTAAATTTAGAACGAAAATTTTATCTTTTATTGTAAAACAATAAAATTGGCAACATAACATAAATTATCTAATGGTATAATGGTCTTTTTTAATGGTTGCAACTATATCTATATAAATTTAAAAAGGGGCTTTAGTATGGTTAAGTCAAAATACTTCCAACTCTTCATTAATTTTTTTTATAGAATTTTGATTTTTTTAAAAATTATTATATATCCTTTCATGTCTTTTGAATTCAAAAGTAAGAAGTGGCTCCACTTATATTGGGATTTGATTTAAAATCTATTAATGTGAGACTAAATAAAATGAAAACATCACCAAACCTACTAAAAGTAAAAAAATAAATAATAATTTATTTTACCCTTCAACTTAATAATTCTAACTAAGAGGGCAAATTATATAGAAAATAAAAAGAAAATAATATTCACTAGTCATGGATTAAAAAAATCAAGAATGATACCATTCATGAAACCTTAATTATGAATCACTAACTAATAAACAAAGTACTACTAGCCTTTAGATATGGAAATTTTTGTTTGAAATCTTTATTTTTGACAAAAAAAAATAAAAAAATAACTGCAATTCTATCAAAATTAAAAAGAATAACAATATGGCTTAAGGGAAAAATATAGACCATTTGACCTAAACTGTATCTACTTAATTTGTATACATCTTATCCAAATTTGACACTAATTAAATTTGAATAAGAGTATAAAATCCAAACGCTAAGAATAACAGTAGGTATTATTGATTATTTTATGTACTTTTATTGTTTTCTTCATATGTAAATATGGAACTGCTATGCCATTTTTATATAGAAATTTTTTTGTGGTAGTTGAGTGTATTATAAGATATTATCAGTTTTTTGTTTGCATTTTCAAATACCAGTACTATATTGTAAAAATATTAGACCAAAATTGTAGGTTATGATTTTCTTTTGCTTCAAATTTTATCTTTTCAATTTTATTTTGAAAGTACAAATATAAGTATATTTTAAGTGTAAAACCAAATTGCAAGTTATGAAAATTTTTTCATTTATTTCAAATTTTTAACTCTTCAATTTTGGGGTTGGATATGGATTTAACTTCTCATTTAAAAATTTGAATTATTCAATTCAAAATTTATATGAACAATAACTAAAGTTGGTGTTTTTATACTTTTGTATTTAATTTTCATTTTTTTATTTTACTTGCTAAATTCACTTTATAATAGTGTAACAATGACAATGCGTTAAGTTATATTTTGAATAAAGAATGGAAAAATTAGGACTTTCAGACCAATAGATATGAGAAATACCGATCACAATTAATGCAAAAAAGAAAATCCCAACACATAGAGCATGTTATATACACATGTATGTATGTAATTCTTATAAGTATATAAGAGAAAACTATATATTTTTTATAACATAATATATCTCAAATGAAAAACTTTGATATTACTTTATTTTGATTTGGCAGGTAAAAGAACAAGAAAGAAGTAGAGGAAAGGGAAATGAAGGAGGTTGGCCGTGGGGGAATAGGGTTTGGGAGAATGATGAGGAGAAAGGGGTAAGAAGTTAAGTGGCGATAATCGGAAGCTAGAGGCAGGGGAAAAGAGAATGGTGAGGATTTAAGGAGTGGCGAGAAAAGTCAAAAAAGGAAAGTAAACAACAAAGTTGTGCAAAGGGAGGAGGGAAGAAAAAAAAGAATTATGGGAATATGACAGAGATGGCAAAAAATGATAGGAAGGATAGCACCATGGTAGAATGTGTGAAAGTCATAAGAAGTAGCAAATGGCCAGTTGACAGGTAAGAATGGACGAAAAAAGGTAATAATTTTAATAAATTTGAAAACTCTGATAACATATCTTACAAAGATTATTTTGTAATCCATATTAGAGCATACGAAAAACACTATTTGATAAACACTAAACAATATTAGTGGTACAAAATGGGAGAAATTTTTTTTCTAAAATCAAGAAAAATGAATTAGTTGTATTTTATGTTTTTTTGTTATAATTTTTGATATATAGATATAACATGCTATCTTTCATCGACTATTCATAAAAAGGTTTACAAATGCTCTATCATGTAAATTATTATAAATTAAATTATTTTATTCAAATTCTTATCGTATATTGATAGACAATAGGCAAACAAATTTTGGTTTCAATTTATTTAAGATGTTGAAATTAAGAAAGTCTATTTTGTGCTCACGAAATAAATTTTTTTGAATATGTTAAGCATACACTTTTTTGAAATTTTTAATTTTTTCCGTATACTCTATCATGCACTGCAATAAATAAAGTATATATTATTATTTTGAATTAAAATATAAATCCATGTATAGCACGGGTCAAAATGGTAGTAAACAAAAAGTTAGAGTGGATTTTTTATTGTTAGTCTTTAGAGAATAATCTGTAAATTTCACGAAGATTTTCTACTCACTCTTAATTACTTGGGAGCATTTTGTGTTAGACCTCCAAAAAATGAGTAACACTAAGGGTCTGTTTGTTTCAATGTAGAATATTTTCCCTAAGAAAACATTTTCAATGAAAATCCTTTCTTGGAAAATATCTAATTTTCCCTTCATTTTCTGGTGTTTGGTGCAATTTTAAGAAAATGTTCCAAAAAAAATTAAAATCCTCCAACGATAATATCGTCCCCGAATTTCTCTTTTGCTAATTGCTACTACTAATTATCATTACCTCTACCCACCTCATCAGCCACCACAAACAATCCCCAATCCAAATCCTTTCAAGTCCCAAAAAATAAATCAAAGACCAGACCCATGAACTCACAATCTCCCAAACCCAGTTGAGTGTCATTGTAATAAAAAGTTTAAATTATATGCTTACCACTGATTGAACCATTATAAGAAATTAGAAAATTTAACTTGATGTTTATTGTATTAACTCTTCTTCTAAAAGTATCCCTCCTGCCTCCATTGGCTTCACTTTTTTTTCCGTCTCCAAAACTTCTCAATGTAAAGCCTAATCTAGATCTAGAATGTATAATCCATAAATATTGTGTTTGTGCGGCGCAAGAGAAAAGGAATAGCAGGGAGGAACACAAGAAAGAGGAGAGCTCGAAGAGGTGGAAAGTTGTGGGATTTGCAAAAGCAAGTGCAGGGACGTTGCTCTTGGTTTGATCTAGTACTTGATGGTTTTGTACAGTAGCCAAGGAGGCTGATAAGTTGCGATAGTTTTCGGAAATTAACTTCCGTATCTTAATTGTGGAAGTCATTTTACACCAGGTTATGCAAAAGATTTTCTACCAGAAAAAATTTTCCTGACCTCTTTTGCAGCCAAACACCAGAATTTGAAGAAAATATTTTCCGGAAAAGATTTTCAGTCCAAACAAACAGACCCTAAGACATTCTTTATTCTTAATTCGGGCTGCTATGTGTTATTGCATATGTAGTATATGGAGTGATGAGTTGGATGGTATGGGAAAGGGAATGCAAGCGAGAGGTCTGGTTTAAATCCTCCCGCTTATACTTAAAAAAAAAAGAAAATTACTTGACGTACCCAATAACAAAAAGGAGAATAAAGGAAAAGGTGGGCCGACCGATAGTTGTGGTCCTATCATTCATTTTTTGGGCTATCTCATAAGTCGGTGAGGAATCCTCCACTGTCTCAACATGGCCGATACGTGTTTGGCACAAACCAACAAAGTTGGTGGAAAACCAAAAAGTCAAAAAGTAAGGAGGCTTCTAGGGTTTGGATGAAATAGTACTCCACTGTAATAGTCGTCCTGGGGAGCTGGAGCCCTGACTCCTGAGGAGGCGGAGGAGGACGACGACCAGAAAAGCTCAAAGCCTTCGTTCATTTTCTCTCTTCAAGTGTATCAACAATAACGAAAGTAGTAATAATCAATCATGGTATGATTTTTTTAGTATGATGATTTGTGTTTGTTTTGTACGGTACAAATTATATATTCATTAGAATTTGCTGTAAACCTAACCAAATAAACGTTATTTGGGGGTGGGGTGCTGGCGGGGAGTGCAGCCGCAGGGAGATTATATAGAGCTTCACAGGAAGAGAAATGGCTACCGCCATGACCACTTCCAGCGCAAACGCAAGAAGGAAGCTCGTGAAGTTCACAAGCGCTCCCAATTTGCCCAAAAGGTCCCTTCTTTCTTCCCCTCTCTTCTGTACCTCCCTCTATGCTTTTCTAATTCCTCAATGACGAAATTCTCTTCTTTTTTTTTTCACACTTCCATTTTCCATTTTCGGCAGGCGCTGGGTATTAAGGGTAAGATGTTTGCTAAGAAGCGATATGCCGAGAAAGCTCTCATGAAGAAAACGTATGCTTCTCCATCATTTTTCACTCTTATTATCTTTCTTTCCTTTTTTTTGGTAAGCATCTTTTTGTTGTTATCTGCACTATTTATTCATGCTAACTTGCAATTGGATTTACATCCCTCCTATGTTGGATATTTTTACTTGTTAGATCTTTCTAGGCTTTTGTTTTCTTCTTTTATATGTCTACTCGTTAAGTTCAAGAGCTTAATCACAATGAAGTCGTTTTGACGCTGGGCGCAGTATCAGTTGCAACATTTCCCTTTGCTTACTTTAATAGAACCCTAAGATGAGATGGTCATTAGTTTATTAGCTGTCGATAATATGGGGCTTTTGGTTTACACCTTTTCCTTTTGCATTGCTGTGTGACAGTTTGGCTATGCATGAGGAGTCATCAGCCCGGCGCCAGGTTGAAGACGATGTCCATGAAGGAGCTGTTCCTGCTTATCTACTTGATCGTGAATCTACTACTAGAGCCAAGGCACCCTTTTTTCATTACCAATCTCTAGTTCTTGCTTAAATTGTTTGTACAACTGATTGCTGATTTTCATCTATCTTCCTTTTTGTTAGGTTCTCAGCAACACTATAAAGCAGAAGAGGAAAGAAAAAGCTGGAAAATGGGATGTACCTCTTCCCAAGGTGGGTGCCTCAGTTTGTTAGGCTTGCCTTGCATTTTGGATATCAGTGTCTTTTGCAATCGCTGAAAGAATTAAATGATGTCACCCCCCGGCGGGATTTGTGGTAGTTTGATTTTCATGTCCATATCCCATAATGTACAGCTTGCAGTAACTTGGCTTACTTTAAGCTAAGTTGTTATTCTACACACTTGTCTCTTCATCCTCGGTTGGTTTGCCAATCCCAGAAAACTCTTGGCCCATGCCATTACGTGCTTCTAAATTTTGGGTGTATAAAAGCACAAAGGCAGATAAAACCTGACAGCAAAAATTAGTAAAGTTCTCAACGTATGAAATGTCTAAAAGCTGATATGATGCATAAATCAGAGAAAATTTCATTCATTTATTTTTTTTGGGGGGGGGCGGTTGCAGCTGTCTAATTGATGGTATGTTTCCTAGGATCTTTAAGTAGAATGATGGATGTCTGGCTTCAGTTGTACATGAACCAAGGCAACTTGGCCAAGGAGATCAATTCCCTTCTGGTTTCCTCTTTTCCCTGTTGCCAATGTTTGTGATTGGCTTGTATGGGACTTGTCTTGGCTGTTGGAGTTACACTTTTGTTGAGAACCATACCAGCTGGGGAGCCAATATCACTTTAGTTAGCTCGAGTTTTCCTCTCTCTCTCTCTAAAGGAAAAAAATTCTAGGTTCTCCCCTTTTTGTTTAAGGAAGTTTTTTGGGAAAATTGCCCCTACCCTTCCATGTTTCTGTTGCTTTAATCATCTCCCGACTTGAATCATCCAGTTGCCTCCTGACATTTTTGAAGTAGTTAAGATTTTAGGCAAAAAGGGGGGAGCTTTTGGAAGTTGGCCCTGTAGAAGCACAAGTTTTCCTGAGACATGTTGCTGGTTGCTAAGTTCCTGGTTGTCATGTGGTTGTGAATTTCTTATGCTTGAATTAATCAACTTTCTCATTGTTAGTTCTTTGATATATAGGTCCGCCCTGTGGCTGAGGATGAGATGTTCAGAGTAATCAGATCTGGGAAAAGGAAAAGTAAGTAATTTACCTGTCGCTTGCGTTATTTAGTTCTTTGTAAGTAATTTACCTGTCGCTTGCGTTATTTAGTTCTTTGTGTATGTTCAAATGTGCATTGCACGAGTCAACAGTGAAATTTTGTTTCCTGGCGTGCTGTTTTTTTTTTCTGGGGTTTATTCACAGCAAAGCAGTGGAAGAGGATGATCACTAAAGCGACTTTTGTGGGTCCAAGTTTTACAAGGAAGCCACCCAAATATGAGCGGTTCATCCGACCAACCGGTTTAAGGTTCACCAAGGCTCACGTGACTCATCCTGAACTTAAATGTACCTTCAATCTTGAAATTATTGGAGTGAAGAAAAATCCCAATGGTCCAATGTATACATCTCTTGGTGTTATAACCAAGGGAACTATAATTGAGGTACACGTCTAAATCTGATGTTGCAGAAGTTTTTCAGGTTGAGTGATGTATAGTTGCTAATGTATTCTGACTTTGAATATCAGGTGAATGTCAGTGAATTAGGTCTTGTAACTCCTGCAGGAAAAGTTGTTTGGGGTAAGATTGTCCTTTCATTTTGTCTCGGAAACTAGGAGGGGCCCTTCATTTCAGTTTTTAGTTGTGTGTTCTTATTGTCGTTTGTGTTTTCAATGCAGGAAAGTATGCTCAAGTGACAAATAATCCTGAGAATGATGGTTGTATAAATGCTGTCTTGCTTGTGTAGGAATGGAGGGAAATTTTGTATGACCGAATCTGGAGTTTTACTGGCGCTGATGATGTTTCTACTTATACCTACTTTTGTTCGTCATTTTCGTTAATTGCTTAATATGACTACAAAATTTTACTGTACTAGGAATTGAACATAGCATACATACGTTACTTTGGCGAATGGCCGCGATTCCTGATTGTTTAGTGTTAAATACTCCAAAGAATGAGCGATTCATGGGAAGGCATTTGTGGGCGATCAGTTTGTTAGGGGGTTGCAGGACTAAGTTGACGGAAGTTGCCTGCCATATGCGTCGCTGTTGTCCCACATTTACTTCCTCTGCTAAATCTGTCTATAATCGCTGCATTGTCTGGTGAACGAACTGATGGGGCTAACTTTCCCTGGGGAGACCCAATAAGCAGGCCAAGTTTTATTTTCGAGTAGCATGTCAAAATACGCAGGCTTCACACCTTTTTTTTTTTTTTTTGTTTTTCCTTCTTTCTGCCCGTGTTGGATTCATTTTCTTTATTCAAGGTGTAACCCTTTTATAGTGATCTTCTCGTGTTGCATTTAGCTGATGCAAAAGATTTTCATCTTACTAAAAGAACCGCGTTTATGAAAATCATTTTTGTAGTTTCACGTTCATGCGTCCAAACCTAGTCAAGAACACGAGGAAAGTAAGCCGCAAAAATGCATGCTGCTAAGTCTGAAATGCATGAAAACATCCATCAAACAAACAGACACCTGAAACTAATTCCCTTGTCCGAAAAACATAACCCGAGTCAATATCGAAAAAGCCAGATCATTGGGCGGCTTTGCCGATTCTTATCTCTGTTCTTCATGCATCATGGATGAAGGTAAGCACTGCAACCTGCAATAGAACCACGCAAGTACAAGAATACTTCTTGTTAAACCAAGCCTCCTAAACTGACACGTAACCAAGAAAATTACAAACATGAGATAAGCCGACACAAATTCAAGAAACTATGAAGTAGAAATTCCACAAGTCGAGTACATCATTTCCTGGCAAATGAGGAGAGAGAATCACAAGGGAGATAAGCAACGTAACTTCAGGTTCAGAAGCTCTCTATGCCTCCTATGACATGGGAAGGCAGAGAATTGAAAAGTGAAGTCAAATTACAGATGAATCTGATTAAACAAAGCTGGCAAACAAATGGATCAGCTATGTACTTTAAGAATACAGGAGTGAGTGAGTACTATAGGCTAATGGACAAGAACAGGACCTCACACCAAGTATCTAAACGATGAAGTGAACACGGAAGACAAACGGAAAGGACAATCTTTGCAGAAGTTATATTCAACAGATAACAGTATACAAAAGAGAAAGACTTTCTTAACCTGAGACTCAAACATCAAGAACAAAAGATGGCCTAGAAATGGAAAGTTTGCACCTGAAGAGGTGTGGCAGCAATCAGCGAACCAATCACAGGGCCACCGAAAACCCCACCATCTGGATCACGAAAGGTCAATTTTAAACTGTCCGACAGCTGCACCTGGCCGTTGTTAGAAACGAAGAAGAAGCCTGAGAGACGAACTATCTCATATAGTCCCTGCACATGTGAGCTTCTGAATGAATCTTCACCACTTGTATGTTTGCATATAGATATGTATATGGACTGAAAGAAATATCAAGCAGTTGAGCAACAGCAATAACCAAAGGTCAGAACTATTCCAAGACTGCAGCCAAACAATTATACTAAGCTGAGGTGCATTTAGATAACCGTGTCTAAGATATCAACTTGAGGTTCTAAAATCATAAATGCGTCCTTTTTTCAACCCCAATACAATCAGGCGAAATTTCAAAACATAAGCCGATTTTTCCCCCTTTCCAGATCAAAAGATCAGGCTTCTTCTACAAACTGAAGAATTCAAACTAAATATGAACAACTGGATGTTGAAGACTATTCAGATCCAACTGGCCCACTGATATAAATGTTTCGTTCACCACTAGAAACCTAGAACATGGAAATAGGAAAGCAATCACCATCTGAGGAGAAAAAGACAAGGAAATTCATGAACAGTGGAGATAGAACAGTCAATAAGAAAGGAAAGTTGTAGAAGGAAAGAGATGCAGGTTTAAGATCTCTTCCTAGTAATGAATAGGAACATCATCTCCTACTTTAAAGCAAAAAAAAAACGCATTCAGCAGGGTAAAATACATGTGAAATGAATTTCTAATACACAAAGGGGCAACAACCTGCAAACTCAAGCTTCCTTCAGTTCTATTTTACACACACACACATATGTATACCTGCAACCTCAAGCTTCCTTCAGTTCTATTTTATACATACATACATACATATATGTCGTACATACATATGTACGTAAAGATCAAGCTTAAAATTGTTACCATGTGATACTAAGTGACACCCTCTAGGCGCAATCAAATTACCATTTCCCTATTGCGAAGATGTTATTATAACATCACTGCTGATATTTAGCCTGAGATTCAACTGTCACACAATCACAAGCAAAGCAATTGCAAAATTGAGAGAAAGCAAAAAGATACAACCTCAAAAATGACTTGTGCTCCTCGCATGTTCATTCTAGGACCGGATATGGCACCTTGTGCTGACAAAATCACACAGAGACAAGAATGACCTCTGAATTGTGATGGAAATCTTCGATGGACTTGAAAATAATACTGAATCTTCTCGCCCACGCCCTACAAGCGGAATGACATATAACAATGATAAGCATATAGCAATAACTCCCAAAAGAAAAAACACACACACACACACATGCATGTGCACAAAAAGAAAGATGTCTTAACTGATTCACCACATTAATTCCAAGAACATGCCCATGGATATATTTTATCTCGATAATAACATGAAATGCTCATGGATAAACCACTCTTAAACTTTGATTCCGAAAAAAGAGAAAAAACCACTGCAGTTTCCAAGATGCTTTTATGTTCCAAAAAAAGAAATGCCAGATGCACAGTGCATATGCTTTGTCAATTACTTCATGGTAATGTAAGATTAAGCTGGAAAGGTCTATGCTGCACGGAGCTGGATAGGGTAGTCATGAAGGAGTATGTATGTAGGTGTCAGATTCATTTTCTAAAATGTTACTAATACACAAACACAGCACCAAAGACTTTTTAGAGTCGTGTCTTGCATGCTTATTTTTAATTAACCAAATATGATAACATATAACACCTCTGAATGTGAATAATTTTTTTTTAAAATGTTGCGCATGGTAAAACCATACATAAGAAAGGTAAGAAAAGAGAGGAAGAATTAACATCACAAGTAGAGACCATTGTCTGACTCATGAATAGACAGTCTTTAGTATCATTTACAATGCATAGATACTAGTTGAAGATGCCTTTCATGTGTCTCATATGAATTGCATTATACTTATCCCTTACATTGTTACATCTCCTTCATGCCCATTGTGTCTAGACATTCTTGAAATAAGACTGCCTATGGGCATTCAGACTTTCTTTGGTTAGATATTGAGATGTTTTAAGCCAAAAAAATACTTCCTACTGACAACATCTTTGCATGGGGAGATTCGTTTTTTCTAATGGTTTTTTGTAGTTTGGAGACAATTTGCAAATTAATTTAAAACATACTTTTGTAAGTTTATTTTTGTACAGTATGACTAAAATATCAATTTTAGTAAGAAATTGACCAATCAAAAAAACGATGGATGATGGTGTTATTGCTCAAAAAGGATATAATCAATTAATTGAATGAAGATATTATATTAATTATGAAGCCAAAGAGAAACAAGTGAAGAGAGTGAAATACAAGGTAGGAATATATTTAGGGGAAGCTATAGAAGAGGTTTAAGGGATTATGTGTCATTTTCTGACCCATGGAAAACAGATTACACTCTCATAATCCACAACATGCGGTAGAGGAAGAAAGTTATGTTATACTTAAATTCCTAGTAATTTGAGCAACTAAACATGCTCCAAAATATGTGAAGCCCAACAAAATGTAGCCTCAGTTGAATAATCTGTGAGATCAAACTCCATACCGGGTTCCCTTCCTAGTTTTTGCCGGAGTAGTTTGCCTTGAGGATGCCAATCTCCTGTCCTCTTGTTAAGGGAACAACTCCAGATGGATAGAAGAAAAGAAGGTGGATTCCTCGTGAAGTACTGGGGACCAAGTGAAATTTACAGACTGGATCAAGAGGGATAGACCATACCAGGAAAATGAACCCTGGCACTGAACATATCAAGATTCCTAATCCCAGCAGAAAAACTCGTCCTGTGTCAGCTTGCTAAAGATGATTTGTAGAAAATTACTGACTTGGTCCAAATGAATATTTGGATGGAGAAAGGATCAGCATTCAGTTACAAAACTATCCTTCTACGTACCTCAATATCAAATCAAGAGCAGTCAATAGTTGCTATGTGTATTTGCGTATATTAAATTTCAGAGGGAAAACTTTTATGTAGATGCATTGGTCGCTAACAGGCCACCTTATTCATGAAGCCACTTTGATTAAAGATTAAATTAGATTAGTATTTTTGATAATCTTCTTGAAGGAAAAAAAAACTAATTGGTAATCTTCTTGAAAGAAAAAAAAAACTTCAAAGCTTTTGATCAAATTATCACCAAATTCAACAAAAACTCATTTTAATTTGAAATCAAATAAAAATAAGCAGGTTATGGAAAAGCTTTTTGCTGACTTTGGTATTAATTCCACATCAAATCAATCTCAACAAACAACCAGTAGTAAGGTTCATGTGGATTATACCCCACAACAGCAAAAGAAAAGTATTTGAATCAGGATTCCTAGTCTTAAAAAAAAGAAAGAAAATGAAAAAGAAATATTGATTCAAAGGAAAGGTAAATCAATCATTTTTACAGACCATCCTGTATGCTCTTCATCCGTGGATAGCTTATCCTGCTTGTCTTTTAACTCTTTATCGAAGAGGAGTCGCACCTGAAATAGAACTACTGCAGATCCAAGAGAGTGCGTCTGGCCTTTTGATAAGAGGTAGATGCAAAGGGTAAATAGACGCAACGGATATCCAATCCACCATAGAGTCTCAAACAAATTAAGCAGCAGAACTGATCTAGCCTTTTGGTTTTACAGAAACCCAGAATAGGTATGCACCCATTTTTGCAGTCCATCTTATCCCATGAACCAAACTAGCCCCTGAAGGAATTGAGTGCTACAGGACTTCACATCAAGGTTTTATTTGCGTATAATTGTTTTACTTCATAATCTTTAACAAAACTTAACCTCTCACCCCTCCCTAACCTTTTTCCTAGTACCAAGACTAAAACCTATATGCTTAGTGCCAACACACAACTCCTCCAAGTCTCATAACTGACCCATCTAGAAAAAACTATGCGAAATTTGGGGTTCAGACATTGCACATGAAAACTATCAAAGAGCAAACAGAAAACCAAAAATATTGACATTTAAACCATCAGCATTTGCGGACCAAAACCAGATACAAATGCAGTTATTGAACAGGACAATAATGAAAAATCTGATACAAAAAACTGGTACATACTAATAGACCATAAATTGAACAACCATAACTACATCAGAAGGAAA
This sequence comes from Coffea humblotiana, assembly GCA_023065735.1. Lineage (NCBI taxonomy): Eukaryota > Viridiplantae > Streptophyta > Magnoliopsida > Gentianales > Rubiaceae > Coffea > Coffea humblotiana. Next base: position 282,825 of record CM041211.1, read on the forward strand.
AGAATAACGATAAACAACCCAAACAAAAACAAAATCAAAAGACACCTCGCCAGCATCCACCACGATCACATCTACAATATAATTGTTGGCCAAATTGGATCCTGCAAGAAACTTTCACTTTCAAATCCCAGATGAAGCTAAACATGTTTAATGATACTTGAAAGCTAGAGACATATTTCTGGTTACATACACTCAACGCAACATGTTTTGTGTGCCTCAACAAAAGTATAGAGATATGGAACAAAAACAGATTTCCTTGTGAACCAGAATAATTTGATAACAAGAGCGAATTCCAGCATTTAAAAAAACTTTTATTGTAGCAAAACTTTCCATAGGTGTTTTGGGGGTGTTTTTGATGATGTATTTTGGAGTATTTTTAGAATTTAAAATTTTAGTGGGATATTTTTTCAAAATTCAAAATTCAAAAAAAAAAACTTCACCAACCACCACCCTCCCCTCCTTCCTCCTTCTCCACCACCATCACCCCTCACCCTTTTTCTCCCTCCTCTCTCTTCCTCCCCCTCTCTTTTCCTTTTCCTCCCCCCTCTCTACTCCCCCGTCAACCCCTTTTCTCTTTCTCTCTGGTCGCACCGGTGCAAACTAGAAAGTAATCCCCTTCCCTCCCTCCCCTCTCTGGTCTATGGTGGTGACCAGCGTGACCAGATTTGGTTTCACTGGTCACAACCAAAGTGGGGAAGGTAGGGGATAAGGGGCTACTCTGGTTCACGTTGGTGCAACCAAAGAGAGGGAGGGAGGGTTGAAGGTAGAGTTGCAAATGAATCCAATCGTTTGAATCAAAACTCGACTCGAGGTCGTTCAATATTGAGTTCGAGTTGAGCTCGAATTGACCAAATCAAACTCGAGCTCGAACTCGATGTCAAACTATTAAACTCGTTAACTCGCGAGTCAACTCATGAACTCGAGTATATATATATATATATATATATATGTTATTTATTTATTATTTTAATAGTAAAATTATATATATTCTTAATTCTTAATTATTTATTGAGAAAAAATTATTTTATTCATTTTTTAAAAAATAAAATAATTATTTTTTATTTTTTTGACCTCGAGCTTTAGATTGACAGTTCGTTGAATTCAAGTTCGAGTTCAAATTTGATAAAATTAAGTCAAAACTCGACTCGATTAAGCAAAAACTTGACTTAACTCAACTCGTTTATAACCCTAGTTGAGGAGGTAGGTTGGGGAAGGGGCGCAAACTAGAAAGTGACCCCCTTCCCTCCATTTCTTCTCTACTGATGACTAGCGTAACCAGATCTGGTCTCACTGGTTGCAACCAAAGATGGGAAGGGGGGGATGAGGGGTTACTCTGGTTCGTGTCAGTGCAACCAGAGAGAGAGAGAAGAGTGGAGGGTTGAGGAGGTAGGTAGGGGAGGGGAAGAGAAAGAGAAAAAAAGAGGAGAAAGGAGAGAGAGGAGAAGGGAGGGGGAAGGGCAGCGATGACTGCGGAGTAGGAGAGGGGTAGTGGACGGTGGTGATGTGTGGTGGTAATGGGTAGAAGAAGATAGAGATGGAAGGTTTATTTATTTTATTAATTGTATATGACATTTGTATGGATTAGGTGTTTTTGGAAGTATGTTATTATAGTGTATTGGAAAACTTGTTTGTGAAAAAATGGGAAATCCATAGAAACCCTTATGCTTTGTTTGGATGGGACTGTTTTTCAAAAACTAGTTTTTCAAATACAATAAAAATTTTTAAAAAGTACTTTAAAAGGTAATCTAAAAATTAGTTTAAATTTTTTAAAATTTTAAAAAAAATATCTCAAAATATATTCGAGAAACTCTTCTACTCTTAAATATCCCAAAATATTTTTTAAAAATATCTCAAAATATAATCTAAAAACTCTGCTACAGTAAAATTTTTAAAAACACCTCCAAAAACAACTAATCCAAACGGAGCCTAGTTTTCTGACAAAACAGAAAAAAAAGGCATAAATAACTAAATTACATGTCCGAAGACCATAATTATCTAAATTCTCTTTCTTTCTTTTCATTAGCAAAACATCTCATCTTTAGTTGTTAGTTCATATTTCTCCTCCTCTTTTCTTGGTGAGATATGAAGTCCAAAACTTCAAAAAAATTTCAACAAAAACTTCTATCAAGAGCATAATCATCATTGAATCACGAACTATTTAAGTGATGTTTTAAGGGAATATATCAGATTGCAACTTTTGGAGATACAAGAATGCCAACTGATAACTCTCTTAGAAACCAAACAAAATAGTTAATAACCAAGATGAATTAAATTTACCAACAATTGGAGCCCTTGGTTGGGTTGTGCTTTGTTGACGAGACCCACTAGAGCCGCCTCTAGGTTGAACTGGCAATGCAAGTACCACCAAAGCTCCATCACTCGATAAACCTATGTTCATGTTACCTTCCATTTTAAACTTTTACAAAACTGAATTTAAGGAACTGAATTTTACTTTTCCAGGAGGGGGTTGGTAAATAAGCAAAGGAAAATGACGGAGAACTTGAGGAGGGTAGGAGAAGTTTTGGAGGTATTTTTTGTGTTTTGAGAGGCCGGGGGATTGGAGTCAGAGAGGTGTAGCGTGAGGTCACACTGAAGTATCTTAAAAGCATAAATTTATCAGACTGCACTCCAAAATACTCGGCAAATTAAATGTGCCTACTAGATTATTGTCGGATAGCACATTTAAGATTGGATTCAAATAACTATCCTAGCTGAGAAATGGTAACTAAAAACTCTATATTTCATCGCGCACGCACATAAAAAAAGTGGCATTTACTAATTTGACCACAGTCTTCGGACATATGGTGCATGATATCAAGTTTATGATAATAAAAAGAGTCATTCGTTTCAAATATTGAAGGTAATGAAAAATTGGTCCCTGATGAATTATAGATTTGATAACTTGTATGATACAACATGGACTTATTACACGAGTTCTCCAAATCCTATCAATAGAGGTTTGTGGCTTCATTTAAGTGCAACAAAATTGGTTTTGAATAGATAGCAACAAATTTAGTAACAGATAATTATAAAAAAGGATGAAAACTAAGCAGCCATGTTGGGAAACAAATAAATGTTGGAGAATGAATTGGTAGACACCTACTAAACAAAACAAGCTGTCAAAGATTGCGATAATCCGGTAATTGAAGAACAAAAGTTAAAGAAAACGTACGTGCAACTGAAGTGATTGATCGCCACCATTCACTTTCCTATCCAAACATACTCGGCCTTCGAATTAGGGTTGCTGATTCTGATGGATGGTCCATGTGAAGGCCTCTATGTCGACCAAAATGCCATTACTTTGAACCAATCAACATAAAATTTGAGCGGGGGTTGAACCGGGAGTCCATCGAGCGGTCAACAAAAAAAAAAGAAGAATAGAATATCATTGGGTTGGCGAGTAGGTAGTTGAGAGAAAGAGAGAGAGATTGGGCATGTCGTTGACTGCAGTGGTACTTTTCTGGATGACACATTACTTACTCTTACTTTTGCGCCAACTTGGTCAGAAGCTGCCTCAGGGAGCCCCATAAGTCGGAAGCTCTAACCCGCGAGAAGGTCCATTTATCCGTTTCCAAATGGGTCGACGGCAAACCTTAGAAGCCCAATATTTTCCTCCTTTCCTACCCCTAAAGCTCTTTCTTTTTTCTTTTTTTTCTCTCTCAGCCATTTTACTGGATCTATGGTTTCCTTATTTTGTTTGATGTTGCTTATTTTTTGATTGAATAAATAGGTTTTTTCATCTTTTTCTTTTTTTCATTTATTAATCTTTTTTGATCAAGTTTAATAAGCTAGGCATTTAAATCTGGGACCTTTTTTTTCCTGTCTCTGCAAAAAAGGGTTTCTTCATGGATTACCATCATGTTATTGTCATGATATAAACCTAGTCATCCCAATCCTGAGAGTTCAAGCTCACCATGTAGCAAGTGCAGTGCATGGTTGGAAATCGCTCCAGTAGGTATAAGACTGAAATTGTGTCCAACATAATGATTGAATTTGTAATTCAAATTCTGATTCTAGTTTTTTGTATTGCAAATTTGTGCTGCTAATTGCGGAGCAACCACTGCAAAAGTGCACATTTTACACGAGATCGACTTGCTCTTAACATATATGCACTACTTAAACTTGTGAAACACTAGTCAATAGTACCAACTGCTGAGCATATGACCCATTAAGCAAATGAAATGTAGATCATGAGACCTTTTCTCTTCTTATGTTTAAGCGTTTAGCTGTTTTTGTCTTTAAGCGTTATGTGAAAGATTATATGATGAACTTTGTGGTCCTTGTGCCAAAATTATGCATCCTTATACCTGCAATTGAAAGGCACAACAACTTTGTGGCTTCTGGGCTATCCTAGGATGCATAATCTTCAGTGTCGCATTGCTGGTCACCAACATTTTTTAAAAACATTTTTGAATTCTTGTCTTTGAGTTTTTTTCAAGAAATGTACTTATCAATGTGTCACTGGTTTGTGATAGCAGTTTGTGTCATCCATAACACTCTTGCACAAGTAGTTTATATTTGAGGAAGGATGCCATCTGGTAAGAAGGATGTCATCTGGTAAGAAGTATGTGGTATGCCAGCAGCATGTATTTCTATGATGATTGCACATTCCATTTTGTCCAGCGGTAATGGATTCATTGTATTCTGAGTAATTAGTTTTGTCATGTTGCATCTAATTGTTAGCTTTTCAGTCTTATATTTCTCTTTGCAATGCATAATTTGTCTAATATCTAATTCAAATATATATTTGTCTGTTCATCAGCCATTTGCTCCAGAACAATGGGCTTGATGGTGTTGCAGCAAAGCAAGTCGCTTTGGGCTTTGGTGCAGACATTTATTCTAAAAACATGTTGTTTGAGTTGTGCCTTGGATCTCTATTTCTGGGTCTGTTGTGCCCTTTGGACTTAGAATTTTTGTTTAACAGGGCTTGCATGCCTAACTTGGATCTTATAAACTGCCAGGGTTTTGAATGGAATGAATGCTTAATGTCCATGAATTTTTCTTCTTGTTCTTTTTTTCCTGCCCCCTTATGTCTATAAACGTAAAAGTAGTCCTTGATGGTAGCTCGTAGGTTTCTTGTCTTCAGCTCTGAGTGATAGTTGCTCTGAGTAATGGTTGGTGGATTTGTATTTTCTTCCTATGCTCACCTTTGGTAATTTTCCTTCACCAAGATGTGTTGTGCATGTGATGACAAAGGGATGCCCAGTTGTTGTCCGGTCTTCTATAGGATGGATAAAGATGAAAGGTTTAAGATCTCATCCTAGGGTCGAATGTTTGGGGATAGATTGTTGGATTTTTCCTATGAGCTAACTTTTGGGGTGTGAGAGCCATATCTGCTGTGAATATCAACCCACACCCTACTCATTCCTTCCACAAGGAATATGGGATACACTCAATGATTGCATCTCCAACTAACAGAGTATTTTCTCCACAGTCAATGTGGAATAAACTCAATAATTTTCACTTGTCAATAAATACTGTGTCCCTTCTATAATTAATGTAGAATAAACCTAACAATTTACAGAATCTCCCCCTCAAACATAACTCATATCAACTAACACCCTGCTTCCAACAATTTCCTCACGCATTGTGGATTAGATCACCAACCATTTATTCAAGAACTGACGCCCTAATGATGCCTTAGATGAGCAGCGTAGAACCAATTTGGATAGAGTATTATTTGAAATATTATTTGGAATAATTACTATAACACTTTTTGTGATGTGATGTATGTGAGATAAAAAGGTGGTTGAAAATATAAAAAGATGGATTAGAAAATGTATTTATGATACAAGTCAAATATTATTTGGCAAATCTAAACTATTCAAACACGCCCAATATTTATCCACACAGTCTTCGTAGGCTATAACAAGAAAACCAGCCCTCCGCTCCTAGGGCTGTCAACTGGTCGGGTAATTTTTTTTAAGTATGGGTTGAGAAATAATTCTAGTATTCGAATTCAGACCCGGATTCATTTACACTAACAAACTTGGATCCATTTATTCTAACAAAAAAGCGGGTCGGATACAAAATATAGGATTCCAACCCGTATCTGACCCGACCCGAACAACACGTTAATAATTATAAAATAAAAATATTTCTAAATACATTCTTTTACCAAATTAACAAAAATATTTTTTTTACCAAATTAATTAAATTACCTGTATCCTAGATGAAACATCTAAAAAATTAGGATTTGGAAGAGGCAAATTTGTTTGATAAAAAATATATTCATCACAAGCTGCATATAAGTGTTTTTTGCTAAATATTCTAAGATCATGTTGGACCTTTTTGCTAACATAGATAAAAGAAAATGAATTATACATGTTGCATCTTTTTTTTTTTTTTTCGAGTAGATCTGGATTCGACTCGGAACTCGTCGGACCCGGTTCTGGAATCTTAAGCACACGATCCATCGGATATATGGGTCGATTCGGGTCTAATACATTAAAACAAATCTGGGTCCAGAATTTTCAATTTTGACCCGAATTCGACCTGTTAACAGGCCTATTGACCCTTTCCTACTCCGCTAAACAAAGAGAAAAAAAAGAAAACGACGACAATAACAATTTGATAGTAACATTTTCTTTTTGTTTGTTTGTTTTAAAAGTCCATTTGGATTACTATATTTTAAAGTTTTTGTAGAGAAATATACTGTAATAATTTGATGTATATAAGATAAAATGGTAATTAAATAATGTGTTAAAAAAACGTAAAAATGTTTTGGAGAAAAATTATAATCCAAACGAGCTGGCTTTTAGCCTTTTAGGGTGCTGCTCTGGCCTTGGCTTTGGGCTGCCGACCCCAACAAACCAAACGTACCTCAAACTTGTGCACAGTAGGTATCATCATCATTTGAAATAAAAAAGGGTAGTAGCACTAGGATTAGGTATTTCTTTCTGTTGGCGTTGTTGCATATAATTGAGAATTAGATCAGCATCCATCTACTGTGTATCTTTTTCTATGGGCCATTTCTTCAAATCTGATTACTAGTAGATTTTTTTTTCCCCGTTTTAATTGCTACTAGTAGAAGTTAGACATCCCTAAATTCCGGCATAAAAATCACATATCACAACTGGAAGCTCCTCCACATCCCCGGATCTCGGATCTCTCTCAAGCTCATCAACTCCGACGACGACGACGACGACGACAAGACACTAGTCAACAAGCTCCACCCCAATCACCTTACTCCTCCTCCTCCCTCCCCGCACAAATAATTCTACTGCTAACTGGTACTTCAGTCAAATTGGTAGACTTTTATTCCCCTTTTTGTGAGCAAATGGCTTCTGCTAAATCGTCGTCGCGGTCAAGGCAACCACCAGCTAAAACCACCGCCAACCCCAAAGACTCCGCCAATAAGCTCGAGGATAATCTTAACCTCTTCAAGTCCGATAATTTCGACGCCGATTCCTATGTTCATTCCAAGTGTAATTCTTTCAACGAGAAGGTCCCCCCCACCACCCTCTCTCTTCTACTTATATTTCTATTTTTTTCTCTGTTTCTCTAATTTAACATCTTTAGGAATTTAATTACTGCTTCTTATTGTTTGGACCAACTTAAAGATTCTTCCTCCCTCTACTGCAGCTCTTATTGTTTAGACCGCCTAAATATTAAATTTTAGTTGTAAGGAAGGATTGAACAATAGTAGCTCGTTTCAGAAGACACGTTGCCCACATATGACTCTAAAGAACAACGGAAATGCGTTCCGAGTTCTTTTACCCAATTTTATACCACTACTAATCACTACTTCCTAACAGAGTTCTTGCCAATATTGGGAAATGGAACAATTTATCTGCTGCGCTTTGGATGGTTCAAATTATTGAAATTGCGTGGCTTGTAGTTTGATAACCGTCCCATTTTTCATACTCAGCTTCGACCTACTCTTTCTGTTTGCCCTAATCATGTTTTTATTTGGTCGCGTTTCCACCTCTTGTCGTACCACACATGTTGCTATAACCATTGGACCCTAAGTTGACCCTCTCTCCTACATAACTTTCTGTTGATGAATATCATTTATAGAAACGACAAGGCCAATCTACAAAGTTGTTCAATCATTGGCTTAGAATATCTTGACTTCGCGATGGACTCGATTGTGTAAGTTTCACCGATATGCTTCATTTCCTCCGGAGCATACAGCAATTGAGGAACAAAACTGTCATTGCTCTTCAAAATTTTTGTCCTCCCTGGTATTTGGTAATTTGGTTGTTTATGTATATACTACTTCAGGAAAGTGGGAAAAAGAAATTTTAAACTTAAACTTTCATCACACAGTGTTCAAAGAAGGCCTTTGGCTGCAAAATGATGCTTCACATTCAGGTTCCAGTATCGTCTTAAAGTTCAATTTCACTTAGTGCACCTAGAAAATTCTGTCCTAGTTACGAGAATTGCCATTAGCTGTTTGTTGAATACATACACATGTGCGTGTGTGTGTAATTTACCACGGTAAATGCTGCCCATGTGCACATGCTAAATTACAAATATTAGTTGTATAAATAATCAAACTTCTATCGGGGGGTAGCTAATCGGAATTATGTGGATTTTGGTCTGGCAGATTGCATGTGAACCATCATGCTTGTCAGGTTATTTGTGTACTGATTCTTTTGACATTAGTGAGTAATTCTGTCATAATACGATGGCCTCAGAAGTTTTGGGGGGACAGATTATGCCTGGATAGTACAGTACGCAAGTTACTTCAGCTTAAGTAGCAATGTAATTCCTAGATGTCATGAATGTTTTTAATTGCAACATTATAAATTTGCTGCAGTTAAGATTTCTCTGTTTGGTATGTGTGTGATGCTTTGCTCCGCATGAATGTATCGGAAATTTCTGCGTTCTTAAATACTGGTGTGTTTCTGTTTGCAGGAAATAAGGCAACTATGCTCGTATCTTCTAGATCTGAAGAAAGCTTCAGCTGAAGAGATGCGCAGAAGTGTCTACGCTAATTATTCAGCTTTCATTCGGTGAGCCCTTGGTTATGTTTGCTTGGATGATAATAAAGATTTCTTTCACAGCACTTACCTGTGGCTGTGAATGACAATACAAGAATCTCAAATGCCCATATTGGCATATGGACCTGCAACAGATGGTACAGAATTTAGGACCTACAGTGAAAGAGAAATTGTTCTACGAAAGCTAATACTATTGATTTCAGTGGCAACTGGACCAAGAAAAACAAACTCTGTAAACTAGGAAAGACACTGCTCTGATCTGGAAGTTTCATTTGCGACAAACTTCACCAAGTTCTCCGTGCTCATTTAAACAGCCTTATAGCTGCAACGAAGCAGAGGCACCTGCCTTGATCAACAATGTTTTTAAAAGACTGAAGCTTCTTTTTCTATCAAAAACAGTCATTTTCATGTTTCTTTTCTTGGATTGTCATATCTAGTTAAAGATTTGAAATTATTCAGCCGAAAAACTGACACTTGCATTAATGTTAGAGAGACTTATTTGTGTTGTCTTCCCTCAATACATGGTGCATTTATTTGAAGATTGAATTCTTGTTTTATTGAAATGAAATCTGGGGTAGCACTTTCTGGTTTCATTAATTGATTATTTTGTTCGCCAATTTCAATTTCCAGTACGTCTAAAGAAATATCAGATTTGGAAGGTGAGCTTTCATCAATGAGGAACCTGCTATCTACTCAGGCTACTTTAATTCACAGTTTAGCTGAAGGAGTTCAGATTGGTAGCTTGTCTGACTCTGTAGCTGAAGGTTTGGCTGCTAATGGCTCAGTTAATGAGGAAGTCACAGAGCCTTCGGAACTGGAGAAAAGGTTAATCGAGTTTCCTGATCTTCTTGATGTGTTGTTAGCCGAAAGGAGAATAGATGAAGCATTGGCAAGGCTTGATGAAGGAGAACGGATAGCAGCTGAAGCAAAAGAATTGAGAACTCTGAGTCCTTCTGTGCTCTTGTCTCTCCAAACTGCTATTGCTGAACGTAGACAAAAACTAGCTGATCAGCTTGCTGAAGCTGCTTGCCAACCTTCTACCCGTGGAGCTGAGCTTCGTGCTGCTGTTTTAGCGCTTAAAAAGCTTGGGGATGGTCCCCGTGCGCATAGTTTACTTCTCAGTGCACATTACCAGAGATACCAGTACAACATGCAAAGCCTCCGTCCATCAAGCACGTCTTATGGAGGAGCGTATACAGCAGCCCTCTCGCAGCTGGTGTTTTCAGCCATTGGTCAAGCAGCCAGTGATTCTTTGGTTATTTTTGGTAAGGAGCCAGCTTATGCATCTGAGCTGGTGATGTGGGCTACCAAGCAAATTGAGACTTTTGCACTTCTTGTGAAAAGGCATGCGTTAGCCTCATCTGCTGCTGCTGGGGGTTTGAGGGCTGCTGCAGAATGTGTTCAAATAGCTTTGGGCCACTGTTCATTGTTGGAAGGCCGGGGGCTTGCCCTTTGTCCTGTGCTGTTGAAGCTTTTTTAGACCTAGTGTTGAGCAATCTCTGGATGCTAATCTAAAGCGGATTGAAGAAAGTTCTGCTGCTTTGGCTGCAGCTGATGATTGGGAACTTGTTTATCTTCCAGCAGTGACACGTCAATCTGTCAGGCCATCCAGTTCAGCTATGGCATCATATCAGTATAAGTTATCAAGTAGTGCTCACCGGTTCAATTTAATGGTCCAGGTACATATTCTTTTGCTTTGTTTCTTTCCAAAAACATTTGGGCATTTTTCGTAGTTAAATTGAGTTTCCTTCATGTTTCCATTAGGCCTGTTGCTTTTGGACTTGCTTTCTATAGTCTTTATGTTATTTCTTTAACGGATCTTTTTTATGGAAAAGAGTTTACTAACTATGTTTAGATCATGAGAAAGAGTGGGATTTGCACTCTCTAACTTGCACGCAGACTGCAATCTGATTAATGCTACTACACCTTCTGGTATAGTTTGAAATATCTTGATGTTGTCAGTTCTTTGAATATTCTTGTTGAGGAATATTGATAAGCAGGACCGAGGTAAAGAAATACAACTGTCTTTAGGAGCAATAGTTCATCTTCCTTATCTATTTGTCTTCAACGTTTTAGTATGAACAATGTGGCCCAAGATCAAGGAAATCATAAGAGATTCACCTATCCTTTTTAATCATCTGACATTCTGCAAAGGTGCTGATTTCCCTACATCTTCATGGAATATATATATATTTTTTATCAGTGAGGTTGAAGGCTAGTCTATTGGATTCTGTCTGCTTAATGATCCTTTTTCAGTGGACAAATTGAGTGTTTCTCAGTTTTCTTTCATCTGCTGATTCATGACATTCTGTTGCCTTATACATCTTGGATGCTATTTTCTTGGTTTTTATTTTTTCAAGTGAGGCTGCTGTTTTAGCTTCCTTGTGACTTTACAGATTTTATTTTGGAATTTAGACTGAAGCCTGCAGGCAAGCATGATTTTCAGGGAAAAGAGCTGCGCTTGTGACTTTCTTGTGGTTGTGTGCTGGCATTTGTGGCCATGTATTCTGTTTGTTATTTACATGTAGTTTATAACCATTTTAACAACTGTTCACCTGTTTCTATTGTTCGTACAGGACTTTTTGAGGATGTGGGACCCCTGCTAAGTATGCAGCTTGGTGGTAAAGCATTGGAAGGTCTATTTCTGGTGTTTAATTCTTACGTAAACATGCTCATAAAAGCATTGCCTGGTTCCATGGAAGAAGAAGCCAATTTTGAAGGCTCAGTGAATAAAATTGTTCGAATGGCTGAGACTGAAGCCCAGCAAATGGCTTTGCTTGCAAATGCATCCTTACTAGCTGATGAATTGTTGCCTCGGGCAGCAATGAAGCTTTCCCCACTGAACCAGGGCAATTACAAAGATGACCCTCGTAGAAGAAGTTCAGACAGGCAGAATCGTCACCCTGAACAGAGGGAATGGAAGAGGCGTCTTGTGAGCTGTGTTGATCGATTGAAAGATAGTTTTTTGTCGCCAGCATGCTCTAGATCTTATTTTTACTGAGGATGGTGATAGCCATCTTACTGCAGATATGTATATTAACATGGACGGGGATGTAGATGAAATAGAATGGTTCCCTTCTGCAGTATTTCAGGTTCTTTCTTTTTCTTTTCTTTTTTTACCTGTTTTTCTTTTGAATATTCATTTCCCTTCTTTCTGCAATATTAAATGCGTCCTTGACACAACTTTGTTGTTCATGTACATTTTTTCTTAAGCATTTGCTCTAGATTTTCTCATCTTTTTAGTAGATAAATTAGATGTTCTAGTTTATGGTCTTGCTCAGTTTCAACTCTAAATTGGATTCCAAGTCCCTTTACAAAGATGCACCTCAAGGCATTGTAACGCCTAAGACATCATATCCTAACAGGGACTTCAATGATTGAGGAGGTTCTAGTAGCTGAAAGAGGGTTTTCATATGCATGTTTGATTATCTGTTAAGTTCTAGCATCAAGTTTTGTGTCGTGTGCAACTTTGGTTTTGCCATGTTCTTTATCATTGAGAAGGGGTTTAATTATTATAAAATAGAATTGAGGTAGCTCTCAAGTTTTGTTATAGGAAAGGTGATACTAACAGAATTTGAGTTCTGATTCTGTGTAATCATTCTCTGTGATCCAGGAACTTTATGAAAAATTAAACAGAATGGCCATCTTAGCGGCTGATATGTTTGTAGGCCGGGAAAGATTTGCAACATTGTTATTGATGAGGCTCACGGAAACTGTAATCTTGTGGCTTTCAGAAGACCAGACCTTTTGGGATGATATTCAAGAAGGACCTAGGCCTTTAGGTCCTCTTGGTCTGCAACAGGTTTGCAATCTTTATTTTGGATATGCGTCTTTGCTCTTTTGCCTGAACCCATTAATCATTTCGCTGTTCATTTGTTTGCAGTTCTATCTGGATATGAAATTTGTCATGTGTTTTGCTTCTCAAGGGCGGTACCTGTCTAGGAATTTGCTTCGAGTTCTTAATGAGATCATAAATAAGGCAATGATAGCATTTTCTTCAACAGGAGTGGATCCAAATAGGTATGATATTGCAGACTTAAAACTTTTTTGTTTATGTAAAGTGTCAACATAATTGGTTTCTCTTGTCATTCTGGCGCATTATGTTTGGGGAGCACATATTGGCGTCAGAAAATGGTTTTAAAATGAGTTTGTGAAGATATCTTAACTTAGTGATTGTGACCACGAAAAAATCATTCAAATCAAATAACTTAAAAGTTCAGAGCACTTTGAAATATCTTTCTTGAGGTTGGGGTAAAAGCACCAAGGTGTTTTTGTTCCAATGTCAATAGACTAGAACACATTTATGGTGAAGTTGTAAATTTTTTATTGTTCATGAGAAAAAACTGACATATTGACATATGGTCTAGTATAGGGTACTAAGTCTTTCTGGATGTGGTCTTTTCTATTTTTGATGTATAAAAGTTTGATGTGGTAGCGCACTTTCTAATATTTGAGAGTAGCCAATGTTTATGCATTTCTTGGTTACCCTGTATTTCCTTGCTGTTTAAATTCTATACCTAAAACTCTGTCCTTGAACAATTTTAGAGTTCAAAATTGGTATTTAAGTAATAATTGGTAACTATCATGTGGGACTCCCTTGTCTACTACGAAGAGTGTATTTGTTTATGTAAAATGAGTAGATGTGCATCCTTTTATGAGTTTGTATGCTTCTTTAGGTGCAAGTATTTTTCTACAGTCCTTTTTAAATTGGTTAGACTGAAAACTGACTTCAAAAACTGTTTGCTAGCGTTCTTCCGGAAGATGAGTGGTTTGTTGACATTTGCCAAGAAGCAATAGAAAGGCTTAGTGGAAAACCCAAAGTCGCAAACGGAGAACGGGATCTCAACAGTCCAACTGCCTCCGTCTCAGCACAATCAATTTCATCTGTCAGATCTCATGGGAGCTCTTAAAGAACAAGATTTATCAATTTGTAAAGTTAACAATAACAAGTATGGTTAGCCTTCGAGTGACCATTGTACTCACATAAGCAAACACCCCCCTTCCCTCCCACCCTTCTTCCCCATTTCCATACCATTCTGTAATTTGGCTCCTGCATATTCCATTCTTTCTGCCATTAGTTTATGGTAGTGTCATTCTATAGTTTTATGTTTGCCTATGGTTAGGAATTCTTTTTGTTCCCTTGTTCGGGAAAGCAGTCTGTATATGTTGATTTGACAATTCGATTCAAAAATTCATTCTATTCTTTGACCACTCGAGGAGTTTGTATATGTTGTTTGATGATTCGATCCAACGTTCATTCTAGTCTTTGTACATTCTGTTGGCAATTGTATTGTATGCTGAAGCTATTGGACGTAACAAAGATATGTAGGTAAGACAAAATTAGGTGCTTGTGATTAATCTGAGCCATGTAGCGTGCCGTGTCGAATTTATAGACAGCCTTAGCAGAGTGCATCAGGATGGTCGGTTGTCATTTTGGAATCTTCTGTATACCGGGATTCGTTTGTTAGTGGGAATTTGGTGACAGTTCTGAAAGCTATTGGACCATTGACAACATTAGTTCTCATCTCCGGATACTGACAACGGCGCTATGCATCCTTGCAGCAGGATGATGGTTTATCTGAACTGGAGTTTGTATGTATCAACTAAAACCCAAGATGCTAATTGAGATGGACGATTCTTTGACTATTCAACTCATAAATCCTATTGTTTCTCCACACGAGAGGGTAAACAGTCTGCATTGCACCCTTTTCAGCACAATAAACTGTATTTGCAAAGGGTGCATTGGGATGTTGACCTTTCAGGACAAAAGCCTTGTGAGTCCATAATGAAATGAATGGTTTCATTTTACAAGGTTTAGTATCGAGTCGTACTTGCACTTCTCTCCAGTTCCTTTCCTAGTAGCAGCATTTGTGCCATAGCGTAATCGATGGTCGGAGCCTCATGATAGAGCTTCGAATCATCTTTCTTTAATCTTTTAGAACTTTACAGCTAAGTACTTTACAGATAATAACCACTGGGATTGATCTCGTACTTTGTCAGGTTTAAGGATTCAAATCCTGTACGTGACAATTGGGGATGGGAGGGTTTTGACCCAAAAAAAAAAAAAATTTACAGGTAACAATAATTGCAATATCTGCTTATGCTACAGATTGTTTCCCGAAGCGTATTTACAAAAAAAAGTTTTTATGAACTACCAAACATATGCAATATATCAATACAACAATGAAGTTCAGAGCAATTGTTCAAAGGATATTATTAGGAAGATAATACCTTCTCCCAGCACTGATAAGGGCATTTTTTTCACTGTCTACATTACGCATAAGTTCTAGTAACCGGTATTTTACAGGCCAAGTCGCTGACAGGGACTTCAATCGAGGTTTACTGTTCCAACACGACTAATTTAACTACTTACCAAACACACCAATATAAGAACTGGTCATCCGCATAACGTAACTAGGATTTCTTTTGAAATTTAAAATGGATCCCATCCCAAACAATCTCCTCCATTTTTCTGACCTGCATAGAACTTACCATAAGTGATGCGAGATTACTTGGGGTCCTTCAAAACATTTTTGTGATGTTAGGATGCATTGTTGCATAAGCCGTCATCAAATCACCAGTAATCACCACAGGAACACTTGCCATCCTTGAAATGGTGGAAACGTTTGTTATCTCTAACAATCAATTCCCTCCCGACAATCCTTGACATAATCTTGATGGCATTGTGACAATCACCACAAACACGAAGGTTCTTGATGATCCGCAGAGGTGTCCTGGCAGGTGTACTTATCAGACCATATGCAATTGCCAGACGTTCACTATGATAAAGCAAGGCCTGTTCTTTTGCCTCTTGATCAATGTCGTGAAGCACATATCTAGTATCGGGCACATAAGCTTGTTGTTTCATAGCTTCTCTCAACTTCTCATCGTCCTTGTAGAGAGTTGGGCTACGGAACTCCACAATCCTGTTTCTGCCCTCAAGCATGTTAACTGCAGACTGCTTCTTAGGCGGAGGCGTTGGAATCTTATTCTTAATGGCCTTTGAAGGGTCAAGAGAAACCATTAGTTCTTCTGCACGGTCTTCAAGGTCAATATCTCCATGTATGCGTGCATAGTTCATCAATGCCTCCCAAACAGCTGCTGTTGGTTCAAATGGAAGTTTTGCAATGAACGCCTCAGCCTCCGCAAGATGTCCACATTTAGCAAGAACTCCAAGAAGCCCCAAATAATGCTCGATTCCAGGTTCAATGCCGTACTCTGTCTTCATTGACTCGAAATGCAAGAAACCTTCATCAATTGCATCAGCACTAGCACAAGCATCCATAACAGCAAGAAAAGTCTGCTCGTCGGGATGTAACCCCAATTTCCTCATCTGTTCAAACATCGCCAAGCCATCATCTCCCAAACCGTTGATGGCATATCCATTGATCATTAAATTCCAGGAAGCCATATTCCTATCAGGCATGTGATCAAAAACTCTTCGGGCGTCAACCATACTCCCGCAGTTAATGTACATATCGAGCACCTTATTATTCAACAGAAGATCACTCCTGCAAGTCGATCTCAAGAAGTAATCATGAACTTTCTTGGCGTCCCCATAGTTCTTTGACTTCATACACGAGTCAAAGAGGAGATTAAAACAATGAGCATCAGCAGCGATTCCCTCCTCCATCAATTTGAGAGCTTCAGTAACATTACCCGCCTCGCAGAGATTTCTCAAATCAACAATACTCGAAGGAGCAAACTCGTCGGTGACAACCTGCAGCCCTTGACCGTGAGATTGAAGGTTAGCACGGTTCTGAATTCCCTGCTGAGTAAACCTAACAGACTGACTTCCGTGCTGAGAGGATTTCCATGGATTTTGGTCCTGGTAACCCTGGTTATAACCGTGATTATTCTGCGGCTGAACCAAACCAGCACGTCCACCTTGATTTTGATTAGGAAAATTTTGAGAGTCACGGGGAACCGGGGGGTTCTGTGGGTAAACCCTTTGGTTTTGCTGAAACCCTCCTCCTCCAAAACCTAGACTACTATTTGGAGCAGCAGTTGTTGGCGCAGTATTGCTGACATTTCCGTGTGAAAAATGCTGAGGGGGCGGGGGCGGGGACGGCGGATAATTGTGTCTAGGATTGACGTTATCATTGGAGAAGTGGTTAAAACCAGCTCCACGACCACCGCCGCCACCGCCACCCTGGTGGGGAATGGAATGTGGTTCTGAATAACCCTGCCCAGGATAAGAAGAAGCAGGAGCAGGATTGGACATGGGGTGAGGATTTCGATGATGATTATTAGGATACCCTCGACGATTGTGGTTCATCTGATTCTGACCACCAGATGTTTGATAATTTGCAGGAGCTGCAGGGGCAAAAAATTGAGAAGTAGCAGTAGTGAAATTGTTGCGAGAAACAAAGGTAGCAGGTTTTAGGTTAAGAGTTTCGGCGGAAAGCTGCTTGGAAATGGAGGAGGAGGAGGAACGGATATTAGGACGTACCGATGCTGCAGCGACGGAGCAATTACAGATGAAGAAAAGATGAGGAAAACGACCTCTTCGCAGACTGGATTTTAGATTCAGAGACGCCGCCATTGCAGATCACTCCACCCCAAACCTATCCTAACCCTATTTGCTTCAATCTTGGTTAAACCCTAATACTTCTAAACCCTCTCTCTGAAAATGGGAGGTTTTTCATTTGGGTTTTTTGGGGTTGGAAATGTCGAAGAAATATATATTTATACAGGCCGGGTTCTTTCCGGGGAGTGCGTGTGTTGGGGGGGGGGGGGGGGGTTTGGGGGAGGGATTCTTCTTGTTTTGCGATTATGTTAAAAAAAAAAAAAAAAAAGGTAGACAATATCGTAGTAAGTTGTATTGGGATATATTTTATGGGAAAAAGAAAAGCAAAAGTCAAATAAATAGTCCTTCACATCTAACCATATACCCTTTTCAATTCCTCTCACATTCATAACGCTTTGATATCTCACGTCACTTTTCTTCTTACATTTAAGAGGCAAAAACATCAAGGATAAGAATTAGGGCTCTTACTTCTTATTGAACCTTTTTCTCCTCTTTTTTTTTTGGGATAATTTCGGAAACCTCCCTTGAGGTTCTTAATAACCCCAGGATGTTCCCCTCAATATTTTAAAATTACACATACCTCCCCTATTGGTGTAAAAGTACTCTACTACCTCTAATAGGATACTCAAAAGACTTTCTTTTTTTTTTTTGGGGGGAAAAAGAAGCTCAGAAATCCAAGCGAAAACAAAAAAAAATCAACTAATTTACGTTTATGCCTTCTACCTTTGCTCGCTTTCCCCGTGCCCATCTTCCTTCAACCACTTTTCCAATCCTATTTCCCCAACTTTTCTCCTCTACTTCAACGCCAATTTTTGTCCATCAACCCTAGCTTGTGCTTTGTTCCATTCCCTTCCCTTCTCCTTTTTTTATTTCCCCTACATCTCTCCTTCTCTTTTGCAAACGTGACTAGGCTCATCTCTCTTTTTTTCCCCCCTATTCTAAGTATAGTGGGTTTGATTACTTTGCATCTATTTTATTCGATTTTGGTTGATTATGGGTGATAAAACTTGGTTATATCAAATATCAAAAGTTTGAGAGATGGATATTGGGCTTTAGACACTGATTTGCTGGAAAAAAATGGCTGCAATGAGAGAAAGAGGGAAGGGGATTTGAGAGTGTGGTTAATTGTTGATGAATTGTTGTTTTGGGAAAAATTTGAGGTTGAGTTTTATCAAATTTGGCAAAAAGTGGCGAGATTTGTTCAGGTTGCAGGAAATAAATTGGATTGTGATTTTTTTGGGCACCCATAGTTGTTGGAATTGGTTTTGATTCAAAATGGGGTGGTTGCTTGATTTTCCTAATAGTGTTGCTTAAAACAACACAATCATCAAAATTCCTTATTTTTGTCTTTTATTTTTTTGGTAGAAAAGATTCATGACTTTCGTGATAGTCTAATTTGGAAGAAGGTTTTTGAAAAAAAAAAAAAAATGGAAGAAGGCAATCAACAGATGCAATCAACATTCAGCAAAAGCTCTTGTTCTTTTCTTTTTAATTTTTTGGGTAAAAAGGGTAGTTTAGGGTATTTGAAGGAAATGATAGGTTGTTGGGCCTATTTTGAAGCATAAACAGTGAAAGTAAGGGAGGCTGCTGTAATTTCTAAAACCTAAGGGGAGCTGTCAGAAATTATCCAAGACCTCAGGGGAGGTTTCCGGAATTATCCCTTTTTTTTTTTTTAACCTTTCCTGGCACTCGTCGAAGAGTATTCTAAAAGTCCTCCTCCTCGATCACTGATCCAAGTTCAGTGGTTATTCTTTGTGAGTTTAGATGTGAAGTTGGAGAAAAAAAAGATGATCAAAAATGGAAATAGAATATGAGAGACAAAAGTGTTTCATTTCAAATGTAAGCGATGAATAAGCTCTAAGTATAACATGTGAGTAATTATTAGTGTAAAAAAAAAGAGATTGTAGTTGCTGGTGCTTACTAATCAACCTTTACAAGAAAAACTTTCAAAATAGTTTTGACTAATACATAATATTAATGCTCCTAAGAATCTGTAACTCCCGTACTTCACATGAAAGTATGAATCATGATCATCCTCATCATGATGTGAGTGGGGATAACACTTGGTGAATTTTTCAGATACTTGGGAAACAAAAATAATAATAATATGATGGCCTCTAAGCATCTGCGACTGTGACTTGTTTTCACAGCATATCTGTACTGCTACTTTCTAGTTTTATCCGAGGCAGAGTTATACATGGTAGCAATTGCTTTCCAACAAATGGGGAAGTCCAATTACTCGGAGAGCTGCTATCTTTCTTCTGCTGTCTCCGTGACTATTACTATGGCATCATGAATTGGACTTGCAGGCTCTGTTGCAGTGGAGAAGCCTTCATCATGAGAGCAAACGCCTTCTTCTTCATGATGCTCGTGGTGGTGGTGGAAAAAGCTAATTGCTGGGCTTGGGGCAAATTCATGATTACTCCCTAGAGAAACTACGTTAACAACTGCTGCTTCGGCTCCTGTGCCTTGCTTCTTGGCCGCCCTGCTCAAGTCCTTCCTTTCTTCATCAAATATTTTTGCCATTGCAGAAAGTTTCTGGACAACTGAACCATTAGAGACGAGAACTCCCCTATTCTCATAGAAAAACATAAGCAAGAATATAGCAAGAGCTAATGAAGAAGACAATCCAGCTATCAGGAAAAGCCCTTTAAAACTATCCAGTGTCAGGCTGTCGGAAGTAGCCACTGCTCCATATTGCTCCGAACAATCTGTTTCTTCCCCAAACCACTCCTTTAGAATTCTCTTCATTTTATCTCCCTCGGTCACGTTTAACACTGCCCTTGATACATCAGGTAGGAGGGGAGAACCCTTCGGAAATGCCTGAAAGCATTTGAGAGCAAAGGAGATTAACTAAAGCTACAAATCATCAACCATACCATATGTGATCAAGAAGTAGATGATTAATAATCTCAGAACCTTTTTAGTATCAGGACTTACAAATCCAAAGCCAGCAGTCTTGAATGTCGGACCAACCATAGTGTACTTTCTGCAGTACTTTGCCAGAAAGAGCCTGATATAAGGAAGTTCATCAACAATTCCATCCACTCCTCCATTTCTGCTACCTTTACGAAGTGCTTCATCGTACTCTTCAAATGTGTTGTAGTTTCTAAATTGGGAGGCATCGAATTTCTTACTCTTGAGCAGCTCAGTTACAAAGGAACCAGTTTGGTAGCCGATATATTCACCATTTTTTATCAGATCAAAAAGATCAGTAATAGTCGGTTGAAGTTGTTGCACTGTCAACATTGATGTCAGGCTGGCCGTATAACTTGATGTAAGTACTAACACCACAAATACCCAGATGATTACTACAAATCTTGATAAATTGCTCATGACCTTCTCTTCTGCAACAAAAGAATGAAGGTTGCATTTAAAACAATAACGAGGGAGCAAGGATGCATTTATATGAACCCCATTGATTACCAAATTCAGATAAACTCTGTGCCCAATCACTAAGTAAAAGAGTGGGGAAACAAAAGGATGAATTGCACCTATGATGGGACTTACTATGAGCAAAAACAAGCGTTGAGAAGGAGAACCAGAAAATCATTCCAACTTGCTTCCCCGGTGGACCTCGGAATTCTTCATTTATACGATGCTCAAGTACCCAAACGACAAAGCCAGTGAAAATGAAAAATGCTCCAGTAGTCAGCCAGAGGTCCATTGTTAGCGGTTTCATGAAGATCCAGGCGTTCTTCCTCTCGTCATCCTTAATTCGAACAATGGTGGAAACACCAGACTCTGTGTAAGGCAACGTGAAATCCACGAACCTTGATCTATTTGCTAATATGGTCACGTCACCAACCACCGCATCATAATTCTGATATCAGGAAAAGTTTATTAAGTACACATTTCTCTTCCAAATAAAAGAGTTAATAATGTAGAACTCGCGTAAAGTCACACAATCCCAATCAACTTATAGTACTAGTTTGCTGTCTAATTAACAAATTTCATCCTTACCTCGAGATATATTTGATATACAAGATCATTGTAATCTCCCGCACTGTCACCGTCAGGGGTTTCAAAAGGAATAAAATCATAGGAGGCTGCATATGGGAGGGACGTCATGACCTCTTTGAATACATCTACACAGAAACCAGTTGCAATGACAGCATTTGTTAAGGGATCCCTTTCCACCTTCACAAATTCTGGCAATCCATTCTTGACAGGAACTCCAACCTTTAACTTCTTTTCATGACCTGTTGGCATTTCCCAGCCCTTAGGAACAATGCTGGACTCACCCGGCCATATAATGATACCGAGATTATCCTTACTAGACTCATGTACCAATTGAGCTTCATTTGGTTTCAGCTTATCTGAAATGCCGTAAGTTTCAGTCCAGAACCCAATCTTCCTCTCCCCTTTTCCAATTACATTCACAATCTCGAAAGCAGATGGCTGTAGTTGCCCCTCAATAATGTGAAAATCGCCACTCAATCCATCGAATCTGATATTTCGGACAGATTCAATGAGCTCAGCTCCCATTCCTGAAGTTCCAATCATATCCAAGTCCGAGAGGTTCTTTCCATTCATCACCGCCTTTTTCTTGGATTGTGGTTGAGCCATATTAACGGCTTTCTCTGTTGCCTTTGCTAGTGCGATCACGGTGTCATACGCCCATAGCCCATAAATATTTAACTCGAACCTATCAATCTCTGGATTCTCTTCCCTGAATCTCTTTCTCCATCTCCTTGTAAAGATATCCAATTTACTTGATCTAGGGACATGAGGCTTCAATCCCAGTACCCCTTGCATTGAGTCCACAACCGAAGATTTAACAGAATCCAATAGACTTGTAAGACCCTCTGTAATGATCCAGGCATAGCCCTGGCTCATCATCCCCACTTCATTTGCTTTCAAAAATAACCGAGAAGCAAGAGATGGCAGCAGATGAACCACAAAGACCCTGGTCTGCATGGTAATTAACTTGTATAGTTCTTCAAGAATCTGATCATCCGAAGCAGCAGGAGATATGACACTTCGATAGGAAACTATGGTATTGCTTTCTAGCATTGCATCAGTCAAGAAGGGAACTATTCCACTACCATAACGACTGTCCTCATAGACAAGGACAGCTTTCCTCCAACCAAAAGTTTTAATAATCTCTGCTATGGCTTTAGCCTGAGAGGACGAACAATGTGCTGCTCGGACAAAAAACGGAGACTCTTTTGGAGAAAGAGATGGACTTGCGGCTGACGAAATTACTGGAACTTTGGCTTTGTTCCCGAGATCGATAATAAAATCTGCTTGTGCTGACGTTTGAGGGCCTAAAATTGCCTCGACTTGGACATTTTTGAGGAGGTCTATGGCTGCATTAAGAGATATCAACACATACTTTAGGTATCAATAGCAAGCAGCGTTATAATTGAGAGAGAGATTGGGGAAACGAAGAGCCAAAACAAGAGAAACACTCGAAAGGGTGGTTTTGTTTTGCATCCAAATTAAGGTGGGCAGGGGATATCCAGTACTCTATAGTAGCGTACCTGCAGAAGCTGCTTCAACAGAATCAGATTTTGAATCTCTGAGGTGAGCGACAATCCTAATGGTGGTGTTATCCTGAATGATGTTGGACCGGTGATCTTCAAGTGCCATAAGCATGGAGGTTTTGGAAATCTTTCCCACCAGGGTGTCCAAATCAAGGATTATCCCAACATCAACCTTCGTCGCATTTTGACCATTCAGGAGGACGACCCAGAAGTTAATGATGATCAAATGCAGGTAAAGGAGCTTAGCACAACTTTTTACAGGATTCTGCATGAGATTATCTAGTCAAAATATAAGTAGTTGAGCTCAACTGACATTCAAAATATGTGCAGAACCCCCCCTATCCCCTACCTCCCCCACAAACAATTGGCTGGATCGAGTGTAAGAAAGCAAAGAGCTGATAGAAGAAATGGCACAAGAAATGAAGACAAGTTTAAAGTCGTAGTGATCCTCTGTATACTTGTGGCTTGAACGAAGTCTCAGCGGTTAAGATAGACCGTATACTTGTAGTTGGAGCAAAAATGTTTGACCAAACATGGCTGCAGTGCGTAGGAATCAGTATGAGCCTATGAATCTTGACCTGCTCTGTTGTGGTCTACGACTGATCATGAACGTCCATCCCATTGCGTGGA
This sequence comes from Coffea humblotiana, assembly GCA_023065735.1. NCBI lineage: Eukaryota > Viridiplantae > Streptophyta > Magnoliopsida > Gentianales > Rubiaceae > Coffea > Coffea humblotiana. The sequence continues at coordinate 306,422 of CM041211.1, forward strand.
CTGAGAATGGTTGACCTTGGTGAGCTGCAGAGCTGCCAAGAACCGCCCTTGTTGTCGCAATTTTAATTTCCTCCTTTGGGCCTTTGATTTGACGGGGACGGTTTTGAGATAGGGACCCTCTGCTCTATAACACTAATATAACATAACAATGTTACTTACGGATTCATATAAATATATTTATATAATAACAATAGCATAGCATTTATTTCATATTATTATGCATATAAAGACACATATGGATATTATACTATGTTAAAATTTAGGTGGCCAATCCCGTGCCGCGGTCCCCCCCCCCCCAGTTGCCGCGGTCCATCCGTATTTGACGTTCCTGCTCTTCCCCAACCCCCCCCCCCCCAAGAAAAGAGAAAAAAAAATTTGCTAATACAGGCAGTAAATAAATAAATTGTTGAAGTTTGAATAGAAGACGACACATTAACTAAACCAAACAGGTCGGAGCGTACTTCTTCTGAAGTACAACCTACTGTGCCGGTAATTTGAGTTTGGTCGTTAAAGTACATCTTAAAGTACTACTGCTAATATCATAGGGTCAGTTTCTATAACTACATACTAATAGATTTGATTTGGTTCTACAACTTGCAGTAGAAGTAGAAGCATCTGTGAGCTGCTTCACTACATCTCTCATTGAAGGCCTTTTGCTCGGCTCCTTCTCCGTGCATCTCAGCGCCACTAAAAGAACATTGGTAGCCTGCTCCATGACACTCGAATCTATGAATTCATCCAAAAGCCCTGGATCAACTGCATCCTTGATTTCTTCTGCTTCATTCCAAACTGACCGAACCCAGCTCACAAGGTCTTCTTCCCCTTCCCCGTCGCTGAATGAACAACAAGGATCTAGCAGTGGCTTCTTCCTAGTTATCAACTCCAGCAGAACGACCCCATAACCATACACGTCCGACTCCTTGCTCTTTGTTGTTGTGAATGCATTTTCTGTCAAAATTGTCGAATACCACAACCACCAGTTAGTACCCTGTGTTAAAAAAAAAAAATCAACACAATCTATAAAGAGTTTGATTTTTTCGGCATTACATTAATTACCTGGTGCTATATACCCGACAGTTCCAATAACTGCGCTGCATGACATGGAAGCAGCTTGTTGTTCATCGAGAAGCTTGGCAATCCCGAAATCGGATATATGAGGCTCCCATTCAGAATCCAACAGTATGTTCATAGGCTTAATATCTCTGTGCACTATCGCGGGATCGCAGTCAAAATGAAGATATGATAGTCCTTGAGCGGTGCCGAGCGCTATCTTATAACGAATGCTCCACTCCAATTGAAGAGGCGGATTCCGCTCGTGAAGAACGTCGTGCAGGCTTCCATTCTTCATGTAGTTGTACAAAATCAAGCCATAGTCCTTTCTAAACCAGAATTCTTCCAACTTGACAAGATTCCGGTGCCTTACAGCTCCAATCGTCTGAATTTCTCTGATCATACTTTTGCTTCCACTCCTACTTCCCGCCGACGCAACCTTCTTTACGGCATACACTCTACCTGAGCTCAATGAAGCCTTATACACCGTTCCATGCGCACCCCTCCCAATCACGTACTTACCACTCAGGTTCTCCGTGGCTTCCATTATTTCATTGAGCAGCGAAGAAGCACCTCCTTCAGCAGCAATTGCATTTTGCAGTTTAGGTCCTTTCCTCCGCAGGAACATGTAAGCAAGCCCACCGAGTAGTGAGATGCAAAGTAATGATGACCCCAGCGCTATCATTACCGTTCCTACTTTGCTGCGGCCTCTTTTATTCTCCGATTGAATAGTGCAAGGTCTCAAGAAACTCTTCCCCGTACAACTCGAGCTGCCACCTGAAAGACAATTGACGCAAAGACCCAAGTTTCCTTCAAATGAAGAAGGAGACGACTTGAGGAGCTTGAGTAATGTTGCAGGCACTGGACCAGCAAAATGATTGTGGGAGACGTTTATGAACACCAATGAGTGGATGTTATCAAGGACCCCTAAGCTTCCCGATAGATTGTTGGAAGATATATCCAGATCTTCCAGCATGTCTAATCTCCCGAGCTCAGGAGGAACTTGACCCATTAATCTGTTACTGCTCAAATTCAACGACCTTATATTTTCACCAGCCTGCGGTGATCCAACTGATGCCGGAATGCTTCCGCCAAATGAATTTCCTCCAAGATGCAGTGTTGAGAGCCTTTCGAATTCAAACAGAAAAACTGGGATATCACCCGCAAATCTATTCTCACTCAGACCCAAGGTTGATAACTCTGTCAGGCTCCTAAAACTCGCTGGAATCGAGCCATTTAACAAGTTATTACTGACATCAAGTTCCGAGAGCTTTTCACAGTTGGACAGTTGAAATGGCAATTCACCTTCCAAACTGTTGTGAGATAGATCTAAGGCCTGAAGCTCCACAAGTCTTCCTAGCTCGGGATGTATAGGCCCAGAGAGTTTATTCATGGATAGGTGAATGGAGGTAACTTTTGTTAGATTCGCCAAGCTTATAGGTATTTCCCCACTCAAGTTATTGCTGCTGAGGTTTATGTACACAAGGTTGGGATTCTCTACAAAGTCAGGAATGATGCCAGTGAGATGATTCTGTTTGAGAATCAGTCTCGTTAAATTAGAACAGCTTCCGACACCAGGCGGAATGCTGCCTCGAAAACCATTTTGGCCCAAGTTCAGCTTCCTCAACTGATTTCCAAAGCAAAGATTCGGAGGAATGGGCCCCGTGAATAGGTTACTAGTCAAATCTATTTGCACTAAGGTGCTGTTAATTCCCAGTCCTTGAGGTATAACCCCAGTAAACTGGTTTTCGTACAGAGACAGGTTCCTTAACTGCTTTAGTTCGGTGATTTCGATGGGTATCTCCCCAGAAAGATTGTTTTGATAAACAAGAAGATTCTGAAGGCTTTGAATCTTCCATATACCAAGAGGGATTTCGCCAGTCAAATGGTTGGTAAAGAGAAACAGGCTCTGCAACTGGCTGAGCTTTTCTAGCTCAACTGGAATTTGGCCTACTAGTTGGTTTTCCTCTATCCGCAGATCAACCAAGGACGCGCACCGTCCCAGCTCCGGTGGAATTTCTCCTGACAGTCTGTTGTCCGAGAGATAAAGAATCATCAGGTTTCCTAGTTGGGCAAAAGAGGAAGGAATTGGGCCGGTTAAGGCACAACTGACAGCAGCAAATTGTGTTAGGCTGCTGCAATTTCCCAAAGCTGGTGGAATGCTTCCCGTGAAGTTGTTGAAAGAGAAAACAAACGTGTCCATCTCTTTGCAGTTCCCGGAAACGAAAGGAACGTTGCCCTCGAGCATGTTGCTGCTTACATCGAAATAAACCAGGTGCTCAAGACTGTCGAGAGCGTCCGGCAATGATCCAACCAACTGGTTGTCACCCAAATAGAGTTCTTGCAAGGAAGTGCAGTTTGCTATGGAGGGCGGAATGGTCCCTGACAACTGATTTCCGTAGAGCCACAGACACACAAGCTGGCTGGCGTTTCCAACATTGGATGGGATGGTGCCCGTCAGTCGATTGGTGTTGAGGTAAACGGTGTGAAGGGCTGGGATGGAAAACAAGGAGCGGGGTAGGGTGCCAGTCAGAGAATTGTCGTAGAGGCTTAAGTAGGAAAGACGGTACAAGTTGCCGAGGGCGAGAGGTAGTCGTCCAGTGAAGTTGTTGGAAGAGAGATCCAAGTGCTGGAGACGAGTGGAGTTTCCTAGTTGGGAAGGAATTGAACCAGAAAAGGCGTTGAAGCTCAAGTCAAGTATGGTCAAGTGATATAAACGAGAAATTTCAGGTCCCAATTGGCCAGAAATGCCATAGCCGGAAAGATTCAAAGAAACCACGAAGAATTGATGACTGGGGTGGCATTGGACTCCAACCCAGGAAGAGCAAGGGGTGGAATGGGAAGCATTCCAGGTAGATTTGATGGAAGGAGGGGTAAGCGTCCAATGCCTAAGAAGTGACAAGAGAGCGGTTCCATCTGAATTGAGAGCAGGTACGGCACATACAGATGCGGACAAGCACAAGAAACGCAGCAAACGAATCACGGCAAATTTTGCCATCCTTTTTTTTTTTTTTTTGTCTGTCTTCGCTTCCCTTTTTATCCCAAAAAACGAAAAGGAAGGCAGAAAAGCTACGGGAAGAGACGACAGAAGCGGTAGGGAATTATCGAGAATTAAATAGTTGCCCTGAAAAGACAAGAAGAAGAAGGAAGAGGAGGAAAAATGATTGCAAAGATGAATGCGGCAGGAAGCTTACTAGAATACATGACCCCAAGTGGAAAGAGGAAGAAGAGTGATGAGGAGGAGGAGGGTGGTGGGAAGAAAGCATTTGAGTTTTGAGTAGCAGCAGCAGCAGCAAGCAAGCAGATGAGGTGGAAGAAAAGGGGGGCGGTGGACGGTCATGAATATTACGAGGCTGCGGCCCCAGCAGGAGCAGCAGCAGCAGTGGCAGTAGAGAGCATTGAGCTGAATGAGAGGAAGGAGGTTGGTTCGTTTATTTTTATAGGAGTTAACGGACAGACTAGTAGTAGTAGTACCCTACCATCCTATATTAACAAAAAAAATGAAGATGAAGAAGAAAACATATTATTCCTTTTTTAATTCCTACTACCGGTGGTAGCGGACAGACCATTCCTTCCACTCTAATTATTTCTGTTAGTGTATCAAAGACAGCAACTACTAAACGACTCACTCAAAACGGGAAGACAACACAGCCCCCTGCTCCCTAAACCCCCACTTCCTCAAGTCTTCCTTACTTTACAAATCCAATCAATCAAATTTAATTTCCATTAGAATAGATGATGATCCTCTTTTTGCTATCGTTTGACCCACCAGTGACCATGCCGGCCACCACCCAATTTAATTCTTTTTTTTTTTTTTAACAATCCTGTCTTCGTCCTCTTTTTTCCACCTTCTCACAATTAATACCAGGGCCCGGCCCTATTTTGGTTACTTGGGAGAAATCAAACAGGCAGAAACAGTTTCTATATTTCATTACCATACGAATTTAGTAATGGAACTGGAGAATGAGCTTGCAGGAACTGTCTGCCATTGCCATCCACCCAACCACACAACACCGCCTGCACTCTACACGTACGGACTCTTAATGTTTTCTTTTTAAACGTTTTTTGGCGCTTGGGGATGGACTTGAGAATGACAAAATCATTACTCCGAGACGGTGTTGTAAGTCATAACCTAAAATAATTAATCTAATTGTGTTTGGATTGCATTTTTCTAGATTTTTTTTTTTAGAAAAGTTACTGTAGCGATTTGATACATGTGAGAGAGAGGTAAAAAGATGATTGGAAGATGTGTACACGGAAAATGCAGCAATTTTTAAAAAACAAGGCTACGAATGATGCTCACAGATAATAAGTTGGTGCTCGTAAACCTTAAAAAGAAGAATTCGTTATCAAACTTAAAACTACTTGGACACAAATTTGTTGGTTAGCCTCCTAATTATTCATATCCCAGTTACTAGTTGGCCGGAATCTTCCCGCTTTCGTTCTGTTCTCTTCCCGGTGTTGATTGATTGGTTCCGTTGAATTTGGATGGGATGGGACATGGGAGGCGAAGAAAATGTTTGAAGATGAAATCAACAATTGAGACGGGACGAAAGGAATATAAACACAGAGAGAGCTTGAACGATAAAGTGGAGAAGAGGGGAAGCAGCACAGAACCTCTCCTTACTCGGTTTCATACACCAACCAAAGTGAGTCGTGAAGTGAAGGAAGGGGGGACTCTGTTGACGTACGCGGTCCCGGACTGACTTCTTTTCTTTTCTCTCTCTCTTTCCCCAGGAGCAAAAGCTTTCAAACAAAACGAAGATGCGGTAATCAGTCAGTCATAAAAGAAGATGTGGTAAAAGGGGTTTCACATTTATTTAGAAGTTCTAAAAAAGGACCTTAGTGGCTGCGGGTTAAAAAGTGAGTTCTAACCCACTACGGCTCCCGCTGAAACTCTTCCTCAATAAACGCGCATCTCCCGCCTCCTCTCGCGCGGTTGGAGCAGACACATCACAGCCACAGGATCCATCATTGCACACACACCCCCCAAATTTTTTTATGACTTTAGGAATAACTCAAGATTTAGTAGTGATTCTCTTAGGAGATGATCTTTCACTCCCGCGCATGCAGAAAAGCATTTATTATTTTACCAAACTTATTAGAGAATTGCTTCAGACAACCCAAATTGTACTGTTTCAGAAACCATTCGAGTAAAATATTATTGATTCTCGTTACTATAAACTTTTCCCCAACTTAAATATAAAATCAACATCAAAATGAGAACATCTAGTTAGCTACTGTGAAATCTAGATTAGGCACTTTAAACCAACCGACGAAGAAGGGCCACAGTCAATCAGGAACCAAAAAGGTCATCTGACGTCGTTTGGTTTTAGGGTATCTCCGACGTTTAGACCCTCGACAGACAGAGGTAGGGGAGGAAGAAATCCTTCCGAGCCTCCTTGCATGCTAACATCAGGGCACACGGATAACTCAGACTACACAAAGCGCAGCGCCGCACTTTGCCCAAACTTTTTGAGTCGAGACATGAGATCAATTACAAGAGACGTTGATCTACAAAACCTGAAATTTTACAATCACAGGGCTAAAACAAAAGAAAATAAGCGGGGCAACGAACAGAAACGTCCAACATTTATTGCTAGGGTAGATATATACTTCAAATCTTTCTTGTTTCAATATTTTCCCTCCCTCCCTCCCTCCCTCCCTTCACTGCGCTAGACTTCAAACAAGTTGCAGGCAGAGAGCTGGGAAGGCCTCCTAAGCTCAGAGCCAACTTCCAGCCACGTAAAACAACAACTCAACCAGATGCCAACCTCAAACGTCTAGAATCAGACTGTCCTACTGGAGTTCTGGTATCCAGCAACTAGAGCAGATCACCAAAATGAACAGCAGCTCCAGCAACAATTGGCCCTGCATAACAACAATAGAATGGACAACATTCCAGATTCTTGGATTTGCTCATCATGCAAAGCCTGGACGCCAAGAGCGTCATGGAGCTAATGAACTTAAGCTTAAGCTTAAGCTTATCGAAAGATGCTAGTGACAGCAACGTGATCTGAGTATAATTATCATGACTTATGATATGGGTTTCTAAAATTTCCATGTCATGATGATTGTGCCTGGGGATGAGCCTCAGTTCATTGTGACATGGCATGGCATGTGGTATCCATGGGATCTATAATACATATTGATGACATGGAGAAAATTGGTTTGCAAGGCAACATGTGTAAAAGAAAAGCATTCCTGACATTGTAAGAGTTGAGGAGTGAAAACCATAAGATTCAACAGCTACAATCCCATGCACCCTTAAAATAATATATAGAAACAAAAGTCCTAATCAAGCTAAGAATCATTCTAAGATAGCATTGCCGGAATGCATATGTCCTGCATAAGCAAAATATAACATGGCCCAACAATATGTTCATGAGACCATTTCGTGCATTCATTAACATGTAAGATGCTAATGCTGATGACTTGATGACAAAATGGATGCATGCAACAGCTGCACGATGCATCCTATCATATGTAGTGGTTTGTTTTGCTCAGAGCATAAAGAACAGAATACATCCCCTTCCAGCCAGTCAGCTACTGGTAGGTCATAGTTGGCACGGCTCCATTAGCACCGGGAGCAACTGCTGGATGGTTGGAATCCTTCCTTCTCCCAAATGGGTTCTTGGAATACGTTTGTAATATTAAGAGAAAAACAATGGCCAGGATAAAAGGAGACACAAAACTATGTAACTAGCTAGATTAAGAAAGCAAGAAAATGTTGATATAAATCTAGAGAGAGAATGAGGATGTCAGAGTGTGTACGGCCACACATCGAGAGACACGCATGCAAACTAAGTCCAGAAAAAGTCATATACAAAGGATATTGGATCCGCATGCCAACCGAACCAGAGCTAGGTATGACAGCACCCTGCAAATTATGATGCACATTGGTAGCACTATTGACATCCTGCAGAACAAAACCAAGAACTCAAATGACAATCTAAGAAAAGCAAACAGCTATAAGACCAAGGAATTGCATCAGAGAGCAATTGCATCCTCGGATACTCACTTCAAACTCAATGAAGCAGACTGTGTGTCTTTCCTGCCTCAATACCTTCATCTGCTTAAAACCAGGTTGTCTATGATCATACAAAACAAAGCACAAGAAATGAATTAGTATCACTGAAGAAACATTTTCGCTGCTCTCAACAGCTCAAGGAGAAATAAAAATGAAAAAGATGCATACGCGCTGAAAAGACCCCTGAGCTCTTCCTCATTTATGTTCTCTCCAAGATTTCCAATGAACAGTGTATTGCATGGCGGGTTGTCCTTAGTGTTCTACAAGACAGCAACAGAACTGGCTCAGAAAGGGGAAGCAGAAGAAGATAAAGAACAGAAAGTACTCAAAAATTAATAGAACCAGGAACCGCGCCAGACTGGAACCAAAACTGAGAGCCGGAGAGGAACCGTAGGTAACGGATCCGATTCCGGTTCCGGTTCTCTAAAAATAGAACCAGAGTCATCTAAAATATTTGAGAAAAAATAAAGCTTGAGCCAAGTCCATGCTGTCCAACTTGGAAATATTCTTAATTTCTCCAAAATCCTGTATCTAGTCTTCTATTTAAAATTGTTACTAACATTCAATAGTGTGAGGTGATGAATATACAGAAAGCAATTGCAATAACCCACCTTTCAATAAGCTTCCTCTTTTACCCTTTTTTCTGGGGGAAGGACAGGCACATTTGCATTCATGGGCACCTTGCTGTACTTTTCATGAAGTTTCTATCATTTTTTCTGTTCCTTATTCAATAATAATAATAATAAAATCAATATCCTACTTTCTTCTATATTTATTTTCTTCACATCTGCTTTATTTTAAATATATTGTCACATTATTCTCGCAACAGGAACAGGAACCGGAACCAAAACCAGGACCGTAACGGGAACCAGAACTGGAAGTTTCAGAACCCATTACTGGGAACTGTCATATAAGGTGCAGTTTTGGTTCCACCATTCCAAGGAACCGAAACCAGTAGTTCTAGAACTGTAACCGCGGTTTTAAAACCATGGCCATGCCTACTCATGATGACTTCCCCCCATATAAAAGATAAGTGTGTCATTACAATTTTTTGACTTAAAAGCAAAAGAAAGCACTAAATTCCCCTACATCAAAATTTGCAGTAATGTCCTCTCTTCATATGCTCTAAGATTTATGCAAACCCAAAAAAAGACAAAAGACAAAGTTAACCGTTAAAAAGAGACAGACTTAGGATTGGAGCCAAAATTTAGTAGAAAATGTAGTCTGATTGAGCTTTATACATTCAGCTTTCTGAATAATGACATTTTATACATTAATCATAGATTCTGGAACTCGTCATGCTTTGCCGTGCTGGCCAAGGAGACTTTCTAACGACACATATTATGGTTTTAAACCCTTTCAGGCGGTATTTTGACTTTGCTCCCTGACATATATCCAATAGTATGAAAGCAGATGGAACATAAACAAAACAACGATACAAACTATCAGGGTGCAAAATTCAAGCCATATTATCTGTCTAGAACACAACAAAACTGCTAAACTAAGAGACATGTATCAAAACAGAATATAGATGTAGGTCACCTGAACAGGTACATAACTGCTTGGAGCCGAAACAGGGGCAGGAGCGGGCATTGGTACTGGAGCAACAGGATAACCAGCATATGGATCATATGGTGGGGGGGCTGGAGCCATATACCTAAGCCATACAACATAATCTCAGCAAACCAAAATTTGATATCTACAGGCAACTTTGGACAATCGTCAAACATATATTCGACCAAATAATGCACATGAAGTCATGCTTCCATGCAACAGAATAACTGTGCAAGGGAAAAACAGGCACAGTACAGCGAGAAAAGCAGTTTTACCCATGGGGCCCCCAGACAGGTGCTGGAGGAGGATGAAAAAGAGATGGACTTGAATAACCTGTGTGCGTATAATCACCACCAGTTCGCAATCGTTTACTCTGATCATATGCATTTGAGTCGGCAACTATCCCTGCAGAACAAACAGAAAATACATATCCAAATGGCGAGAAAAATTGCACTTTCAGAACCGTAATACTGATGTCTGAAGTTAGATGGAAAATACTCACCCCTCTTTACAAAAAGATTCTTCTTGGCCATCTCAGTGTGCAATATCGAATTTGATTCGGCATCAAAAACCAAATCCTATAGCCCATATACATCATTTGCCCAAGAAAACAAAAAGGAGAACAGTTTTTTAAAAAAAAAGAAGAAGAAAAAGAAAAAGAAGGATCAACTAGTAGAATAGGAATAACAGAAAAAATTGGAGGTGCAATTACCCGAAGGGCATCCTTGGCAGCAATAGCTTGCTGAGGAGTGGCAAAGAGGGCAAATCCCATGGGATGTTCGCCTTTGAAGTTGACCTGAGACGCCTCGTATCCCGGCAACCATCTCAGTAGGTTCTGCAGCTCTCTCTCCTTGACGTCCTCAGGCAGCCCAGATATGAAAATTGTCCGAACCTTAGGGGAGAAGCAAAAAGTTTCAAGTTTCACCCCCTTTTTTTAAATCACTTTCACCGCTATTGTAATAATTCATCGATGGAAATCTTACCTCATCGATGGAAAGGCGGTTATGATTATCCATGGGGATAGGAGCAGGGTGAGGATGCGGTGGGGGTGGAGGAGGTGGAGCAGCGACCGGAGGCGGAGGAGGAGCTGCCGCCGGAGGCCATTGCTGGTGGTAGGGGTGAATTCCGGCACCAGCCATAAGAAATTGAGAAGCAATTGTGATTCTCCGCTATTAGGTCGATCGGAAATAAACCCTAGCCGTCCCAGGCACAGCTAAGACAACAACAACGACGGCTAGTGCTGGACCACCACCAACGCAACGCAACTGTCCTATGGATTTGGATTTTGTACTGCTACTTGCTCGAGATTTCTTCCTCACTTCTTCTATTTTTCTTTCTCGGTTTTCTAATTTTCCTTTTCCCCCAACACCCCAACCAAACTACTTTTTGGTTGAATTACTGTTGAGAGCCGGAGACCCGGTTCCTTTTTGAAGTTTCGACTAGACCCCTCAAAATTTGTCTATTTTAACTTCTGCGCCCATACTAAGTTCCTTTTGGAATTTTCTCCCTACTTTAAATGATTTTTTCGATAAGTTTACTACTTAAGGGTCAAACTTAACTCTTATTGTATTTAAATTTTATCAGAACAACTGCTCTCTCTACTCGACTCTGAGATGTTTGTAAATAAAATTTTACTATCAACATTGTTTGATGGAAATATAAAATCATTGTGAATCATGATTAGGAATTCTGTAATTGCTAGCAGCAGTTGTGGACTTGAATTTATGTAACAAATATATGCACAAGTATATTAAATTTATGTGGCTCCAAATTATTTACCTGTATCACAAATACAATTTCCAACACATCTTTTTATATCACATATATCACATCACAAAAAAGTGTTACAATAATCATTCTAAATAATATCGTATCCAAACACGCTCAAAAATCGGAGAACAGATCTAGAAAACACAATTCAACGTGCATGCACCACAATTAATTAAGTGAGGCCAAATACACCAAACAAATGGTAATAGGCTATCATTTTATTTTGGCGGGGGAATTAGAATTATTTAGATAACGGATTTGATGAAAACCGTAGGGGGACTATGAATGATGAAGCAAGTGGAGGCGTTGGCAGAAGTGTCCAACAGAAAAAGTTTGAAAGAGGCCCAGGAGCCCAATAGAGTAAGTGTACAAAGCACAGCCCAAACCTGAGTCTATTGATCGGCATCTTTAGGAAGTGAAGAAAGCGGGGGAGGCGTCTGTAGTTAGGGTTTTCGGGGCGAAGAGAGCAAAAGCTGGTTGGTTGAAAGGCGACTGAGCGGGAAGCAGCAGCAGCAGCAGCCATGGCTAGCACCAAAGTTCAGAGGATTATGACCCAACCTATCGTACGTCGTCACTGACTCCAAACTCACTTTCGTTTCTTCTTTCTTTCCTTTTTTTATGTTTTGGCCTGAACAGTTGATTTTTTTTTTGGGTCTAATTGGGTGCGGATGCAGAACCTGATATTCAGGTTTCTTCAAAGCGTAAGTTATCTTCTTCCTTGTTCTTCTTTCTGTTTGTAATTAAACGCATATGTTGTTGGTCAATTGTTCATATTCAGCCCCCCAAAAAAAGTTCATGTTGGGGATTACTTGTTAGTAGTGTAACGTCCATTCTTTCCACTTTTGGCAGAAAGCTCGAATTCAGATTTGGCTCTTTGAGCAGAAGGATTTGAGGATTGAAGGCCGCATCATTGTAAGCCTTATTTTTCCATTTTTTTATTAAAATTATTTACTAATCTTGCTTCAGGTTATTTATCCAATTTCACCTACGTTTGGGGTTTTGTTACGGCATTGTCATCTGTTTCTGTATGTTCCGACACTCTACGATTCTAAAACAGCCGCCACAACCCCCTCCTCCCTCAAAAAAAAAAGCACTTGTGGATCATATCTTATCTCTGCTCCTTTGTTCCACAAGATATTACAGTCGAAGGGAATGCTGATTTAGTGTCTTACAGCTCTTGTTCTTTATTTTGACAGGGTTTTGATGAGTACATGAATTTGGTCCTGGAAGATGCTGAGGAAGTCAACATAAAGAAGAAGACCACGAAGCAATTGGGTCAGTAACTGAAATGTGCATTTTTTTCCATCCTTCACCTGATTTTTCATGCTTCTTTCTTTGAATCACTTGTCTGATGTTTATATTGCCTTTGTTTAGGGAGGATACTTCTGAAGGGGGACAATATCACATTGATGATGAACACGTATGGCTAAGCTCTCTCTCTCGTGAAGCCCATGTATAGAATAAGCTATCCTGAAACACACAAGACCATTGCGTTTTCTTAAATTTTGCTGATTTCATATTGCATTTCGTTTTTTGCAGGGGTAAATGATGTTCCTGGCTTTGATGCCTAGATGGTGAATGTTTCAGTTACTACCAGTGCACTTGGGTAGTTGGTTTATTTTCAGTGATGATGTATTCTAGATACTCAATAGCTTTTCTCTTATTCATAGCTTTATGTCTCAGCTATTACCTTTTAGTATGAGCTGGTAAGCCAAAATGTATCTTCCAGAATTGTTGTATGAATTGGGCAATGGCTTCAAATTCAATTGCCTATTATGTTTTCTGCTTCGTCATTAGCCAATTAGGGATAATCATTAGGCTCATTATTATTTTCGTTTTAAGTGTTGTATTTCCTCTTTTGGGATGCTGAGACTGCTGGAGTAGAATTTGCACATGGTGAAATTTCACTTTCATGTAATTTCCTCAAAAGATAATTGTTGATGTTGAAAGAAAGACTGAGGTTCTCTTTTAAAAAATTTTAACATGTTTGTGTTTTGACTAGTAGTTCTCTAATGACGACCATGGATTTGGAGTTTAAGAAGAGATGGTAGTGCCTTTTCACTTGATCATGCGATTGTGTCTTTTAGGATGTTTTAAGTTTTCTTGACGTTCTTTTCATCCGCAGCAACTTGGTAAATGCCAGTCCTTTTTGTAAGCGCAGTCTGGACAAGAAATGACATTTGGAGTTTACGAAACGTTTTCGAAAGTGGTGTTAGAACTGGGAAGGAAGGAAGGGTCTTTTTTTTTGGCTCTTCTTGTCCTTTTGCAGAAAGAGAGAGAGAGAGGAGGGGTGTGACGGTCGACGGTAACGGAGGTGGAGGCGGAGGCCGAGGGGGTGGGGGCGCGGAGTTATCCTACCTGTCGTGGTTGACTAAGACTCTTTATCTCTTTGGAACATATGATCCTAACTGAATGGAATTTAAATGAAGCTTGGTAGAATCTCAGAAGTTGGCAACTCACCTGCAATAGTTGTTGAATCGAATTGTTTAACTGATAAGATATAGCGCAAGTTAGATCACAGATTGGGAAAGGCTTAATGGAGAACGGTAGTGTGTTAGATCTAAATATTTTCTTAAATGAACATTTCATACACATATCATGGCATGAAGATTGAATACGAAGCAGAATGCATGAAATTTTATGAAAGGGCGGCCCGCCCCACAGAAAAAACACAAAATACAAGCCAATATACAACAGTAGACCACAATTGATGTTCTGATGTTCCACAATGAAAACAAAGCAACAACAATCACTTCCTGACAATTTGCTACAGATAATTATATCCCTATGAACATTTACAACAGGGTTTCCGTGAATACTCACCTTCTGGAAGTAGATGGAGCGCACCACATGGTTTTAGTAGCAGTCACCTTTTGTTCTCAAAATAATCCTCAGAAAGACACCAAAACATGTCACCAGCAAAAGCGCTCTACAGTTCCAGGAACACGAACTCTTCAACTGCAGGCACTTCCCCTACCTTCTTAAGGGTATCCTTGTCGGGTTCTTCATCTACTCCGATGGCCATGATTGCCTTTGTCCTCTTAGCCGTCCTTCCTACACTCATAAAGCTGACATTGACATTGCTCTCTCCAAGAATATTCCCAACTCTCCCAATCATTCTGGGTTGATCAACTTGGCGGCACAGTATCAGATTCCCTTCCAAACTAACATCCACACTAAATGATCCCACACCTGTTAAATGAGGGATTCCATACTTCACCTTGCCGTCGATGCTAATATTTCCTGTCTCTGACAACGCGCTTGCAAATTTAGATTGAACATTGCTAATTTGAACTTGGATTGAGTCGACAGGGTACTCAGGGGAGGAGTCAACAAAGACTCGTTCCTCGCTAATCCGAAGGCCCTTCTGTTTGGCTGTGAAATCAGCATTTACCAGGTTTACAAATGAGTCGGATATTGGCTCGATAATGCCCTTCATTATCATGGCCCTAAGAAGCCTGGTATCCAAGTTGTCCGGGTCCCGAGCTGATCTATAGACGACCTTCACAGATTGGATGCCACTCCCACCAGCTACTAACTGCACAGCTAGTCTTCCTAACTTCTCAGCTAAGACAACATAGGGAGCCAACTCTGACATCACCTGAGGACAGCAGCCAACCGGAAGACAATGAATGTCTTCTAGTGATTACCTCAGCCAAATGGAAGACAACAAATAAGGGTCATAGAAACATCAATGCCTTTCAGTGATTACCTCAGCAGGAACCATAGGAGCATTTACAGCAGTTGCAGCAAGTTCCCCTTTCAATGCACCAACAACGGCCTCAGCTATTTCAACTGCAACGCCTTCCTGAATGTGTTTAAAAGGATGATAAAGTAAGAAATGACAGTCAATTTACAGTTGAAAATAATCCCAAAAGAACGGAAATCTATACTTGTGCTTCCTTTGTGCTTGCTCCAAGATGTGGTGTAACAATGACATTCTCATGTTGCACCAATTTACTATCTTTCGGCGGTGGCTCCTCTGTGAACACATCAAGTGCTGCCTGTTGCATGCCAAGATAAAAACACGGCTGAGTGGTAGAACGAAGCACCGGAGATTGGATTAAAGTCATACAAAATAATATCGCAAGCAAAGGAAAACACACTCTTAAGGTACAAACTGAAGGCTAACCCAACTTTGACTGTCACATCTGAAAGGTTGATATATGGAAAATCTAACCTGTAAAACCAAAAGAAATAAGAGTTAAACCGTGATGAGCATACCTGTGCAACTGTACCGCTGTCAAGGGCCCTAACTAATGCGTCTTCATCGATGACACCACCCCTTGCAACATTTATAATGCGTGCTCCTTTCTTCATCTTTGAGAATGTTTCGTCATTAAATATCTTGGAAGTAGCAGGGGTAAGAGGCATGTGAAGTGAAACGAAGTCCGCAGTAGAAATTGCCTCATCGAAAGAGACTAAATCCACACCAATGGCACGGGCTCTATCTGCCGGGGCATAGGGGTCATGTGCAATAACATTCATACCAAGGCCTTTTGCACGCCTTGCAACTTCAGAACCAACTTTTCCAAATCCCATAACAGCCAGTGTTTTCCCAACCAGTGAAACACCAACGTACTTGTTACGTTGCCATTTTCCTGGAAAAATCAAGGTTTTTGCACGTTCAAGTAAAATCTAACTACAATAAAATGCTCTATTGGAAAATCACATTGCTCTGCAAACTTGTTCAATTCCAATTTGAAGCTCTAAACTACATATGTCCAAGCGTAACCGTCATATCAACCTTGTAGTAGAAGACCAAATTTGAACTCCGAGCAAATATGACACTGAATTGGCAGCAAAATTAACTAAAGGCACGACGTTGTTCTATAACAGTTGGCGAATCGGCTTATGCTACCTAAAAGCAAATCCTCCAGTTCCCCTTAAAGAACAGCTGATATCTGACAACCACAGTATCGGGGTAAACCAAGTAATTTGCACAAATTGTACTTATTTCATATATCACCAAGTATTTATTTCATACTCTTGAAAGGCTGTCGCAGATTTGGGGTAATTCGTAGTCAGAATAACTGAGCATAAGCCCAAACTTCTGTACGGAAGTCAGTTCTGACTATCAACAGCATGGAGACCAAAAACTTTGAAGGGCAGAAAAGGTCAAAAAGAAGCAACATGGAGAAGTACGAAGGTTTTGACGAGTGAAACATTAATAATAAACTTCGGATGTTGCAGGATCAAAAACTGAGCCTACTAGTAACAGCCGTGGAAAGTAAAAGAGAGTATCAAGTGTACAAGAAACCCACAGCTGCTAATATATTTACACCGAAATACATGTCCAACGGTCTGTCAGTACGTAGCTGCCGAGTAAGCCAAAACTTGAGCACAACGCATGGAAAAAAAATATTATTATTACCATACAAAAAGAAGAAGACGGATAGCAACATCCGATCCCATCCAACAACTATTTTAGCCACGTTTTTAAAAACTGATCTGATCCAAGAAAATATTTTTTTTTAAAAAAAAAAAAAGAAGAAGAAAGAAAGAATGAATGAATGAATGATACGTAATAATAGTACTCCACAAGAGTCGAGTAATTTTGCATATGAAACTGAAAATTTTGGTTTACCAGCTTTCATGGAGGCATCAGCCTGAGGAACATTGCGAGCCATGGAAGCAAGGAGGGCGATGCCATGCTCGGCGGCAGCAATGGTGTTGGCGGTGGGGGCATTGACGACCAAGCAGCCGAATTCGGTGGCAGCCTGCAGATCAACATTGTCAATTCCAACACCGGCACGGCCGACGACCTTCAAACGGCCCTGAGCAGCCTGGAAGACCTGTCGGGTGACTTTGGTGCCACTGCGGACGATGAGGGCGTCGCAGAGGGAGATCTTGGCGCAGAGGTCGTCGGGGGACAGATGGTAGGAGCAATCGACGTTGGCAAAGGTGCGGAGGAGCTGGAGGCCGGCTTCTCCGAGCTTCTCGGAGACAAGAATGGTGGGTTTGGGAGGGGTGAGGATTGAATCACGGAGAGGGGTGGGGTCGGAGAAGGAGATGGAGGCGGATTCAACGGCGGTTTTGAGAACGTTGAGAATAGGAGGAGAGGACCTATTTCTATTTGGGGCGTAGAGGAGTTTGAAGGAAGCAGAATTGTTGGAGGGAGAAGGAAGGAAGGAAAGCTTATTAGCAGGAGTAGGAGAGGAAGGAGGTAAGTCCGAGGATTGTTGAGTTATGAGTTTCGTAGAAATGAACGCTGCAGCTGCTGTTGCAGAGGAAGCCATCTTCGTTATGCGGAGCTGTCTTTTTTTTTTTTTCTTGCCTCTCTCTCTCTCTCTCGCTCTCTCTCCAGTCTTTCCGGTGCTCTGCGTAGGCACTAGGCAAACAAAATGATGAGCTTTCTCGTATAAATATTTGCCCCACGTCCCAATCACAAATAACCCCACTCACCCCAAAACCCCGCTCCCAGTCCCCGTCCCGGGCATGTGCGTTTTAATTGTATGTGGACTGTAGAGTAGTGAGTGCTACTGGTGGTGTTTGATTGCTGTGTTAGTGTTTTCCTCTCTCCTTCTCTCTCTCTCTCTCTCTCTCTCTCTCTCTCTCTCTCTCTCTCTCTCTCTCTCTCTCTCTCTCTCTCTCTCTCTCTCTCTCTCTTTTTGGAATGGGTTGGGGAGGGAGGGTGGGTAAGGTTGCCTCTTCTAATCTCTAAAAAAAAAAGAAAAAAGGGTTGTTGGAGACAGTCAATCCAGTCGCACGTAGTATGCATGCATAGTCCAGAATGGAGTAGTTGTGGTGGATGTAGGGCTGTAAACGAACCGAGCCGCTCGCGAGCGGCTCAAGTCAAGCTCGACTCGAATTCGATCAATATCGAGTTCGAGTCGAGCTCGAGCTGGCTCGAGTTGAAATCGAGCTCGAACTCGAGCTCAAGATATTAAGCTCGTTAGTTCGCGAGCTCGAGTATATATATATATATATATATATATATATATATATATATATATTTTTTAAGTATATATATTTTTTATTTTTTTAATTTTAAGTATACATATATATTTTTTTATTTTACTAGTAAAATTACATATATATCCTTAATATTTTATTATTTATTAAGAAAAAATATTATTTTATTTATTTTTTAAAAAATAAATTTTTTATTTTTTATTTTTTTCGAGCTCGAGCTCGAGTTTGAAATTGTTGGCTCGTCGAGCTCGAGCTCGAGTTCGAGTTCACTAAAATTAAGTCAAGGCTCGGTTCGATTAGGCCAAAACTCGACTCGACTCGGCTCGTTTAATTATACGATCATAATTATAAATTTAAAAAAAAGATTAATACTTGATGTAGACTGCAGAGAGTCCAGTCGTCTGTCGTTCCCTTGGCTTGAGTTTATTTTACTATTACTCAAGATTAATACTTGAGTTTATTTAATTTTCCTAAAATACCCTTATTCAATGTAAGTTGTCATTACTATAAACTTATCTCATTTAATGAGAGTTGATTTTTTTTTACCATCAATTCAAGTTCCTATAAAGTTGTACTCTATTTAATGTGAGGGTATTTTAGGAAAATAGCAATCTAAATTTACTTTTCCAACAAAGTTAACTACTTTTTCTTAAACTGTGTGAAAAAAGAAACAGGACTATCAAAGTGGAACAGAGGGAGTACAACTACATTCTTCAATTGGAAAGTGGACTATAATTTGGGACAGACGAAAAAAGAAAACAGGACTATCAAAGTGGGACGGAGGGAGTATATCTATATTTATACGTATCACAGGGGAAGGTATTTTTTTTTTATTACAAGTCTCGACCATCCCTATCCCTTTCTTCTAGAATGTTATATTTATGTTAATTCGTAAATATTTGGTTCCACAGTTTTGTTACAGTCAGCCCATTTGAATTTGTTACCAGCAATGCAACTTCTCACGATTTTCAATTGATGTACGTGGTTTGGGTGACACAAATCATTAGTTACAGTTCTCAAGACTCTATTATAATAAGTAAACGATGATGGCACAATTCCTACAACAAGTAACAGATGACAGTTGACTCTTCGCAACATTTCAAATGCCCTGTCATCCAATTAATTTGGAACACCAAATTTTACAACTTCATTCCAATTATAATTCCTACAACTCTCTGTTATAATATAACTAACTGATCACACAACAAAGTTATTTTGATACCCTCGTCTCGATCAAAAAGTTACTACTATTTCTTTGTCCAATAAGGTTCCCCGTTCCTTCATGTGTGTTTGTGCCTCTTATGGATGGCACTTACATTGTTGATGCAACGTGGGCAGTCGGGTGATCCTCTTTCGCTGGCGCCTGTGAAGGTAAGGTTTGTCGGTGTTATATAATACTCCTAAGAGTTAACGACTGACTGGATTCAAGGGAGGCGTAATTTTCTTGATTAAGTGGGGGCAAAGTGTGATTAAAACCTACCACAATTATGCTCATGCTTCTTGTTTTCTCATTTCTGCTGCCACTATTTTGTCGTTGGAACTTGGCTGTCCCCACTAGAGTGTTTGTTGGCTGTGGGTCGGTCACCAGGGATTTTCTCCACAAGCACGCAAGGGGGGGGAGACTTGAAGTCGTCGTCGTCGTCATTTTACCGCGCACGTTTGTATCGTTGTCGAAGTGATAGATAGCTTGAAGTCGTTGTCTCGTCTTCCAGACTAGCACGCTACCGTCGAACTTCTTCGGCATTGATGGAACTGCCAGATTCCATTCGCAAAGGGTACGAGTAGAAAGTTCGAGGATGCAATTGTTGTTCATATATATTGTCGATACGTACACTCTATGTATGTGCAAGTGCTAAAAAAAACAAAAAACAAAATCTATTGTTGAACCAATGAATGTAGTTGATTCATTATTTACAACAAAAACTAGTGGTAGTAAATTAAAAAATAATACAAAAAATTATAAAAATCAAACAATTATGTATGTTTAAATAATAAACATGTATTTTATTGGTTGCGTGATGTTCGTAATTGAGTTGAAGTGGGTTACTGGTGAGAAGTTATTTGAAGAGTAAAAAGGAATTTTTTAAAAAGTGACAACGAATTGTTTACCCCCAAATATCCTGCTTCCACTTTATATATTATATTATTAATGCTTGGTCATATCACAAACGACATGTGTGCAATTCAGAAATGATTTTTCTATGAATTAATTTTATATAAAATTTTAAAGTACTCAAGCAAATGGTGGTATTTCAACCTTTTTCTCGTCAAATGGTGGTTACTTTAGTCGTTCCAATAATGTTTAGAGTCAGTCATTTTGTTTTTAGATGAGTTATGGTTAGAAATGATTATAGATAGATATAACAAAATTTATAATGAAATGCTTCAAAATTTTTAGATATTTATTGACCAAGCTTTGCCTAGAAGCTATTAACTAAAACACGTATTAGTTTGATAAGCTAGTGTAACGGAGCATTGTGGGGGGTTTTGATCTAAGATATTTGAGGACGAGGAAATTTTTCGGACAGCCTCTAAACTATTGCTTTTATATGATTTTGACCCATTAACTATAAACGGTCACAAATAGGCCTTTGAATAATAACAATAATAATAATAATAATAGCTTAGTTTAAGGATTTCTATCAATTTTAGCCATTCGAGGTGATGGGATTAGGGGTAAAATCGACTACATAAAAAAATCAACCCACGAAAATTGCCTAAAAGTCTCGTTGACTGATTATTTCATCAAATCAGGGCTAGAAAAGGTGGAAGATGAAAGACGAGGAAGAACATTAAATTCCATATTATTAGTTAACTTAATATAGTTGGTTTTTTAACCAAATAGTGGGTTAAAAAAATTTTTTTTTTTTGTTTGAAAGGTTTTGCCCCTAACTTCTATATTTAACGCTCAAAATTGACAGAAACCCTTGAACTATGCATTTTTTGTTTAAGAGCTTATTTGTGACAAAATTTTAATCCAACAATTTCAAGTTAGAAGAAACTTATTTCTTCTAAAAAAAATAGTAAGCAGTAGTGATATGAGTATCACTTTCCCAATTGAATGGAAAATGTCTTTGTTATTTTCGGTAGGTTGCTCCGGCGGGCCGGAATAAATGAATTGAAAGTTGAAACACCAATAATACTCTCATCGGCCTATCACGTTCGGCGAAGCTTCTTTCTTTCTTCAACTACTTTTGGACTCTTCTTCTTTTGAAAACGATATATTGAACTACTATTCCTCATATAGGACCACAAAAAATGACTTGAACAGATCAAAGTCAACCAACCATTCCCAAAAAAAATTATTGGGAGCTGGCGGCGCCTGGGCTGGTCGCCATCATCATCATTATCATAATCATAATGCAGGTCTTTGCAATTTGGTTAGTACTAGGTACTAAGTACCCCATACCACCCAACGCGACCAGCACTAGCAGAGGGGTAAAAGAAAGGGTGGCCCAGTGCCAGACTATTCCAAAATTCAAAGTTTCAAACCATTTGAACTTTCCAGCTCCGGGGGGGCAAGGCCAACCACTTCTCTAGGATTGATTCGATCAGGTCCAGCAAATAGGAGTATGTTGAAGGTAGAAGCACGGAATAAGCTATTATTATTTGTTTGTTTGGAATTGGCTGCTAAATTAGAAGAATTGGAACTTGGAACAGAGCCAGAACACAGAAATTTCTGAGGCTTGCTTTTCCTGACCCTAAAACTGCATTCTGAATTCCCAACCCCTGAATGGCTGAATGGTTTAAAAGGGAAAAAAAAAAAAAGATTTTTCTTTCTTGTAATTTATTCTAGTATCTGTTTACAGGGTCGCCAACAAAGCTCAACCTTTTATATATCCTAAGATACAATTCACACGAGAGTTACAGCGGGCGTCGAAAGAAGAATCATCAACCTGAATATCGAAAGCTGAAAAACTTCAAACGTATGAGCTCTTTCAACTTCTTAAATTTGCATTTCTTTTTTACTTTTGAAAAACACATATTATCAACAAAAGTACCCATCTCACTAGACTCCTTTGACAAAACCAAACCAGATGTCAGCGGAAAAGCCAATACACAACAACAACAGCAGCTGAGAAAGTAGTATTTATCTAATGCTTCTAGCTTGGCGAAGATAGAAATGATCGATCCGAACAGCAAATGAAGTCAAGCGCTTCTTCTATCTCGTTCGCTCCCTCAGAATCTTCATGCCAACATACCTGTCGAAACACAACAACCGGAAATTAGTCTCTGTCTCTTAACAGTTTCTTTTAATCAATCATCATTGAACTCACCGGCCCAGCATTAAAAGAGTGGCTTGAGGATTAGTTCCAGGTGACACTGTGAATATTGAACCATCAACAACTCTAAGTCCCTGAATTCCCAGAACCCTGAAGTTTCTGTCAACCACCTTTCCTACGAGGCAGCCGCCATGGTAATGCCATATGGTATTGACCGTTCGACGACAGAACTCTCCCATCAGCCTATCGTTCGATAGATCAACAGGCAATGGCGGTCCTATGTACCTAAAATCTCGATCCCCAAACAACTGAGAGAACTTGAAATCCTCCATCGACCGGCTTCTAAGTACATCAGCAATCTTTCTCGTCCCATTTACGCATCTCTCAGTGTCAGCAGGGTCACTGAAGTAATTGAACCTTACTATAGGGTTCACCCTGACATCGGTTGAAGCCAATCTGAGAGAACCAGCTGACAGCGGTCCAACAATCTTCTCCATCAAGGTTGCAACGGTAAAATAGACGGGAGAAGGCGGAGTCCTAGAGAAAAAATTGTGAGCACGGGAAGCAAATGGAATAGCGTTTGAGGCAGCTTCAAGATAAGCCCCAGAAGAGGTAATTCCCACCACCTGTATCAATGATTGTTCAAGAGGCACCGGGGGCACAATGGAAATGCCATTTCTTGGATTGTCATATAGGAACTGACCCACGTAAGGATGGTGATGCACTACAGGTATTCCCCACGAGGAGAGATAAGGCCTTGGTCCAATCCCACTCAAGAGCAGAAGCTGTGGGCTGCCAATAGCTCCTGCAGAAAGCAAAACTTCTCCCATCTCCCGCAGCATTGCATGGTGGAACCGACCCGTCTTGTCTCTGAATACCACCCCAATCGCTGATTGTCTGGGCGCTGCAGAAGCCGGTGAAGATGCGAAAAGAACCCTCTCAACACTAGCGTATACAGCCACCTTAATATTAGAAGGCTTTGCATAGCTAAGAAGATCAGCAGCACTGTGCCTCCTACCAGCGCTATCAAAAGTGGAACCCCCAATCTTAGTGCCTACAACATGGTCCAAAGCAAACCCATTGTAAGGACCGATTCCAGCCTCCAGCAATCCATCCCTAATGGCAGATTGCCAGATCCTGAGTTCAGGCCTGAACACAATGGCCTTCTCAACCCACTTATAGGATTGATTAACCACCCGAAGATCCCAGTTGATTAGTGAATTCCTGAAGAAATCCGGGTCGGCTCTGCTGTAGAAACCAGCATTAATTGCGCTACTGCCTCCAAGAACTCGGCCTCTGGCGTTGGGAACACCGTCTTCAGAAGTAAAAGCTTGAGCAGGGGAATCAGTGGCATCAAGATCGACGAGAGTTGAGAGGAAACCTTCTTGGGTCATCAGATTAGGCATGCCATGAGGAACACCGCCTCTTTCTAGAACAAGAACTCGAAAATTCTCAGACAATGTGGCGGCCAGAGGACAGCCGGCGGTGCCTCCTCCAACAATGATGTAATCATAGTAATCCTCCGATGGCATCTCCGTGGCATTGAACACGAAACCCATGTAGCTTGGCCCTGAAAAACAGCAAAAATGTGAATCATCATAGGTCAATTATTTCAGCAAAATGGCTGATTCATCAGAAAGTTGAAAGAACTTTGATGGTGTAAAAAATGAGGAATCCAGAGAGACAGGGAGAGAGAGAGAATTACTCTGCTGGGAAAGTGATTTCGGCAAAGAAATGAAAGCGGCAACCATTAAAAACGTCAGAATTGGAGAGTAAGAGTAAGGAAGTTTAGCCATTGTTGCCTGGTGACGAAGAAAGATTGGATTTATTTATGTTTTTTTCTTTTTCTTGGGTTTCGTTTTTTTTTTTTTTTGGAAGAAAAGAGAGGGTGGGGCTCTTGAAAAGCAGTTGGTGAGGCAGAGAGAGGAAGGGCGGCGGTGGGTTTTGTTTATGCTGTTGGATTCGGGTAAAAGCAGCAGAGGGAGGAGGGACTAGGGAGTGGAGAAAAGAGTCACTGCAAACGTATGTTTTTGGCGGGAAATTCAGTTAGCTTACTTAGCATCATCTCTCATCAGGGAACGAACCACACCGCCTGTTGTATCGGATTCGGTGGCGTAGGAAAGGCCAAATTATCATACTCTCAGAACGACGTCGTTGGTGTGCTGACTCGTACTAGTACTGTATCAGAGGACTATTTAAATTCCACCCCCAACCTTAGGCTTAGTTTGGGAGTTTAGGATAGAAAAGAAAAGAAGGGAAAGCTTAAGTTACGAGAGAAGAGAAGAGATTGTTATGTTGTTTGAGAGTTTTGAGAATTAGTGGAATGATTTTGGATATGAAAGTCATTAAATATTTGTTCAAGACATTTTTAAGGACAAAATAGGCATTTTAAAAAATTAACAAGCTTTCTCCAAACTTTCTTTCCATTTCCTTCCAATTTGGGAGGAAACATTTTGGTCACTATTCATCCTCCCATTTCCTTTTTTTTCTTTCCTACTTAAAACTCCCAAACAAAGCAAAATCAGTCTTTCTCTTCCATTCAAATCCTCAACTCCCAAAGGCACCCTAAAACCCAATGAAAAAGGGGGAAAAAAAATGTTATACCTATTCCAAGAGAAGAAAAGAGAAGAAGGGGGGAGCAAAAAAGGGAATGACAAGAATGTTTGGGCTAGGCCCATCATTTAGCAAACAGGTCCACGATTGTAAAAAAACAATCCAGTTCGGTAGCAAGGCCGGAGTTTGTCTCGACAGTACAGTTGCGGTGTGGATCATATTTGGCCAGCCGCTAGCCTACAATTAGTACAATTACAAGAATTTTTTTTCCCTTTGTACAGGACGGAGCAGACGTTCAGGTTTCTAAATTCTAATGACCAGTAGCGGGTGCCATGAAAGAAATGATAGCAGTAAAATAGAAAGGGGTGTTGGGTATTCATAGCCACATACATTTGAACTCCCACCGTCGTACACCAAAAGTAGATCGTGATTTGAATTTCATGTGTCGACTGGACAGACACCAATTGGCACTTTAGCTGAAGCTTTTGGTTCTGCAATAAAATTGTCTTCGTCCAGGTATTTTCCTTTTTCAAATTTTTCTTGCTCTCCCCTCCCCTTTCTCTGTTTCTAGCTCATTATCCATCATCGTCAAATGCTACCTACTACTCAAAATTGTACCACAATTTCTCTTCTTTATGTTGTTCAACGGACAAGATTAAGAAATCATAAGTAAAAAGGGACAACATTAAAAAAAAGATGGAAACTTTTGATTAGGGTTTTATATTTCGATGTTTGTTTTCCCGTAAATTCGTGGCCGTGGATGCTACTCATCACTCTATCTGTTGAGATATCATATTCTATTTTATGGGTATTGAGGACATACTGAGTTTGCTTCGGAAATTGGAAATTATCCTGGCAGCCCATGTTATCGCTCTGTATCTGTAGAAAGATCAAATTTTGTGGATATAGAGACATAACTTATTTTGCCTCTGAAATTGGAAGTTATTCGACCCATGTTCTGAAGCAATTCTGCGCCTTTACACCACTAATTACTGCTAGACGCACTGCTATATTGTTACCAAATGATTGAACCAATACATTGAGTTAATTGACCAATTGATTTTACGCTTTCAGGAGGTAATTGAGTTCATGCCTTGATCTGGTAGCATCCAATTGAATTTCATACTGTGATCTGGTTGCATCTTTTCTTATACGGATAGATATGTGGCAAGTACACTCTGCTTTCCTGATAGTTGCATACGAAGAAGTATTAACCCTTTTGTGAAACACAGTTCTCACAGTATAGTCATTAACAACTTTGTAGTAGACGGAAATTGAGTCAATCCAATGCCTAATGTCGTTATGGAAATCTTTCCTCTAGAAATTTAATTTTTGTAATTGTTAAGATATTGCATTTTTGAGGATTCATGTCTTGGATCTGTAAGCTTGGCTTGTCAATTGAAGACTTCCTGGACAAGGATGGATTTAATATAAACAGCATTTCTCTAGGTCTTCAGAATTGGATATCATGAAGTTTTTGGTTTTAGAATTGATGGAATCTTACTTGTTATGATCTTAGTTAAGATTTTCCCATATCACATGGATTTGAACGACCTTAACAAGGTCTGGGACGTCAAACCTTTAAGGAGGACTCGAGAAAATGAGGCCAGGCAAATTCTTGAAAGAGTAGCTAAACAGGTGCAACCCATTATGCGCAAACGGAATTGGAAAGTCAAAGTTCTTTCTGAATTCTGGTAATGATTTTGCTTTACTTTTCCACATTCACGTCTCCAGTTCAAGGCATTTTCAGCATTTGTTGTGGCACTTTGCTGATCAAAAGAATTTGGTTTGCAGCCCAGCAAATCCTTCTCTTTTAGGTCTCAATATAGGAGGGGGTGCAGAAGTTAAGCTGAGATTGCGCCGACCGAACAATGAGTTGGATTTCTTCCCATATAATCAGATTCTTGATACCATGCTTCACGAGCTCTGCCACAATCAATATGGTCCCCACAATGCTGATTTTTACAACCTTTTGGATGAAATTAGAAAGGTGGTCATTTATCTTAGTACAGTGAAAATTCCTACTTGAAACTGCTTCTTCCTTAAGTTCTCCTAGAAAGTATTTGCACAATTGGAAATTTATTTCCTGATGTCTGGGTTTCAGAATGGCAGGAGTGCAGTTTTTTGTTTTTTTTGGGGGTGGGGTGGGAGAGGACGGTGATAGCTGGTTTCAATTACTATTCTTTCATATGTTTATGCTAGTACCTGGAAGGAACCAACTCTAAACCCTTTTTTTTTTTGGCTGAAGTTCTCCTATTTTGTCAAAAATGGGAATTTCTTTTCGTGATGTCCTGGCACTTTCCTTTGGGTTTTGGCAGCCTCGGAGTTACCTTTTTTTGGGTTTTTTTTTTTTTGGGGGGGGGGGGGGGGGGGGGGAGGGGTTGTGGGGAGGTTTGTGGGAGGGGTGACACCTGGCTTGATTTTCCATTTTGCAGTTCAATATTTAGTTCCGTAGTCTCAATATCAGTGCCGATTGTTGGTTTTTCCTTCAATTGACTTGCTAGATAATTCCCCTATAACTAATTTACCTAATTAACATTATTCAGGAATGTGAAGATCTTATGGCTAAGGGAATAACAGGTGCTGGGCAAGGATTTGATCTCCCTGGTAGACGACTGGGTGGCTTTTCCCATCAGCCTCCTTTGTCATCACTCCGGCAGTCTGCATTGGCAGCTGCAGAAAATAGAGCTCGGCGTGCAGCTATTTTGCCATCTGGACCAATGCGACTTGGTGGTGACAGTAGCATTAAGGCCGCCCTGAGCCCAATACAAGCTGCTGCTATGGCTGCAGAAAGGAGATTACATGATGATGTGTGGTGTGGTTCCAAATCTGCAGAAAGTGAAGGATCTTCTGAAAGTTCTCAATCCTCTACTGTGCGCGATAATGAATCTGATCTGATGTCAAATCTTGGCAACGCTCAAAGCAGTGGTACTAAGATCTTCAGTTGTCGTGGCAGTGCAGCACTTGCACCTTAATAAATCAGGTAAATGTGCCCATTGCTTTTTCCTGTACTGCAGAGCCATGGGGAGTTTTCTCCAATCAATTTTCTAGAAACTGCCGTGTAATTTTAATTTACATGCTAATGGTTGTAAATGTCTTTTTTTTTGTTTTCCAATCGTTGGATATCTGTCTATCCAGGGCTTAAATGCAAAAATAGAAAAATAAGAAAAACAAAAATGCATCTGATAGTGTCTGCGTAGGTTCTTACATGACAACCATATCTCTTCGTTAATGGAACGGATATAAATTCATCTCAAGGCCAGTCCACCTCCACCTTTTGCCTCTTTGTTTCATTAATTAGGTACTCACTTTCCAGATTTAAATTTTACAGCCCCTGGCTCTTATTTGTGAAGCTTGTGGAACGAAGAAATGCGCAAGCAATGGAACAAAGTCAAAGGTTTGGTCTTGTAAGTTTTGCACCCTAGACAACAGTGTTGAGGTTGAGAGGTGCCTGGCTTGTGGGGAATGGAGATATTCGTATGGTCCACCCACAGTACCTCTGTTGGAAAATGCATAGGTACCTGGAATTGGGGAGTTTAAGTATATATTAGGGAGAAAAAAAGACGCATTTTCCGCAAGCACTCCACACCATGCTGATTAAGAAGCCTTCAGATCCAATCCTTGTCAGTGAATTCCAATTGCACCAAGGTCTGCATGGCGTAGTCAACCTGGGCCAGCTACAGCTGTGTAGTTGTCCAGCATGTTGATGTATGAAAGCCAAGAATTTTGTTACTTATTCTGCCGTTGAAAAAAAGGTCCATGTGTCTATCACTTCCAATTGTACGACCCTCTGTATTTGCTACATAAAGTGTGGAGATACGAATGTAAAAATTATGCTTTAGCTGCGAAAAGGACTGTTGTTTGCTTTTCGTGTTGTGAATTATAGGCTACCTTCCATCAGTTATTACTTTTTTTCTTAAAGATTGGGCTCGCTCCTGGTAACAAGCTGCTTGCGGGGATAGCACTGGAAAAAGGGCAGGCTGTTTTCTTTCCTTGTATGCTTGGATCTGAACCTTGAATATAGCAACACACACAGTTAGTTACCTTGAACAATGGTTAGCGTTCATTACTGGGGCAACAAAAAGGGGAAACTGCGTGCGTTTGTTACTTAATTTGGGATTTTGGCAAGAGACAGGATTACCATCAGAGTAGCAGGTTTTGTTGGAGGGTCTGATAGACAAGCGCAAAAGGAGCTGGATGGTTAGCTGAGCCAGGCATAGGTTACCCGGACGCTATGCTGGAAGAAGAGCAGGAGTGGGGAGTGCCCAGTTATTGATCAAAGGGATTTAAATAATAACGGTAGTGTAGTCTCGTAATGGCAAAATTGTGGGCTGGTTGTAATGGAATTCGGATCAGAGTCGGACAGAAGAAATGCAGCAAGAAAGATATTTGGCAGAAGCAGCAGCGTATAGAGAGACGTATCAACTCAAGTAAGGACATCTTCTGAAGCAAGGAGTCGGGCGGAGAAATCGAACGGATGGACTCTCTGATACTTGCCACATAGTACGTATAATCATATGACGGAAAATCTCTCTGCTTCTGCATCATCAGGTTTTTCAAAGGCGGAAGAGGTGAAAACCACAATAAAAAGCCAAGTGCAATCAATCCTCTAGGACGGGACCCACGAGCACGAGTCACCCTTGTAAACCATTCGCTTCCTATCAATCAATCAAGCCTCAGTGTGGAGAGGTTTTGGGCAGTTGGGGGAGGGAGAATTTCTGTCCAAAAAGGGGGAAAAAAATATAATAAAAGGAGTTCCCGTCCCGGTGGAGCGGCAACCCCTCATTCCTTGATCAATAAGAATTAACAAGCCTGCGTCACTTTTGTCACTGTTCGAAAAGTCAGCTCCCGTATGTCCTTCCTTCCTTGCTTTGACCATCACCGGCTCCATCCAATCTCGAATGTCTCTCCATCTCATCTCTCTCTCCCTGGGACTGAGTGCAGAGAGTAAATATATCTTTTCTTTTTTCCCGAAACGATGGGTTTATTTGAATAGGGTATTATTTGAAATATTATTTGAAATAATTATTATAACACTTTTTGTGATGTGATGTGATGTATATGAGATAAAAGATGATTGGAAATATAAAAAGATGTATTGAAAATTGTAATGGTGATGTCAGCAAATAAATTTGGACAAATAATTTGCTGCCCAAACAAATCTGATAGAAGGCAGGCGGAGAGAAATTATATCAATGCATCAAATTTGTTGATCAATTCGGTGTGCGCGCGCGCGCAATTAGAAAATATATTGTGGTATTGTGGCGACTGAGGAGTGGGAGGGGGGGGGCGCCGGGGAACATTGGGGGGCGGTGTGAAAGGGGGAGAGAGGAGACGTAGAGGAATCTTTTTTGGACAAGGCAGAAAAAAGGAAAATGCAGGGACCTGAGAGGGAAGACGGGCTTTTCAGACTTCCAACCAAAGTTTAAGTTTGACCTATACTCCTCGTTTCAAATCATGAAATTTGTTATCAATTTGATTGAATTATCGATGCAATAAGTATGAACACGGGATAGGATAGATGGTACAGAAGATAATTTCATAATTAAAGATTTGAAGCGCTCAGCCTTATATGCTACTCCGCTACTAATTAATTTTCTTTTTTTAATCAAAATTAAATTAAACAAAAAGAAAAGGTGTAGTGTAAGTCAACAACTCCGCTGCGCTATCGGGGGGGGGGCTTCTTCGAATACTCGCTGACCTCTCTAAAGTCTCAAGGTGCCTCTGCAGAAACTTCCTCCATGTGACGTGTGCAGCAGCAGCAGCAAACGTAGCAGCATTCGTCATGAATTTGTAACACCAAAACCTTTTTTTTTTTTTTTTGCTTTAATAAATTTGCAAATTGTAAATATAAATCACGTAGATACTGCAAATATGTTGGTTGGTTGGTACGCACTTGAGATGAATTTTGATTCAGTGGTAAACCATACGCACAATTCAATTTAATAATAATATGCATCTATCAAACAATTCTTTTTCCCATGCAACCATTCTAGTTAGATTTGATCCGCCAAGATATTTTTCACGATTAACCCCATCAAACAATTCTAGAAAACAGACAGTATTAGTAACTCTTTACTCTCTCCCTCCCTAGTATTGAATTTTTTATTTACTATAGTAATTGGCTGGTATAAAACGTTCATAATTTTGTTGCTGAATTACACTTGCTAGTTTAAAGAACGTAAAAGCCAAAAAAAAAAAAAAGAGCCAGGTACTCCAAATTTTAAGGTAAATAACCCCCCCCCCCCCCCCCGACTCGATAAACTTTCTGAGTCTCTGGAAGTTTGCTTGGCCGTTTTATTACTGTTGCGAATTGCGTGACCGTTCCATCCACACGTTCATTAAACGGACTACTACATTTTCTACTCTTTTTAGGTTCTTACGAGTGTCGTTTCATCAAGCATGCCAAATTAGTTCCAGAGTTGATCCAATTATCTGAAGATATAGTACCAGTAGTTGGTACCATGTTGTCTTCAAACAAATGTTGGTCAGGGAGATTAAAGTTTTAAATCTTGTCCCCCATTAATTATTACAATAAGTGGCTCTTTTTAAAAAAATTTAGACGGATGCGTAGTGCATTCATTTGGTTCGATGAAAATTCAGTCTTCACCTGTCCCCCATAAGTCTAGTTGGAACTCTACTTAGATAGATTATGATAGAACAGGATATAAATAAAATAGCTATGAATGACAAAAAAAAAAGTATGCCAAATTAGTTCCAGCACCCGGAGTTGATCCAATTCTATTCCCTTTTTTTTCACTTGTCTTTAAAAAAAAAAAAAAAAAAAAAAGAAGATATAGTACCAGTGGTCGGTACCATGTTGTCTTCGAACGAATAAACTCTCTATAGAGCAATTGATTTTGTAGGGAGATAATCTCTACGCTACCAATTGCTACCAAAGCTGTAATTAATTACCCATAACTTGCTGCTATTACACCATATACCACATTTTGCTGCTATTCTATCCTATCGGCCACTTGGTGGCCTGGCAATATGTACCATCATTCGTACACATGAAATCAAAGCCCCCTTTTTTTTTTCCTCCTCATCTTTGATACACTAGTACTCCTATATGAGAGAATAAATGAGAACCCCAAAAAAAAAAAAAAATTCAAACCTAAAGTACTATTACTACTACTACTTCTACTACTTATAAAATTAAAAATAAAATACAACTGGCAAAAGTTTCTCTCTCCTACCAAACTACTCGTACTCGTAGCTTTCTTTCTCGGGATAATTGCAGAAACCTTCCCTGAGGTTTCTGATATTTTCACTGACCTCCTTTGTAGTTTGAAAATTACACTGGCCTCCCCTGAGATTACTAATCATTTGCAAATTCAGTCCAAACGATTAAAATATTATTTTAGAGAGTGAAATTAGAATTTTGTATCAGATTTGTCCTTTGTGCTACATATCCAATGAATGACAAAGTACTACAAATCAATTAACAATTAATAAACTTTAAAGAGTATAGTTTATGGGCAAACACGCATTACTCATTTAAAATACCGATTTTTTACGGGTATTTTACTTTCAAACATTTAATTTATGATAAATATATCAATGTCTGTAAGTAAAATTCAAAAAGTGTTACAGTAATATTCTTGCAAAAAGGAAATCGGTGTGTTATTTATTTAATATAAATTAAATATTTTTTTTTAAAAAAAGAAATGGTCCATAAAGTATTAATTCTTTATGGCTTTCATCTATTACATGAGTAAAGTATTGGCTCTTTATGGGCATTTTATTCTGAATCATTTAATTTATGTTAAATACATAAATGTTTGTAACTAAAATTGAAAACGTGTTATATTAATATTTTTACGGAAGAAAGATTGGTAGTTTTTGTATTTAACAAAAATTAAATATTTGAAAGTAAATACAAATTTGTATTTGAGCGTAAATATTTGTATTAAATTAAATGTTTGAAAGTAAAATACCCATAAAGAACCGGTACTTTAAATAGGTAATGCGTATTTGCTTATAAACTATACTCCTTAAAGTTTATTAATTGTTAATTGATTTGTAGTACTTTGTCATTCATTGGACATGTAGTACAAATGACAAATTTGGTAAAAAATTCTAATTTCACTCCCTAAAATAATATTTTAATCGTTTGGACTGAATTTGCAAAGGATTAGTAATCTCAGGGTAATTTTCAAACTACAAAGGACGTCAGTGAAAATATCAGAAACCTCAGGGGAGGTTTCTGCAATTATCCCTTCTTTCTGTTTAACGACTCAATCAGACAGACGTCACCCTTTTCTTTCTCTCTTCTCTTTTTAAGAACCTTCCGCTCTCTCTCTCACTCCCTCTTCAGGCTCTTCTCATTCTCTTCCCGTACTCGATTTTCTCTCGCTTCCATTTCCTTACTCTCCCCTACTTGTACTCCTCCATTTCCCTCCCCCACCACCATGGGATGTGGCTGCCCTCTTTCTTGCAGAAACAACCCCCACCGTAACAATTAACAACCCCATCCACCGTGACCCGCCCAATAAACAATTATACCAGTTGCTAAACACGAACCCCTTCTTTCGTCCCAAGCTTTTCTTTTGCTAGAAAATTTTAGTACTACTACTTTCTAGTTCCAGATTTTATTTTGTATTTTTCTCTGGGTTTTCCTTTTTTTCTTTTTAGGGGGTTCGTTTATAGAAATTCCATTTCATTTTTGTCATCAATCAATAACCTAGACATCTATATCTTCAACGAAAGACAACCCAAAACAAACACGGGTGAGGGAATTTTTTCCGGACCAATTGAAAACTGGGTGTGGGGGGCAGTGTCCCGTCCGTCCGTTTGTTTATTGATACTGTGCTAGTTTTTCCTCCTTTTTTTTTTCGGGTGGAGAGGTTTTGGAGGGTGGTTTAGATAATCGATCAGTCGGTCGGTCGGTCAGTCAAATCAATCCAAACACCTCTAGAGGAGAGCTAATCATGCGACCGATTCAACCATCGCCGCCAGCCGCCTCCTCCGCGGCTACCCCTCCCTCTTCCTCTTCCTCCTCCTCCTCCTCCCCCGCATCAAATCGCAACCGCTCGCGGCGGCGCCCCAACCTTACTCTTCCGCTTCCCCAGCGAGACCCCAAGTTAGCTGTCCCCCTTCCCCTCCCGCCCACCTCCGCCCCATCCTCCTCCTCCACCTCCTCCTCCTGCTTTTCCCCTCCCCTAAACTTCTCCCAGCTGGAGAGGATCAATCGCATCGGCAGCGGCAGCGGCGGCACCGTCTACAAAGTCCTCCACCGCCCCACCGGCAAACTCTACGCCCTCAAGGTCATCTATGGCTACCTCGATGACTCTGTCCGCCTCCAGATCTGCCGCGAGATCGAGATCCTCCGCGACGTCGACAACCCCAACGTGGTTAGATGCCACGACATGAACGACCACAACGGTGAAATCCAAGTCCTCCTCGAGTACATGGATAAGGGTTCCCTCGAGGGGATACACCTCCCCCACGAGCCCTCCCTTTCCGATCTCACTCGCCAGATTCTCTCCGGCTTGTACTATCTCCACAAGCGTAAGATCGTTCACCGGGATATTAAACCCTCCAACCTCCTCATCAACTCCAAGAGGGCCGTTAAAATCGCCGACTTCGGCGTCTCCAGAATCCTAGCCCAGACTATGGATCCCTGCAATTCCTCCGTCGGCACTATTGCTTACATGAGTCCCGAGAGAATCAACACCGATCTGAATCATGGGAAGTACGACGGCTATGCGGGTGACATATGGAGCTTGGGCGTCAGCATACTGGAATTCTATTTGGGAAGGTTTCCGTTTGCGGTCGGCAGGCAAGGTGATTGGGCCACCCTCATGTGCGCCATTTGTATTGCGGAGCCTCCGGAGGTGCCGCAGACGGCGTCCAGAGAGTTTAGGGATTTTATTGCTTCTTGTCTCCAGAGGGACCCTGCTAAGCGGTGGACCGCCGCGCAGTTGTTGCGCCATCCTTTCATCCTTCAGTACAGTTCTCCCAGCTCCTCCTTGGCTAGTTCTAGCTCCGCCAATAATCAAACCCAGGTGCTTCATCAGACCCACCAATTATTGCCTCCTCCACGTCCGCATTTTTCTTCTTCTTGATTTTTCTTGCCAGCCCCGAGGAAGAAAAGAAAAGCTTTTTTTTTTTTAAATTTTACTCCCCCCCCCCCCCCCCCCTCCTCTCTCTCTCTCTATCTCTTTTATTGCGAGTTTCATTGTGTAAGTTTATTTTCATGAAATGGAGAAAATTACTGTTGACCGATGTGATGGAATGGATAATGGATTATGTATTTTAGGCAAAAAGAGAAGGAATAGAAATTTGGCGAAATGGGCAAAGTTTTAATTTGAAAGGTTATGTTTAGCTTATGGTTTAGTATCAATCATTCAAATTTGCCTTTTGATGATGTTTTGCCATAAGAGGAAAATCTTTACTTTCGAGATTAGCTAGAGCTTGCTGCTGTTATAGTTCTTCTCATTTGAGTAAGCATTTTGATGATCCATTGTATTCCAGCACTGCTGGATGGATACTTGTGGTAGATGGCATTTTGTGTGTCACTCGTGAGCACGAATGATTGATGTGTAAAGTGGCAAATAATTCTGTACTGGGAATCTTTGAGAAAAGAATGGCAAGGTTGATTCCTGTAGTTTGATAATTGTAGCTGGAAATTGGTATATTTTTATCAGTTTGACTTAGAACATTCAGTTTTAAGTCCTATGTTGGGGCTATGTTTGCATACATAGCCCAGGATTTTAGGTAGTGCAGAGCATTGCTGGAGTTAGGTTTCATTTGCCTTTTCAGAAGATCTTGTATGTGAATGCGGAAGAACCTATTACTTGGTGGTGGTGTATCAATTTCTCTTTTGAAGGGAGGACAATTCCAATAACGTGAAAAGTGAAACCTTTTCTTTTTTCCTAGACACGTGCAAATTAGCTTTCCATTTTTTCCCCCCTTAGTTTCCTAGTGAGATCAGTGCATGTTCATACTGCCTTTCCTTTACTTGTTATAGTTTTCATTTATTGGTGACACAAATTTTGTCTTCTGGTGTTGTCTCGTGTATAACGGCTTTCTTACTGTTGTTTTGTAATTCATGCACTTGGAAGCTGGATTACTCTTTTGGGTTTGGCAAGACTGGCTTCTTAAAAGTAGTCATTTTAGTTCAATTAATTGGTGCTACTATACTAGTATCTGCTGGGACATTCTTACATTAGGATTGCAATATGGATCTTCAAGGTTCTTCTTTTTCTTTCTTGCGTTTAAGAGGCTGTTCTACTTCTTCTTTATTTTTCTTCTGGGAGGGAAGGAGGAACGTGGGTTTTTTTTCGATTTTTGAATGGGGAGGGGGAGTTTCCGACAGTTTTCTGGTCTAGGGACCAGGAAAAGTCATTTGGCCTTGGTTGTTGGGGAATTGCTCATAGAAACTAAAGTTGAACTGTTCTTCTGCCGTAATAAGCAGTATATGTTATGAAATTTTAGTGGGGAATAGGGATCCCTTGTTTTATGTTTAATAAAAAAAAAAAAGAAGAAGATTCTCATTGGGCGTTAATTATGTAACGGGACAAAATGAAAGGGGCTGGTAAATGACTAGCAGGTGATTAATGAAAGTTTTGAGATTGCCGGATTGCGTCCCTTGGATGAATGACCAATTCAACAACACCAAGACTGAAGGCAGGGCAGCGTCAGACGTCCATGAGCAGAATAAGACGGTGAAACTCATTGATGGAGGTGCAGTGTCCCAACAAATCAGAGAGAGAAAGCATTCTAGCCTGGGAGCCGGTTCTGGGTCTACGTCGACAAATATTCCTGCCTCAACAATGTAAAAGTGACTTCTAAACAGTGGCGGAGCCTGAAGAAATTTTCAGTTGGAGGGGGGGGGGGCCGGGAGCAATTCTAAAATTTTTTACCTACTATTTTTTTAGTTTTTTAAGGAAAAAAATATTCACCAATAAGTATAAATAATGCATATATTTAATGAAAAACATTAAAAGATAAACTCAAAATTATTAATGTAATAATAATTTTATTTCAAAAGTAAATTAAATTATTTATAATTGTTTATGCCGAATTTTTATATTTTGATAACGGTTTATAACATTTTCATTTTGAATTTCATGAAATATATTTTTCTTAATATAAGTAATTAAATAATTATTAATTCTAGTGTCATTCATTCTATTTTGTAACCGATTTTTCACTGTATTCATCATTGAAAAAATCTTTTTGATTTTAACTGTAATAACAGTTAAAATCAAAGATAATTTTAAAAAGTATATAAATCAATAGATACATAAAACTTCAAAAGACACATTTGAAATTATATCAAATTTTTATAGGTATTACAGAAATTTATGTGAGGCAACGGGGGCTTATAAACTAATATATATACAAAACTTCGTGAGACAGTTAAAATTACATCAAATTTTTATAGGTATTATAGAAATTTAAAGGGACAGTGGGACCTTTAATTGACCACCACTGCTTTTAATTGATGAATCCGCTTACTACTCCTACAATCTCCAGTTGTTGCATTATGAAATGACTAGTAACTATCAAAGGAACTATCCATGCAACTGTCAAATCTTATGTTTGAGGAGGAAGAGAGTACGGTGTGGAGTAATCAAACATACGCATTAGTAGACTGTACTTGTTTGCTTCTTCTGTTGAAGCAGAGAGCTCTGATGGAGGAAGAAGCTAATGATCTTTTCTGACTGTCGATTTTTACCGCTTGGAATTCAAAAGTACCACGTGTCATACGTTGATAGAATAAACCGTCCAAGACCGGGTTATTTACCATAATATTTCAATTTTTTCAATCCCTAAAAAACATAATATCATAGTAGTGGCCTATGACTTTTTATGTTCGAACGAGATGGTGGTTGATCCTCCGCAATATTTTGTAAAACTTAAAAAAGGCCTATTCTCTTTGTTGTTAAACTTTGTGAAGTCATAAACGAATGGACTAGTATGATTGTGGAACGTTGGGTTGTATTAAGGCCTGTATACTTTGCTTTAGCCCAAAAAAACAAACACACACAGACCGCAGCCTTCCAAACAGCCAACTGACTCACTTGTAATAATTGGGCTAATATGAAGGGACGAAGACAGAGAACCCAACTTGTACTTTTCAACTTTCTGAACTTTGGTGAAGTAGGAAATTTGGACCTGGGGTTTCAGTAAATTATAGGTGTGGAGAATCCGAGTGCCGATTTTAATCTGCATAACTTGTAAAAAGTCTTGCAATACACATAGTATTATTATAGTCTTGCAAAAGGATTGATTGAGGGTGTATTTTTTTTTTTCCCTAGCACCATGCGATGTGCAATGCACAGTGAGTGAAATAATACACTGTGAATATTGAGGCCGATAAGGATCTCAGTCCAGTAATGACGGCACGAAGGAGATGAGGGCCAGTTATTAGTTAATAGTAGTACTCATTATTGCTTGTTATAATATTTTATTGTAAGTTAGCAAGCAGAGAGTCTGACGCATGCCTTAACAACAGCAGCGGCTATCGAGATGACAAGCTCTAGTGCAGCACACGACTCGTGTTAAGTACTACTACTGGCATTAGTTTTCAGAGTAGTGTGCGATGCTGATGGACATGCACACTCCGCCGTCAATCAAATCTATTAATTCCAACTTTGCTAATGCAGGTTACAGTGTGTGGAACTTGAAGTCACTCGTGACGCAAAATCGCTCTGCCACTGTCTTTACAAGCGTTCAAGCTTGTTACTATACTGATTTGGGGCATAAACGATTGTCAGCTCAATCGTTCGTGTCGATTTTTGTCTAATTTCACAAGATGCACCTTACTTTCTTCGTGATGTAATTCACTTTTAACAAAAAATAATTATAGAACCTATTTTTGTGATCCCCGTACATGACATTAAATATGATGTACATGTACTGATCTTAGCCTTACATTTTCTTTATGATTAATCTTGGCCATTAACTGCTCAGTAACGGTCATTCTAATGTGTACTTTATTAGGATCTCTATCATCTCAAACTAGTGTCCCATTTGACAAATGAATTTTTTAAATATTTGTCTAAAATTTTGTTGTAACTAACTCCAGAATTTGCAAGAAAACGTTTTCAGGTGTGTAAAAACTTTCCTTTTTTCTTTTTTCCCTTTCTTTCCTCTACTCTTCTTCTTCCCCACCATATCACTTCCCCATCCCACCATTGCTCTTCCTTCTCTTTCTCTCCCCAAAATCGGCCGCCGTCGATAGCCTTTTTTTCCCCTCTCTCTCCTCTCTCCTTTTACCTCTTCCTCCTCTCCCCCATCTTTCCTTTTTCTCCCCTCATCTTCTCTCCCTCACGCCGCTACCGTCTTCTTCCCCCTTCCTTTCACCCTGATCGCACGGCTGGATGTGGCAGGCTAAGGGAGAGGAGAGGAGGGTTGGGGGAGGGGAGAGGAGAGGAGGGTTGAGGAAGAGGTAAGACGGTAGAGGAGGATAAGAGGGAAGAGAGAAGAGGGAGAGAGAAAAAGAAAATTATGGTAGTATGTGAGGTGGGGAAAGGAAGAAGAAGAAAGAAAAAAAAATTGGATATTTTAAAATGTGTATTTTAAAAATTTTGAAAATGATCACTAAACTATTTTAAATGGCACAAGCTGGTCACTAAACTTCTTTTCTTTAGGCCAAAAAGTTCATTCAACTCCCTAAACGAGCTTTTAGGATCACTTTATGCTAAATTAACCAAAATTGTAAGTTTCAAGGGCAAAAATATTTAAATAATGCCACTTTGCTCTCCTTTCCATCCCTGCCGCGATAGCATCCTCTATCATCCTATGATTTTAAATTTGAATTGATCTGACCGATCGAATCAAGAACCAACAAGCCATTCGGTCTAAATCTCTTTAAAAATTTTGATAGTTAAATACTCAGTCAAACTCGATCAAAAACTGGATTTGATTGGGAATTGGTAAATTTGATTAGAACTGGATTTTTCCCCCCAAAATTTCCATTTTGATGATTTTTTTTTTTTAAAAACAAGCACCATGAAATAGATTAACCAGAAGCAAAGTAGAATCAAGTAAATGAGAAAAGCATTGTGTTTTGTGAGAATCTAATGCGATATCCTCGACATGAAATTGAGGGATTTGTTTAAAAAAAAAGTCACTGAGAAAGTGTATAACTTCAAAATATCCAAACTAAAAAAAGAAAAGAAGAAACCAAACTCATTGCCATCCTGATGGCTTCTTCTTCTTTTTCACCTTTTTCCCCATTCCTTTGATCCTTGAACAACGCCAAGAATTAGTGTCAAACAAAGTTAGAAACCTACATTAGGAGAAATTTTTCATTCTCGAAATTAACTAAGCCTGATTTTATGCAACTAAGTTTTGAAAGATTTGAAATCAAATAGGAGGAAAAAAAGGAAAAGAGCAAAGAAGAGAAGAGAACAGAGAGGAGGGA
This sequence comes from Coffea humblotiana, assembly GCA_023065735.1. Taxonomy (NCBI): domain Eukaryota; kingdom Viridiplantae; phylum Streptophyta; class Magnoliopsida; order Gentianales; family Rubiaceae; genus Coffea; species Coffea humblotiana. The sequence goes on from CM041211.1 coordinate 346,899, forward strand.
AAAAATAAAATAATAAAGGAAAAAAAGTTTTTATATGTATTTGATTTGTGTAGGATAAAAGAAAATTGGAGAGTTATGGACCGTATGACGGAGAGAAAGAAGAAAAAACAAAGAAGAAGAAGCAAATACAAGATGAAAAGCAAAGGAAGAGGCGGCTAAGAAAACGAAGCATTACGTTTATTATTGATTAGCTTTAGATGCCTTAAAAATATTTAATAAATTCATTTTTGACTCCACTTTGTTTTAATAAAATATAGAATTAACCTGTTATAATTTCTAAATAACATTTTTTACCTATAACTTTTAAAATTTTTAAGTGAAATGCTTTGGGTTAAATTTAAACTCATCAAACATATATATAAAGTTATAAGACACCAATTTTAGGAAAATTTTTATATATTATACTGATTATATATTATTTATATATATTTATTTTATACTTATGACGTCATCCGATTTGACATCTGAGCTAATCGATTGTATTCATGACCCTAAATGGTGAATGAGAAAAATGCAATTTTTGTATCTAAATTTTGGCACGAGCAATTTTAGTCTTCAAATTTTGGATAAAAATAAATCTGGTGCCCAATCTTTCAATTATTGAGTATATTTAGTATTGTTGACGGATTTTTTTCCAATTTGCTACCAGAAAAAGTCATGTAATAATCATATGTTCGGCAACTATTATATAAAAAATGCAAAAAAAAAACGTAAAATATCCTTTTTGACACTAAGTGTCATGTAAAATATTCTTCTGATACCAAGTACTTAGTTTAAAAACTAATAATTTTATCAAGTAAAATATCTTTCTGACACAAAGTTTAAGGACTAATAATTTTATCAAAAGGATTTTACATGTTTGGCATTTTTTTAATATAATAGATGTCAGATACGTGACTATCATGTAACTCTTTATAGTAGCAGATATTTTTGGCAGATATGTGACTATCATGTAACAGATATTTTTGGCATTTTTTTTATAGTAGCAATTTAAAAAAAATCGTTAAGGGTACTAGATATGCTAAAAAGTTAAAGTTTGGATACCAAATTTGTTTTTATCAAAAATTTGGATACTAAAATTGCTCATATGTCAAAATTTGGAGGTTTGTTTGGACAGCTTCTTATTTGTCCAAATTTGTTTGCTGACATCACCATTATAATTTTCAATACACCTTTTTATATTCCCAATCACCTTTTTATCTCACATACATCACATCACAAAAAGTGCTACAGTAATTATTCCAAATAATACCTGTCCAAACAAACCCACGATTTTTCTCACGCTGAAGTGAATTCTACCGAGTCAGCACTCGGTGCTAGTTTCAAAACATAGCTACCACCCCATCATGTTCTCTTTCCCCTCCAGCATTTCCCCTGCCACTTCCTTCTCTTCTTCCCGTCACCACTCATTATCAATGTCTCTCTCCCTCGCTTTTCTCCTCCTCCTTCCTAACCATCGCCCCTTCCTCTTTTCTTTCCCTCCCTCCCTCCCTCCCTTCACTCGCACCCTTTCTCATTCCATCCCCTCTTTTCCTTTCAACAACCCCAAAAAAGGAAAAGACGAATGAAAGCAATGTTTTATCATTATCATCATTTTCACTCTTTCCTTGCATCAAGATCAGCATCGTCATGGGCATCGCTTTCTTTTTTGTCTTCTTGTTTGATATGAGGCTGTGATCATACGTCTCTTTCTCTCTGAGTTGTAAGTCGAGCATGGAGGTCTTAACTAAGCAACCACCTGTGTTGAAATGGGCTCTCCATGCTCAAACACACTTGGGCAGCGATAGCAACGCTCATCCTCTTTGCCTGACTTTCTTGACAGATTCGAGCCTTTCTTTTGTCTATGTTTACTCGTATAGTTTTAGCTCAACAGAATGAAGTAGCCAAGAGATGGGTTTTTGCTCCTTCTCTCTGCTTAGCTTGTGATTTTCTTTATTATCTGGTTCAAGGATTCTCCCAGGTTTATATCCTAATATTCAGATCTAGTCGCGGGGATTGAGAGAGATGAGGGGATGGGAGGAGAGGAGAGAGAGTGCGACGGTGGAGTCGTGCAATAGTGGCGAGGGTAGGTGGCGAAGAAGAACGAGGAAGGTGAAGAGGACAATAATGTTGTTGGTATTTTTTTTTATTAATTGTATTTACTTCCTACGAAGTTTGGCCAAAATACGTACTGATTAGCGTCTAAAGTTTGGCTTTTCTTTAAAGAAAAATAGGAGTGTCAGACAAAATAGGACATTTTTACCCTTGAGAACTTACAATAATAGTAGGTCAGGTTTGCTTTTTTTTTTTTTCCTGTTAGTTTACCGATCAAAATGATTCTAAACGGCCGTTTAGGAAGGGAGCTGAGTGACCTTTTCAGTTAAAAAAAAAAAAAAAAAGATTCTTGGAGGCCAATTTAAATAGTTTAATGGCCATTTACTCGAAATTATACCAATAAAGAATAATCTCATCAGGGGCGCCGATACGTGCTCTCGACCAAGGTCTACTTGGGCAAAACCAACCGAGAGAAATCGTACAAGTTTTAGTGGTACGATAATGGAGTTGCCAAAAAAGAAAATGACTACGGGCGGTTTGTGATTGGTCCGGGTCTTCAACCCTTCAGCTCCACATCTTGGATTGGATTGTCGGCGGACTAGTAGCAGGTACGATCTTTCTTTACCAATATACAGTCCTCATTTTGCAGAGGTAGACACTTTTGTCTACAACTAGGCTTACTAATTACTAGAATCTATATGTATCCGTCCGGATTATTTTCTCGTCCACTGGCAAGTAGTAGTTACTACCAAATCTTCATTTTGAACTTTGAGGAAGAGAGATGATCAGATAATTATTAACTCTCCTCCTCCTCCTGAAGTGTATGGAGTACGTACTATGTAAGTATGTATGCTACTGTCTGTGGTTTCTAGATTGGTGGATAGACAAAGTTGGTTCATTTATGGACATTCATTTTTAAATATTATCATGTCTGTAAACCAAAAAATTAAAAGAAAAAAAAAAAGAAAAACCCCCTTATGAATTGTTTACTAACTAATGACAAGTTTGAAGAAGCTAAACTTCCCAGAAGCTTCGTCTTCCTCAACCCAGTCCCCCTGTAGCACCTTGTCGGCCACTTAACGCCATCCCCCATTTCCTCTCTCTCTTTCTCAATCTCTTTCTGTCCTTCCGGAACAAGGAAATTTACCTCATTCTCCCTTCTTATCCCTCTCTTTCTTCTCTTTCTTCTTCTCCCTCCTTCTCTCTTTTGTCTGTGGTTTATTGCTTTTGATACAAATTTGAATTTTTCTTCACCTACTACATCTTGGGTTCAAGCTAGTTGCCCGATTAGTTCAAGGAAACTGTGGAATTAGATTCTTCATAAGATTTTCGACCTAACCAGGTAAGATTTTTATAGATAGTTAAACGAATGTAAGTATCTTTATTGTCTTTTCTTCTTTCTAACTGCCACATTTTTTTGCTCTCTAGAATCCTGATCTGGGTTCCTCTATGCTTCTCTTTTCATTCATAATTATCTTTTCTATGCTGCTTCGAGCTTCATTTTTTTTATCACATATGTTGGCTTGCGATCTGCGTAGATAAAGACGGGATCTTTACATTAATCATTGCTGGTGTGAGTTGACCCCAGTTTTGACTAGCTGGGTACTTAAGTTGCCTTTCTTAGGATTTACCCACCTTTTCTCATCCATTCTGGTTTTTTTTTACCTCCTAGCTTAAGTAACTCAGAAATCAGGAGGCACCCCACAACTCCTTGATTGAAATGTAGTTTTTGGTAATTGCTTAACGGTAAAAAGTTAGAACTTTATCAGAACAAAATAGTTCCAGCGGTTCATATCTTACAGCAGTTTTCCGCTAACCGGTCCATATTTGGTCGTCCCAAATTCCCAATTGAGTATTTCGCTAATTGGAGAACTATCTATCCTTGTAGGGATACTCTTGCTTTACGGTTAATTATCATTAGTTGATTCATTGAGGTGATTCAGGTGAGCCATTGTACTGATTTTGGTCTGTGCTGCTTCTTTGTTGATAGCATTTTGAATCAAAGTTCTCTGCCTTTCTTTTGCTCTTTTTAGTGTCTGGATTGGCGGAGTGGAGCTACCATGGGATCTGTAGAGATGAGGTCGACGGAGGACAAGGTAGACCTTGATTCTGATGAGGAGATTCCGTTTAGTTCGTCCCATTCTGCAATTAAAATGCAGTCCACGGATTGTGAGACGTCTCGGATCACATCTCCCAGACATCTTTCCCATCGATGGGTCTTAAGAAAGATGAACCATATCAGCCCCCTCAGGAGTATTTACGTTGTTCTAATTAAAGCAAAGATCAATATGCTACTCCCTTTTGGACCACTTGCAATACTGCTCCACTATTTAACGGGAAAGCACGTAAGGGACATGAAATTGTCTCCTCAATCTCTCTTTTCATTAGATCTAATATGTAAGAGAGTGTGATAAAATTTAAATTTGCAGTCACAACTGTATCAGACATAGTACTTTGCTCATACATTTATTTCTTCGACTGCTTCATACTCAGGGATGGGTTTTCTTCTTCAGCTTAGTGGGAATTACACCTTTGGCTGAGCGTCTGGGGTATGCAACTGAGTAAGTGTTGGCTTCTCCAGTTTCCAGCTTTCAGCTACTTTAGCTCCTCCTATTTTCCATAACTTAAAGACAGTCACTGAAATTGTATTCCATCAACTGCTGCTGCAGGCAACTAGCATTCTATACTGGGTCTACAGGTAAAGCTTTCTTTCTTGGTCTTGTTCTTCTTCTTCTTGTTCTCATCATCATCATCATCTCTGCAATGAGGACTCTTTTGATTATGGTGAAGTCTGCTTTTGTTAGTTGTTAGCTGCTGGCTAAGCTTTTTTTTGGGTCAGTTACAAAGGTTCTCCTATGCGCCCAAGGGAAAACTATGAATCCATGCCTTCACATACATACTCTGTTGCATGCTATGTTTTTGTTGAACCTGGTTCTTTATCAGAAATAAATAATTTTTGGGTGAATATGCAGTGGGAGGCCTTCTAAATGCCACATTTGGTAATGCAACAGAAATGATAATTTCCATATATGCATTGAAGAATGGGATGATTAGAGTTGTTCAACAATCACTACTTGGTTCTGTTTTGTCAAATATGCTACTGGTGCTTGGATGTGCCTTCTTCTGTGGTGGCATCGTTCATCGCCAGAAAGACCAGGAATTTAATAAGGTGCACTTTTTATTCATATCAATGCATATCTGCTGAGAATGCTGCTAATTCTTTGCTAGCACATTATCTTATTTGATGTAATTAATCATGTGGTGGAGTTAGCATAAAGATCCATGGTAAAAAACTGGAGTTTTTCGATTGTTTTAGGCCACTGCCCTGGTGAATTCAGGATTATTGCTGATGGCTGTCATGGGCTTACTGTTTCCAGCCGTTCTTCACTTTACCCACACAGAGCTGCATTCTGGGAAGTCAGAACTTGCACTTTCCAGATTTAGTAGCTGTATAATGCTGGTGGCATATGCTAGCTATCTTTTTTTTCAGCTAAGAAGTCACAGGAACCTATATGATAGTATTGATTCGGTGGGTACCTCTATTGACTTATACTTTTGGTCTTTCCTTGATATTTTTTGACCTTCTCTTTGTTGAACCATCGCATCTGTATAGCTAATGATATGCACACTATGTAAAATTTTGTTCAGTGAAATGATTTATAATTTGATTACTAGACAAGTAGCAGCTGTGCAATCCAAAAGCCTCAAACCATTTTTCAATGGGTAAATATTTCTGCCTTTCTTCAGGGGCAGAACAATAATGCAGAAGATTCTGATGAGGCTCCTGAAATTAACCAGTGGGAAGCTATTAGTTGGCTTGCAATTTTGACTTTATGGATTTCTATACTATCGGGTTACCTTGTTGATGCCATTCAGGTAATCTCAGCCGTTTCTTTTCATTGCTGCTTCTCTTATTCTTTTGTCCCTTGCTAATTTGTTGGGCTTCTGTCTTAAACTTACCATGTTTAGTGTTCCTAAAATTTCAAATACCTTTTTGGATACCTGGTAGAGTTAAATATCGCTAGTTACGTTATCTTGAAGATGGTTTCTGGTCTACTGTTGGATTACTATATGAGGTATCGTATACTTATTAGAACTTGCTATATAAATGGTAATACCTAGACAATTGATGTTTTGTATATATTCAATTAATTGGTAGAGTAACAATGATTTGGAATGGATACAATCATAGGCCATATATATCAATAGCCAAGGCTTCAATCCTTCATCAGTTGTTAAGATTTCTCCAGAATATCAATTATCTTTGTTTTCTGTTTAACTTTCTCTGGAATAAAAGGATGGATCTGTCTAACAATTGCCCGTTGGACACTTGTTAAGATGTAGTTCGGGTGTTAAGTATTTGAAAATGTGAAGCTAATGATGGAAAGTGTATAAATGTAATGGTTTATTTTTTTTGGATATAATTGGTTTCACTCATTAAGAAACTGTTTGAATTAAGTTGTTGGAGTTTTTAATAGCTTACATTTTACTATTTTTTGTGTGACATGTTGTATAAACTGTTTGATGATTAGCTTCTAGACTGAAAGTGTTTGACTTGATAGTAACTTGACTTCGTTAGACCAAGGAATCTGTTGCTGGTTTTTCTTTTAGCATTCCTTGGATCCAAATTGATGTTTTAGTTTTTAAAACCTATGCCAAGTGAAGGAGTTACAAGGCTAAAAACACAATGCTATGAGATTTCCGTGAAGAGTTTCAAGTGTACAAGGCTACATGGCTATAACTAACAGTGATTTCCTTATTCTCCTACTCAATGTGTTGACAGATGCTTAGGATGTCATGCTAAAACATGATTGCTTATGACATTATACTTGAATTTGTTGCTTAATTTTTTCAGGGAGCATCTGATGCCCTGAACCTACCTATGGCTTTTATTAGTGTCATTTTGCTTCCAATAGTTGGGAATGCTGCAGAACATGCAAGTGCTATCATGTTTGCAATGAAAGATAAGCTTGTGAGTTTTGAAAAATTTTCTTGACTAGATCTTAATTTGTTGCAATGCATGTCAATTTAGAATCTGTTTTTGCAGGACATTACACTTGGAGTTGCCATTGGATCTTCTACTCAGATATCAATGTTTGTGGTAAGACCTGTATATCCAGTTAATTGAACCCGAATACCTTGACATTTGTTGGGACTTCAGAACCTTATTGAACTTCTTTTTAATCAAATGTGATATTTTGCCAAGAAAGGGAGGACAAAAAGAAAATCTGCCACCTTTTCTTGCCACGACCTCCTTGGATACAAAAGTGATGCCATACCTGGAAAATTTTTGTTACTAAAATGGATATTCTTATTTAATTGCCGTAGCTAGCCTATAAAATCATTGTAGCATATTAATCTTATACTGCTGATAAATGCAGATTCCATTTTGTGTTGTTGTTGGTTGGTTTATGGGGCAACGGATGGACTTGAATTTCCAACTGTTTGAAACTGCCACACTCTTCATTACCGTGTTAGTGGTGGCATTTATGTTGCAGGTTTGCATATATTATTCTTTTGCAATCTCCATATTTCCTGATTGTTATCTCAATGTGATTGGGGAATCTAAAACATAAACTCTGCTAGACGTTTTTTCTTGCTGAAACATGTACAAAGTTAGATTGAATTGACTTGGACAAAAGCTATGGGGTATAACAGTGAAATGGTATAATGGTTCAGAAATGTCTTTTCTGTCTATTATCATCAGTGGCAATTATGTGTATCAGCGGTTAATAAGAAAATCACTTTAGTGGGACAGTAACGCTCCCTGATGGAAAGTAGTTTTTAGGACCACTTGATAACGTTTCTCTGGTAATTGCAGGAAGGGACATCAAACTATTTTAAAGGATTGATGCTTATTCTATGCTACCTCATTGTTGCTGCGAGTTTCTTTGTACATGTTGATCCCTCAAATGGTAAGTCACGGATGCTTAATTTTGAGACAGTAATAGCATCTAGACACTGGTAATATTTATCTCTGTGTTTTTTACAAAGCAAAAGCCGTGTTAACAGTGGACAAGGCAAATTTAGGGACTAAAGCAAGAGATGAGGTTTACTAATAACATCCTCTGGCCCGCCCAATAAGTTGTGGATTCCTGCACATAGGCGCAAAACTATGTTGAAGGCTATCAAGAAATTGCAACATGCTTTGGTAGTTGGCTTAGTGTTTCATTTACTCTTGCCTTCTTGGTCATTATAGGTCGTCGCCAACATTTTTAGACTTGCCAAAGCTAAAAACGTGTTAGGATGAAACTGCAGAATCACTGGGCTTAGCATGGAATTTTGTAATAATTTCTGCTTGTGCATCTTGTTGCAGATGACAATTAAATAGGTAGCTAGGAAGGGTACGACGCCTCAGGAAACAATATTGGTTCCTGGTTTTGGGAAAGCATCATGGTCATTGGTCAGTCCATCGGGCTGTTTTATGGCACGGGATATAGATTTTGCATATTCACTCGTACATGCATGCAGCTTCACGCTTCCAAAAGAGCAGTCGGCTCGGTGCGCCTGGAAAAAAAGGAGTGGTAAATAGTCAATTCTTGTATTTTCTGGCTTTGATTGTAATGAGAGATTAGAATTCTTTTCAACCAGCATTAGATGAAGCTGGTTTTTTTTGTTTTTTGGGCTGAGAAGAAAAGAAATCCCTTTTCAGTTGACAAAGTTTAGGTGTTCCAAATCAAGAAGTGGAAGCTTTGCTGCTGTTCTTATTTTGGAAGGCCAATTCATTCATATGCTGTAAAATAAATTGTGCTGTATGGACCAAAAATGACTACTGTTTGGTCAAATACAACGCCTAATTTCGTGCTGTTTTCTTAGTTTCTACCACCATCATTTCGGGCGCTTGGGGTCACATTAATGAGTGCTTGGTCCAATATTTTCCAAGTTCCCCCGGCTGAGCGGGAAGAGATGCTGTACTTTACTGATCCCGCTTTTTCTGTTCTATTGTTATCCGCTTTTGTGTTTTCTTCATTCGTACGCTTAAACCTCACCTGATTACCACGTGAACGTACGCGTTTATATTTTTACTGCACCTCTTTATTTAGATTATTTTCTCGATTCAATTTTTGCTCTTTTAAAAAAGATTGAAACTATTAAGGAGTGGCTAGTGGTTAGCGATTAGCCAAATCCTTTAATTCTTCTCCAAAGGGGTGGGCGTAATGCTATGCTTGCGCCCCTTTTGTGGAATTTACATGTGCATGTCGCCGGAAGATGTCCTAATGAGACTTTGTATTGTACATATTTACTCTGTGTCTTGGCACCGTCGCTCCTACATTTGTTCACCAAAACCATTTAAATATTCCTTTTGGAGAATAGGCTTCCTCTTCCTTCCTGTAAAATAATAGGATAGATTAAGTCATACAAATGTTATCGTTCGTTGCCCAAAAAAAAAAAAAAAAAAGAATAGACTGGCTGCTGTGTGTGTCTTTAATCCGTGCAGCCAGGCAGAAGCTGATAAACTAATAGAACGATTTTACCATAATTGTAAGGCTTTGTCGTAGGACTCAGTTTCACGACGACCTGATTTGTAAATTTAATGATTTGTAAATTTTTTTTTTTAAAAAAGAAGAATTTCTTTTGAAACCAGAGTGTTTTCTTTTTATTTTTCCATCTAAATTTACAGTTTCATAAAAGGGATTTCCATCTAAAAAATTTTTCCCCAAAATGTTCCATGACAAAATATTCCACATTATTTCTTGGTGGGGAATGCATTTCTACAACGTAGACCTGAGCAATATTGGTCGAGTTGAGGTCATCCAGACATGACCTGACGAGGATCTTGCCTTGAGAAACTCTCTGTCCTCTTACTTGCTGTCCACATGCGGTTTACAATCAATTATATACTTGAACAAAACGTCAAATGGGTTCGGAAGAAATAGGGGGTTTGTCAGACAACATCTGATCTGACCAGACCGGGTTGGGGGACTTGGATGTCATGAACAAAGTACCAAGTGATTAATTTTTTTGTGTTGGGTGTAGGATGGTGGAACCGTGGAGGTGAAGGGACGAAATGATCCCTCCCTCTGTTTCTTGAGTTCAAACAACAACAACATTTTTGGACGGAAGAGCCAAATTCATACGCATCAACTTGCGTTGTTCAGGGATTTAAATATTACACAAAATAAATGAGGGGCATAAAACCAACAATTTGAGAACGGGCGGGCCATTTACTCCTTGCAGGACAATGACTTGGCTGCCTCCTCCTCATTCATCAGATAATATATGTTTTCTTTTCTCAGTTTTCTGGACAATGACTTGCAAACCCAAATGCTGCCGAGTAAAGTAATATACGTCGTCAAATAAGTTCTTGGAAAATTTGACGTATCATACAACAGAATGGACCGAAAAGGTTTGTGGCCGCCCCAGATGAGAATGAGGTACTTACTAACTACAGCTTAATTTTGCATCCCGTAAAAAGAAAAGCTGAAGAGAGCTTTTCTTTTTCCTGGTTGGTCAACGGCTGCAAGTTTGATTGAAGTCCTGCGATACGTTTGGACTCGGGGAATAAATTTAGGTACAGAGAGAAGAAGAAGAAGAGAAGACCAAAATATTCTATTTGTAGCTGTACTACAATTGACATGACATGTGCCCCTGGGTACCATTTTACACTTTTACCCATCATCAGCCAAATGTCAACCTCCTTCTCGTCCTCGACCAGACAACATCGCCCATCCCCCGCAGGCAATATACCACTAAACAGGAGTAAAATACTGCTACTACTACTAGTAAAATACCACTAGTACTCCTCATCATCTCTCCTGATCTGTGATCCCAAGAGTCATTCGGCAGCTTTGAGCATATAAAAACCAGCAAAGGAGTCACACACACACCCCTCCCCTCTCCTTTTTCCCAAGGTGGTGGTGGGGGGGAATCAAGATTCAAGACTAGTAGATTGCAAAAATGATTATGTCAAATATTGCGATGACATCCGAGCGCAACCCGTGGTTAAAGTTTTTAATCAAACGACAACAAGATTACTACTTAGTTTTATCTCTAGGTAGAAGGATGAATATAAATATACTAGCAACAACAAGTTGATTGATCAACTTGGTGGGAGCATAAGAATCCAGTTCAGTGCGACTTGAAAGAAGGTTTAGTTTAATACAAGTAGTGCAGAGCCCACTATAATATGTCCTTATCCGGGCAAAGCAAGTTCCAGATACGCACGCAGACGGAGCCTCTCTCTACGCTATTTATCTCTCCCATCCCAGGTTTCAAGTTTCAACACAACATTAGCATCCTACACGCTTTTACCTCATTCCTCCATCTTCCGTCCTATACAAATATCATAATATACAGAAAGTCCACCACCTAGCCAGCCGTCCCAAAAGTAAACGCTTTTTAAGAATTCAGACCACAGCTTTTTAATATTGCTCCGTGTCAACATCAACCACTATATCCTCTCTCTCTCTCTCTCTCTCCCTCATGGGGGCTATGACTAAAGTCTGCACAAACTAAAGATGGAAGGGTTAGAATACCCCCATGATTGATTAAAACAGAGTAGTATCTTTTGGCATCTTCGACTGTCTTCTTCTTCTAATAATAATATGATCAAATATGATAAGGAAACCTGCAGGCAATCTGGGCTGACTTCTCCTCCTCCTCCTCCTCATCATCATCGCCATCACAGGGCAGCCATGCTCTTGTCCTCCTCTGTCCCTTCTTCCTCTCCTTCGTCTCACCTTACCACAGTCAATCCCTTTGGCTCCCTCTTTTCGGATGTGCTGCTGTCTCTACTTGTCATAACCCTCTCTTGCTTTGCGACTGCCACCCATGCCTCCTGCAATCGCCTGGATCGTGACTCTTTATTATCCTTTTCCACCAACATAGCCAGCCCCTCATCTCCTTTGAATTGGACTATCTCGGTTGATTGCTGCATCTGGGAAGGCGTTCTTTGTGACAAAAATGGTAGAGTCGCCAGTTTAAGGCTGCCATCAAGAGGGCTTGTCGGAACCATCTCTCCTTCACTGGCCAACCTCAGCAGTCTTTCTCAACTAAACCTCTCACGCAACTTCCTTTCTGGTCCTCTCCCAGATGGATTCTTCATGTCCCTCAATCACCTGCAGACGATTGATTTGAGCTACAACCGACTCTCCGGACAATTACCGCCTTCCGATAAGTTTCCAACAACAATCCTGCAAGTGGACTTCTCCAGCAACAAATTTAATGGAACCGTCCAATTTACATTTCTCCAGGAAGCAATAAACTTGGCAAGTTTCAATATCAGCAACAACAGCTTTTTTGGGTCCATTCCTTCATTCATCTGCAGCATTTCACCCTCCATTAGACTCCTTGATTGCTCTTTCAATCATTTCAGTGGCTCGATTCCCCAAGATGTTAAATCTTGTTCGAATTTGGAGATTCTACGGGCAGGTTTCAATTCTCTCTCAGGTCCTCTTCCTCATGCTATTTATAGCGTGTTGACTCTGCAAGAGATATCTTTACCTGGAAACAAACTGAATGGATCAATTAACCAAGATATTGCCGGACTCAACAAGCTCAGGATTTTTGAACTCTATGCTAACGAGATTACAGGTACAATCCCTCCAGAAATAGGAATGCTCTCCGACCTGGAAAATCTACTCCTTCACATAAACAAACTTAATGGTACTCTGCCACCATCTGTCACAAATTGCACAAGACTCAAACTGCTCAACCTAAGAGTCAACTTACTTGTTGGTGATCTTTCCAAATTTGATTTCTCCAAACTCACCCAACTTGTCACGATTGACTTGGGGAATAATTTTTTCTATGGTAGCCTGCCGGTAAGCCTTTTTTCGTGCAGATCATTGACAGCAGTTCGCCTGGCCACTAATCACCTGACCGGAGAGATCCCACCCCAGATACATGCACTACAATCTCTGTCTTTTCTCTCAATTTCCAATAACACACTAACCAATGTCACAAGTGCAATCAGAATTTTGACAGGTTGCAAGAATCTCAGTACACTGATTCTGTCAAAGAATTTTATAATGAACCGTTGCCAGGTGATGACGGTTTAGTTGATTCTGAAGGATTTCAGAATCTCCAGATCCTTGGTTTAGGTGGTTGCCAATTCTCTGGTCAAGTTCCCAGTTGGCTGACTAAGCTGCAAAAGCTAGAGGTCCTCGACTTGTCAGTTAATAACCTCACAGGCTTAGTTCCAAATTGGCTTGGAAATCTGCCAGACCTTTTTTACTTAGATTTATCTCAGAACCTCCTCTCAGGAAACTTCCCTGTAGAACTTACTGGACTCCCAAGACTAATGAGGCAGCAGGGTGCTGATCAAGTGGATCAGAGTTACTTAGAGTTGCCAGTCTTTGTTCAGCCTGAGAATGTCTCCAGCTTACAGTACTATCGGGTGTCTAACCTCCCCCCTGCTATATACCTGAATGGGAATAACCTCAGGGGCAACATACCCATTGAGATTGGCCAATTGAAGCGCATTCATGTCCTGGATCTCAGTCACAACAATTTTTCAGGCAGCATTCCCAACACGATATCTTATCTTACTAACTTGGAAAAGTTGGTCCTTTCTGAAAACCATTTTTCTGGTGAAATTCCAGCTTCACTCGGGAACCTCCATTTTCTGTCTTCTTTCAGCGTTGCAAACAACAATCTTCAAGGCGCAATACCCGCAGGAGGCCAGTTTGATACCTTCCCCAATGCCAGCTTCGAAGGAAATTCAGGGTTGTGTGGCCGATTTCTACGCCCTTGTAGCAATCAATCACCAACTACAAACCCCTCAGCAACAAGAAAAAGCCCAAAGAGGAAAATAATTATTGGACTCATACTTGGAATCTGTTTTGGCATTGGATTCACTGTTTCTGTAGTGGCATTTTGGATATTTTCCAAGAGAAGGATCCTTCCTAAAGGCGATGCTGAAAAAACTGATCTGGATACACTTTCCTACAACTCTAATTCTGGACTGTCCAATGAGTTTGGAAGAGACACCAGCATAGTTGTCTTGTTTCCTGATAACACAAAGGATGTTAAGGATCTCACAGTATCAGAGTTACTGAAAGCCACAGACAACTTCAACCAAGCCAAACATTGTTGGCTGTGGGGGTTTTGGTTTGGTTTACAAAGCAACTTTGACAAATGGCACACAGCTGGCTATCAAGAAGCTTTCAGGAGATACAGGTCTGATGGAAAGGGAATTCAAAGCAGAGGTGGAAGCATTATCAACAGCCCAGCACGAGAACCTAGTTGCTTTGCAAGGTTACTGTGTGCACAATGGGTTTAGATTACTGATATATTCGTATATGGAGAATGGTAGTCTAGACTACTGGTTACATGAGAAGCCCGATGGAGCGGCCCAACTTGATTGGCCAACCCGACTAAAAATTGCCCAGGGTGCAAGTTGTGGCTTGGCATACATGCACCAGATATGTGAGCCACATATTGTGCATCGCGACATAAAATCCAGTAACATCCTGCTGGATGAGAATTTTAAAGCACATGTGGCAGATTTTGGATTGTCTAGATTGATTCTTCCCTACCGAACACACGTAACCACTGAACTGGTAGGCACCCTAGGTTACATCCCACCAGAGTATAGTCAATCATGGATGGCCACATTGAGAGGGGATGTTTACAGTTTTGGAGTTGTCATACTTGAATTACTGACGAGCAAGAGGCCTATGGAGATATTCAAGCCTAAAGTGTCAAGAGAATTGGTTGGATGGGTGCAGCAAATGAGAAATGATGGGAAACAAGATGAAATCTTTGATCCAGTACTGCGCGGCAAGGGCTTTGAAGAAGATATGCTGCAAGTGCTTGATGTTGCCTGCATGTGTGTCAACCAAAATCCATTCAAGCGGCCAACCATTGCAGAAGTAGTTGACTGGCTCCATGACATAGGGTCCAAGAGACAGGCACCAAAAGAAGGGCAATTGTATAAATGAATAGAGAAACTCCAGAATTTGTTGTTAATATAAAACGTCAATGGCAGTATTCCCCCCCCCCCCCCCCTTTTTTTTTTACCCCCTTCTGAAACGAGAAAAATATACGTAATGTTCAAGTGGAGGATTGTATAAAGCTAAATGTTGCTACCAGTTAGTCAAGCATACACTTCTAATATTGTCAACTAGAAGAAATTGATCGCTGTAGTTTCATACAGGAGTGTCTTCTTGAAGTCTTAAAGGACATATGAGTTCCTCTCTTTAACTATGGTTTTGGCGAGTAATGACGAAAATGAGTAAGGTTTATTATGGTTTGGCCTTGAATTGATTATCCAGATTCTCGCATTTAAGCTAACAAGCAAAAGAACAACAGCCGCAACCTTCTGCTGCTCCAACGAAAAATCAAGAGCTAATTGTCGACTGTATAAAAGTTTGTGAAGCAGCAGGGGCCGGGACAAGTAGAATGTGGTTGAAAGGGTTTTGATGATTTAGCACGAGGTATAGACTCTCAAAATTTTTTTAAAAAAAAAAACCAGAAAAATGTTAAGATAGACAAAGCACCATAATTAACCAGAAAGGAAAAAAAAATAGGTCTATTTGTTGGTGTGTGTGAATTGACAGGGAAGAAAGTAAAGAAAAAGACTCATCTCATTCTCATTCCGTATTCGTACTTGTTAAAATGCTGCTGCATTTTGGTTTGGGCATTTTCACCGGTACCCTGGCGGCCTATGGCGGCGGATTTCAATCCACAAACAGCTGCTCATCCGACCCAGTAACTATTACTAAGTAATACTGCTAACAAATGCCTGCGGCTTGAGGTGGCGGCGGCGCTAACTCCTCCGTTTTTCTCCCGATTTATGGCGCCAATCCTACAGTATGAGAAAGTTGAAACCTTGCCCAAGGCCTCGTTTGGACGGAAATACTTGGAAAGAAAATACTGACACAGTTACCAACTTTTAATTGGAGGGGAAATAAACGGTTAAAATGCTTTTTTTATTTTCAAATGTTAAAGAGATTGAGGAGGAAAAAAGAAAAAACCAAGGGAAACCAACCATTTTGGGAGTCTTCGTCAATTTAGTCCTTTATCTATTAAATTTATCAATTTATTCTCTCATCTTCATGAAATTAAAAAAAAAATCTCTAATAGAAAATTAAATAATTCTATTGAAATTGATCAGCAGATGGGCATTTGAAAATGACCATTTTAGTCTCGAATCTTCAAGTCCCTTCAATTTGGTCCCCTCATATATCATTGTCTATTAATTTATATATCATTACCTATTGATTTTATTTTGTGGATTTTGAGGATTTAAATTGATAGATGGTGAGATATAAGGAGCCAACCTCGATGGCAAAGGGATGAGTTGGTCATTTTAAAAGGTTCACATGCCCAATGACCAATTTTGTTAGAATTTTCTAATTTTTCATTACAGGTCCTAGATTGACTTTATTTTATAAAGGTGATGAAATAAATTGGTAAGATTGATAAATAATAAATTGGTAGGATTGATTGATAGGGAACTAAATTGGCTAAAATTCCAAACACGGGGTGCCCAAAATGATCATTTTCTCAAAGAAACATGGCATAGAAAAAAATAACAATCAAAGGTTTCGCGATGCCAAGTTAGCAAGAAATATGCTTTGAGTAACAAGCGTCAAGTAGTAGTGTAATATGCAATCAGTAGTATTAACCATATTCCACTTATTTCCTCAATTCCCATTCAAGTTTGATCTTCTTTTAAAGTTTTAGTGCATCGGGGTTTTTTTTTTTTCACTGGTTCCCTTTTATTCCTTTTATTTTATTCTGAAAATATGTTATTAATAAATTTTTTTTACAGTCCTAAAGGCAACTAAATTCACACAGTAGTTGTAAAGAGATATGGTGGGTTAAGTGATTAAGAAGGAAGGGAGTGTAAGTGAGAGATTCCGAATTCGAGACCTCTTACTTATACTTTTAAAAAAAAAGAAGAAAGAAAATCCAACAATAGCTAGAGAAAATTGAATTGGGTTAGATTAGGTAGTCAATGAGAAATCTCAAGTTTGAGACCCCACATACACTATAAAACAAGTTGGGAGTGATAGAGTGTGAAAAATTGTAAATAAGAGATTTGAATTCAAGACATTCAACTTATCAAAAGTAAAAAAAATATATATATATATCCAACATTAGTTTTTTTTCCCACAACAAATAATAACAAACCGAAATCCTTTATGATGAAACCCATGTCGTCTCTTTCCAATTTTTTATACTAAATGTGTGAAATTATTCTACTGTAGAAAAAAAATGGTGTTCGAAAGGTTACTGTCGGTATTCCATTTCTTTTGCACAATGCACTACTTGATTAAAAGAGACAACAAGGTGGAATAACTCTTTGCAGAGTCACAGGAATTGATCGAACTCAAACACCGGAGTACCGTTGGAATCTTTTAAATCTACTGTCAATAATAACAAGTGACTGAACAAAAACTAGTATAATTTTACATGGATCGAAATTTACTCTACTGCAACAAAATATTCACTCTTGCAAAAAAAAAAAAAAGAAAAGGGCAAACCTTCTCTTCAAGCTGTAAGTGTCTGTGGAAGCAACCATATATAACCGAGGTAAAATTTGTGAACAATTCCACTCTTGAAGGGCTCATGCATTTTAATACGTTACCCAGTATTAGAGGTCTAGACAATATGTTGTAATTGCATTCAAACTTGCATGATCCAAGTTTCAAGCTTGCTTAATCATTTCGATGAGTTTGAAATTTCATTCAAATTCAGTTTGTTTATTTTTCAAGCAAAAGTAAAATTAATGTGTATCAAACCGATTCCTTAGATATAAATTTCAAGTTTTAATACTTAAGTTTGAATCAAGTAGGAAATGTTAATAGTAGTATACATTAAGGGTACGGCTGTGTTTGGCAGCTAGGTTTCAAGACAAGTAATGGATTTCAATTTCAGCCATACTCATACGAGTATTATGTTTGTTTAATATTTTGCTATTACTAAAAATCTATCTATCATTGCTAAGTTATTTTTATCACCCTCGTATTATTTATTATTCCTTAATTTATTTATCATACACACAACGAGAGTGATTATGCAATATGAACGGAACGGCTGTTGTGTTACACTTAATTTAAGTACTTGATGAATCCACCCAGGTTGGACTTTGGAGGAGGAAGCAGTCCAACTTCTCGAGCAGCCGAGACATTGAAGATGTTTTTTTATCAGTCGAGCATTTTAAATGCTACTAGCAGTAGTAGTTTCGTATGGTTTTCGTTTTTGGTGCGTTAAATGGGAAGGGGGTAAAAGTTGGGAGTAATACGAAGTCAAACAACAACCCAACAAATAAATAACTAATATGGAAGGCAAAATGGAATATTTGTGCCTTTCTTTGGAAGGGAAAAAAAAAAAAAAAGGGTAAAAGGGATACAAAAAAGAAAAGGAATAGTGTAATGCTTCTTCTTCTTCCAAGTTCCAAGTTCCAAGTAGCATCAGCAGCGGAGTTAAACTACGAAGTTCGAGTGGGAGTGAGCAAAAGATCGTCGGGGAAATGGGAAGGGAGAGGAGGTTGACGGTGTTTTTGGGCATAATTTGGGCTCTGACCATTCTGTATGGTGAGATGTTTGCATATTGGGTGCCCTCTCTTTGGACTTGTTCTTGGCCTCATCATCTTCGCCACTCCTCCTCCTCCTCGGTAATTAGTAATAACCTCACCCACCCAAGATAAAGAAAATTACTTCTTGTAACGTTAAACTCATTTAACTTAGCTCAGAAAAATGATGACCCACAAGTTATTTCTAGTGGCTGTTTTCGGGTTTTACTTATCTGTTGGATCTTCTGTTGCACCTATTGATAAAAAGAAAAAAAAAAATCGAAGTTCTCACTTGCCTTGATTCGTTTTCTCTCTTCTTTAATTTGGTTAATATGCACTTCGTTTGTTAATCTGATGGTACTTTTTAGTTTATTTCATCTCTTTCTTTCCATTTCTGATGCGGCTCTTTTTTTGCTAGGGATATTGCCCAAATTACTTTATGGATTAATGACATTGAATCTAAGCGGCATATAAGATGCACAAAAAAAAAAAGGATAGAATTTTGATTTCATAGGTGCCGCCTAGAAATATGTGTAAGTTGCACTACGGGTCATCATCTTTTCGACCAAGGAAGGGAGCGGAAATGCTGAATCAATTACCAAAATCTGACTCGTACAACTAACTCGATTGATGCATCCGAACATTTCATTAGGTTTAGCATTATTAAGAGGAGGAGGATACAGGTTGATAAAAACATTCCCGGTTAGGATCTTCCTGGTTACCATCATTTCCTGCAATTAGCTAAGTATTTCTTTAGTCATTACTGCATGCTCTGAATCATTGTCACTCTTTTAGGCAATGCAAAAAGGCGGAAACATTTTAACACAAGGTCACTCCCCTTGTTGTGCATTGATGATTTACACAAAAGCAGTACATTGTGGTAGTTGTTGCAAGCTCGTAAAGACTCATTAGCGCAAAAAAGTTTGTTTTTTAATTGTTAAATTTACAAAAATTTCTCGTTTCTTCATATCTGTTATGCTTCAGTATTTTTGCAACCAAATACATGCAGATTATTGAAGCCCAAACTTTTTTTTTGGGTGGCGTCTGTCTCTCTGCCTGATTGTAGGTGAAGAGACTCAATGATTCTGGTGATTATGTCAAAATTGCCGTTCTGGCTGATCCTCAGGTAAATCTCCTCGGAAGTAGTTCCATATCTGTGTCCAAACATAAATACAGATGTATGAAGATACATG
Source organism: Coffea humblotiana (assembly GCA_023065735.1). Taxonomy (NCBI): domain Eukaryota; kingdom Viridiplantae; phylum Streptophyta; class Magnoliopsida; order Gentianales; family Rubiaceae; genus Coffea; species Coffea humblotiana. Next base: position 366,591 of record CM041211.1, read on the forward strand.
CCTTGGTGAGCTATTTCAATGATTCTGCAAAGCAACTGCCAATTGAGTACTTATTTTCAACAGCTCATGGATAGGACCTCCCTTCATCTTTCCCCAAAGTCACTGGCTCTCGAGATTGCTCAGTCTACACAGACTTGTTTCATGCGCAGGGCATTCCTGTTGTCTGTCTTACGTTTCAAACCTGATGTGCTTCTCTTTCTTGGTGATTACTTTGATGGAGGCCCTATTCTGTCTGACAATGAGTAAGCCATTTAATTTTATAGGTTTTGTATGAAAGTTTACACAGGCATTTATGTGGTTGAATCTCTATTAAATGTGAAAATGCAGCTAGACTGTTGCAGCACACTCAATTTTGATACTGTTTATCTGAACTTTGTCTTCACAACGACGCATCCCATTGTTGAACAGATGGCAGGAATCCTTGAGCCGCCTTAAACATATCTTTGATCTGAATGTGCTCCAGAAAACTAAAAATATGAAAGTGTATTTCCTATCCGGAAATCATGACATTGGATATGAGGCTCTTTACTCCAAAACGCCAGAGGTATGTTAATGCATTATTCTCTAAATCTCATACTACTTGTCAAAATAAATCATTTTCCTTTTCCAGGTCGCTGGATTAAATTTAGATGTTTAACTTGTTCTGGTGATATTATCTGATGCTACTTTCTTGGTAACGAGTCATCACAAGACAATTCGAGCTCAGAACCCTAATAGCTCGTCCATGAATGTTCATCTACACAGGCATATAAGAATTTGTTTTATTTATCTGTGTCAGTTTCTTCTTGAAGCAGTATCCATCAATGGGGTTTTCTGAACAAGTACTGATTAATCACTAATAATGCAATTTCTGACACTTCAATGCAACCCTCCCTCTGATCATCTCTCTGGCTTGTTATCTCTGCATCTACTTGTCTGCAGGTTATCAGGCGTTATGAGGAAGAATTTGGAGCACGAAACTATAAGTTTACACTTGGAAAAGTGGATTTTATTGCTATTGACTCACAGACATTAGATGGTAAAAGCCAGTGAACACGTATCTCCATATCATCTGTAATAGTATAGTATCACTTTACTGCAAAAATTTCTGGAACTCTAATAGGTGCCCAGATTATAATTTGGAGATATCCAAAAGGTAGATAATTTACTGTATTTCATAGTGATTGCCGTGATCTCCTTGGACAACTAGTTAATCATTTTTCCTTGTATATTCATTGTTTGCCGGGCAAATCAAGGTGCAATTTTATGTTTTATGCAGTCCAAGTTTACATGAAAACTACGAGGATAAAACAACTTTCTTGTCTCATTAATTTGTTACTTTCCCCCCTTCATCTGTTTGACATGAAGGTGGCTGGTTTCTTTAAACTTCCTAGATATCTGTGCACTTCTTGTATTTCTGCTGGTAATAACAAATGTAGTGTGTGTGATTCCGGTGTATTACAGATGATATCTCTGACTAACTGAAGCTTATAACTTGGACTTTATACTCTGAAGTGTGTGTATTTGTACTGCTTATGACGACCTAGTCTTGTTGATAAAAGTAAAAAATCCTTTTCTACTAACTAATTAAGACTTGGTTGACATGTTAGACCTTAAGTTGCAAGTAGATTGATGCTGTGACTTGCTGGACCACATAAGGATCTCTATGGTTGCTAGAATAATGGTATCTTTTCTTGGTCAATCAAATTCAGTAGGACTGCTTTCCTAAGTTAGCTTTGTTTTGCATCTCTTTATGCAATCATGTGACTTTGCTGAACTACACAAGGATATCTGCAGTAGCTTCCTTCTCATTTGTATATTAGAATTATTTTCTTTGCTTAATCATCTATAGATAAATTTACCTTGTAAGTTGGCGATACTAAGAGTTGATGGCAAGATTTTCGTCCACAGGGAATTCACAGGGAAATGTAACCTCTGCCACCTGGAATTTTATTGCAAATGTCTCTCAGGGTAATTGGCAGCGACTTCTAAGAAATCTATCATGTTAGATAATTACAATACGGTATGAAGTCCATGACATGCTTTATGCATCCAGATTCCAGTTCAACGACAAGGGTTCTATTGACTCATATCCCATTGTACCGGCCAGATTGGACTCCATGCGGTCCATATCGTTCTTCACCCATTATCAATCAGGTTAATATTTTTCTCTCTGCATTGAGTTAAATGGCAATCTTAGGAACATGTTGGTGCAAGTTATCACCTTGCATACATTTTGTTTAGCTAAAAATTACTATCTCTTACTCTGTTCCAGAGGATTTTGCGTGCCCCTGAAAATCAACAAATATTGTAAGCATCTTATTGTATTCTGCTTCTTTGACTGTATGTGGTGGATTACAGTCCTTCATGGAATGGATGTTGGGGTATGACATGATACTTTTCCTCTGATCTATTAATACAGGTATCAAAATTATGTCACTGAGAAATCGACAAATAACTTGCTGAACGTGATTAGCCCAGTATGTAAACTCTTCCCTCCTTAATGATCTATCAGAGCTTTGGAAAATCAGACTTCGAAAAAACTAAGCTACTTGAGGGATTCATTCTTGGCGGTACTAATCTGCGTTTGTAAACTTCAGGCACTAATCCTTTCAGGGCATGATCATGATCAGTGCAAAGTAACCCACATCGCTAAGCACGGTCCCGTGGAGGAGGTAAGCACTGCATTAATTTGGCAAGATATACTTCCAGTAACAGTGCAACTTTTGATTATTCACATCATGCAGCATACTATAGGGACTATCAGCTGGCAGCAGGGAAACTTGTTCCCTTCTTTTATGCTGTTATCTGCTAGTAATCTCAGCTCTCCAGATGGTTTGGCTCTAGAAGATGTTGTATACGCCCATCTCTGCTTTCTACCTGTTCAAACATACATATACATATGGTAATTCATAGTTGGTTAATACTGCTGCCGTTGGCGTGTAAGTTTTTGTTGGCTTCATTCTGAAACATCATCTGATGAGAATTTCAGGTATATGGTCCTGTTCATCATGACCCTTCTCATTGTTCTCTTTTGGCCAGCAAAAGAGGAATTATTCTCCCATTATATTGGCAATTTCAAGCTGTGCTTCAGGAGTCTGTTCGATGGTAGTGTGTTTGGTAGGGTAATAAAAGAGAAAAATGAAGATGAGAACTTTGAGTACGAGATGATGTGGGATGCCGAAGGATCAATGCACCTTATCAAGAAAGCGTCAAAGTCCCCTCCTAAAAGTTCGGGTGACAACGCTTCGGTGGAAAGGTATGGTGGGGCCTACTTGAGGTGCTGCGTATTGTTAGTCTATTTCTTACTGTGGGATTATGTTTTGTTATGTTTGCATTCAGCATCTATTATATCTATGCCGGAGCTTCTTTTAGAAACTACAAACTGGCCTATATAAAATTTAGACTTTTTAGTATTGCCCGCTCTTGCACTCTAGGGAATTTTGCAAATATTTCATCTAACCCCATTATTTGCCACCCAAAATAAATTTTAACAGCTGCCCCCCTCCCTCCCCTCCCCCCAAAAAAAAAAAATTTTTTTTTTCAGCTGAACTTATAGTAAAATGTACTGGATAATGCTATTTCATTTTCTGTACTTGACATTGAACTTTTCTTGTATGTTCACCAAATTATGATCGAACCAAACGTTCTTTCATTTTCTTGTCCTTAAAAAAACTTGTACTACTTTCTGGTTGGTTGATAGTTTGGAATTTGTGTTGGCAAGTTGTCTCATTTTCTCCATCAAATAGTAGTAGTTCAGGATTCTGCAACTTACTGCAACTGTACTTTGGAATTTGGTTGGTGGCGCCAGGGGCAATGCTGTTATGCGGGCGAAAAGACAGACTGAACAGGAAGTACAGGTCGCCGTGGCTTGTGATGGGAATGTGGAATTTGACGCGAGGACACCAGGACCGGCTCGAATGAAAACATCCATGACAAAATTAGTGATACGGAGATTATTGCGAGGCATCCGCGTGCTCAGCTTTGTTGCTGCAATCAATGTTCCTCTCTACATGATGCTGCTATTCAAAGATTGGGTGGATAAATGATACTACTACTACTACTTACAAATACAAGCACTACTTACTACTACTAAGTATGACAAAATGATTTCGGATTCTTGCACATTTGACACATATTGCATCTTCAACATTTCTGGTTTCCAAAAAAATAAAAATAAAAATTTACCCCTCAAAAGCTAATTATCATCAGCTTTCCACTCAAAAGTTTAAGGATCCGTTACAAGTTGGATTGGACTGGCGAGTGATCATCTAAAATCCTCGTTGGCATTACTTACTAGTGCCAGTGCTGCCTCAGTCGTTTAATGTCACGACCAGACTGGCGAACTCAAGAGTTAGATACAAATTGTCATAACTCATAAGAGGTAGCCATAACGTATAAAATGGAATGACTCCATCTCACGCTGTTAATCTCTTGAGTGGAAAGGACAATAAGAACAAAATAGTATCTGACGTTCGACTACTGCGATTAATTTATATGCTCCATACGTCGATGTAAAACGCACAACAGCTATGTAGAAGAAGAAGCATTAATATTGTAAAAAAAAAAATAAAAATTGAGATTCTCATAATTGACGTAGTGGTCCATTGATATTTATTCAAGAACGGCTGCTTCGTACGTAGCAGATTTATTGTAAACTCTTAGTAGTGAAGTACAACATAGTAGTGTGGAAGTCCAGTAAAAGTACGTACATGGTCTTCTACAAGACAGCCACCACGAAGATAGTACCACAACATTCACATCCATCCCTTCTGTGTTTTATTCCACATTTATTGTGCATTAATTAATCACGCTACCATATTTTTGATGATGTCTGCATCGGCCATAACATTAAAACAATACCACTTGAACACAGGGGAGTTACATACATAGATCACTGAAATACATAAATAAGTAGTGGCAGACTTTGCAAGCTTCCATCCATTCCAACTTGGCATGCTTGCCTTGCAGGGATCCCCATATGTTGGCCTTGTCCGTGTCCTGATCATGTCCGGGCTGTCAAAAAAGCACCAGCCTTGATCTCTCATGTGCCCAAAAACCTAACAATGGGCTATCACCATTTAGGTTTAAAAAAAATACAGGATGACACACATGAAGAAGAGGGCTGATGACAACAAACAAGCCAGACCAGCAGCACCCTATGGACAAAGCCAACAACAGGGAAACAAAGTGGCCGGGGGCGGCCGGGAGGACATATAATTTTGCTTCCACACGTTTATAGAACAAATCTTTGCCGACAGGCAATTGATGCCTATCAGAAAAACTTGTTTCCAGGTTAATTAGCTCGGGAACACACTGCTGCTCGTCCTTGGTTCGAAAACAAGACAAAAGCTAAAGAAGAAAGTAAAGAGAATAAGGAAGAAGAGGTTGGTGGTGCATGGTATCTTTATATTTTATACGGAGGATGAGGATGGTTTTGGTAGCTCAATCATCTCCCTGGATATACCAGCAGAGGAGCATGGTGGCACAGCGACGTAAGATGTAAATTCGTGCTCTTTGTTCTTTAACCAAAGAGGCGCACTTTCTTGTGAAGCCACCACTGTTCTTTCTCTTTGAAGAAGTGTAGACTCCACTTCTGTGCTGTTGCTTGAGCTCGGCCATTGCTGATGATGAGTGTTGGTAGGTAACGAATCAGATGATTGTCAGCTTTCTTGCAAGCGAATCACAGGGAAAGGACAAAAGAAAAAAAAAAAAAAGAAAGAAAGAAGGAATGCCAAGGGGAAAAAAAGCCCACGAATTGGAGCTAGACCCTGAAGAGGAGAGTAAGTGGAATCCCTGTATTTATACGAAGAAGGTGTTGAGTAGCTTCTGAAGTGGGGGAGTGAACATGGTCATCTTCGAGAACCGAGGGATTTGCATGGAAAGGTGTAGATCATCAGCGTTGTTTTTCCAACGGGTAAAGGGGCTGTAAACGTGGGGTTGGATTTTTCTGGAATAAATATTCAAGATGATCAGCACGGTACAACGGGGTAGAAGGGATGATTGTTAACACTGGCGTGTATTTGAGTGCACTTGGATTAGAAAAAGGGGTAAAGTAGCCATGAGAAAAGGAGGATTGCTTGATGAGGACAAGGCAAAGTCGGAGATATGGGAACATGGTGTCGGCCAAGTCATAGGTGGCTTATGGGGCAGATTTAATTGGTTCAGAACCGTGGCTCGCAATTCCAGATCTCTTTCCATTCACTTCATTTTGCCAGTATAATTAATATACTCCCGAGTCTTCCTAATTTATACAGCTTCAATGTTGAGCCACAAATTTGTTCCGCCATGCTAGCTGTTTTTCATTCTTCAGCCTCGAGCCGTTGCATTAGTACTGACGGAAGTTACCGGTCTACGGGCATCTTGCATGTACGTACAACTGGAATTGCATCAGCAAATAATTCATTATTCAGCTTCCAACCTGACACTAGATTTAATGCTTCGGTCCTATGATCCTTCGTCTTTTTCTTTTTTTTGGGGGGGGGTGGGGGGGGGGGGGGGTGATCCTTGCTTCTTGTTTCAATAATGTAACATATCCACGTACCACCTATGCGGATGTGGATATTTACATTCACGATTTACACATGTCAGGTCCAAGTCCAACTAACAGATCCTTATAGCGCAGAATTGTTTGCTTATATCTTTCTATTCTATCCCCTCATAATTCTTGGTTGTTGTGGAGAAAAAAATACGGCTAATGATACGTTACTTCCCTTCCCTCTCTGTATTTGTGGTATAGTATCAAGAAATTGGGAGACACGAAATATGGCATGTGGGATGACTTGAGCCAAGAACCAGTTGCATTTCTATGCCGTGGACAGGCATCATATACTAAGCAACTGAAATGCAGATTCCGGCAAATCTTAGCTGCAGTTTCAGTTAATTTAGATATGAGTAGGACTTTGTTGAAGTTCGCAAGATTTCGAGATTGGGCAAATTTTGGCATGTGGCTATAGAGATTTGGTGATCCTTATTTCTTATCTTTGTCTGATGAAGCCATCTGTCACGTTCTGGGCAGGTCTTAGGACAACCTCAATCTTCATAGATTCACTTGTTCAAAATTAATCAAGGGACATATATATATATATGGCTCATCTCTCATGATTAATTTAGGTTACAGCTGTAAGCTAATCATCACCGTTACATTTTTAATTGGCAGTTCGATCTAGCACAGGCTAACAAATCAAAATACTAATAATGAAAAAGTGGACGTCCAATCCTTTCGACTAAGAAATGTTAAGCAAGCATTTCTTGGTTTTTCGAATTGACATAAATCAATGGAGGATGGTTTAGCATTTCTTGGAAGATAGACTATAGTTTTACTTGCTTTCCGGACAAGGGGCACAAACGGTTGCAGGTGCAACCGTTTTTGCCGGTTTTGGTCATTTTCAACTGTGCGTAACTTTGGTTGCACACGGCGTAACTTTATTTGCACAACGTATAACTTTAGTACAAAATTTTGCGGGTCCCACGTACGGTGTGAAAATCGATGTACACCTTGTGATCTGGACCGCACATTTTTTTTTTGGCCAAAATCTGACTGTGAACAGTTCAAGAGCGGTCATTCTTCTGATGACCGCTCCTGCCCTCATCCTTGCTTTCCTCCCTCTGTCTCCAAATTCCACCAACCAATGATCAATAACTTGCAGGTTGCCATAAATGTACGGGTACAGTGAATCCCTGCAATAACAGTGGCAAGGCGGAGCAAGTTGAGTCATCTCCTTAGCCTCGTTAGTTTGTAATTAATAATTGACAAGGATACGTTGTACTGGTAGAACACAAAAATTCGTGAAAAAAACTGATTTTTCTTGCCTGTGCGGTCGGTGATTTGCAGTGTCCATTGGTTCTTGAAAGACGAAACAGAAGTTGTAGCTGCCGTGCCACCATCTCCAGGATGCTAATTAAAGAGGGCCGTACGTGCTTCGTTCTAACACTTTGGATATTGGTTTTGCAGCTCCGAAACCGTCCTTCATAAGTGATGATCGATCTTCTAAATATGATTAAGACTGGTTCTAATTACACCTGTTGATTGACTAATCATGTACGTACTAAAAGAATAGGCTGTCAGTCATGATTCCCGAGAACCTGGAGCACTGAACAAAGCCTAACAGGCTGGAATTAACAAGTGTACAATCGGGCCCATGGATCGGACAGGACAAAGGGAGCAGGAGCCTCCAAGCGTCCTATCCTATCTACGAACATTCCCATATCTTTGGATTCATTCCCCCGTTTCATCAGCTTCTCTTTCTTTTGGTGTTGATAATGGTCCAAATACAGTGCATGTCCAAACTCCAAATTTGCAGCAAAAGCAAGCGCTCCTAATCTGACGCTTCAAGCAAGCAGCTGTCAACGGCTGAATGGAGGACTTGAATGGCCCCCCACAAGTACGACACCAGTACCACGGTGTTCTTGACTGAGTTGCCTTGGCCATTTTGCAGAGAAGGAACAATTCTATGCAAGCATGGTTTTAAAAACCCAGTTTGCAACTTACTCACTCTCAATTCGTTTTGCTGCCCGGTTGAAATAAATAAATGAATGGATAAAAGTTGTCCGCAGAATTACTTCCATTTTTCATTGAGTTGATTATCTATTGAAATCTCATCTATGGTTGCGATTCTTTTGCCCTGATGGTCATCACCAAATATTGTTTATTCTTACATCCTACATCAAGGGGATCAAACACGAAAGCATTAGCATACGAGTCCAAAAGATCTTAAGCCATAGATATCATATTATCACACGATAGATTGTCAATTTTCATCACCAAATTAGAGCAAAACACTGGAGCAACTTCATGATTCAAGTCTTTAATTCTTATTTCCTCATTAAACTATTTACTTTTAGTTTCATTGAATCTTATGTGACCATCCACCTTGTGCTTGAGTGATGATTGGTATTAAACTATGAGGTAAAGATGCAAAAGTAATATTTTTATAGAAAGAAAAATATAAGAATGACATGTATTATTTATGACATGCTTCCAAATAAAGACAATGGCCTGTGCATTTGCACAGGGTTGAATCTAATTTGTGATATGGTATCAGCCTGCCCCAGTCACCTATCCACTTTTCCCAGTATACTTGTCGAATTTCGCCCCAATTATCATCAGCTTTTGTATTTGTCAGGCAGTGCTTGCCTCAGGTACCTTCTTCTCAATGCGGGCAAGAAGCAACTCACTATCCTGCAAAACATAACAGTTATTGCATGGTTTAAAAAGTCGGCAGAGACAGACAGAAAAGCATATTAATTTAAAGCAGTAAGGCACCCCTTTCTTCCATTCTGTGCTTCTGCTCCATGTTTCGATGCTCCTAACACGATTAATTTCTAGTAGTCAATTCACAAAATTCAGGCACTTCATAAGCTTCCTCTCGATTGTGCTAGAACGAAAAATATGTTAACCACGTCATATGGATGAAACAAGCCCATCCCCACCAGACAGATAGCAGTGACCAAGCATTTGTGCAATATTCAATAATATTCAGGATTTTAGTTCTGCTGGAACTGTTGATCATGCTTGATATTCCTTTCTCCACCGATTACTAGAAAACCACCTCACTTCCTCGATCCGAATGTCACAAATTTGACTGTAACAATGGCCAAGACAAAGGTAATTCATAATGGTGGTTCACTTGGTGGCTTCCTCAGGCCATTGTAAGTTGTAGAAGCGCCAGAACTTTAAAACAAGGGGGATGGGATGTTCAATATCCCGAGTCACACCTGATGCTTTGAACTCTAGATAGAGCATAATAATTATCTGACTACCTCAAGCTGCAGATATCACAGCATAAGCTAAAATTTGCATGATGTAGGTACCCTATCATGCCATAGAACAGTGTGTGCATCACTGCAGGTATATATTGGACCAGTGAAATATCACCTGTACAATTGCTTGTGCACAAAGCTTTCCTGAAAGAACGGCACCTTCCATTGAAGCCAAATACTTCTGTTTTGTATAGTCACCAGCTAAATAGAACCCTTGAACTGGAGATCTTTGCAACGGACGAGAGGGTTCAGTTCCGGGCACAGTTTTATAAACTGACCTAGAAAAAGAAAAGCTCCATTTTCATTTTCAGAGGTCAATAATAAAATGACTGCAGAATTCTGAATCTCAATGAAATTCAAATTTCAGGTGCTTTATAGGTTGACAAGGCATAAAATGAATTTTGAGGTACAGTGAGCCAAATTGTGATGAAAAGATTTTGCTACAAAGCTATATTTCATGGACATGATCCAGCGCATTACCATTACAAAGAGGACCGTTCACATTCTCAACATTCCAGCGGACTTGAGCAAAACGTATTATATCATTGTTTCCAATTTTCTATAATGGCAAGGAATAGAAAGACAAAAAAGTCACCTTGGAGTTTTTACAATATGGTATTTCAAGATTTTTGCTTTGCTCTGATCAGCAGCAATTTCATCAGGAAATAATTTTGCAAGTTCCTTCATTGTAGCATCAATAATTTCCTCATCACTTCGTGATATCCATTCTTCTGCAGGTGCAAAAACTAGCTCCAACATTGATTGGTTTGGACTGTAATACTCCTGCATAAATTTTACTTTTTTGTTTAAGGGTAGCTTAAAGATAGCTCCTCTGACCATAGTCGTCACAAATTGTTGTGAACAAATCATATCAAGTTGCAGCCCAAAGATACAACTTCCCAAGCACCGATATACAAATAAATAAATAAATAAAGAGAGGCTAGAATAATTAATAGCAACAAGAACCAGTTTCTAACTGAAACTGTTTAGATGCGCTAAAAGCTTCCAACAATTTGAGATGAATTTTTGACTTTGAGTAGAATTTGCTTTAGCCCAATGATTTAACTCTATGGTACCTGCCTTAAAAGAACTCTGGGTCATACCTGGACTTTCTTTCTCTAAACTATTACATGGTGAGGTATGCCAACTTGCTTATTTTTCAGTATAATATACCTTACATCCATGCACAAAATAAGATTTCTCTGTCATGTGATTTGGAAATTTTAAGCAAATGACTTTGCTGCCTTGCTGATGGGAGGAAGAAAAAAAAAACCTAAATTGAGAGCCAAATACAAGTATATTACATTATGAATCTTAAACAGTGTACAGGGAATACCTTACACGTCACAGACATGTCAGCATACACACTAAGAAGTGGACTTCTGCAAGAGAAAGAAGGTTGGTTCAGGAAACAAGTCAAATAGCATAGGATGGGACTTGAAACCGGGGCAACGTTACTTTTCCCTCTTCAAGCCCCATTAGGGAAGAGGGAAAAAGGAAAATACAACTCATGATTGTACACAAAATGGTTCAAATTGTCTTATGCTTCATTGTTTCAGTAACAGAAAATCAACACATTAGAGTAATGCATATAAGATCTTAAGACACTATATTTTTCCAAATTGCAGATAGTGTAAGCATAGTTGTTCTGATTTTGTGTTAAGAGATCTGTTAAGACAAAAACATTCAAAGATAGGAATACACAATAAAATTTTGTTCACTGATGGTACGAGTATGGAAAAGACCTGCTAAAAAGAAGATGATCATATGTGTTCCTGAGCTTCCTGTCAAACCTGCAATTGAAGTCAATTATATCAATATCACTGAGCTAAGATATTATAGCAATTTGTGACAACAAATAGGATTGTTCACTTATACAAGATGATATTCCTGTAGGGAACCACATTCTAAGTGTTATTTTGTGTAGTTACAGGAGGAATCCATAAAATCTTACCCCTGATTAATCCAATGAACATCAGGAACAGATTGTCATTTTGAAATGATACAGAAAGCATATCAGGTGTTAATTCATAACTAGTGAAGATTTGACCAACAAGGATAGTCAATTGCATCATTTCGACCACAAAATAGCACTCACCTTTGCAGGTCAAACTTATCCTTTAAAGGTCATACACTTTGTATATTATGATGAACTTTAAGTAGTTTTATATCGCATAATGTAAATGTACATATTAGAAATAATCATCTAGATAAAACCTTTATAGTAAAAAGGACAACTGTTGAGTAATATCTTTAGAATTGCTGAAAACTAAATCACTAACCATATGTGCACATTTATAACAGGAACTCCAACTAATTTCTCCAACTTTCTGAAGTATGGCATCTCTTTCCAATCCTCAGGCAAAAGAAGCTTCAGGATATCAACTGTTATCGTCACATCAAACTAGCAATCTTAAGATAGTTCACAAAAAACTGGGGAACATGTATGATTTCTTAGATTATTAAAGACTCTACCTGGAGTGGCAAATACATAAGCATCTCCTCTAATCACAGTTCCATTATTCAGCAAGAAGTTTTCAACACTTCCATCATCATTGAGCTCAATTTTCTGAATCCTTGAGTTAAGGTGTACTCTGCCTCCTCGTGACTCAATGTGCTCAACAATCGGCATGCAAAGTCTCTCTGGAGGGTTACCATCTAAAAATGCCATTTTGGATCCATGCTTCTCCTGTTGATCGATTCTAAAATTCTTTCAAACAGCTAATACGATAGAAAGAAATCTCTATCACATCCTTCTAATTTACATATGAAAGTGGCAAGAACTTTATTAAGAAAATGGAGGTATAAATTGTAAAGGAAGCAAGAAGTAGATTAAGAACTGCAAAGCACCCCGTGCCTTAAAGAAAACTTCAAAACCCTAAAAACATAATCTACCTTTTCTCCTTTTTTTGTCAAAAAAAAAAAAAATCCATCTGCCTTCTAAAGATTGAGGAGAAACTTCAATCCATAAAGTCCTACTCCTTAAAGACATTGCATGTACTCCCATGTGCTCAAGAGATCTACATGTGCTCTGTGTGTTGGAGCAGTACGAAGGGCACTACAGAATAAAGGCCTGGATTTTAAAAAATTTATCCCAAAAAGAAATACTCAATTGTGGATAAAAAATTTCACTATAGATGGAAGATTCATGGCATTAGGCAATGGCACCTGGTTTTAACAAATGAAAATAAGTGATCTTCCTTGGTCATAGAGTGAGTAAGAAATGTCCACTACGTGCAAAAGTAAGTCATTCAATTTGTATATACTTCATGAGGAAGTCTATTAAATGCAGGTGATACATTTTATTTAGGTGATTATTTGAATGAAAATCCTAGCATCTCACTATAAGTTACAGATGTTATCAAAAACACACAAACAGAGACACGGAGAGAGGAATGGATCCAACCTGAAGAAATCGGTTCAAAGCTATTAAAATGCACTGCATTGAAAGTTCATCTGGATTTATGAAGTTCAGTGCCTTTGACATGGCAAAGAATACTTCATCAGTCACCCGATCTGGTATGCCCTAAAATACAGTCAAAGATTAGACCATATTCTTCTAGAAAAATGCACTAATATAACTTCTCAACAGAAGCAAAGGAAATACAGAAAGGAAAGAAAAGTTCAACTTTGTAGTGAAGCTTAGGTAAGCATTAACTTCAAAGATTAGACCATATTCTTCTAGAAAAATGCACTAATGTAACTTCTCAACAGAAGCAAAGGAAATACAGAAAGGAAAGAAAAGTTCAACTTTGTAGTGAAGCTTAGGTAAGCATTAACTTGGCATGGTAGTGGATCGTTAAACTTGCTAACTTAACATTCTACTGAAAATGGTTGCATACTTGCTTTCTCATCCAGTCTTTGACAGTTATACCATCTTGTGCCTCAACATAAGTCTGTCCACCGAGAATTGCTGGCAAGAGTCCAATTGCAAATTTGACTTTCTCTGGCCAAGTAAGCATGTCATTATTCTTCAAGATGGCCCATATTCCTGCAAAACCAATTTGAAAACAATATCCACATAAAAACAAGTTGCATCATTTGAAATTTGGCTGCACAAATTAGCTCACCATTTAATGGTGCTGGTAGCACCTCAGGAAAATCAAATCGACTGAACTCTCCAGGCTTATTTGGCATTGCAAATATCATTGAATGCTCCTTCCACTGCAACCGATCATTAATTCCTAGTTCTCCAAAGAGGTTCTGCATATTTGGGTAAGCCCCAACTTAAGGTGGATCAAGAATCAATGTCACAAGTTATTTGCTGCATCATAATGTATCTTAAAAAGAAACAAGAAGAATCATCTACATTCATGCTCATCAGAAATTCAAAAAAGCACGGAACAAGATAAGGCAAATACGAAAATCAAGAAAATTTGACAAAACAACAACATCCCATGATATTTGGAGGTTAATTAAAATAACCTCTTTAAGTTTAATCACCTTTACAAGAACCTTAACTGATTTTACTGAGAAAAAGACAATGTTGTCCATTAATGCTAACCTGGTGCAACTTGTAAGATATTTGCTCAACAATGTTTAAGTACTGTCGTTCAGCAGTAAAGTTGGATTTGAAAAATTTAGAAAAATCCAATGTAATTTCACAAAACAGAAGAGATGTCTCCATAAGAATTATAAAACTTTTAAGAGATCAGTGTAGCTTGCCTTAATATCAAAGCAACAGTTTTCCAGAGGACAATATGGGCAAGAGAGCATTTGAAAAGAGCATGATTAAAGCAATCCTTCCAGTAGTAGTCATCATTACAAGGTTTAAGTAAATCGTTACATTTCTTCCTTATACTTACAGAATATGTGCAGGCCAGTCTCATACCAGTCTCCATCATCATCTTTCCATGCAGCAACCTAGGTACAGACAAATGATTTTCAGAAGAGGAAAAGTATTCCTTAGATAAAGAGGTTAATAGATCATATTCCTCTACACATCAATTTTGCATAAGTAAATGATGGAAGCTAGTTTTAGAAGTCAACCAATAATTGCAACAATGTTGTTCTATCTTCCCTTAACATACCAACCACAGATTTTACCAATTTAACACTGTGTACAATGCACATATATAGAAACTTGGATATCAAAAAGTTTACACATTATGCACACATATAGACCAACTCCCACATCCATATACTGGAAAATTTTGAAAGACTTTCCTTGAACTTTGACATAGTCCATTAAGCCACAAGGAATTCATGAACACTAATGAGTAATAATTTGGCTACCTTTCCTCCCAGAACATCCCTAGCTTCCAACACTATAGGTTTATGACCTGCATCGGCCAAATACTTTGCAGTAGACAAACCAGCCAAACCTGAAAGTATAAAACTTAATCAAGTAAGTGGAAATTTATTTCATAACAGACTTTGTTCTGCATGTCATACCTTGACTTATTTTCAGAAGCAATCGACTTATAACATTCGATGTTACAAATTTATGACAAAATACCAAAATAAGACAACATAGGTTCTAATGGAGGCTAAAACTTATAAAATATCAGCTATAAAAAGCGATCCGTCTTGCAAAGCAGATAATCATCTAATAGGACTCCTAAATAAGACAGCCCCAAATTCATTCACAAGCCTACCTATGCATGTACAGTGAAGAAACCTTTCAGAACTTAACCAATCATGAGGAGCACCTAAATTATGTGGAAGAAAGTGGATAGGAAAGCTCATGCATAATGAAGTCAAAGTATTCTGCCAAAAATTATTAAACACTGTTCTTAGCTACAAAAGAGAGAGTGTGGCTGCCAGAGCTTATGAACCAAATAATACTAAAATGAGGCATGTTTGAAAAGTGAAAAACTATAATCTAAATGGATACCATAGCACAGCTTATCACTGGAAATACGATTTACTTTCTAAATAAAATGGCAGAAAAATATAATCAAAGATTGAGTGTGATATTTCCACCTGCACCGGCGATCACCACCTCTAATGGTTTATTTGGATGAGGAGAAGTACGGAATGTTGATGATAAATAAGCAGCTTCCAAATAGTTGACGGCATTTTCAAGCTCTGGCCTTGGATAGTCAATACAAGCTACCTGCATGATGAAGCAAAGAGTGAATTGGATTAGTTTCCCTTCTTTTGTTATTGTTTGTCGTCCTTGATATCGATGATCATCAGATACATTTTTTCAGAAGCATACCTTTAAAGGGCCTGCATCCTCCGCCCTTGATCTCATGACAACCGAATTTGCAACTTGAACTTTCAATTTATCTCCCATAGAATCACCACCTCCAAATGAAAGTGAGGTCATTTGCCCAGAACCATAACAAAGGCCACACCTCCAAGCAGAATGAGGGCTCCGAACATTAATCACACTAGTTTGCCTGGTCAGGCTTAGTGCAGAAACATGTCCAAGTTGAGACATTTCTCCAAATTGGGAGCAAAATTGAGTTCGCTTTTAGACTTCTAAACGGACCAACGGTGCAATCACTTTGGAACTTTTCCTAAATCAAATGGATCATTAATACAATTAAAACCAAGACATTAAGCTGTGCTGACTATAATTCGGTAACATTCCCCGACCCCCCCCCCCCCCCCCACATGTAGCCACGAAACAGCTATACAGGAAATGACTTAACCCACACAGTTATAAGGGTACAATAATTTATTTGTCGTTACGAAAAGAGCAACAAACAGAAGAAAAAAGACGGAAATTTGTCGAATTCAACCTGAGTGCAAATGGGATCAGATATCATGACAAGGAAAAGAAGCAAATCAAGTAAACCAACAAGAAATAAATAGACAGAGTAGCAAAGACTTGAGCGTCTCAAATTTTGAGCAGCTGCAAAATTCCCAGTACAAACTACAAAGACTATAGTTTGAGGTGGTAAGCTTGATTACCTCTAGGCGAGCAAAGAATAGTCCAAGGAAACTCCTTTTTAGCTGCGAATTCTTTAAGAGTGAGATAAGGGAGAAGCAAGAAAGGAAGGCAGGCAGGATTGCAGAGTAAAGGCCATCAGAAATCCTCCTTCCAGTTGCAGCTAGGAGGTATAGCAGTTACTACCACTGACTGGATACGCACAAAAATACACACAAGAGGTGACAAGGGAAAAGATAAAAAGGGAAAAACGAAAGGTAGTAGTGTAATAATTATTATATAGCAATGGTTTTGTGAGGGAAGCGTGATGTAATTTGATGGGTTTTGGCCGCATTTGTTATTGGGACACATTTGTTATGGCTTAGAATATTCTATCCATCATTTACTTCACTTACATGAGGAAGGAACTTACTTTTCACCTTCCACTGTATTTTACCTTTGTGCCAAAGCTCCACCAGGCTCCGCCTCCGTCCATCCATTTTCCTTCTGTTTCCTGCTTCTCTCTCTCTCTCTCTGCACTTTTCATTCGGGTCATTGTCCTCACAGTAGTTCCATGAGTAGTAGTACTGTACATCATCATTCATTCATTCTCCCTCACTATTTTCTTGAATTGTATCTATACACCAGCAGTCTATCTAATAATTCTGATCTGCTACCCAACCCACCATTAATATTACTCCTTGTTGGACCACTAAAATTATCCTATCCTATGCACCACCAAACCAAATTTATCAGCATTAGGCGAAGATCCAATTTACACATCCATTTACGTCTAATATCGTCAATGAATCATCTTCATCATCATCATAATTTAAAAAAAAAAAAAAAACTAAAATGAACTCCCCAGCCTGCTAACATATTCTCATATGTGGCGCATCCATAATCCTCATGGACGTCAAAGTAGTAACACAATTGGATTCTTGATCCATTCCTGTGAGCCACCTTTTCCTTTTTTTTTTTTTTTGGGAGTTCTCACCTGAAAAGTCTGGACCCAATAACAAGATCATATGTCTTGTCCCCAGGCCCAAATAAGACAGGCCATCCAAAAAGCCTCCTCCTGGGCTTCCAAGGACCGAACACCAAGTCAACTCTTTTTGGACCAACATGTGCGAGAAATAGCTCGCCAAAGTCGAATGTATTGTGTTTACCGGTTTTTTTTTTTTTTTCAGCTGTTTACCAAAGTCGCCTGTAAGGCTTGGAGTTTTATCCTGAACCAAAAAATAAATAATTTAATAAAAACAGAAGGGGCAAGAAACTTGGATGGCCGTTGAACTTTTAAGCGGGTAATTTTTAGTCCCTCAACTATTAAGTAAACACTTTTAGCCATTGAACTTACTAAAGGGTCAATTGTTGACCTTTTTTGGCCAGTTTAGCTAATTTTGCAATTGGCAAGGTGTGATGCAACTCTTAAATTTGAAAGTCCTTTTTGTCCACACAAAGATAAAAAATCAAACAAAGCCCTCAAAGAACCTAAATCTGACCATTATTCTTCACTTCAACATCCTCATCGTTCTCATTTGAAGTAAGAAGGAAGCGGGGTGCGATTGGATATGGCTAGGCAAACTTGCAATTGGACATGGCTAAGAAGACAAAATATATTTCCTTCTTACTTCAAATGAGCACGATAAGGACGTTGAAATGAAGAATAAGGGCCAAATTTAGATACTTTGAGGGTTTTGTTCGATTTCTTATCTTTGGGCGGACAAAGAGACCTTTCAAATTTAGGGGTTGCGTCTCATGTGATGCAATGAACTAAACTGACTCAAAGGATCAATAATTGATCATTTTGTAAGTTCGAAAGTTAAAAGTATTCACTTAACAGTTGAGAAGTTAGACGCTATCCCACTTAAAATTTTGAGATCTATCCAAATTTTTTGCCCAAACAGAAATCCAACCTTAGGTTTAGAGATAAGAATGCATCGATATCATATGTATTTAGTACTCAAAAGTTCAATTTTTTTGCCCAAATAGAAATCCAACCCCAGGTTTGGAGATAAGAATGCCTCCATGCCACTGTGTTTAGCGCTCAGAAGAAGAATTTTCTCATACACCATGTGCCAAAACTCTACAAGTCAATCTCATATATATATAGAGAGATAGAGAGAGAGAGAGAGGTCACACTTCACACTAGCATCTGACAGACTAGACTTTGTCTGATAACTCAATTTAATAATTAAATTTAATTGATTTAGTTGTTAACATGTTCAGATGTATTTGATAACCAAAAGTTGAATATCTGAATTAATTAATGGGTGCTGGATTTTTTAGACAAAATTTGCTCCAAAAATTAAATTATTCACTTATCACTTAATGTAATATACACTCAAACGTACAGTATCAGTTTTAGTATTTAACAATTCAATAATTTAATGTATTCAAATTTCAAATTTCAGAATTCAATCTTCAAACTTCAATTTTATCAAACCTAAAATTTTCCAATCCCATAAAATTACCAGAAATCGGAATTAAAAAAAAAATAGAAGAAGAAGAAGAAGTTACGTAATCAGTTGAACAATGCGAATTGTGACGTGGAAAAAAAAAGTCATCCAAAATTGTCCGCTTAATAAATTAGCTGAGCTGTCCTCGGGAAAGCGTCTGCTGGTTGTGCGTCTTACAAGTAAGTTACTTGCGACTTACAACCACGAACTACCTTTCAATCAAAACAAAACAAACGTGTTGACTTGGCGGGAGATCTGAGATAACGGAGCCGAAAATTGTAAGAAGACCGTTAGGTTTGAAAGTCCTGCAGATTTGACTGCCAGTTAAAATACCTGCCCTTCTTCCTCTCCTCCTCAATTCTCAATTTCAGTCCATTTTGAACCTTCCTTCCTTGTGAATTTTTTCTTTTGGGCCCCCCCCTTCAATCTCCATCATCATTTTCTCTTTGTCCTCAAACCTCCTGCTACATAGGCTGCTACCAGATCATCAGCGCCTGCTGCTTCTACGCTTGCACACTACTGAGGCCCTTTATAGTTTATAGCTCCACCCATCCTTCCGTCCATTCAAATTCCCCCAGCTGATTATTGTCCTAATCCCACTACAATTCAGTGACCATCTCATTACTTACTTGAGGAGGACCGACCCCGTCTGCTATCTTTTGGCAGCAGCAAAAATACAGAAAGTAAATGCATCTAGATAACTGAAATCCTCCATCTATGTGTTAGTCTGTTCTCTGTCATGTTCGCTGTGCTCTGTGTATGTTCAATCTTGAATGATTAAGTTGTCTTTGGGCCTACCTAGTAGACATGGCAATGAAAAATCACTCTTCCTGAATCATTATTTATTTCGGTAAATTATCTTCTTCTGTTCCGGGACATTTAGACAAATCTTGCTGAGATCCTATTATATGCCTGATATCTATCTCCTTTGAATTGAAATCTACAAGGGTGCCATTGCAGTTGCTTCTTTTTGCATTTAAAGGTTTAGGCCTGTTCAAGCCCCCATAGCTTCAAGTTTCAAGCGTCAGCATTGGAAAATTATATCATAGTCTGTTTTTCACTTTCTAAGTGATGAACTTCCTGTAGGGAAAAATTGTCATTCTTTTCCCATCCTAATCGCTTCCACAGCCAATCAACTTCTTTATGTACTTTCTCATCTGACAGCCTGGACATTTAGAGCAAATGTCCCCAGCATATCAAGATTTCTGGCCTAATAATTCATAAGGTCGTATTTTTAGGGTAGTGTGGACTGTGGAGGATATGATGTGAATACAGCTAGTGGCTGATATATATATGTCTATAGATTTTAAAGGAACAATTTTGGTTTATGATGTATTGCTCTAGAGGTCCAAAGGAATTTTAGAGACATGCTGCTCATTTATCTCCTCTGATGTAACTGGCATTTGTTATTTGCCATCACATTTCCAACTAAAAACAAAATTCCACTTTTAGATTTCATCATTGAAAAATTTAAACCAAGATTCCATTTTTGTTTCTTGTTTTTGGTCCTAGACTTGAAACATGGCAGAAGATATGAATAAACCATTGCTAGCTCCTGAAAAGTTTAGTAGAGATGGAATTGATCTGGTAAGCTTTTACAACATTATCATTCAAGTTTAACATCAGAAAATTTCTGCTCAAAGCGTATGATATCACCGTCTATATGGCTTCAACAGGAACACATACCATTGGAAGAAGTGTTTGAACAACTGAGAACTTCACAAGCTGGACTTTCATCCGAAGATGCAGAAGTTCGATTGCAGATATTTGGCCCAAATAAACTTGAAGAGAAGCGGGTAAGTTTCCCATTCATAAAAGTAGATTATTAGTCAACAGTCCAATGAAAGAAAGAATGCCATCATTAATTTCGCAGCACTAAAATACAAGGTTCTGCCGATTTGCTTAAATGGGCATCACCATACTCCTGTAGAAAGCTCATATTGATGACATGCTTTCTTTGCAAAGATGAGGGTGTTCAGGGTGGAACAGGCGCAGAAAAGCATCCAGTGAATAGATACTTCTGATTATTTATTCCTAATGATGTGCTATGTTCTAATACAGTTTACACTGCATCGTACTTTAATTATTGCAGCACACTTGTGAAGCTCTCTGCTCATGGATTTCATTAGATCTTGCATATTCTTGTAGTTCGTTTGTCTTCTCAAAAGTTGTTTTCGGTCTCCAGGAAAATAAGATTTTGAAGTTTCTTAGTTTCATGTGGAATCCCTTGTCATGGGTCATGGAAGCTGCAGCGGTGATGGCAATTGTTCTTGCTAATGGTGGAGTGAGTTTAATGAACCTTTTCATTTCCTTTCTCACTATTCGTGTCAATTAATCGTCTGGAATGCATCATTTACTGGGCTTTTATTTTCTTCCTTGTACCGGTCTCTTAACGTGTAAAAAAAAATGGTGCACTTCAGGGGGAGGGTCCTGACTGGCAAGACTTTTTGGGGATTTTTTGCCTGTTGCTGATAAATTCAACAATTAGCTTTATTGAGGAAAACAATGCTGGAAATGCTGCTGCAGCCCTTATGGCACGTTTAGCTCCAAAATCTAAGGTTTGTATTTTCAATACTCCTCTGAAAATCAGCACCATCCTCTAAATTTATTTGACTAATAACTAACTCCGTTCCAGTCAACTGACCAATGACTCGAACATTGTCCAGAAACTCAAAGAGGCTTCTGCTTCCTGGAGTGTTCAATCTTCACGAGAGATGAATAAGCATGCAAGTTTATCACAGAAGAGAAAAAATCAATCGGACCACATTCTTAACATGTCACCGCCATCTTTTGTTTTACTCATGCATGATGTATCTGTTAGATACACAAAATGATAAAAGTCATATTCATTTTGCGTTTGACTGATAAACTGCTCATTTTTCCCTTTCTAGTTCTAAAACAACTTTCCAGGATTCAAGCTAGGTCTATTGAAACATTACCTTCGTCTTTATTTGAAAACATACGTACTAAAACATCAAACGGTGGGCTTCTTCTGCAGGTCCTAAGAGATGGAATATGGCAAGAGCAAGATGCAGCTATTCTAGTACCAGGAGATATTATTAGCATTAAGCTTGGAGATATCATCCCTGCAGATGCTCGCCTACTCGAGGGAGACCCCTTAAAAATTGACCAGGTAACTTAATTTGAATATTACTTGCCAAATGCATGTAAAAGAATTAAAAAATTCCTAGACATGGGGCAAAATCATGGATTTATCTGCAGTCAGCTCTCACTGGAGAATCCCTACCTGTCACCAAGCGGACAGGTGATGAAGTTTATTCTGGATCTACTTGTAAACAAGGAGAAGTTGAAGCTGTAGTAATAGCTACAGGGGTTCACTCCTTTTTTGGCAAAGCTGCACATCTAGTTGACTCGACTGAAGTTGTTGGTCATTTCCAGAAGGTGACTAATTTATACTTCACAGCAATTGATTAGCTTTACCCTATTTCCAAAACTAAATCACATAGATACTGAATAGAATAGGTTGATTGAACTTTAGGAGTCTCTGAAGTCAGTAAATTGCTTCTTCTTCCCCTTGTATACCAATGTTTATCCTTTTATGGTAAAAATAGACTTCCATGACAGGAGGCCCCGTCTCTAATCCATAATCAGGGCCCGGAAATGTTATTACTAAAATTTTCAAGTTCTCAGTCAACTTGAAGTCTGTTTAGGGTTGGAACTTTGAAGAAAGTGACATCTCTTTGCCGCAGGTCCTTACAGCAATTGGGAACTTCTGCATTTGCTCTATAGCTGTAGGAATGATACTGGAAATCATTGTCATGTTCCCAGTACAGCACCGCTCATACAGAAGTGGAATCAACAACCTGCTTGTGCTTTTAATTGGAGGAATACCAATAGCTATGCCGACAGTTTTATCTGTGACACTTGCAATTGGTTCTCATCGTCTCTCTCAACAGGTATAACTCTTATGCAATTCTGGAACTAGGAGTAGTGTTATGGTTGTGTTTTATTTCTTGAAATGTAATTAATGTGAATGGCAAATGCTTACAAGATGTGTTTGATCGGTCGGACCATGCAGTCAACAATGTAGTTCTCATTTCTTTTTGTGTTCCTTTCTTATCCCTTTCATTCATCTCTTCAGGGTGCCATTACAAAGAGGATGACAGCAATTGAAGAGATGGCTGGAATGGATGTTCTTTGCAGTGATAAAACAGGAACACTTACTCTGAATCGCCTCACTGTTGATCGGAACCTCATTGAGGTACAAAAGCAGCCTGACTGACTTCATATTTGTCAAAACAAACATGTTGCTTTTTGCTAGGTAGGGATTTAATTGGAAATGAAACATTTGTCAGTTTGGACTCCAAACTTTGGAGTAGGATATAAGCATTCTGAACTTTTCAGTTTCTGGCTTTTAGCCTGGCACCAGACTCACTTTTGTTGTGCTTGCAAGTTCCTAATGGAGAGAAAAGGGCTCTTAGAAGTGTCTTTCACTCCATATATTCACTCTTAAGATCGAAAGCTTTTGAACAGTTCTATATTTGACGTGCATCTATGTGATGCATGATCGATGCAAGTTATATCATGATTCCTTCTTAAATGGTTTCTGATCTTAATCAATCTTCTGCAACGTCCAGGTTCCTAATCACTACTAATGTAAACAATTAGTCAATCTGATGTCTGTTTACTTGAGTCAACCGAAATTCTTATAGGCATATAAGATCGTTTTGTCGTTTCCTGTGCTCAGAAAAATGTAAATTTCCTATTCTAACAGGTATTTAACAATGATATGGACAAAGACATGGTCATCCTCCTTGCCGCAAGAGCTGCAAGAATTGAAAATCAAGATGCAATTGATGCAGCAATTGTTAACATGCTTGGTGATCCAAAGGAGGTAGACTCAAAAACTAGCTTCATAGAGTTTCATTATTCTCCTTTACATTGAAGTACCATGATACATAAGGAGGAAGATACTTGCGTTGATCTAAATCTGGCTTCTGCTACAGGCCCGAGCTAATATCAAGGAAGTGCATTTCCTTCCATTCAATCCTGTAGATAAGCGTACAGCAATCACATACATTGACATTGATGGCAATTGGTACAAAGCTACAAAAGGAGCGCCTGAACAGGTAGCGATCTTTTTTGGAAAAACCATATCTGAATACAGCTTGCCAGAAGGCATTTGAACTTAACAGCTGAAGGAGGATTTAGAAACTTTATTCTTGCAGACACATATTCCAAAAAAAAAAAAAAAGTGGAATATGGAATTTGATATTATTAGGAAATGGAACCGGGCATAATAATTCATTCAGACTAACATTCTTGTCGTTCCATGAAACTTCAGATATTGAATTTGTGCCAAGAGAAAAAAAAAATAGAGAGGAAGGTAAATACCATTATTGACAAGTTTGCTGAGAGGGGATTACGCTCTCTTGCAGTTGCCTATCAGGTAAAATTTTAGCTCAGGTAGATGAGGTATAAGCCTTTTAAACTTAAGCAGTGAATAGAAGTAGACAGAATTAAACGAACTTTAAAATTCAAATGACCCACTTTGTCTGGCAGGGGCTGTACGCTAATGCATTTCCGAACATCTGAACATCATTTCAGGAAGTTCCGGAAAAATCGAAGGAGAGTCCTGGAGGGCCTTGGGTGTTCTGTGGGCTGCTGCCCTTGTTCGATCCTCCTAGGCACGA
Organism: Coffea humblotiana; assembly: GCA_023065735.1. Taxonomy (NCBI): domain Eukaryota; kingdom Viridiplantae; phylum Streptophyta; class Magnoliopsida; order Gentianales; family Rubiaceae; genus Coffea; species Coffea humblotiana. The sequence continues at coordinate 391,265 of CM041211.1, forward strand.
CAGCGCTGAAACCATCCGCAGAGCACTTAATCTTGGGGTTTGTGTTAAGATGATCACAGGTAACAGGGTCTATCTGTGGTCTGGATTATCTTCAGAATCAAAACTAAGTGAGAGTCATCGAAAGATAATTATTGAAAGCCTACGGGTTGTCTAAAATTTTCTACTTGAGCTACACATATGAGCACTTCATTATAGCTTATAATCCTGGCAGATATATTCAATGAATGTGAACTCATCAACGACTGGCGCTATTTCCTAGATATTTCAACGGGATATGTAAAGGATTTTTTTGGCTCTTTTCTACTGAAACAGGAGATCAGTTGGCGATTGCAAAGGAGACAGGTCGACGGCTTGGCATGGGTACAAATATGTACCCTTCTTCCTCATTGTTGGGTCGTGATAGGGATGAGAATGAAGCTCTTCCAGTTGAAGAGCTCATTGAAAAAGCTGATGGCTTTGCTGGTGTATTCCCTGGTAATTAAATCAGAAGCCGCCCCTAGTATTGTTGCATTTTATGTGCTTCAGATAGTATCCTCTTTCTAACTATTAGAAAATTTTTTTCTTTGTTCTGTTATTTAGATATGACGAAACCAAAGACTCGATTTCAATCACGAAGAGATTAAATTTCAAGAATTGTATCTTAGATTGGGTAAAATAAGGGTGATTACATGAGCTAACTAAACTTTTTTATAGCTGCCAATGCGCATCCAAAAGAAAGAATGCTCTTGATCACTTTACATTCATAGGTTCTGGACTTTTGCTGACAGCAACTCTTTCTTTCTGCTGATCAGTCTCCGAAGTGCGCAGTTCTGAATTCAGATCAGTTTAGTTTGCAATACTTATTTGGCATAGATAGCTTAAATTTTTGCACAAAAAAAAAAAGCTCCAAGGTGTAATTTTCAGTTGGGTCCTCCAGCTCAAGTAGATTTACATGTATCAACTGAAAATTTCTGATAGGAATAACATCAGAAATTAGAAGAACATTGGCAGTCCGATGGTATTCTCAGATGCAAAAACTATAAAATTCTCAAAAAATGACAGTAAATTGTGGCTATAAACTGAACAGTCGCGTTGATCAGAATTTTTTAGTTTTTGTATCTGAGAATAAATGCACATTGCGGCTATCCTACGTGAACTTCTATGTCTGTCTTATCAATTTTTTAGAGTTTCGTGTTTATTTCCAATTCGCATAACATGATAATTTTGAAATCGTCATTTGTTAGAAACTGTTTCGTTCTTTTAATGGAACTTATTTTACTACTGGTTCTGCACGGTACACGTCTGTGGCAGCACTTTGCGACTATTGTTTTCTGTCTCCACTCTCCACCTTCTTGTGTCCTGATTCATTTTTCTGAAATATAACTGTCAGAACACAAGTATGAGATTGTTAGAATACTACAAGAAAAGAAGCATGTATGTGGAATGACTGGAGATGGTGTAAATGATGCACCTGCGCTTAAAAAGGCAGACATTGGCATAGCGGTTTCTGATTCTACGGATGCTGCTAGGGGCGCTGCTGATCTTGTCTTGACAGAACCCGGTTTAAGCGTGATCATCAGTGCTGTTTTAACTAGCAGGTCTATATTCCAAAGAATGAAGAATTATACAGTTAAGTCTCATTTCCTACAGAAATGAACCGATTGTTCATAGATTAGTACTGCTCGTCTTTCTCAATTAGTAAAAGGAATTTTCAGTTGTCTTGTCTATTTTATATCCAATGTGATTGGGCACAGAAGAATGGGACACTTAAAGACATCATTTTGTTAGTGTCACGTCTCAATGCTAGGATCTCTGTTTCTTTTCATCCATGAAAATGCTCTCCCTGAACTAAATGCTAATCTATGATGATGTATGCAGATATACGCTGTCTCCATAACTATCCGTATTGTGGTAAGCTTGGCAATCAATTAAACAACATCTCATTTCTTGAACCATCTGAATTCATATTTTCATTTCCTGTAAAAAACGACAAATCTAAGTGACATTTTATGTTTTTCTGCAGCTTGGTTTCACGCTTCTAACATTGATATGGAAATATGACTTCCCTCCATTCATGGTTCTGATAATAGCTATACTGAATGACGGTAATGGCATATGATTTGTTACTTCGCTTTCAATCAACAGAAAGTTGAATTTTGTCACTTCCACTTAGCATGAAGCAGACAATAATGTCTATCGATGTTTAGAATAAGCTGCAAGTTGAAAGAAGAGCACATAAGTGTATTTGGCTGTGCTGATTGTATAGGATGATTTATTTGGTCGCCCGCAATGAATCTTCACCAAATATCTGTCTACTTCACTTTACCTTTTAGCATCTTTTCATTTAAGATATTTTTAATTTTCCAAGTGCATGTTCTTGATTGTACCCTTGGAAGGAACAGTAACATGAAATAGGTTTTTCTTCTTCAAATGCTATAGCTGTATAACAACTGATTCTTTTCATATTACTAATAGGCATCTGATTTCGTTCACTTCCACTTCCAGCCAGATTATAGGAAAAGGTTTGGAAGATTGAAAAGTTCTCCACCATGGTAAACTGTAAATCACCTGAAAGCTTTTCTTAAGATCTAACAGTTTACTGCATGTTGAGGGTAAATAATTAGATCAATGTGAATTGTGAATAAGGTTATATTTCCTCGCTGCTTCTTAACCTCAGCTGATTTAGTCACCGGTAACAGTGGAACACCGCATTCACTAGTAATTTATGCAGTATCATGCCCATAATCATGTTTTTTTTTCCCCTCCAACAGGTACCATAATGACTATATCACAGGATCGGGTGAGACCATCTCCCATACCAGATAGTTGGAAGCTCAATGAGATTTTTGCGACTGGCATTGTCATTGGAACTTATCTTGCTATAGTCACTGTACTATTTTACTGGGCCGTAATCGGTACCGACTTTTTTGAGGTACTAATGCTTTCCGTATTGTTTTCAGTTGGATATTCACGTCTCAGTCACATGACGTCTCACGTCATTTGATTGAGGCTTTGGAAATGAAATTAGGATGAACTGTCCGTATTAGTTTGGATTAGGCTTCCGTATTCAATGTTGATCCACACACACTGTCTACCATTGCATCAAAACTTCTTAAATTCTACCTTCGCTTTTTTTGGTTTTTGACCTGCAGACTCACTTCCATGTGAAGTCTTTATCCGGCAGCACTGAAGAAATATCATCAGCCGTCTACCTACAAGTTAGTATCATCAGCCAAGCGCTCATTTTTGTTACCCGCAGTCAGGGTTGGTCATTTCTAGAGAGGCCTGGGACTCTATTGATGTGTGCATTTGTGGTGGCTCAACTGGTAAGAATTACCAAAAGCAGTTTCAGATTCTGTTTCATGTTTCTTCACATAGAAATTCATAGCAGTCCCTTTATTCCTCTCCTTCTATAGGCTGCTACGCTGATTTCGGTGTATGCCCATATTAGCTTCGCTTCCATTAGAGGCATCGGTTGGCGTTGGGCGGGTGTGATATGGTTATACAGTCTAGTGTTTTATGTTCCCCTGGACGTGATCAAATTCACCGTACGCTATGCTTTGAGTGGAGATGCCTGGAATCTGGTCTTCGACAGGAAGGTTTGTGCAATTTCTTGTTTCATGTTAAATTTATCAACTTCTCACTTCTTGTGAATGCATACGAATAGCCAGCTCCTCCTGATTCGTCCATTTCTAAATCAATTTCTGGGACAAGCAGACAGCTTTCACATCTAAGAAGGATTATGGAAAGGAAGACAGAGAGGCCAAGTGGGTGGTTTCACAGAGGACATTACAAGGCTATAACTCCGGGGAGTTTGATTCCAGTGGAAAGAGATCATCTTTGATTGCTGAACAAGCAAGGCGGCGTGCTGAAATAGCCAGGTGTTTGGACTTTCTCAACAAGCTACTTTCCCCTTTTCCTCGTAGATTTTCCTGTCAGATGATTTAATATAATGGCTTACGAATCCTCATCTTTCAAAATAGCTTCTTAAAAAAAAGCTGACACAGACTCCTCATATTTGCAGACTTGGAGAATTGCATACTTTCAGGGGACATATGGAATCAGTTGCAAGGCTTAAAAATTTGAATCTCAGCAACATCCGTTCATCCCATACCGTTTGACATGAAGACCTTGTGAGACAATCTTTGCTGCGGTGACAGTGATGCCAAAGTTGCTGGAAATGCAGCTGATAAAGGGTTATAGAATCATGTTCAAGATTCCGACCTCAAGGATGCCTTTCTTATATTATTCGTGTTTTTCACATCTACTTTCTTCCCTTTCTATAGTTTTGGAAGTATTTCGTCATTGTACGCCATACATTCTTTCATAGAAGACAGTGACATCCATTTTCACAGAACAACCGACGAGCAAATAAACAGGTGTTTTGCGCCCCAGAACCAAACTGCATTGCTGCAATGGCAACTCATCAGAAATCCGATTTGCCGGCCAGCATAATGCAACTTTTTGGCTAGCAGCAATAACTCAGCAGAGTCGTGTTCCATGTAAGCAAGCAAAACCTCTTTATCATCTTGCAGCAGCTATGGTAGCTTCTCTTAGACTCATGTTTTGGAAACAGGCTGCAGTGTATGAGCGTCTTACATAATTTGACAAAGTAACACACGGTGCGTAAATCCTGTTTCACACAAATTAATTGTAGCATTACAATATGTTGGGCTATTTGAATTTTACAAGCAAGCAGGGTAACAAAAGTGAGAAATTATGGCTATAAAAGAAAAACTCGATTCAGACACCATAAGATGATCTGGAATACAAGTCAAAAACTGCAACATCAAGCAACAACTCGATGGCAATACAAAACTGACATATCCTCAACTGATAAACAGTCAAAGGAAGCATTTGATTACTTCTCAAGTTTCCATTTTCTTGATGACTGTATTATTACCTATTTAAAACTTTGACAAATAATTGGAATAACAGCCTTCTATAAGGACGACATCTGGATTCTCTCCCTTCCGAGTCTTACAGAGTTAACATAGTCCAGTGGGCTGTGAGCGGAAATGCCAGGGATGACAAGTCCGACAACCCTGGCCAGTGTGGATTCCCAACCTTCCTTGTACTCTGGCCCATATGCATAACCCGCCAGAAAGCTTCTAGTTAGCTCCCACATAGCGTTCAAATACTCTGGAATCAGAAATCTGATCCCAAAGTAGTTCCTGTTTGGCTCCTCATCCACTTTCTTCGATGACAAACAGAAGTAAAAGATCATCAGCCATAAAAATAACAGGAAATCAACTTTTGTTATTTCTGAAGTAAGTTTCTTCCACAGGTTTGATCATTTTAAAGATAGGGTATGGAGTGAAACAAAACCGCAAAGTCTTTAGCAAAACTTTGGGAACGTAATATGTTCTTTTAACTGTTCGGTATGCATTCTTAGCAGACAATGATACTCTTCTGATTAGTTTCACATCTTATCATCCAGATCTTGCATGTTTAAGACAAAAACGGCAGTGGCAAAGTGAATGGAAAAAAACCCATGTGAAAAGAGTCTGTAGCTCAGTGCTGGAGATATTACCTCGTAAGATACAACTTTATAACCAGTGCTACCAAACAATAGGTAGACTATACACCAATCTAGGATGTGAACACAAGAAAAATAGAATAAGAATCTTACTTGTTCAATGTAGAGGCTGTTGTAATACAAGCACGCTCCAAAATGCTTATACAAGAAGGTTTTGTTATCATATGGCAATCTTGGAACAAGGTCATTACAGTAGACCACCCTGAAGTATTTGGGGACTGGATGATCCAGATGCGCTTCCATGAACCTTCCCAATTGCCTGTTCCCAACCCTGGGCTGTCCATATGTGTACACAGACAGCAACCTTTGCAAGACCTCCTCTTCCTTATGCAGCACTAGAACAACTGGGAATAGTATAGCGAGGGGCCCCTCCTAGGCTATGCCCAGTGACAACAAATTTTGCATTTTTATGCTCTTGAAGTAAGTTCTTAAGCTTGCTTCTCACAGCGTAGTAAGCAGTCTTCTCTCCCAGTTGAGGAAAGAATTTCTCCTTGCTTACCTTTGCGGGCTGCTCAGAATAAAAGGACTGCTCTGATCCACATTGCGAATCAGAATCACCAAATGACAAAGATAATTCAGAAGTGGAGGTTCTCACATCAACACCGTTCATGCTGGTAGATTTTTTGTTTATTATTACTAGATTTTCTTGGAATGTAGATGCATTAACTCTGTTTCCCAAACCTAAAGCCTCTAAGAACCCCATGTGTACTTTTCCAAGTTTGGGGATCTCATACCAGGAATAGTCAAAATCAGTACTCCAATCATCAGCATCAAATGGCTCCGTTCCCCTGAAGCTGACTAATATCAAGTTTGCATCTTTTTGGCTTATCACATAGAATGAAAACTTGAGTGGAGTTATCCTTCTGGAAATCTATCAATAGAGATAAAAATCCATATTAACAAATGTAAGAAACAAAAACACATGTTAGGGATCTAAAATTCCCCAGAGAAGAGTGAAGCGCAACAGAGGACACACGTTTACACATTTTAGTCTGAGGATTCTCGAAAGACTCTTTCTTTCTCAATTTTTGCCTAATATTTTTTCCTCCAATGAGCACGGAGGGAAATTGGTTAACTATCACTAATACTGTTTTGATGTACATGCCACATGAGTAGCAAGTCGAGTCTCACCATTCCAGCAGTTATAGAAGTCCACGAAATGGCATCTGCTCTTCCAAACAAGAGAAATTAATCGCTATTTAAAGAATGTCTAACAATCTGTGAACTCAAAAGGAGGAAATGGCATACAAGTAAAGGGGCTTACCTTCCAATGAGCATTTACAACATTCCTGACAACCAACTCATTCTCGTAGGCTAACTTGGAGGCCATAACGCATAGATCCATAAGAGTCCGGCTTCCTATTTCTACGTCAACAACTCTTTCCAGGGATTCAGGTTCACCAACTGCTCTAGTAATTGTCTCGCTCTTGTGCAGATATATGCGTCCATCAAGATGCCCAATTGCACTAATGAAAGTCTCAGAGCCTCTATTTGGCAGCACTATCTTTCCTATTTTGTCATCGCATTGATTAGTGAAGAACACAGCTGAACAGATAATGGCAGCACTTCTTGCAATAGCAACATAGGTAGTTCAAAATTTAGTAAAGGTTCCCTTTGACTGAAACGAAAGACCAAGACAAGCATACATATCAGAACCGAACACCAAAATTCACACAGCCACCTGCTCGAAGGGAAATTGCAAAAAAAATATATATATAAATAGAATAAACTACGAACTCTTTTCAAATCCCCTAAACAATTCTTAAATCTTTAGAAGCAGAATTGCAAACTGAAAAGGGCATTATCATTTATTGAGTACGTAAAGGGCCAATAACATCGTATTGTAAGAGTGCAAAATGCATATTGTCTGACAACATGCGGAGATTCAGACAGTAACGCGTACATGCAAGAGATGACAGTCAGTGCTTATGTATGCATTCATGTTATTTCAAGAAAAGGCTACATTAGAAATTTTCTGATTGAATCCTGTTTGATCATTTAGCCCAATATGATTTATTTCAAAATGAGTGTAGATGAGTGCAACTCCAATCATGTAGGTCCATCAAATTGCAAAGGAAAAACGCAATCTTTGGAAGAAATTAAGGACTTCACCGTGCAGGATGTTGTATAGCAAACCGAGAAAGCTGCCATTGACAGTGAAAAAGTTGAGGAAGAACTCCACGAGATAACCAGTCCATTCCATGGGTTTTCCTGAAAATGCCTATGATTTTTCTGACTAAGATAGACACAAATATAACCCATCTGTGATCAGGGGTTTCTCCGTCGTCGTCATCGCCATGCGCAGCGCCACCTAACTCTTCCTCAAGAACCCCTTCATCAGAACTTTCCAGAAATTTTGCACCGCTCGCTTTATCTTTCTTCATCAAGAACCGTGCTAGGTCTCGGAATCCACCGTTGTGAGGATTAACAATCAAGTACCTGAAATTTCCAGAATTGGGCTTGTTGCTGTCATCTTCGCTATTAGCCATTGGAGGCTTCGACGAGGTACAGCTAAAGAGAAGCTTCGGCTGCTAAGGTAGGAGCAGTAACAAGAGGGATACTCCAGGAAGCGAAAGCCGAGTAAACTGGGGAATAGACAGATGAATTAAATGCCGATCGATGTGTGTGCGTGTCGGTCCCACATAAGGCAGGGGCGGTCGCGTGTACTAGGTAGGTAGAGCTGATAAAAGAGTGCAAATAAATACGCGGTGCGGCGGTTAAGTTAAGGTCGGAACCTTGGAGCTAACAGGTCAACGAACGTTAGGATGATCAGAAAACGAACGTTGTGGCTGCCCGATGACAACAAAGATGATATCATGATGCTGCTTTTGTTCAAACTTCAAAACGACATCCTCCCGGTCCGTCCTAGGCAGGCTAATCTCATCCCATCCATATCCGGGTTGGAATTTCTTGGGATTCTGGGCAACAATGAATAAAAGATGGCGGGCTACCCATAACGAGTAAAGCAAATGTACCTTGCCTTGCTGATGACCCATACATAATGGCAGCAGCCAATGCACACAAGCGTTCGATCTGCATTTGCGTCAGCAAGTGCAGTTAGTGCCATGCCATGCCATGCTCGTTTGTAATCAATTACTAGTGAGTTACTCAACAGTTATCACCGCCAAGTTTGCTTTTAATACCTTAAGGAGATCCTTTTTTGAAAAAAAAAAATTTTTTTTCTTCTCAAGGAGATCTATTCATTTCAGGAGAATACAAAATTTTGGGGGTTAGAGAAACATGTTATAATGTCCAATCTATATTCACGTAATAATCATAGGATATGAATGCTGTTTGCTGGATTCACTTATAAGTTTCGGTTGAATGAGGGTGCTCATTAATGCCACAGATGTTGTAAAGATGAATACGTACTAGCATCTAGAATAAAAAAGGGTTATAAACTTTCTTCTGAATTCTAGACGGTATGACGAATGTTTGTTTGTAGACGATAATCCATGACTGTTCTGTTCTCCATTGCTTTTTGGTTATGGATGGATGGATCCAAACAACAAACGGAATTGAAATCCATGACCAAATAACAAACGGAAACTGAAGCGAAGTGATGATTATGGCCCATTGGCCCCATTCCATATCAAATTTGAAGACAAACATAACCTCCTCCTCCTTTTTGTAGTTCATTCCGCATAATGGGAACCCGAACATGGGAGTCATGACGTGACGAAATCGAAGAGGAAAAGGGAGAATTTATAACCCAAACAAGCAACAATAATAAAAGTCTATTGATTGATTTGCCTTGAAAAAAAAAATTCTATTGATTTATTTAATTGATCGCCCATTAATGTGATTTTGAAAGTGAAGGAAAACGGAAGGTCATGACGCGTCCCCGTGTAATGTACAGGTGTGTTCAAACTGCTTAGTCAACCAAAATGCCATAGTCCCCCCACCCACCAATGCCATGACCTCGGTCCTCAGGCTCAGCAAGCACCAATCACCACCACCGGCCAACCACGCAAAGACACCCAAAGACACACACACTCTCTCTCTCTCTCTCTCTCTGCGTTTTGGTCCTTTGCCCGTCCCCTGCTTTTTTTTTTAAACATGGTGTTACTTTACAGCTCCCGTTATCCGGTTGAGCCGTACATGACTCTGAAAATTCCTTTTGCTTTTGCTATATGCTACTAGTAGTCCGTACTACAGAGTCGGGAAACTGCTTTCATTTCCATTTGGTCTGGATACCTCAATCAATGAGCTTCTCTGCTACTCATAGTTACTTAAAAATTTTATACTGCTACTATTAACTACGTACATTTAATACTGAGATAAGGGATATAAGCCGTCTCCCCCCCCCCCCTCCCTCTCCTCTGTCTCCTCTCTGTGTGCGTGTGTTTGTAGTATGTACTAGTACGAGTATAATTTAATGTTGAAGGTTAGATTAGATGGTTATCATCGGCCACTGATGCTTGGGCTTTGGGCCTATCCTCTTCAATACAAATAAAATAACGCAATGAATGGAGTGCGTGTATATGTATATGTATATACATATAAATAGCTATTAGTACAAAAACTGACGCGGTCTTTTGTGTGAGATGGAAGAAACCATTTCTTAAAGAAAGCCGATTCAGACGTACCTAATTTGTTCATACCTAGTGGGGTCAGCGTTTTGGTTTGTTTCCCAGGTGCTAAGTTAGAAGTGCTAAGTAGTTTTTGCGGACTTGTTCTAGTAGTACCCTATAGATAACTAAAGAACCGACGCACCCGTCGTGAAATTTGGTGAACTTGCCTTCTTCCTCAACTAGTTTTCCCTGTTTTCATTCTAGGTGGTGGTGGGTGGTGTTAATATAATGTATGCCGTTTTTGAATTTGTCAATTTCGATATTTTACATTGTACCAATCATCAATACTTGCTATCACGATTTGACAATAAGATTAATAAATTTTGAAAATCTTTCTACTACTTTACATTTGTTCCCATAAAATATATTTTTTTCCCAATAACAACAACATTTGTAAAAACCTAATCTATCATATTCTACAAGGAAGAGGAGCCTAAAGAGACTATGTAAGAGACTAATATGTATACAGACCTAACTAAGATTAAAAGAGTGCTCTGACAGCTCTTTAAATTTTTTTCACTGGCAGGTGTAATTCGAACCCCCGATTTATAATTCAAAGAAGAATTTAGTCCTTTTTGGTGGTTATTAAACTTTGCTTGGTGGGTTTGTTCTATAAAAATAAAATCGTCCCTCTGTTAGTTAGTAATAACTAGTATTAGACGTCAATCCAATTAGTTGACTCTATAGTACTATTTGCCTGCGCAATGCAGTTTCTATGGGAAACGGGGTCTGAACGGTTGTCAGGAAAATCATTCAGGTGATTTTGTGCAAAATGCACATGATGTAACATTATATGTACATGATGTAACTCAATTTTAACAATGTGTAATTATAAAATAAAATTTTGTGGACTCCATATATAATATAAAAAATAATATATAAAATATAATTTGAATTTTATATATATATATATATATATATATATTTCAAATCTTGACCGTGAACTTTCAGGAACAGTTGCTGGCGATGCTGTCCCTCCTCCGTTTCTCTGATATCACCGTGGCAGGAGCATTATTTAGGTAAAAGTTTGGTCGCATGGAATCCTTTCGACCCAAAGTCAAATACAAATACTCCCTATCAATGTCGCTTAATTGTTTGCTTAATTTGAAAATGAAGAAATGTCTCGATACCTTTTTTTTTTTACGACGCTAATCAAATAAAAGCGGCGGTTGTCTTGTCATCAACTCCTGATGATTGAGTTAGAGAACCCCGATCTCTCTCTCTCTCTCTCCTTTTTCCTTTTTTTTTTTTGGGGTGTCCGGTTCCCCAATATTACGTAAAATCTCTTCTAGGACCAAGTGCTTGAAAAAGACAGTTAAATACGAAGCATTACAAAAAATAGTAAATGCTTTCATTTAAGGAGAAATATTACAGTATTATGATTGATTGATAGCATATGAGTAGAAATTAGAGAAGAGTAAACACACCCGCGCTGTGCTGTATAAAGTGGTCCAACAACTCTAAATCAGCCCCCACCCCAAACATATTTTTATTTTTTTAAAAAAAAGGGAGTAAACGAAAAGAAAGGAAGGAAAGTTATAAAACTAAAGTGAACAACAAGCAAAATACGTTGGTAAAAAAGGGAAGAGGTGCAGTAAAAGAAGGGAGGAATGCTGTACGAGCGCTGGATGCCGGTAACTTGTCGGCCATCGGAAGTTGGGACTCGAGAGCAACAATTGATGAATTGAATTTAACCAGTTGGATTCCAGTTGCATGCTCCTCCTTTATCAACGTCTCCTTTTTATTCTACCCTTCATCATCATTACAACAATTCACTAGCACTACTACTCTTTTTTTTTTTTTCAATCTTGTCAGCGTTAATGATAATTGATCTCACATGACCAACCACCAAGACTGTGAAGGGCGAGGGCATCTCCCCCTTTCAAATTTTGTCTAATCATGTAAATTAGTACATAGATTGATACTATAATTTTGATCTCATCGTGAGCTTTTGCATACAAATTTATATACTTTTATATCGAGCATGATTGAACAAAATTGAAACTGAGGAGGTCCCGTTATCCGACTGATTGATATAATTAGTACTACAAGTTAATACTATAATTTTGATATCATCGCGAGTTTTACATTAATTCAAAACAAATTTGCGTTTTCATATCAAAATTATATACTTTTATATTGATGAATGTTAAAACCTATTACGTAACCGAACAGACTGAGGAGGTCCATTTCCGATCGAGAGACATAGAGAGTCAGGTTTGGTGAATCGGACCGCCACTTTATATGCCAGCCATTCTGCTTTGGTTTGTGAACACTACAGCGGGTTGGTGGTTTGGTGACTTTGGTCCCTTCGGCCTCAAGTCCAAGCCACAAGCTCGCAGTAGCTATCAAAGCCATTCCCTTACGTCGGAGGAATCTCCACACGCCTATTAAGTTCAATCGAAGATTTTTTTTTTTAATTATTACTTGTGTTAAAAAACTCTCATCATGATCTAAAAGCCATAAACAGAGAAAGAAGGAAGAGATAAAGGCACCTAATTTCGCCCACAAGGAAATTTATTGTGCTGCTTAGCTCTTAATACTCGAATAAGAACTGGTCACATCCCCATTATTAAGTACACTTGACAGCATCTTTACTCCCTTGCTTTGGTAGATCAAAGTGAAAACGTGGACTGTTTAGAAGAGAGGACAATTGATTTGATGAAATTACCAAAACCGAGGGATAGAAGAGCAGTCATCATGGGCCTGCCTGGGGTCTGCTTTAATTTTTCACCAGGCAGAAAGTCAGAAGAGGAGCGTCTTAGATCGTGTCACAGTAGCAATGGATGTTGGTGCAAGTAAAAAGGGCTTGCAACAATATTGGGAGAGCTTCCTTTTTGCAAGGGTTCAATCCGACTTGAACAAAAGATGCGGACACCTTAAGTTATGAAAAAAAAAAAAGAGATCGTGTCACAGTAAGAAAATAAAATGATGGTATCCAAGAAAGCAATCATGCCGGTGAAAGCTACATCTCCAAGATTTTCCCTTTGATTCAGTCAATAAATTTCACCTGTGACAATATACTCTATTATTGTTATTATTCCGATCTACACTCTACAGTTCTCAGTCCACGGGCCTCCTAATAATTGAATCATACCATCAAAAGTATGCTACTTTAATCAAATTTAATCAATCTGTCTCATCTCCCTTCAAACCGCGTCTTTATCTATTTATCCCTCCTCCTCTTTCTACGACTACAAATACATTTTGGGAAAAGATTTATACCCAAATTTTTATTTATTTATGAATTAATGAATTATCACTAGCAGTACTCTTCTTCTACTCCTACTTCCCCTGCATATTTCCATTTTCCTAGTAGTACACTACTATTATACTACTACGTATTATAGTAACAATTCTTTACTCTGACAAAGGAAAGTTAACGAGAAAGAATTCTGTGGCTTTGGATCCTCGTGGCAGATCGTGGCTGCCAGCTTTGCTTGGAATGGGTACAGAAAAAGTATTAACGCTACCCTGTTTTAAGCTAAATATATAAATTATTTATCCTGGGATACCAGCACCTGTGTTGCTAAAATTTCTTGCAGGATTACACATAAAATAAATTATTCTGAAAAAGAGGTCCCATAAAGCCTTTTCGGTCCTAAGCTGGAGGTGGCTTTTGGGTTCTGGTGAGGATTGAGAGAAAAGGGAAAAAGAGATGAGGGTGGTGGAGCTAGCTGCGGCGGTCGCGCTACTGGGCTGCATTCTGCTGTTGGGGCCAAGCTTCACCAATGCCGACACAGATCCAAATGATGGTCACTATTCTTTTCTTGCTTTCCCCCTGTCTTTGCATGTCTGTGTATTTCTAAAAATCTTATCTTTTTTCATTTTCTGTGGTTTCAAGTGAATATCTGCATTTCTTTGTATCTTTGCTTGGTTTTATGGGTTTATGCTTCTTCGCGTAGTTAAAAGTAGGAATTGCTCATGGGGTTTTTCAGTTTCTCAAGATGGAAATGGGACTTGGAGATGCAAGGATGAGTATAAATGAATTTTTTAAATCTTTTTTTTTTATAAACATTTTCAACCATTTACAAATATCTTTGTTGAACATCTTTCATTCTTCTTTATCTGTGAATTTTTTTCGGCTCTGTCCTGATTTTTTTTTTTTCTCAGTTCACTCCCGTGGTGGAAGCTGACTTTTTTACACAATTTAAGGATACTTTGCATACTTTATGAATATTTACCTGAATAAGTCAATGTGAGGGTGCATTACCTGTGATGGACTTGATGATCTATCTGATGGGTGGGTGATCAGTGGAACATTACCAAATCAAAGCGAATTCATTATTGGGTGATACATTTTGTGTCTTGTATATTTCTCTTCCAATGCATCGAGTAATCAAAGCTATTACAAGTTGGTTCCAGTTCTCATGTTTGAAACTTAGTTGAAGAAATCTTTGTTTGCGCTTCGTCAATTTTTTGCCTTGTGGGGTTGTGAGGGATCTTTAGATAGGCAAGTATTAGGCACTTAGAGATGCGGGTTAGAATCAAGTAGTCTGCTTCATAATAAAGCAAATATGCAATTTTGCTGCAGTGACACTTGAAACCAATCCTTGAGGAAATGCATGTTCAGCCAGTTCAGTTAAGAAGGCATGTGGAATTCCACTTGTTTGGTTGTGTTGTAAAGTGTGTTCAAGTGTAGTGTTTGTTGTCATAGTTATGGAAATACATTCTTGGTGTACATGCTACTAATGATTTTTTTTGTTATCGATACTCCTCTAAGGAAGCCAATAGTAAAAGTTATTCTCAAAATTTTGGACATACAGCTGTTGTTCTTTTCAACCTATACAAGAGTTTGAATTCTCCATCCCAACTGACCAAATGGAACCCAAATGGTGGTGATCCTTGTAAAGAAAACTGGAAAGGCATTACTTGCTCTGGATCAAGAGTCACAGAAATGTAATTTTTAACTCTGAAACTTGCTTTCTCATGATCATTGTCTCATACCTGTCACTCATAACTCTAACTTTAGGATCTTATCTACATTTTCAGAAAATTATCAGGCCTTGGGTTAACTGGGTCAATGGGTTTCGAGCTGGACAAGTTGAACTCTGTAACCAACTTGTGAGTCCAATGATCTTTTACATTATCTTCATTTATCTTATTTTTACTTTTTGTGGCTTTTTGATCAATGTGGTGTTTCGATTTGTTTCTGCAGTGATATAAGCAATAATAACCTTGGCAACCAGTTACCTTTCCAACTTCCGAAAAATGTGCAGCAATTGTATGTTAAACATCTGTTTTTGGCCATTTCTATTTGTCCCAGTCTTTTCTTTTCTGTCGTTTTCTCGTGATTCATCTTTAACTGTACAGAAATCTAGCTGGTAATGGATTCAATGGTGGCCTTCCCTACTCCGTCTCGCAGATGACCTCTCTTAAGTACCTGTAGGTTAAACAAATGCTTGTGAATAGTTTTCCTGATCAACTAAGAGTTTGACCTGAAAGTTTTCATGAATCTTTTCTTCTTCTTATATTTGTAGAAATGTCAGTCACAACCAATTTCAGGGCCAGCTAAGTGATATGTATGCATCTCTTACTAGCCTCTCCGACTCCTGTAGACATGCCTCCTTACCCCCTTCAAGTTCTAAAAAATCTTGTACATGTACTTGGTTGAGATTGATTCGGACTTCTAACCTAATTTTTCCTGCTGCTTCACTTTTATCCTGAAATGATATGTTTCTCGTAGAAGCGTAAGCAATTTACCTCAATTCCAGTAATTTTTTTCAACTCCTCTCAATAGCCTTGCTTTAATCATTTGATATCCTGTTTACATCTTAAATTGATAATTGAAATGAAATACATTAGTGTTCTCGCTGGGTTCTAATTATCTGTTACATTCTTCAGGACTTCTCTTTTAATGCAATGTCAGGTGACCTTCCTAAAAGTTTCAGTTCATGCACCAGTATGACTGATATGTAAGTGCATTATCTTGACCTCTTGCAATAGCAATGAAGGAAGTCTTAAACTATACTAATGATTACTTATTGTCATGCAGGTAATTTGCAGAACAATCAGTTTACGGGCACTATTGATGTCCTTGCAAATCTTCCTCTTGATAATTTGTAAGTTAGTACTTTTGATAGCTCAGTAATAGAATAATTCTTGTTGGTTTTTAAGGGGAAGTCATTGCACTGGTTCACATTTTATGCTGTCAGGAATGTCGAGAACAACCATTTCAGTGGTTGGATCCCTGATCAGTTGAAAGACATAAATCTGCAGTAAGCACCTCATACTATTAATCATTATTTGCACTTTAAATCATCTAGATACGAGGTTTTGTAGATCTATATTAAGATCTTCTATTCTCATAACAGAACTGGCGGTAATTCATGGACCTCGGGTCCTGCACCTCCTCCTCCACCTGGCACACCTCCTGCTAGCAGACCTAACAAAAATCACAAGTCTGGAGGCAATAGCAAGTCTGATGGTGGTAGTAGTGGTAGTAACTCTGGCATAAGTGGTGGAGCTGTTGCAGGAATTGTTATTTCCATTTTAGTTGTGGGAGCCATTGTAGCTTCTTTATTGTGAAACGAAGATCAAGGAGGCCATCCAAAGATATAGAGAAGCTTGACAATCAACCTTTTGATCCACTTGTTTCACATGAAGTACAAGGTGCTTAACCTTCATGCTTTGCCTTGATATACTAATGGTTAATAGCCATATCAAGTAGGGTGGGATTTACTTCCTGAGGTTTTGAATTTTATCATATGATGCATGCACTACTCGGCATGAAAAGTATTATTCTATTTGACCATTGTTAGATAGTTGCCGGTCTCATTTTTTAATCTAATATTGAATATTTACCTAGAAGAAAATACTGTTAGAAGAATGTTGGTTTTGTTCTTCGTTTGCAATGGCCTGTACCAATTACTTGGTTTTTTGTGATAATTCTTCTGCAGAGATGAAGTCTATTCAACCTTCTTCCACAACTAGCACCATATCATTTGAAACTCCTACATCAATAAATCTCAAACCTCCACCTGTTGATCGCAACAAATCATTCGATGAGGATGATACCTCATTGAAACCCATTATCCCTCCTAAAAAAGCCATTACAACTCCAATAGAGGCAAAACAATATTCAGTGGCTGACCTACAGATGGCTACAGATAGTTTTCAGTGTCGAAAACCTAATTGGTGAGGGATCCATTGGACGTGTCTATCGAGCTGAATTTGATGATGGCAAGGTATTCAAGTTTTATGGCTGATTATTTATTTCCTTTTCATTTCAGGGTTTAGAAACCTAGTTTTTAAGAGCCATTTTGAGAATAGTATGTAATATGAATTCACAATTATGCAGATTTTGGTTCAATTTTTTCCTGTTTCCCATGGACATTATAAATGTTTATCTATGAATTCATGAGATGTTTAAAATTTTCATGACACGTTCAATTTTGTAAATCCTATGATTTGATGCTCGTGAAGAGTCCCTTGTTGATATAATGACTTCCTGTCTTTTCAAATCTTTGTTTAACCTGTAGGTTCTAGCTGTGAAAAAGATAAAATCGTCTGTACTTCCCCATGCTGAAGATTTCCTGGAAATAGTTGCTGAGATATCACGCCTCCACCATCCAAATGTGACTGAGTTGGTGGGATACTGTTCAGAGCATGGACAGCACCTGCTAGTTTATGAGTTCCATAAAAACGGTTCACTGAATGAGCTCCTGCATCTATCTGAATGAATATAGCAAACCGCTAACATGGAATAGCCGGGTCAAGATTGCACTGGGGACTGCGCGTGCACTAGAGTTAAGTCTGGTATTTAATTTGATTGATATTTCTTTTGAACAGCCTGGTAGATGATATCATTTGGGGACATGGCAGTTTTTTACTTTGTTTCCTGAATTTCTGGATTATTACTGCCTGCACTGGAGGCTGAATGCTTTCACACTTTATTTTCAATATGGTAACTTCAGTCCTTGTTGTCTAGTCAAAAGAAAATGACTGTCTTTTAAATTCAATCAAGAAAACTCTAGGGTCTCCCAAGTTTTGCTGAAGAATTCTTGATTTCATGGCAGTTTTTTACTTTGTTTTCTGAATTGCTGGACTATTACTGTCTGCAGTGGAGGCTGAATGCTTTCACACTTTATTTTCAATACGGTACTTCAGTCCTTGTTGTCAAGTCAAAAGAAAATTCCTGTCTATTAAATTCAATCGAGAAAATTTTAGGGTCTCCAAGTTCTGCTGAAATTCTTGATTTCTTGAATGTAACAGCATACTTCATCATTTGGGGTCCATGGCCTATTGTATCTTGGTAAAAGAGGAATAGTTGATCATCACTACGCTTGATGGATTTTGATTAATGAATGGAAAATGGAAGTCCAACTAAAGTTTCTTGCTAGGACACAATTTGCAATCAATTTGAATATTTTTTGTGGAGAGTTTGCTTATGCAAATGTTTTTTGCAGGTATCTGCATGAAGTTTTGTTCACCTTCAGTTATTCATAAAAATTTTAAATCGGCTAATATTTTACTTGACATGGAACTTAATCCTCACCTTTCTGACTGCGGATTGGCAAGCCTTGTCCATGACATCAATCAGGTAAGCTTAACCTTCACAAGCTCTTATGTTTACTTCGCAAGAATAGTGTGTTACTTGTTTTGCTGGTCCTACCGGCCATACGCAGCATATTTTTAACGAGGAACTCGAAAAGAAATATGTTAATCCACTGTGATGCTGGATTTCCATTTGTTTGGAGCTGTATAGGAGAAACTCAACGTGTGGATCGTGGCGGTCCTTTTCTTGTTTTTCTCAACCCAAGTAAATCAAGAGATAAGCATCACAGGGTCATCAGAAGTAGAGAGATATTAGGTTGACATACAAAGCCAGCTAGAAACTATTAGCCTAAGAGGATAGCACTGGACTCCAAGCAGTCTTCATTGTAATTGAGTTTAGGTATATATTGCATTGTGGAATGTGTTTGTTTTTCTTTTGTTTCTTATTTGGTCCTTTTGTAGGCATTGGCATTAAACCAAAATGCAGGGTCTGGATATGGTGCACCCGAGGTTTCCATGTCTGGTCAATATACCATCAAAAGTGATGTTTACAGTTTCGGAGTGGTCATGTTGGAACTACTTACTGGACGTCAACCTTTCGATAGGTAAAGTTTCTGAAGCATCCGTGGTATTCTAATAGTTCTTTGTACTATGGTAAAGGTATTTGGTAAATCACCATGACTACATTTGTTCTGAACAGCTCCAGGGCAAGATCCGAACAATCTTTAGTTCGATGGGCAACCCCTCAACTCCATGACATCGATGCATTGGCTAAGATGGTTGATCCGGCACTCAAAGGGCTATATCCAGTTAAATCTCTTTCCCGGTTTGCTGATGTTATTGCTCTCTGTGTCCAGGTAGCAAATCTTAATTAATATGATGTTCCCATGTGCATTTAAAGACTGGAGGCACATCAAATAATTCTGGATTTAACCTGATATTCCTTGTTGCTGCAGCCGGAGCCTGAGTTCCGACCGCCAATGTCGGAAGTGGTTCAAGCACTGGTGAGGTTAGTGCAACGTGCAAACATGAGCAGGAGAACACTAGGGAATGATCAGGGTTCCTCTGTACGATCAAATAACTCAGATGATCAAGACTAGTAGACAAATATGAAGCAACTGTTGGAGTTTTTTTTTTTTTTTGACGAAGATACTTGTGATTTCGTCTTCCCAATTCTTTGCTTTTGGGAAATCACCCGTGGCTGTGATCTACACCTTTAGTTTTAGGTTCTTCTTGGTTGCGATCGAAGCTTTCTGTTGTCCATACCAAAGGATTCTTTTCGAGTCTTTTTCTGGCCTTTTTAATGTATTCAAATAGGAAACGATAGCCACGTGTCTGCCGCAAATGGTTTGTCATTGTAACATTTCCCTCGTGTATGTATGTAATGTATTTTCCCAACCTTGAATTAAATGGATACGACAAACTCATTCCATAAATATCTCTAAATATTGAAAATACGAATATCTGCTTTATTGTTTTTACCTATGTGAAATGTTCACAATTTTCTTGAAACTTCATTGGATCTTTTGTTTCTTTGTTTTATAGCTGTTGCCTTTGTTTTTTTTTTTTGGGCCCTTAAAAAATAATCTTTATCAGATCTAAAATGTATTAAGCCCTCCTCCCAGCCACCGCAAGAGAGTGCTTGATTTTTATTTTACCCTATTTAAACTTTGCAAGAGAGTGCTTGATTTTTATTTTACCCTATTTAAACTTTGCTTCGTGTATAACTTGCTATTTATGGCTTGAATCTGTAAATATAAACCATGCTGCGAAAGACCGAAATGACCTACAGTTAAGCCCTTATTTTTAGTAATCTCTCAATGTTTTAAATCCTAGCCTAAACTGGCCGGTCGAACCGTCGACCGGCCTTTTCTTTTCGATTTGAGTTTGATTAAAAATTTATTTAAGTTGGTATCAATTTATATTTAAACCAGTTGAACCGTTGATTTAAAACGATTTTGTGAGAACCGGCTGGTTCAATATCCAACCTTAATTAAGCCAACAATTCTGAATTTGGTCAACTAATCTCATTAATAACATTTCAAATTTATTATTTTTTAATTATCTCCAATTAATTAGACAATAACAATTATTGCCTTGTTCTACTCATTTTTCTCTCTCCTCCATAATTACATATTAACTCTTATTTAACATTAATAACATATAATTGACTATATTAGTTTTTTTAAATCTTGAATACATTTCATTTATTCGTTAATGCCTTTTAAGTGTTTCAATTTTTATCATATAAACTAGTACTCATATAATTTAGGAAAATTAAAAATATATGAAGCAATACTATTTAAAATCCTTTTAACTTATAAAAGAAAGTTTTAAGTTTCAAACAAATAATGCTATTTAGAATAATAGAATGAGAATTGATGTAATTACATTTAACAATATGACTTTCTACAAATATTTGTTTATTTTTTGGATATTTAATATTTATTAATAATATTTATGAGAATTCAAGTGATTACATTTAACAATATGACTTGAGTTTATGCAAATACTTGTTTGTTCTTTGGAGTTTAATATTTATTAATAATATTTATGACATCCCGGGTTAATAACAATCAGCCCAATGTTGAACCAATGACCCTTGATCCATTCATTTTTCTGGATCAATGATCGGTCTAGGCTTCAGAACCTATAATTTGGGTTTCACAATTTCAAGGTAAAGCTCAGACAAGGATCATTCGTAACCCCCAGATTTAATTCACAAGCCGTGTTTAACTGACGCCAACACCGGCAGCGTACAGCTAATACGTTTTCAATAGTCGAAATCCCTACACATATATCTTTCACAGTTACTACAAATTTAGCTCAAACCACCTCTGATTCCTTTTCTCCCCACACCAATTTCAGGCCAGGAAAGCAACTCGGCGAGCCCAAAAACAAAAAAAAGCAGTTTTATAAGAAATGACTCAAACCCCATTCAAGCAAAAAATAAGACCAACCAAATCCATCATTACTGAAAATGTATCACAAAAAGACAACTGGTGACCATATATAAATGGAAGGATTTCTTGGTGATTTAGCAGTTACAAGAGAAGCAGTTTGAAGTACCAATACAAATAACTATAAAACGGCAGATCAATTAAACTGCATGATCCAAGTTTTAAACTGGTGCAACAACAAAAAACTTTTCTGAAGGAGGGTGGCCAATCATTCAATTATAAACCATATACTTTGGTGTTGCACTGAATTTCTGATACCCCTTGATCACTTTATTCACGGCATCTAGAAAATCCTTCTCAGTAACTGTCTTCCTCCTTGCTCGAATGGCATACATTCCAGCCTCCGTACACACACTTCTGATGTCCGCCCCTAAATGAGAAAAGATCTGATTGTCAATCCTCTAAATTATTTCAACAATAACCAATAAAAAAGAAGAAATGTTGCAAAAATCACGTAGTAACACAGCAATCTCGAGGAACCATCGAAATGCTGACAAGGACAATGAAATCACTATATTTTTCTAGATAGAAACTGAGGCAGAGGGCAAGTTTCAATTAAAACTGGTACAAAAGGATAAGAAATCACGTTCAAATATGAGACACTGAAATCACTACTAAATCGACATATGCTACTCCCAATACAACAATTACCATATTCTCTCTCCTCGAGACACACACAGACAGAGACAACATACTGCCAACAATCAAACAATCCCACTCAATTAAATAGTTGCCCATTATAGAGAACTAATGAAGACACGTAATAAATTTTACCAGTAGAATTCGGGCAGAGGCGAGCCAGAAGTTCAAACCGGATATCCCTTTCACAATTCATAGTGCGTGTATGTATCTTGAATATCTGTGTCCTACTCTCCAAATCTGGCAAACCAAACTCAACTTTGCGATCTAACCGTCCAGGTCGCAGCAATGCTGGATCCAATGTATCGGGTCTGTCCATTAAAAAGTGTAAAGTTTACTAGACAACCACTGATATGAAAACCTTGAGTAATTTCCATCAAGTACACAGGACCAAAAATTAACTAAACCTCATGCTCTAACATGAAAGAACAAAGAAGGGGGCCAGGAAGTTGCAGTGGAAACAGCAAGGCAGCTCAAAAGAAATTGAAACAGAACACAAACACGAGCATTTGATATGGTGCATGACCAACAAAATTTTGTTAGATCAGTTACATAGCCATACAGCTAATGCATGCAAAACGTCTCAGCTAGTAGAGACAATGTCTTAACCTGTTAGTTGCCATCAGAACCTTAATGTTTCCACGAGCATCGAATCCATCAAGTTGATTCACAATTTCAAGCATAGTACGCTGAACCTCATTATCCCCACCAACACCATCATCAAACCTTGCACCCCCAATAGCATCTACTTCATCGAAAAAGACAATGCAAGCTTTTTTAGAGCGTGCCATCTGCAAGACCAAATACGTTAGTCAGAGATGGAGGTTAATGCACGGGAAATAAAGCTAACAATTCAACAGGACATCAGTTTCTAATACCTGAAATAGTTCACGAACCATCCGAGCTCCCTCACCAACATATTTCTGGACAAGTTCACTTCCAATAACACGAATAAAACATGCATCAGTTCGATTAGCTACGGCCCTAGCTAAAAGTGTTTTACCAGTGCCAGGGGGACCATAGCAGAGGACACCCTTGGGAGGGTCAATCCCAAGTTTAACAAATTTCTCAGGGTGAAGCATCGGCAGCTCAACAACCTAAAACAGAATGAAAAAAAAATTCAGTTAGTACAGATGCATACAAGCATAATCTCAAAGAACAATTGGAATATCATAGACATGGGCCAAGCTCTAGATCATTGATTAAAGGAGCTAAGAAGGGACATATGAAGGAAATGCAAACATTTGACCAATAAAAATGTCAATGCAAGGGAAAAATTTGTGAAATGAATATATCATGATTACCTCTCGCATTTTTTCAATCTGCTCCTTACATCCACCAACATCATTATATGTAACATCTGGCTTTTCCTCAACTGTCATCATGGTAACGCTTGGGTCAATTTTTGGAGGCAAGGGAATCTGAATTTGGTATTTATTCCGATCGACACTGCCAGACAAAAAAACTAGTTCATAACACAAAATCACAATAATCTGGATAACATGGAATATGAGGTTCAAGTTTTTCTCATGCTATAAAAATAGCATCCAGCTGAATAAACAATAAGAGCATCAGCTCAAAAAGTTACTGATCCAAAGAGAGAAGGCCTACCCGACTCGCATGCCTTCCTCAATATCTGTTGGAGAAACCTTGTCACCTAATCCAACGACAAACTGCAGACATAAATGAACAAATTTAGACCCAAAAACCCAAAAAAAACCATCATGTCAAAAACTGAAACACGACTAATTATGTCTCCTCTTTAAGAATAAATACACTACACGATTCATGCTTAATTCTTTCATGCATGCGATCAGTTGCTAAAGCATAATTTGATTGCATAGTTGATTGCTATGAGAAGCTTAATCCTTTCAAAAGATAGACTAGAGAAGAAGAAGCAAAAATCAAAATCCCATAAGGTTTCAGAACTTGACAAAATGGATGCTATACCTTTGCAATTTGCTTGACGTTTATAACATACTTTGCATCTTCAGTATTTGGGTTAATTATCTTGGTACATCTCGCCACCTGCTCACATGCACAATTCGTGCATCAGAAATAAGAAAGGAAAATGAAAAATCACATTCTAGTGACTTCCAAAACCACACCTGAAGAGGTTGCTCCTCCTGCATCATTTGCTTATCAGAAACCAGATCCCACTGGCTAGGTGCAGCTAATCCAGTATCAGATTCCTTGATACCTAATGAAAATTGAAGATCAGCAGTATAGTTCAGAACTTGTACCGACCACTTGGTTTTTTCACATGAACAAAAAATGGGGCATGTTTCATCCATGACATCATTTTTCAGAAACTAAAATACAATTAGTAACTTTCGAGTTCCTAAACTGGTCATTTTCTGTTTGTGCTATTATCTTAACAACTGTGCTCAGTAAAGTTCCAATAGCATTACCAACTCCTATAACCAGGTATTAGCAAGCAAATAAATCACCATTACTTAATGGCAATACTTAGGTACAATAACACTCCTATCTCTTCCCCTCCCCCCCCCCCCCCCGCCCGCCCCCAGAAACCAAAAAAAAAAAAAAAGCTTTAAGGTGTAAACGCTAACAAAACTTAAACGTAAAAACTTGGAAAACATTACTATATGGAAAAATAAATAAATAAAAACCTACTCTTTCAGAAAAATACACAGAGATCCACTAATTTAAATGCTCAAAAACATATTTTCTGTGCACAAGCAGCTAACTTGCAAGAAAAAATGGAGACAACAATCATACCACACAAATCATTGATTACTTTCGCCTTTTCCTTGATTTCCTTCTCAGCTTTCTTTATGCTTGTAGAATAAGGTCCCAATCCCTGCAGGCAAAAATTCAAAATGTCAATTGGGAAAAAAAAAAAGAAAGAAAAATAAGAGGCTCATATCCTCTCCGCATCCCATCTTAACTCCACAGGAAAATGTGAATCCGGAACTTCTTAGTAATCAAATCAAGTTATCTCTAAGAAATAAACTTGGGCTTAAGTACAACATGCCAATGAGTTCGTATTCCAGGTAAAGCAAGGAATACGAAACACGCAGGTTTCTATACTAGTAACGCCTGAATCTGATTATTTGCCCAATTTGAGTGTAAAGTAAAGCAGGTAGTCTTGCAAGTGGCTGGTTCCTTAAAAATGATAAGTTGCTGGCGTTGTTTCCAGCTGATTATGTACCAGGAGTAGGTTGGACACATTTCCTACAGAGAAGCTACTAGTTATAGTCTCGAGAACATTCTTTTCTCCATTTTTTCTCAAGTAAAACTGAAACCATACGACTGAGCTGAGAAGAATTCAACTCTAAATCAGTGAGTCCACAAACAATAGAGAGTGCAACCAAGGTCAAAGTTGAGTTTTATAAAGCTTCCATTCGGTTAAAACTCGGCTAAATCAACAGGGACGAAAAGGACGGGAACATTTTAGTTAGCATAAATTCCATATCCTAAATTTGAGAGGAGAACAAAAACCCAAGTCAGAAGTTACAGTCTTTAGCTAGATATAAATATCCTTTTCCCAAAATTCGGAATTAATTACTCACTGCGATCTGTATACGAGCGGAGAGGTAGACAGCATATCAGAACCCAAAGATACTCAAAATTACGGACTGAAATCCAAAGAAAATAGATCCAGAATAAAGTAAAAATAACGAATGGACTGAAGATTTAGGGTTTGGAGAGAGAAGGGGGGGGAGCATACATAAGTTTTGAGAAGAGCGATATCGTCTTCGTCGAGAGGTCTAGGGTTCTTCTCGTCCTTGATCTCATCTTCTATGTCCTGCGACGCTGCCGGTGCCATTCCGATCGATTCTTTCTTCTTTTTTCTTTCTTCTGCTTTTTATTATTATATATATCTATATATATTTCTTTAGCGCACAAATATTCGATTGCTCCTGCAATATTTTCTTGCGCAACAATCCAAACCCGGATGACTTTCTATGCCCTCCTCAATCAGCCTTCAGCTGGTGAATTTAAGTAGACAAGATGGAGTGGTATCTCAGCGTGGGCCCCACCTCATTACCTTTGTGTATTTGGATTAGTGAACTAACAATGTCTGGGCTCAAATTGGATGCCAGTTAGATAACCTGGGCCTGCAGCCCAATTTTTTTTAAGGTCACTGCTGTCATGATTATGGCATTCCACGGTAAATATATAGTAGTAGTATTTTTTTTTGGATGCATTTTTTTCTTTTTTCTTTTTTTAAAAAGCAAGACTTCAAACTTCACAAGAGATAGAGGAAAGAGAACATCATGGTGTCATGATCACCAACTACTAGTATCTTTACCAATTGAGTTTGAGTTGAGTGCTAGGGACAGATAATCATACATTGAGTT
Source organism: Coffea humblotiana (assembly GCA_023065735.1). Lineage (NCBI taxonomy): Eukaryota > Viridiplantae > Streptophyta > Magnoliopsida > Gentianales > Rubiaceae > Coffea > Coffea humblotiana. The sequence goes on from CM041211.1 coordinate 417,777, forward strand.
AGATGTTGAGAATTTGTATAGCGTATAAAGGAGGGGAGCAGAGGTAAAAGAGGCTGTCCCACACGAGAGAAATCATACAGTAGCAACATAAACTAAGATCCCTTGGAAGGCTGGGGGATCAATTGTTGTATGCCAGAGAATCATTATATATATAGTAGCATATGCCTGTCCAGTTCTCAGCATCCAGCAATTCAGTGCTTCCACACGTTTTAGTGATAAGCAAGCTGAGAAAATTTGACCGATTTTCTATTTTGAAAAATCAATTCAGCTTGGCAAAATTAACGGCAGTGAATCTATAATTTCCTTTTTGAGCTGATATGTAACTAACACTAAAAGAAAGGATGCAAAACTTGAACTACAATGAATTCCTGTACTTCAAAACATCATTTGTGTTTAATGAAAATCTCTGGCATATTTCTGATACAGTAGACTCGTTGGCACTTTCTGCATCTTTGCCTTGAAGAAGCTTGTGAAGCTCATCAGAAGGTTGCAATACCTAATAGTGATGTACAGTATATAACAAGATACTCAAGTCAGTAGGCGGTAAGGATATGAAATTCCATCTTTACACCAAAAAAAAAAAAAAAGGAAAGAAAAAAACGAAAACGACAAATGAGGACCCAATTTTTTCTCATTTTTAGAAACTGAATGCTGGCAAAAACATCTAACTCAGATCATCTTTAGAGCTATATATATATATAATCGGAACCAAACTTACCAAATTAATCCCAAAAGAACACAATACTAGAATGGTCCAAAAAGTAATCAGAAGATCACGACAAATATTAACTAGCACCATGCCGCAACCATTTTGAGTCAATGTCTAAGAAGAAATCAGTTGGAAATCCTACCCAAGGAGAACCAAGAGAATCAAATTTTCCTTTTTCAGCGTCCTGCAGTCCTTTGTTCTCCTTCTCCTTCTCAATCGAAGAATCTTGACAAGTGGAACCATCTGACACTAGCTGCAGAAGTTTCTCACTTCCCTGAAAGCATAAGCACAAACAGTTACATCAATTGATATATGTATATACAACTTTAAATGAAACATTTTGCAAAAAAGCATGTTAAATAGGAAGAGGAACTTGCAAAATACATAAATATAAATGTACGGCAGAAGACAGATAGGCCCGTAGACTATAAGTTGAACGCTGAGCCTCCTCAAAGGATTTGGTTGAGATTAGCTATTTTTAACTCCCAAGGATATACCTATGCCAGGGATTAATAGGGATACAGTGGATGCAGCTTACATATGATTATCACGTTTGTCAAACTAATGGCTGCAGAAGAACATTAAGACATTGTTGCTATGGCAACAAAAGGATGCATGTTTCTTCATCCATGTGGGCAGAGCTGGCAACTCAAAGTACATCAAGGCACTTAATGATATACTGTGAACTGTTTGAAATTACCACTGTTATGTACAAGAGTAATCCCAAACTCATTTCTTCAGGAGAATCATTTTCCTTTTCTCAAACTCCTGGAAAAATAATCCGCAGCAGATGCTGTTGAGTGGACCTAACAACTTCATGCTAGCCTACACGTCTGATCCAACAACTCACATGCAAGAGGAAAATGAACTCCAAAAACTATCTCACCTTGAGAGCTCTCCAGTGAGAATAAGATCGGAACAAGAACCAAAAGAACGGAATGTTAGGCAACGGTAGGACCTACATAAATTTCACAAGATTATAACCCAGTAAAAAAGCAACAAACAACTTCAGCAGAGAAGAAAATGATGTATCAAAAACTGCAACATGTTCAAAAGAACCGAATGCGCTCAATATTGTAGGCAAAAGCTAGTACATACTGCTAATATTGCTGTAGCGGGAAGCAATGTAACTGATCCATAGAAGTACTTCTTGTGAAGAACAGCTCCCCTAATTCTCATGCAGTAAGGTCATAAGTTAATTTGATGAATGAATTAAATGACACTGGCCAACAATAATAAGAAAAACCTTGCATCTGCTAGATTATACATGCATCAAAACTCTCTAGTAAAGCGCATGATTTACACCAGCAATTAGTAGGACAACCAGTAATAAGCTCCAAACAGGCATGATCGATTCCAGGAAAACAATAAGAGTGGCCGATGAAGAGCAGGAAACAATTCTTCGCTAAAGGAGGGGTGTCTAACTTACCAGTCTGGTTGGCATAAAGTATCAAAAATAAAAATAATAAAAAAAAGCCTCAGGCGGTGAATAAAATTAAGGAGAGAATACTGACTTTTCAATTTTATCCTGTTACATTCTATACCATTTCGAAAATTTGGACAAAAAAGTGGCATTCAGAAGTATCTTGCACACTTAATACATGACCATGAAAAGGATTTCGCTATCCCCACCTCTTCTGTCCTACTTCTCCATTTATCACCCCTAGTGGACATACCAAAGTCTAATGAGACATATAGCCTTCACAAACAGAACCTATCCAAAACTAAGTTCTCCTATCTAAATATATGTCCAAATGCAAAGGAAACTTAGATGCACTTATCCTAATATTGTTGCTAGGCAGTCTGCTCCAAGACCATATATATTTGTTCAGTTTAAGATGTCTAAGACATAAAAGAGATACTCGCAATCATTTATCTGGACATTCTTGTTCAAATGTACATCATATAGTCATCTGCCATAACCACACCATATTGATGTAAGGAAATAAGCAGGACTGTGACAATTGAAGCGAAGTGTAAACTTGATATGTTCCAGAATTAGGAGTCCATATTAGTGGGTGTATTGGGTCAAGGTAGATTTTCCAACATGACAGCAATTTTCAAACAAATCTGGAACCTTTAGAAGCATCTGATGTTAGCAAAAATGATAACATTAACAACAATCTGATCCATAGTAAGCAGAATTTACCTTATGGCAATATGCCGTATCCTTCTGCGGACAAGTCGTGCATTCAAACTGTAATATTGGCAAGAGATTATCAGAAAGAATCCAGAAGAAGTTCAGATATACATGTACATAATTACATACGAATGACTAATTGCATCCTACAATATTCTTCTACTCAAAGGAAATTTAAAAGCATATTATATGAAGCAAAAGTAGAACTTCGAGCTTTGATTGAAGCTTGGTTAGGTCAACTCCCTTTATTACATCAAGAAAATTAGAATGCAAACTCAAAGGAAATTTAAATGCATGTTATATGAAGCAAAAGTAGAACTTCGAGCTTTGATTGAAGCTTGGTTAGGTCAACTCCCTTTATTACATCAAGAAAATTAGAATGCAAACTCAAAGGAAATTTAAATGCATATTATATGAAGCAAAAGTAGAACTTCGAGCTTTGATTGAAGCTTGGTTAGGTCGACTCCCTTTATTACATCAAGAAAATTAGAATGCAAAGACAAGAACCATCTCCAAAAATTTATGGATAAGTAATGTGCAGATAACCACCCACCCTCCCTCCATACTCTCTGCACTTAACTGATGATTATCTATTTGACCCTTTACTCCCTCTTAAATGCTTCTCAGATACACAAAAGAAAGCTAAAAAGGATGAAGGCTGAAATTTTCAAAATTTTAGACAACAGAGTATGTTTAACATCAGTATCTATTATTGTATTTCAAGTTTTTTTTTGTTTTTTTTGAAGTCTCTAGCTGTGCGTAAGTTACAAGAGATATGTTTCACATGCCAAAACCCAGGCAGAAAAAGCAAAAATGAGTCACCATACAGGACCGTCTAATGAAGTCCTTGGTCGTTAATATTTGAAATATTCCAGGTTGCATTCATGAAATCACAGCTCTTGAGTTCTTGTCCATCACAGATCTACATCTTCTGTGCACCATAACCATACACACACACACACACACCCCAAGAGAAATAGATAAAAACAAAGGACGAGAGGGTACTCTTTCCCTTGAAAGCAGGCAATTCTTACTGGGAGGTAAAAGCAGGCTAACCTGGAGGGATAGGTGATCTCAACATGGGTAGCCTCCTTAGGTATGGATTTCAAGAAAATTTCTGATGGGTTAACCCGAGACAAAAGCTTCACACCCAACCTAAAACCCATTAAAAAAAAAGAGAGAGAATAGTGGCATCAAATCCCAACAGGAGAAGCAATGAAAAGCTAGAGCTGAAAAAGACCTAAAGACTATAGTAGTGATAGTGAAGAAAATCTTGAGAAGTAAGACAAACAAAATGTAGCGATACCTGTGAATCTTGCTCTTAAAAGTCCCCCGGGGAGCTTCTTCCAGCTTACCCCAAGCTCTATTCATCTATAAATTTGCAGTAAACCCAAACTTACATACCACTAAAAAAATATACATATAAAAGACATGATTTCAAAAGTCCATCGGCACATACGTAAGCGGAACAATCAGGAAAGATATAAATGTAAAGGGGAAATGTGACTCATGTGAGGAGGAGGAGGGAGGACCTTGTTGGCGAAGAAATCAATGAGGAGTTCGACATTGGAATGAGAGGGCGGCTTCTGCTGAGGGGAGGAAATGGTATTCCATAACTCTTTGAATGTGGAGGGCGGCGCGGTATGAGATGATGATGAGGAGGAGGAATGGGAGTCGAGCGAAGAAGAAGAAGATCTGCTGCTAAAAGCCCAGTTCCTCCCTCTTATTGGAAACACCACCACTCTAGCTCTCATCGTCAAACAAATTGGGTTTTCCTCTTTTACGTTGTCCTCCTTCTCCTTCTTCTTCTTCTTCTTCTTCTTCTAATCCTTAACAATTAGGCGTGCAGAGTAAATGAGAAATCTTTGCTAGATGTTACTCGGATGAGCTATTCTAGACATGGAATCTGAAATATATCTGATGTAGCAAAACAAATCAAAAAAGAAATGGATATATTTGGAAATACAGAGTGGGAAGTAGGACAATGACTCGATTCTAATTTTGGTTAATCGAAGAGGAAATATACGTACGATGTTGGACGAAGCGGCTGGCGGGCACCTCCTGCAGTGCTACGGATGTTAGCAGGAAGTAGTATTTAGTACTAATAGGGCAACTGACTATCCTAAGGTGTGAGTAATGGTCCTCCCCTTCCCCCTTCTGCTTCCACATCTACTACAAAGCGCCTAACCCTTTGCAATACGCTTTCCCTTTTCTTCTTCTGCTTGCAACAGCTTTCTTTCCGCTAACGACGACTGCTTCACAATTCATTTTCCAAAAATGTAGACTGACCTCCTCATCCATCTAAACTCCACAATTTATAAGTATTTGGTGTTTCGTAATTTGAATCTCACTCTGTAACTACATACGTACCAAAACAAAACAAATAGCATGTACAAAGATGCATACCCACACAAATATACTCCCTGCCCATGTTGACTTTAGGAGGGGAAAACAAATTAATCCCAGAAACAAATATTAAATTACGATCGATGCCTCGAATGGAAGTATCTATATGTAACTATGAAGATGATATGAGAATTCTACTGCAAGCGACCGTGTTCACTGTCAACTAATTTAATTCAACCAGACCTCCCCACCCCCTCAAATCTTTTTTTTTTTTTTTGAATTTCTTAGCTCTTATATACATCTCAATTGGTTCCCTCCTAAATTTTTTTAATTTTTCTTTTTTGGGTTTTTCAATTAGAACACCGAATTCAGGATCAACTCGAACCACGTACACGTGTTATTGCTGTCTCATTTAATGATTTTTTTCATTGGCAGAAAGAATACTAAGTAAGTAGAAAGAAACAAGTAATGCTCGCGAAACTATTAGTACTATCAATCATACACAACAATACGTATCTCAGCTATCTGATAAAACCAATACATGTACAAATATATCGGAAAGAATATGGTAGTCAAGTCATCTGCAGTGGCGAACCACCCATGGAGTGAAGGTAACATCTGTCAAGTGCAACAAAGCAAAAACCACCGCTCTTCATCCTTTTCATTCATCTTCTTCAGCACAAACCAGAGTCGGTGATCACCCTCCATGCTTAAGACTCGAAAGCTAAAGCTTATGCTTGGGCCAACTCCGTCCAGAGGACAAAAAATCAACTGTTTTCATTCATCTTCTGCGATAAAATTTGGCACTTCATCCTGGCAGAGGTACTCATCACACATTGATGCAGATCCCCAGTCCTTCCTAAGCCGCAAAATATCTTCTGTGAAGGTGGATCCAGAGGACCCAATAAACGCCGTCGACAAAGCACAGATAGTCTTATCCAGCATAGCTTCCACCTAAAAATTTTGACGAGCAAACCATTTAAAAGCAATAACCGAAAAAAAAAAAGAAGTCCAAAACCCAAATAAGATCAACCCTCTCACCACTCTTCTATCCAGTTCTGTAGTAATTCCTCTTTAAAATCCTTTTCTTTTTAAATTGTATCATTTAGACAACAAACATCAGAAACGCTGGCCACAACACGAAAACAAATGACCTCAGACGAAAGCTATCGAGGGTGGATTATTCTCACACTCTACCAGAAAAAAAAAAAAAGAAATTCCACTAGAATAATCTTCTTAAACTGATCCATATTCGCAAACTCATTTCTTCTTCCTTCTCTATCATCATCATCACGAACCCCGACATCAGAAGCATTGGCCACAACACCATAAACAGCATACTCAAACGACCTCTCAAGAAAACTACTGAGGGTGGATTATTGTCACATTATGTTCCTTAAGTTTCCACATTCGGAATGAATACCAAACGGAAATGAAAACAAAAGCAAATGCAACGGGCTAAACTAATTGCATTTGCATACTACAGATCATTCCTTGGTTGCTAGTCAGTAGTAAACTCGACAAGGTCAATTGCATGCCCGTCTAATGCCAGTAGAGATGTCCAAGGAGTAACATAAAATTTGAAAACTAAGAACATTATATAGAAATCATAAGCTCACCTGAGAGTCAGCCTCAAGCCCATGTCTGTACAGTAAAGCATCCCATTTCTCTGCTGAACTCCGTCCAGGCCTCTTCACAAGTGGTACAGTCTTCCCATTGAGGACAAGAAGTGACTGGAGCAAACCTGTTTCACTTTCCGCGGCATCAGTGGAAAGATATATCACCGGAGTGTTAGCTCGTTCAACCACGCGATTGATGCAATCAGCAGCTTGAGGAACAGGGTAGAAGCAACTTGGTTGTTTGGCATTGCTGATATAAAATAGCAGGCAGGGTTAGAGGTATGGTGCTGTCCCACAATCCACTGTGGTAAAAAATATTCTCCAGAAACTACAGTATGGTAATGAAAGAAGGGCGGAAGAAAAAGCCCAAAAGTTTGTAACTGAAAAGCATGATTTTACTCTCATGATGCTTAAATGCTGCCATTATAGCCAAGACAACTGATGTAGCCCCTTAATCATTTCAGAAACCAAAAGAAAGCTCCTTCTAGTTCTATTTCACCCCAATAACTTAAAACTTGCCAACAGACTAAGACGGTTAAGGGGCACAGACTCCCAGACAAATAGTTCGACTCAAATCTTGCAACATGCACATCCAACCATAAACATATCCCAACACTTAAAAGGGAGATCCTAGAGGATGCATTGCTCAATACTGAAACGAAAAGATTAAAGGAAAACATACCAGAACTTCAAGAAACCATGTCGGCGGAAATGAAGGGCGATAAAATCCCTTCCAAGAAATGTTTGGACAAAACGCTGGGCAGTGAGCAAAATGAGACGACTTGGTTCGATCAGTGTTTTACATTTATGAGCAATAGGACCTCCAGGCTGCGTCACCCACTCCCTCTCCACATCAGCAAAGAACACGTCTCCAATCGCAATAACATCATCGTCAGTAGAAAATTTGGACAGAACGTCCTGAATCGTCCTTTGCTTTGGATTCTTAACGTCATCAGTCCAAGCAGACTCAAGCTTAGGCAATGAAACACCCAAGGACTTCAACTTCTTGACCCGTTCATCGTCCATAAAACAAGGCTGGGGCGACGAGAAATAACAAAGGAACTTATCTATACGCGGACGATTCTTTCTACTCGCCGCAAACTCGTCAAAAGTAACCACGACTTTCCTTCCCAAACATTTATTGATGTGATCAATATCCAACGCCCTATGAAACTCGTAATCAACTTTGGAGCTGGGAATAACCAGAGCTCGGTTGAGTGCAGCCGCGAAAAACATATGCTTCTCCAAGCAAATGAGATGGTTGGACATCTGTCCCGACACGCACATTGCAAACAAGTACTTATTGGATTTGGGATTCCAATCGATTGTTCTCCTCTGGGACGATGGCCCCCGCTCCACCTTCCTGCATCCGTCAAAACCTGCTCCCAGGGTGGGGTCCGTAGAGGTATTACTGGACAAGGAATCTAGCGGATCTCCCAAACGATGGGACGACAACAAAACTTGTTGAATCTGCTTATTCAATGAAATATGGCGGAGCAGATCGGATTTCAAATCTTCTAAAAGAGCAGGAGACGATGAAGGTAAAGAATCGACAAGGTTAGAAGAAGCATTGGTGGGATTTACAGAAAAATTAAGAGGGTTACGTGGGAGGAGGGTGGTGCGATTCCAGAGGGTGAAAAGGCCCAGCTGTTGCTGCTTGAGGAGGTAAAGAGCATGGAGCTCGGACTGGCGCATGCGATTAAGCGAGGAGGAATCATAAAGAAGGTTGGAAATGGGGGTGGTGGTCTGGAAGAGGTTCCTAATGTCGGTGGTAAAGTAGAGGAGGAGGAGGAGGAGAGGAAGGAAAACGGCGAAGAGGTACCTTTTATTGTTGAAGAAGCTTGCAACAGAAGTGAAGCGAGAGTTGGGGAGTCGGGGGAAGTCAATTTGGAAGGCGGAGGAGGAGTCGCGGGGGGACTTGGAAGGGGAGTGAGGGACGCCTCTTCTTTCGTTCTGTTCGATTAGATGCTGTCGATCGTCTTCTTCGTCTGACGACGACGACTGAGACTCCATCATTCTTTTTGTTTTTTCTTTCTTTTTTTAAAAAAGTACTTGAGAATTCTTTGCTCTGCTCTGGTAAATTGATGGAAGACCAAATGTGAGATGATTCTGAGGAGCGGGAGCGGGAGCGGGAGCGGGAGTGGGAGTGACGGAGGAGAATGAGATCTAACCCCCGAGGCCACCACACCAGATAATTCACTCTGATTTGTAAGCAGTATTTTGTAAATTGTAAGGAATTAGTTGGAACTAGCAAGTGTCAAGTACACTCACCATCGGTTGTCGAGAAAGCGACCTGCTACCGGACCCAGCTCAATTTCCTCGCCGCCCCCCAAAAGCCCAATTTTCTCTGATGTCTGGGCTCTAAGCAACCGACCCAACCTCCCCCCCAACCTTTCCCAGAAAAAAAAAAGTTCTCCTTAGAATTGAGTGGAGTATCACGTACCAAAATCCCAGCCCAAATGTCAACAAATGAGTTCAATGAATCAACATTAATTGGTTATGTTATCGTTATGGGAAAAAAAAAAAAAGAGTAATGTACCTGGAAACGAGATCGAGGAAACCATCGACACCGAGTCAAGAATAAGAATTTAGAGCTGCTTTCTGATTCTAATCAAAGAGCATACTTTTTTTTTTTTTCAGAAACGATAACTGTTGTATGACCTAATCTATATTACACTAGGAGGAGAGGGCCAGACCTAAGGAGGTTCAGGATAATTCGAAAAGGACTGAACCACCATCAGACCAAACATGTACATTATGCACTCATCTGGATTTTTCAAGCAAAACCACTTTAATGTGACAATTAGTGAGAGGTAAGGTTTGAACCTTGTCTCTCACCCCATCAAGCTTTAATGCTAACCAAAGAGGATACTTGAAAACCCTTTAACTAAAATATTAACCAAAAATCACTCTCACCAAAACCAATCCAGTCTCTGTACACATATCGTTACTTCCTTTATTCTTTTCAACTTTCGTGCTCTCAATTTTGTAATGCAGATGCAGATGGATGCGACTAGCTATTTCCTTTCCTTCATTAAAAGCTTTGCAATTCCTCCTGATCTGACTATAACAAAGTCATCCTCAACCTCAACAAAACAGGATGTGGTCCAAACGCAACGCTGTGGGGTGTTCATACTTCCCAAAAAATCGAAAAACCAGCTTAACCAATCTAAATTGGATTTCAAAAATATCAATCTATATCCCAACTTTATATTTGGTAATCTACTTTTTATCCTTCCATTTTCCCGTACCTAGCTGCTTCTAGGCTGCTACTAGTAATTTTATTATGTCTCGGAATACTTTTCTCATCACTTTTAAATACTGGTAGGGAGGACATATAAACCCAATGCTTCAGAGTGGTAGACATGGGAAATAAATCATATCCTTGGTGGTATAAATTAAATGATTATACTAGATAGTCATCATCATATAAAGCTAGAACAAAGATTTTCGAACAATACTGTGGTAAGAAATTCCTTCCGATGTAACCACAGATTACCAGGTGATCTACACTATACCTCCAGCCTGATGGGAAGATCTGCAGCATCAATCAAATCTACCATGTACGTTGAACTAAGCTAACTTTCTTCAGCCACTTCAACCAGTCTTCCACGAACCCATTTCTTAGTCACACTAGCTGACTTAGATAATTTTTCTTCGTTACCAGATTCGGAGGACTTTACTCCATTCAATAGGGGGTCATCCTCACGCTGTGGGCGGCCGCTCAATGTGGGATCTACCATACGGTCTGTGCAACTGGAAGACTTTACCCTTCCAGCACTATCCAACAACACAGAAGCCACATTATGATCTTCGAGTCTAGTTTGGTGGAGCTTCTGCACGTCCGCTGTACCACTCACTAATCCTCCCAATGCAGGTTCCTCGAAACTGAACCCCATCATGTCACTATTACTTGATGCATCCCCTAAATCTTGCAAGGCAGTATTCTCAAATTTGAACCCAATAAGGTCACGATTACTTGATCTTGATGTTTGAGCTCCATTCACTTTTCTTTTAACAATTTGGTTTGGATTTTCAACATTTTCACTCATTTCCAACTTGGCCGGGCTAACAAATTCAGGTGCAGCCAGTGAGATACTTCCACCATCATTTTGCAATTCTTCCTGTCCTTCATCTATGGAACTAATAGATTGGATAGCTTCAGCGATTAGCTTCCTAGTTTCGACAAGGGAAGCCTGAGCTACAGGGCTCTTCTCAGCAGCTACTTCAAGAGCCTTGGCAGCTTTCTCAGCTTCAGCAATCAACAATCTGCAACATAGGAAAGCTGGTTCAACATCAAAAGATTCTACAAATCACAATTTGCGGCTAATATTCAGAATGTTTATTGCTATCTTCTCATCATCTACCAAAACCCTGAACGTTCATCAATATCCAATAACCAGTAATCTGAAATAATCAGGTCAATTGGCAATGCAGGAGCTCATGCATGCTGACACAACTTAGGCTCTCCTCCCTCTACAAACACTGAAACCACTTCCATTTTTCTATATCTTTTGATCAATTTCATAGGTACATGCACATACAAAATACACATATATGTTCCACCTCATACCGCTCCCTTCCTGGTTTGTGTTACTTCAGCTCCCGCAGAGAATGCAAAAACTTCTTCTCAGAGGCAACTTCCCTAGATAAGACCACTGATGTTGCTAAATCAGGTCTTCTTGCTCAAGGAAATAATGTGGAAATTCTTTTCACTCACTTTGTCCACTATTAAAGCAATTATCCTTCTTCTGATAATGAATGTTTTTGTCCCGGGAAAATAATATAGAAATTTTTTTCTTGTATTGGCAACTTTCCCAACCCTATAGAAGAGGATCTACCAACTCCTCACATTGATCACAAAATCCACAGTTTGGAAAGAAAAAATTACTTTGAAGAGAAAAATATGAGAACTATAATAAACTTACCTTGCCCTAGCAACAGCTTCAGTTTTCTTGCTCTCAGCAGCTGCTCTTTGCGCCCTGATGTTCTTTAACATCTCTAATTTTGAACTCGCCAAAGGATCCTTATATGGGGCCATGCTACTCCTCTTCAACATTACACGTTGAATATGGCTCTTGGGTTCAGGCTTTGAAGAATCATCTGAATCAACTATCCTCTTGGAAGGGCTTCTCTTCCTTGTCTGTCCATCAACACTTGGCTTTCTCCTTGGCCTCCTTTCAACCCCTTCTGTTATGCCATGATACTTTGCCAGACCAGAGCAAACCCGATTTCGATATTCCTAGGTAAAATAAATTAAAAGAAAAAACTTCACAAACAGCGGTGAGGAATATATAATGGACTGTGCAACATAAGACTAAAATTGAAAATGTTATATGCAATAGCCCTCAAACAAACATGATTTACTGCCATTGAGTCAAGGGAAGTTTTCAATCACAAAATTAAAAAAAAAATCAAATAAAAAGTTCTTCTGGACAAGCTCTTACAGGATCAGCCCATTTGGCTGAAATGGACTCGGAGATCTTCCTCCTTTGTTCGAGAGACTTAGGTGCTCTCTTGCTACCCTTTGGTTTTGGTGTTCTTTTTCTTTCTTCAATGCTTTGCACCCACTCTTGCTCAAGCTTTTTATCCAGAATCTTATATGAGTTCCACTGTAACTCTGCCTCACCAAGAACACCCCTTCTTGAAGCTTCTGCAAGTAGATTTTGCCACTCATAGAGGCAGGTCTCCTGCAACATTAACTTCTTGCGACGTTTTTCCCACCCAATTCGCACACCAACTCCAATTTTTACCCTTGTTTCTTCACTACACAATCATTTAAGGAAGATTCAGAAATGTAATTCAATACAGTCTGCAGACTTAAAATATCTTGCAACTACCATTGCAATACAAGGTCACAGTAGCGGTACAAGCCAGCTACAGAAACTGACCTTTGAGCATGGCCCAAGTTAATTAACTTCATCTTGACCTGTATCAGCAGAAATTGTTAACAAAACCACACTAAATAATCAGTAATGCCAAGAATTAGCTCATATTTAGTGCTGAAAATCAGCTGGCTTTCTGTTATTTAATATGAACTCGATAACCATACAACATCATTTAAACTTAGACATATAATTGAAAAATAAGTCAGACATATTATTTAGACTATTTAGATATTCAGGGTAAAGTCTGCCTATTGTGTCCTAGAGCACTAATGGTGATTGAGCAACAGCAGTAATGTTCACTACAACTTGAATTCCAATAAAAGCTATGCATTTCTGGTTCAGAGTAAAACCAAGTCAGTATGTGAAATTGATACCATTTACCAAATTCAACCTAATGATCAGACAGGAATTGTGAAAAAGATTATAATGTCTGCAATTTCCAAACACTAATCAAATAGCAGTTTATAATTACATCCTCCTCATAATTTCCACAACATGGCAGAACTTCTACATCAGATAATTCTTACATGACATCACCTTAGGATCCTGCATTGCAAGCCTGGTTCTCTCTCTAATCCTCTGTAAGGTTTCTGCAAGGGATTCACCAGATTGTTTTAGACAAATCAGCAGCTTAAAAACAAATAAACACTTGTTGTACATCAAAAAAACCAGCGGAAAAAGAATCACCAGGACTGTGCTTCCTTCCTTTGTTCCAGGGGGTATTCCCTTTGTTAGCTTTCGAAATCCTCATCCTTCTCAACTTTTCTCTGTCAGTAGGTTCAGTTGAGTGGTCACTTGAGGATTGCTGGTCAATCCCACGAGGTACAGCGGAACTTCCTGAATCAACATCAACCCTCAAACTAAATTCATCTTTTCTCTCGGCCAATCTTGTTGGTTCAAGAGTAGCAACTGCCTTAATCACTAGTCGACCCCTACACACATGAAGCCTCCCCAGGTTATAGTTGATAGCTTTTTCAGGGACACAGACAAATTTCCATGGAAAAGCCAATAATCCCTTCTCATTTCTGTATACAAATTCATGGTGTAGAATACTTTGAGACCTAAATATATATGGAGTATTCCCAAGACAAGACCGTGCAGTAGCAATATCTGCATAAAAAATGAAGAAATTGTATGAGTTGACGAGTTACAGTCAAAAGGAGTTCGAAGCCCACGAAGCAAAAGAAACTCCAATACCAAACAAAAGTGAAATTACAGGAACAATCTTTTGACCACAAACACGAAACCCTGTAAGTAAATCGCACATTTCCAATTTGAGTAGCTAATGAAGGAAACTGGGAGACCACTAAAGCTAACGAAGCTCGAGGAAGTTAACACCCATATAAAATGAGCTGAAATCATTTGGTGAAAAACACGAAAGCCAGAAAAATAAATAAGAAATGCGAAAACCAAAACGGAGCAAGAAATGTTTTCGAGTACCTAATAAAGGCATGGGGAGGTCATCCAGGAAACGGGCACGATTTTCAGATAGCGCGGTAGGGTAAGGTGGCGTCTCGGGGAAATTCCATACACTTAGTCCGGAGGTTAGAAATGGCGGTTGGATATGGTAAAAGCGGCGGGGACAGCGGGAGCAGAGAGTGAAGCAGCGAGGAGTGGAGCTGCCTGTGCCTGGAGAGCCACACAGCTGCTTCGTCTAGATGTCGCGGAACCTTGTACATGATAATATGGTTGGCTTTTCATTTCTCGAGATTTTTCTGGACTTGGCAAAAAATAGAAAACTTTTACTTGTGTATTTGTACAATTTTTTCATAGTTTGATACTTCTTTTTTTCTCTTGGGGTGGAATGGAAATTCGCCAAAATAAAGAGAACTCGATTAATGTCTTTCGTGCAAATTTTTGAAGTCCCCTTACAGGAAAAGAGAAAAGGAAAGAAATAATTATATGAGTCTTCTAAGTAAAAGAGGTGTTACCCTGGGTTGAAAGTTATTTGGAAGAATGTTTTCTTATTATTAATTATTTTTCCACTTTTCAAGATATAAAACGTATTTGAGAAAAAAAAAGGAAAGAAAGATAGACTATTTGAAAATGTGTCTAAAGTAAACAATACCGACTAAAAAAACAACTACTTTCGTATATAATAATGCATATCCATACCAATACTAGCTTTTATTGTGAGGTCTAGATAAAAGCAACTTAATTACTAATAATTGTTAGTGTATGTATGTGTATATGTATATACATATACATATATATTGGATTAGATGAATATTATGTATGTTAAAAGCACACGCATTACAAAAACCCTTTTTCTTTTAAGTTAAATAGGAGATTTTTCCAAGTCTTGACAACAAAAATGTAAGAACTAGACCTCACAATTTAAGTAACTGCCTTTATCTCTTCCTTTTTTTTTTTTGTTTATTATCATCATCTAACTCTAATTTATACTAAAGAGGTGATCTAATAGGGTCAGACGAAACTAAATTACCATCAGATTATATGGGTGTCAGAGGCACTTATATAGATCTAAGAGAAATCACATTAAGCGATAATTTTTTGATGAAAGGCAAAATTTGAACTCTCATCTCACAAAGACATACGATGACCATCTATTCTAAAGGTAGTTGTTTAAGTAGTTTGCCTTTATCAATCAAGTAGGATTCAGTGTCATTTTATAGCTCAAAGTTGGATTGAGCGTTGGGGCCACTAATTGATGACTAAAATGACATCATGGCTACTTCCATTAACAGAAGCCCACGCACATGGATTATATCCATAATTCCATATATAATTATCTCATCCGCGGGCTGTTGTTGTACCCAGAATGCTAGGCTGTTAAAGGCTTTCAAAGAAAGTGCAGTCGCACTATGGCCCGAGGAAAAATCAGAATGGGGAAAGAAAGGGTCAAAGCCACTAAGGTTGGCCGCTGAGTCGTCGTTTGGCGGCGGTCTGGCATTGGTCATGGTCTGAGGCCCGGGAACAGCAATTCCAGCGATCGCTGCCCATTGCCCAATCCCATCAGTCAGTTACCCTAACATAAAAAGAACGATCCGCACTGTTGGGTTGCTATTTTTAAGATTTTTTATTTTGTAAAAATACATACGATAGCAATTTGATAAATATAAATTAAAAAAGGTGATTAAAAAAATATATTTATGTAAAACATAATAATTTTTTAACAGAAAATTACAATCCAAATTTTTAACATCAAAGCAAAAACACAAAAAACAAAGTCAACTGAATCACCACGGGTTAACTATAGAAGTAGTTAGTCACCAATAAAATTTTAAAATTCTACTTGTGTGCAGCAACCTGCATTCTGATATTCAGATTTTTCTGAAAATTTCACCAACGAATATGTAGGCACCCATCTAAATCGGTAGTGATTCATCGAATTTCTCTTGACCTCTTTAAGTTCATTTTCATTTGTTTTATTGTTTGGATGGAAAGCTTTTGAAGTTTTCTAAGAAAAATATGTCATAACGATGTGATAATTGAGAAATGTGTTGAGAATAATCGTAATTACTATAAGTTATATTAGATTTTCAATTTTAGTTTTTTTATTATTAAAAAAATCAAAATTTAGATACAAAACTAAATGAAATTTATAATAAAATAATTAAAATCAAAATCTATAATGAGTTAACACCAGCGGGATCACGAGTCAGTTAACCAGTAGGACCACTGGAGCAATTCTTTCCCCCCCCCCCCCCCCCCCCCCGGCTCCTATTTTAACAGTCAAATTTTGCTCTCCGGTCCAAACCATTTTAGAATCCCTCTACAGATTCACAAAATCGTATATAACTCTGGAATCTGATCCGGGACACATCCCACAGTACTTGCTGCCAGAGTAAGCAGCATAAGATTTAGTCCAGTTATAAGTTGATTCCTGTATCCATCAACCAAGAAAAACCATGGCCGAGAGGACTCGGATATCTACAGTAACAACTGAAAGCAGATCAAATTTCGGTGAAGAAGCAGCAGCATTGACAATCAGAAGAAAGATGAGGGCCGTTTCCTTACTTGCCGGCCTCCCAATTCTGTGCATAATCAACAATTTCCAGAATTCGCACTCACTACCATGGCCTCCCCAAGCTGCAAACGACATTCCTACTACTGATACAAGCTCCGCCAGTGCCACTGATTCATCCACCGCCGACGACGGTGATCCTACATCTGGACAGGGGGAACGCATAAATGATGAAGGTGATGATCCTGATCAGATGCAGTGTGTAATATGCCTATACGATGTTTCTAAGGGCAAAAAATACAGGGTCCTTGCCGAATGCAGACATGGCTTCCACGTTGACTGCATCGATGCTTGGTTGATGCAGAACTCCAATTGCCCGCTATGCCGACGTTCGGTCGCTTACACTCCGGCCGGGAACGGGAAGCACCAGCAGCGTAGAAGTAATGAAGATGATGATCAGGAAGCGTATTATGAGATCGCAATTGCCTCCATCCTATCCTTTCTGGATCACCTCCGGACATGGTTCCTGAACCCGCTTGCATTTGACCGCTCTTGTCACGATTACCATGCTTATCTTTGAATCCCAGCAATCATCTTCTCCAGTCTCACCAACACTTGCAATCTAATCCCTAGATTAACATTTTCATTCTTTCTTGTATTGTATATCACAGATAGCTGACTTGTATTGTATATCACAGATAGCTGCTTGTTCATATTCCAAATTACTACTGTTGGTTAATTGGCAAATTCTATACTACTGCCTAGTCTCCAGTCACTTACCAACAAATCAGTTAATCCCAAGAAAAATGGTACAGCCCAGCAGTAACATTGAAGGCCTATTCGGTAGATTATTCGAAAGTTGAAAAAGTTTCTGGTAAAAGACTAGTAGCATCTGTGACAATTCCAGCTTATCTCATCCATTGCGAGCCATTTATGTCACAAATGCAACCATATGCCCACGAACAAACCTGCAGGGGTCTTCCTGAGTTCCACAGAAGTCGCAAAGCATTCTACAAGAGGTGATAGAAAAAGTTGAACAAATTTTCTTGTTTATTTTTTCCACCTGATTTGAGACTGCAGGGGCTTCTCTGGATGGGATAGTAACTGTAGTAACAAACCAAACAATCGTAGCGACAATTACTAATTTGCTGTTGAATTTGGCAACATTTAGACACTTTTTAGTTCATGGCTCGTTTATGCCTGCGTTATAACCCACAATTAGGAGTGGGCTCCCATCAGTTACTTTCTCCGTGTCAAAGTTGGTTGACCCAATCTGCATTTTGTGGGTCAATCATTTTCTGATACTCATCCATCCGTACTCTCTTACAGTTACAGTTATGGTTAGGAAGAGCAATAGGAGCAAAATCAGCATCACTTGGAATTTACATTTACTGAATAGGTGTAGAGCTCGGACTTCCTTCTAGGTAGCAGAAAGGCAACGAAGAGTGCGGGCCGGGAGACATGCGAACAAACCTCGTGGAATTATTAGCGGCGATGGTGGAGCCGAAAGAAAGGACTCCTGGGTAGAGGGAGGCGAAGCGGTTCACAATTACGGAGAAAAATCATCATTTCAAAGTACTAGATCATTATTGTCACTTTTTTGAGTGAGGCATGCGGAGTTATTCTTACTTAATCACCGAAAAAAAAAAGGTATGATTAGACAGAGCACCGAAATCAAAAACAGATATACCATGAAAATAATTGGATGTTTTGCAGTCGGATTTTGTTCTTTTTCTTTTTTGGCTAATAGATTTGGTATTTAGGGTGCGAAGAAAAATTGTTACATTTTTCGTGAACATATTTTTTTCATCACTTTTTTACCTCACATATATCAAATCGGTATAGTAATTTTTCTACAAAAAATTCAGAAAAATGCAATCCAGCAGCGATCCTTCTAACATATTTTAAAACACTGCAAAAGTTAATGCAACTTACGAATGCAAACCAAAAAGGGTTCTTTAAAATCATAAACTACTTCACGGCGAATGGTACAGAGGGAGTGCTACAAGCTTTCTTTCTTTTTTTTTTTTTTTGTAGTGTTCATAATTATTTGTAAGTATGTTGCGTACAAGGATTGAAAAGCTGAAAACATATCATATTGCACGTTTTGATTTTAGATGAAATGCTTTTGTTCAAGGATACAAAACGCAAGAATTTGAAAAAACCAAAAAGAGAAACCAAATTTGGATTCTGACTATTCTCTCGAGTCAAAACCGGCCTGTCAAACAAAGCTCTGGAAAGATTAAGAACTCATAAATCCTCTCTACGAGTAGCTACAGTACAAGTTTGACGATCCTTTTGCTACTTTTTCTTTTGCGTAATCATGAACCCTGTAAATTTTGTCTTCATGTTCCTTATAACTATATATATATATATTCTCTGGTGGTATTTTTTTACTACTACTTTTTAGCTTGTGTGAGAGCATATTTTACATCAACCGCATGCTCAACTAGCAAAGAATACTCTCTGTCTTTTCTTTTTTTAATCTTTGAAGAAAATTCAGAGTAGCAGTCTAAACGTTTGATTTAAAAAATAATTCATCATACAAACAACAATAATAATAATAATATGTTTCGAGCTATAATTAAAAAAAGAAAAAACAAAATGAGAAGGAAAGAAATGGCATTTGATTGTCCCGAAAACGGGCGAATCGAGGATTTTAATGTTGGATCATGTAAATTGATTCACGTGTTATCGTAATCGTTGAAAGTTGAAAAGGCCAAAGAGAAAGTCAAGGTTTTGGCCTGAAATTCAGACCCCACCCCACAGCGGGACGCCGCTGCACCCACCAATACCATAGCCATTTCACCGGTCAAAGGAATCAGAAGCCTCCAAGAAAGAAAGAAGAGCACTGCTGATTGCTAAGTGCTAACTACAGAAAGGAAAAGGAAAGAAATGGGTTTCAACATTTTTGAAGTCGTCTTCCCCTCATTCAAACCGCCGCCGTGAGAGGGTCATGCATCCCAATTCCCATGTACCGTAGTATTCTTAGTAATACCAACAAATATATCGTCCGCTGACTCATCTCATCTCATATTCTCTCATTCTCCCTCTTCCTTCCCATTCATTACTTACTAGTATTTCTATTTCAATTTCGGTTCTGGGTCTGTCATTTTCAGTTCTTGTCTTTTAGACTCAATTCTCATCCGATTCTTCTTTAGGCAGGCTTTTCCTCACGCCTATCTTCCTTCAAATACCCCAACTATTTTTTTTTTTTAGCTAATTACTGCTGATACATCTATACATTTTTTAAAAAGGTACCATCATCATACATTTTCAGCAGCATTTGTCTTTGCTCTCTTTATCTTCCTCCCCATAAACGTTCAGCACTATTGCTGCTTAATCAAGTTCCCAAAAGTTTGAAGCTTTACTAGCCTTCAAGCTTGTAGGGATTTTTGCTCAACGGAATCTTCACAAAATCAAGCAATCCCCGGGTTTTTTCTTTTAAAAATAAAAGTAATAATAATAATAATTCTGGGCTTTGCTTGGGATATCAAGATATTGGTGGAATAATGGGAGATTCAGCAGGTGTTGGTGACAAATTAGACGACTCAGGAGTAATTGAATTAACCGGGAAGATCATGGTGGTGGCTGTTTTAGTTCTCTTTCTGGTGGTGGTCTTTGTTTTCTTCCTTCATCTCTATGCCAAATGGTTCTGGCGTCGCCGCCAAGAAGACTCTGCCAACAACAACAGCTCCACCACCACCAGGCGGCGCCGCCGCTTTGACTTTGCTCCTGGCTACCAAGAATTGGCTGTTGCGACAGCCCTCCGCCGAGGTCTTGACCCTGCTGTTCTTAAAGCCATACCTGTGATTGTGTTTGATGCTACCAATGACTTCAAAGATGGCTTGGAATGCGCAGTTTGTCTTTCTGAGGTCTCTGAATCTGAAAAGATTAGGCTTTTACCCAAATGCAATCATGGGTTTCACGTTGAATGCATTGATATGTGGTTTGCTTCGCATTCTACTTGCCCTCTTTGCCGAAATCCGGTTTCCAACCAATCCTCCTTCAGCTCCAACACTAGCCCTGAATCGACAACTATGGAGTCTATACTGCAGGTTCCAAATCAAGAGGCAACAGGTGGTCTTGATGGATATTCAGCAGAGTCACTGGATTTCCCAACCAATGTTTTGTTTTGGGGTAATGAAACTCAAGTTAGCACTTTAGGTCCACCACTGGAGGAAGGCAATCATGGTCTTCATTCTGCTCAGCCACCTTGCACATCCTCATCCTCGTCTATGATGCCAGCATCAACCAGTAGTAGACCAGATGGAACTCTGGTGATTGACATCCCAAGGCATGCTAATGAGGATGAAGAACCAAAATCGCCAATACCAACGCGCTTGAGGTCATTAAAAAGGCTTTTGAGCAGGGATAGGAGGGTGAGTCCTCGTAATGCTAGTGATGTTGACGTGGAGCAACAAGGAGGTAGACTGGAAACCTAGCAGCTCTTCCAATTATGTACAGTCTGTTGCTAATTACTAGTAATTATGCACATTGATTGGAGAAGACGTGTGATATCCAGAAACAGTTGAAGAGTAAGGGCTCTGGTAAATGAGCAGTACTTGTCATTTCGGGCTCTTACTTTGGATGATTTATTCCGGAGTATGGAAAGGTTGGCGCAGTATAGATTGCTGTATGTAGAGATCACGGTGATCTGTTTATTTGTTCAGTGTTTGTTGATTCTTAATGCAATTGATAGTAAGACATTGATCTCTGCATTTTCCGTCTGTTTCCTATTACACATGAGGCTTGTTATTCATCTCCAACAAGCTTCTGAGATTACTCGAAACAAATATCTTGTATAGTTAGCTTCTCTGTATGAGAATGGAAAGGAATCAAATTTCTCTCACAGAAGAGTAAAGCAACTTTAACCTCCTTCAGTTAAATATTTGGCTTCCTTATATGTGTTTGCGCATGTGTATATATATATATATTTATCTGCCTTTCTTGTATATTTGAGCTGCTCCATTTAGAATAGTATTTTAAGTGTATAGAAAATCTTATTTATAAACTCATTGTTGAGTATTTGATCTCATCTAGCTTAAACTTTAACTGTTCGGTTTGCATCATCCCTGCTCCTGAAGGCTATGTGCAATTATTGGAGCTGCCTTGTGAAGGATTTTTTGCTTGTTAAACCAATATGCCATCTAGTTTTGACAGCAGACGCAGAGCACCGCATTTGTTAAAATGAACCAAAATCTCTAATAATAGCTTTAGGAACAGTTCTTGGAATAGTTCTTTAGCAGAAACAATTCTTGGAATAATTGCTTTCATAACATGGGAATCAGCAGGTTGTGAATTCATTCTCTAATCTATTACCCGTCACGGGTCCTACATGAATTATGCTCCAGTATATTGTTGCTGAAGCACTGTGATTTTCTTTGTTGCTTCGACCCTCAAATTTCTACCCATTTCATTCTTCCCTTTCTCCATTTCATAAACTAGAGGAGATCAATTCCTCAGTCAGATGACTTTGATTGGCATCTTTGCTTGCACTGTTCCCTTGACTCCTGGTTACCAGCAAGATCAGGAGGTAAAGAATATCCGGGTAAGAAGCACCAGTTTTGATCGCATTTGCAAATGTATTTTCTTTGCACAAATTCCTTGGAGATAAGTTAAATGAGTGATAATAATTTGGCATGAATACTGACGTCAACAAGACAAAAGTTCTGAACAGATATATAAAACTGAAGGATAATTTTTATCAATTAAGCTATCAAATATGACTGTGTTCTGGATTCATTACATCAAGAGTAGTTTGAGGCTATAATGCCAACTCTGCTTCAGCAAATTTGGTTTTTTTGACCTACAATATGATCCGAGTTTTATCTCGCTGAGGTCCACTAGCCCTTGAGGTGGAAAATGGATTCCATCATCCAAGTATCCCTCCGGCCTTGGCTACTATCTTAGCACTCCTATGTTACCAAGTAAACAGGTCCATAAGATTGAGCTTCGTGAGGATTGGTTAGATGGCTGAGACACATATAAGGTATCCCATCCACCTTATCGGCTGGATTGAAAAGACTCATCAAGGGTCCGGATACTGGCTTCCTAGGCCTGGCAGGAACGAGGCCAGCTGCAGTACCACGTATTGGACCAGAAACAATTCCACGCCTCAGTTTGGGAGCGGTGGAACCACGTAACGGTTCCACCAGATTATCGCTTTTCTTGTCAGATTTCAACCATGAAAAGAGGGAACTTTTCCACGATTTCTTATTCCTTTTCTCCCCATTTGACTCCGTCTTTCGCGTTTCTTCAGTATCTGGTGGAGCAACCTTAAAGCTCCCCTCATCACATGTGCGCTTTCTTGCTTCTTCTAAGAACTGAAAAAGGCCAAGAAGTTGATGAGTTGTTAAAATCTTGGCATCATGTCCGACGAGACATACACGATACAGGCATGAAAACCATCCTGGGCCAGAAACCCAAGGAGAACAACGCGGGGCTACTCTGTAGATGACTGAGACAGAAAAATAATGCCATGCCATGAAGTCGGTCCTAAATACTAGTACAATCTAATTTATAGTTCATACGCTTTTGAATGAGACAATTAAGATCGTTTTGTTACTGCCGAGGAAATAGAGGGAGAGATGTGGTTCTTCGGGATTCATTCAAGTCAGTAAAAAGCTCAGGAGAATACCTGTGCAAAGTCTGCGTGTGGGTCAAACTCATAGCCAAAGTAGTTTCCAGCTTCTTTCCTTGGGAAAACTGGAGAAGTCTTCATTCTTCTCACATGGATGCGTCTGAATGCAAGGGCGAATTTACCTATGCTGCAAAAGTTGGTAACAGAGAACAAAGAAATGTAAAAGGGTAAGAGAATAAAACAGAGCAAGATTCAGACTGCCTTGCAGACAGTAAATTAAAATCTCTGTTCAGTTCAACAGAAACAGAAACGTTTTACATGTTTGGATATCGGACCATATTCTTCTGGTAACTGGTAAGGTGATAAAATTCGGGATTCCAAAAGGGAAATTGACCAGAAGAGAAGAGTGGAATGTAATTTTCATGTTCTTGATTCTCGTATCGTATACCTTTTGCCTTCCTCATTCACAATGGCACACAAGTACTCTATTAAATTACTCTTCACTACTATTTGCTTTAAGGACAGAGGAAACTAGTAGCAGCGACGACGACGACGGGGGTAATGGTACTCTTAACCCATTCGGTCATTTTCACTTGTAATCTGATCTCTCCCTGTTAAACAGGAGGGTTTGGCTGGCGTTCAAGCCACTCTTTTAAATAAATCGCCCCATGTGACGTGACTGTGCGAGATAGCTCCCATACAATACAATACATTTTAGGAAATGCTTCTGAAAGCTGGCCAGCATTTTGCATGCAAGAGGAAAGTCTCCGCGTTTTGCGATGAAAAGGAAACTTTCTTACTTCCTCCTAAGGTACAGACTAAAGACATGATGGTAGTAAACATCTCTGTATCCACTCTAAAAATTTTAATGACCACCAATGCAATAAATATTATTGCCTTTCAAGTGCCATGTACCAACTATCAACCAGCAAAATCCTCAGAAAAGGGAAAGAAATATATGGGTAGCGGATTTTCTTTTTCTTTTTCTTTTTTAATAAAGGAATCATGCTGGTACATAATCTCCTAGCCTGCCACTTTCCAGAAAATCACCCCAAGGAGAATTTAAAACGAAAAAAATGAAAAAAGAGAAACAGGAGTGAGCATCATTATTGTGTTATCCGATTTAAGAAGATGGGAGTTTTGTACGCCGCATGTTTCGGACGAGCTTTCAGCAAAATGAGAATAGGTGGCGAGCAAATGGGTTACAAGTCACGTGAAAGGAGGCCAAGAATCTAACCAACCAACACAATCCCTCGCTTTCAACCAAACTGCTGGCTTACTTGGTAGCTTTAAAACTTAAACGCAAGCTGGTACAAGAGACAAAAGACCAATACTAATCCTCTCTCAAGTCTAACTAACTATCAGTGGACTGGAGGGTTTCCTAACTCAACAAACATAATAAGAAGCTTCACAAAGAAAAATGGAAAATGACAGATTTGGAAGAATGGCTTTTTGCATCAAGCAAGAACCATATCAAAAGCCGGTAGATGTCCTTGTTTGTTGACAAGCTCGACCGAGGAAATTTTTTTTTTTCCTTCAGCAAAAACCACACAATCTTATCCAGGTGACCCGATTGTTACATATATGATTCACACCGCAGCATCTGCATCAATTAGAAAGTCACTGTCTATTGTCCAGCTGGTTAGTTTATTTTGCCAGCTTTGTTTAAATTCCCAAATTCTCGCGCAATTGTCCCCTTTTTGTTTCAAAAGGGTTCACTCAATTATCACACAAGAGGATCCGCTGGCAATCAAACAAATGGGTCAATGCCTATTATTAACAATTACCCTACGTGGAGATGTAAGACGTACTACAACCGCCACGCTCTTACCATCACCACAATCGCATGTCCAGTGCATTTGAAGTGCACACTGCAAGCAATTGTTGCAAGCACCTGGGTTGTGCCATACATTCTTGTCATACTTTTACCTCCAGGAATTCGACAGAATAAAAAGCGCCATCTTCCAAACCAGCAGTACACTGGAACCACTTGCTACTACATCCCATAAATGTCTGGTTTGTTAAAAAAAAAAAAAAAAGGCCAGCAGCCAAATTAGAAGGAAGACCGTGTCAGCCAGAAACTGTATGCACTACCTCTATACAAACATCTTACATACATGACAAATCTAAGACATCAAGCATTAAAGAGTAAATTCATTTTGCATAAATGCTAATTTTTCCACTCTTAACACTTAAAAAAGGTTTCCCCGCTTACGCCACAACAATCAAGGCTGAAGCAGAGGCAGAGCCATCACAACTCCAAAAATGGAAACTAGCAACAGCAGCAGCCAAGTTGGAAATGAGTGCCTCTGGTTTTCGACATCTTTTGGCGGTTCTATTCTATTTATCTCCCCTCTTGTTGGGTTCTCATGCCCACCCAGTGAACTTCTGGTATTTTCTGCTGGATTGGACACTGGTGAAACCTTGTCAGTGACAGCCTGCTCAGATAACTGCTGTTCATACTTCTCCACATATTCAGGAAATAACTTCCTAAATGTTGCGCTGTTATGTGGATAGCACATACAAAGCATGAGAAGTGAATCAACAAAGTGAATACAACTCAATAAAAGATGCATTGTCCAAATAGAATGAAATTATATAATGCAGTTCACGTGATCAGATCTAGGAAGCACACAAATGCAAGGTAAGATATAATTATTTCTTCAAAATACCAACCAAGAAAAAGAAAAAGAAAAAAAGAAAATTGCAGCCCCCTGCATGCAGAATGTCTGTAAATAATGCAATCCAGGATCAGAATCATCAGAATCCCAAAACACTCACTTTTTGCAATTGAAAGCAAGAGAAGCCTTCGCAAGCTTCTGTTTCTCAGCAACTGTAGTTGTCACACTGCCCGTGGTGGGACTATTGTCCATCTGCATTGTAAGGCAGGAAAACCATATAAATCTGAGGCAAAAGCATTCTCAATACAGAGCAGAAGTTTCCGACTTTTTCAATCTCATCCAAACCATGTTAATTTCCAACTTCACTGATGCAAAATAAAGTATTTTTGTTTCTGGCAACAAAGTTGTCCAGTGATGTTTCAAATCTGAACAATAAACAAACCAGTAGTAGGGTTTTTCTTCCGCAAAGGTTAGCAGGTAAAAGACCCCATTTTTTAGTTTCTGTTCTCTCCTGTTTATGAAGCAAATAATGCAGCAGCTGGAAAGAACTGCAATCGTCCTTTAATTATTATTTTTCTAAACAGACTTTTATTTGGCTCCATAGGTTCATATTCTACCGACTTGAAACATTTTGACAAGGTCAAATTTGGATCGAGTCACAAGCTAAAAAGTTGGAAAACCGAATCAGACGGCTAAATCAAATTTTGCTTACCAAATAGATTTTAGTATCAGAACAGATTATTCCACAAATATTTGCAACGTGCACATTATTTATCCAATTTTAATGGGAATTTATTCACGTAATTGCTGTTATTTCTAAGAACAAAAACAATAACAAGGAAAATCCTATCTTGAACAACACAGACCCAGAGACAGATCTTTCATGTACTAGAAATAGCACACAAGTTGCAAGAGGAAAATATTCTAAATGATACTAGATCTCCAACCCCGTGCACTAAATGTAGCAGGATTAATGATACAACTAATATGATACTGGACAAATGCCAGAAACTCACCATGAATGAAAGGAGTCCTGTCAATATGCTGCAAGTTAAATAAGAGCTACATCAGCAGAAAACTGAAGATAACGTAAATAAAAAGCAGTAATTGCTCGCTAATGACATGCATTACCTGGAAACAGACCACATAGGATTCCAACTTTCTGGATGGACTGGAAGATAAAAAAGGAGGATAACAAAACGATCACAGATATAAGTAAAAGATTAATGACACAAATTTCTATGAAGTAAGAGATAATTCAGAAGTAGCAAAAGCTATGAAAAGCAACATACAATCACTCATGGAGAGGCATATTTTCTTTTGAGTCATGAACCGTCCATTTGGAGTAGTCATGCTACAGATGAGGGGAAAAAAAGGGAATTACAACTATCTAACAAGAGAACGATCAAATCAACACAGGAGGTAAAAGTAATAGCATGAGTACAATTTGTGGAGAAGAAGTGAATCAATTACCAGACCTGATGCCAGGAGGTTTAAATGGATATTCAGGAGGAAACTTGATCTTTCCATAGTAATACCCACCTGAATTCACAAGAAAAGGTATTTTAAGGAAATGATTAAATCAAGTTAGCATGCCCAGACGAATTGTAATAATATCGATTTTAAACAGAGCAACTCCTAAGTTCAAAAGTTGCTTGAAAGAACTTTTTCTTAACAAAAGTACAAAATGAGATGAGAAAAGGTTCCAGAACAAAAAATGATAAGAAACTAGCTGGATAATCAACCAGTAGAAAAAATGACAACCTGCAAAAGGTGTTCCTTCACTCCCCTCCAACACATAATCTGGACACAAAGTTTTTGTAGAGATGTGTTAATTGCTAATCCAACAAAAGAGAAAAAGATTGTGCTAGCTACATAAATCAACAGGACCCACAGGCTCAGTTCCAAATATAAACATGAAAGGTGCATCAAAAAAAGAGTACACATCAACAGGCAAATGCAACAGCTTTAATCAAACAGTTCTGTAGATAAAGCAGCAAAAGCAGAGCACAACGGCAGGACAGACAACTTACGCCATTCAAGGATGTCATTTGGGGCAGGCCGAGCAACAACATGCGAAACAGGTTCCTGACATCCACATTGTACATCATTGTCCAAGGAAGGCAATTATAAGTGTTTAGCATTTGCCCAAAAAGTAAATTCCAGTGCAAAAGCAATAAAGAAGAAAGAATTTTGGCTAAAGCCTCTCGAACAAGCAGCAAAACTTCTGATCAGTAGCCTTAGTATTCTAGGGATGTGAAATACAGATTAAGGATTTAAATATCAATTCGAACTTAAAAAAATGAGATTTTTTACCATTTACAATGTATAATCTCATAAATAATTACCGCATCAATGATCTAGATCCCAAATCCCAGACATAATTATTGAACCCATGAACAGGTATTGTTTCACAGACAAAGCTCAAACAACTAATGGTCCTGGTGGAAGAAGAAAAATGCATATATTCCTTTATCTAGACACAAATGAAAGCCAAAAGCTCTGAACCATGGTGAGTGGAGGAATAATGTCAATTAAAAAAGAAAGAGAGTGAAAAAGAGAGATATTAAATGGTCAACTCGGTAAAGGCCTAAGTTTGGATAGAGAAATATTTATATGATAGCTAACCTATCTTGCCAATATAAACACCATGAACAAGCATCGGAAATAAGTCAGATTTCAACAATCACTTGGTTACTTTAAGGTGCTAATATGAGTTACGTGGTAAAAGGCAATTCATCCTATAATCAATCTACGTCATTTTTTTATCTTAAACATCAGAATACAAAAGCACGAGTTGTAGGGCGCTGGAATTCCATATAATATTCAAGTATTGTAACTAAAGAATTGTGCAGAGCAAGGCCGGTCCATACTTTACAAAGAGCTCTATATTCTTTCTGAAGACGCTTTACACATGCTTTTTCAGCCATCCTCAGCTTGAAAAAATCTAGCCAACGGGAACTGCACCCAAGGAAGTCCCTTTACTTTTCTGGTTGCCACTGCTATTATCTGGCTTATTAAAGAAAACAGTTGTCTAGTTACATAGAGGAAGTAGTAATTACTATAGTTTATGTTTCATAGAAACATACATAAAAGCAGCAGATCCAAACATTGTTAAGGAACTAATCTTTCAGAAAGAAAAGCATTAAATTAGTTCTAAAAATATATATGAGAGAAATTTTGACACATAAACCTATATTTATGCAACTGAAACTAAAAGAAGGGCACAACCCAATAACCAAAGAATTCCCACCCATATACCCATCCTACAATTGCAGTTAGGTGGACGACAATATAGCTTTAGCAAGCCACTTAGCTCAATTTGAGACATGATCATATGATAAATAACATTCAAGTGTACTTCAGCAGATAAACTACGTAGAGAACTCCAAATATACTGTGTAAGCACTGGTGCTGGGTGCCACAAATAGAACAGCAAAACAATCAATGAGGATTGTCGAGTTATTAAGTTTACGGATCTAGTTGGATGCCAAGCAAAAAAACTAAGCAAGAAAAGAAGAGAGAAGATAGGCTTTACTTCATTATCGTAGTATAATAGTGATGACAGCAAAAAGCTGCTGGAAAAATTATTTGCTTTCAGTGTGCTTTGTAAGAAATATGATCATTAAGAACATTTTTTAACTGACATGACTCATGCCAACCTAGATTCTCTGAGCATGATGACGTGATTCACCAATAAGCATGTTGAGAACACTTCAAGTACCCAAAAAACCGCGCTTAGTTGAAATATCAATCTTGGAGGTTATGTGTAGACAGTTAATCTTTCTCCAAGCCACCACAGCATACATACATAACCTAAGTCACCTTATTTTCCTGTTTGTCCTCCTAAAATACCTCAAAAAGCCCATTGAAATACTAAATATAACTAAAATTACCTCCATCAGAGCAAATAATTCATTGCTACAATACTTTGCTAAATACAGATAAAGACTCTTCAAAGTACCAAAGACATTAATTCGAGAAGCCAAATTCGATTTGCACAATTCATTTATCCACCCCCAACTCAAACTAAAGACACAACCCACTCCTCTTGTATTAGAACATGCATTGAGCTGCTTCATCGTACAGCGTGTTGATACTTAAAACTCAAAGCAAAAGTAAAGAGAACTACTGAGAACAACATACTCTTATTACACGAAAAAATAATTCGAAAAAACTGACCAAAAAAAAAACACAGATGAGTCCACAAAATTATCCTGAATTCGAGCCAATTATTATAGATTCCTACATCCAAACCGTAGGAGATCCACAAGTAGATCAACCAAAATCGATTGCATACGAAATTAAAGATACATAAAACAACAGAACAAACAATCAATAGAGAGAAATAGAAAAAGATCGTTCGGTTACCAAATGCAGGCGATTAATATCGGACCCTATCGGCAGCGCTTGATCGGAGCACGTGAAGCTATATTTTGCGTGGCTTTTCTGAAAATTGTATACTAATAATTTGCAAAATATTTCTGCAAAATTTAAGGAAAAAAAAAAGTGTAATTGTTGTTCCAGGAACGTTGAGATTTCTGGATTTCTGCCCCGATTGAAGGTTTGTCCACAGAGACGAGATTGACCCTATGCAGCATCCACTGTATAATGACCTCTTTTAAAGTAAATAGAGGAGAAATGGGACTTTTCAGTGGTTTTCTAGTCCCGGAGTATCAATCCGCCGCAGATTTTTTTGCCCTTTTCGAGGAAAATCCAAAGTTTTACCCCAAAGGGGCAAAGAAAAAAAGAGATAATTTAATTCTAACCCAATTAAAAGTGAAAAATCTGTTAATCACCCGATTGAAAGATTTAAATTGATTTTGCAATACACGTCCCTCCAAAGTCCAAACCTTTTAAGTTCTATCGTTCCATACATACACGATTGTCTAATATCTTTTCAAGATATTCTTGCCACAAAAATAAAATTCGAGAAAAGTCTGAATTTAAAATCCCCAATGAGTTAAGTTCTCTGTGTAGGGAATGTGTTGTACTGGGAAAGAGACTATAAGTGAAAGATTTCGAGTTCTACACTTCCGACCTATACTTTTAAAAAGAAAAAATAAAAAAAAAGGAAACGTCCACATTCTAACACCCTCAAAAATTTCAAAATGGCACTGGTTTATACAAAATTTGCCAACTAATAACGTTGAAATTATAATATTGTCATTGTTAGCCGGTCACAACTAGAAAGACTGTGGATGCTTTTCCTATTTATAATCATACTACTCTATGAAGTGAGGCGGAAAAAAAAAAGGACAAGAAAAAATTGTGTAACATAAGCAAAATTACAAAGAGTATAAATTTGTTTTGAAACACATTAAAAACTTATCACTATTAACTTTTACCTACTTATTTTATTCAATTTGGAGTAAGTTTTGTTTGGTTAAGTTGCATATTTGATCGAGAAGTTATGCAGTATACACGCTAATTACAATAAAGATTGTCGTGGTTTATCTTAATTGTTGGGTAAATTGTATTGACCTCCGCCAAGAGTGATGGTAATTTATACATTTCCTATCTATGGTCTTTTTTTTTTTTTTTTAGATTAGAAGGGTGTCCCTTGGGTTCCATCGCACATTGCCTAAAGGTCCCTTAAATGAGAATTACACCATGCAAATTGTTCTTTACCACCATCACTAGAAAAGTGAACCGAGACATCAACGCACAAATCCACAACTAATAGATCCATGAAAAAAAAATCCACAAAAATGGCCGAGGGAAATCCATGTATACCTAGAAACAGAAATGGAGATCTTTCTGATTACTAATATGTTCCCATCTCAATTTATTGGCTTTCCATTTGTCAAGGGAGACCATCACTTTGTTTTTTGCTCCTTTTTTTTTTTTTTTTGAGAAACATCCCTTTGTTAATTGCAAGCATTAGATGTTTCTAAAGCATAGGGTCACCATGGATGGAGATTGGGCAAGGAGGGTTGCATGTAGCAATCGTCAAGAAAGATTCATGATTGCAACAAAAAAAAAATTGTAAGACTTATGATATTGATTTTAACATCATGTGTAAGGCTCGTAAAATTTTATTCTCTATTTACAATATATTGAAAACGAGTTACATCCTAAATAAATGAAATTATATCGTGTGGAATTGAACAAAACTTGCCCAAACGATTTTTCTGATGACCGTTTGAGCTCTTGGTCCCACCTTGGATAGTGTAATTGTTGGATTAGGGGCTAGTATGGTTGGGATTTATGCAATTTGGTTCAAATGTTGAACATATTTAAATTTGTGATGTACAACTACATTATAGTATTGTATTGAATATAAGTTAAATATTTTATTCATAAACATCTTTTTTTTTACGAATATAACAATATAATATAATTATACACCAAAAATATATATAATGTGCAATAATAGGACCAAATTGTATGGAACTCCAATCGCACTGGCTCCTTTTTCGTATTTGTTTGGTGTTTGTTACAAATTTTAATGGAATTTATTATAATTGTTTGAGAAAAATATTGACATTTATCTAAAATACTCGAAACACCTTATTTTCTCCAAATCACCTCTTTCTCTCTTCCTCCGCTACAGCAGCCTCTGCCATCCACCTCTGCTGCTCATCTTAACTACCAATTTTTATTTTTATTTTTAAATTTTTGTAGGTTTTTTGAAGCATAATATAAGGAATAACTTTATATATATATATATATATATATATATATTGTCAATATAAAATTTTTCTACACAAGCAAGTTTAGATCATGCCACATAATATAAATTTAAATTTAAAATTTAAATCATACACATATGGCATACATTCAAAACAGTTAGCGTAAAACAATCACTACATTATTAATACATAAAAAATTAATTTTAATATAAATAGCATTTTATTAAAATTTTGTCTTCTTTAAATACTCCTAAAACTGGGGTGCAATCATTAAGTTAATAAGGACGGATCACTTACACACAAAAATGTTATATATGTGTTCGAATTCTATTGCCAATATGAGCACGATACCGGTCATATATATATTCGAACTCTATTGCTGATAAGAGCACGATACCTAAAAAAGCACTCTAAGAAAACATCTCAAAAAAGACGCCGGCTCCAAACCAATATGCATAGGGAGGGGGCCTGGAACTACATGCTTAGACTGATATGTAAGCATCATCGGATTCCCTTTACAACGATACACAAGTTAGGACTAGCATCGACCCAAGGGACCAGAGCTTGATGCTTATCTTTGCCCTTGTTCAATATAGGAGTGATTTGGAGTTGGAACCAAAATGGCCAAGGTTGTGGAGAACGCGTGGCCACTGCCTAGGAATGAGTGACGGAGGGGATCCATATCTATATAAATTTGAGAAGGATTTTTTTAGCAACAAGCCTTCACGACCCTTCCCACTCTCAATCCTATTTTTCTAGTATTTTATATTTAATTTATTTTGTAAAAAACATCATGGGCACATTACACCCCACGTTTCCCTCAAATAAATATCATGGCCACATTACACCCCTACGTTTCTCTCAAATAAAAAATTAATTCCAACTAATACGCCCACGTTTCTCTCAAATAAGAAGTTAATTCCAACTAACACGCCCACGTTTCTCTCAAACAAGAAGTTAACTCCCACTTACATTAAAACTCTTCCAATTCGAACGCCGTGGGCAGATGGTCCAGAATATGTTACCCAGTGCCAGCAACTTACACATACCGATTCACCATTGAAGACCAAGAGGGCATTGTGGTGGCACGCTCACAGCAAATGGCTCAGAGCTACTATCTATGGAGCCCTTGTCATCCTTCCTAGGGATCCTCATATCCGTTTCCCAAGCCCAGGCATCAAGTCCCTATTATTCTTGGTAATTCTTTCAGTTCCCTTTGTAAGTTTGATAGCCTGTGTTGTTTTCACCAAGTTTAATTAAAGTTAAATGGTAAAATTCAACAGGAGGTTGGTGGGACAGAAACATCATCAGTGTTCTACGACAAGCTCTTTTCACTGGGGCTGCTCCAAACGTTTCTGATGCTTATACCATCAATGGTCAACCTGGTGACCTATACAGATGCTCCAGTAAAGGTTGCTAATTCTCGGTACCAAGAATCCATCTTTTGTAGAAAAGAAAGCTGAGCACTTGAATAAATAAATGCCTTAACCTCAAATTATATGATGCAGGTATTTTCAAAGTCTCTGTGAACTATGGGGATACAGTTCTTCTCAGAGTCATCAGTGCTGCACTCAATCAACAACTCTTCTTCACCATTGCCAACCACCAGCTAACGGTTGTCGGAGCCGATGCAATTTACCACAAGCCTTTTGCAACCAGAGTCATCATGCTAGGGCCAGGGCAGACGACGGATGTTCTTCTTACCGCCAATCAACAGCCAGCAAGGTACTACATGGCTGCGCGTGCTTATGCATCATCACGAGGCGCCCCATTTGACAACGCCACCACCACTGCTATTCTTGAATACAACACAGCCAGAGGAGGATCGTCCTCCACCTCAAGACCTCTGTTGCCTCGACTCCCAGCCTTCAACGATACGGCCACTGCGACTGCATTTGAAAACGGATTAAGGAGCATCCCTTCCGAGGCTGCTAAAGTTCCCACAAAGATTGATCACAGCCTATTTTTCACCGTGGGATTAGGCTCTGTAAACTGCAATCCTGGACCTAGATGTCAAGGACCAAACAACACAAGATTCGCAGCCAGCATGAACAACGTATCGTTCGTGCTCCCTAGGAGGACTTCCTTACTCCAAGCCTATTATAACAACATACCTGGAATCTTCACCACCGACTTCCCTCCGGTTCCACCATTGCAATTCAATTACACAGTCAATGTACCGCGCTCACTGTGGCAACCTCGGTTTGGTACAAAGCTGTACAAGCTGAAATATGGTTCTACTGTACAAATTGTGTTACAAGATACTGGCATATTCTCGACGGAGGGCCACCCTATTCGTCTTCATGGGTACCATTTCTTTGACGTGGGACAGGGCTTTGGAAACTTCAATCCTCGGATGATGAAATATGTATCGTGAAACTTAAAAGAAGTTTTAACTTAAAATGAGTTTGCAAGAATTACAGTGCGGGCTCCTAAATTTGGAAGCCATTGACCATAAAGCTGCCAAAAACAAAGTAAGACAGGGTAATTATTGCAGTGATACTCATTCCCAAGGTCCCTTGACTCATAAATGTCCTAACTCCCACATCCATGGATCCCAGGTTTATTAGCAATCTAAAATCCTTTTCTAACTATTTATAACATTTCAAGATAATTGTGTAATTCTTTTGTAAAGCAAATACTTCAGCATAATATTATTCTCCTATCATGATTTAGGAGTATGTAGAATGACATGATCAATACTCAATAGAAGGATACTCTGTTGACAACAGGGAGGTCATTGATGAAAAATTTTGAGGTAAGCTTCTCTGTTTAAGGTGTCATGCGCTGAGGCTTAGAATCATGGCACTAGGGCTAAGAGGTGTCAAGAGTGACTATTGTTGTCTCTTTCAGCAAACTGAAGAAGAACAAGCAACACAACATCGTGAAATGTTGACATACAGAACCGTGAGCGTTAACTTTAGTTACCCAATTAACTGTACAAGTGTACAATGCTGAACTGTGTTGGTAGGATGTTGCTTGGGCTAAGGCCTTAGGCCCTTAATAGGAGTATTTCTGACTGCTTTTGGCTAAATGTTCCCATCTCTTTTGGTCTTTGCATAGGGAGTTCAGTTACTAAAATGATCGGTAACCAAAAATAGAAAGTTAAAAGCATAATTTCTTCTACTCCATCTATTATAACCCTCCATAACATGTAACTGTTATTTGGAGCTTATAACACTTACTTCAGCAATAAGCATCATGGCCAAGTGCAGTAATAACCATGGTTGGGAAACATTTGGTTTCTGAGCTTATCTTACGCACTTTGACAGAAGTACATATGGGTTTTAATCCTTTACAAGTATTTTTAAAGTCCAATGGCTCAGACTGTACCAAAATGATCACTGTATGTTTCAGTCAAGTATTTTGCTGAGTTGACGCTTTATGATCATAAGTGGATTAGGCTCACTGTAGTCTGTTTGTTTCATTGTGATAGATATGAATGAAGGGATTGTCCTCTGCTGACTATTGCTAATACCATGCATGATGACATGCAGATAAACAAGCTCTTGGAAATTGCTCGATGTGTAGCCAATGTAAACAATACTGATTATATTTATGTTATCTGTTTAATCCTAAATTTGGAGAACATTAGTTTAAATGATTGTATTTGCTACTCAGTTATATTTGATTGTCCCTTGCAGAATATTATTTTCTGATGCCGTCAAATCCCTTACAAACTGGCTAATTAAGTTTCTTATGTTTAACTTTCGTATTAATGCTTTTGACCTTTACAGGGAGAAATATGTATCTCTATGCGGGCAGATTGAGAATGGAAAGGCAGAATCATCAAACATGATTGCTGATGATGATAGTTCGATAGATGATGATACAATTCTGGCGTTCGTACTCAGAGTTGATTGGTGTGAAGAATGTTCACACCTTCGTAGAAGATTATCAAATCAAAGGCAAAATGTCTGTAAGTATTTTATTTACTTATCAAATTAAATATTCACTTATATTTAATTGGACCCTTATGTCGCTCAATTTATGATATAGATTTCTATTTTTTTTTCAGGATCTAACCTTCATCAAAGTGATCGTTTATAAATAATGGAGATGTTTTTATCATATATTGAACTATTGTTACAAAGTTTCATTTTTTTAAATATACTTTCATGTGCCCGTGATTATAATACTTTACTATTTTTAAATTCTTCCATAGACTGTAATTTTTTTCAATAATGTAAGCACCGTGCGTAGCACGAGTATTCACACTAGTTAGCCTAATGTGTTATGCTGCGGCTGCTAATTCTTCTCAAATCCATCAAAGGCCTTCTTCTACTAACATAACACGTGACAGCGGTCAGCGGTCAGATTATATGTTTGATTTACTTCTTCTTCACGATCGACTCCTAATAAAAAGTACCAGAACCTCGCATTGAAATCCGTTCCTTCAAATTTGTTTTACCACAACCTCGCATGGAAACCTGTTGTGTCTAAGCTCCGTTTGGATCCCCTGTTTTTTAAATATTTTTCAAAAATTAATTTTTCAAATACAATAAAAATTTTTAAAAAGTAATCTAAAAATTAATTTAATATTTTTTAAATTTTTAAAAAATATTTCAAAATATATTTTAGAAACTCTTCTACTCTTAAATATTCCAAAATATTTTCTAAAAATGGTCCAAAATATACTTTAAAAATTCTGCTACAGCAAAAATTTTCAAAAATACCCCCAAAAATAGCTAATCCAAACGGAGGTATTAAAGAGAGAGAGAGAGAGAGAGCATCGCTACTAGAAGTCTCAATCTTTTTTCAATTTTACCATGAAGCAGTTTATTAAATAACCAGCCAACTAAACCCCTACCAAAAGGTCCAAAACTACACGAAAAAATTAGTAGTAAAACTTCGACTTTTGGAGGCGGGAGCATCTTTTGACTTGCGAGAGATAGACATTCAACCAACGTCAGAAAAGAGTAATTAATACGTTTTCACAAACCTTTTTGGCTGTACCAATTACGCATGTTTTCTTTGTTGGTGTTGCCACTTTCTTGGGTGCCAAGTCGTATATCTTTTCCGTTGGACAAGGGGCACAAACAAACGGTTGCAGGTGCAACCGTTCCTGGCGATTTTGGTCATTTGTAACGGCGCGTAATTTTGATTGCACACGGCGTAATTTTATTTGCACAACGTGTAACTTTAATACAAAATTTTACTGACCCCACACACGGTGTGAAAATCGATGCACAACTTATGATCTGAACCTTATATTTTTTTTTGATCAAAATCTGGCCGTGAACAGTTCAGGAGCGGTCATTCTGATGACCGCTCCTGCCCCTCATCCCTTTTCCGTTCAGTAGGGCTCTTTAATTTCTGATGATGCATGTGAAAAGCGGCTTGTACTATGAGAAGCTATTTTGAATCGGATGACGAGGGCCTATTAGTATTCTGTCTCGTTTTTTGCAGTTCTTACAACTTGTAGCACGCTACAAACTCATATAGCTTTGGTGTAAGCAATCTCGATCTAATTACTGTGCAGAGGCAGCTGTCCGAAAAGTACTTATATTCGATGAAATCAGAAGCTCAAATCGCATTGCACCTATTATTTTATTTCAAATTTCTGAATGAAAGAAGCCATGCGATTTTAATAACATCTGGAGACTGATCGACTCAGAGTAATACCTTTTTCTTTCTTTTTTTTTTTAAAAGAAAAAAAAAATCACGTGCCAAGTCACATGATCACACAGAAACTACTAATTTAATCAAAAAATCAGGTGGTAAGTCAGAGATGGAAGAAAACTCTCGATCGGTCAAAGAAGCATCACATGATCCCACGTCCGGTACCATCGTGATCAGGGATTTTAGATCAACAACCATTATATAATCAATCCCGTTGTTGGAAGTTCAAGTGCCCCCATAATCTTATCTCATCACATTCACAGCATGCATATATCCTCGTCATCTTCAAGTGCTCTCTATCTCTGAATCGCACAGTTAAGTTTCTCCAAGACAATACATATATATATATATATAACACCTGATCGGAAAGAAGAGCCGCGAGTAAAACACGAGAGAGATTATGATGAGGTCCCCCTGCGTGAAGACGATGGTTGCTATTGTCCTTGCGCTTGTGTTGATCTTACAGGCCTTATCCTGCCACGGAACAGAAGCAGGCCGTCTTCTCCAGAACAAAACACCAAGCAGCACCACCACCACTGCTTCTTCTTCACAAGCTTTGAAAGGTTTGCATGAGAAGCAGCAGAATCCATTCAAGAAAGCTGCAGATTCGACGAGCGTGCGGCAGATACCTCCCAGTAGATCTAATCCCACGCAGAACAAGTAACTTCTGAATACCAAAACTGCATGAAGGGTACATATGCAGCTGCAAGCAAGTAGCTTTCGCTGATCGGTTATCACTCATTATCTGCCCTTATCGTTATTTGTGCTATAGGTACACGCCTCCATGGGCATGGGGTCGGCGACAAAGAAACAGTACAACTAGCAAACAGGAAAGGAGAAGAGCTCAATATATACCTGCAGGATGTAGAAAACTTTTGGTTCCATAGTGATGTGATAGAGTATTTTAGCTTCTTCATAGGATGACAGTATAAAATATGTATATACAATCACTTCACTTGGGTTGGAGCAAAACTTGGTACTATTTCCGTCCTTGGTACTCCGTGGAGGTTTCAAAACTTGGTATATTAACGCTTTCTTTCTCGCATCTGCAATGGCTTTATTTACAGATAACACCTATTTGAAAGTGAAACTTGCAAGTTTATTTTGACGTGTTTTTAAGCTAGCCGTCGCCCGCATAAATACTTGCCAGTGTAAAATAATTGGCTACTCGTTCCTTTTATTTATTGTTTCTTTCCTACTTTTCCGTTTATTTGATGGGTTGCAAGTGTAGCGTTGTAAGTGCATCAGATCATCTTAGCTGCCTCTCCGTTTAAAACTACGTAATACTTTGGTTGCACAAAACCTATAGAGATTTTAATGTTTCAACATTTCCTATTTTCCCTGTTTTGTTAGAAAGACTCCGCGTTCCTTTTACTCATTTACTTTATACTATTTTGTTGCGCGCAAAGCAACAAAGGGTCAGTAAATACAGAATCGATACAAGAATTTGAACCTTGATACATGGTTAAAGAAAATAATCATTCGTTTTTTTCCCCCCTGGAGAAAGAAAAAGCAGGAAATTATTCATCA
Source organism: Coffea humblotiana (assembly GCA_023065735.1). Taxonomy (NCBI): domain Eukaryota; kingdom Viridiplantae; phylum Streptophyta; class Magnoliopsida; order Gentianales; family Rubiaceae; genus Coffea; species Coffea humblotiana. Next base: position 457,398 of record CM041211.1, read on the forward strand.
GGTTATATAAACTTGCGAGATTTTTTAGAGCAGTTCGAGCCATTCATAAATCACATGTCCGTGAACGGAACTGTTGAAAATTTAATCAAATGGTTAAGAATCGAAACCAACAATACTCGCTACTACAACTTGCACAAAAAAACCAACCAAAATTTCAGCAAATTCTCCATCCCTTAGAAGAATGAAGAATCTGCCTCTATTTAGCGGGACTGCAAGCAACTGAAAACCTACAAAATGAGAGAGTCGAAAAAATCCCATAACTAAATACACAGTTCAGACCTAATCCTCGACCCTTCTTTCCCCTAAGAAGATTCCAACAACCCACTGCTCCACTGCTCGATTTGAATCATTTGCAGCTATATTCTCAATACCATGTTTAACTATTTCTGTTGTATTTCTTTTTCTTTTTGTTCCCCAAATCACCACCACCCCTGGCATCCTTGGCACGACTTGTCCTTTCTCGGGGTCGCTTTCGGCCTGAGTTTTTTGCCTTTTTTGGTGTTTGATGGGCCAAAAACTGGTTTCCAAAATTAGGGGCAACATTAACCAGCGAATTGTCAATCTCCTTCCTAATCTCCTTCATCTTGTCAGGCTGTGATTTACGATTAGAATCTGCAACAAAGCTCTTGTTCTTTGATGATTTGGTTTCTGGTGGTCCAAAGGCATCATAAAATTCTTTGAGAACAGATTGCTTTGAAGCTTGTCTCAACTTCCACTGATCAGGACGTTTAGCAAATCTAGAATAGACAGTAAAAAAATGAAATGAATAATAGCACGCAAAAAAAAAAATAGGCGCGCAGGGGGGGGGGGGGAGATTGATAACGGACTGACTCTAAGCAAGCAGGTCTAAGTAATAGGAAAAACAAGTTGTGGATTTCAAATGACAAGTGGGTAAAAGCATAGACATTGGAACCACGTGACTATTTGGAGGTCTAAGTACCAAGGCAAAAACATACAGCTATTTCATGATCCGCAACAAATCGGTAGAGACTAGGGGCAACATGCCAGTTTCATAAGGGGATGAATCAAGCCTCAAGAGTCAAATCCGTACAACGAGCAAAGTCCTTCCCACAAAGAATGTGGCAGAACTGGGCTCAAATAACTACACTTCCTAACCTCAGTCCACCTTGGAGCACATAAAACCACTCGGCTCAAAATTCACCCCAAGCACTCTCACATGAAAGTAAAGATGCAATGCAACAACGCAAAATCACACATAAACATAGAACGTGATCTTCAATGCACTTTTCTATTAAATCAACTAGTAAAGGAACCAGAGAAAGGAAGAAGCAGCTGCAGCTTACCCCTCAACATCAAGTTTCCTCAACAGGTAAGGTCCCTGCTTAGTCTTCAAAAGGTCCTTTTGCACAGGTACAAGTTCTGATACAATTGTTTCTCTCAGAGAGGCACTGGAGGCATCGAAGCATTTGTCAACTGTAAATGAACCCAACGAATGCACTGAGAGCTCTCCAAAATGTCCACGAAGCCTTGAAATAATGAAAATTCAGTAAACATAAGGTAGAGAATAGCTTCTGGAATGGTTCAAGTCTTCAATGTCAACTTTCAACAAAGAGGTCAAAGAAAATTGGGAAGAGAGAATGTACTTTATAACTAACTTGCGCTTTTGTTTCGAAGAAGCATTTGAGCTCAGAAAAGCCTCAATAACCCGTGAGCCACATGCGTCTTTTGATGCTTGAAGAACTTGACTGTCTTCTAATGACGTGATACTGGTAATGTAAGATTGTATAAATTCCTGTAAAGAAAGAAAGAGTGGATTGCTGAGCCAAAGACAGAGTATTGATTCACTTCCCCACCCCTTTGGTAATTGAAGCGGCCATATAGAAGCACGATGATGCTATTTTAACAAAAAGTAAACTCAGAAGAAATATGAAGGTTCAGTATCAATTCATAACAAGTAAAGATAAATTTCTACTTTGTTTTACAAGAAAATAAAGTATTTGCACCAGAAGAATGACAAATAAATGTAAAGCACCTAGTCACTTGGCCCTATATGGCTCTGATGACAAAAGTATTCAGCAGATAATTTTTCAAAGTTAACCGACGAAAAACAAGGGCTCTGAGCAAATTGTGTATCTTTACTACACATAAAGCATGAGGCAATTTTGGACGTAAACATTTTGCTTCACTTTTTCAACTTCCAATTTTTTACCCTCATAATGAAGGACAAAAACTACTACTTACCCTAACTAGCGAAGCATATGTTGTTAACATAACCACTAATAGCATTGTAACTAAAAAGATTACTACCACTTAACAGGAATAATTATACAATTATAGAGGATCACTACTTGCTTTCGATTTGAGAAGTTTTTCATGAAATTAACTCATACAAAAAAAAACTATTAATATTCTAAACTGCACACATAGTAAATCTCTCTCATAGTATTGGCAGGAGTGAACAGACAGGTACAAACACACAGAAGCCAAATGGACAATGCTGGAAATAACACAGGAATTTGATACATCACTTAAAAGACAGGGTAGGCAGCGATAAAAGATGGCAATGTTCAAATAAAGAGGTATTGATACATGTGTTATTAGAGGCACATAGACATGGAATTCTGAAATTGACTGCAGTACAAAGAACTAAGTACATGCATCTTAACACCATCAGGACGTTCTAGTTTGCATTATCTGCACCTGGAAAATCTTTATCAAGAAAGAGTATTCTGAAATCAAAGTAAAATTCGATCTATAAACCAAAAAAAGAGGGGTAGGCAGTGATGTAAGGTATCATTGTTCAAATAAAAAGTGTACAATGTGTAAATATGTAAGTAGAGGCACATACACATGGAAGTCTGAATATTGTCTGCAGTATCAAAGAACCCACTACATGCATCTTAACACCATCTGGCCAGTAACAGTTGGATTTATCTTCACTGGAAAAATACTTATCAAGAAACAGTATTCGAGGCACAATGCATCTAGGAGACTCATCCATTGCACAGACAGCAGCAGCAAGTGCTTGAGAACACTGTCAACAGATGACAGAACACGGTCAAAATAGTGTTATCAAACTAGTTTAAGCCATGAAAGGACAAGATTACTAGCACAGAGCTAGACAGAGTAGGGAAAAAGGGATGCACCCAAGGTTTCAAAAGTTAGAGCTGTACTAGAATATTCCCCAAAATGCTACTTATAAATTTGTTTGTGTTGATATCGCAATCTCAATCTCAAAAAGGGAGAAAGGAAAGAAAAAGAAAAAATAAGTTCACATTCCAACTTAGAATTTTCCACTCATGCAACCTCATCATCTTTCGTAACTTGATCCTTAAAAACTTTATTCGGGTGCTGACCATGTGTCTGAGAGTTACCAGGCGGTAGGATAATCTAATTTATTGGCACTTAAGCTTGCAAAGAATTATAGGGTATTAAAAAATCACTTTCTACAAGAGTCAACTTCTGAAAAAATTTCTTTACAAGCAGTCACTTCAATCAACCAAAAACTGTATATAACTACCACCATGCTTCAAGTAAAGATGAATTTTAGGTGCCATGTATTGGAAAATTTTTAAAACAAAATTAGAGGTACTGCGTTGTAAATTGAATTTCTGAAGCATATAGATCAGCAGCTGTTTATTCTAAATTTCAGGTACTAAACTGTTTGCATGGCACTGTTTTACGACTGATATTCTCAGTCACTAACCTTATTTTCATGGCTATGAAGTCTTTCACAAGCAGCAACAAGGGAAGCAACAACTCCAGATCTTCCCATTTCAAAAAGATCCTTAAACTTTGTACCAAGGTCGACCCAAATCAAATCCATCTAGTAACAAAAATATGATAGAAAAGAATTACATGGCAATCTATTAAAAAAATTCCTTCAAGGTTAATTATTTAAAAAAAAAACTCTAGTAGCACCAAATCTAAGGAGCAGATAAGTTGTGCTACTACTTCAAAGCTGAAAGCTCCAATGGACATCACACTTGGCACCATACAGATAACTAAATAAATGCATCTACTGCTGTTTGCAACCAGTAATACCTAGGGCACCTGATTTTTATCTTATTTTGGATAATTCACAAAAAAGAGAAGAAGACTCACAACACTTAAAGTTTCAGTGGACATACTTGATCTTTGGTCCTGGCATGAGAAATCAAAGCCTGGACAACAAAATTCCCACACTGCTGTGATGACAGAGGAAACAACGAATTTCTGAAAACTTTCACAAACAATTCCTCATATAAGGAATCAGGGGCCACTTCCAAAATAACCTGTTAAAGAAAACAAAACTTGCAAAATTTAAGGAACACAATACGGTACTAACACATTAGAATAAAATCACAACACTCAAATAAGGCCTCAAGAGAACTTCAAAAAATTACGCAACGAAACTTTGAATTACAATAATAAGGAAGCAATTCATAAACTTAAAACAATTTATCATGGCCAACCAAGGAAACCAGGGCACTTTAAAATGCAAAAATCATTAAGGGTTAGATCTGTTAGAGTACCTCCATTAAATGGCTGAATGCAGTTTTTTCCATCAAAGGTAAAAGCTTTTGCACTACTGTATTTTCTATTAAGTTCCCCTCGTTAGCATTCTCCGAGCTGCATCCCAGAATAACGGGAACAATATCCAACAACAATTGTTCTTGCCGAGCCAATAATTTTAGAGAAGTCTGCGATTCAATAACCAAGCAAGTTATTGAGGCTAATTCACAATGGCTAACAACTTCAAGACAAATGAAAAGCAGAAAGCTCTAAGTTGGAAATGGCTGGTTAAACAATACAAGCATAGATGTAAAGGCATCTCTTCTTCTAAATCTGTGCCAAAGCTACAAACTAGGCAAACAGGTATTTTCTGGTAAAAGTATAGACAAAAATGCAAAGCTCATGCGAAAGCATCAGAGAACAACATTAATCATAAACTATTAGGTGAAGGAAATCACAATACTTGCAAACTTTGAAATAGCAGCAAAACATGCCTGCAGAACCAAGCTGCCATATTGATTAACTCGAAGGACGGCCATATCTTTTCTAGCACAACTTAACATCTCAGATACAAGGAACTCGAGTAATTCTGGAAATCTCTGCTGAAGATTTTTCAGGTCGTTATTACTCTGTGGAGAAACTCTAGAATTTAGCCTTTCAGCAAGCACAGTGGATGACTTAGTAGAATGGAAACCTGAAGGGTCTAAGGGCACTCCTCCACAAAGACAAAGGAGACTCCGAATAACATGAGATCCATAACAGTTGCACATTATATCAACAGGATTGACCACGATCATCTGGAATGCGAAAGGGCAACAATTAAAGAAAGGCTCAACAAAGTTAGCAAATCCATGAAGATAGCATTGTTATCTTAAATCAAGTTTCAAAACAATCAGCACTGTTTTCTGGATATATCAAGTTATCTTAGTCTGGTAGCAAACTTTTCTTCATTATTTCTTTTAGACAGAAGACCATGTATTCCCAGAGCAACACAGCTGTGTGACATGGTGCAGTTTCACAACCTAAAGAGAGCTAGACACTTTTTAACACATCAAACTTCATACCCTGGATATAGTGGTCAAAGTGTCCTCGATCAGACTCTGGTTGTCTGTGTCTTGAAGATGCATAGCCAGAGCCTTCAGTGCCGTTTCCACCACATGAGACCCGGACCTATCCACTGCAATAAGGGAAAAGTTGCTTTGACAGTTTCTTAGGAAACCACATAGATGTTCTACAGAGCAGCCTTCCAGTAAAGTTTGTAAAGTGTGGCTTATGATGTAATCCGTGGCAAGTTGCACTTCTTTCCCTCTTGCTTCTTCCAAAGCATTTCCACATATAACAGCCCTCTCCTCAAGATCAATTTCGCTGCCTTCAATGACATTTGCAATTTCCGTAAAATATTTGGATGTTTCTGGATCAACCTGTTTTCTACATTGCAACATTTTGTACAGCATGAGGATGAATATCAGCAAGAGTTCCCTAATCTAGAATTCAGGTAGTTAATACGATGAAACCTGACGAATGACGCATGCGGAACAGAGGCTTCATCGTGTTGCAAGGGCTTAGAAAATGTGCCTGTTCTGTTCATTTGGCCACCAAAATCCTGAGAGGAATGATTCCCATCAGAACCAGCTCGTTTTCTGAATGGCTTTCTGCCCATTTATTTCTTTTCTTTCCTCTGTAGTTATGGTAAGAATTATTTTCCTCGGCGGGACACAATAATATGTCCTGAAAGCAGTTTATGTCTTGGGAATAGCAAAGCTTTTGGCCCAACAGCGATCATGCGGGTTCCCAATGTCTTCCAGCATGCTTTAACTAATCAATTAAACCTAAAAGTTGAACCACCAAAACTTCTGTCTCAGTAGTCGATTGATGGATTCGACACCAATAGATTACATTTGCACAATAGCTACTCGGAAGAAGAAGAAGAAGAAGGGGAAAAAGATGAATGAGAATTCATCTTTGCTGTTTACTAAATTGAATGAATAAGTGGACATGAATTGCAGAAATAAAAAAACCAACAAACAATCTCATAAATGAAAGAGCAAGCTTTTCGAATTTCTATCATATTCTTCTGATAAACAAACTGTCAATGGTTTTGATATTTTTAGTCGAATATCGTCGTTAACACCTTGACGTGCATGCAAAAAAGAAACCAGAAAAGTTCACTGCCCCGACAGAAAGAACAAAAAAAAAAAAAAAGACCGACGGCAACTTAGTGTATACAGCACAGAGTTACCTAAAATTTCAGAATTGAAAACGGCAGCATAATAATGATAAGAACAACAACATACCAGTACTACTAGAAGCTCAGCATGACAAAAGATTATGGATATACTTTTTTTTTTTAAAGGAGGGTTTTTGTTTGTTGTGGGCGGGGAGGGGGGCCGGAAACCTGTGACTGGGAGCTCTGTCGGAAAGAGCTGATGAACATGAATGGAGCTTTGGGCGACTGGGAGAGCAGAGAAGGAGGGCAACTAAATTCTACAAATATCTGGTTTTATGTATATGGGTCGAATCCAATGCCATTCTCCTGGGCTAGGATCCTTCATTAATTATGTGTCAAAAAACCGTCCCTTTAAAAGTCGATCATTCCTTTTACGGGCCGGCCCGAAATTTCTTGGCACTTCATCCAGAATATCTGTCCAAGTTTAACGAGGCCTGCATCTGGTTATTGCGCTGTCTCGCGGATTTGGACTAATTTCCGATTAACGACATCGAACAGAGAAGTCGATGGCGTGGTGGTTTGGCGCTTGTTAGGAAATTCCTTTTGTTTTTATTTTATTTTAAAGTATTAAAAGTTACAAAAGAAATGCCATCCTGATCCAAGGGTGGGTGTTGCTGCTAAATAGCTTAAGTCGCATTTTATCATCCATGAACGTTTGGAAGCGGTCAGCAGGTAGTACAATAGTCCCATGAGTATTGGTTTATTTGTATGGAGTAATTAATTAATTAAGTATATTCGTGCTCTTCCCAGGTAGATTCCATACTTTGTAATGGGTATAGTTTAAGGTCGGGGAATAAACGAGTCTAAACAAATCAAACATCACTGTATGCAAGTTTGTTTGATTATTTTAACGAGTTTGAAATTTTATCCAAATTTAACTCATTTACTTCTCAAGTCAAGTTCGAATGAGTTTTTATTAAGCCGAACTTGATTGATTTGAATATTTTACATGTAGAATTTCATTTCCATGCTAATCAAGCCGTTTGAGTCGAACTTGAAAGTTTATCAAACACAAAATATTATTCAATTTTAACTTGATTAGTTAATCAACCAAACTCAAAAGAACTCGTATTGAGTCAAGTTCGATTCGAGTATGGAGTAATTTGATTCGTTTTTTATCTTTAGTTACACCTTTTTTGGATCGCAATTTTTCAATGAATTTTTTGAATTTTTTCTGTGGTTACATTTTCAAATTACCACATATACATTAAATCGTTACAATATGTATGTGTGTGTATATATATATATATTTTTACAAAAAAAAACACTAGAAAATATCAATCCAAATGAGACCTAATTAGGTCGTTTGGTATGAAACTACAAAATTTGTGAAAGTCATAAAGAAAATAATTAAACCATATGCCAGCAGCTACAAGCTTCATACAGGTCGACACCTAAGTCTAAAACCACTCACGAAACACCGCGGATTCTTTCCCTTTGACTTCTTTTTTTTTTGGGGTGGGTTCCCTTTGCCTTCTTGGGTACTAAATCATTTTTTTCTTTCGTGTAATGGAAAGTTTAGACGAGACAGCACCCAATCAAATGATCAATATTGGAGGCTAGCAAGCAGCAAATAAAGGCCGTGAAGCTTAGGCAAAAGATTACTAATTAGTAATCGGTGTCGGTGACTCGGTGGTCTTTTTATCTTAAGGGGCATGCATATATTTGTAATTTGCGCCGTCTTTAATAGTTTAATAATTACGTAGAGCATCCCAATGCCGATATCAGCCACGTCGCTTTGCTAACTAAAGATGGGAAAGTGTCGTACAAGAATAATTAATCGACGACAAATGTTTACGACAATTGAATACCCCTTGAGATCACAAAACAAAATTATTGTTCCCCCATGATTTTAATGATTAGATTGTTTGGATTATTTCTTTTTGAAATATTTTAGGAAAATGATACTAAAGCATCCAAGGTTTCATATGAAAGATTATTTTTGAAAAACTGGCTTTGATCTTTTTTTGTGTGATAAAGTGCAATTTTTTAACTAATTAATTGTGATTTCAATAAAGAAGAATTTAGAGATTTCATTGCTGACAAGAAATATGTTAATTTAACTTTCACAATGAATGCACCTTTTTCATTTAAATTACTAAAGCTAGAGAAGCGTAATAGGATGATAAAATAATTTTGCATTTTTTAATTTTGATTTTTGCAGTTTAATTGTTCCATAGGAAAATTTTTCTTGATTTCAATGTTGAAGGATTAAATTCAGATTTTCTTTTTTCATTTTGATGAACCAAATTGAGATAATATGCTACATTGGAGGTGAAAATAAGACTTTCTCAATTCGAGGGACAACATTGATATGTTTTGCTTCTTTGTGGGATCAAATTAAGACATTTTCGAATTAATAGACCAAATTGAGATATTGAACCAAATTAGAGAATCCATAAAATAGACCAATTTTTTATAAAATGCCCGGCACCTGCCATCTTTTTTATAAAAAAAAAATTCGTTAAAAAAAATTTTTTGGTTGTCAGGTGCCGGACTGTGTCAGCCCGGCACCCATAGATTTGTACTCAACGTGTGTCAGAGCCATAAGTGTGTGCTTTTTTTTTTAAACCTATATTCTAAGCAATTAGCCCTCAAAGTGTTGGGTGTATTTAGATAGAGCATATTATTGGAAAAACATATTACTACTATTTATAGGCGCCAGCCTGCCTTCAGGCATGGCTAAAATTACGCAGGGATCGGTTGCCTAAATCTTAACTCAAACGCGAATGTTGGACCTCAATTGTCAGAACTGGACCCAAAAGTCAATATGATGCTTCCCACCCCTAAATTTTAGTGCTATCAGCCGAGAGAGAATATATAATATAGTGGTTGATTCACATCCATTTTGTCGCAGCTCGCATCTACCAAACTGGTAGAAATTAGTCTCAAGCTACACACTACTGTGTCTAAATTCTCGCAGAGCTGCGCACGATTCCTCCATCCATCCTGGATAAATAAATAGGTCAGAAAATGGGAATAGTTTCATTTCTTTCACTGCCAATCTAGTGAAAACCGCAATGGAACTGGCAGATTATACAGCCAATGGATGATCTTGAAACCGAAAGACGAAAGAAAATGATTGCATTCTGCTGTCCAGCGTCCAGTCCAAGAAAAGGGCAAGGCAAGTAGGCAACCCAATCAACTTTATTGTCAATTGCATTACAACTTGCAAACAATTTGCCATCACGCTGTTTGGCTAATGGCCAACAATAATGGGGACCCTGCCAACCAATAAATTACTAGAAAAGAAAGAAAGAAAAAACTCCTCGCTCACATGTTTCTGATGTTCACAACAAAACAAACCACACAAGTCCTTGGTTCTATATTTGAATATTGGTATAATTTCAGAAACCTTCCCTTAGATTTTTAACAAATTTACTCTCATCCCCTAAGATTTGCAAAATAACACTAACCTCCCTGTAGTGTCTTATTGGAAATAAAATTACTTATATATCCTAAGATATTATGTCTTATTAGAAATCAACATTTGGCAACTAAATAATTAGGGTACTAATTAACTGTTAATAACTAATTAATGAAAATAGTTGTTGAAATTTTTTTAATGATGAATTGTGACCTGCAATTATAAAATGATGCCAATTGATGTACCAAATATTTGTTTACTCTCAAAAATTGATACACTAAATAGTAATTTATCTGAATTTTTTGTACTCTAAAAAATCTTCATAGTTGTCTTGCTATTACGCTTGTAATATTTGTTCTTAATGCTAAAGGATACGAGTGAATTTTATGATTTCTTCCTATAGTTTGATAGGCTCATAGTTTTTTGCACCTATACTTTACCTTCAACTTGCAAAATTCACACAAAATCACTATTTTTTTCACCTCAAATTTTGCTGCTTCAAATGAAAGTGAGATCCATCTTAATGTTCCTTGTTGCCTGTATACGTAAAATGATAATAGTTTGGAAAAATAACCGTTGTAATCTAATCCACTAGCGGTTGGTCCAACTTTGTAGAAAAAGTCATTCCCTACTTATTTTTTGTTCTTTACCATTTACACTTACCTTCCCTCACTTTTATTTATATGTTTTTCATTCATTTATAATAAAACTTGTATACAAGTATAAAGGGCATTTGCAAAATAAATGTTTTATCTCTTTTCTGAAAGTACTTTTTTAATCATACTTTCTCTGATTTGGACTAGTTTTGCACCAAAAGCATTAACCTCAAAACAGGTTAGTGTAATTTTATAAATCTTAAGAGAGGTCAATGAAATTATCGAAAACTTCAAGGAAGTTTCTGAAATTATCCCGTAAATATTTTGCTCATCAGCAATCATCGTCATCGTCACGTGTGACAATTAATTTTTAGTCCAAATCTACTCTCGCCTACAATTTATACCAGTTGGGATCCTCTATACCACTATTCGGCGCCAAATTCAGTGCCAATCCCACTTATCACGTGATGGTAGAAGAAATTTAAATAAACAGTACATGACAAATTAAATAAACAGGACACTTGACATAAATATAAAAGTAGCATTGAATTGTAACCGGAAAAATGACACTGACGAAAAGTGTGAATTTATACAGTAGCATTGTCAGTTAGTTGTACAATTTTGTTTTTAAAAAATTCTGCACATGCAACGATACAAATTAACACGCGAAATCAGTTTGAAAAGTCTATCGTAATCCTTCCGTACTAGCATCTGTCGTCTCGAGAATCGAGGCCTTGGAGATAGTCTGTCAATCTCCCATCACCAGCTACGTGCTACGAACAATGAGACAAACGAAAGGAAAAGTGATGACCCCACCATTCACATGGCATCTATAATTCTACATGCACCACGTTCCCGGACCAATTAAACATTCCACCCTCTCGGGTTATTCTTACTGTGAATGGGGCCGGACCGATCTATGCTCGCCCATCCAAGGTTTAATTACGTCGGATAGAAATTGGGTCTGATTAAATACGAGCCGAGTTTGAATTATATTAAACTCATGCTCAATTAAAATCTTGCCCATATATGTGGATAATTATATACATAAAAATATATAATAATATCTATAATTTATAATTATATATATTATGATATAAAATATTAATAACTTATATATAAATCTGTATTAATTCATAATTATAAAAATATATATTTTATACAATTATGTATTTAATATGAGTTTGGCATAAACTGGATTTGAGTTTGAAGCTTATATAATAGTGTGAGCTTGTATTGAACCTTTTAATATGAGATTGAAACTCAAAAATACATAAAATTTGTGAGCCGAGTTTGACCCTGCTAAAACTCAACTAAAAATGCCCAATTGACACCCCGATTTCTTTCACACTCTCAAGAGCGTTGAATCTTCTGTTACACATTTATATATTACACCCCCGTTAAACTTTTGATATATGTAGACCTTACAATTAAAGCATTTAGATAGGAGATTATTTGAAATATTATTTAGAATAATTTCTATAATATTTTTTATGATATAATATATATGGGATGAAAAAAGTTTGTTAAGAAGATAAAATGTTAATTAAAAATTATAATTGTGATGCAGATAAATATTGGGAGTATAAATTTTCTCTAGATTTATGTGCATTAATACGTACTTTGTGTAACTTACATGCTACTACAATATATATATATATATATATATATAGAGATATTTGAGAAAGGATTTTCAACAACAAACCTCCACACATCTTCCCACTCCAATTCTATTTTTCTAGCATTTCACATTTAGTTTAATTTATAAACTATATTCCTCTCAACTTCTGCATCTACTCTCCACATTTGAAATTGTTTGTTACTTTTTAAAATAATTTCATTTCAAATTGTTAGTTAGTGTACATGTTGTCCTATTTGAACCTCAACTCATCGTGTTTTCGATTGCTATGCGTTATTCATAATTCTACTCTAATAAAGACTTCTGTAAAATCAAAAGAAGAGATAACAAATATAACATCACTTTCATGCCTTCTTAATTTAAATAAGAAAAGGGAAATGTTATTTACACTCCCATTTTTTTTATTCACACGTTAATAATCATTTTGATCATATAGTTTTCATGAATTAGACTGTATGATAAACCAAATAGTAGAATTGCAAATAATAAAAAATGGAGTGCAAATAACATTTTCCTAAGTAAGAAATGACTTTCATGCTTTTCTAATTTTAATAAATAAGAAGTGACTCTACTTTATATAGGATTTTGGTTTTAAGTTTATTAGTGGGAAGGTAAATAAAGAGAAAACATTGTCAAACTTAGTAAAAGTAAAAATGTAAATGATAATATTTTATATTTAACTTAGTAATCCTAAGTAAAAGGTGAAATTAAATAGAAAACAAAAAGGAAATAATGTCATGGATTTAAAAATCAAGAATGGTAAATAAAAAAAAGTACTACTGGCCTTTTAACGTTGAAATATTTATTTGAAATATTCATTTTTGATAAAAATAATGATAATAACAACACCAATTCTACAAAAAAAAATTTTAAAAAGTAAGATTATAGTTTAAGAGAAAGATATTGAACATTTGACTCTAAAATACTAGTACTTAATTTGTATATATCTTACCCAAATTTGACATTGATTATATTTGAATAAGAGTGCAAAACCCAAATACTAAGGATAACTTTTGGTATCATTAATTATTTTATGTATTCTTATTACTGTCTTCATATGTAAATATGCATTTGCTATATTAAAAAATATATATATTGATTGTGGTACTTGATGGTATTATAGATATTATTAGTTTTCATTTCCCTTTTTATGCTAATAATTGCAACCATTGTAATCAAATTTCAGTTTTATATTTTCATTATGGTAGGCAAAGTTAAATATATTGGGTCGCAGGAATATAGATCTAGAGGCTGGGTGGGCGGAGGAGGAAAGGAAATGGTGAGGAGTTGAAAAGTGGCGGAAAAGGTTGAAGAAGAAATGTGGGTTACAAGAATGGGCGGAAAAAAGGGAGAAGAAGAAAGGGGATTGCAGGGATATGATAGAGATAATAAAAAAATAATAGAGAGAGTGGCATCATGATAGAAGGTACGAAAGTTGTAGGAGGCATCTGATGACTAGCTGGCAGGTAAGAGACGAGGGAAATGAATGTGATTTTTAATAATTTTGAGAATTTAAAAACACATATTACAGAGATTTTTTTTAAAAAAATCTATATTAAAGTTTATGAAAAATGCTAATCTAAATGTAGTCAACAATTTTAGGGACACAAGAGAGGAGAAAGAAAATTTTTTTTCTAAAAATCGAAGAAAATAAATTGGTTATCGTTTATTTTTTTATATTATGAGTTTTGATATACGGGTATAACATAATATATTTTGTCAAATATTGATAAATTAGTTTTCTAAAGAAAATTCTTCTCATTTTACCTTCCAACCTAACCCTCTTCTTAGATGCGTCAACAATTTCTCTATCACGTAAATTATTATGAATTAATTTTTTTTTCAAAATGTTAAGCATGCACCTCTTAAAAATTTTAAGTTTATATATTTATATCATTTTGTACCACAATATATAAATACATACAATATTATTTTAATTTGAAATATAACTCCGTACATCGCATAGGTCAAAATGCTAGTGTATACTAAATATTAATGTACACTAACCCAGCAAAAAGATACTATCAAATATTGCAAGATTTCCTAAAAAAAAATTTGCAAGATTTACACCAGTTGAAGTGTATGAGAAGGGCGTATGTAACAACAGAAGATTCGCCGCGACTCTCAAGCCCCAACAAAGTCGAGGGTATCATATAATCCCACGCACACAAGTAGATTGGGCGTCATATTGTTCTCCTCGAACACCACCACATCCCTCAGCTCAAGCATCCCTCTTCGTTCGAAAAAAAGCCAAAAGCCAAAGGCCTAACTAGAGCCTTAATTAGTGGAAAGAGCTTCCAACATGACACGCCTGGGAGAACACTTGAGAAGCATAATGCCGCATTCCGGAAATGACACTACCCTGTCCAGGAAAAGGAAGAAACTCTTGTTCATAACTCTTCTGGCAGCAATCCTGTTGGTTGCAGCAGTAATTGGAGCAGTGACTGGAGTCAATTCAAGCAAGAACAATTCCAAGCAAGAAAGTCTCCGAGTCTCCAGCGCAGCCCATGCAATCGTCAAGTCTTCCTGCAGCAACACACTATACCCTGATCTATGCTTCTCTACGCTGGCCAACCTTCCCCAAGCAGTGAGCCAAAAAATCACAAGCCAAAAGGACGTGATAGAATTAGTGTTGAACCACACCACCACCACTGTCGAGCACAATTACTTTGCTGTCGAGCACCTCATTGCCACGCACCACAATCTAACGGAACGCGAGAAGACTGCGTTGCATGACTGCCTGGAGACCATAGACGAAACTCTGGACGAGCTCCACCAAACCGCCAAGGACCTCGAACTATACCCCAGCAAGAAATCCCTTAAACAACACGCCGACGACCTCAAAACCCTAATGAGCGCTGCCATGACTAACCAAGAAACATGCCTCGACGGCTTCTCTCAGGACGACGCCGATAAGCATGTGCGGCAAGAGTTGTTGAACGGTCAAGTGCACGTAGAAAAGCTGTGTAGTAATGCTCTAGCCATGATCAAGAACATGACGGATACGGACATGGAAAGGGAAAGTGAGGCCGGCGGGCGGAAGCTGGAGGAGGAGGAGACAAATGGCTGGCCAAATTGGCTGTCTGCAGGGGACCGGAGGTTGCTGCAGTCTTCAACCGTGAGAGCTGACGTGGTTGTAGCGGCTGATGGCAGCGGGGATTTCAAAACAGTATCGGCGGCAGTGGAGGCGGCACCGGAGAAGAGCAGCAGGAGATATGTAATCAGAATAAAAGCAGGGGTTTACAGAGAAAATGTGGAGGTGCCGAAAAAGAAGACGAACATAATGTTCTTGGGAGATGGTAGAACCAAAACAATCATCACCGCAAGCAGGAATGTGGTTGATGGCAGCACCACTTTCCACTCCGCCACAGTAGGTGAGAGTTAATAATTACTACTACTGTTTTTGCTTTTCTTAATTCTCCTTAATAATTCTTCCTCATTAATTTTGGTACATACTCCTATATAATTGCAAATATCCGAAACTTAAAAAATTAGAAGGGAAAAAGAGAGAAGGGGGTACATACACCACAGGCACCTTACTGATCATGTACAGTAGTTTTGAGTTGCCCGTGAACAAGAGAGAAATTTAATTGTGGCTTGTTAGGTTAAGTTATGTAATTAATAAGGAGCGGTACTAATTAAACTTACCCAAGTCGGAGGAGGGTGACAGATGTTTAGCTAAGAGTAGTAAATACTGTGTATTAATTTCGAGTAGTGGTGGAGGGTGGAGTGAAAGAGCAGCGGTGGTCCTCTCCGGCGGAAACGATAACTGGAATTAATGCACAATTAATAGTCTCGTCATCTCCTTCGCCAAACCGAACTTAAAGTTGTCTTTTCACCGGACCGCCCGTGCAGCAGCCTGTACCTTTACTTTGTCCATTTGCAGAAGGCTCTCTTTTTGCCGTTCCCTGATCGGCTTTACACCTATGCCTTCTCTCTCATTCTTCCTTTATCCTTATCCTCAGTAAGTAGAAGTAGAACCATCATCTTAGCCCAAGTTTGATTCCTAAAATGTAATTCGTAATTCTCTACATTTGATATTGAAAAAATATTTAACTTTTCCTACCAGACCGCACGTGCTCTTCTGAATCACGGACTGAAGAAGAAGATAAACAGACAAATTTGTCCACTACACTAACACTACTGTCTACCATTCTCGGTTCTGATCTCCCTACGGCTACTAGTAGTAAAATACGTACATTTTTATCGGATGCAAAAATATGTAAAGGTCCGGAAAAATGCAACACTGATTGGGCTGTAGACAGACAGACACATCGAATTCATGTTGCTCTCTTTAGCGTTTAAGGTTTAGCAAACGAATATATTTTTTGGGTTCAAATCCTATTTCTAAGAAAGATAAGAAGGAACCTAGTCAAGTTTTTGCATTCATCATCAATGGCCATAAGTTGTTATAATTGTTTAATGTTAATAAAAAGGTACGTCATCAATCAGATTCTTAGGATCAGGATAATGCTGCCAAATACGCTAGTACCATTAATTATTTAAGAATCGGTGCCAGCTGGAATATTTCTGAATAAGGTTTGTCACTTTTCTATGCTTTGCATTGACTTTAAAAGTTCTATTACGCACGCTACATTTTGTTTTCTGAGTGTGGTTGCTGATGAGAAGAGTTCATCAGATAGTCATATGGGTAGGATGCGGTTTTTCTTTTCCCGATGGTTTCCTTCAATTACGGTTCCGTTTCAAATTGAAATCAGGTGAGCTGTCGGACAACAATACTCTTATGAATCTGGTGGATTCATGATATTTCTAGGCAGCTTTCTCCATTAATCGAGTCAAAAAAGTGCTTTGGTGATGACGATAATGAAACATCAACAAAAGTACAGACTACACATTTGCATCCGTAAATTGTATATAGGCAGCTGGCAGCGACATTAATAAGAATTTTAGAGAAAACGAAACACTTCTCCAAGAATTCATCGTGGAACTCTACTTTTATATAGGAAAAAATACACCTCCACTAACCATTGCTTTGTTTGGATTACGCATTATTATTTACAATTCTTTTTAATTATATCACAAACATTTTTTTAAAAAAAATCATTTTATTTTTATTTTTTAACATATTTTTATTTTACATGCATCATTTTCACAGAAACTAGTACATTATTATTATTTTAAAAGTATGGCAAATAATAATAATATTCCATCCATGAATTTGTCAAGGAGTTTTTTGGGCATGGTTACACACTAACACGCGAGTCTAATATCCCCTCCCCCTCTTCCACTCTCTACACACACACAGAGCGGTAATAATCATTAGGTAAAGTTAATCCTTTGCTATACATACAAGGTTGGTGATATCGATCAATTGGCATTCTAGAAAGTATATAAAGAAGACGATGCGGTGTGATGTGACTCATTTTCCTGTGCCTGAGCATAAAGAGTTAGGGAGTGATTCCAACACGTTATGCCTGTAAGAAGTTAGTAATTGAAGCTTTACAGCCACAAGTAATTCCAACTTGTTAAAGAATTATACGTATTATTAAGGTGAATAAAAGAGCGAGCGATCGCAGGGGGTTTCAACTTTCAATTGAGGAAGGAAGGTGTTGGATTTAAACACAGGAGATTGATTATACATAGTAATGGAGTGGCTAGGAAGACGAAAGAAAGAGAGGAGGCAACAACAAATGGCATAGCATAGGAGACGGTACCAAACCGTCCTGACTGATGCATTGTCTTGTCAGTTGTCTGCAAACTTTTTTTTTGGGGGTCAAAAGTTGTCTGCAAACTGATGCCCTGAATTTTCGCTAGTGGTTTGTTTGCTGAGGTTTGGTTTATTATACTACAGTATTTATTTATGCATTGTCTGACGTTACACGTCAAATGGATCGGATGTCGCAATGAATTAATCACATGCAATGCAGCGGCGGTTGGCGAAAGATTCTTAGCGAGGGACCTAACCATCCAGAACACGGCGGGTTCATCCAAGCACCAAGCCGTGGCCCTTCGGGTGGGCTCCGATTTGTCCGCATTCTACCAGTGCGATATCCTGGCCTACCAAGACTCCCTCTACGCCCACTCCAATCGCCAGTTCTACATCAACTGCTTGATCGCCGGAACCGTCGATTTCATCTTCGGCAACGGCGCCGCCGTCTTCCAAGACTGTGACATCCACGCGCGGCTACCAGGTTCGGGGCAGAAGAACATGGTGACGGCCCAGGGCAGGATCGACCCCAACCAGAACACCGGCATTGTGATCCAGAAGTGCAGGATTGGGGCCACGTCCGACTTGAGACCCGTTCAGCAGAAATTCCCCACGTTCCTGGGACGGCCGTGGAAGGAGTATTCCAGGACGGTGGTGATGCAGTCGACGATTACGGACGTGATCGACCCTGCAGGTTGGCACGAATGGGAGGGGAATTTTGCGCTGAATACCCTGTTCTACGCGGAGTATCAGAATACTGGGGCAGGAGCGGGGACCGCTGGAAGGGTGAAGTGGAAGGGGTACCAGGTGATTACGAGTGCAGCGGAGGCCCAGGCTTTCACTCCCGGAAGGTTCATCGACGGCGACAGTTGGCTGGGCGCCACCGGCTTCCCATTCGCCCTTGGCTTACGAAAATCGTGAGATCAACTCGCGAATGCCACTTCCCAATTCACCCAGCAGCATTTCCAATCTCAATCGATTAAATTACTAATTAATTAATTAATGTGCAGCTGCCGTTTGAGTTTGCTTGCGGCCGAGCACTAGCTAGCTAATGGCTACTCATGGTCGATTTGATTGAATGTTTCATAAAAAGTGTGTACGTGCCTGCCAGTCACGAAATAAATCAATAGATAAATAACTTGGTGGTACTCTTCAGCTGAGCACCATTTTGCATATCCATATGGGAAGTATAAAATATTGTAATGTTTGCTCAAAACTAACTGATCTGGAGTCGGCATCGATCGGACTCGTTGTAAGGTTTATTAATTTTCTCACAACAGAGAAAACGTCATATGCACTCTCCGCTGCTTCTGAAAACAAACATTAATGCAGATATCTTCATATGGATATGAAAATATACTCTAAAAATTCTCGCTCGCTCGCTCTCTCTTGCTTCAGAAGAGCAGAAAACAAATTGGTCGCATCATCATTGGCGTGTGGTGGTGTCTGCATCTCACAACAACAGAGTCTCTTTTTAAATGGTCGTTTGAGCAATCTGGAATTTGGGCCGGGCACCTCCTGTCATGCCCATTTGTCCGCTCCAAAACCCGAGGCCCAAACATCAGCACATACTTCTAAACAGTTTGCTGCATAAAAGGATTATTTTGTTTTGCTTATAAATGAAAATGTTCACGTCAAATTACTTCATGCACATAGATTGGATCCGCCATTTGTTTTATTTAGTTGGTATAAAAAGGGAACTGAAGAGGACTTAATAATAGCACGTGTAACCTGTAAAAAAAAAAAAGCTATCGTAAAATTGTTCTCCTAAATCAATCCTTTTTTTTTCTTTAAAAAATTGTTTTTGGTGTATAACATGTCATATATTCCAAAACAAATATCAAGAATTTGAAGCATCAGCAAAGTTTAACACAAAGATAAACTTCAACCACCATTAATGGTAACGGTTGTCGAGGGGACCGACCTCGCACTGCGTATCAAGACGACTCGTATCCAATGTGCGGTCACTTTCTATGAGCAACCGGGAAATTACTAATTAGAGGACAGCCCCCCACCTGACAATTCTTGAATGGAAAGTGGGCCGGCCGAAAAGAAACGAAAGAATAGTCAGTCATATATGGAACAAAACCAAATGTACGTCTGGTTCTCGAAATTTGATGCACCCAATTTCTTTACGCAAAATTGAATCAACGAAATGAGATAGGCTGATCCATGCACGACAAACACTTGAGTTGAGTAGATACTGTGTATGTAAATTTAATGATTTAAAATTTACTATATATTATTTTACCAATTCAAGTATTGAAGATGTCATGTAGCATAGGTAAAGTAGTAGTGTCCAGGCAAATGGAACTACGACGAGAAAAGCAAGAAGAAAATGGGTGGTGGGCATCCCTGATGAATTCATTTCACACCGGCGGTTATGGGGCCAACATTCGAGTTTCAGTCAAATATTCCGTCGTCTATGTTCCCTACTAATAAGCGGATAGAAAAATTTAAAAAAAAAAGTAGAAATAAGGATCAGACAATTCTCCTTCAGGAGATTGGCGTAATTCTCGGCACGAGGAGCTCATCATACGGCAGATGTGAACAGATGCCCAAGTTGGTGTTCTTGATACCATCAGCGTCTTGGATTGGCCTCCTGGTCAGGCGGTCACACCAAAATGTGCAGCTGACTACAACCCACCCACATGACAAATTGATTATAAGAAACAAAGAAAATACTAAAAAGAACAAGAATCAGCCCAGCACAAATATGTCGCGTCGACGGCTTGTGGGCCCCGCTCGAGTTCATCTCGTTCATTTAACTAAATAAATAAATGAGCCAAATTTGCATGTCAAAAATTAGGCTCGTTTAAAGTTTAAACAACCCAACCTCAGCTCAAATTGCGAGCAGTTGGCTTAGACTCGTTTGTATCTCTACTGTCAAACTATATATAACCTAGTATAAACTATGCTTCGTTCAAACAGGAGATTATTTGTCCAAATTTATTTGCTTACATCACCATTACAATTTTCAACACACCTTTTTATCTTTCCAATTATCTTTTTATCTCACATACATCGCATCGTAAAAAGTGTTACAGTAAAAATATCTCAAATAATTTACGATCCAAACACACGTATTACATCGTCATCCAAGAACCGTTGCCACAGAACATACTGCACTAATGCTACCTCCAAACGATCGATTCCCACGGTGTTGTGACGCAGTCCACCGACTTTCCACAAATTGTGACGTATATCTGTGTATATAAATACATATGTGCGTGTCTAACACTAAAAATAGAGTGCTACATTTTCGCATGAATTAAAGCTCAAAAACCGACAAATGAAGCTTGAGGGATATCCGCTGCTCATTACATAATAAACTAAAGAAGGTCAACCACAAATTCCTTTTGTTTGGGTTGTCCAAATTTCAGTGGGCTAAAAGTCCAACAGTGGGTGTTTTTGAACTTTTAGGAGTTGTTGGATACTCTTTTTTAAGTTCTGGCTCTTGAATTGTACTGTTTCCAGCTTTCCATTTCGCCTTCTAAAAACAAATACTACTACGAAATAGAAGAGCCATTAATTTACTACGTCTTCAATTTTGATTTTTACTTGTATGTTTTTACTATTAAGTGTGTTTATTATTTAGAATAATTATTACAGTTCCTTTTATGACATAATATATGCAAGATAAAAAATAATTGGGAATACAAAAAATTGATTGAAAAACATGTTTATTACGCAAAAAAAATAGTATTTTGTAAATAAGTCTCAATCCAAACAAATCCAATATTGTTGCACACAAAAGTTTGACACGTCATAGAAAATTCTTCGAACTTCAATTCTTTGCATTACACGTAAAAGGAATAATAATAATTAAAAAAATTGCAAGGATGATCTGAAACATAATTATCAAATTTGAGAATATTTAAGACTTTATCAACGCAAACTAGTTCCTCATAGTAATACATCCATTGCATGAGATATAATTTATTTAATGTGAGCCGCCTTTGATTCCATCGGAAATACTTAAAAAAAACTGCATCCGATAATTCCATCAGAACTTGTTTAATTTTTCAAATTCAGAGGCAAAAAATCCAGGAGATTCTGGTGGTGAAGGTGGTAGACTTGGATACTTACTAGCTTAGCTAGGCAACGTCAATCTGAATGAGAATCTGGTGTGACTTGAATCAATCAAAATCTTCACTAAGAAGGAAAAAACCCAACATATAATAATACTAATATAGTAGTACTAGCAGGCTAGCAGCATCAGGCTAGCAACGCATAAAACGGTCCTCCCGCCACCGCGTAATTGAACTGGAGCTGCGTTGCGTTTTGAGCCAAGTTAGTTGCCGGACGCGCACTCCCTTTCCTCTAGTATGCAATTGTATGTTTGAATTCCATCCGTGTCCTCCAAATTACAGCTCCATTTCTTAGTTCTGCCCAAAACCTCTTACTAGTTTTTTTTTTTCTTTTTTGGGGTATAAGATTTAAGGCCAGTTTCTCTGCGCTAATTGGCTAATTTCAATATACTACTATGTCATTATGTTCAGTTAAGCAATGTAATCATCATTTTACATTCTCTTTGATGTTTTTTCTGTTGGCATTAAATCATTTGGTTACAAGCTCTGAAATTCCTTAATAGCAATACCATTTTCTAAAGGGAAGCAAATCATATACATCTATATATGTGTATGTGTGTGTGTGAAACCATTATAATGCTACAAGGATTAAGTAAACGCTTGGGTTTCATTTACCAGCATTCACTAAAAAAGAAGAAAGCTACATGGCGTAGATGGTGTATCTCTATCTGATAATTAAAAATTGCTCCAAATGAGGTCTTACCCCCCCCTCCTCTCTCTCTCTTTCCTTTTCTTTTTTCCCCTCTTCGGTAAAATTTCGTATATATATATGAAATTCTATTCTATTACAAGAAAAGGTTTTGAAGAAGGAGATGGCGGGGGAGAGGGGGCTGCCTCCTGTTGCTGTTCCTGTGTGTGTGGTGTGCCTGCTACTGCTGCTGTGGTTCCTTGGCAGAAATGTGTGTTTGGACAGGAGATTATTTGTCTAAATTTATTTGCTTACATCACCGTTACAATTTTCAATACATCTTTTTACCTTCTCAATTACCTTTTTATTTCACATACATCACATCACATCACATCACAAAGAGTGTTACAGTAATTATTCCAAAATCAATAATCTCCTATCCAAACACACTTGTTAACACAAAATGTTGGCAGTGTTCGAACCCAAATCAACAAAACTTATATAAGGCATGCGATTAGACTAATGTCCCTAAACAAGAGGTACACGGTTACCATGAATTCCAAAGCTCACACATACTAATAAATCATATTACAAAAAAGAGCAACAAAGAAAAGCATAATCAAGGAAAACGGCGGTTGAAATTGCAACATACGAGGGTCAGAACTTCCTTTCTTATTTCAAATGGAACTTAAAATGCCCGATACAAATGGAAATTGTCCACAATCCAGAAAAAAAAAAAGAAAGAAAGAAAGAAAGAAGGTGGCACCTCAGATTTGGAAGGAAAAAAAAAGAGCGTCTAGTTAGATAATGACAGGTGGAAGCAATCAATCATGGAGGATGAGCGCGTCCTCCTCTTACTTTACAGTCATTTTGTTTAACTGGAGGGCTACATTATTGAATGATGGTCAGATCTTCAGACAGAAGCGTCGCGGAACAAGTCCAAAAAGCTTCTCATTGCTTTCTTTCTAATTCCACGACCCATCCATCCTGTATTAAACTACAACTATAAAATAAACACAAGCAAACGACTTAGTAATAGTTACTACTGCTACTACTACAACATACTACTGCTCCATAGACAGTTTCCCATAAACATTGATAAATCCCACGCTTTTTCGCATAAATAATAGACTACTACTCGCTACTCGCTACTCACTACTACTACACCAAACAAGAAGTCGCAGATATCAGAAGAGATCATCAGACGCCGCTCAAACCTCCAGACTTCGCACGGAAGACAGGTTGATATTTGTTGATGATGGACACCATCAAGTCCTTCAAGGGCTACGGCAAGGTGGATCCTGTGGAAGAACAAGCATTCAGGAGAAAAACCCGCAGGCGTACCATTATCTTGCTTGTTTCTCTGCTTCTCTTGGTAGCCCTCATCGTTGGAGTGGTGGTGGCAACTGTTACCCACAGGAAGAAAAACAGCAAGGGTAACGCTAATGATGCTCCTACCTCCCCAGCTCAATCTCTTCGAGCAATCTGCAGCGTCACCGTCCATCCCGACTCCTGCTACACCAGCATTTCCTCCCTGGAGGCTTCAAACTCCACCACCGACCCGGAAAAGCTCTTCCAGCTCTCTTTACAAGTTGTCCACGCCTCCCTCCAGAAACTCTCCACCCTGCCTCAACACTGGATCAGCGACGCCCACGACCCTCCCCTCAAGAAGGCTTTGGGGGTTTGCCAAGCCGTCATCGACGACGCGGTCGACGCCACCGATGAATCCCTCTCGTCCCTCAACGTGAGTGAGGGCGACAGACTGCTGACCGTCGACAGAGTCAACGATCTCAAGACCTGGCTCAGCGCCTCCCTCACTGATCTGGAGACTTGCTTGGATTCGCTGGAAGAGGTGAATGCTACGGTGCTGGCTGAACAAGTCAGGACTTCCTCCCGGAACTCGACCGAATTTGCCAGCAACAGTTTGGCCATTGTTTCCAAACTCCTCACCATTCTCAGTGGGTTCAAGATCCCAATTCACAGAAAGTTGCTGGCAGCAGGGACAGACTCAGACGGGGGTTTTCCCAGGTGGGTTAGAGCGGCGGATAGGAGGCTGCTTCAGACGCCAAATGAAAATACAAAGCCGGATTTGGTGGTGGCCCAGGATGGCAGTGGAGATTACAGGACAATCAGCGAAGCTGTGGCCAAGATTCCAAAGAAGAGTAAAACGAGATTCGTCGTATACGTGAAGGCCGGTGTGTATGAGGAGAAAGTGAGTCTGGACAAGTCGACGTGGAATGTGATGATGTATGGTGATGGCAACGCCAAGACCATTGTTACCTCCGACGATAATTTCGTCGATGGCACCCCAACTTTCGACACTGCTACGTTTGGTAAGTGGATGGATTTTGCTGCTGCTCACTCTTCTTCCCTTTCATAATATTATGCTTGATTTTGTTTTCAACAACTGAACTCTGATTAAAAACTCGTAGCAGCGTTTGACACTTTGACTCAACTCCAACTGCTTTCGACTTTAAATTAATTTTGTTAGTTTTGTGCTGATTCTTCAATGCCTGTTACACCACAAATATCTGACCAGTAGTCAGTAATCCGTCTGAAAGCTCGATCCCTGATTTTTTCTTTTTTCTTTTTTTTTATGTGCTTTTTTTTGTTGGGGGGGGGGGGGGGGGGGGGGAGGGAGGAGGAGGTTGCGGAGCCTGCCATGGTGTAATTAGTTCTCATAATTTAGCGAAGTAGTGGTTGTGTTGAGAGATGAGGAGGGCCACAAGCGTGGTTTGATTTGTTCTGTTTCCATGTGGTTTCACTTGATCATTAATGCCTTAATTGTACAACTAAAAGAAGGCTGCCGAGTGCTGCACATTTACTCCGCATAAGCATACCCCACCACCATGTGCAAATTAGCTAGCACTGCCCTGACTTCTCTTTCTCTGTCGTGTTGGGAAACACGACGGATGGCCAACAGATTAAGGGTGGACGGCGGGGGTTTAGTGCATCTAATCACAAATGATGGAGTAATTTGTTCAAGACCTACCCCGCTGATTGAATGCATTTTAATTTAAAGTCACTAATCACAACAGGTTTTCAGAAGGCTTTCTAATTCAAAACGAGATTTGCATGAAATTTACAAACATCGCCTTAACATATTTGGCTCTTGTCATAAACAGCTGTTGCAGGGAAAGGCTTCATCGCAAAGAATATGGCATTTAGGAACACTGCTGGAGCAGCTAAGCACCAGGCCGTGGCATTCCGATCAGGTTCTGACCAATCTGTGCTGTATCTGTGCTCCTTTGATGCCTTCCAGGACACCCTTTATTCCCACTCCAATCGGCAATTCTACCGCGAATGTGACATCAGCGGAACCATAGACTTCATTTTTGGTAATGCCGCGGTTGTTTTTCAGAACTGCAACATTCGGCCCCGACAGCCGCTTCCCAATCAGTTTGTAACCATTACAGCTCAGGGAAAGAAGGATCCCAATCAGAACACAGGCATTACCATTCAGAACTGTGTCATGTCTCCGCTGGACAAACTCACAGCTTCCACTTACCTGGGCAGGCCCTGGAAGCCTTATTCCACTACCGTAATCATGCAAACCAACATAGGTGCCTTCCTAGCCCCCAAAGGTTGGATTGAATGGGTCTTCAATGTGGAGCCACCCAGCACCATTTTGTACGGCGAGTACCAAAACACAGGTCCCGGATCCAGCGTCGCGCAAAGGGTGAAGTGGGCTGGTTATAACCCGAGTCTCACAGCGACTGAAGCTTCCAAGTACACCGTAAAATCATTTATAGCCGGCCAAAGTTGGATACCGGCATCTGCAGTGACCTTTACGTAAATCTCCTACACTACACCTTTCCAATAAAAGAGCCTCTCCTCCTTGCTTTACCACTCCAAACGGACGATTAGTGTAGGAATAGCTTCCAACTGCTGCATATAGCAATTGCACCCCCATACGTACATTTTTAATGTTTGCAGAGTTCCGTGGCTTCTACTCACATTCTTGGTTTGTATACATTTAGTTCGTCTACTGGTTATCCATATTACTGCTTACTAGCACTAGCGCCTTATTGCGAGTCCCCTGTCGAGATGTTTGTAAACCACAGAGATTGTCTGGTGTTTTGCTTGTTGGGCGAATTTGTCAGATGATGCATCAATTTTTCTGAATGAAAAAGGCAAAACTTGAGATCATCCTTTATTGGGCTTGAATGGTCTAGTGACCTCGCTAATGCTTTTTCTGGAAATGCCTTGTCCAGCTACATCCAAACGAAAAAAATAAAAAAAAAAACCTGATTAAGCTATAATTTAGCTAACAAAACTACCCTTTCTTATTTTAGGAGCTGGAAGACCGAATTGCAGCTTTCATATTAGAATGGCAAAAAATTATGCCACACTTGATGCAAATAAGACATATATTGATTAGCTTTCTCTTGGCCATATTTTTTCCTTCCATATATTGATTGTGCCACACTAACTAAGAGTTTCTTTTGTTAATCAAAAAGATGGGGCAGCAAACTGAACAGGTAACAACAACATCAGCAGAACAATCATGAAGGCAAATTTTCAATGACCCCCCAACAAAAAAACTTTCCATCATCGTATATTTTGCTAGTCTCAATCTGTTATTAGGAGTGCAAAACCGTAACAATATACCTCTTTAAGTGCAATCATTTCGCTGAAGATCAGCTCGAGCTCGTCAAAGACGACTCTTCATGGAGACAACTCTCAAATTACCACGTTTAACGCTGGTGGTCTGCCATCAACCTCAGCAGCCTGAGCCTCCGCAGATATCAGTCTTGATGGCTTCAATGGCTTTAACCAAAGAGTCCTTCTCCAATGCCTCAAATGTTTTTCTGCTGATTCCACTCGTATAACTCTCTACGCCCTAAAACATCCTATGCTTAATTAGTATCACATTCATCGTAAGTGACAATCCTGTTGGCTGCTCTGTTCAATGCACTCGCACTTGCATTCTCCCTTTTGTATCTCTATTTATAGTTCTCGTCTCGTCTATATATACATATACATTATATATATATATATATATGCATATGCATATGCATATGGTTATGCCAGTTTCTCTGAATTTCTTCTGCCACCCCACAGGAAACCGAGGAAAATTCATGCGACCAAGGCCTGAGTTTCGTATCCTGGCAAGTTGTGAGATGCAATCGTGAGGGCCGGTATATGGTCCAATCCAGCACGTCAATATCATTTCTAGTGTGATTGAGTCACTCAAAATCTTAACTCCACAAATTATTGCCAGGTGGATTTGCCGATCAGCATAACCGAACTAGGACACGGACCTGGTCTTAGCTGAGTTGAATAAATGGTCTTACCCCGTGAAACTAAAATCCTAGCTAGTTTTTCATTCGCGATTGGAAAGCCGGACAGCCCCTTTCCTAACATACTCCATCAATGTCCCTCCAAATTACTGCCTGATTGCTTCTGGCTAGCAAAAACTCTTGGCTGGGGATTTTATATAGTTATCTGGTTGCTGAAAATGCAAATGCCAAGTTTATGAATGCCATTATCCTCTTACGTTACGTTCATCATCATCCTTCGGTGAATAATTTTGTTGGCATTGAAAACATGGTGTCAGATAACTACGACCCTCTGAATTATTAAGAGCAGCTTAGCTCAATGTAGCCAGAAAACGAGGATACACAGTTTTGGAAGTGTGTAAAATTCCAATTAGCTGAAGTAACATACCCATCGGGACATGTGTTAATTGAGGACATGACAAATGCTCAGAGTTTCATGTCCCAGCAGGTGAAGAAGGAAGCTACATGACGCCTATCTCAGCGTCTTAGGTGAATTTTCTCTCAAGTTTTCGCTTTCAGAATTTGAGTGAAACTCTCTAATGAAGCTATGTGATCAAAGTACTCTTGTTGCAAAGATCACATAAACTAAAACCTGATTGCAAAAGCGTAAACATAAATAGTTTTCATGTCATAGAGCACTTGAGATTCACAGTTCCTTTCCTTGACAAACTATGACTTAAACGTGTGATCAAACGATTCTTGTTGCAAACGTTAGTATGTGATCAAACTATTCTTGTTTCAAACATCACATGAACAAAAACCAGATTGCAAAACCCTAAACATTAGTACCGTTCAAATCGCAAAGCAATTGACATTCAAAACTTCTTTCCTTGGCTAGCTATATTACTTGACTGTGTCACAGCGTCCATCAAAGGGAAAACTAACACACAATCCAGAAACGAAAGAACAAGAACAGATCAAACGATTGATGATCGATCCATCCATATTGATCGATTGAGAGAGAGAATGCCATAGACAGAGCATCAAATTGGATAATGACAGGTTGAATCCATCATAAGGAGCTTTTTAAGTTTAACCAGCGGCAATAATTTTAAATTAAATGGTTAGACAGCATCTTAGAGCAAGTCCAACAAGCCACTCTCTCCTATAAAAAGATACTTCATTCATCTGCTGAAAGACATCAGATACTTCTCAAACCTCCTTTACAACTTCAGTCGTTTTGTATATTACACAAGTTTCCTCAAGAGAGGAAAAAAGAACATCAACCTCAAGCTCGATTAAATAACAGATACAATGACGAAGTCCTTCAAGGCCTATGGGAAAGTGGATTCTCTAGAAAAACAAGCCCTCAAACGAAGAAATCGTAGAAAGATGATCATTTTACTTCTTTCACTGGTTGTTTTGGTAGCTCTCATCATTGGAATCGTGGTGGGGACTGTTAATCACAAGAAGAACAAGAATGGTGATGATGCTCTTTCTTCAACTCCAAACTCAGCTCAATCAATAAAAGCAGTCTGCAGTGTAGCAACTTATCCAAAATCATGTTACAGTAGCCTTTCACCATTCGGGACTTCAAATTCCACAATTGACCCGGAAAAGCTCTTCCAGCTTTCTTTGCAAGTCGTCTACGACTCCCTGGAGAAGCTCTCCACTCTGCCTCAGGAATGGATAAACAATACTGATGACCCTGAAGTCAAGAAGGCTTTGGGTGTATGCCAAACGGTATTTGATGAAGCAGTTGATGCCGTCAATGAATCTATCTTATCCTTAAACGTGATCGACAGCAACAAAGTATTCTCCGCGAAGAGAATCCATGATCTCAAGACTTGGCTGAGCACCTCCCTTACTGATCTAGAGACATGCTCGGATGCTCTGGAAGAAGTTAATGCTACAATCTTGGAAGACGTGAGAACATCAATGAAGAACTCAACCGACTTTGCCAGCAACAGTTTGGCAATAGTCTCGAACCTCGTCGAAATTCTCAGCGACTTTCAAATCCCAGTTAATAGGAGGTTGCTAGGGGAGACAGGAAGAAGTTCAGGTTTTCCCCATTGGGTTAGAGCAGCTGACAGGAGGCTGCTTCAAACGTCTAAGGATCCACAGCCTAATCTGGTCGTGGCCCAGGACGGCAGTGGAGATTACAGGACAATCAATGAGGCAGTGGCAAGGATTCCGATAAACAGTAAAACAAGGTTTGTGATCTATGTTAAGGCCGGTGTTTATAAGGAGAAGGTGATATTGGACAAGCCCTTGTGGAATGTGATGATGTATGGAGATGGCAAGACCGAGACCATTGTTACCTTCGACGATAATTATGTAGATGGAACCCGAACTTTCGACACGCCTACATTCGGTGAGTGCTCTTCGCCCATGCATAAACCTCTGTTGATTTTGAGTACTTTTTGTCATTTATGATTGTGTAGCTGACGTTGGTTCATGTTTACTATCAGCTGTGACGGGGAAAAATTTCATAGCAAAGAACATGGGATTCAAGAACACAGCTGGACCGGCAAAGGAGCAGGCCGTGGCAGTGCGGTCCGGCTCCGACCAATCTGTTTTCTATCAGTGTTCTTTTGATGGCTTCCAAGATACCCTTTATTCACACACCAATCGCCAATTCTACAGCAAATGCTACATCATTGGGACAGTAGACTTCATATTTGGTAATGCTGCGGTTGTTTTTCAGGACTGCAACATTATGCCCAGACAGCCACTTCCGGATCAATTCGTAACCATAACGGCTCAAGGAAAGAAGGATCCCAATCAAAACACGGGCATTAGTATTCAAAGCTGTGTCGTGACTCCGCTGGACAACGTCACAGTTCCAGTCTACCTCGGCAGGCCCTGGAAGAATTACTCCACCACTATAATCATGCAAACTAAAATTGGTGGCTTGTTGAGTCCGGGGGGTTGGATAGAGTGGTTCCGAAATGTGGAGCCATCCAGCACCATTTTCTACGCCGAGTACCAAAACACAGGTGCAGGAGCAAGCGTCGCCAACAGGGTCAAATGGGCAGGCTACAAGCCCACTCTCACACCCAAACAAGCTTCTAAGTTCGCTATAGGATCATTTCTAGATGGCCAAGATTGGATACCGGCATCACAGGTGACCTTTACGTAAATGACAAAAGTAAATCTCCATAGATTGCAGATCGGAACGTCTTCATTCAGTAAAATCAGCAGCACACGGAAGAGACGGCAGTGGTCATCAAATAGGAGGAGGGCATACCATCGTTCCAGCTTTGCTTCTTGTATTCTTCATTTTGTTTCCTACTTTTGATTTTTTATTTATTGAAATGTTCTGCTTCTCGTGTACAATTAATTCTTTAGGAGTGTTTTATGTCTGTCTTGCCTTGTTGGACCAATTTGTGAGAAAATGCATCGAGCCTTTTGTCTGGAAAGTAAGTTGGAGGGGTCTGTTGGTCCATTGCTGGGCCTAATCTGAAAAAGAAGATTTAGTTGATTGTGAAAACAGATTTTACCTTGTTGAGAAAGCGGATGCCGTCACGGATTCTTGGTTTCTAAAGTTGTGTTTTTTTTTTTGGGTAACTCGGAGCATGCCTCGATTCGAACCCTTAGAATCCGAGCTGGCACACCAAATCGGAGGAGTGCGCCACGGTTCCATACAGCGACCCGAGCGTGTCATAGGGATTTAAGTCCAGATTAAGATTCGAACCCAAGACCTCACGGGGGTTTAAGTCGCGGGGGTTTCTAAAGTTGCTTAATAAGCTGTGTGGGAAATGTTAATAGCACTCCACTTTTTGTTAATTGCATTCTCACCATTATTTTTATCATATAATTTTCATTCATTAGTTTATATGATAAAACAAATAGTAAGACTGTGATTAACAACAAAAAGAAAGAAAGAGGTGTGATTAACATTTTCCTAAGTTGTAGTAATTGATTAACAACGTTGCACTTTACGACTACCTGTGTTTCTGTAATCGCTAAAAGATGGCAATCACATTATCAGAATTAGAATAGGAAAGCATCAATTCTCATAGAAGTCTCCACTCCCAGATGTGATTGTCAAATTATTTCCAACTTCCAAATGGCCCTTCACAAAGTCCGTTGCAAATACTGCTAGTACTAAAATTTGAAAGCATCAAGTTAATCAGATTATGTCAACGCTGGGTGGGCAGACGGATAAATAAAAGTTTCAAGAAGATAAACGGAGGGGATTATGCATTATAGTTCTAGGCTTCTGCAGTATCAAAAAAAAAAAATTTTTTTTTGGGGTGAAAATCAGACCAGTACTAGAGTAGTAGATGATTGATTACTAGTAGGAATAACTGTCCGTCAAATTACAATCTTTGATGCAGGTGATTTACCACTTGCGCTGTCAGCAGCAGCAGCGGGGAGGGCTGGTCTGGTTACCTCGCCGTAGATAGCCTTAAGCTTGGAAAGAGGAACTGAGGGCCCCCCTGCTGCTCTAGAAGAATTCTTGGACCCCGCGGCAGCATCCTCCTCAGCCTCGGCAAAGAGTTGCTTCTTCCAGTCCCAAATAGTAGCCTTGATGGCTTTATTGGATTTGACCAAAGACTCCTTCTCTGCCTCCAATGCCTCAATATCCCTCTGCTGCCTCATCGACCGAACTCCCAGCGCCCCAAAGCACCCAATTAGTAACACATTCATCAATCCATTGCTGTTTGCTGCTCTGTTCAGTGCCTCCGCTGCTCTCTCCATTTCCACAACTCACTAAATTCGACCGCCCACCCTTTTCTTTCTTCTGTTTTTTTTTTCTTGCTGTTTTTGTCTCGACGGCCGGCAGATTTAAATTTTTTTTTAATATATATATATACGGGACGACGAGGGCAATGGGAATTAGGAATACATCAAAAGAGCAAACTTTACTTCAATACCATTCTTTCTTTTCTTTGTCAAGAATTTAATTTCGATATGGAAGAGAAAAGGGAATAAGGATACTTACGATGATGGAGGCTTTCAATCCTGTGATTCTTCTGCTCTAGATTGAAGAAGCCCCAGATCCGAAGAAAGCCAGGAACTCAGACGGGAAACGGAATTGGGGAAGGAGGCGAAAAGGGACACTGTGGACGGAGCTGCGAAGAGACGGGTTTTGGCTCTGGGTTTTTTGTGCGCTGGCCTTGGGTTAATTAGCATCAGGAGAATTTTTTCCCTACTTACGAAAATGATACTACTACTAATAGGGAAATGCCAAAAGGGCAAAAACAAAAAAAGGGTCAATTTAATTTTTCATAATAATTGATTGATCCCATGCTCTTTTAAGTTTTAGTACTACGTTGGTTTTCTTTTTTTTTTTTTTTTTGTGTCAAATACTACGTTGGTTTTCACAATCTCATAATTTGTTGTATTTGCTTTCTCTGATGGCTGGTCAAGTAACAAAAACTATGACATTCTTTCATGGTCTTAACAAAAATATGTTTTTCTTAGTTTATGGTATTAACTGCAATTTCAAGCTCGAATAGCTAAAAATACGCTTTGCAAATCACGTCAAGTTAAGACTTGAAAAATAGATTCAATAAACCGCCATGCCCACCTAAATAATCTCCACCGACTCTCTCTACAATCTATCCCTACCCTCTGATCTTTCTAGGTTGCCCCTTCAGTTCCGTTTTCCATTCGATTCCTTTCTTTTGTCAATCATCCTTTGGTTTTGATGGCAAGGGAGATATGCTTGGAAAAAGTTTAGAAAACCTATTTGAACGTCTAGATTATTATTTGGTATGAAGTTAGCGAAGATACAAATTCAGAAAAAGAAGGAATTCGCGTCTTGATTACTACTTTAGTTGTGGGGAATACCAGAAAGTTAAAATTTTGAATTATTAACAATTTAAAGGAGGTGACCCGGAAAGGGAAAAACAACTTGTTTCTCTATGTTTGCTAGTTGTAACCATTATGGTTCGCTGGCAGCATAAGTTTTATTCCTTACCAAAATATGTACAACTTAGTAGAAAATTAAAGGTAAAGATGTTATGATAGTTAAGGCAAAAAAGAGGAAAAAGATCAACAAGACAGACATCAGAAGACAAGAGGAGAGCGGGAAAAGAAAGGAATTCACAAGATGAAGCAACATTGGGGTTATGAATAAATTAGCATTTTTGAGGGAGCTCATTGTAATATTGCAAAAACTTGTTAGGATAAGTGACTCTAAAAAAGTTTGTAGATTATAGTACTGTGTATGTGATCTTAACATGACTCTTTAGCAAAAGTTCAAATTTGGTACTTCTAGAATATCTTTTGTGGTTTAGAAAATAAAATGTTAAACTTAATCATCATTTTATTCTATATCATGAACTAAATAAAGAGATAAATACATTTAAAAATTACAAATTATCCAATATAATAAGTATTTATTGAACTATGTATCCAAATAATATACTTAAAAGCACATAATCACTTGATAATTACTTGTATAAAAAATCCCATTGATGAAATACTTCTCAATAAACTACTGCAACGGCAAATGGGCCTATGTTCTGTTATAAGTTGAATGTTACACTCTCAAGTCAAATTCTTTTTTAAGAGTTGTAAACCGCCTCTTGCTTGGTGCTTACAACTGGATATTAAGGTCCAAGAAAGCACTACGACAACTACTACTGGTATCAATAAGGATTTGGACTTTTCAAAAAATTATGGTAAGATATTGGAAAAAAGAATAGGGAGAAGGCCCAACAAGACAACCGCTAAACTGCGGGCGCCAACAAATAAAACTCAGATTATTCTCCTTTTGGCACTTTGGGGTAGACCAGTAGCATTCTCGTCACCTGATCCGCCAGAAGAACAAGTCCTTCATTCTTGCAGAACTCCACAATTTCACGCTGGTTGTCCTCAGCAAGAACCTTTACACAAAATGCTCAAAATTTGACCAATGCATTCATATCTTAAACCAATTTTTTAAGAAACTGAACAAGGAAAGAAAGAAAAACTAAATTCCAATATCCTACAACCAAAATGGAAAACTATTTCTTGGTCCATGAGGTGCAAATATCATGTCAGTGCTCACCTGCCCTGTTGGATTGCCAGGATTTATCACAACTAAAGCCCTAGCGCAAACACCATTGGACTTGGCAGTTTCCAACTGTCCCCTAAGCTCAGAGATTTCCAGTCCCCACCCAGTTGCTTCATCAAGATAATAAGGAACCTGGAATTAATTAAGAATTTTGCATCAGAACCCACGTTGATGGTAATCAACATTTGACTAACATTTCTTGAATATAGTGTTGAGTAACTGCCCAGTTGCACTCCCAGAAGTCTACTTAATTATATAGCCTGCAACCTCTGAGTAAATACCATTACATCTGACCACAACTTAATTGGATTGAAAGAATTTCTTGTAAAATGGAAATAGAACATACGAGAGTACCACCATGGAGGGCAGTTGAAGCGGAGGATAAAGAGGTACTGGGGAATAGGGCAAGAATTCCATCCTTCTCTGACCTTTATCAGTAACTGCATCATCATATGAACCTAAAAGAACGGGAGAAGGTAGGGAGTGAGAAAAATTAGAATATGAAATCCCTAGAACATGATGAAGAAAAGTATGTCAGTAGCATGCACCATCAGTCAAAAAGATATCATTTGGGTCAGCAGGAAATCCATCACACTCTTCGATACCAGCAGCAATGGTGTCACGTGACCGTTTAATTCCCTGGTTTAAAGGGGCATACTACATCTGAAATTAGTTACAATACTGGTTCAAATTAAATAAACTCAAGATGAATGTTTTTACCTGACTATGACTATATGCACCAGTTGCCCTTCCAGGAATTAGATCCAAGATCTCGAAGGCTCACTCTAGAGCATCAGCACTGCAGAAGAGGTGAAAGAGGCAAAGATCAATTATTGCTACAAAAGAAAAAAAAAACCTATTATGTTTGAACTTGTCTGGATGCAAGAATGTTAAACATTCTAATTCGTGTAAAAGCTTAAAATCGTACACCTTTTCCTTACCTGAATAAACTTTTGTCTCACTTCTGTCCAAAATGGCTGGATGGTCACATAAAGCAAGTACCTAATATAGGGAAGATGATCACTACAAATGCTGAAAAACAGCAAAAAGTTATCATAGTCAATACAAGAAAGTGATAGGTATACATCACGTACCTCCATGAAAAAAGTGATAGGTTGCTGGCACAAAGATTGAGGATTCCCAATGTTGCAGTAAATTATCTGCCAAATTTTTAATGAACAAGCAATTGTAATTACAAAATTTTATTCTGGTATTAATTAATTATTTATTTTGTTAAGATGCAGACACCACCAGCAAAAAAAGAACTTCTAGAAAGACTCGCTTATTTGCCATGTCCAAAGAAAATTCAATTTTGAATCTTTAACATAGCAAAGCTTATCTCTACTTGGTAACGAATCATTACAAAAGGTGGTGAAGATGATCAAAAAGCTTGCCAGTATGCATTCCTAAGTTGGCTCTGAAGAGAGGAAAATTCTGTACCTCATCAAAAAGGATGAGAATCAGGATTCTGCTTTAAATCCTGCTCTAACTTCTGCAAAATTAAGCATTCTGCAAGACCTCCTCAGAAATGACAAGTACCAGATTTTGGATTTAATCACATTCAGACATTCACTCAGTCACTGACGCTAGAGGAAAAAACATTTTATAACTTCCCATCTCTGTTTTCCTTTAATTGTTAATGATATGGACGATTTGCACTTGTGTCCTAAACTAGCATCCGACTCCACAGATGAATAGCCAATGTATCAAGGCAATAAGTAAATTAGCTGGGCCAAGGTCACAATCTCTCCACGTACAGCATACTCACATTTCAGACCTGGGAAAAGTAACATTGAAAAGTCTATTTACGAGGTCAGCAAGATGCTTTGAAGGTAATAACAAATACCCTTGTCGTCTTCCTCTCCGAAAAAGATCAATAAACTTGAAAATTCGAGACAAAACCAGATAAGCTACACCCAGGTTGTTCACAAGCTATTGATGACCAATTTGAGTAGGCTTAGCCGTACTCAAGTAACTTACAGGAGATCACATATTGTTCATTCAAATTGAGCATAGATCAAATAACAACATGGAATCAAAGTCAGAAGAGATCAAACTACCACTTAATAGTCAACTGTTTCATCTCCATTTTTATACATTCATTCAAATAAATGCTTCGTAGAAAAGAAAAAACAATTGCAGGAAAGAGTGATCCAGAATAAAACACACACACCAAAAAAAAAAGATCATTAAGTCGGACCCACAACCAATTTGAAAAGGATACATGATCAAGCATCTCAAATCGAGGCAACAACTACTAGATACCCCAACCAAAAAAAAGAGTCAACCTTTAGTGCATAGTCATGATCACCCCGCTACAATCAATAGTGGAATAGGGCATGCTCCCTCCCAAGGCCGAAATATAAATTCCAACAAAAGTCAAAAGCTTTATGAGTTTTTTAACCAGAAAATGGGTAAAACCCAGATTCAGAACAAAGAAATAAAAGCTATAAAGTTTGCAGAAGCAATGAAAGAGCGAAGAATAGCAAACACTAACAAGGCAAATCAGAAAATAAATCCCAAAAAGGGTGAAAGAAGAATACCTTTGGATTGACGGATTGAAAGAGTAACAGGGGTGGTTGAATCATTGGAAGCCATGGAGTTAGGAGAAGCAGGAAAATAGGAGGATGGAGAGCAGCTGCGGTCAAGAAATGTAGAGGACTAGTAATAGACGATTGATGGGAAGGAGAAGAAGAGGAAAAA
This sequence comes from Coffea humblotiana, assembly GCA_023065735.1. Lineage (NCBI taxonomy): Eukaryota > Viridiplantae > Streptophyta > Magnoliopsida > Gentianales > Rubiaceae > Coffea > Coffea humblotiana. The sequence continues at coordinate 495,006 of CM041211.1, forward strand.
GATGATGTTGCAGGCTGAGAAAGAAGGGAACAGTGTGACGTCGAGGACGGGACAGGAGGCAAAGTAGGGCCATGGAACACAAGTGAAAGCTATCCCTGGCGAGATTTCTGGCTTGGCCGGCCACGAATCTCCGCATTGCCATTGGTAATACCGTAATAGTGAAAGAGAGAGAAACCGGGTTTTCATTTTTGCATTGCCACGAATCTCCGGTCCCTGCTCGGCCTTTGTTCACTTTCAAGTAAAACCGGGTTTTTCATTTTTGCATTTTGCTGACTTTTTATTTGGGACTCTTGACTTTGTCTTAACTTTTGTTTGACCGACCAGCCCTAATTCCTAATTCTTCACCTCACCCCAGCCGTCACAACCGCAATTCCTACCCCACTCCCCTTCCTCCCCACCTAATTTGCCTCCTCCGCTCATCAGAGACATGACCGTAGCCTTGTCTCCCTCAATACCGACGCCGGCGACTTCATGTTGCTAAGGTGGGTTTCTTTCTCTTCATTTGTCCTTTTTTTTCGTTTTTATTCCTTTGTTGCAAGTATAAAATTGTAATTGGCATCTGCTTTGCTCTTGGGGGATTGACTCTGAAAGGGACGACAAATTGATGCTTATTGTGGGTTCTTTAAAACTTTCTCGTTTGATAAAATACTTCGATGTGTGGACTGATCCCACTGTAACATAGGCCTTGTGTTTGAAGGATAGTACCAGTGGTAGTTTAAAAAGTGCATTAATATAAGAACCAGGATAGTAAGAATTGATTCTACTATTTGGGAATCAAGCTTTGTATCAGTGTTTTTTTCATTTTTGGCACTTGCATTTTAGATTAAGCTTCGCACGTAAGAAGTGGCCAGAGATCATATTCTGCAATAATTTGTTACATATGGATTCTAAGAAAAAGAACTAAGATGTATATATTGGGCCTAGAAAATTTTTTAATAACTCAACGTATAGAAACCTAGCATGTCAATACCTGAATAAATACTATGACATGTTTTCAACTAAACAAAACTTATTATACTTCAACTTGTTCTTTTTTGGTTCTTTCAGATGATGTTGCTCCGTCAAAGTTTTACATTGAAACAAGTTATTACAGTATTTCAACTTGAGGGAGTTGATGAATATACATAATGGCAGTGGTATTGCCTGTGGAACATTGGAACTGAATTAAAGAGGTAATTTTCAATTATTTTTTTTCATTGTCTTAAGATTTTAAGATGTAATATTAGATTTGTATTTAGTTTGGATGGATTTGGAAGTTGTTCTTCTTCATTTGTGAAGTTATTGGTTTGATTGTATGTGTTTGAGTTTTCAAAGTTGGTATTACTTTGTGGGTATGATACGTAGGAAATGTGTAGGAAAAAGGAAGCCACCAAAGTGTATGTACTTTTTGTGGTGTTCAAGGTTATATATATTTATGACATCATGATGACAATACATAGTTCTTAGACCTGTCCAACCCCGATCGAACTCTTTGACTCCTGACCCCTTGAGTTCGCCGAGTCATTACTCGGTCTAAGTTTCAAAACATAGCTTTTCAGAGTACAATTGAAACCCCAATCAGCGAATACAATCCCAGTCCTGATGCCAAAGTCCAAACCCTTTCCTTTGAATTTCCGTTGCTCCAAATGACTTCGTCTGTCCACACCTACTGCTGTTTTGATTACTGATTGCTCTCTCCATTCTTCATTTCTTTTTGCAGATTTTTAGGTGATTTCTTTTATATTAAGGTTTTTGCTTTTAGCATGGCCTCTGTTGAGAACAACCAGAACCTTGAACCTGACGATGACGAGGTTAACAATGATGCACGCGATCTATTACTCGGTGACCCACACCATTACACTATCACAGCTGTTGGGCCTGCTTTCGAACAGTCTCCTAGGGTGGCGGCGGCAGTGGACCCAACCCCATCTCCACCTCCACCACTGCCTCCTTTTCTGCAGTCCTCTGATATCGTTCCAATGCTCAAGGAAGAGCCTGCAGATAACGACGTCGAGGGCTCAATCCCAGTCGGCCTCACCCCCATTCATCACCTTGATAAGCCCATGCTGCTGGCGCCTCCCAAGAGGTCCTCCAAGGACCGACACACCAAGGTGGAGGGTCGCGGCAGGAGAATCCGCATGCCTGCCACTTGTGCTGCCAGAATCTTCCAATTGACACGGGAGCTGGGCCACAAGTCCGATGGCGAGACTATCCGGTGGCTACTGGAGCGAGCGGAGCCAGCAATCATTGAAGCCACCGGTACCGGCACTGTTCCGGCCATCGCCGTCTCAGTTAACGGGGCATTGAAAATTCCGACCACATCGAGCACCAGTATGACGGCCACTGAGGGTGACGGGGCTAGGAAACGAAGAAAGAGAGCCTCCACGAGCGAGTTTTATGAGGTGAACGATAATTCCAGTTTTGCACCTGTCGCACCCATTACCCCACAAGGTCTGGTGCCGGTTTGGACGGTGGGAGCACATGGGGCCCCTGGGATGGTTCCCACAAGTGCGGTTCCAAGCGGTGCGTTTTTAATGATCCCTCCTACTGGGGCCACCATTGCTGCTGCTGCTGCAGGTCCCAGGCCTTCTAATCAGCCTCAGTTTTGGGCCATACCAGCAGCAGCAGCTACGCCAGTTTTTGGTGTTTCAGGCAGGCCCATTTCTAATTTTGTGTCCGCAATGGAGCCTGGGCCTTCGGTTAATTTTGCTACTGATGGTGGTGGGGGTGATGAGGGTGAGGGTCGTGTGGGGTCTGCATTGCCCAATATTGTTGGGAGCGGAGATAAGAATTTTTCAGGGAAGATTTCCGCAATGGCTCCATTTGCCAGCAGTACTAGTAGTAGGGATGGTGCAGCAACTGTTGGAACAAGGGCGACTGGGAGTCCTACTGGTGCTACTTCAGCTCACGTGTTGAGGGACTTTTCACTGGAGATTTACGATAAGAGGGAACTTCAGTTTATGGTTGGTGCTGCTGCTGCTGGGCCGGGGAATGACCAAACTCCATCTTCGAAATCCTGACAGAAGATAAAAATAGATGGATGGACTGACAAAATGGTTAGGGCTTTAGGAGTTTAGCATTTTTTTTTAATAGTCCTAGAGCAGACAACACAATCCTTCGTTTTTAGATTCTGCTAGATTTTTTTTTTTTTTTGGGTTCTTTTTTTTCCCTTTTAATCTAGTAGCGAGTATTCTTTTAGTTTCCCCAGTGGAGGCTGTCTGTTTTGCTAATCTCTTAGCTGGGTAGAAACGTATAGGGATCATTTCTGAGGATGAACTTGTTTTGCTGATCTTATATAGTAGTAACTCTTCTCGTTCTTCCCCTTTCCGTCTGCAGTTTCCGCCTTGCATGCAAATAGAATGACATGCACAAAAATTGCGGAAAAAAAATGGGACTGGAATCAATAAAATACTAGTTCAATGGAAAACTTGCTTCTGAGCGTAGTCGGTATTGGTAAATTGTTGGGGCCGTGGGTCTACAACTCCTAAAGAGTAATCATTTGAGTAGTGTTAAAGAGTAATAAAAAATGTTTCTAAATTGATGAAGGTAATCAATCTCTACTGGCGATGGTTATCGTGGTGGTGGTTTCTGCCTTTCTGGTGGAGGATTGTTAGAATAACTTTCCGGCCTCGCCTCGTGTGGTCAAATTTATTTAATGAAAGAAGTGCACGTGAGATTGGGAAGTTGCACGTGCATCGTGGGTCCTCACTCCTCAGTCCCCCGTATTATTATGTTGTTATTTATCGGTCGGCTTAGCTAAGTGATGATGGTATGTTTATTGGACAAATCGGTTTGACAATTCCATTCCATAAAATTTGGTCAGACAAAATTACCAGCAGCAGCTGCACGGCGGCAGGCACATAGAAAAGGAGCTTTCAATTCCGGGGATTGGGCAACAAGTCAAGAGCGAGGGAGCGAAAGCGAAAGACGGCCTCTCTCTCTCTCTCACACAAAAACACACAGAGTCACAAGCTTCAAATTCCATAAATTGGTCAGAGACAAAATTTACCAGCAGTTCAGCTCAGCGGCACATTGCTTCTTTTTTATTTTTTTTCTCTTTTATTTTTCTTTGGCAATGCGGAGATTCGTAGCCGACAAAACCAGAAATCTCATCAGGAGAGCTTCCACTTGTTCCCCTACTTGCCCCGTGTCCTCCCGTCCTCATCACCCTCCTTCCCTTCTTTCTCAACCTACATCATCACCTTTTTCCTCCTCTTCTCCTTCCCATCCATCGTCTATTACTAGTCCCCTGCGTTTCTTGACCGCCGCTGCTCTCCATCCCCTCTCTTTCCCTGCTTCTCCTAACTCCATGGCTTCCAATTATTCAACCACCCCCGTTACTCTTCAATCCGTCAATCCAAAGGTATCCTTCTTCCACCACCCCCCCCCCCCCCCGCCTTTTTGGCATTTATTTTCTGATTTTCCTTGTTACTTTTTTGCTATTCTTCGCTATTTCATTGCTTCTGCAAACTTTATAGTACTACCTTTTATTTCTCTGTTCTGAATCTGGGTTTTACCCATTTCTCGTTTAAAATAACTCGTCACACTTTTGACTTTCGACTTTCGTTGGAATTTGTATTTCGGGCCTCGTTTTGAGATGCTTGATCATGTATCCTTTTCAAATTGGCTGTGGGTCCGACTTAATGCTCTTTGTGTGTTTTATTCTGGACCACTTTTTCCGGCAATTGTATTTTGAATGAATGTATAAAAACGGAGATGAAATAGTGGACTATTAAGTGGTAGTTTGATCTCTCCTGACTCTCAATCCATGTGCCTATTTGATCTGTGCTCACTTTGAATTAACAATACGTTATCTCCTGTAAGTGACTTGGGTACGGCTAAGCCCACTCCATTTGGTCATCAATAGCTTGTGAGCAGCCCGGGTTTAGCTTATCTGGTTTTGTCTTGGATTTACAAGTCTATTGATCTTTTGGAGAGGAAGACGAAAAGGTTATTTCTTATTACCTTTAGAGCATCTTGCTGATCTCGTAATTAGACTTTCAATGTTAATTTTCCCAGGTCTTGAAATGCGAGTATGCTGTACGTGGAGAGATTGTGACCTTGGCCCAGGTAATTTACTTAATGCCTTAATGCGTTGGCTATTCATCTGTGGGCTTGGATCCTAGTTTAGGATACAAGTGAAAACCGTCCATATCATTACCAATCGAAGGAAAACAGAGATGGGAAGTTATAAAATGTTGTTTCCTCCAGTGTTAATGACTGAATGAATGCTCTGAATGTGATTGACTCCAAAATCTGATACTTGTCATTTCTGAGGAGGCCTTACAGAGTGCTTAATTTTGCAGAAGTTGGAGCAGGATTTAAAGCAGAATCCTGATTCTCATCCTTTTGATGAGGTACAGAAGTTTCCTCTCTTCAAAGCCAACTTAGGAATGCGTACTGACAAGCCTTTTGATCATCTACACCACCTTTTGTAATGATTCATTACCAAGTAGAGATAAGCTTTGCTGTGTTAAAGATTCAAAATTGCATTTTCTTTGGACATGGCAAATAAGCGAGTCTTTCTCGAAGTTCTTTTAGTTTTTGCTGGTGGTGTCTGCATCTTAACAACAAAATGATTAATTAATACCAGAATAAATTTTTGTAATTATGATTGCTTGTCCATTAAAAATTTGCCAGATAATTTACTGCAACATCGGGAATCCTCAATCTTTGGGCCAGCAACCTATCACTTTTTTCAGGGAGGTATGATGTATCTTCTTGTATAGATCATGGTAACATTTTTTTTCTCAGCATTTGTAGTGATCATCATCTCTACATTAGGTACTTGCTTTATGTGACCATCCAGCTATTTTGGACAGAAGTGAGACACAAGGTTTATTCAGGTAAGGAAAAGGTGTATGATCTTAAGCTTTTATGAGAATTGGAATGTTTAGCATTCTTGTATCCAGACAAGTTCAAACATAATAGTTTTTTTTTTTTAGCAATAATTGATCTTTGCCTTTTTCATCGCTTCTGCAGTGCTGATGCTATAGAGCGAGCCTTCCAGATCTTGGATCAAATTCCTGGAAGAGCAACTGGTGCATATAGTCATAGTCAGGTAAAAACGTTCATCTTGAGTTTACATTAAGTTGAACCTGTATTGTAACTAATTTCAGATGTAGCATTCCCCTTAAACCAGGGCATTAAAGGGTTACGTGAGACCATTGCTGCTGGAATTGCGGAGCGTGATGGATTTCCTGCTGACCCAAATGATATCTTTCTGACAGATGGTGCGAGCCCTGCTGTGAGTACTGACATACTGTTCTTCATCATTTTCTGGATATTTCATATTCTAGTTTTTCTCACTCCCTACCTTCTCCTATTCTTTTAGGTTCATATGATGATGCAGTTACTGATAAGGTCGGAGAAGGATGGAATTCTTTGTCCTATTCCCCAGTACCCTCTTTATTCTGCTTCAATTGCCCTCCATGGTGGTACTCTTGTATGTTCTATTTCCATATTACAAGAAATTCTTCAATCCAATTAAGTTGTGATTAGATGTAATGGTATTTACTCAGAGGTTGCAGGCTATATAAATAAGTAGCTTCTGGGAGTGCAACTGGGCAGTTACTCAACACTATATTCAAGAACTGTTAGTCCAAATGTTGATTACCATCAACGTGGGTTCTGATGCAAAATTCTTAATTAATACCAGGTTCCTTATTATCTTGATGAAGCAACTGGGTGGGGACTGGAAATCTCTGAGCTTAAGAAACAGTTGGAAACTGCCAAGTCCAATGGTGTTTGCGTTAGGGCTTTAGTTGTGATAAATCCTGGCAATCCAACAGGGCAGGTGAGCACTGACATGATATTTGCACCTCATGGACCAAGAAATAGTTTTCCATTTTGGTTATAGGATATTGGAATTTGGTTTTTCTTTCTTTCCTTGTTCAGTTTCTTAAAAATTGGTTTAAGATATGAATTCATTGGTCCAATTTTGAGCATTTTGTGTAAAGGTTCTTGCTGAGGACAACCAGCGTGAAATTGTGGAGTTCTGCAAGAATGAAGGACTTGTTCTTCTGGCGGATGAGGTGACTAGAATGCTAAACTTGTCTACTATTAGATTTGTTGGGTGCTCAAGTTTCTGTGTAGGATATGATAAATTTTCTGGAGCTCTGTTGAAGCATGGTTCTTTGAATATTATCTTACCAGAATATAGAAAATGCTGGACCTTTGTGTTGTTGAATATCTCTCTCTCTATCAAGCTTATTACCACGGTTCCTCATTAACGTATTCAAAATCTACAGGTGTACCAGGAAAACATTTACGTTCCTGACAAGCAATTTCACTCATTTAAGAAAGTTTCCCGGTCTATGGGGTATGGTGAGAAAAATATCTCCTTGGTATCTTTTCAGTCTGTTTCTAAAGGTAAACTTTCCTATCTGCCACTTAATTATGTGCTCTATTCCTTTATAATGGTTTCAAATGGTTTTTTGGCAATATTTGTTGTTTGACAGCTTTTCTTTTTTCTCTTTCCCTGTCGCTCTCTCTCTCTCTCTCTCTCTCTAATGTGCAATACATTCAGGGTACTATGGAGAGTGCGGAAAGAGAGGAGGTTACATGGAAGTCACTGGTTTTAGTCCTGAGATAAGGGAACAGATATACAAAGTGGCTTCTGTGAATCTTTGTTCTAACATCTCTGGGCAGATTCTAGCCAGCCTTGTGATGAACCCTCCAAAGGTCAATAGCATTCTTTTAGTTGTGTTACTTTTCTTTTTCTTGACCTTAAATTCAGTGTAATACTGTAAGCTTTAATGCTACAACTTGGATGAATTTAACTGAATATCAGATTCTCCGGACAGAACAATCACAACTGAGATAGAGCACTTTAATTAAACAATATAGATCCCCTAGATAGATGAGACTTCGATAGAGTAACACTATAAGTTTCCCTCTAATTCAAGTTTCATAAGCTTGAACTGGCATGTTACAAATTAATCAAAATTTCATTTCTGTTAATAGCTTTAAATGTGATCCTTCAGCAATTTTTATCACACACTAGAGACTGTTATACTGCTCTGTATCTGTATTGATGTGATGTCATTGGACATAAATAGCACGGGAGAATTGAATTCCTATCGAATAGAATTGATTGTGTTTTCTGTAATCATGCTCCATTTAGCAAAGCTGTGAAGGAAATTTTGTTGATATTGCAGGTGGGAGATGAATCATACGAGTCCTATACAGGAGAGAAGGATGGAATACTCTCATCCTTAGCAAAGCGTGCAAAGGTTAGTTGGAATCAACAAGTTCTCATCCAATGATTTGAAGGACATAAAGAATCACCGGATCATATTGTTCTGGGGAGAAAAAAAATAGCAAAAATAAAGATGGAAGGCATCACATAGATAACTTTAGATGATGATGTGTTGTCAATTCCAGAAAGGGATAGGGATGGAGCATCGTCAAATGTTTCCCGTAGTGATGCAAAATGGCATAACTCAATGAGTTTTTTCTTCAGTTTTGTTTAGAAGAAATATTATCAAATCATTAATTATATTGATTCATCCCATATTATTGAGCTTCTTTCTTCTTTTTATCCAACATCAGACTCTTGAAGATGCATTGAACAGTTTAGAAGGCGTCACATGCAACAGAGCTGAAGGAGCAATGTATCTTTTCCCCCGTATAGACCTGCCACATAAAGCAATAAAAGCAGCAGAAGCAGCAAAAACAGCCCCGGATGCTTTTTATGCTCGTCGCCTCCTTGATGCAACAGGAGTTGTCGTCGTTCCTGGGTCTGGTTTTGGTCAGGTAAGCTGTTGATGAGATGAATTAAGTAGCTGCACTTTGTGGGTTGCATATGAATGTTTTGGGGTTCATTCTGAACTTTTGAGCTGCAATTTTCACATGGTCTGGGTATTTAAAAATTTTAAGCATTTGCTGTCAAGCTCTGCTAGGATGAAAGTCAAGTTAATGTAGTAAAATAATATGGTGCTCCTTGACACTCGACTTGCTCGAGTTTCATGGATGCATTGGCTTTAGCTCACAATACATACCTGAGTTGCTCAAACTTTAGCTGCTAAGCACCATGCTTGTGAGAACATATGCACATGCAGACACTTGAATTGAAAAACGAATGACGGAAATTGCATTTTAATGCTTATGTAGTTAATTCCTTGAAAGGTTAAAGGCCAATGTAGTTTCTTAAAATTGTACCACGAGGTACCTGTTTGGTAGTAATTGACTTTGTTGTATTAATGACTGATTTTGATTTACTAAATATGACTGATTTTCGGGAAATTTGGATTACCTATAGTCCATTTGATTCCTTTGCAATGAGTAGCCGGAGCAAAACTACGGAGATTTCTTAATCAGTCTTTTGTGTGCGGATACTACTGTATTCTGAGTCTCTTGAAGTCCTTTGAACACGTGATCAAGAAAAGCTTTGTTACCATTTGATTTATGTTCACGATGCATTTATCGTGGAAACTACTTCCCATTTCTACTTGCTTATTACTATTTCTTTACCATTTTGAGTTGCTTGTCCTTGTATGGTTCTAATTTCTGTATTGTTGTTTCGAAGGTACCTGGGACTTGGCATTTTAGGTGTACCATATTACCTCAAGAAGATAAGATACCAGCTATAGTCTCTCGTCTCACAGAATTCCATAAAAAATTCATGGATGAATTTCGTGATTGAGGAACCATATTTCATCTCATCTCTGGAAGCAAATCTCAAATGAGGTGAAGCTTGTAAAGTCATTGTTATGAATGTTACGATCGCTCTCCTCAATCGTTTTCAAGGGGATATTGTACGTTTCCCAAGCTATAGAGGGCATTTTTGCCAGGCAGTGTTTTTCTTTCTCTGAACAATTTATAGGATGATGGCATAAATGCATGGCATTCAGTGTCGAATGTTTCATTTACGTACAAGAGGTTTTTCATAAACTGTTACTGCTTTGGAAACTCGTGATACTGCTTTGAGGCGAGATGAATGATGCGAAGCTCAACGTTGTAATTTCAGGTTCAGAAGATGTAATGTCTAATAGAACCGTATCAAGTGATATTCTAATCGAACTGTTTGATCATCCTGGTTTTCTTTATCCACATAATTTAACAGCTTTAGATGTGGCAGGAAGCTTGAAGGTTCCACCGGTTCCGACTCATAAGCGATAACAGAAGCGAAGGTCGTGCCATCCATCGTGCTAATCCTAGTTCCCTGGCTATAGCTTATATCGAGCTCTTCCAATGTAGCTACTAGCATCGCTGCTGTTCACTCTTAAAAGGCCCCTCTAAGAAATTTCAGCCTAAACCTTTTGGTCAACTCCTCTAACATTAATTATTATTCCTCTCAAATCCTCAGCAATCTGGCAAAATCTCGCTTGTATCTCGGTAAACTAAATACTGGTGCAATATTTATCGCAAGTCTAGTCAGTAGCAACCGGGCAATTAGAAACCTAGTCATTTCTTTGTTGCTAACTTACTAATAATGAGATTGCTACTAGTTTTGCACTTTCGGAATTGCTCTCAAATTAGCCGAGTGAGGGAACATTTTCAGAATTCACCAGTAACGTTGCTGGTTACCTGGCTTTGGTTTCTTTCTTCTGCCATCCAAGCAAAATATTAGAAGTTGAATTTTGTACAACTAGGCACTTTTCTGTTTTTTCACAGGTTATCAGTAACTTGCCTTGTTCAAGCAACAAGCGTAAGTTTGGTCAGGTTACAAATCACAAGCTCATCCACCCCCACGCGCCCCGGGTTACTTTGTTAGTTTAAGAAGAAAAGAAGAAACTTTAAAGTGTTAGGTTGTGGCGTTTCTAAAAGCAAAAGTGCGAGTTTGTGACACCTAAAATCCTCCCATTACCCTTCATTTCTCTGCTTGAAAACTCAGACAAGTGATGTACAAATCCTCCCCCTCCAAATTCTTTCTTTACACCCTTTTCCTTCAACCCAAATGCACCGTGACGGTTAGAACAAGCTCCCTGAGTATTAGCATATGATACAAAAGAAAATATTCTTTCACTACATTTTCTGTCTATTCTAACAATAAAAATAATAATAGTAATAATAATAATAAAGCCCCTCAACGAGCGTACCAATATTTTTGTATAGAAACCATAAAAACCAAAGAGGACATGTAGGAATATAGTAACCAGGAATTCCGAGAGATACAAATCATGGAAATGGTTTGGGCCATTAGACTGACTGGTAAGGCATAACACACTCAAGCAGCAGTTTCTGATTGAGGCCATGTAAAAGAGGACCATTAGAAAAAAAATACTAATCCAATAACATCATCACATGTGAAATGCAAGCACTAAAGAACTGCAAAACAACCAAGAAACTGCTTGAAGTGGCTCCCTTCTCATAGGCGGGTAATGACAGCCTCAACCTCAGCTGGGGTGTAGAGATGGTAGGTTGGTGCAACCTTTGCAATGTCAACATTATTAGGGGTCACCTGACATCATAAAGCCCCAACTGATTGTAACTTTTGGAAAAGTGCAACAGAAAGTATGGCATGACTTGCAGAAGAATCATCAAGAGTTTTACCTTTTCTTCCATAACTTGCTTGAGTATGGAAAGCGCAATAGTTTCAGCTTCTTGGAGAGTCAGGTCCTGCATGGAGAGCCAAAAGTAAGGCAAACAACCCATCTTTCCTTTTCAATGCGCTCTATTTTGGCATGAAAATACTTTGTTGTGCTTCTTATTGAAGCCAAAACTGAATTTACAGCTTTTCACGGTAAGCATAAGCGGACAGACGCAACCACACACAAAAATAACACACAGCTGAGCACAGTGTAGGAGGCCCTCAACAACTACCTTCACAGAAAAAAAATGGAAAACGGCAAAAACCAACTGTAATAAAATCATGAGAAACTAAACTGGTTTAAAGAGAATATATGTACCTTGTTATATTGCTCTTGCAAGGAGCTGTCAGCACCTTCAGAACCAGAACCAATAGCCTTTGCATTGCACTGCCAGAAGGTGCCCGATGGATCTGTGTAATACCTATAAACATGCCTTTGGTTAATTTCAACCATTACGAAAACAACATAACACAGGTTTTATGAAAGGGATAAATTTCTTTCCCTCGTGATGGCAGCTGGTTGAAAAAAAGATTAAAAGACCTCCACCCGAAAAGCAAAGCAACTGCTGTTCCTTTGTCTGCGTGTGTGTGTGTGTGTGAGAGAGAGAGAGAGAGAGAGTGTGTGTGTGTGAGAGAGAGAGAGAGAGAGAGAGAGGGTGTGTGTGTGTGTGCACGTGCGTGCGTGCATGAGTCACAGCATCAAGGATTAGTGAAGGTCAAAAAAAGATCAGCTCAACAGCTTGGCTCAAAAATTATAGGTGACACAAAAAACAAATCTAACAGGAACTAAGATAACAAGAGGAGAAACGAAACATCTGCTTGTGAAGATAGCTCAATAAATATCTGCATAAGCAGCAGACAAATGGCACAGTAGAACTAATGGCATCGGCTCTGCAGATTTTGCAATTCAGATAAATTCTTAAGCTCCACTAGCAGAACAAAACTAGGATAAGTACTAAGGGGCAAAATATAAAAACAAAAGAGTATGCAGGATAAGTGATCCATGTCTGATCATAGTGAAAAGAGAACGAAGCCCAAGATCAACTAGGAAGCTCACTTAGAGCCAACAACATTTATCCCTGAATAGATAATTAACTTAGATATCTTCCTCACTGATGTAAGTTCTAATCAAAATAAAACAAGGTCTAGCAACACTAAATTACTTACTACAACTATATGAACAGAAGTTCATCTCAAGCAAGTAGCAACCAGTTCTACATAAATAAAAGTAACTATAAGTCGTGATGTTCCAAAAGGTCCAGTCAATAAGAGAAAGTGACCAAGTGAAGACACCATCAGGCATATACTTTGACAAATCAGCTCTATATGGAAAGCATAAATTTTGGCAGAGATCAAATTGCGAGCAAATGCCCTAAACCCCAGAGAATACTAGTAATTGACCAGAAGAGACTGAATGAGAAACAGAGACTGTCAGGACATAAGCAACAAAAATACTCTAAAATAGGCTAGATCTGTCCACCCATTTTGTGGAAGAAAACGAAATCAACTATGAAGCAACTATTTTTTTTTTTTTGGTTAGTAAGAATAACAAATACTTACAAGCTGGGACCGTTTTCATCATGACCAGCAATGAGAAGCGATACGCCGAAAGGTCTAGACTGCATGAAAATGAGTAAATAATGTGTCACAAAACAGTACAAAAATAAGTTATTAATAAATCATACCCCTCATAGAATATAAAGTAGTAGCACAAACAATAGCAGCAGAGGAAGCAAAGAACCTAAAATAGCAAATTAACTAACATTAACTTTTACTTAATTGAATGATAAACAGTCCAATAGCAGCTCAGGGTCTGGAAGCCAATGCAGAAGCACAAAGATGAAAAAGGCTCATAAAACTGTGTTCAACACCTTGATAACTTCCTCCTTCCAACATAGCAACTCCTGGGGCAACGCATGTATTCCTATCGTTCAAGGAGGTTCTCAAAAACAAGATACTCAAAAGTACCAAAAAGAATTAAAAAAGGACCAGGAGTAGCATCTCTCTAATATCACAAGTCAATTTGCTACTTAAAACATATGTTAGCTTGAGGTTGAAAGCTTGCTTTGATACACACCTCCCCAACTAGTTATGCAATTGACCATCCTACAGTGTCTTCTACATGTGGGTGCATAGACTTGAAAAGAAAATTTATTCATGAAGTGAGTGAACATTCTTTAGCTACCTCAGAGAACAAATACAATAAAATAAATAGCTTAAACAGAAAATGGATGTGCGCTAGGAACAAAAAGATATTGTGGATGATAAAACAACAACCAGGAATATGTTTCAAAACAGAGCTACTACCAATACTTCCAAGCAGATAGTAAATGAATGAATAGAAGGTTGGAGTCAAATCTGATGAGGCCTTCATGTCGGTAAATGTGAACAAACAAAATTAGAAGTTAATACACAAAAGGAAGATGCTAACCATAGATTCTTCATCCCCCTCACCAAATCGCAGGGCTAGATCACACAGAGCTTGAGTAGTTGATTCAACAGTCATTGGCTCACCATACGAGAACCTATGATTCTACCGGAAAAAAAAATGCAAGATTAAACACCCAGTAACTAGTCAATAAAAAACAAGAATAGAAATTTAGTAGCTGAAGAAAAGTAAGTACCTGTGTTTCAACTCGAGCATGTTCAACCAGAGTTCGAGCATCAGCAATTAATCCACTCATTGCACAGCCAATATGCTCATCTATCTCCATAATTTTCTCCACACTGCTAGGCTCCTATAGGAGTACCAGACATGCGAAGAATTCAGCAGCATGAACTTCTGTTGCAGCAAGCTACTATCACAAAATTCAAAGACTCTTGAACAAATAGATGTATGGAAAAATCTCGTACACTCGTAAACCTTTCTTCTTGTTTATAAAGTAAGCTTTTTTTTTTCTTTTTACATTTTAGATAACATTATGGCCCAAAAAATTTACAAAAAATAGAAAATGGATTATATTGGAAATTGAGGAGTACATAGTAGTAAATAAACTAATCACAGTGCAGACCAGGAGTGGAGAGGTAATACGCTTCTCAACGGCTAGAACAACCCCTTCTTTAGTCTTCAACCCAATTGCAGTTGATCCCAGCTGTCAAACAGTAACAGCAACAGCAACAGTAATCAGGATCCTGTAAATTTCTTATTTCCAAACCAAAAAGAATAAAATGTATAATCAACCGAGTTAGAATCCTCGGTATAGAGGACTTAATCAATAAGAAAACAGCCTTACCTTGATAGCTTCAATGGCATATTCAACTTGAAACAATCGACCTTCCGGAGAAAATGTGTTGACTCCTCTGTCGTACTCAGTCCTTTTTTTTTTGTTTTTTGTTTTTGGGGTGGGGAAGAAAAGAGAAGACTCTCAGACAGATCGTAGGGACGATGAACAAAACAATACAAACTTAATTAAGTTCAGATAACGAAATACGGCTAAAAAGAAAAACCCTAAATAAAACCTCCAAGGGAAAAAAAAGAAAAGGAAAAAGAAAGAAGGATTAGCTAACCTGGTGAGGAACATTGTCGGATGCAATTAATTAGTAGCTTCGACTCAAAAAAGCAAAAAATTACAGCTGCAAACTGGAGACCTGCACGAAGAACTGGGAGATTTTATTAAATTAGAAGAAAAATATAAAATTGAGAGTACAACCTAAAACATGACAGCTTTAATCTTGATAAACTAGCAAAAGAATTGGCTGGAAAAATATCAGATCAACAGATAGAATTAGATCTAACTTTAAGAAAAGAACGGAACACAGACCCTGGGACTTTGGGGTGGTTTTCTGAATGGTCCTCTCTCTCAATCTCACAAGCTACATAGAACTCTCTCTCTCTGTTTGCCCTTCTTGCCAAGCAAGGCAGCAGACCCGACCCGACCCCCACATGCGGATCCTGTTCCTTTTGGGTGTCGCATTTGTTGGGCCGTAATTTGCTTCCCTGTGAATACGATAATTTCTAAATACATAAAGGCCCACCAAGTTGTTGACTGAGGATCTGCTGGAGGCCCAAGAAAATGATTTACTACCCCACTTTCTTTTTCGGATTTCAGGAAGCCTTGTGAATATCCAACCTTTTGTTCTTGGGCCCCTTTTCTAAAAGCCAGAGAAAGCGACGGGAAAACTTTCACCAACCACCATCAAATTTGACTTTGCTCCTAAACTAAGTACAATAATGGACAAAATCCCCAAAACTAGCCCAATACTAGTTAAGTTAGCAGCAACTAAGATTAAACAATAATAACAAGGAAAGGGTTCCAATTATTGGTTGTGTTTGGATTGCAATTTTCTGGAGTTTTTATAGAAAATATATTGTAGCGAGTTGATATATGTAAGGTAAAAAAATAATTGAAAAATATGTTCACAAAAAAACGCAGAGATTTTGGTAGAAAATCTCTTTCCAAACAAGGCGTTTAAAGCGTTTTTATATAGAGTTTTGAGACCAAAGCGATATAATTTAGGGATTAAAGTAGAAATCGAGATATAATTGAAGGATGTAAAATGGAATTAATCCTTACCATTACTACTATTTTGAAATTTCTTGGACGGGTAATACAGTGGTAATGATAACATCTTAATTAGCTGAAGCCGCAGACTTAAAATACAAATACTAGTACTGTTATGGTCATGGGAATTAGAAGGGTTTGTGGCGTTGGAGCTGGAATTTTCGGCTTTGTCGATTGTTGTTGTGGGTGGACGAGCCGAATACAACTTTACAAGAAGTCATTTTTTGCGATTATATATATAGGTTAGAGAGGTTCAATCGTATAAAGGGCGAGACGTGTTATGTTTTTTTTTTTGTTTTTTTTTGTCAGCGTAAATAAATACAAAAAATTGGTGAATTGAGCAGACGCATCATCAGAGCTTTCACCAATGTAAAGTTGTAAACCCAAAGCGTGAGACGATAAAGAAAGACAAACCTATCCGTGTACCAAATACCGCTACTTACTGCTCTTAGAGAGAGAGGGAGAGAGAGAGAGGGAACTACTTACTGTTCTAGTGGCAGCAGACTAGCAGTACCAGTATTATATTTGGGGATAGGAATGGTTTCTTCAGTACGCAGCTTTGTGAAAAGACAAGAGCTAAAGTTGACGGTGCAAAGACGTGTTCTTGGGCCTCATGGTGATTCAGCAATTTTGGAAGCTTTTTGCCTTCTCTAATCAGAAAATTGGAATGGGGTGCCAGCAGCTTGTTAGCCATGGATAGCACTCGCTCCAAATTCAAAAAGAAACGTACGTATGGGGGCTTTGGGGGTGGGGGATGGCGCTCTTTGTCGACCAGCTACTACTACCGCATGCATGCATGCATGCTGTGATGTGATTCCCCTCCTCACATGTCTCACATTATGATGGATGCTGGTGTCTTTGCGTCCAATTAGGAAACCATACGCATGATTTCTAGAATCTTACAGTATATAAGAGAGAAGAAAACTGAACGTATAGCTGAAAATTTTTACTAGTAATTATACTGATAGCTAATTGGTTTTCACTTTACATGTATGTTTTGTGTACTGTGAATATATGCACTATCAGGATGGTTGGATGAATGATAGCTGCCCTAATATTGATTTGGTTCGAGTTTCAACTGTGAAATTCAGGAGCACTGGTCTCGATTATTCTTGATTAAATAAATAAAAGATGCTCCACCAATAAACATAAAGGTAGGTAGATGTTCTTGAATTTGTGCACCCGTGACGTTCAGGACCACTGACAAGGCAGCGAAGCGATGCTCGGAAAATCTTGGGTTCATGGGATTTAGGATTCTCAACTTCAAGAACAAATAGAACCTACCTAAATGCTAGTCCGCATCCAAAGTTAATTTACTCAATCCAACAGATAATTTCTCATGTATCCACAACATAATTACCCTTCCCTGTCCTTTTTACTGAGACGGGAGACGTTTAAGTAGCAAGGAAGAGCTAGGGGAAGGAATCATTTCTAGCAGGGTTTTTTATCTACTAAGATTGCTTGAGGTACAATTGTTGCACGATCTAGTATGACTTGTTTCCACCCTACCTGCTAGTAGTCTAAATGTGATGGTTATTACAGGGAAAGCAACCACAGGAATTGTTTCTAGTGATATATGAGGTTTGGCGGTTGGTAATCTTCCGGGCTTGCTCATTGGCATTTTGTATTTGTTCAGAATGTTGAAGCCTGGAAGCAGTTCTCCACTCCTCAGCTTTTCTATGGACAATTGCCATCTTCTTCATCAATTTCTCCTCCAAATTTGATCTCATCTTCTCTACTTTCATCTGGTATTTGTTCACATGTTAAACAAACAATAAAGGTGCAAGTTGACAACATCATTACCATCAGATTGAGACAAAAAAACTGCAAGTGCCCACAAAAAGTCCAATCTTAAGATATTCTGCTAGGGCTAATTAGCAAGTCCTCTGCACGAAAGCTTGCATTCAAAAAATTCTTGATTACGGATTCCAAGGTTTGATCAGTTAAATGGACAAAGCACTGATTTTTATTGGCCTTGTTTATCGACAAGTAATAATTTAGTCTCAAGTATGTTATCCATTAGTTCATGCAAATGTGACAAAGTTTATCTAGAATTTTGCCACTGCTGCACCCTCACATGGAATTGGGACTTCCCAAAGTAAGGGTCATTACGCGTAACCATATAAAACTAAAATTACGCAGTACACTACAGGGATTATCCTGCTTTCTTCTCCCTCATCGAGAGAGAAGGAAGACTGTGATGCACGCTGGATGAACAAAATGGCTGAATAAAGAAACTTGTTTTGGACCACAGAGGAAAAAAATTGTGTTCTATAGCAGCGGGTGGCTCGATGAAGACCAATCCAGCAACAAGCCTGACAAATTCTCCAAACTAGTCAACATAATCCAGCCGTTCTATATGTTTATTACACTAACAGATACGTATAGTCTCGGACTCGGGGGAAGTGGATTTTGAATTCTTAACCGAGTTTTCCTTTCGTCAGAGGCCATGTTGTACAGAACCCAAGTTCCCATATGCATATTTCCACAACGTTTCCTAGGTATTGCTTGCAGATATGGAACAATAATGATACTTTGAAAGATGCATGACTGATCTGGCTTCTTGCAAGAATGAAAATTTATAGCTGTTTTTGGGCTGGGGGATTTCAGTTTTAATAAACCAATCAATTCACAGTTTTCACATCTCAAATGCATGTATAGTTTGGCACAGAGCATAATGCTTATCTATCCAAGAAGAATCCCACGAGGAACCAAGAAAAGGCCAAAAGGGTACCTCAAGTTTTCTTGACTGAGCTTCTGCCTTTGCCCTTTGGAGGTTCACCCAAGCTTGAATCTTTGCTTCTTCCCTCTGGTACCTGAAGATATATTACCACTATCAATTTGTATTTCTGGATATACAAGAGGGTGTAAATAGACTTGAGAAAAAAACTTGGCTCTTTAATTTACCTAATGCAGCATTTGGTCTTCTCTTCTTCTTCCCATACATAAGCTCTGGACTCGGACAAACTCTTCCTGCAGTCATTGGTTAGATCAAAGTGCCTCAAGCTCTTTGATATTTCCTCTTCCTCCTCTTCCCTCGAGCTCCAATTCGACGTAACAGAATCAAATGGCGCTGTTCCAAACTGCAACTTGGCTAAATGGCACTCTTGCAATTGTGTGATGTCAATGGTAGTGGTGCTACTGGAATTCGACAGGACTAACGGACCAGACCTATCGGCAGGAGTGTTGTGGCGCACGGGCGATGTACTTTTGAATGGAGTATGGCATCTTGAAGTAGTAGAACTCCCAAGTGGAGTCATTTCTGTTCCAATGTCCCTGTGCTTGACCTCATTCTTCACTGCCTCTGTTGCTGCATCTTTGGTCGATTTTCCTGCTGCACTTCCAAATAAAAATCCTTCTTTCATTGGTTCTGAGCATTTAAAGCTGGGGAAAATAGAATCCGCCTCGTTTGTGAACTTATCTGCCATAGCAAAATTAACAAATGATTGTCCAAAGATTAGCAAGAAAGAATGCATATCCACGTTACAATTTCTACTCTGGCTCGAAAACTCGAAACTAACCCGTTTGGGTCGGGATACCTAAGTTTCGAAGTGTGCTGGGAAAACAAATATCATAATCGAGTAGTTTTTCTCCTTTTTGTTTTTTCCCCTTTCACCATAGGATATTTACTTAGACACCTTTTTAATTTGCAACTATTAAATCTTGTCTATTGTTAATTAATAGTAGTGCCTTTGTAGCCAAGCTTCAAAAGTCGCATCACTTAGGCTTTTACAAGGCCAAAATAAAAAAAAAGGAGCATACAAATTGTTGTGTGCACGATAAGTGGAACAATTACACCACAAAGGCAATGGCGTAAAGATTATAGAAAAGCTTTTGACCTTTTAGCAGTACGTCTGCTGCTGCAGCTGAGGCTGACCCTTCACTGAAAGCTCCAGCAGACGAGTTATGATGGCCGATAGGGGGTAAAAGCCCCTGGAGGCCTGCTGTTGTAACAACTGTAGAGACCTTTTCATCTATTATGACCCTTGATTTTTCAGCAAACAACTCCGGCTCAGACTGAGCCTGCTGTGGCTTAAACTCATTACTGCAATGCTTGGACATCTTTGAGGAGCAAAACTGATGCAACGGAGGCCTTGAGCCGTGGCAATGAGCAGGGGAGTCATGGCAAGAGCTGCCACTGATGAGCCACTTCTCAGCATCTTCCCACTTGGAAGGGAAACTCTTTCTTGACAAATTCCCAACGCTAAAGCTAAAAATTGGCCTGCCTGGTGTGGGAGGGGCATCTGCATTATTCCTCTTTGAAAACGAACTCAGTCCCAGGTCTCTCCTTTTCTGAGCCGGCACGTCCAAGAAACCTCGGCTCTCCGCTCCATTGCTACTCATTGGAAATGACTTGACAAAATCAGAAGTTTCCTTTAGATTGAGTCTGCACAGAGGTTCATGGATTGCATGGTCCAGAAAAGGGTTCTCTGTTCCCGTGCTGTAGAAAAAATTGTTGCCCTCTACTAGTGTTGCTTCCTAATGTCACAAAACCATAATGCACATGAAATAATAGAGAAACTGTCAAGTAAAACCCATGTCCGGAAAAAGAGGTAAGAAAAGGAGAAATGCAGGGAAGTGCCAATGGGAATGGGATGCATTTATATTTCACCTGTTGAGCTGGGAAGACCGGTGGATCTTCATAGTATTTGGGGCCTTTGAGATCCATGTTTTTGAGCCAGGAATGAGCGAGTAGAGGTATAACTGTCAACTATGGAGGCAGAAGAGACCAGCCTCTACTGCTCTCTAGTATTATAAATTTATAATCTCACTTATCGGAAATGGAATCTATATAATAAGAGGCATTGCGGAGTTGGATGGCTTTACAAATGTAGATCAACTTTGATAGAAAACTCCCTGCCATAGGAAAGTGACTGAGGCAGTTTGGTGTAAATGAATAAGCGTAACAGGGGAAGAGGACTACTCAAGTAGGAAAAAGTTTTGACCAGTGGGGAGCTTTTGTGTAAAGTACAGTTCACAATGACTAAAATGTCCCGCAGGACGATGATCTTTGCTTCCCCAGGAAAATGAAAATACACTCGCATATAGGCGTACTAGAGAGTGGTGTATCTGACCAAAGGACAAAGTGTGTTGGCAGCATTGAGTAGTGCAAGCTATTTTTGCTGCATTTCGCGCGGCAAACCACGCTGAGCCAAAGCTCAGTAGCCACTAAAAGGAGAAGGGATTTAGTAATTTTATTTTGAGCTATTGGTTGTGATTCGAGTCCCACTTACAAGTGAAAAAAATTCTAAAAAGACGTGAGGGCATCTTATTGATTTAATCAGATCAATTTTATATACCTGTTAACCACTTACATATAGATTAGATTATAAGAATATTATCGACATAATCTCTTTAGTTTTTCCTTCCTTGTAGAATAGAATAGATTAAATTACAGAAACGTAATCGTTACTGTAAAAAATAAAAAGTTTCTTATTGACTTTCCTCGAGGCGAAGAATAATTACATTGATCTGGTTTCTTTCTTTACACATGTATACATATATATACATATATATACAGAGTAAGATGACCTCTGTTCCTTTAGCTTTTTCGATTTATTTATTGCAGTTTGTCGCATCTTGCATTTTGATTTTGATACTAGTATAGAACCTCTCATCATCTCTGTAGCATTTTTGATAGAGAGGTACCCTCGAAACTAGAGGCACATTTGTGGTTGATATTAACAGACGGGGACATTTATGCAAACAACATAAAACTTTATTGGGAGGTTATTCGATTCTAAAAACTACGCTGGTGATTTTTGTGAACTTGCAAAAATCAAGGAAAGATGACACGTGCTACCACATAAGTGACCCTAAAAAGGCAGAGGGGGCTTTCGGAGTCTCATAATTCATATGCAGGCACGATCGCGCCAGCCAGAAAGAGAAGAAAGACGAGATAAATGGCCAAGTTAAGAAAGAAAGAGTAAATAATAGGGAAAAAGAATTGAAGTATTTTAATCTGTATCCGCCTCATAAGTCCTCCCTAATCCTTGCTGTTTACTTGGTGATGTTTTAGAAGGTATTGCTAGTTGCAACTGTCTCAAAAGTTACAGCCAGCCTGTCGCCGGATATAGAACAATTTTGCAAGCTGATCCATAGATTACCATTTACACCCCTTGTTTATTGCTACCTATAAACTCAACAGTCTTATCCTAATCAAATACTAGAACCCTTTTACGAGTTCAAAGAGATGCTTCAGGATTACAGACGATAAGAAGAAGAAGAAGAAGAAGAGTGCTGAGCAAGCAGAGATGGCCACATGATCAAATGCTATTATTGAAAACTTCATGTACGTACCTACACATTCCGTAGCGTGCGTAACCTGTGCTGCGTCTCTGTTGCTAGCGAGTGACTAACCACGTCGAGAAGGTATCCCGAAGTTGGAGACAGGAGAAGAATCCCAGCTGCAAAACTTAAAAAATTACTCCATTTGGAAGAATCATTTGACCGGAGGATCATTTGTAATAATTGTTTGGAAAAACACTATAGTATTTTTCAGTGACGTGATGTATGTGAAATGAAAATATAGTCGGTATAATAAAAAAATGTATTTATGATGCAAGTAAAATATTAATGGGTTCAAATCTTCGTTCTCGCTCTCTCTTTTTAAATCCCACCCATTATCTGTTGGCATTATTTGTAAAAAATTATTTACTTGCATTATAAAATATGTTTTCAATCAACCATTCTATTTTATAGGCATCTCTTTATCTCGCATTATAAAAAAAAAGTATTACAATAATTATTTGAGATAACATTTTGCATCACAAAAAAATTTTAAAGTGATTATTCAAAATAATCTCCTAACAAAACACACACGCGGACAGATAATGGCTATCCAACCACGTGCCGAGTTTGTTTGGATTAAAAATTATTTGGAAAACTTTTGTAAGATTAAAGAAAATGTCTAGCCAAATATACTGCTCTGTGAAATGCAATTCATTTACCTAACAAAGTAAAAGACAGTAGTGCGTGCAACTCCTTTACTTAGGTGGTAGGAAGACTACTAACTCGTCTATTACAAGGATACAAGGCGTGCGCGTGGCGCTGGGTTCACTAGTGGCGCGTGCAGACCTGCACTTGCAATAATGCTTTTTGTATTTTTGGGATTGATGCAATAATGCATTAAACATATAGAATTAGTCAGCATTCGGGCCTAATTGCTCAATAAGTCTACAACTTGTGATCGGAAAACAGGAAACCACAGCCGCATAATAATTATTTGTGAAACAGTTGAAGTTGCACACTAATATTCCTACCTTAATTTTGCAACACGCGCTTTAATCACTGAATATGCTCCGCACAATTAACAGAAGCCCCTGTCTTATTATTGCTCGCCGGAGTTTGGGACCAATATAGAACTACTGGTATTTACTACTAATACGGGCGCAAATATACACATTGCTTGATTGCTTGCTAGTTGCTACCACATTCAGACAACAGTGCAGTAGGCGTCCCCTAATGCGCGACACGACTAACAATCTTTGGTTTGTTTTGAGCATAGAATGTTTGATTCGAGCAACTCGTACCGCGAATTGGATCAGCTTTGTGATCTTCGGACCGGATCATCTTAGTTGAGCCTGCTGATTCCTCCTGCCAACTGCCCATATATAATGTCAAAGGAAGCAAGCAATCAAGCTAGGATGAATGGAATTAAAGATTTTGAGTTCTAATCCCTTTCTCTTTTCTTCCTCCGCTTCTCAAATCTCATTCCGAGAGTCCAAATTCCTCCTCGAGAAGGTAACAATCAACCGGCAGTGCTTGAAATTGAAAACTACATGTTGGCCTCAGGAAAGTCGTCGCTTGATTTTGATGGCACCACGAATTTCTTTAAAACAAGAAAGCAGGTCATTTCAGGCCCACATCCAACAAATCCAATTAGATGCTTCAGCTAATTGTTTTGTGTTCGTGTCAAGATATTAATTATGTTATAGAGAGTATTTTTTTTTCCCAGTTCTTCTGCCTAAGGAACAAACAATAACAAATTAGGGAACAAACTGTCACGTCTGAGTCTTCCTCTTATCACCGGTCACCAGTACCTGAACCCGAAACGTCGACTTCATTCATCGTGCCATCTGAACGTATGCATGTCTCCTCCTCGGACAAGGGGCACAAACGGTCGCAGGTGCAACCGTTTCTGGCGATTTTGGTCATTTTCAATAGCGCGTAACTTTGGTTGCACACGGCGTAACTTTGTTTGCACAACGTGTAACTTTAGTACAAAAATTTGCGGGCCCCACACAAGGTGTGAAAATCGATGTACAACTTGTTATCTGAACCGCACATTTTTTTTTGGCCAAAATCTGGCCGTGAACAGTTCAGGAGCGGTCATTCTGATGATCGCTCCTGCCCCTCATCCCTCCTCCTCAGCGCTTAGCTTAGAGCCTTAGCCTGGTTGATATCTAATCTGATTGGAGAGTTTTATTTTTTTTCTCTAAAAAAGTTTAATTTTTCAAGACAAAACAGGGTATGGCATCCATCCCCTGAGTGGAAATTCATTTTTTTTTTTTGCTCTGACATATCATATTATACAACTATTGTTGGACTTATTCTTGATTACCGGCAGACTTACCACCCTTAGAAAATACGAATGGGGGCTCAAATGAAATTGAAACCATCATGTTGGCGTCAACCGACTGGATGACAGCAGCATCAACAGTTTGAAGATAAGCTAAAATGGAGCCCACCAACACGCAGGTTTTACCTAAAATAATGCACTAATGCTGAGATCAACTGATTAGACATTAGCAGCTAAATGGCCTAATTTATCTTACTATAATACGATACATCACCCCCCTACGGGCTCTTTCCTTTCATGGCCAAATGATGGACCGGAAAATAAAAAGAGGAACATTTATTACAATTCAACCAAAACAATCAAATAGTACACGTCGGATATTGTTCTGTATGGCCTATAATAAACCTTGTAGTTAATGGAAATTCCTTAATTAGCTAGCCAGAGGAAAAGTACAAGTGATCAGCCAATTCAGCATCTCCTTGTTTTGTGTATCATCTGGTAGTATTAGTATATGCTAGTAAAAGTTCTTTCTGGTACTCCACTCCACTACATAGCTTATAGCTAGAGAGTCGATGGCCGTGAGATACTCGATTTCTGTTTCTGCTCCCATCATCACCCAAGAATCTGCTTCCAGAAAGCCTGTGAGCATCGTGATGATGAGTGCAGAGAATCACATATCAGTCAACAGCACTGGAAGTAGTAGTATTAGTACAACTCCCCTTCAGATCAGATCACCTACAAGAAACAAGGTAATCATCTTCATTTTCTCTCCGGCTGATTGACAATTAAGAGTATGTATGGTAAGACAAGGACTACTTGGTTTTGTACGCTAATAGATTTGACTGTTTCAGGTTTTTGAGGATCCATCCAATGGAATCGTCTGTTACAGAGAAGAAAATGGGGAGATAACATGTGAAGGAATCGATGAAGGTCCTCGTTTACACCATCTTTCTTCAAGATTCACTGCTATTAATCAAAGGTACACAGTAAGAAATAGACCACAGATTCTCCTACAAAAAACAACCCTTCCTCCTGGGGTTAACGTACATCTTGCTACTAGTTTAAAAAGTGACTCATCACCTCTTGCTAGGTTGTGAGTAGTGAGTGGTGACTACAGATTGCTTTTTTTTTTTTTTAATAATGTTTGGCTTGCAGAGAAGCAGAGATCATTGACCTACTGGAAAGAAGTTTGCTTCAAGTGGTGGACACTGACAAGACGTAATTAGGCAAAGGCTGAGACAGGACACGGTGCCGCGGCGAGGCTACAGCATCAATCTGGACTGTAATAATCGATGGCTGCTTCCTTCATCTCATTCTTCTGCTCAATCCTGAGTTTCTGCATAAAACATAATACTTGTATATACAGTCTTACACCCAATTGATCCTTGGGTTATGTACGATGAAACTGACGAGCAAAGATCAACAAATTCTGGATGGTCCGCTTTGTTGTAAAGATAGAATGATGGCCTTTCAATATCACGGCCACCATGGTATTAGCATCTGGTATAACATAATAATTCGACCCTCCTCGTTGGTATTTACAATATCTATTTATTTATGTCCCTTCCCCTGCATCCTCGATCCCAAAACGGCATACCTACACGCCACACTGATAAAGATTTCCTCTGTCACTCTCTGCGCATCAGAAAGGGTCATCTAGGCCAGTTTTTATCCCCGTCCCTACCTGATCGTGCTTTGTTTCCACCGTCATTCTCACCTATATCGCCGGCTGAGTATTGACTATTCGCAGGTAGCATTCAATCGAGGGAAAAAGATTAAACAAGAGACACCGAGATAACAGACCACCAGTCGCTTCAGTCATTGGCACCGGCACCCAGAAGTTGGTTACTACTTACTGCTAATCAAGAGATATGCATAAGAGATAGAAAAACTTATTTGAAAATAATAATTATGGCACTTTCTCTGGTAGTACCACATATTCATTCGAGATTTAAAACAACAAAAAAAAATTCTTTGATTGAAAAACCTGTTCAAAAAAGACTCTTGAGGTGTTCTGTTTTTTTTTTATTAATACTGCTCCCATCCAAACGGAATCCATCATTATTTGTTTAGGAAAGGAAAAGCCCTTTTCGAGACAGGAAGAATGACCCCAGAAACCCGTGATGACGGTGCTATTGTACAACTCTCTGATATCCACAACTAGCTTCCTTCAACATGTCACTAGAAAGACAAATATAAAACAGAGAGACTGAGAATAGCACTCGAATATGGAGGAAAACTGCACCTATTAATGAGTTCTAGCTGTTAATATGCTAACCACCAAGAGCCCTATCTCAATGAAAATCAAAACTAATTTCGAGAATGCTAAATGCTGGAACAGATTAGTGCAACATCACTAAATGGAGCAGCACAAAATCATTCAGATTTCAGACCACCTCATCTCCAATCTAAAACAACCAAGAAATCTGAATATTTGACCCATCCGGTACTGCAGAATTCTCAAAACAAGCACTATTATCAGACAAGAACATCAAACCCAGAGGACACATCACCTACGAGTCTTCTTCAAGGGGTATGGACATGTATTCTGTGATTAGCCATCATTTTTCGTCCTTCATCCAGGAAGCCAACGCGTTGTGATAAACTTCAAGCACGCACAAGGGAAAAATAAGAAACCGCAATGAGTTAATATGTTACACAAAATTGCAATTGCATGATCAAAATGGATTTACATCTTAAATTCTAAATACAAAATGAAAGAAAAAAAAAAGCACCAAAAACCATTTTACAAAATCATTTCAAGAAAAGGTCACTCTACTTTTTATGCTGCTGACCATTTCCCAGGTAATAAAGCCAAGTTCTTCAGCCATTGATAAACAATCATGAACTCTGCTGTTAAAGAAGGTATTTGGAAGTTCCCTCCAAAAGAATTCGAAATGGCAAAAGCACCATATATGAACTAGAAGAATAATGCAGGAGCATGCTCCCAAAAATATATCTTCACATGTACAGATTGGCCAATTTACTTGATCACTGAGCAGCACCTCCACCCTGCAAGTTCTCAGATAAATCATTCTGAGACTTGCTGGGAACTATAGTAGGCGGAGACCATTGATCTGGAACCATCAGAAAATAGGTTGTCATTGCTTTTCTAAACCTCTTTTTGTATTGCTTAGGTGAGATTACTGTTGGTGGAGTGTTTTTTGGACCTCCAAGGATTCCAAACGCCTTCACCCATGTTTCCAAGTGCTTGTCCCATGTATACTGCCGCATGAAGTCGATAATCCCAAGAACAAGTTCATGCTTCTCTTGATCAACACCAACCAACAATGAATAGTCCATTACATCAATTGACTGCAAAAGTAATCAGATCGTCAGTAGTGACAACATGCATCTATCAGCGAAAAAAAACCCAGGAAACGCAACGCGAAGGACATGCCATGTGAAAATTGACACAAACACAACACTCAGTCATACAGCGCCCCCCCCCCCCCCCCCCCAAAAAAAAGTTTTCATGAGAAGATAAACCAAATTTTCATGAGCTAAGCTCAAATTATTGTACATGGGGCAACCTAGCTGGTCAGAGATAGTTAGTCATCAACAGTTCACACAAAAACAAAAGATGGAGTACATATTAGCGCACCTAAGGTGGTCAAAAAAGCCAAGTTCGGAGATTCTCTTCAAGAGACAATATATATGCTACCACGTGTCATATGTCTGACATGTTACACGTTTACTGACTAAGCCATTAGAGAAAGAAAGTTGGAAACTTACTGCAAGGAATGCAGTATCATTCCAAACTGCTCTTTCAAGCAACCTCTTTGCCTTGTTTCCAACAAATATAGGGGAAGTTGGCATTGCTTCAATCAAGTTCTGATCCAGCAAAACCTTGTTACTTCCACTGGAATCCGGATTATATCGAGATCTGGAAGATCCTTTTAGATCATAAAGCCGTGTCAAGTTTCTCCCAAAAAGAAGGTTCTCCATAACAAGAACATCCATCTTTGATTCCTTTCCCCCCTTAACATGCTTCGACGTAACCTTCAGCAATCAAGGAAATGACAATATAATAAGTTCCAAGAAGGCAAAAATAACAATTATTGGTGGTTCAGAAAAATGCTTCACCAAACCAAAAATGAGGGGAAAGGACAAGAAACTACAAGTGATATCCAAATACAACATTTATTTTCTAGCAGAGTATAAGAAAGTGATAGAAGTCAAAGTACAATCCATGGATCTTGGCCTAGTTTAAGAAAGCACTAGACATCAAACTAGAAATCCAAGGATATTGGCCTAGTGGTAAAACCAATCCTTACCACACACCAGATGAGGGTTTTATTTCATAAAATGGACAGACGTAAGTAAAACTAGCATCTTGCAAGCGTTCGGATGCCTACCTATGTGAAGGTTGCTTTCTGCAAACCATACTATGACTATGATCACTGGAAGAGTTTAAAAAATAAGCCTTTAAATTCCAAATTTACTTTCATTCATAATTTATTAAACTCCTACTTCTACCAACTCAAATTCAGTCCCTAGAAGTACCTGATAAATCCCAAGTATCTTTGCCAGACATGTAGGACTTCCTGAACCAATAGATTCAGAAAGATACTTGAAATATCCAGGAGCAAACTTTATGAAAGATTCCAGCTCAGTCTTAGTGACTTGTTTAATAATAAACCTATCATCCAAGGTTTTGGCAAAAAAGACATTACTCTTGCCACCCTGGGCTCCCCATTTCTTACAGCGGCTAAGAGATCTTATGAAGTCAATCTCAGATGGGCAACAAATCCTCCTCAAAGCTTCAAAACGCTTAGCGTAGTAACAGGTCACAGTATATTTCACCTTCCCAAGGGGTCCATCATCTGTCAAAGACACTCTGGCGTGCATAGCTTTTGTGTAAGAAAAAGGATCCGACACCAAGGAGCTACGAGTACTGGACATGGATAAGATACTTTCATCTGCAGAACCAAGACTTCTATAAGGTTCCAAGGCTATTTCGTCCATCGAGTGAAAAGATTGAAAACTCCCCGAGTCAAAGGACTGCAGAGATGATGTTAAGTCTGCCATGTCCTTCAGCCTCTCAAGATCATCAGACAGTTGGACCAAATAATCGGGGGAAGCCAGGGCATAAGCTATAACACTCGTAGGCTCATCATCATAAACTGGAACCACTGTGTCATTAAACCCAAAAGGTAAGAGCAACCTGGCCCCACCTTGAAGTTCCAACTGTCTGAATGAGGAGATATAGACAGGATTATACTCAGACAGCGTGTCCAATTTCTGATTATTACCTAAAAAGTTTTTATTCAATGAGCGATAGAAGCTTATGAAGGGAAGACCTAGCCAGCTGACAGTATCTTCCACATTATCAGAAACTCTGGAGGACAAAAAAGGAGATGGCACAATTTTAGAGCCAGTCAGTTCCTCACCATGGCCCTCTGTGTCCAACATTTCTGCAGCTCCTCCAGTAGTCGATGAATCCAATGAAGCTGTATCAGAAACTTTATGCATATCATCCATTGATAACCCCAGACCAGGATTAGTTTCACCAGTCCAAGCAGCATCAAGTGTCTCTGACAGACTCACCATAACTGGAAACTGCCCATCAGAAAGGACGCCATGAACACTTACATTAGACTCTAAAGAAACGGATTCATCACGAATGTCTGTCACGCTAGAAGGAAATGACAGATTGCCTTTTACACTATTAGGATTTGAACCGTCAGTTTCCTGATGAACAAGTACAGCAGGATTTTTCAAGCCACCAACTCCATGATCACAAATAAATTCAGGAGGATCCTCACCACCACTAAACCCATGATGATGACTTTCATCTAGATTTACATCAGGAGAAGCCAAATTAGAACTGTCGAAACCCTGGCCTGGTCTAACAGAAACATTTAAATCACATATCTCTTCATTGGGTCTCACATCAGGAGCTGAATTGGCAACTGCCATCTCACGCTGACAAATGTTATCTGAACTGGCTACATATATCAGCCTGTGGTCCCACATATAAGATTGAAAGAGTAGTTGTCTACGCAATCGATTGATTTCAAGAATATCAACCGCGGGTTGGCCCTTCCTAGCCTCCTTATTCAGAATTTTATTAAGGGCATCCTGAAAAGACATAAAGTCTGTTATAGAAGCAAATATTAAATAGATGTTCTAAAGTAAAGAACATAGTCAAAGTGACAGTATTCGGTAATGTTCAAACAACAAGGCTCTAAGCTCTATCAATTTGTGAAAAAAATACAATTTAATGCATCAGATGACAAAACTTCTTCAAATCTAATGAAGAAGATTATCCTTTTCACATAGTTGATATTATGCCCCACGTATAAAATTTAACATTTTTTTTAAACCAAACTGAAGTAAATGAACAACAAAGTCAAAATAGACTAGCCAATAAGAGGAAATTTATATCCCAATCAACATTGCAAAGAGAAAATAAGAAGCAGAACACAAGATGGATACGTCTAACCATGAGTCATCATTGCTGACCGAATCCATGAGTACAGAAAAAGTCTTTGCTTCTTCGAGAAGCAAACATACTTCAGCAAGAAAGAAAAGAAAAGGTTAAATATAAGAATGAAAAATGAGTGCTTACCTCAAATTCCACCTTTTCCTTCTGCAACATTGCTTCTAAATCTGCTATTTGATGCCTTGATTCTGGTGCTTTTTTGCCACTGCTTGGCAAGCCTGGACCAAAATTTTTCTCCACCAAAAGACGGAGAGCATTTAGTACCTCAGAAAACAAAAGCTCGGCCCGGCCAACCACCTGACCAAAATTTGTTCAATTACAGCGAGTGAAGATAGATCAATTTGGGATACTAAAATACCCAAAAGCATGCGTTTGTACCTCATTCAGTTCTTGTTGTACCCATTCTTGATTCTCGAAGTTGAAATCAAGTTTTGGAGGAGGAAGATAGACTGAGTGAACATCAATTGATGCATAACGGAAACAAGCAACCATTTGCCCAAATCTGCAAAGCCATGACCATCATCAAGGAATTCAAAGAAAAGCAGAAGACAAATACTCTACCCATCACACATAAAAAGTTCATCTAGCAGGTATTTCAGGAACATTGCATGAAAAGACACAAGTTGTCCAAAAATTTTCAAACAAATGAATAGCCTAGATTTTTACTAATGAGACAGGTGCTCATAGAACCAAGTACATGCACTGCCTAAATTTTATTTCAACTTCATCAGGAATATATAATAGATAAAATTTTATAGCCTACCATACTTGAATATTAAGCTTTGCAGGAAGAGTCAAAAAAACATTGTAGCTCCTGGAAACCAAGGACAATAAAAGGAATGAATTTTTTACCCATAAAATCGCAAACAGTCTCTGTGTAAAGAGTGGCCACAGCTTGCTACCCTGCTAGCAGCTGCATGGTTTGAAAAACTGAGCTCAAGAAACTTTCCAAAAGACAATCCCCAAGCAGCATCAGACATCACTACTCTTCGAGTTGCAGGAGGGAAACCATTGGTTCGTGGACACTTAAGGCACCTGTGCCACATCCAAATCTTTCCTTCCTTTTCACCTGGTAAAAGAAACTCTGGCAGCTTCTTCACGGCAATTGTAAGGGTGCCTTGTCGATGGGTATAACACTGAACATGCGCTTCTGAAGGCATCTCACATGAGCGGCATCTGTAACTCTAAAAAGAAAAGAAAAGAAAAGAAAAGAGCCTTAGTCACAGTAAAATATCCAAGGCATTCCAATCAGAAAATTAAAACACCAGCATGCATTGGTTTTTAGCAAGGCTTAAGATAGATATTAGTACATGATCAAATAAATGATCTCGTAAAAATCGACCCAATGGTTTGTCAAAGTTTCCATAGTACTTGATCCGAAAGAGATGGGACCTTTCACAAACAGTCCCTTTCCAGACACATCTAGATGATAAGGTAACCAAAATGCTTTGGTGGTCAGAAGGGGAAGGAGGAAACTCTTCCTTTGAAGAAACTGGTTCCTCAAGAACTTGCTTTATATTTAGCTGCGATGAAGACAGATCTAGAATATTTTGAGTTCTATCAAGTCCATCACAATCATTCAGCACATCATCGGCCACAATGCCTATAACCGGTGGTATTGAAGGCATAAAACCATTAGGAATGATAGGATCTCCTGAAGCATGCTGAATGTCATTGGCCATAGATGCTTTTACACCAGTAGTCTCAGTCAAATTCCCCGTAATCTTGTCCTCCAAAGAAAGACAAGAAGAGGGCTCACATGATGAAGTTTTTGAAAGAATCTGCCCAGCAGATGTGACAGTCTGCTTTATGGAATGAGACACAACAGCAGCATTTGAACTAGAGCAATTCGGAGAATTCATCTCATGACCAAACAAACTTGTGGCCTTGAACTGTTCTGGAATGGGCAGGCTAATTGACCTTTGCGGTTCAACTTCAGAATGATGTCCAATAGTATGTTCATTACTTGGGGCAGTAAAAAAAGGTATTGTTGAGATGGATCTCTCAATAGTAGATGGTTTATCTGGAAGCGCCACAGTAATTGGAGAATGCAATGGTAGCTCTGGCAGAGAGGCTCCTTCATCAGCAAGAAAAGATGTTTCCAAGGCCAGGTGATAAGCTGCAAAAACTCCATACTGCACAACATGTTTTACCTTTTTCAATTCATCGCCGTTGGCACCTCGAAGTAGTACCTGAAAGAGACAAAATCAAGCAAGTATTTACATCCATGGCAACATATCAACTAATTTCAAAGAAGTCCAATAAGTATGATATCAATTCAAACTTGAACACTTCAAAGAAACTGGAGACCCGAAATTGAAATTCTGCAGGCTGAAGTAGGAGGATAATATTAATTTATAGCCACATGGAATCTGACAAATTTTCAAGTCATCAATGTCAAGGAAGAAAATCAGTATCCAAGACTTTTATCAGAATCTATCTAAAATTAAGTGAAAGACCTTCACAAACCCATCCATCTAGACATGCACCAATCTTAAATTAGTGTAATTACTTACAGTGCAACCAAGTGGCTTTGGACATCCTTCAAAATACATCAATGTTTTCACCAGCTTTTTTCCACTCTGTCCAGCTGTGCCATGCTCTTCTAGAAACCTCTTAACATGGAACATGTCACAGTATCCCGAATTTTGAGATGAGAGATGGTCGATTGAAGGTACAATCTGACAACCTGTGCAGCGAGCTATGCGCTCTAGAAGTGGTCTTTTGACATTTAAAACAAGTGATATGTCCTTTGCAAGAAGATACTCTTGTGCATAACGAGAAACAGATTTCTCCACCAGGAGAACATCAGGATTGTGGGAATCAATTTTTGCTACAGCCATCTTCAGATGATCCATTTCCTGGAAAAGGGTACAATTCCTTAAGAATGAAACCTCCAGGATATAAGAATTCTCATGGAGAAAAGATCACATTATGCTAACAATGTAATAGACAGTCCGTCTCTGACTTGCAACACGAGAATGGTGGTTATAGAACTAACCTGCTGCAACAGCGTATCAAAACTTGACAAGAGATTAGAAACCCTCTGGTATTCAAGAGCTCCTCCGAGGATTAGTATGCGAGGTTTCTCTATCTTTGATGTCATCCTTCTGTGAGCAACATTCTTCTTACAAACAACTCCTTTCACCACCATACTGAAAAGAAAGTCTTCAAACAAATGAGGAATTTAAAATGATAGCATGAGCACTTTCTTAATCTGCTAAACAACTCAGAGAGAGGCAGAAGCTCAAAGATCAGTTTAAATTATACTTAACTAAATGATGAAAGCACCAGTGACAGGCACCAAGACTAGGTTGTTTTAAGTACAATTTAGTAGTCTATACCATTCACATGTAACTTAATCAAGTATCTTAACAGAGCTCTAACAAACGCTTCTGAAAAGTAATGTAAGATAACAAAACTTAGGCTGCACACCAACTCCATCAAAACTTTCCAAGTGCCTAAGCTGAATAGCACAACGCAGAAATAATTACTTGGAAGTTCAAAGACCTTACCTCTCACTACGACGCCCAGAAGCTATACATTTTACTTTCACATATCCTCCTGGGTCCATTCCCCCACCCTTACTGGTATCAGGCTTTAACATTGAAGCAGCCTCCCAGGACAGAGATGTAATTATTTCTAACCAACTCTCTTTGTCGTCTTCATCACCTACAAAGAGATTCTCAACCTGCAAAAGCTGAGCAACTAAAGCCCTAAAATGTCCATCAACTACATTCTTCACGGCCCTCTTGTGCTCCTCATTTGACTTTTCCCTACTTCGGAATTCCCCACTTCCAAAACTGCCTGAAGCACGTAGATAGCCCCACTCTCCAGCAGCATCCCTGTCATCGTCATCATCAAACAGAAGCACTTCACGGTCATCTTCTTCATCTTCAGGTTCAGGTGGAAGCCATAGAACTCCATTGTTCTCAAAGTCCACCGGTTCAGCATCAACATCTTCTGCTGCAATTAAAGATGAAGGCGCTTCACATTCATCACCACCGTCATGTCCACCTTCTTTTTGGGTAATCTGTTGGACTTCTTCAGAAGCCTGGGAATGAAAATCTAAACTATTTTGTAATGTCAAGCTACTAATGCTTTTTGAATCAACAGCCTCAGCATCAGGATGCACTTTACGTGATCCATATTCATTGTCAATCTCATCAAAGTGCATGTGACCATAGTAACCATTAAGATGAGGAAAATGCCTCGTTTTGGAATCTAACCGGTAAACTCGAAATTCATCTTCATCATCACTATTCCTGGACCCAGAAAACATAAGCAACAATTAAGTAGCTGCAACATTATAATATCAACTCACTGAATTGAAAAGGTGCAAAAGAAAAA
Source organism: Coffea humblotiana (assembly GCA_023065735.1). NCBI lineage: Eukaryota > Viridiplantae > Streptophyta > Magnoliopsida > Gentianales > Rubiaceae > Coffea > Coffea humblotiana. Next base: position 530,339 of record CM041211.1, read on the forward strand.
AGTTATCAAGTCAGCCATGTGCAATATCCATGGAGCAGCCATAAACCAGGCCATTGAGTTGGCACAAGCTCATGGTGAACTTAAATGACATGGCATCTGTACTAGAATGCCTTTCACCTAATTTAAGGAACGTGTCCTCACTGAAAAATGCACCTGATGTCAAAAATCAAGCATATCAAGGAAATTGCCTGCAATGATTTCAGGTACCAGGATACTTGATTATGCCGCGGTTCAAAGAATATACCACACTCATTCACTTACTTGGCAACTTCAGAACAAAAAATATGACTCTGAACAAGCAACCAAAATTATGTAAAAGAAATCAACCTGATAATGCTATACCCGAATTGATTAGAAGACTGATCTCTATGAGCTGTCTCTGAATCATGACCATTGCATGTTCTTGATTCTCCGACAGGTTGCCTTTCTAAGGCAGTTTCCATCGCTGCAGACTGATGAGGGCTAACCCCATCAGAGTGTGGCATTGATGCAAGAGTAATGCTACTACTGTTAATGGTTCCGCTAGATTTGCTGCTAATGAAACTGGTTGTCGATGGCGAAGTACTGAGATCCAGACTGGGAAACTGAATCCCATTATCAACACCAGCAGCAGCTATGCCTTGCTGCCATTGCTTGAAACAGAAATTACATACCCTGATCGTTTCTGACTCTTCACTGGGAGTCCTTGGTCCAAGAGATGATGCAGGAATCCAATTAGATGTACACTTGGCACAGAATACCCGGCCACAATGTCGGCAATGGTGCCTTCGGTTAAACAATGTAAATTGGGTGTCACACTCGTAGCATACCCTACAACTCTGATCGGGCATCCAAAAGTCCCTGGACACATTAGCCGGCTCACTCCGCCGGATCCACGACTTCAGCTTGCCAACTAGAGCCGGAAATGGGTTATCCGCAGGATCCATCGACTATGCAACCCTCCTTTTCCTTTCACCATTGTGATAGGCTCATTTGCTTACTGCTCTCTTGTGTCAAAAACCCAAAACAAAACAGGATAGGACGCCAAGCAAATGCCAAATCCAAACAAGGGCTAATCACCAAGCAACCCCTTGAAGTTGGAATAAATGGGAAAGCAGCTAATTCTTAAGAGAAATATGTACACATTCTCCATGGCTTCAATTCCCAGAACAAATCAAATAACAAGAATCGGAAAACCCAATTAGTGAACAACCTTCCCCACAACCCAGCGCAGCCTCCACCAATAAAACCAATTGCCACCCGAAAAAAAAAAAAGGAAAGGGCTTAAGACTCTTATTCCGCCTTTCGAAATTGCAAATAATATCAATCCCCCTTTCCAGGCCCCAAAACAGTAGAAAAAAGGGAAAACTCACAAAGCATAACTATCTATCATGGCCAATAGTGTACTGATCGCCATTCAAATTCCACGAGTGAACCCCAATTTTAAAACTCCTCAGCCCAAAGCCCAAAATCGATGAGCGAATAAAATTCTGAAAGCGACCTCAACTTCACCATTTACATTTGAATCGAGCAGAAACCGGTAACAAATCTATTCGAAAATTTCATTTCTATTTGGAAAAAAAAATCTCAGTACACACCGAACCTTTGATTATAATCAATCGAGTAGAACGCGATTTTCTCGATAGAATCCGAGAGACATCCGCGGGATTGATGATGAAGAATTCGGGTCAAGAAGAAAACACCCTGTGTCCACCTCTTAGGAACAAATAAATATGAAATCCCCAGAATTAAGCCAAAAAAAAAAAACAACTTTACATAAATGAAATAAATATCCTTGAATTTTCTTTTTCCCCCTCTCCCATGCAATTGAGAAATTGCAGTCGAGAAATTAAAAATAGGGGGAAAAATGGGGAAGCGGATATAGTTATATATATCACAATGAATAAAGAAATAAATTGTGGGGACGCGACCCAAATCGAAAATGACCGACTAATCTTAAGTATGATCTTCTACTCTGACTTGTAAGCCCAGCCCACGGTGAGCTGTTCGCTAAATGGTAGCAGTAATAATAATAATGATACTAATTGTATAGCTCGACAAAATCCGTTTGATAACGGAACCAATACAAAATCCTGCCACGAGAGAATTCATTAACTCACTCATGCACATGCAGCTGATGCAGTGCAAGCCTCTCGTCAATTTCAACTTACTGCTACGTCGTTTTCTTCCTCTTTCCATTTTTTTCCCCCTTGCTTGGTGGGGCGGGTGGGGTACCGTATTTGCGGGAGTACTTCTTTTGCTAACTCATTCATTGGTCAACGCCTCCTGATAGCTGTGGTTGGGCTATTTGGGATACAAGCCTGCGTGAATGAGAGAACCTTGTTCAACGCGCAAGAAAGTCAAATGCTCCCGAAGGCAAACCATAGGGTTTGTTGACAGAGTAAAAAAAAAAGTGAAGAAAAAAGGATTAAAGAGTGGAGTTAACAACTTTAAAATTTCTTGACTAACGTTTTTTATTGTGATTTTTTTTTTAAGCCGATCATCCCCTTAAGATTCAACTTAAACTTGTTCGATAATATACAGAGTGTTTGGATATGAATTGTTTGTTCAAAAATTATTTGCTTCCGTTATAAATACATTTTTCAACGCATTTTTTTTCTTTTTAATCATTTTTTTTATTTCATATACATCATATAGCAAAAAAGTGCTACAGTAATTATTTCAAATAATCTCATATCCAAACACAAGAATAGTTTGCTTGTATTTTAATTATTAAGAAGGACTTAACATGTATACGAAATTTTAACTGAAAGTATATCATTTAATTGGTTGAATTGTCAAATCAGTATAATATATTTATATGAAAATTTATTTCATATACACTTTCGTACATGTATACATATCTCCCTCGCAAATGCACACCCAATCTCTTTCTCCTAAATACACATACACACTTTCTCTCCCTCTCACGCACACACAAACTTTCGCATTCCTCCCTCCCATTTCATACTCATATACATATTTTAAAAAAATTAAATTCTATAATTTTTTCTTCTTCCACCTACCATTGCCACCACTTACTCTTTCCTCCATTCTTCATCTCTACTACTGCCATCGCTTCTCATTCCTTTCTCTCCTTTCTTTTCCTTTCCTTCATCCTCCATTTTCCCTCATCCTCCCCTTCCCCGCCCCTCTCTTGCAACCCCTTCCTCTCTCTTTCCCCCTAGTTCATGACCAAATTAGGGCAAGAGGGAGAAAGAGAATGATGGAGGAAAAATAAGAGAAGAAAATGAGAGGATGAAGGAAAGGGAAGAGAGATAGAGTTGGTAGCGATGAGCAGTAGTGATGGGTGATTGTGGTAAAAAACAACAAAATTTTAAAAAAATGCTTTAATAAAATTTCAAATTTAAAATTTTTCAAGAATACATCTTTAAAAATAGCTAATTCAAAACAGACAATTTACAGTTAAAGTTTTTTACATATATGCTACAGTAAAGTTTTTTAAAAAATACCCTAAAAAATATCTAAATCATACAAAGCCTAAAGATTTTAGTAGTTAATTTTCAATTTTCTAATTATAGATTTCAGTTTTTAGTTTTATTAAACGCTCACTTAAACTTATATTTTAGGGACAATTTCAGAAACTTCCCATGAGATTTTTCCTAATCACACTTAGCACCCCTAAAGTTTCTGAAATCATACTTAGCGCCCTTAGAATAACAACTTTTGTAACATATCAACCCCTTTAGGTAAAAATAGTATTAAAAAATGTATTTAGGAGAGAGACTATAATATACTTGCCCTTTTGCAAGTTGATTTTTTATGCCTTTTTCATCTTATGCGGGAAAGGGCAAGAAAAAAGAAAAAACATGTATGTTCGATTTTATAAAAGAAAATGTACTTAGACAATCTAAACATAGAAAATCTATCTTTTTTAACTACGATTTTATCTTGTTATCTAGTTTAATTAGTAAGAGGTGAGGAAAAAATATGTTAAAATCATTCATTTAGCGAAGAAAAAGGTTGGCATATAGTTGAAATCATGAAAAAGTACATATTAAATATACCTATAATGGTGTTCAAATATCAAAAACAAAATTTTTGAAAAATTGGTTAACAAATAGTATTCAAAAAATTTTATTTCCTTTCTATCCAAAACTTTGGCATAGATCTTATAACGATCATATGAATTAACAAAAATTATACAATTCAACAGTTATTGTACTTACACCCCCTCAATTTCTATGTAAATATTGCAGTCCTATTTGTTTTTATTTTCATTTTCTAAAATTCAAAAATCAACTTGTAAAAGGGCAAAATTGGAAGAATACCATATTCCCTCTACTAGATATATTTTTTAATATTATTTTTACATAAAAAGGCTGGCATGTTACAAAGGTTGTCATTTAAGGGCGTGAAGTGTGATTTTAGAAACTTAAGGGGTGTTAGGTGTGATTAGAAAAAACCTCAAGGGAGTTTTTTGAAATTATCTCTATATTTTATTTATTACTTGAATGCACAGCTTAATTGCTTGCCTTACATTTAAACACTTTCACGATTTAATTCTATTTTTTCACAAAATTAAGATCTAAACCCAGTTAGTGAAGCGAATGGTCGGATTGGGTGATAAAATGAAAGAAATTATAAGTAAGAGATTTTGAATTTAAAATTTTTTACCTACCAAAAAAACAGACAATTAAAAAAAATTACGTGTGAATGTACTTGTTAGACAAACTCTGTCTCGCTCAATCATTTCATACTCCTATAGTATAGTTGGTACACTATCATATACACATGCATAATCTAGCGTTCTGATAAGTCTATTGGACAATTGATCATAATTTTTTTTTTGTTTTGGTCTCTCAATCTCTTTATTTTGCCGTTTCTCTAAGGATGGCAAAGAGGTTGGTGCTAAAATATTCGAGTTTTAATATAAATTGGTTTTATCAGAAAATAAAATCCAAATTAAATTGGTCCGATCGGTTATTTCAAAGATATGATCGCTTTTCTCTAGTCCATTCTATGAACCCACCGGCTCGAAAAGCATTTGGAACATGTTTTTTTTTGGGGGGGGGGTCCGAAAAACAAAAAACGTTTGTCAATATAAACTTTTTTAAAAAATAAAAATAAAAAGCGCATTTTTCAAATCAATGTCCGACTCCCAGGGCCCACCCTAGTCCAAAAGTGGAATCCCAATCACTGATTAACGCCTAATCGAGCGAGATTAGTAGTGTGGTGGTACAATTTCGATTCAGAAAATATTCGACTCCCCGTCTTTGTAAGGCTTTAATCACCGGAAAAATCATCCACAGCCGCACCGGAAATCTTCGCACTTTAAGCTTTCGTTCTCATTCGATTCTATTCCCTCTTAAATTACACACAGCCGAAACAAAAAAGGAAAGGGCAAAAAAAAGCGGTGGACTGATTTACAATAAAAGGAAAATAGAGTGCTCGCATCTCATAAATGTGGTATCGATCAGCTTCTTTCATTCTCGACAAACAACAAAACGACGGCGCAGCCAAGCCTGAGAGCCGCCTCCTCTCTCCAACTGCCCCCCCACCGTCTATGGCAGAAACCCCACAGCAAAACCCTAAAATTTCTGCTTATTATCAGACGCGAGCGGCTCATCACGGCGTCGTTACCAGCGACTGGCTCGCTCAAGCTCAAGCTGCCGTTGGCCGCCAAGCCGACGAAGCCGTTTCTGACGACTCATTGTCTTTGAAGTCTGGCGAGTCGTCCAAGGCCTTTAGCGTGATTCATGAGTTCAATAATTGGCGGAAACAGCCTGAATTGGCTGAGGCTGTGGCGGCCATTAGGGCTTTGGCGTCCGTTATTCGGTCCAGTGAGGCGAATACTATGATGGAGCTGGAAATTGAGCTCAAGAAAGCCTCTGATTCCCTCAAAGTAACTCATTTTTCCTCTCTTTGTTAGAATTGTTTACTTCCATTTTGCTTGAATTAAAGTTGACAAGGAGGAGTGGGGTTGGGGGTGGCTCGTATTCAGGTTTGATCAAAATTCTTTCTGCAATTTTGATTGACGATTGTCGATTGTAATGCTGCATTCTTCTTACCTTTCCCCGATGAAACTCAGTAATAAGTTTGAGCCTAGATTTTACTGGATGTTTGTTTTTAATTCTACTGGCTATCAAACCTTTTCTTTATCAGCATGGCCATGACCGGGCCTGGTTTATCTAATGAGGTTGGCTTGAGCTACGTATTGGAGCATTTCTTTAACTTCATCTGTTTCTTGAGTGAGATTTCTTGCTTTTGCTACCAATTGAACTTTGCTGCTTGTGTTATGAGTCTGGCGAAGTTTGGAAGTAACATGATAGATTGCTCTAGTTTTAGTTGTTTATGCAATATGGAATTGCCTAAACGTGACAAGATAGTTGGAAGGAGAGGAGAGCCATGCATTAAGGAAATGAGATATGTACCTTTTTTCTCTCCTGATTTCTGTCAACGATAGAAATGAATGACTTGAAACAATCGATGAAAAAAATCTAATGTTCTACGAACCGTTCTCTCTTTCCTCCAGTCATGGGATACAACCTCGATATCTCTGACAGCTGGCTGCGATCTGTTCATGAGGTATGTGACAAGAACTTCAGCTTTGGAGTATGAGGATTTCAATTCAGCTAAGTCTCGCCTTCTTGAACGTGCAGAGAAGTTTGGAGAGATTTCTTACAAGGTGCTTGAGCTAATTATTGATTTTATATTAGTCATTCAATCTTCCATCACTTCACTATTGACTATGTAATTTTTGTATTTCATGTGGAAAGAGTTGTTAATTAAGCTCATCATACAGGCTAGGAGAATAATTGCGATGCTTAGTCAGGATTTCATTTTTGATGGTTGTACTATATTGGTGCATGGCTTTTCCCGCGTGGTGTTGGAAGTCTTGAGAACAGCTGCACAAAACAGGAAACTGTTTCGCATTTTCTGCACAGGTATGCATCCGTACATCTTGCTTCTAGGGTATGATTACCTGTTACTGGCAGGACCAAATCTGCCTTCACTGATTAGCATTTCCTACATCTTTCTTTTCATGGTACACAGAAGGGCATCGAGATGATGCATGATTGTGTAAAGGCGATCTCCAATTGATAAATACATCCAAACTAGATCATGTATTTTCTTCACAGAGTATCAGCATCTTTTTTGCATACTGTAGATTGAAGATACTAAGATTTGAAAACATTTGGCTTCATCTTTGTAGTTGATGCTGATCAATTCTTGGTTTTTTTTTTCTTGATGTGATACTAAGCTTAATTTCAAGCAAGTAAAGCTTTGTAAGTCAGTATTCTCTGATGTGCAGAGGGAAGGCCAGATAGAACTGGGTTGCGATTGTCCAATGAGCTAGCCAAGCTTGACGTTCCCGTGAAGCTATTGATAGACTCTGCTGTGGCATATAGCATGGATGAAGTTGACATGGTTTTTGTTGGAGCAGATGGAGTTGTTGAGAGTGGAGGAATAATTAACATGATGGGGACATACCAAATTGCATTGGTTGCTAAGAGCATGAGTAAACCAGTTTATGTTGCTGCTGAAAGCTACAAGGTACATAAAAATCCTCCCTCCCCCCCACCCCCTCCTTAAAAGTTTGACTTGAAATTGAGCTCATATGAACATGACATTGAGTTACTGCTCTGTCTTTGGGTACACTCACTCCGTGTTTTTGCAAGCTTCTGATTGATAAATGAAAATTTTCAATTTCAATTATTTGTTGCAGTTTATAGATAAAGCAATTAGGTTTTGTTGATCCCTATTATTGCAGTTTGCTCGTCTTTATCCACTGGATCAAAAGGACATGGTTCCAGCTTTACGTCCTATTGATTTTGGAGTACCCATACCTTCCAAGGTTGAAGTCGAAACATCTGCCCGAGACTATACGCCACCTCAGTATCTGACCTTACTTTTCACTGATTTGGGTGTGTTAACACCCTCTGTAGTGAGTGATGAACTCATCCAACTATACTTGTAGCCATGTTTTGGGATATTTTTGTTAGGGTATTACACTAGTGGATTTGGTTCGTTTCTCTTTCTTTTCCATGAAACTCATGAATGCTCTTAATGGGCATGGGCATTTTGGCTGAGTTTTGTACCAAATGTGCGTTGCTCGAATGGTTTTTGTGGGATACGAGGTGGTATATGCCGCAGGGACATGGTTATTTTCATGATTTGGAACTCCTGGGATATAGAATTTCAGAGCCAACAAAAAGGTTCGTCCTATTCTGTTCAATGCACAATATTTATGTTAATCTTGTGTTCCACGTATCTTTCACACTTTGGTAACTGGTTGAAGCATCGTTCAGCTTGCGCACACTAGAGCAGTTTTACAGATTTTATTTACATTATGGCATGCCGTAAGGGCTTGGTCATGACGTTATTACTTGTTGGGTCCGGGTGCACTGTGAGCTTTGTAGACAAGAAGGGCTGACTGATTAGTTCTCATGTTCATCATATTCATGGCCAAGCAAGTCCGGAAAAAGCATGCCCATGGTACAGATAAATAGAAGCTGCGATGTTTACCCTGGACCGCCTACTTCAGATTAGTACACTACCGCTGAAGCTTCGGAACTGCCAGATGAAGTGAATATGATCTCTGGCAGTAATTTCTTCGATATGGTTTAAAATGGGTCAGCCCGTTGCACAGCTTGGAACCCAACAAACATAAAGTGGTGAGCTAGAACTTTCATTGTACAAATTCGAATGAGCCAAACCCAAACTCGATTATTACTATATTTTTAATGAGGTTTTGGAACATCTCAAAACTCTCCGCCCATTAGACCCTATTGCCAGGGTTAGGTGCTGTGCAAGCAATTGAAATTGCAATTCAAAAATATTTGAGATAGAACAAGTCAACTTTAAAAGGTGACCACAATTGAGGTATGCACATGTTTCTAGTCTTGATGATTACACGCAAACCTCGTCCCATAAATGGGTGAGAACAAGGAGGGATCCCTATGCCTTGCATGGTGGAGTATATATATGTCAAAACATGAAGCCATGAATTCATTCGTCTGAAACGTATGTTTTCATTATTCTTAAAGGAGAACCGATATACCTGACAGAAACAAAAGCAAATAAGAAAGATATTTCGACAGATGGTGGTTGTATGAACTTGCAATTCCTCTACGTACTAAAATCTTCAGGGTTTTGGCGCCTTGGACAGAAATTTCTCTCGGAGCTCTGCAGCATCAACCTCATTGAAGTGATTCTCCGGAATCCAATTTCCAGTCTTTGGATCTTTCATCCAGAAAACCTCCCTCTCCGCCCCTTGAACTACCAGTTCTTTCCCCACATCAATATTGCTTGTGCTTGGCTCCGCCACCTTCCTCGTCACTGAAGCAGCTGGCTGTGCTTTCACATTCTCTACCGCAACAGTGTACGCTCTCCTGCAGCGCATACATATTAAAAAGTATCAAAGGGAGCAGATATATATATATATATATATATATATAAAAGGAACCCACAAAATCAAAATTTCATCGTTGCAATATATAAGACCGTGATATCCATAATGGAGAGAAACAGAGAGAGAGAGAGAGAGAGAGAGAGAGAGAGCATGCATGTTACTTATAAGTAGCAAATACTAAAATAACGTGAGATACGGAGGAAAATAAGAATTATAGAGAATAAGGAAGAAAAGAAAGTATCAAAATAAAGGAAAGAGGACTGACGGAAGGTTAACAAGTTAAAAGAACAAAAAAAAAAGATAAAAGATAAAAGATAAAAATAGGGGTTGCATGCATGAAAAACCAAGGCTAACCTGAGAAAGAGAACGGCACCGTTGGAGCGAAGCATAGACATGATTCAACACTCTGCTATAGGGGTTAGCAAGAGAGACAAAGCACGTATAACGTACAGCGAAGAGTTGTGTGTTTGTTTATTTGAAGTTGGAACGGCGAAGATTTGAAAGATGAATCGGATATATATAAGGAGTTCGTTGTTATTTAGAATTCTGACTTGTAGAGGACTCCGAATCCTTATCGAAAGGTTAAAATTTCTTGTTTTAGTTAATTACTAGAACTGTTGGAAGGTTAACTAGTCACGTTTTGACGTTATATATTTAAATTTGAAAGGTATCATATTCGATTATCCCGTGGAACTTTCCAAAAAGAAAAGAATAAGGGGATCAATTTCAAGAGAGAAGAAAATACGTGAATCACGAGTAGAACTGGTCTTCCAACGTCCAGCAGATTTTATGATTCGTGACCAATGCCCTCCAACGCATGCAGAATTGACAAAGTCAGTCAATTTGGAGTTGAATAATCATACGTTAAAGGATATCTATGAAGAAAAATCAACACGTCGTAGATGCTCTCTGAATGGAAAATCAAAATTTTGTTTATCAAAGTTTCCTCACCAATACAACAACAACAACAACATAAAAAATCAGGCATCAGACCTCCTCCAGAGTTTCTCTCGAAAGGATTAGTTTCATCCAATATTATTCTGCCATTTTATTCACTTATTGTGAATTAATAATTGATACTGATGTGGGAATCAGATGCGAGGGTCCAGATCGATCAGGAAGACGAAGATAAGGCCAAGAGTGGGGGTAGACATTTGAGGCATGATAAGACAAAAATAAAGCAAAGTAATGCGTTAATTTACACAAGTCAGATGCTGAACCCGCAAATACTTATTCGGAGCTTTCCCCTGACAAAGTCTCTCCATATGCCTTCGGTCCAGATTACACTTCACTTGCTTGCGTCGCCTGCGTTGCATCAGCAATCACCCTCATATTCCAGTAAGTATAATTAATTGTACAGGTGGGATATTCATCTCCTTTGATTCTTCACCAAGGAAACTTTTGCAAATGCAATCTCATCATCCCCAGTGTCCAACCCAATACTTGTTCCATCCATGGCAATGCTCTTTTTTTTTTTTTTTGTGAAGACAACATCCATGGCAATTCATTAATACTGGTAATACTTATCTTGCCGTCTTTACTCACAGTCGATCTATACAAGTTTTTTTTTTTTAATTTAACAAAAAAGAAAGAAAACTCGTGCTCTTTTAAATCATTATTAATTCGACGACCGATTTGAATCTTTCTAAAATTTCAGAGGCGAATTTTATGATAAGAAGAAATGAGGAACTACTTCAGCAGTTTTTCTTCATCTTAATTAGGATAACTTCTTGTTTTCGTTTTCTCTTGTAAAATTTTTTGGACAAAGGCTTTTAGTCATGACATCAATTGTTTTTAATTACTATTTTTTTCTTGTAAGTTTATTTATTGGTGAGGAATTCATTCATTTATTAAATTCTTTAGTTGGTGCATATAATGCAATGAACTGTTGGATCAATTTGCAGCAATTCATCCACCGAGAATTGTATCAAACTTCGTGCCAGACCTTTCGTACATTCAAAATGTTGGTTATACTAATGATCACCATCACCATTTGATTACTGAGTTCCACTAAAATTATATACGTCAACTATCGTGCACCTTAGCTGGACTGGATAGTGTGGATTTGCACGACGTTGTCCTCTATTCACGATTGAAAGCCATGATCAGTTCGAATGAAAGCTACCTGTGCTTCGGCCACAACTGGCATGCAAGGGATTTGAATTCAAGAACTCAAGACTATACGTTCTTGCTTCCTCAGGTAGCATTAGCAAAGGGGATTTTCAGCATATATTTTACAGAGTGTATGCTGCTACTATTAACATTTTGGCATTGATTAATAGTGGAGTAGATTATGGATAATAGTTTAAATTGGCCTCTGCTCCGTGGGAAGAACGACACTACTAGTTTTAGCTCAGTTTGGAGATGTGATTATAAGATACATTTTCTTATAAGCAAGAAATCATGTAAAAGGCAGCTTAAAATCTGGGAAGATATGAGTTTGAAACCACTCTTAGCACTAAAATCATTAAATCCATCGTCATTGCTTCTCTTTATTTCCATAAAGAGTTTTGTACGCGTCACCGTTTGTGATGGGACCATCATAATATGTACAGATTTCATCCCAATATAAATTCTCTCGATCGAACGATTATTTAACTGTAATTTTTTGTTGAGTAAATTAATCAACTGCTGTCCACTTATAAAAAGACAACAAACTAGTACACTATTAATAAAGCAATAAAGATGAGCTACGAATAAGCACAATTTTCACGTTTTCATTAGACTTTGTGGGACGACCGACCCACAGGAAAAGTTTCACGGCTGGGATTGCCACTTTGTCGTCCTCGTCGAAGTTAAAACGCGGTAAAGATCATAGGTTAATGATTAAAAAAGAGGAATAAAGCACGTGCATCTCGAGTTAAGGGACCGCAGCAGATTATTTTGTCCATTGATGATGATGACCGATGAGTCCCATTTCCACGTTGAAGTTAAATTAAATTAATACGGCTGTTGTGGTTGAGGGCTTCATTCCCTTCGTCTCCATTTCTTCCGTATCCAATCTCTATCTCTCTCTGTCTCTCCACTTTCTACTTTCAGCCCTCTTCTTGATTAATGCTGAGGATGCTTTCCAAGGTTTCAATTTGGAGCCCTCTGAAGCTAAATCAAAAGAACACTGATCATGATCGCAAGATAAACAAGAAAAGATCGTCACTGATCAGCTCCCACAACCTCCAACTCTCGTCGACCGCCGTTGGCTTGAGGATACTAACAGCTGCTGATACCACTTTGCTCACCGATCATTCCAATGTTGTCCTCAACTCTGGCCTCAGACTTATTAAACCCATTTTTCGCATGACTGCTGCTAACCAATCTTCCCACTCAACCCCTACCGCCCTTTCTCCTCATTCTCCTTACTGCTATCTCGGCTCCTGCTTCCTATGCAACAAGACTCTACGTCTTGATAAAGATGTGTACATGTATAGGTAAGAAACATTGAACCAGACGAACCTTTTGATAGATACACTCGTAGCTAGTACTATCTGAAGAAAGTCTGCGATTTAGAGTCAACAGTAAGTGTAGTATTTCTCTAATTTTTACTTGGCCGCCCTCCCCCCCACAACACCAAAAAGACAATAACCTTATGGATGTCACGCCAAATTTTTAGCAACTCATTCTCAATGTTTGAACTTAAAGTTAAAGCACAACTTTTCCACCTCCTTAGGTCTAATTTGTCTTTTTTTTTTGGAGGGAGGGGGGGTGGTTGGACAAATCGTGTGCTCGAGCTACAAATATTACGGTGGTTTCTTGAATTCTGATGACCTATAATTGACTGATATGTCGGTTGCGCACGTCTTTCATGCAGAGGGGATCAAGGATTTTGCAGTGTAGAGTGCAGGAGCAGGCAAATATATCTGGATGAAATCAGAGAAGTAGAAAGTTCCACTAAACGGACATTAGCATCTCTGCGGCGTACTTGTCGGGACAGTAACTGGTGCGAGGGCGAGACCAGAACCGTCCTAGAGGAATTCCGGCGGGAGAGAGACGGCCAGCCAATGCCATGCCAAAAGGGTCAAAGGGTAGCCCCTATATTTACACTCTCATAGCTAGCTAGAAAGTAGAAACTTCATAAAGTATTTATTCAGGCCACTTAAAACTTGCTACTTCCTTTGCCAGGTCCGGCAGAGAAACTTACAGAGTACTACTTAATAATTAATTTGGATAATGTACAGCTAGGTCAAAATGGAAGAATCAGGCATGAGCTGTTTAGTGTTTAGGATTACGCTGATTGATCTTGTAGACGCCCTTTACAGCTTTAATTTAGTGCTTCGCCACTTTGGCGGCAGAGAGGCGACATCGAGATTATCCAAACGAGCGTAATGTACTTGTGTTTCTCTTTGGGCAGAAATGGTGTCGATCTGGGCCCCTGATACTCCATTCTATTTAATTAGGCCAGCAGAGGCAGACGCCAAATAGAATATAGGTGTCCCAGCTAGCATCGCAGCTAGATTCATATACTTGATATGAAGTAGATACTTGAATCACATAAACACGAAACCACGGAAAATTTTACCCTTCGTGTTCTTTTCTTTGATAGAATAACTGTGCAGTGATTTTGTCCAATCGCTTCGCCACTGCTAGTTCAAGTCAACTATGCCCGGAAGGTAGTCTTCCCATGATCTCAACTAAATTGTGCAAAACATAACCAATTCCTTATTGCAAATAAGCTACACACATGAATTCTTCAATAACACGTACATAAAGCTTCCTGAAAAATCATTTCTTTACTAATGCAATGTATTAAAAATTACCTTATATTTACAATAAAACTTTATAAACTACTATAGCAATTCACTTGCTAATCTTTGCCACTGTGTCTACCATAAAAATCCGTCGATCACTTTCTTATATTGATTCAAATATTTACAAGTAGTAATCATTTGCATATATAATTTTAGCGTGTAATAAAACAATCCAATAATTACACATATTTTTACATTTTTTGTCCAAAAATATTTGTAATATTTATACTCAAAAGACGCATAATAATGCCTATTCTCCATTTTAACACGGGCAGCTCCGTTTTAACACGCCTTTAATAGTAAGTCAAGAATTAACACACCTTTCACGTCTTTTATTGAGAGATTGAGATATTTGGAGTTTAAGATATTGAAAGGCTAAGTGAAAAATCACTATAAAAAGAAAAAAAAAGAAAACAATACAAATACAACAAAATAAAAGGATCTAAATTGTCGACCCTATAACATTAGCCAATTGGAATTATGAGAAGAGGTTGGAAAGGAGAAGAGAATAGATAACATTCGCCAATTGGAATTATGGGCAGAAAAGAAAAGATAAGGTGCGCAGAAAGGTGGTTTTGGACGATGGATCAGCAGGCTTGCTATAAGGAGAGGGCAAGGTTCGAGTATGAGAAAAGCGGGCAGCGAAGTAATCTGAGATGATGACCACCTCGCTCTAAGAGAGTTGGCCAGAGGCAATGCATAAAAATGTCCTCTAGAATCCTCGCGTTAAAACTTAAAACACTTGTGTAGCAGTGCATCCGTTTTGTCCGATGTTGAGTTCTTTCCCTTTAATCCCTCTCAGTCTAGTTACATTCTCTTGGTACTAGGAGTGTAAATTAATCAAAACTACCTAACTAAGATCCGCAAGTAATTCAGTCAAATGGTCAATTTTGCATTCGATTAACACCAGAGTTGAATCGAGTTTGACCTATTGATAATGCAATCTAGTCGAGTTTGAGTATAAAAAGCCAAAACTCGAGTACTTGGCGTAGCGTATTTGTAATATATATTTTAATTATTTACTATAAAATTATAAAATTTATTTAAAAATCAAGCTTGAAAACTTGATTGAATTAAATTTGATAGAACTAGAGCAAGACAAAATAAGTTTGACCTTGTACTCGAGTTTAACTTTGAAGGATTCGACGAAATCAAATTCGAGACCAAGTATTTTTATTCCAATAGAATTTGAGTAGGTACTATTCGAGTTTAACTCAATTCGACAGCGCAATCCTACTTGATACAAACTAATTTCGGGGTGTTGTATATACTAATGATCGGACCAAAAAAAAAAAAGTAATTTGAGTCGGCATCAATTGGTGGCTGTCAGTTTTATATTTTGGAGCATATTCTATTTTAAAAATGGGGGACTGTGGGGTGTTCTAATGGAAGGTGAGGCCTTGATTGCCCTAGGGGAAAGGTGAAAATGGACATGGAAAGGTTGACAATTGTTTCATGGAAATTATGAGAATTATTATCACTTTACCCCATTACGTTTGATGTCACTATCAATTTCCCCCTTAACATTATCTTTTAGTCACTTTACCCCCAAGACTAACGGTCAAACTTAACGGAGTTTGTTAATTAAAGTAAAAAGACATGTTTAACCCTTAAAATTATTATCATTTTACCCCCATAAATTATAGTCTCATTATCAATTTACCCCCTAGAGTCATTTTTTAGGCAATTTATCCTACCATTAAACCAACTTAGCAAGTTAAAAAATTTTAGAAGAAAATACCCTCCTCTTTGCATAATAAAAATAATAAAAAATTGTAGAGTGGCTCTTCTCCTTTTTAATATTAAGAAAAAAAGTCAAAGTATTAATTTCTTTATTCTTGCCAATCTTATTAATATCATAAAAGAATAGAAAGATGGAGAGGAGGAGGGGGAGAGGGAGAGAGATCAATTCTTTTTTTAAAAATTACAAATAAGAAAGAATTAAATACTTTTATTATTTTAAAATTATTTCACTTTTATGTTTACTACTAAATTCCAATTCTAATCCCGACAACCTTAATGTAATACGATAATGTTAGACTTTTCTTTATTTTCTTTCTTTGCAAAAGCTAATTTTATCTCTTCTTCTTTTCTATCTCTTTTTCTTTTTCTAGTATTAATAAGTGTGAAAAAAAGAAATTTGAGAAAATCCTTTTATTTTTATGTTTTCAATCTCTTAAAGTGAAAAAAAAAGAAGAATAATCATTCCAACTTTTTATTTTTAATTATATATAAAAAGGGTAAATATATTTAAAATTTTTTGACCATACTAGTTAGATTAACGATGACATAAAATGCTTAGAAAATAATATTAGGAATTAAAGTGATTGTATCACTATAATCTAAACGAATAAATTGATAATAACAATGTAATAATGCTATAAAATAAAAGGGTATTTTTGTCCAAAATTTCTTTAACATGTTGAGTTGAATTACTTATGGGGTAAAGTGATTAAAAGATAACGTTAGGAGGTAAACTGATAGTAGTGATATAGTTTAAGGGGGTAAAGTAATAATAACCCAAATTATGATAGGTACGAAATGGTCATCTGCAACGGATTGAAAGGTTAAAGAAGCTAATTCTGATGCAATTAAAAGAAGGGATAATTTCAGAAACCTCTCTTGAGGTTTCTAGTAATTTCAGACAACTCTACTCATGTTTTAAAAATTGCACATATCTCCCCTCAAACATAAGTTTGGATTTCACCTTGATGATGTAAGACCAAAAAAGAATATATAAATGCCCAAAATTGCCCTCATCTAAATTTCCTTAATATGAATAATCATTAAAATTTTTTAAAATTCAAGAATACACTTGTATACTATTAAAATTATGAGTTTTATTACTTAGCCAATGTTTTGATATATTTTATCCTCATGATTTTCTACATCCACCCAAACTTTCAAACTCTTATCACTTTTTCTTTTTCCGAATAAACTCTTTGTCTTAGATGTTAAAATTCACCGTCATAATTCTTACCTTCACAATATTTACCTCTCTAAGTTTTCTTCCATGTATTGCCTAACAAATCTTTAGTCATAAAACTCACAATCCTTACCTTTTCCCCACTCAAACGGCCAAGTTCTCAATTATCAAAATTCTTCTAATCTATGTTCTCAATATTTGGGCTGGTCATATTAAATCAGCCCACATTTTTTTTTTGAATTGATGCAATTTTACTGAAAATAAATTTGATATCTATTAAGAGGAACCAGGCAAAATATCAAAAAAGTGCAAGTTTGGGATAATAGTTTCAGTACAATCTATCAAATTATATTTTTCCATAATCCAGTGGCTTTTTTGTGCTAAATGATATGAACAATTGGGTTGTTAGCAGTGATGATTACTTCCATTATCATCAACAGTAGTGGCATATTCGAGTGATAGAAGAAATGAGATATTTACCTTGATTAGCATTTTTTTTCCAGAAACGATAGGATTTAAAATAGAATGGAAGGACAGCTCCCGACGAGGATCGAACTCATGACTTTTCGCTTACGAAGCGAACGCACTACCACCATGCTACGAAAGCACGTGTTTGATTAGCATATTTGAGTGACAGAAGGTTAAAATTTAATGGGCTGGTGAAAAAAATTGTTTTCCTTTTTCTTATTTTTTGTTATCTTTTCCCTTTTTTATCAATGGCTTATCTTTTGAAAATTATGAAGGTTATTATAGTCATTGTCTATCATCAAGGGAGGTAAATATAATAATCTCAAGGAAACTTAGTGAAATTATCAGAAACCTCAGGGGAGGTTTCTGAAATTATCCCTTAAAAGAATGAGGGGGCAAAGCGTAAAAGGTGTAGTTGGAGATACTTTTCCAGGAATTAGATAAAGGTACCAGCGGTGTCTTTTTCGAGTTTTATATTATATTTATATTATATATTTTGAGAAAAAAATTATAGGTTTATTTTAAAACTCGAGCTCGAATTCGAGTAGATTGGGCTTGATATTTACTCGAGTTTAAACGAGTCGAGTTCGAGTCCAAATTTTTTTACTTGTTCGAGCTTGAGCTCGAGTTCGAGTAGTACTAATTCTGATCGAGTTCGAGCTCGAGTATGATGCTACTCGAGCTCGATTTGGCTCGATAGTACCTCTACCCCCGCTTGAGTCTTGAATTGCTCCAAGAAAGATGACAAAGAGACAACCAAAAAAGGGGAAATGGAAGACTTTAAACGACTAGGTAGTCACCGCAACGACGTGGTCGAACTTGACGATGTTGCATAAGAATATTCTTGGAGTATACATACGATGCGAGAGCGATATTTATACACCATGAAAACATCATTCATAGTTTTTTTTTTTTTTTTTTTTCAAAAGGGGGCTATGACAACGAGGGAAAGAAAAAGGAAAAAGAGGACAAAAGACAAAAGAGCAAGCGCAAGAGATTCTTTTAAAAATTCCCGATTTTCTGGGCACTCGCAAATACGAGAAGGTCCTTTAATCGTAAGAAACGGATAAATGAACGAGGGATCAAATGCCCCTTTTTGTCATCATAAATCATACTTTTATTTCTGCATTTCTGTACTTGAAAGAATTCAAAATTGACGAATGTTGGTGCGGAAAATAATAAATGTGGGAAAGGATTTGTGAAATCTGTAAAGGAGGACGACTTGAATTCATAGTGGGCAGAGGGAGCGTGAGCGCGTGGAGGATGGTTTTTTGGAACTTGTCAATTTACCATTACTCCATCACCAGAGCAGGAGACTAGTTTTTTTTTTTTTTTTGACTTGGAATCGTGGGGTGGGTTCAACTTTTTATTATGCTTGAAAGTTGAAACGCGATTCTTCTGAATTTATCTTTCTAGTACAGCTGCTAGTATTATAAAACTAGTTGCAGCATTAGTTTTCCTTTTTTAACGAAAACACTTAAGAACAAATTTTTTTTTCGGTTTGTTTTTATAGTTTTAATTTTCTCTTCTGTTTTTGCCCCTTTTTGGTGATGTTGTTGATTTAAGCGGTGGAGATTCTTTAAACAAACGATTTAGTATTTATTTCTTTTTGCTTGGTTTTCAATTTTTCCTTTTTATCGCATCTGCTATCTTCTAAGGAAGGAGTAATAGTGTAGAGTATTATAGTAGTAGTAATTCTCGATTCTCTGTTGGTGTGGGCTTTGATTTTTATAAAGCTTCCTTCGGTCTAGGTTCTCTATTCTTTACTATTCACAATCTACTCCCTTTTTTTGTTTTCTGTTTATTCTGCTACGAATTTGAGAAGCTCCAAATCTTCCATCCTTCCTCCGGTTCCTGCCCGCTGCTGTTCAATCTCATTGGAATTTTTCTCCGTTTAATCGGTCAGTTTCGCTTGGTTCACCCATCTAAACTCGATTATGAGTATTCCTGTTTGGATTCCATTCCGTTTTTCCCTTTAGCTGTCTTCCCTGTTTAGGGTTTGTTTGCGTTGATTGATTAGGGATCTTCAAATTTCTGTTTCCGATGCTGCTAGGCCGCCAAGCAACGCCTCTGCCCTAGAGCCCTTCAAGTCCCTTGCCACCAACTACAACATCTCTCCACTATTCACCACCGCTATAAAGGCTACCTTGCCCCTTTTACTGGTCAAGTATGTTTACCTCTCTATTTCCGACTCCATCTGGTTCCGTAGTTTTTGGGATTTCTTTCTTTCTTCCCTTTTTTTGTCGATTTCTGGATGAAAGTGGTTGTTTTTGGGTGTCATAAAGACCAGTTTTTTTAATCCTGAATTTGTTGGATTATAATGCTGCCCCTTTTTATTTGGAAAAAAGTTTATTGCAAGTGAGTGGGCTGCTACACCTTTTACTAGTTCAGTATGTTTTGTCAAGTTTAGTACATCTGGCTGCTTGGTTAGCTTTTGGGTTTTTGTGGATTTGTTGATGAATTTGATGAACAAGCAAAATGTAATAATTCCCTGCGTTTTGTAGAATGTGCGAGAGAAGATAGTTCAGTACGGGCAAGGAGCAGAAGCTGCTCTCACTTGCCTCCTGTTAGATGGTAGGAACGAGTGCTGTCCCCATGTTTCACGTCCCAGGAGCTCCAAAATACACTTGCAATCTTCTTGCCGTCTTATGCGGGAGAACCACTGACAATGAACAAAAGCAAGAAGCCACAATTCAGAAAACAAAATATCCATTTCCAGATCTTCTATCTTCAGGGCGTTTAGAGGTTAATATAGATCTTTACTGATCCTCACAGTTGCTAAGTTAAAACCTGCCTACTAATCTGTGGATCTTGTGATTTATTTGGTCAATGTAGGTACAAACTTTGAAAAATCCAACTGTTGACGAGTTTCGCAAGGTTGTGGATTCATGGCAGCCTAATATTTTGTACTTGCAAGGAGAACAGTTTGCTAACAATGAAGTTGGTTCACTAGTATGGGGAGGTGTTGACTTGAACACTGCAGAAGCCATCACTGGTCTTTTTGGTTCCATGTTGCCGACCACTGTAGGTGGCATTTCTTTTATCTTATGGTGCTTCTGGCTTTTTCTTGTGCATCATCTTACCTTCTTTTGGCAACTATCTTCTTAGTTCGATATGTTCCTATTCATTTTTGTATTAGGTTGCTACAAATTATATGCCAGTTTATTTTTCTGTATAATCGGGTTTGATGCTTGATTTATCTAACACTATTAGGTGTCGTTTCATTTTTAAACATTATTGTGCCTGCTTTGGAGTAATTTTGTTAGCTTATTCTCTGGGTGTAACTGCAGTGGTTTCTTTGGGAATCCACGAAATGACAAATTTAATCTATCGCAATGTGCTTGATTCGTAAATTTGTTTTCGTTTTTGCTTTTTCTGCTGGAATTTTGTTTTGTTAACTTTCTTTTCTGGTTTCTAGAAGGAAATCTAAAGATGTTTATGACTCAGAGGTTAGGTGACTCAACAAACAAAAAGAGTAAGGAATTTACACGAGTTGAGGACATGGAATGGTCTTTCAGGAGGAGAGGTGTATCAGGAATGCCTAAAACTAGTTTCTTTTGTTGTAGCACTATTATGAAGAGCTAATTACCAGGAATGGGTTTGATAAGAAAAGAAAGAAATGGACTTCAATTTCAGCATAGCTGCTCTGAAATCAGTGGCAGGGGTGTGCGGATTGTTTTTGGTATTTTTCAAGTCCAATGTTTAGGTTAGCGAGAGGGTCGTGCAAGAGGTCTTAGCTAAACTTTAAAGAGGCAGCATTTCTCTGCAGTTATGAATACATAGAAAATCTTCTTTGTTAATCTCTTTTCACATAGTTATTGAGCCACACACCCATGCAATTTTAGCAAGGACTTGAGGAATGGATTATTTGTTTAACCAGTGAATTATATAATCGAGCTACTGGACATCGAATTTGATTATAACTTCACATGATTTCATGTTCACAAAAATAGTGTACAGTTGGAGTTGACAGTCCTTTTGATTACACATTCCTTATTCACCGTGCTGGAATTGCATGGCAGCATGATATCATGGACGTTAGGTTTTTCTCCACCCAACTATTCATTGTTATTCATTTGCATGTGCCATGTTCCATCTACTTTCTTTTATGTTAAGAAATTCCATTCTCTGTAGTTTGGTAATATTATTTGATATGAGTAAGCTGTCACTTTTGGTCTTATTCCCATTTAAATGCTTATGAAGGTTTATTTGGAGGTCCCAAATGGAGAAAAGTTGGCTGACGCTCTTTACTCCAAGGTAAAATGAAAGGTTCCCCCCCCCCTCCCGCCTCAAAAATCTTTGTACAATGATGTTTGCATTGTGTGTCTCATTGTTTGAGTATTCTTCAGGGTATCCCATATGTAATCTATTGGAAGCACGTGTTTTCCTGCTATGCAGCATGCCATTTTCGTCATGCATTGTTTTCGGTGGTCCAGAGGTAACATTATTTACTAGTTGAAACTGCCTTGAGTACTTCTTCATCTTTTTGTTGCAAGTTGTGCCTGAATGTGCTATTTAATTTGAATGCAAAACTTGTTGACTTCTGTTGCTTGATTTTGCAATTTCATTTTATTAAAAAAGGGTGTAGTTTGATGCTTCGTTTTCTCTAATATTCAAATAAATTGGTGTGGTTTCTTGTGTAAGGCATATGACATGATTTTATCCATTGTTTCTGCTAGTGGGATAGAAGTTACTAGTATCTATGGGGGGTAACTAACTGGTAGAATTGTGAGAGGATTTTATATTAGTAAGTTCTTATGCTACATTTTACTGATACCCAATTTGCTTATCTTCATAGTAAAGATTGCAAGCATATGATATTGTTAGAGTTCGTTTTCTTATCAATTAACAAGGTAAAGTGTTCGATTATGATCTGGTTGTTGAAAGTTTAAATGCATGGAAACAACTTCTCTGTTACTGAAAATTCTGAAAATAGGCTAAATATACATATCTGTTTGTGTACAAGTACTGCACGAATAATTTGCTTTTTCTACTAGTATGATTTTTCGTCTTTAAAAGAACATTTGTGAGATTCAATGCTAAGAGTTTGTCCAACTTGCCTAATTATGTATTTAGTGTTCTGTACTACTAGAAAACTAGGAAAATTACAATTTACCAAGCAATAGTACTTCAGTAGTTGTTCTGTACTGTTAAGTAGTAATAAAGAGAACTTTTGCTCTTTTTTTGTGTTAATGGGTTTAAGTTTCTTAGATTTGAAGGACATGCTTATCTTTAGTGCCTAGATGAATCTGGGAAAGTATATTGAAAACCAAGTTTGTGTGAACTTTTCTTTTTTAATTGCAGCTCATCTTGTCATACCTGGGACGCTTTTCAACTTGCACATGCTTCCTTTAGGCTTTATTATGTCCAAAACAACCTTGTCCTCCCTGATAACAGCCTGAAAATGACTGGTAAGCTGGGTCCTCATCTTCTTGGGGAGCCTCCAAAAATCAACGTGCCCCCACCTGAGGCAGTTACTGGCGAAGATGAAGAAAGTTCTAGTTCTCTTCCTGCAATAAAAATATATGATGACGATATAAACTTGAGGTTTCTTGTCTGTGGAGATGCACGTTCTTTGGTAATTGTCTCAAGTTTGGTTTCTCATTTAGTGACAGAGGAACTTACATATGTACTTCATATGTTACTTATGGTTTTTCTTTTGTAGGATGCAACAATATTGGGATCTCTGGAGGATGGTTTAAATGCCCTGTTAAATATTGAAGTGAGTCCAAGCATTCAACTATCAATAATTCTTCTTCATTTGACGCTTCTTGTGGTGTCAATTTCATGTAGATACCATCTCTTTTCCTAGCCCTTTCTTTGTATTGTTTCTTTGGGACTTCTTTTAAGTTCAATTTTACTATTCCCTCCAAGAGAGCATTTTTTGGATTTGTTTGTTGTCAACTTCTTGTCGTCAGCAGCATACGCCATACTTTTCTTTTCCCTCTTATTTTGGGTTTTTCATATCTAGAAGACAGTATTTACTCCACATTCTTTCTATCTCTGGTGCCATTAATTGGCTAATTACTGTTGCTGTGACATTATTGGACTCAGTTTCTTCATTTCTCTGCTGTTTCAGATGCGTGGGAGCAAACTTCATAACCGGGTTAGGTAAGGCTCAAAGCCTTTTCTGTGATATGCCATGTTCTTAGTGGCTACTCCCCCGCTGCCCTCCCCCTCCCCTCTTTTAAGGGGGAACAAAAAAAATATGATCTTGGTGAAAAACCTTGTTACTTTTTCATTTTGGTAGCAAGTTTGCACTTTGTTATATCTCATCTAATTTCAGAAAAGATCCATGGGCATCGCAATTAGAAAAAGTTGTGTATCCAAATCATGTGAACAGTAACCTTCATATTGGTGCAGACCTCATGGATTAAAGCTGATTGTGGAATTTTTGTGGTATGCTGTTGTCATTTCTTTTTGAACATTTTACTTTGTGTGGTGCAGTGCACTTCCTCCACCACTTCAGGCGGGGGCATTTTCTCGTGGAGTTGTGACAATGCGATGCGACATTTCTACCAGTAGTTCTGCTCACATCTCACTTCTAGTGTCTGGTAGTGCAGAGACATGCTTTGATGACCAGGTATTTGTGTTTGTACCTAAGAATAAAGTTGTAGCACACATTCTAGGACTCTAGGTTTGCTTTTACTGCTTTTAAACCTGTAAATCATCGTTCTCCTTATCTCAGCTGTTGGAGAATCATATAAGAGTGAAGTCATTGACAAAAATCAGTTGGTTCATGCACTTCCAACTGGCGAGGAAAATAAACAGCCTCTATCAGAACCTCGGAGATCTGTCTCAATAGCTTGTGGGGCTTCTGTTTTTGAAGCTTGCATGAAGGTTCCAACATGGGCATCACAGGTTATTCTCCCCTCTGTGTGCAACGTGTTAGCCTCTCTCTCTCTCTTATAAAGGGTTATCTTGGCATATATATCTCTTTGAACAATCCGCTGCAAGCCATGTGCCCTTAACTAGAACAGACCTCTATTGCTCCTTAATTTTGAGATTCAGTAAAATCTGATAGCAAATTGTGCTTACATTTTCAGGTTTTGAGGCAACTTGCACCTGATGTTTCATATCGTAGTTTAGTTGCACTTGGTATTGCCAGCATCCAGGGATTAGCTGTTGCTTCATTTGAGAGTGATGATGCAGAACGTCTCCTTTTTTTCAGTACAAGGCAGGGGAAAGATGGCAGTTTTAACAGTCTTACTATCAGCAATCTACCAACCTGGTTAAGGTCACCAGCGCCTAGTAGAAAAAGACTGGAAACATCCCAAGCAACAAATGGTAATGCTAGCAATGGTTTGGCCACTGGAGTTGGTACGGCTGCGAAAAAGGAGGACTTGGAGGATAAGAAATCTGTAGCGAAGAATGGGGTTTCTGTTCCTCTGGTACCTTCTAGACAAAAACTTAAAGTTGCAGCTTTGAGACCTATCCCTCACATTCGTCACCAAAAAATGCTTCCCTTCTCTGGAATTCCAGAGGTTGAAGGATATGAAGGTACCCAGGTGAAGCCTAACTTGCCTCCTGTTGCTCCCACAAAGCATAGTGGTGTCGGTGTAACTCCTGTATCCAACCGGAAATCAGTGTCAAGTTCATATCAAGCTAAGCAAATCATTTCATTAAATCCCCTTCCTTTGAAAAAACATGGTTGTGGGAGAAGCCCTATACATGTTTGCTCTGAGGTAAGTAGTTTTCTTCTGTAATTTTTACGGGACAAACAAAATCCTTGTGTATTTTGTCCAGCTTATCTCACTTGGTGTTTGGGTCTTGTTGTATCCTCTAAGGATACTGGTTTACTTTTCCCTAAACCTGAACTATTCAGAGTCTGCTTTTTCTTGCATTTCTTGGTGATCGTTGTCTGTTCCTCCCCCTCTTAGGATAGCTGAAAAGATTTTGATTAATATTAACAGCAGTATAATGTGCAAGCTATGTTATGTGGAGATTCATTTGTATGTTTACTATGCTAGTATTCAATTTTCTGGTGATACTGTAGAGCCACTTTATATACTTTTTTTTTTAATTAGATATTATGAAAATGTTTCTCTTGAACAATTTGAATCTGGGAGGGATATTTGTTATCCCTTTTGCATCCTTTTCTTGTTTCTCCTTTGGAGATACTGCTGCTTGTGTTTATGGCTCATGTAACTAAATTCCCTTCTTGGACATCGTTTCATTTTTAACTTGAGAAACAATTCTGTGAGGTTTAAGGCTTGATGTATGGATTTATTACCATGCTGGTCTTGTTTGTTGATTTGTGCTGATTCTTATCTGTTGCAGGAGGAGTTTCTAAAAGATGTGATGCAATTTCTCATACTTCGTGGCCATACTCGTCTCATTCCTCAAGGTGGGCTCGCTGAGTTTCCTGATGCTATACTCAATGCCAAACGTCTTGATCTATTTAACTTGTACAGGGAGGTGAGTTTCTTTTTTAGGGATTGATGGCCAAGTCATTACAAATCTCATCATAAACCATAGTACAGCAGCCATATCTTTCATGCTTTCTTAGTGGCAAGACAATTTATTCCCCATTAAAATCCTTAATCAGGTGGTTTCCAGAGGTGGTTTTCATGTTGGCAATGGCATCAATTGGAAAGGGCAAGTTTTCTCAAAGATGCGCAATCACACTGTAACTAACAGAATGACAGTATGCTCTCTGACTTCCCTTATGTGTTAGGGTTCTTATATCCCAATTGTTATTTGTTAATAATTCAATAAATTCTTAAATGCAAATTTTGCTCCACAAGACATTGATTTCACATGCTCTGTATATCAGGCTCTCTCTTAAATTTCAGTTTACTCCTATCCCAAGTCTTTTGAGTATTTAAACTTCATCTTCGGTCCTTCAGGATGCCATGCTCAATCAAACTAATGTGTTCAGTTTGGGGCAGGGTCTTTAAGACTGCATTACTTTGCCTATATTCATCCTTCCAGTTTTTTGGCAACTGTCTAGTTGGGACCTAGTATGAATGTTATGAAGATGTTCGCTATTTAATTATTTCTGACACTGTTCAATTCTGAATTTTCTGGTCTGCTGGCTATTAAACATGCTTTTGCATAATTCCAGGGCGTTGGAAATACATTAAAAAGGCACTACGAAACTTATCTTTTGGAGTATGAATTGGCTCATGATGATGTGGATGGAGAGTGCTGCTTGTTATGCCACAGGTTGTGTTGTACAATTTTCTACTAAGTCAAATTTAAGAAGCCTTGTGAACTAATAATTCTAACACTTGATGCATAAAAATGTTCCAGTAGCGCTGCTGGAGATTGGGTTAACTGCGGCGTTTGTGGTGAATGGGCTCATTTTGGCTGTGATAGAAGGCAGGGACTTGGTGCTTTCAAGGTGCTCCGCTAAATCTATTTAACTTCTTGATTGTGAACATATTCCTAGAATTTGTGCAGACAAGTATTAGTTGATTTTTTGTTTTTGTTTTTGTTTTTTTTTGCTTTGCAGGACTATGCAAAAACAGATGGACTAGAATACATATGTCCGCAATGCAGCGTGTCAACTTTTAAGAAGAAGACGCAGAAAACTGTGAATGGATATTCTTAAGAAACCTGTATTTTGCTTATTGGCTTCTTCCTGTCCCTGCTTGTTTTGTTATCAATTCATCCAGAGTAGAGTTTTGTCTCTCTCTCAAACAGGAGAAAGTTTCTTAGCTCTAGCATTAGATTTGTGTTGATAGTAGTAGTTGCAGGAGTTCTGGTCTGTATAACTAGGGGGGGCAAACTTGCTGCTCAATGTGTGTAGGCAAAGGGAATACTGGAGCGAAGACGGCAATTGAGGGAAGAAAACTTGAAGAGCAGAGAACACTATGGTGGAATTGGACTTGGTGATGAGAAGAACAGTTTGCCCGAGTCCATCGGTGATAGGATACTCTCTCCCTTCAGGAAAGAAAGGGGATGTATACGGAGTGAAGATTAGGTAAGCGGCGTTCTGGCATAGCCCAGTTTTTCGAACATAAGCCCCTTTTTTGCGAAGGTTGTAAAATATGATACATCTCATCGTTTTATACTACAACCTATAAGGCAGCAAGTTTGTGGCTGTAGCTCTAGTGAAAGTATTTTTGCCGATTCACTTGCAATTTGGTTTCTAGTATCAATTTAGCGGGTCCCTTGGATCTTCTTTTTCTTGGTTTTCATAAATTTTGCTCATGGGATTTATGCCTCTTTCATTTGTAGTAATAGCATGTTGCAATGACGTGCATCACGTTATTTACCATGCAAAAGCACCATCCAATTTCTCCACTTCAGAACATGAAGGGGCAACAAATGCGGTGGATGCTACTTTACTGACGAAGGACGACCAGGTTCAGGTCCAGGAGACCCCCTGTCGCATTCGGCCAACGTTGCTTCAATCATTGAACTCAATCCAAGGCTTTAAATTGTAACTTAGCGGTCCAAGGTTGTTAAATTTATCTCCACCCCTCCAAAAAAAAAAAAAGAAGAAAAAAATAGCAGTGTAGTTCTGCTTATTAGGAACAAATCGCCCTAGATTTTATGCCCCCCTTGGGGAGCGGAGTTCCTGTTTATTGGATTTTTAGATGATGCGTTCAAACGGCAGCAAATTAATTTGCCAAAAACACAGCCCTATAGCTCATTAGGTTGGGGGCATTAGGAAACTCTAAACAAGAAGGGGAAACTTTGCAAGAAAAGGAAACATTAGGTTGGGGACACTGGGAACTCTAAACAAGAATGGGAAACTTTGTAAGACAAAGAAACAGAATCTCATCGGCTCTCTCTCTCTCTCTCTCCTCCTCATCTAAACCACCGCTAAAACCCTAAGCACATAAACCTCCCAGACATATTTAAGTGCTCAAAGCAGAATTCAAGGTCTCAATGGCGAGAAGGAAGAAAAGCAAGTCTTTGCGACCCGTTAACTCTGATATGGAAGTTGACAACAACGAGCGAGAAAACCAAGAACATGGATGGTCATGGGAGAAAGAATTCCAATCAAAGGAAGAAGAAGATTATTTTTCCATCAGTTTCTTTGATGATCATGATGATGGGCAATATTCTTGGCACACAGGAGGAGGACATAGTTATTATCGTCAGAAAGCAATCTCTTACTCAAGAATCACAATGCTTCCAGAATATGAAATTGATGATGACGACGATGCTTCTCCCAGAGCCCCTGATGTCAAGCAGAAAGGTACCATTACCATGCGTAAAGTTACAATTTTCCCCTTCCATTATTAGTCCACGAATTTTATTCATGGGGTTTCCATATGATAGGTTAGCACAACGGATCTTCTGTCTCACACCCTGTGCCACTCTCTGTCCTACTTTTATTATATTGCTATTTTTCCTACATAAACATCATGTTTTAGTTCTTTTTTGTTTCCTTAA
This sequence comes from Coffea humblotiana, assembly GCA_023065735.1. Taxonomy (NCBI): domain Eukaryota; kingdom Viridiplantae; phylum Streptophyta; class Magnoliopsida; order Gentianales; family Rubiaceae; genus Coffea; species Coffea humblotiana. The sequence goes on from CM041211.1 coordinate 559,182, forward strand.
GATTCAATAACTATTAATTAAGTAATACATAACTACAGCAGCTTTAAAAAAATAATATATAATAGAAAATTAAAAAATATAGCAAAAAATTCATAAAAAATCTCATTCTTTATGCATTTTGATTTTTTGAGTTTGTTAAATTTTATGTATTACTTAATTAATAGTTATTGGATCTTAAGAAAACAAAAAAGAACTAAAACATGATGTTTATGTAGGAAAAATAGCAATATAATAAAAAGTGGGACAGAGAATGGCACAGAGTGTGAGACAGAAGATCCGTTGCAATAAGCTAGTTACTACGTGCTAAAACTTTTTTCTTTGTTATTGTTTTTAAAAATACAAATTAAAAAATATATATATATATATATATCAGGAATCTGCACTTCTTATCCGCTCAAGCCTCGTTTTTCTGCTGCATTCAATATCTGGACGTCACGCACGGAGAAAGGAGAGTCTTCTTGGTCTGAGTGCGCGCTCTGCGGTGACGATAAACCCACTGGAGAGATGCAACGAAGTCCTGACTGCGGACACCTGTTCTGCGAGGATTGCATGAGGGCTTACGTCGGAGAAAAGATTCAAGAATATACTAATATTAACAAGAAGATCAAGTGCCCGGAGGCAAAATGCAATAAACAGTTGGGAATTCAACAATTTCGCCATTACATCCCGGATGAAGTCTACGATCGAATTGTTGAAGCACGACGAGAGAGCAATGTCCTTGCAAGCCCAGAAATAATGAAATGTCCTCTGTTGTTCTGCTCTGCTAAATTCGTGGATGATAACAGGGGCTTCAAGATCAAAGCTTGCCCGGGATGCTGGAGAATCTTCTGCGTGGAATGTGGGGTTAAGTGGCACATGGGCAAGTCTTGCGAGGAGTATCAGGCTGAGGTTCGGGCGGACGCAATAGCTCAGGCTCGGGCTGGGTTTGATGCTGTGGCTCATGATCTCATGCAGTATAGCTCCCTAATACGGGATCATCTCTCCCTGCCAGCTATCTTTTTCTTTAGATAAACCCCCGGCTAACCCTGCTGCTGACCAAATTCGATTCATGGGTGAAGTCGAAGATCACAAAAAATGATGGGTAGATAGATTTCTTGAATTTTAAGGCTTACAAAGGGGTTAGATTCCCTCGTTTATCTAGTATTTTTCATCTACTTTTGACTTTTGTTCGTTCGTTATTATGGATCATAGACCTAGCAAATAGAGATATTGATGATTCGATTTATGGGTTCCATTAAAATTGTGTCGTTCTTTATTCAGTGTCTGGGATTGTTGACCGCTGCATGTTGTTGGTTCGTGGGTTTAGTAGAGGGTTTGAGTTGAGGGCTTTGGTCTACAATTCTACATCTTTTCTTGAGAATCCCGAATCTATGGAGGAATCGGTCTTGTTTGGATTGCGAGTTGTTGGCAGAAATTGAAAAAAAAAAATCCACACGTTTCCATCACTATATATACTTTTCAGATCACTCACCACTTTTCTGTCCGTTTGAGAGATGTTTGTGTGACGGTACATGTCTAATCATCTTCTTGTTATGTTGCCCACACTAGCAATACTGATGCGAGCATAGGACACAGGGCCCGATGGTTCATGTACAAGTGATTGATTAATGAAAATCCAACAATCCAACATCCCTTCCTTAGTTTTAGTGTGGTTATTTAAGTTGTCATTGTTATTGAGTCTTCGTGTTGGCGTTTGTTGCATTATTTCCGGCCATGCTTCATGTTTATTTAAATGGTCAGATTCGTGTTAGATAAGAGTAGTATTGAGTCATTAGTTGATGGTAAAATACTAGGTCATATTGACCATAGTTGAGCCTTAAGACGAGTTAAGGATAAGGTTTAGTTAAATGAATTCTAATCATGTTAGATTTTTATGTCATATAAAAGCTATAAAAACCTTAGTTATATGTTTGCAAGTAAAACAAGACATGGAATAAGAATTTTGTTAAGAAATTTCTTTCTTGTGAGAAAGAGTTTTTTAGCTTGTGAAAGCCGTAACGTGTTTCTTCGATTTATCAATCAAGTATTCACCTTGATTGTGGTGTCATTCTGTCTGTTTTTATCTTTCTTGAGTGGTCCCCAATCGTCCTACCCGTTTTGATTTTTCTTAAGATGTCCAAGATAGATTAAAGACATTCATCTCCAAAAGTAGATTTTAATTTAGGTCCAGGAATTATGGTTCACGTTCTTGATTCGTTTTGAGGTATCAAGGATCGTATTAAATACTGCATCGTAAGTTTTATTTTTCCTTTTCTTTCTTTTTTTGGGCGGTGAGAGATTAATCGACGGTGTTTTCCGGTTTTAGTCGGTCAAAACGAGACAAGAGGAAGACGCTCGATCGGGAGCTGCACTGCATTTTTACATGCTTATTATCTCTTCTATTTTTATGTAAATTGCTAAATTAATGAATGATTTGTCTGCCGCTCCCAAGTTCCTCTTCTTGTTTTTTGACTCCAAAATCCTTTGGGATCAGATGGTAAAGGACTTGTACTCTATCTAAACAAAGAGAGTTCTTTAGTTTCCAACGAGCAATTTTTCCTTTTTTTTTTTTTTCTTTTCCAATAATCTTGGGATCACTTTGCCTGAATTGATGATAAGACCAGCAGCAACTCCGTGGAAGTCGAACCCTGTACTAGATCTGATTAAATTTTGCCTCCTAGTTTCTAGTACTTTGGTAGAATTAAAATAGTCCGGACAGAGAATTGAAAATTGAGCTGATTACTTGTGAAATTAATGAAGACACGAGTGGCAACGATACATTGGCTTCAAACTTCCGTAGTAGAGTTGCATTCATTAATTATGATACACAGATGTATTAGGACTCTACTTATTACTTCATACATTTACAGTAGTAGAGTTGATATTGCGATGTGTTTACTCAAGTCTCGCACCCTCATTCATCCGTACGCCAAAATTTGCAGTTCGCTTTGCTATCCCTTCTTTAAATGACCCTGTCTTATTATCTTAGGCCCCGTTTGGATTGCATTTTCCGTCATTTTTCATGAAAAAATTACTGTAACGATTTGATGTATGTGAGTGAGAAAGGTAATAGGGAAATGTGATCACGAAAAACGACGTAATTTTCCGATAAAAAATCGCAATCCAAACAGGGTCTTAATCTGCGATCCCATTTCACATTTACTAGCGGGTCTTATTATCTCTCTTTTTTTTTCCCCCTTCCCAATGGCATGTGTGAATCCCTCGAGATTTTACCGGCCGGCTTTGCGATTGAGTCTTTCTGCAAATTATTTCGCATTCAAGTCAATATAATTTCAGGCAGTACATATTATAGTTTTCATCCATTGGAATCGCAATATTTTCGAACTGTGATCATCCTAAAAGGGGGTGGGGAAAAAAAAAGGACAAAAGGGAAGAAAGGTGGAAAACAGCGATGATTCTGTAGTATTTTCGAGTGGCTTAGGTGGCATTACTTTGCATGTCTAGGGTTTAGCAAAAGCTTCTAAAAATGATGACAATTGTATGAGATTAAAGAAATGATACACGTACAGAAGTGGAGCATCATCATATATAATAATTACATACAGTAGATCCACAAACTTGGGCTTTGCATTCTAAATCACAAAATGTCCTGTCCTTGGTACCTCCAATCTTTATATCGTCCATCGGAAAGGGATTAGGATCTGTGATGCCAGCCATATGGTTCAAGTATAACTTACTTGCGAATTTCTCTTTAATTAATGATGTGCACCTTGGCTTCAAAATTAAAAGATACATGTAAATGATTTTCATATTTTTACATGTAAACATGTTATCAAGAGTTTACGCTGTCACGGTTGAATATACGATACACACACACAAAAAATTTGACATTTTAAATTTAAACTAATTGTCATGTATCTAAAGATATGCCAACATTACTCCTAGTGTGTAAAAGATTGATTCCTATTTATTTTATAGAGATGCATCCAACCTAGAATTGCAGCCACGAACCCAGTAAAAAAGGCGAAGGGAGAAGAAAATGTCAAAACAAGTGGTTGGCAAGCACGAAAGTAGAAAAGCTGGCGTTTTATTAACCTTTGATTGTAGACTTTTTAAAGTGGCAAGAGAGGCCCAGCCCGATATCCCACGCCTGCTTTTTTTCTACTTTTCTTTGAATTTTAAAGTGAGCAGAAGAAATAAGTTGTCATCAGTAACGACTACTACTGTTTTTGGGAACTAATAATTAGTAATTAAAAAGCAACCATACCTTTGGTGCCTTTGTTCGTAGTCCATTTTTATATGGCATTTCTCTTCTGTCTCTATCACAGTCAAATACTAGTGGAGTATATAAAAGTGCTTAGCCGCTAGAGCCAAGCCAAAAGCTTGTCCATGACCGGGAACTGACAAAGGATGCTTTTGATACTCCTACCGGACGCTAGAAATCTTATGACAGGCTGATTAGCTCTCCTGCGGCTGATTAGCTCTCCTGCGGGGGAACTCAACGCATTCATGATTTTGATGACTGCACGGCCTCGCAATTAGATGACGCGTCAAGGCACAGTAAAACAATGAAACCCCTTTCTGTTAATGACCCACCCAGTGACACGGATATTGGTAGCTGGCATCCCTCATCCTCATGGCTCATGCGGTAATAAATTCGTCTCGAACTGACTGACGTCGCATTTTTCACTGTTGGAAGTTTTAGATGGGAGTGGTGAGGTCCCGGTTGAGCAGCAGCAAGATTGATTGGCGGTTGCAGGACGCATTAATCGGAGTCGAAGCGGCCAGCAGCATTGGCCCCAGCGCCACAGCCCACCATATCGTTGCTTCCAAATTGCCAATGATGATGATCCACAACTGGCCTCGATCGGAAGGCATGACCAGGAGGAGCACCGTCGATTAGTTTGGCCCCTTGCTTTTAAAAAAAAAGAGTGTGGCTAGGCTAGTAAGAAGAGTAACGTCTCGAGGAGGACAGGTGCAACATTACTGCTCATGTTTCTTTCTTTCTTCCAGTCCAGTCTTGTCTAGTTAGGGACTAAAGCACTGAAAGATTCTTTTGTCGCAGCTCAACTCCACCATACTATCAAATACTGGTATGAGGTGATCTCAACGACCAAACATGTAGTAGTAGTTACAGTTTCATTAGAATCTCAAGTCTCCTATTAATATAATAGTAAATACTACTCCTTTATTTAAATAATAAATAAGCTCAATAAGAGCTACTGGATCGCGCGTGTATTACTGTTAGCCAGGCAGGCATGTCCTGATGATGTCCATCTGACACCGCTGCAACGTGTATGCCCCACCCACCCAACTGGCATTTTTTTCAAATAAATAATTCCCCCTCGTGACCACTGATTTCGTGCGCCGATTATTAGCCTTTAATACTTGCAGTCAAAGATAAAATGACGGCCATTTTGATTCGGAAATATTAACTAAATTAAAGTCTGTGTTTACACAAAAGATATATTGTCACAAACTGGAACCTATATTATTGTCCAGGATGACATGAAAGAATTTTGTTTGGATTGTAGTTTACTTGTCAATATTTTATTTGCTTACGGCATCAAAATATCTTTTAACTAACTTTTTATTCCCCCTCGTGCATCATATTAATAAAAGTGTTATAATATTTTTTCCAAAAAAATTATCTCAACTAATCTACTATATTCGAACACACTGCCCGAGGCCTCAAATCCTATGATATTTCTGAATTTACAATTACAAAATGGTTCGGAGACAACAACTCCACCCCTTGTGAAATAGTACTAGGTTAACGAGTTATGGTGATTGACGGGGTTGCTTGATCCAATTTAGCATAAAAAGCAGTCGCTCGCATGTTTCGAGGAAAAATTTTGGGATTATTTCCAATAACTTTGGATTGTCACTCTTCGGAGAAAAATTTTGCAAACATTCTCTTTACACATTTTTTGGATTATTTTTTTAATGTCACGCATATCACAGCGCTGCAATATATTTTTATATAAAAACTCTGAAATGTTGCAAGGCATGCGGAGCTTCAAATTCCCAAAAGTTCTTCCCAAAATGCAATCCAACAACCTTATTACCACTCTACAGCTGGTTCTTTTTAATTTCTAGCTAAATTATACAAGTGGTACCAAAAAAGCAGAACCTAATAAACTTGTTGAAGATTTATTTTGTTGTTTTCCCCTTGGCGGTTATTAGGAAAAAAAAACAGGGACATGTAATTATTTAAGTGTAAATTGTAACAATAGATCCGGTGACGCATAAAAATCAAGTGCAGGCTGTAAAGTAACTAACGTAGAAATTATTACTGGGCATGGACTTAAATGGACGCCTGTCCTAGCCATTTGATGCTACGGTAGCAGCAGTAGTATTTTACGATGCCCGGGGAACTTTTGATCGCTCTCAATATATTTCGCCGTTTCATCAAAAAAAAAATAAAATTGTTGAAAAGGACCGTGACCCAGTGTGTCGTTGACCGCATTGTCGTGCGTCTTTTATCAACTGTAAAAAAATAGAGCGCGTAGCGTTTTCAAAAGAAATTTTTTTTTTTTTAAATGGCAATTGTGGACTGGCTCGAGTAATACTCAGCATGGAACAGCAATTCTATGCCCAGGAGGTTTTTACTTTCGGCTCCAAAAGGTGGAAAAATTTCACCAACACCAACGGCACACGGGGAAAGTGGTCTAAGCATTTGATGGAGAGCATGCGGGTGGCGCTGTAGTACATCAACCTCCATTTTGCACCAATATCGTTGGAGACAAATTGGTTTGGGGTCATAATAAAGTTTTTACAGTTTCTATGGTAAATTTTGAGAACATCAATCAGTTCACAAACCCTATAGATAAAAATTGGATGTCAGTTCACAAACTCATGGAAGTGGAAGTATTTAAAATTCGAGGCTGAAAATAGGAACAAAAGGATATATGCAACTAAGGGTAAAAGAATAGATTTGAAAATTTTATTAACTAAAGAGTGATGTGATATATTATATGTAACTTTCAAAACCGGCATGCATGTGTATAGCTCTTAAATCTCCTTCAAAAACAAAAAAAAAACTCTTAAATCTTTGATAGATGGGAACAAGTAGCTCGTAACTACTTGAGGGTCAATTTTGACCAAAAATAGAGAATAATCAGTGAGGGCCAAATAAGAAGCATTTGGGAGACGTGTTCGCTATTCTACAGGCACTTCACCTTTTCTACTGCTACTAGGTCTAGCACTGACGAGGGCAAACAACGAAAATGAAATCAAGAGAGAGAGAAACAAATTTTGACAACCTGTCTTGGATGCTGCAAGCAAATCCTTTTCAAATCCAAGACGCTTAGCCAATCCCTCTATCGTATTCGTATCCCATGGTCCATGATGGAGTAACAAATTCGATTTCGATCACTGTTACTCTCACGTGTTCTTGAAATTATGGATTATTTTTTAGGAACTCTTACATATAATACGACTCTCTCGCATGCATCCATGATGGACTAACAAATTCGAACACCCGACCTCCCGTGACACAGGAAATGATCCTTCTTTACCAACATGCCTTTCACATCAGCAGCAGCACCTTCTTAGCTTTGTATCCTCCTCTGTTCCATTCCTGAATTGGGCACTACAATACTCCTGGTACCGGCACAGTGAGCAGTATTTCCCCACTCTGCTCTTAAAAGAGTACTTTCCCATCGTCAAACATCAAGCAAACGAACAGCGCCCCTTCCACTACCCTCTTTCTTCTTCACTCGCACCATTTATTCCCACTCTTAGCAGCTCAAAACTCAGTAGTGCAGTGAGGAGTTTCGGTGTGCTGCTGCATAACAAAAAATCCCACCATTCTCTGCCTCCTCCCCAAATGCTAAATGCTAAATGCTAAATGCTAGTAGCACTTAAATTAAATGGCCATCTCTTCCAATCTCCCTGCTACACTACTGTTTCTCTTACTCCTCCCAACATCCTCTGTCCTAGCCACTGAAAGAGAGCGCAAGACCTTCATCGTACGAGTTCACCCCGATGCTAAGCCTTCCATCTTCCCCACTCACCAGCACTGGTATGAGTCCTCCCTCACCTCTCTCCTCTCATCTCATGATTCCCCCGCTGCTACTACCACTCCCCCTCCTCCTCCTTCTCTTCTTCTCCACACCTACAGCACCGTCTTCCACGGCTTCTCTGCTCAGCTCACTGTTTCCCAAGCTCACGCCCTTCACTCCTTCCCCGGCATTCTCGCTGTTATTCCCGAGCAAGTCAGGCAACTTCATACCACGCGATCCCCTCAATTTCTCGGCCTTAAGACCTCCGACAGCGCCGGCTTGCTCAAGGAGTCCGATTTCGGCTCCGATCTTGTCATCGCTGTTATTGATACTGGGATCTGGCCGAGAGGAAATCCTTCGACGATCGGAACCTCGGGCCCGTTCCCCCCAAGTGGAAAGGCGCCTGCGTCCCAGGGAGGGACTTTCTGGCCACTTCCTGCAACAGGAAATTGATCGGAGCTAGGTACTTCAGCAATGGCTACGAGGGCCACCAACGGGAAGATGAATGAGACCACCGAGTATCGCTCCCCCAGGGACTCAGACGGCCATGGCACCCACACCGCTTCCATTGCCGCCGGCAGGTACGTCTTTCCAGCGTCGACTCTGGGGTACGCTCGCGGCGTGGCTGCTGGGATGGCCCCCAAAGCTCGCTTAGCTGCTTATAAAGTTTGTTGGAACTCCGGCTGCTACGATTCCGATATCCTCGCCGCATTCGACGCTGCCGTGGCCGACGGCGTCGACGTCATCTCCCTCAGCGTCGGTGGTGTCGTGGTCCCCTACTACCTCGACGCCATTGCCATCGGCGCTTTTGGAGCATGGGAAGCCGGCGTCTTTGTTTCAGCCTCCGCTGGCAATGGCGGTCCAGGCGGCCTAACTGTCACTAATGTGGCCCCCTGGGTCACCACCGTGGCAGCTGGAACCATCGATAGGGACTTCCCGGCGGTAGTTAAGCTCGGAAATGGGAAGGTAATTCCGGGAACGAGCCTTTACGGCGGGCCGGCGCTGGCCCCTCATAAACTTTACCCGTTAATTTACGCCGGCAGTGAAGGTAGTGATGGCTATTCATCTTCGTTGTGTTTAGAAAATTCGCTGGACCCTAAGGCTGTAGAGGGAAAGCTTGTTTTATGCGACAGAGGAATCAACTCACGAGCCTCTAAAGGTGAGGTGGTGAAAAAGGCTGGCGGAATCGGGATGATCTTGGCTAACGGAGTTTTTGACGGCGAAGGATTAGTGGCTGATTGCCACGTGTTACCAGCCACGGCTGTGGGTGCATCTAGCGGCGACGAAATAAGGAAATACATCCTCTCGGAGTCGAAAAAATCCTCAGCCACCGCCACAGCCACAATAATGTTCCGGGGCACCCGGCTGAATGTAAGCCCAGCTCCAGTTGTCGCTTCGTTTTCGGCTAGAGGGCCTAATCCTGAGACCCCGGAGATTTTGAAACCCGATTTAATTGCCCCAGGATTGAATATTCTAGCTGCTTGGCCGGATGGTGTCGGTCCCAGCGGACTTCCTTCTGACAAACGTAGGACGGAGTTCAATATCTTGTCGGGTACGTCGATGGCCTGCCCTCATGTTTCTGGCCTCGCCGCGTTGTTGAAGGCTGCTCACCCGGAATGGAGTCCGGCTGCCAATAAGGTCAGCGTTGATGACCACAGCTTACACTGTGGATAATCGGGGAGAAACGATGTTGGATGAGTCGTCTGGAAATTCGTCTACCGTGATGGATTACGGTGCAGGTCATGTGCATCCTCAGAAAGCAATGGATCCGGGATTGGTTTTCGACCTCACGACTTATGATTATGTCGATTTCCTCTGCAATTCAAATTATACCGTGAAGAATATTCAGGCCATCACGAGGAAGAAAGCTGATTGCAGTGGGGCTAAAAGGGCTGGCCACATCGGGAATTTGAACTATCCATCTTTATCAGTTGTGTTCCAACAATATGGGAGGCACGAGATGTCCACACATTTTATCAGGACAGTTACCAACGTTGGGGATGCTAATTCAGTTTACAAGGCCCACCGTGGCGCCTCCTGTAGGGACATCAGTGACGGTGCAGCCGGACAAGCTTACCTTCCGGAGGGCAGGCCAGAAGCTGAATTTTCTGGTTAGAGTCGAAGCCGAGGCTGTGAAACTCTCTCCCGGAAGCTCAAGTTTGAAGAGTGGTTCCTTGGTATGGTCTGATGGGAAACATTCTGTCAGAAGTCCAATAGTCGTCACAATGCAGCAACCTCTCTGATCCGAATCCAATCTAAAATTTTGGAATTTGGGGTGTAGAAATTTTCAAGTTCCATTTTTCTCTCTTTCTTTTGATCCTGTATTGTAAATGAATTAGTATTTCTTTGGCTCTTAATCCGTAAGCTAGATAATGTATAATCAATGCGAGTGCCGTAGCAGCGCGTTCTCTGCGCATGGTGAGTTTGGATTGTGCCCCGGACAACCCTTTGTGTGTTGAAAGTTGTAGCATGATGGACGAATCAGGAATTATATTGTGCCAGATGCTCTGTGGTTTTGTGCATCGCTTCTTAGCATCTTCAGGGGTGTCTTGGATCTGCCCTTTTTTATCTGTTCATGTTTTTATTCTTTACCTTGTTTTTTTTTTTTTTACAGCAATTGTTCTGTTTATTTATCACCTCCATTTCATGCTTTCTGACTATAATGTATTAGCTCTCTCTCTGCAGGAAATTGATGCTGAAAGTCAATATGCAAAATAAAAGGTTACGAAATAGCAAGTTGTATATAAAGTGGCTGTAGCTTTGTTTCCAGCTGCAAGATCGTATCTGCTTATGAGCAAACTCGATACACAATGCATCCTACTTGCTCTATTTGGTTTTTCTACTTTTGTGCGATGTGGAATAAGAGCTTTGAAAGGGGAATTAATTTTGTATAAGCAAATTCAGAGCTCATTTGAATTTTCAAGTAACAAGGACCCTTTAGTGATTGAGTTATGGTTGATCCTTCGCCCCCTTTTTTTTTGATGAAAGACCCTTCGTAGTCTTAATTGTTATCCATGCAGAACCAATTGAACAATTTCTTTTCTGTGCATCTTTCAGTAATACTACTAGTCCCTATATGGTCACCTTTTAATCTTCCAGATTAGGAAAACTTGGATGCAAATGCAACCGGCCGTAAGGATTTAGGCGGGGAAGAAAATTCAGATCTCTTCACCTTACAACTCAAGCCATCATTGCGTCGAGACAAGAATCGGGCCGGCTTTGTTCCTTCGATTAGGAAAGAAAAAGAAGAAAAGGAGTCTTGGGGTTTTTGGTGGGGGTTGAACAGAGTAGGCCAAGCCCATTCCACGGAACAATGGTCACCTAATTTTAGGGCCACTAGGAAACACATCGAGAAATATCCAGCCCAGCGCTTATGTTCCTCCAGTTGTGTTTCACTTTTGGATTTTTTAATATTGACACTTCAGGAGGTTTGGGCCCAAAAAACTTGCCATGCGGAGAGTGGTCGATGATGATTAAGGTGAGTTATTATTATTATTATTATTCCCAAACATTCCTTTTTTTTTTATACCTATATAAAACATTATTGCTAAACATTCCAAAGTTTGTAAGAATGGGGAGATATTTTTAGTGCGTTAATTAATGACCTTTTTTATTCACAGTACATTTAAGATGGTAGAGTAGCATGAGACCATGAGTGTGACTGGTATGAATTATTTAAGTGCGGGGCAAAAAATTCTTATGCAAATTGCGCTCTACACTAATCTGAAGAATGGTTTCATCCGATTTGCATTCACTCGCTGGGTGGAGTGTTTTATCTGCAAATTGTGGATACGATTTAGGTCGAAAAATTCAGAAAGCGCAAGTACTTGCTTATATGCCAAGAAATTTCTAGGGATAATTGCATAAAAATAGGAGGGATGGCATAAAAATTTGGTAAAACCGAGCCCGCTACGGCAGCGCGTCCAAGCTCGAAATATTGCAGTAAAGTAAACTACAAAGAATGGTGGATGGAAACCTGCGTTCAACATGCACGCTTTCTACTCTACTCTAGATGCTTCTACAAAGAATCCCAGGGAAGCGTGTCAGCCACGAGCTCGGGTCCAACTTCTCTTCTCCGGTCTACCCTCCGCCTGTCTTGGCCTTTGGAATCCTGTACTCCTACGGCATGGCAAAAATTAACCATTATAGAGATAATGCTTCAAAAGTGACGCAGCTGAGCACACGACACCTTCCCAGAGGTTAGATTAATACTCTACTATTCAAGACCAAATCGATGCTTCATGCTAGCTTTGCCATTTCTTAGGTGGTTACTGCTGTTTTGCCATTTCAGACTCCGTTTTCGAATGTCCGTCTTATTTTTAAGACTACTATTTTGGTGTCTTGACCATAATCATGTACGAGGGCTGACGTCTACCCTTATCCTAATTTATCTCCGTCGCCACTGCTAGTGAAGGACAAGCTTCAATTCTGCTAATGAGGACAATCACTGTTGACGAACGTCAACGTGTCTGCTTCCTCACTTTTTCTTTTATTGAGAGATGATGCATTAAGCTCGTCAAGGGATGGATTTTGCAAAATCGAATTGAAGTCAGTGATTATAAAGAATAATCAGAATCAACTAGATACTGAATTTTAGTTTTTTTTTTTTGTGACAATTAAAAAATTCATAATCTATACCGTGTTGGATCATACATTTTTGGAGTTTTGTGATTAATAGTTATATTAATTAATAATAATAATCTGTAATTTCTTTTGCGGCTTTTCATATTCATTGAAAATGATGGATCAAATGAACTTTCTTCGGAAAATTTATTTGCAATTTTTAAGAAGAGTGTTGCTGAACTCTGTCATGTATTGTCTCTGATCTAAATTCTCCCCCACCACCCCAACCAGAGGAATGCAATGGAGGATCTTTGGCCATTTGATGATATCTCTGCTATGAATTTTTTTTTTTGGTGGGGGGGGGGGGGTGGTGTGTGTGTGTGTGTGTGTGGGGGGGGGTGTTTACTAAGCCTGCTTTTGGCCTTGCGGTGGCTTTCTGTAAATAAGGCTACATGTCAGTGAATTTTCAAACTTGATTTTCTCGAAAATATAGCTTCCACATCATGCGTTTCATTTGAATTTATATGAGCTTGATTCTTTCCTCGTTTGATTTTGTATTTTCTTGCCTCTTTAGGTATGTTTGTGGTGTCAAGCATGCTTAAGCCATGGATGCTGTCCGCACTTTGATGAGCTTGGGAGTACATAGGTAATTAGGTTGCATCAACCTTTCGATCTTTCGTGACTCTTGATTCAAGTGTTCTGAATTTGATTTCGTGCCATCTTTTTTGTTGTCCTTGCGGATCATCATACGGTTATTTAGTTCGCTTCGTGTTATCTGATTTTTATAGAAAGCCTCGTGGATATATCCCATGAATTCTTACATCGGTTTGTACAAGAGGAGCTAACGTTGAACTGCTGCTGAAGAAGATGATGTGTAGGAGTCGAATCATTTTGATGAGCAGGAGGGTGGGGTGGGGTTGGTGAACATCAGCGTTTCTGATGGAATCGGCAGGCAAGCAGGTGATTGAAAGCGCTTGTGCAGTTGTTGGCAGCTGAACAGCCGTACCTTGGCCTCGTATGTTGCTTGTCATTTTCCGAATAATCTATGACTAACTGTTACGGTTACGGCTGCTGCCAGCTTTTGACGTTCGTGCATCAACTTGCACGGTAGGCTCGTGGTTTCTTTTGTCGATATTCAGTAGTGTTTGATTTAAATTCCCTGATCACTCAATGGATTATGGATGGGAAGTGGATAAAGGCGACCTGAAGAATTATCTTTTTACCCCCTCATCTGACAAAGTTTGAAGCGCTTGGTGTGGAGGTTCAAATGGTTTAGATTGCTATGGACTCAAAATGATTTGAGTGTAATCCTGCAATATAGTGCGTGCGTTTTTCAACAAGAACAATCCGAGAACTAGTACGATGAATTTGATCTTCATTAAAGAGTGAAGTTCATGGGAGTTTTCTGCATTTAATCCTTAAAAATAAGGGTACGGATTTGTGTAAGACCTACTCCACGAGCAATGACGGGGTGGGAAGATTAAAGCTCCAACAATTAACTACATACTGAATTTTAGTTTTTTTTTTGTGACAATTAAAAAATTCATAATCTATACAAAGTTAAAACAAACAAGAACATAAAAGATTTAATTATTGAAAATCAGAATCTATGATCAAGTGAAAAATCAACAAGTCTAATTATGACTAGTTAATTATCTCGCAGAAGTAAAAAAAAAAAAAAATCTGTCATTTATTTCATCATATTGGCCACATCAGACAATGGATTTTTAAAGAGTAAAATGGAAAATGACAAAGGTAAAAGAAGAAAAATAAAAATGGAATTCACTTGAACAAACTTTTTTTTTTTTTTTGATAATCCGGTAATCGAACAGTTTTTAATTAGGAAACTTCAAAGTCTGTACAAGTGAAATGGACGGAGTCTTGTACATTATCTACAAGTGTGTAATAATGCTTAGCCTAAGAAGAGTAATGGAAAATCTGCAGTGATTTGTTTGGATAGAGTATTATTTGAAATATTATTTGGAATAATTGTTGTAACACTTTTTGTATGTAATGTTTGTGAGATAAAAAAAATAATTAAAAAATGTGTTTATGATGCAAGCGAAATTTTATTTGGGATAATTTGCTATCCAAACAGTATTTTAAATTTCGAAAGCAACCAACTACTTTCTTTAAAAGCTCTAAATATTTCCACGCTCTTGGTAATCAACAAGGTATTCAGATCTACTTACAACAACACACGGGAAATGTTTTTAAAAATTATTAACATGACGTATTATTTCCTTGGAGGGGAATTCAGGGATTTAAATTGATGGAAATTACTAAATGATGTGACAAGAGATAATTAAAACATAATTATAAATATATTAACCAAAAGGGATTGAAGAATTTTTCATTTATATATATAAATATATATCCTAGCAAACATACAAGGGTAAATAACATGACAATCCTTTCAATTATTCCAATTTTCAACTTTTAAGCCCTCATTTATTTCGAATCTTAAACTAGTTTTTCAATACTAAAAAATGCAAAATTCTGATCCTTCAGTCCTTTTTCACTATTTAGATCCATCAGCTTTTATCCTTAAATTCATAAGGTTTAACGGTAGAGATGGACAAAATGATGACATTGTGACGCTCGTTACTATTGAAAGCTAATTTGAGATTAAAAATAGATAAGGGGCTAAAAGTTAATAATAATTAAAATACTTTTTTGTCGTGTTGGCTTTTGGTTCCACGATTACGGCACAGTGAGATGCGTGCATCCGTTTTGGTTTATTCTACTTTATGCGTCAACTTGGTCCTTTCTTAGCTGGTTGGTACTAACGACTCGTGTCGTGATTCGCGACACGCGACTGGGATTATTCCGTCCACTGATCACGTCAGATTGACTGTACGTGCGGCGCCACAGCAAAGGATCCTCTGTTTTGCAAACCCTGTTAGTGTTTTCGGTTAATGCAAGCCTATTTTTTTTTTTTACTTTTTTCGTCATTATATTTTTACAATCAATTTTTTTTTGCTTGATATACATCAAATTTATACAGTATAATTTTTTCATAAAAACTATAAAACATTTAATGCATTTTTTTTACTGAATTAGTGTAATTTTATAATATTTGATGTATCCTTTTACTGGACTAACGTATCTCGAAACTTGCGCTAAATATTATACTAAGACTTACATTAATAAACATAAACTGATGTAAATTTTGATGTGCACCAATCCAAGGAAAAGAATCGTTTAATATTACAAGATTTATGGAGTACTAATTAAAGAGAATGTAACATGAGGAATTCCCTAGCCCCAAGTCACACCCTAGCCAAACACATTTCTCACGGTGGTAAACATAACAACCCAAAACTGCACGGGAACTTCCCGATACGCTTAAATATTGGAAGCTCTTTAATCGAAGTAAAGCTTGAGTGCTTCCAATATTTTACGTTGGAATGAGTACCAAGAGCCCGCTGTGGCTTGGAGCATTTTGATTCATTCTTAAGGTCCTCAAGTACCACTTCGCTGTTAGTTCGCTTATCTTTAACTGTATTCGTAGAGTTTTCAATTGTGATTCTAATTATTATTAACTAGTAAATGAACCTGTGATAGCGTTAACTGGTCTAAAATTTCAATTCCATCTCCTAGAACAAAACACAAAAAGATTGGACACTATACAGCTTGAGTATGATTCTAGGCACATGAAATGGAAAAATAGAGGGTTATTATCACTTTACCCTCTTAACGATCGATATCACAATTAATTTCTCCTTTAACGTTATCTTTTAGCCACTTTACCTCCAAAGACTAACGGTCAAATTTAACGAAATTTATTAATTAAAGTAAAAAAGACAAGTTTAGCACTTTACCTCCAAAAACTAACGGTCAAATTTAACGAAATTTATTAATTAAAGTAAAAAAGACAAGTTTAGTCCTTAAAGTTATTATCACTTTATCCCCATAAACTATAGTCTCATTATTAATTTACCCTATAGAGTTATTTTTTAGACAATTTATTTCACCATTAAACCAACTTAGCAAGTTAAAAAACTTTAGAAGAAAGTACCCTCCTCTTTGTATAATAAAACCAATAAAAAATTTAGAATGGCTCTTCTCCTCTTTAGTATCAAGAAAAAAAGTCAAAATATTAATCTCTTTTTTCTTGACAATCTTATTAATATTAAAAAAAAATAGAAAGATTGGGAAGGGGAGGGAGAGGGGAGGGGAGGGGAGAGAGAGAGCTCAATTCTTTTAAAAAAAATACAATTAAGAAAGAATTAAATACTTTTATTATTTTAAATTTATTTTACTTTACTGTTTATGACCAGGTTTCAATCCTAATTATAACAACCTTAAATTAATACGATAATGTTAGACTTTTCTTTATTATTATTATTTTTTTTGCAAAATCTAATTTTCTGTCTCCTTCTTTCCTATTTATTTTTATTTTCCTAGTATTAATAAGTGTGAAAAAAGAAAT
The DNA here is from genome assembly GCA_023065735.1 of Coffea humblotiana. Classification (NCBI taxonomy): domain Eukaryota; kingdom Viridiplantae; phylum Streptophyta; class Magnoliopsida; order Gentianales; family Rubiaceae; genus Coffea; species Coffea humblotiana. The sequence continues at coordinate 576,126 of CM041211.1, forward strand.
TTGAGAAAACTCTTTTGTTTTTATATTTTTGGATCTCTTAAAGTGAAAAAAAGAAGAATAATCATTACAAAATTTTAATTTTTAATTATATATATAAAAGGGTAAATATATTTAAAAATTTTTGACCATACTAGTTAGATTAACAATGAAGTAAAATGCCTAAAAAATAATGTTAGGAATTAAAATGATTATATCACTATAACTTAAAGGAATAAAGTAATAATAACAACATAGTAATGCTATAGAATAAAAGGGTATTTTTGTCCAAAATTTTTTAATATGTTGAATTGAATTACTTATGGGGGTGAAGTGATTAAAAGATAATATTAGGGGGTAAATTGATAGTAGTGATATAGTTGAAGGGGGTAAAGTGATAATAATCCAAAAATAAAATCACCATTTCCCACTTTTAGGAAAAGGAACATTGGTCAAGGGAGTTAACTCGCGGACGAAACGTCGGTCAAATTAGGTGCGTTCATTTTTTTTTTACCTCTTTTTTCCTGTTTCCCCTTGCCCGAGTTTGGTAAAGGACCATCTGCCGTGTGGTCCGCAATTGCCTCTACAGCATTTGAAAGTCCACGCAACAGGTCAAATGCCGTCAGCTTCCATCTAAATACATTGTATATAGATCGATATCTACAAGCGTAAGCGTGTAGATATTCCCTTCTAAACTTTCCATCAGAATCTCGATAAGTAGAAAATGAAAGATTTACAAAAAGGTCTACGGTGCTAATTATCCAAAACAAAAAACAAAAATAAAGTGAGATGTCTCAAACTCACTTATACTATTAACAAAAAAGTGCAGAAATTATACAAGTTCTACTTTAGAGAGGAAACATGTTGTCATTTCGAAACTTTTGGCATATCTCGGACATCAAAATTAAGGAATAAATCAGAAACTTTCATTGAGGTTTTTGACTACTGCAAAGAGCTTCTCTTTAGTTTAAAAAGTAACACGTACCTCCTCTATTATAAGTATTTTAGTAACAATATATAGGGGTGGTCGTAGTTAATATTTGAACCCAAATTAGTCCTGCATTTTGTTGAACTGGAATCGAATTTTGGAAATTGAAATTAGAACTATAATTGTAATTAAAGGTTCGAGTTCATTGAAAATTTGAACTGAAATTGGAACCATAACTATAACTAAAGATTGAAGTTCATTAAAAATTTGAACCGGAAGCAAAGTCGCCGGTTTAAAATTTGTTCAAATCATTTTAAAAAATATTTACTATCTAAACCTATTTGTCCAGTTTATATTTCAACGTCAATAGTCAGCATCTAATGCCAATAAGTTCAATCATGACCCAACAATCCATTGTCCCATTTTTTTTTTTAGTAAATCTATATCTCGTGACTAATTTAAATCCAAGATTAATCTAATATAATCAAGAATGAGATATTTTTTTTCATAAAAGATGCATCATTTTTTCTTCTTTCTTACACATGATAAAACAATAAACTTCTTATGTGCGCTCGCGCATATATATATATATACATATATATTTAATAATTGTTATCATATTTTTTTAGAATTAATTTTATAACAATAAATGTTTACGTATAACTAAAAGAATTAGAAACGTAATCAAAAGAAAGTAAAACTGTAACCACAATAAAATTGGAACTGGAGGTTCAAAATTCGTAATCGCAACCATCCCCGTAAAGAACTATTCATATTTGATCATTTAAAAAAATTAGAACCGTCGAGTTTTAACTCGAAATCCGTAGCCATGTCTAACAATATAGACCCAATATGGTAAATTTATTCTTAAAATTTCTAAAATACCCCTTTGTTGGCGGGGGGGGGAAAAAAAAACTGGCTCATGGCTTTCATCCACGCGCAACCACGAGGATACTCTGTCTCACAAATTTCTTTAACTGCAAATAACAACCCAAGGAAGGGGTAAGAGAGTAAAAGCACTCCTAGTGCCAACCCCCGCCGAATTCAGCTCCTCTTCCTTACTTTTACTACTGTACTACCACTTGCGGTAGACTAGTAGTACTACTATTATTAAATAAAAGAGACTAGACGCTTCTTCCTACTCTGCTCCTATAAATTATTAAAACCCTCCGAACATTTTCCGTCTTAAATTTTTTATCATCTGAAAAGCTTTTTCTCCAAAAAACCATACAAATCATTCCAACCAGAGACAAGAAGCCATGTGTGGCGGCGCTATCATTTCCGATTTTATACCTCCGAGCCGATCGTCTCGCCGGCTTACAGCCGACTTGCTCTGGGGAACCGGCGCCGATTTCCCTGGTACCAAGAAGGACATTAATAAGAAGAAGAAGAACACTAGCGATTTATACTCGAAGCCGCTGAGATCTGAGGTCGTTGACCTGGATGACGAATTTGAGACTGATTTTCAGAAGTTTAACGACCACTCCGATGGCGAAGTGGAGGAGCTGGAAGACGTCAAGCCTTTCGGTTTCTCTGCCTCCAATCATTCTGCCATCCCTTCCCGTGGTAATTTTTCTTTTCATTTTCATTTTTGGAGTTTTGTGGTTAATATTTATATTAATTAATAATCTGTAATTTCTGTTGCGGCTTTTCATAGAAAATGATGGATCAAATGAACTTTCTTCGGAAAATTTATTAGCAATTTTTAAGAATAGTGTTGCTGAACTCTGTCGTGTATTGTCTCTGATCTAAACTCTCCCCCACCATCCCAACCAAAGGAAAAAAAAGGGGAAAACCCCAAAAAAGAGAAGAAGAGAGATGAAAAGAATTTCTTTATAACATAAATTTTTGGAAGGTATGAAATGAAAGGTTTAAAAAATTACAGAGTTTTTTGGAGGAAACAAATAATTTTGCCAATCATATTTTTTGAGTTTATAGTTTTTCTATGTTTTATAGAAGGTCTTGTTGTTTTAATTTTTACTTAACATCAATGGGAAGTTCAATTGTGTGCGCAATACAAGAATGTTCGTCTGTATATGTACCACATCAAAAGTTTTATGGTAAATCGGCCCTGGATGCCTATACGTATCTTTTGTGGCTAAAAACGGTACTTAGTGCTTGGAGGATTAGGCAGAGGTCAAATTTAATTCCATAAGGCAGAATTACATTCTGGTTATCATACGAATGATTTATCTAAAAAGAATATTTTCCCCCTCTGTACCTCGTCGTTTCTGTTTAATTACATGTTTGCAATTAAGTAACGGTTATGTGTCTCCCTTTTTGGTAATTATTGTACCAGAATATTGGTTTATCTATAGTTGCACCTTGTTCATGAAATATTCATTTTCATCATGAAGGCACCAAGTATGGAAAATCATCTGATTCCAGTGATGAATCTGAAAAATACTCAAAGAGAAAGAGGAAGAACCAATATAGAGGTATCCGACAGAGGCCATGGGGCAAATGGGCTGCTGAGATCCGTGATCCAAGGAAAGGGGTCCGTGTCTGGCTTGGAACTTTTAACACTGCTGAAGAAGCTGCTAGAGCCTACGATACTGAGGCTCGAAGGATCAGAGGCAAAAAAGCCAAGGTCAATTTTCCTGATGAAACTCAAGGCTCTGCCTCAAGACGCCCTGTAGCTGTGAATCCTCAGAAACTACAAGTCAAGGAAAATCCTGGTTCAGTTCAGCCCACTCTAAGTGAAAGCATGACTTTCACAAGCAGCATGGAAAATGACTACTACAATTCTCTGAATCTTGTTGAAGAAAAACCACCAACAAAGCAGTTTGGCTATGCTGATGTTTATCCTACCATTGCAGATATGGAATTCAAGTCATTTCCCCAATCTGATTGTGCTAGCCTTTATTTTAGTTCTGATCAAGGAAGTAATTCCTTCGATTGTTCCGACTTTGGGTGGGGAGAACAGTGCCCAAAAACTCCAGAAATATCATCCATTCTCTCATCTGCAATAGAAGTGGAAGAATCTCAATTTTCGGAGGACACAAACCCTTCAAAGAAACTGAAGAGTTCTTTGGGTCTGGTGCCTGCTGCTGACAATGATAACAAGCTGTCTGAAGAGTTGTCAGCTTTTGAGTCCCAGATGAAGTTCGATCAGATGCCTTTATTTGATGGAAACTGGGAAGCATCTGTTGATACCTTCCTAAATGGGGATGCAACCCAGGGTGGCGGGAATGCAATGGAGGATATTTGGACATTTGATGATATCTCTGCTATGATGGGGGGTGTTTACTAAGCCTGCTTTTGGCCTTGTGGTGGCTTTCTGTAAATAAGGCTACATGTCAGTGAATTTTCAATCTTGATTTTCTCGAAAATATAGCTTCCCCATCATGCGTTTCACTTGAATTTATATGAGCTTGATTCATTCCTCATTTGATTTTGTATTTTCTTGCCTCTTTAGGTATGTTTGTGGTGTCAAGCATGTTTAAGCCATGGATGCTGTACGCACTTTGATGAGATTGGGAGTGCATAGGTAATTAGGTTGCATTAACCTTTCGTGACTCTTGATTCAAGTGTTCTGAATTTGATGGTTGTATGAATGATGATGACTCGATGAAGACCAATGTTTTATAATACCTATTGTTACTTACATTTGAACTCTTTCTATATGGGTATCCCACTCTTATCACTGTACCGTAGTTAGTTTGTAATGCTGCTGGACATTTGGGTGAAAAGATTGCAGTAACAGCTGGTTTTGATTGCCAATTAGCAGTGACAGTCATTTCGCACAGCAAAATGAATGCAAAATTTTTAGAAAAATTTCTAAAATGGACACAAGGTGGCTCAAGCACGGCTAGAGGCCTGTGGTGGCTGAGACTTCTGATTATACCCTATGGGGACTTTTGCCATCTTTTTTGTTGTCCTTGCGGATCATCATACGGTTATTTAGTTCGCTTCTTGTTTTCTGATTTTTATAGAAAGCCTCGTGGATATGTCCCAAGAATTCTTACATCGGTTTGTACAAGAGGAGCTAATAATGTTGAACTTCTGCTGAAGAAGATGATGTGTAGGAGTCGAATCATTTTGATGAGCACGAGGGTGGGCGAAGTTAATGGTTGTGGTCCGTGCTTTTGGTTTTTTTGGGGGGGGGGGGGGGGGGCGCAACATCATCGTTTCTGATGGAATCGTCAGGCAAGCAGGTGATTGAAAGCGCTTGTGCAGTTGTTGGCAGCTGAAGAGCCGTACCTTGGCCTCGTATGTTGCTTGTCATTTTCCGAATAATCTATGACTAACTGTTACTGATACGGCTGCCAGCTTTTCACGTTCGTGCATCAACTTGCACGGTAGGCTCGTGGTTTCTTTTGTCGATATTCAGTGTTTGATTTAAGTTCCCTGATCACTCAATGGATTATGGATGGGAAGTGCATAAAGGTGACCTGAAGAATTGCTATCCTTTTACCCCTTATCTGACAAAAGTTTGAAGCGCTTGGTGTGGAGGTTCAAATGGTTAAGATTGGTATGGACTCAAAATGATTTTGAGTGTAATCCTGCAATATAGTGCGCGCGTTTTTCAACGTGAACAATCTGAAAACTATTACGATGAATTTGATCTTTATTAAAGAGTGAAGTTCATGGGAGTTTTCTGCCTTTAATCCTTAAAAAGAAGGGTACGGATTTGTGTAAGACCTACTCCACGAGCAATTACGGGTTGGGAAGATTACGGGTTGGGTACGTTAGGGAAAAAAAAATAAAAAATTACGGGTTGGGAAGATTAAGCAACAAGCAGCCCAGAAAGGGAGCAAGAATCCGGACGCTGGTATGCATTACCATAGGGCGTACGACCCAACTTCGTACGAGATACCTTATGGTGGCCTGAACAACGGGTGGGGTCATCATTCTGTTGTGGTTGAGGATTACGAGAGTTATGAAAACGATGAAAAGGTACCCTTTGGCACTCATGAATCACGGAAGCCTGAACTCGTTTGCATGAGTGCGGATGCTGAGTAAACAAATGTCACATAAGTGACAAGTCTGATAGTTTTTGTTTTCCTTTTTCATTAGTTTTAAATTATAATTCATCTTTAAATTAAATTCGTTTGAATTAACTATTTTTGGAGATATTTTTCAAAAATTTTATTATAATTATATATATGAAAAATTTTACTGTACATGTTTTTGGGAGTGTGTTTAGAGGTATTTTTAGGGGCATTTTTTAAATATATTTTAAGATATTTTTATAATTTATAAATTTTTCGGGGTATTTTTTTACAAAATTTTACACTATCCACCAGCACCACCCCTTCCCTCTTTCTTCTCCCTTCTTTCTTTCCCCTCTTACTCCTCCTTCTCCCTCTCTCCCCCTTTCTTTCCCCCACCCCCTAAACTTGCGACTCCAGCCGCAATCTTCTTGGTCGCGACCAAATTTGATGGTGACTAGAAAGGTCACGACTCTACTCGTGGTTTCTGGTTACGATTGGGAAGGTCGTGGTCAGTAGAGGGGAGAGGGGATTGGGGAGCTAGGAAAGGGAAGGGAGAAGGGAGAGGAAGAAAGAGGAGAAGAGGGAGAAGAAGAGAGGAAAGAGAGAGGAGAAAGGAGGAGAGAAAGGGAAGAGGAGAGAGGAGGGAGGAGGGTGGGTCGTGGAAGAGGGGGTAGTAGTTGGAGAGTGATAGGTGGTGGTGGTGCGTAGCATGTGGAAGAAGAAAGAGGGGTTTTTTTTTTCATGTATTTGAGATGTGTTGTATTTTTTTGAATTGTTTTTGAAGTTTTTAAAATTTATTACTGTAGACTTAAAAGACAAAAATAAATTTTCAAAAAATTATTAAATCCAAATGGTCCGTTTAAAATATCCTTATTTAATATATTTTGTTATTAATAATATACAGTTTACCTTATTTTTTAATATAGTCAACTTTTTTACCAATAATTGCTTTGATATATGTCTTGAATGAGGTAATATACCTTCATTATTGTTGTTATAATTAATGCAAATGTATAGTGATTAGTGCTACTCTTAATATTAATGTAAGCCTAGGTTTACTTTTTAAAAAAAAATTAACTAATTTTTTTAAAATTATGTGAGAAAAAAAATTAAAACTGTCAAAGTGAAACGGAGGAAATATCATATTCATCTTCTACATTTGATATCTGTTGGCATTGGCAAATGTCAACATATTCCTTAAGCTGGAGACTGAGGCCTTATTTGGGTTGCAAGTTTTACCAAAAAATAAAAAACTCTTGATTTTAATTATTTTTTATTACATTGTTACGGTAATTTTTTTATAAAAATTTTAAAAATTTACAATCCAAACTGACTCTAAATGGCTTGAAATGGATGCACTGTCCACGTATTACATTAATGAGTTTCATCAATGTACGAGTTGAGGATCGCGTGTAAGTCGATGCATGCGATGAAAATCCAACCATTCGATATTCTTTCCTTGTCTTGAGCAGCTTATGGGGTTGGTCAAGAAAAGGTTTTCTTAGGGGTGGGTGCCCAATTCCCAAGGTTTAGTAAACCTGGGGGGATCTTTTGATCATCATGTCCCTCCCACAAATCCATTGGGGATCCAGATGTGTAAATTGCTAAATACGTCATAGTCCAGTATTAATAAAGTTCAAGCGTAGTAAGCTTGAGGTTTCAAAGATCTTTACCTACAATTGGTTGCATATGTATTTATTTGAAGAGGGAAAAAGAAAGATTCACACGCATCTCATCCCCAGCCACGGCTTGAAACAGGCTCCAGTGGCAAAGCTAATGCTTGTAACAATCAAAGACCTTGTTTATGTGGCCTGGCCTGGAGGACCAGATCAATTGGGCTAATAAAGAACTTCCGACGGATTAGAATAACCCCAAACCCAGGGAAAATTTAAAAAAAAAAAAAAATTATGGCGAACCATGTTGAACAAAGTTGAAGAAAGGTATAATGAAAAGACGAAGTCCAAAGGAAATGATCACAATATTCGTCTCCTCCTTAACTTGGACATGGTACCATTCTCTAATCAATATAAACATGAATCACATTGTAATAAGCCAAAAAACCAAGATGAAGAAATACTATGGATATTACGAGAACACCACCACATTCAAAAAATTCTGGCAGGAAGAAATTGCTCGTCCCATACTTTTTTTTCAAGAGAAGCTGTTTCTTCTTTCTGATATTCGTGCTTTCGTTTGTCTTCATATTAGGATTGGCAGCAATTATCATTTTCTTCGTCTTGAAGCCCCAAAAGCCTCTCTTTTCTGTTGAAACAGCGAAAATAGAATCCTACAAACTCGACGTGGTGTCGAACAAAGATCTCTTTGTTTCATCTTCTCTTTCTTTAACCTTAAACGCCGCAAATCCTAACAGGGTTGGAATAAGTTATAGCACTTCACGACTTCATGTCCTTGAAAATGGAATGGTCATCGGAATGATCAAGGTTCCGCGGCTTCATCAACCTCCTCGGAGCCAAAATGTAAGCGTGCAAGCTAAAGTAATACTTGAATGCGTCAACATAAGTGAAATTACATCCGGGAAGTCGATGCAGGAGGGTTCAAGAAACGCTACTAGCATTTCCCAAATCAGAATATTAGGTGACATTAGAGCTCAAGTCCGAATACTTCATGTTACCTTGCCAAATTTCAGGGTTTGTATTTTCTCAGTAACTAAGTTTTTTTCCCCATAAAATACTGGCTCAAGTTCCCAGCATCCGATTGAGCAGTGCGATTGCCATACTAGATTGCTTGCTGGTCGATGCATGGATTGCATGCACACAACTTTAGGAACCACAACTTTTGCCCCCCGCATCAATTGATTAATTAATGCCGTTACTTTTTTTAATTGTTGCAGATAGCCCTGGACTGTGACGTAAAAATCGATCCTAAACATCTTACGTTCAATCAGGACATGATCATGATCAGTAGCATTAAAGATGGAAAAGTTGCTACTGATGTGGTAAGCCTCTCCATATTGTTGTGGTTATAGAGAGCACTTTGAAATGCATGCATGAACTTCATAATTTAGTTTAGCTGCGCTTCTCTCCTCCATAAAATTTCCAGATTTCTCTTCCTACCGTATCCCAGCTCTTCTCCAACAAGTGCTCCCTCGCACTGTACATTTAGCCGACCGGGGTTAATGCATCAAACCTGATCTTGCTCAAAATTAATTCTACATATGACGACGATCATGGTTTGTCCTGGAGGAAGGAAGGGGGAGCGGGAAGAACCACAAATGTTTTATCAGAGAGCCTTTCAAGCCAATGCCACCTGGAATACTACTACATGGTACTACTTAATTTGCCATGTTTGACTTTTGGGAGGGGCTAGCTCTTTTTCTAAATGCTCTTTCTTTTATTCTCATTGAGATTTGTCATATATTGTTTCGTCATTGTAATATAACTAAAATGAAAATTTTTTTGGTATCAGCTTAAAATTTATTTAGAAAATTTTGGAATTATAAATATTCAATGTATATGCTTTGGTTTTTTTTTTTTTTTGGGTCCTGGACCAATATGTATGCGCTTAAATTTATGTAGACTGAGATTTAGCAGATCAAGAGACGATTGGGCTGTTGCGTTCATAAGAGGCGGTCAGCCAAAGTTTTTATTTATTTATTTATTTATGAAGCCTGATCCATCAATAGGCAGCCCTATGTCTTGCCTAATGGCCCAAAATGTAATTACCATGGTCGCGGGTCCAGTGCAACGTAACTAGAGTCGAACAAATCACAGAATTGCACATGTCTTTTTCTTTTTTTTTTTTCCCCAAACTTTTAAGACTCAATCTCTGAGAATCAAGCGACCTATGTCTTTGCAAGCATGTTTTGACTCGTGATGGTAATCGAAATCGAACTTATCTATATTTTCTTTATAAAAAAAAACTAAAATTGCACAATTCTTTCTATTATTATCCTCATTTACAATTTAACAAAGTATTGTATTTTACAAATAAAAATAGAAAGAAACAGAAAAACAGTACATTGCAAGACGATATTTGATATCAATGCATTAAGTGGAATGGTATTCAATGACTAAAATCAACACAATACAACCGTAATTATGTGTTGTGCAAATGTTATATTGTATCGTTGGTGGAGTTTGGCTTGCCAAATTTTCTTTAGTGCTCTAATCAACCATAATTATTAATTAGTACTAGCTGTTTCATTCTTCTTTTGTTAAGCGCTTATTATAAGAGATTGAACTCTTTTATGACACGTACTGGTGAGTTACAATATTTACGAATACAATCAGGAAAAATCTACAGACTCCAATCCAGAGCAGAGCAAACGAGACCAAATAGTAAAAAAATATGTTGTGTGAAAAGGGCAAAAAAATAAGAATCTCTAAAAGCCCTCGTCACCATTCACCACCAAAGAGACAAAGATGGAGGGCTTTGTTTTTGGATTTTGATATAACATTTTTTTTCGAAGGATTTGATATAACATATTTGACTTCAGATCTCATAATAACAAAATATTACATTGGTCTTCGTGATCTTCTGTAACCTAAAAGGTACCCCCAAAGAAGAAGAATCAGTCAAGAAGATAATTATAATGGCCAAGACAATTTGAAGCATACTAAAAACGCTGAGAAAGAAATGAAATGAATCTTGTCACATGCGAACCGCAACAAAGTGCCAAATGTGTCCTAATACATTTAACCCATAATATGCAACATTGCAAAATCATACCAAAAATCCACTGGCATAGCTTTGACTTTCAAATTTTGTCGGCTTTTGGGTAAACATGACTTGCAAGGCTCTGACTTAAATGTGTAATCAGAGACATCTCCACTTAATTTATGGATATTTCATCTTACCAGTCAGATCTTCTCCAACCCCTATGTTTACAAATTCTGACTTTCTAGCATCTCTAATGAACAAGACTTTTTTTTTTTTTTCTGTAGACGACTATTCTCGGTAGCTTGTTTTACCGAACTTAAGTTAAGACCCCCGGTTTTAACTTTCTATTATTGCTAATGCAATTACTCATCCGGTTTTACTTATCGATTATTGCTAATGCTATTACTCATGCTATTAATTATGAACAATAGTAATATAAAAGATGAGTTAATTTTCAGAGTCATTTTTCCCATTGAGACTGAGCCTAAACCTGTGCTCGAGAGATAGCTATCCATGCACTCACAAGAAGAGAGGAGCCATGTTGGTCCCCCTGCCTCACTCTCACAGGTCAGTCGAGTTGGTTGCTAGCCTGCCTTTATTCTCTATAAGAAAAAAAGGAAGTTACAAGCCGAAATTACATTTGTAGAACGATAATATTAAGAATGAGACCGAGGCTTGGGATATGGATGAATCCCCTGCTTCGTCTAAATTTGTAAAAGATGTTAGCTGCACTTAAAAGTCGAGTACTCTACCGCTGAGTTAGCAACTCGAAGAATAGCATTTCTACTTTCTTGTTAACAACTACGTACTTTTTATCTTAAAAGGTATTTTTCTATGGATTAATTTTTCCTACATGTATACACTATCAATCTTGGATAAATGACAACTATATAAAATTTGAATTTAAAATCCAACTTTTGCACGTGCATTATGAATCTAACGGTGATAGTGTATATACTATCAGCGTAGTGTAGTGTATATAAGATTTGCCGTTTTTCTATACTTATTTCTAAATTTTGAAAATATTTTCACCTTATAAAATAGACATCCAGCACAAACAATTATTTAAAATCTCAACCGTTAGTATTTTGTTTTTGGTGATTTTCAAGTTCGCAACGCATTCTTATTTCCATCGCGTTTTGAACATGTCAACTACTCACTACCAATTTCCATTGCATTGTGATTTTCAAACTCACTGACATTTTCTTCGTGGAAGGAGCTAAATCTACACATTTCCACTCTAAATCTACACATTGTACAAGCATTGATACTAATAATATAAGTTATCAAAGCATAGAAGTGATCGAGGAGATAGGAAAATGAATTTAGCATGTCTCTTTATTCATAACCAAAATACATAGATAAACTACAGCAAAAAATGCTAGCCGTGCTTATTTGCCCTTTTTTTTTCTTTGGTAAAGAACAATTTAGATGATTTTGATTCTGATCATCACTCAAGACCATGACATAACATGCTCTTGGACCATGAATTACTGATAAGAAAATTTATAAATTACTTGCCAACACAACTCCCATATTTGCACTTGAATTTGAAAGCACACGAACATGCAAGCCTTTTCTCTTTCTCTACCCACAGTGGCAAAACAATAATAATAATAGTGAAAATGGCCCACACCTGAACTTGCGCTGCGTGACTTGCTACTATTTAACACCGTGGCATGTGAAAAATGAAAATGAATCCCTCAGTATAAGACTGCGGTGACAAATTTTTTGCGCTGCTGCTCTCTACATACTAGTGCTACTTATCAAAGACTAAACGTGCACTTTTTTAGTGAAAAATGCAACCAATTTCAAGTTGGTGGTAAATTAAGACATCTGCACCCTAGCAGCCATGGCTATACATAGACTGGGCTGTTTCTTCATCCTGCAAATTCCGGTTGCGGTGCTGCTGGTGTTAGATGGTATTGCAGTTGCAGCGGGCAGTGAATACCGCGGGAAGCCCCAAAAGAAGCTCGGTGGTGGTGGACCTGGCGGAACAGCTGCCACTGCTCTCTTCTTCTTTGGCGACTCTTACTTCGATGCAGGCAACAACAACTACATTAACACCACTACACTTGACCAAGCAAATTTTTGGCCATACGGGGAATCCTACTTCAGCTTCCCAACCGGAAGATTTTCCAACGGCCGTTTAATATCAGATTTTATTGGTAAGATATCAGATTTTTCTAATACTCCTGAGTCAAGACTGATCAATTCTATATCTCATGCAACGAGTCTATTATTGAGTAGTTACTGACTGTTGTTGCATCTAACTAATTGTTTTTTCTTTTCTTGGTCCTAGCCGAATATGCGAAACTGCCACTGATTCCGCCGTTTCTGCAGCCGGGAAACCAAGAATACCGGAATGGAGTAAACTTCGCATCGGCTGGAGCGGGCGCTTTGGATGAGACCTTTCGGGGAGCGGTAACTTATTCAATTCTCACCTCTCATGCAAACAAATGTCTTTTCACTTTCATCTTCATACATACTGCTGCCAAAATGCCACCATACTCTTATTGGTGTTAGGTTTCGAACAGCGACGGCTATCGCAATTTTGCGCTAACTACTAAATTTAGAATTGAAGCTGTATGTTTGCCTTATTCATCAATCTGTCTATCACTCTGTCTGTGTGTCTTTTCTGGTGGAAACATATGAAAAAGACGAACTTGCTAGCCGTCACCTTCTTGTCATTGCTGCTATTCGATTAGACTCGAAGTAGTCTTCGGATAGTGGTAGCTTATGGTAACAATACGAAAGTTGGGATTGATTCATTTGCTGCACTAAGTTACCGGCAGCAAGCTTGCAAAAGCGGGGAGGTAAATATTAGAACCTTTGTGCAGGGATCCAAGGCCTCTCTAATTGGACTCCGTCCAGTTCAATTCTGTCAAGGGAATTGATATAACTTTGGTACATCTTTAGTGTAATAATCGCGAATTTTGCACCAACTTAATTATAAATTCAAGTTTACATTAAAATTATAGGAGTACTGGTCTACGAGGAATGCTATCGTAATAGAACTAGGACCGGAGAGGGCCCGGACCCTATCTGCACTTCTGCAGTATAGAAGAAGCGAAAAAAAAAAAGAAAGGAAAAGATCAGAAATGGACGCATCTATGGCCGCGGGCCCCTTTCACTCATATCCATTTCTCTGCTGTGCAGCCACCGAATTATTTACTCCACTTCAGCACTGGTCATAGGCAAAGATTTCTTTCCTCGTTTTATTTAATTTACTGTTTATGGAGTACTTATTTATGAAGGGCAATTGGGGTAACGAGCCAGACTCCGTATTTGTTGGTTCCATCATCTGTCAATGGAAGTGATGCTTGCACTCTCCAATTAGTGCTGTTTGCACCCCTTGGAGGCTGTATTTTTAGAGAGTGAATTGAAGTATCAGAGGCCAAATGGAGAGTGCGAATATCAATCCCTCTCGAGTCAGTTAACAAAAATCGGGACGAGCGCTGCTAGGCATGCGAGAAAAACTAAAAATAGTAATGATTGATTATATAGCTTGAAGAAGGAATGACTGATGAAAATGATTTTGCATTATGTTCAGAATCAGAGATTGGGAGGGACACCAGATAATTTATCTGTCAAAAAAACAAATAAGAGTGTAAACTGACGTAACAAGAAGAAATGTTTTTCTTGTTACAATATGTAATTGGCATATAAGGGCATATATACGTGGGGACATCATCATCAAATATCCGTAATGCAGGTGGCAAGCTTGCTGAGTAGGTTAGGTTCAGTTCCATTTGTGCATTTTCACCTTTTCCCTAGCGTGTGTGTGTGTGGTGTTGTTGGACTGCCTGTGTCTGAAGCGGGGCCCTTGATAGCAAATTTCGGACGGGATTGTTGCCAAGATCAGGCCAGGCCCAACATACAAAACAGAGTAGTGTCTTGGACTTCCGAGGAAAAATGTCCTCTCTCTCTCCAGACCACATGGAGGTGGTCCACGGAGTTTCTGAAGAGTAACCATTCCAGGTTCGGCTTTTTCCAGTAAAGCACCTCTTCCATTCAAACGCTGCGCTTGTCTCATTGTTACGTTATTTTCAACCGGTCTCTTTTCCCGTGCCCCATTGATGAGTTTGCTCCATGCTGGGGTAGAGTTTTACGGATGGACTTGGGATCTTTCCGGTTGAACTTTGGTCCACCTCCGTTAAGTTGTTGTATGAACTGATGTAAACATGAATTTTGTCAATTCATATAATTAAATCACAATTACATTAGAGTCATGTGAATTAATACCAAAAGTTATAAGAATTACGCTAATTGGACACAATCAATCAACCCCCTTGTGCAGCAGAGCTCTTCTTCTTTCATTGATTTTTAGCTTTCGCTGTTGTCCACAGAGCAGAAATTGAAGTGATGTTAGAAGTCCAAATTTTGGTTTCCACCGAGTTGGGTCCTTTTTGTACTGCAGAACTCTCTTCATCCATGCACGTGTTGGGTTTCTTTTGTGGGAGTTGGATTTGTTGGTCTGACCAATATTAGACAGTCAAGAAAATAATTATGGTTGGATTGGTCTTTTTATCTTCTCCCTCCTAACTTCCTTTTTGTAAGACGTTCATATTTCAGGTGATTGGCCTCAGGACGCAGTTACGATACTACACCAAGGTAAAAGCATGGTTAAGACGCGAGTTAGGGGACGTGGAATCCAACATGATACTATCAAGAGCTGTGTATTTGTTTAGCATTGGGACGAATGACTACACAAGCCCTTTCCTTACCAATTCTACCATGCTGGCCAACTCAGGTTCTCCTTCAAAATACGTGGGGATGGTGATCGGTAACTTGACATCAGTGGTCAAAGTAAGTTGATCCCATCCAATCATTAAAGGATACGTTGCTTTTGATTGTAGCTTGGGTTTCTGTATATAATACTCCTATATAAATGTAATATGGGTAATGACTGATTGTCCTTTTACTTTTAGCAGGCAATATATGATAGAGGTGGAAGAAATTTGGTTTCCTCAATTTAGGGAACTTGGGTTGTCTACCGGGGCTTAGAATCCTACAATCCCAAACAAAAGGAGGTGGCTGCTTCGAAGAAGCTTCAAAGTTAGCAAATTTACATAATCGGGCACTCTACAACTTCTTGTCAAAAATGGAGGATCAATTGCAGGGGTTCGGATATTCAGTTTGCGACTTCAATGGTGCTCTAAGACACAGAATGGATCACCCCTCCAGATTTGGTATCCGCTCTCTTCCCCTATATAATATATACTGACACAATCAAGATGTGTCCATGCATGCATGCATGCTTATTTGAGATACGTAAACAAATTAAGTGTCTTATGCTATGTTGGTACAAGTGTGCAAGTGTTTCGTGATATTAATCAAATTGACATTGATTAGTCTGCACTTTGGGAACTTTCAATGTAGTAGTAGAGTAGAATGACAAAAAGTAAGCTTTGTCAATGGAATGGATAGGATTCGAGGAAGGGAGAGCAGCATGTTGCGGAGCAGGACGATATAAAGGAATATACAGCTGTGGAGGGAAGAGGCCTATGGTGAAGGATTTCGAGCTGTGCGAGAATCCGAAGAAATACGTGTTTTGGGATTCTTATCATCTCACTGAGAGGGTCTACAGACAGATGGCATCAGAAATGTGGAATGGAACCAGGAGAAGGGGGCGGCCTTACAGTCTCAAACTCAAGGATTTACTCCAATGCTAAATTCACCCCCCAATCCTACCCTACCAAAATGTTTCTGACTGACTACATAGTGTTATGAATGACCCTCTTAATACTATGTTTAGATTACTAAGACAAGATAATTTTGACAAGTATAATGCTCCATGGAGCAATTTTCCCAATATTAGCAATTTTTGTGGAAACGAGTTTACTGTTTATATCAATCTAGATCTCTTCTAAGGTCAAACTGTTGGCTGTCCATTTTATGCAAATGCGGGAAGCTGTAATTGAAAATAGACAAAAACGTGCAAGCAAGAATCTATTTTGTGTACATGTTGCTTTTTTTCATATCGTAGTAGACAACAATCTTTTTTACTTTAAACTTTTAATTTCTTTTGGGGGGTAAGGAATTATCATGCTGCAATATATATATATATATATATATCTCACACTAGCAGTGACTAATCCATGAGGAAAGAGTTCAAGATGTTTCTCATTTAGTATTTGTTTATTTATTTATTTTCAAGACAACTTAGGAAAAATATAAATATTTCCTGCAAACAATTTTGTGGTCTGGAATCGATAAAACCTGGCTTACTCCCGTGAAAATAAAATTTAGTCCCACCGTATGGAGGAATTCTTTGACTGATTAGAAACAATAATAAATTTGCCAAGACGCCACAGAAGAAGACGGGGAACGAGAGAAGAAGACAAAAATTACAAATAACGCTGTTGACCAGTATAATGAACCTTGCAGATCAAGTTAATTTCAAAAGACATTGAAGAATACGTCTGAGTTGACTCCGGAATGGTATGCAATATCTTTATTAATGTTTTAAACCCCAAAAAAAAATATATCCAATCCTTATGTGTATTGGTTTTCTCGTAACTAATGCTGCTCGTAAACAAGGGTCATGCTTGGCAAGTGAGTTTTTTAATATTTTGAAATATATAGTTTAAAAATTTTAAGTTTTTTGAGGTTTCTGTAACTAAAGTTTTTAAAAAACTTGTAGCAGACAAACTTGGGAAAAAACTTGTCTGCCAAACAAAGCCGAGAATTCAATTCTCTGTCATTTCACAGGAGATTAAACCTTAAAATGCAAGCGAGTCATTTTAAGAATGTGGAGAAGCAGTTGAGTTTAAAGGTATACGCTAGGACCAACAGATGCTAAACGATGGTTTTTTTTTTTTTTATTTATTGCTGTTTGTACAACAACTTCGATAATTTAATGCTACAGAGACTCCGCCTTGAATTTTAAAACATTGTGCAACTCTACATGTACGATTTGCACATGAGTTCCCTCAACTCAGGTTGCTTGAGATTATTAACCTTAAAAGGTATAAGTGGGTGGCATGAACAAATTGGAGAGGATAGTCAAGTTATTTAATTTAACTTTTACAGTTAATCAATGGTGGTTTGGCACCACTAAAATAACACTTGGGGATTATTAAAGATGAAAGTCGAAGAAAGTTGGGTTATCACTAATTAGCCTACAGGAATTAAATTTGTGATAACAGGCTTAATATAAGGTAGAGAGAACAAAAAGTTCCTGAAAATGGGGAAAAAAAAAAGATAGCCTTTGAACAATCCCGAGTTGAGCAAGTGTTAGAGCCCAATTAGCCCAATGCAGCCCACCAACAAAACCAAACCAGAGAAAGGGGCGGCCCGTGAGGACCATGCCAATCACGTAAATGGGGAGTATAGTGGGTCACTCCATAAAAAACAAGTAAATAAATAAATAAAAAGGAAGTGGTTGATCCCTCTCTTATAAAGAAAGTTTAGATACAGGAAATCTTCGCAAAATTCTGCAAGTAAATAATTAGCATAAGTTTAGATTTAGGAAACCCGCCAAAAAGTTGTGCAAGTTAAAGAAAGTTTAGATACAGGAAATCTTTGCAAAATTCTGCAAGTAAATAATTAGCATTAGTTTAGATTTAGGGAACCCGCCAAAAAGTTGTGCAAGTAATCATGGAATGCAGTATCACTCTAATGAATTCCGCAAGAAATTACGGAATCCACTGTCACTTTTTATAGTCTGCATGACAAGTTTAGCAGAATTTCCATGTTAAGCTTTAGGTCGGCTTGTTTCCTCCCTATAAATTCCTGCAATTGCATGCATCGCCTACCGCGTTCTATTCTCCCCTTGCAGCTTTCTACTCTGTTTCTCTTGTTATTTTTTCACGTAAGTTTTGACAACTTCTAATCTTCAATCCTTCTGCTTAAGTAGATCTTCTTTTGTTCTCACTTTTTTCTTCTTCCCGTTTCTTTTGGGTGATTCTTTGGTCATTGGTTCTCAATTTGCATCGTTGCATGCCTTAAATCAGTGCTTTTATGTAGTTTGTCATAACTTGCAATCTTCTTCTCAAAGGATTTTAGCCAAGCCCATGATCATCCAATGGTCATGCATAAACTGGCCCTTCCACTTTTGCTCTTGTATGTTTAACGATATTTTGAGAAACAGAGGAAACAATAAATAATATAGTAATAGATTTTTTAGTCAGTTCTATGCATGTGTTTTCAATGCTAATCAAAAGTTGCTGTTTTTACTGTGCAATAACTTGTGTTCTTCGAGATGCTTCTATTATGGGGTTTCCTGTTATTGCTTCTTTATCTCTTAATATAGATTCACATTTTTTGTTGCATAATCTATCAACGCTCAGAAGGGGTAATCACATAGACCAAGTTTATTGTGTCAAGGGCAGTTTTGGTTACCCTGTCCGGTTTCTTGATCTCAGCCTCTAATCACTGGGTCCTTTTTTTAATAAACTTTTTTTTTTCTGTGAACAGTCTATGTTGGATGATTTTGTCAACCTACCATTTTAAAAAAGTTTCTTTTTTTTTCCCCGATTGAGTCCCCTGTGACCTTCCAATCCTTATTTGCCTTAGTTCTCTGCAGTTTGTTCGTTGCTCAAACTTAGGAGGACCATGGCACAAAGCCTCAGCGAACGTATTGATGCTGGCCGCACAGAGATATCATTGTTCCTGTCAAGGTCTATTTCAAATTCAGCCATTGAGTGGTTCAAAATCACCAGTTGTTAGAGTAAATATTTGACTACTTATAATTGCTCGTGGTGATTTTCGTACTGTAGCATTACAAGCCATGGAAAAGGAATCTTAAAATCGAATCAGCTTCTGGCTGGATTGGAAGGAACTTGCAACAAATGCGAGTGCAACAAACGCGATAATGAATTCAAAGAACTTTTGAAGTCCATACAGGTGAAACTGATTCATACTTAACGTACTGCAACGAGATGAGTCAATCAAGATTTCTGTAAATACATGCCAGATTTGACAAGTTGTTTTACATGTGTGATCAGGAAGCTCTTGTGTTACCTCCCTTGATTGCGCTTGCAATTCGTTTGAGGCCTGGTGTTTGGGAATATGTTGGTGTCAATGTTAATGACCTTCATGTTGAAGAAATGACTGTAAAGGAATATTTGCATTTCAAGGAGGAGCTGGTGGGCGAAGAGTACGGTTCTTTCCTTTTCCTTGTCACTTCTCAAAGTTAATGATCTAATATGTCCCTCCAATTTGATTTGCTTGAGCATTTTATCTATGCAGCAGTAGTAACCCTGTTCTTGAGCTGGACTTTGAACCATTTACTGCATCAGTTCCCAAGCCAACTCTGACGAAGTCGATCGGCAACGGAGCTGAGTTTCTTGGCAAACATATTTCTGCCTCCTTGTTCCATGACAAAGAGAGTATGGCCCCTCTTCTTCTTGAATTCCTTCGATCCCATCACCACAAGGGCAAGGTAAACTATCACGATCAACCGCATGTAAAATTTAATTGCAATACAAAATGCTAGAATTTATGTCTTATTCCAAGGAAAATATCGATTTTCCTTGTGCTTAAATCTAAATAGATGCATATATACTTCATGTTTTTAATTTGTTTTTTGCTCTAACATTATTGTACAGACAATGATGCTCAATGATCGGATAAAGAACCTTAATAACCTGCAAGATGTCCTGCAAGAGGCTGTAAAATATCTTACACAGCTACATCCAAAATCACCATATTCAGAATTTGAAAGCAAGTTTAAAGAAATTGGATTGGAACGAGGGTGGGGCGATACTGCTGAAAGCGTGCTGGAAATGATCTCCATGTTCTTGGATCTTTTTGACGCTCCTGACTCATCTACTCTTGAGAAATTCCTAGCGAGGGTTCCTACAGTTTTCAACGTTGTCATTCTTTCCCCCCATGGTTACTTTGCTCAAGAAAATGTGCTGGGCTATCCTGATACTGGAGGCCAGGTATGTTATTGAGAATAATCTCCTGGCTTTTTGCAACTTAATAATCAACTTTTGGTGGCTTGCACCAGTAAATTACCGTTTCTACATTTTCAGGTCGTTTACATTTTGGATCAAGTACCTGCAATGGAGCGTGAGATGCTTAAAAGAATTAAGGAACAAGGACTTGATATCAAACCGCGTATTCTCATTGTGAGTGTTGCATAAAAATTGTGAAATTCTGTTTTTGTTCTTGATGTCACATTTCATTAGCAAAACTGAACAAATAAATAAAAACCGATCCGGTTCTCTTTTTCTTAGGTAACTAGGCTGCTACCTGATGCGGTTGGTACCACTTGTGGTCAACGCCTGGAGAAAGTATTTGGAACAGAGCACTCTCATATACTTCGAGTCCCTTTTAGAACAGAGAAGGGTGTACTTCGCAAATGGATCTCTCGCTTTGAAGTTTGGCCATACATTGAGACTTTTACTCAGGTAAGACGTGTCATTTTATTTTCATTTTCAATCTCCTTGAGTGCGTTTCTTACGATATTAAAATCTGTTTTGACAGGATGTTGCGAAAGAAATCTCTGCAGAACTGGGGGCCAATCCTGATTTGATCATTGGTAATTATAGTGAGGGAAACCTTGTTGCCTCCTTGCTTGCTCACCAGTTTGGTGCTACGCAGGTCCGTGCTTTGTTGCTTGTCACTCTCGTTTGCTGTTCTATTTCCATCAACCTGCTTCAAACGGAATTGGACTTTTACTTTGTTTCGCAGTGTACAATTGCTCATGCTTTGGAAAAGACGAAGTACCCTGATTCTGATGTTTACTGGAAAAAATTCGACGAGAAATATCACTTTTCAAGCCAATTCACTGCTGATCTTATTGCAATGAATCACACAGATTTCATTATCACTAGCACCTTCCAGGAGATTGCTGGAAGGTAAGAGTGCACGTCTTTGCTAAAAATGATCTGGTACTTCGGTTTTTTCGTCACCTTCTTAATTTAATTGCTACTATTACATTTCCAGCAAGGAGACCGTGGGACAGTATGAAAGCCATAAGGCCTTCACAATGCCAGGACTGTACAGAGTTGTCCATGGCATTGATGTTTTTGACCCAAAATTCAACATTGTCTCTCCTGGAGCTGATACGAAGATCTACTTTCCGTATACAGAGAAGAACAAGAGGCTGACAGAATATCATCCTGAAATTGAGGAGCTACTCTTTAGCGATGACCAAAACGAGGAACACCTGTAAAATCTTCTTCTGATCCTTTTACCATTTTGCTTTTATTTGTTTTGTTACCTAACTAGTGGAAAAGTTCTAATTGAGATTAAAAAAAAATGCGTCGCAGATGTGTTCTGAAGGACAAGAACAAGCCCATTTTGTTCACCATGGCAAGATTGGATCGCGTGAAAAATCTGACAGGAATTGTAGAATGGTATGCTAAGAACACCCGGCTAAGGGAATTGGTGAACCTTGTTGTGGTTGGTGGGGACAGAAGGAAGGAATCCAAAGACTTGGAAGAGCAAGCTGAGATGAAGAAGATGTATGAGCTCATAGAAACCTACAATTTAAATGGCCAATTCAGATGGATTTCTTCTCAGATGAATAGGGTCAGGAACGGTGAACTCTACAGATACATTGCTGACACGAGAGGAGCATTTGTGCAGCCTGCATTCTATGAGGCTTTTGGTTTGACTGTTGTCGAGGCCATGACTTGCGGTTTGCCTACCTTCGCAACCATCAATGGCGGCCCTGCTGAGATCATTGTCAATGGGAAGTCTGGTTTCCACATTGATCCATATAAGGGTGAGCAGGTTGCAGAGGTGCTGGTCGACTTCTTTGAGAGGTGCAAAGAAGATGCTTCCTATTGGGAAACCATCTCATCAGGAGGCCTGAAACGTATACAAGAGAAGTAAGCAGCAGCCTACTCATTTAAGCGACGAAAATATTACTTCCTTAAAACATCAGTTCTGTTAAGTTTTTTTTTTTTTTAACAAAAAAAAAGCCCATATTCTGAACCTTTTCATTCTTCATCTGCAAAAGGTATACATGGCAAATTTACTCGGACCGTATTTTGACACTGGCTGGTGTTTATGGATTCTGGAAACACGTCTCCAAGCCTGATCGCCTTAAAATGCAGCGCTACCTTGAAATGTTTTATGCTCTCAACTACCGAAAGTTGGTGAGTTCACTTGCGCCTTTACTATTCCACAAATTAAACACTTTCCCACGTTGTTTTATGCTCTCACCTTTGGCTCTTACTTTGTTCTTTGAATTGTTGTGTGTTTCAGGCTGAATCGGTTCCCTTGGCCAAGTGAATAGATGAAAGCAGATGAGGCTCTGGTTTCTCTTCCTTGCCGTCGTACACGAGCCTCAACAGGAGAATGTTGAAGAGGACTTCGACCGAATAAACTTAGCCCAGAAGCTAATAACTAAATTATGGATTCGATCTTAGGTCTATTTTTTCGTTTTCGTTTTCCTTTCCGGGTCTTTGTGTTGGAAACGAATAAAAGATTTTCAGATTCTAATTTGATCAAGTTCCTATACTAGTCAAAATTTTATGTTATTCATGTCGCTATTCATTTATTTGCCTTTATACCATTGTTGAGCTTCAACGAATGCGTTCGAAAGCAAGCAAGAAAGATATGGCGTGGAAATTTACTGAACATTCGCCGATATAATGAACTACTAATTGCACCTCGGAGTAAACAAGAACGATTAACAACCGTTAACCATTTTTGGATTTACTAGCCGTCTCATCTTTTTGCTAATCATTGCAAGCCCAAGTACATCTTTTATCCGATCTAATAATTGAAAAAAAAAAAAAAGAAGAAGAAAAGAGTACGTAATACACAAATTTCTTACGCCTGTTGCTCTCCCAAAAACACTCAAGCAACTGACGGCCTAAATTTCGTTTAAAAGTGAATCAGCCCTAAAATTCTAAAGTGGAAGTTTCACCTTCCTTTGTGTTCCCCAAAAGGATCAATTCGCAAGCGAATAACGGCCACTTGTACCTTGTCCATTTTGCTTTTTAACGTTGAAGTCTTTGTCCAAGCTTAATCTTACGTACACACTTGCACATGGATGCTATGATTAACATCCAATTTATATACTCTGCCTCCTTTCCACACGGACCAAAGATAGGGAAACACGAATTTTGTCTATTGATTATGAGATATTGTAGCTGATCAAGCTGCTGTTAGGCTGATCAAGCTGCTGTTATCGAAGAAGACATTTCAGCATCCTTAATCATTTAAATTCTTTCTAAAATGGTATTTTTTTTTCATTTTTTAAGGTACCCGTGCCATATATTCCACGGTCAATAACGCTTTGGTCCCTTGAACCTATAGGGTGATAAAAGCTTCAAAAATATACATTTTGCCCCCTCAAGTGAATTATGTTTGTACTTTTAATTTTGACCAACCCATATGCACATTTTTCTTCCCGAGTGTCTTCCTGTTTTCTCAATCATCAACTTTTCATTTATTGCATTTTCTTATTATATATTCATTATAATATTTTTCTACTACATGATGTGATGTTGGACAGCGATTTATTTCACTTATTACACAGACTCGTGTATAATGTAGCATCTGTTTAAATGGAGCTATATCCTTGTCCTGTCCCCATCCTCGTATATAATGTACTATAATACTAATATGTATGTGTATCTTGCAATTTAAAATAAAAAATACAGGATTTTTATTGTGATAAAATAATGTGCCATTTCTTGGCAATTTATTATTTTTATGGTAAAAGTTATATTAATTACTTGACTTTTCATTTGTCACATGTTGTATATTGTTTGTTAAAAAAAACTAATGGGTATTGATTTAGATTTTGCATAGTATCAAATGTGAAAAAATGAATAAAAATAACCAAAACAATTTTCATGATTAAACATTAAATTTTTGGCTAATTCAAAAAATTGACAATTGTGATTCTTATTAGTGTTTTATATATATAGTAACAGAGCAACCACACAATAATGGAATGGGATGGAGATGAGGCCGAGGTATGCCGTTCAACATCATAGCATACTTTTTTTTTATTTGCCGGATACGATAGACCTGTTCTTACTTTATACTATGGAGAGTGGGGTGACTCAAGGGGAGAATTCAACCACCACCGATCTAGGCGAAACATTCTAGGAAGCTCTGGATTTCTAGAATGCAGGCTCGATCCCTTGACCTACTCTCAAGTAGAGTTTTAAGGCTCTCTTGGTGGCTCTTTTGGTAGCCAACTACTCTAAGAATGGAATATTATAATGAACACTTACGAAGAAAATGCAACAATTTAAAAATTGAGAAACTAGGAAACTTGGGGGTAATCTAGGAAGTGAAATACTTCATTAAAAACTAAAGAAATTGTGTCAAGGCCTTAAGCCCCGGCCCCCGACCCAAGGGCGTCCTTTCGCCCTTGCTAGCAAGGGAGAAAGCCCAAGTTGTATGAACTCCTCTGTTAACCCAGGACTCCGTCTCTGAAACGGCAGCAGGTTGGATTCTCCATCCCAATTTCTCATCTGGATTCGGGAAGGGCCCCGTAGAACAGAAGTCGCGAACGGCATAGCCCAAAGTGCATGCTTTCCCCATAGGTTCAAGGGAAGTGTTGTTAGCCGTATATTCCACTAGTAATATTCGTTTCCCTTAGCATTATGTTTAACCTGCAACCCAAATTGCTCTTCTTTGGGTTAATTATTAATAAGTATATTTTCATTAATTGTTGCCAGATTTGAGCCTCAATTTTCTATTTCAGCCTGCATGCTAAGTCGACACTTATATCGTTCATTTGATACTTTATTAACATATTTAATATGAAAAAAGAAAAGGCCAATTGGGAACATCTATCTAAAATATTTCGGTTGCATTAATATACAGATGCATGTATAGTTGTGGAATTAAGCGGCCGTTGAACCAGTACAAGACTCCAATTCAACTTGCAAGTCTTACAATCCCGTCGGATTGTTTTCATCCTGATCATGACCATCGTCCTAAAACCCATGCTGCCCTCTTCGTCTTAATTTGGTGATTCACTTTTTGATCCTGGAAAATAATCAACTCAACTACAGATTTCCAGGCCAACTTTGCCCCGTACGGAGAATCTCGGTTGATCGGCCTTAAAAAGCAGTTGGGGTATTTTGACGAGGCCGATAAAGAGTTGAGGTGGAATCTTGGTACCAGAGGAGCAAGACAAGCCTCAGCGCAGGGGGGAACAATGATTGCTAGAGCGTTGTCTCCGCAAATGCCAGCATATTTAACTCGTATACCCCAGAAGATCATGTAGCAATGGTGGTGGGAAACATTATACAACTGTTATCAAGGTAAAATTAAAAACAGGGCATCTTCTACTCGTCTGAACTGTGGGTGCACTGGAATACTGGATTTAGAAAAAAAAAAGGAGATTTACTGCGTACTAGATACCTTGTGGATCTCTACTAGTATTAATTAGAGCAGCATTGCATAAACAGGAAATATACAAGAAAGGTGGGGAGGAAATTTGGAGTAGCGAATTTGGGGCCTTGAGTGCTGCCAACGTGGCTGCGGGAGGAAATGGAGGGTTCGCGGGAACAGGTCACAGCTTTGGCCTAGTTACACAACGTCTTGCTTTCCCAAAACCTCCAGCAGCTGCAGAAGCATCTCAAAGGTTTTCGCATTCATATTTTGACTTCTTCAATCGGAGATCATGTGCACCGGACCCTTAACATTACAGGGCCTTTCAATCTCAACTCACTTCTCCGTTTCCGGCTCCAGCTTGCTTACTAGCCAAGGATATAGTTACATTCCTATTTGATTTCATTTTTTTGGTCTACATCTCCGGACTCGTTGAATTTGTTCTTACTACAATTTTGAATTGTCATGTAGGATAAACAAATAAATCCAGACTTGCTATTTGCTATGACTACTGCAAAGAATACATCTCGGGATGTGTCTATTTAGAGTGGTGCTTTCATATTTTATGCAATTTCATCTCAATTAATGGGGTTGTTTATCTCTGACATGCAGATGTACACAAGAAGCTGGAAATTTCATTTTTTTAGTGCAATGCTAGTATCTCTATCAGATACTACTATATGTTTGTTGAATTCATAGTCTATTACTTCTTTTTTTTTTGTTTCAATCGAGAATAGGAGTACAACACATAAATGTTGAGACAAATTCTGCAATAATAGTATGCTAAAACTGCCAAAACAAAAGGTGAGATTGAAATGAAAATAAAAGTAATTAGAAATCGCTAAACTAACACTGCTATGCTTCTTGGAGCATATTCTGTTAGTTACTTGTTAAATTTTTACAAAATTTAATTAATAAGATAGCTTTATCAATGATATCATAATTATAAATGGGAAGGGATGGGTTAAGTGGTTTGGGAGGAGAAAGTGTAAGTGAGAGATTTCAGATTCGAGCCCTTCCACTTCCAATAATAATAATAAAAAAAAAGTCTTAATAAAACTATGACTAGATAAAACTGTACGTGAAGAAAGTCTTAATAACTTTGTATTTCTTCATTTCTTCTGGCGGCTTAATAAGTTGCGGACTTTTTAAATTCGATGGTTAATAGAACATTTGTTAATTGTCGACCGAATTTCCTAGCACCACGCAGATAATTGTTCAATTTTTGGAACTGCAAAAATGTAAATATATATATAAGTGATCAAAGCCAGTTTGTCACTTTATGTAATCTCTGAATTGACTTGCCCATGAAGGCATACATAAATAAACGGGGGGATTCTTCTGATCTTTAGCAGTATCTGTGTATCGGTGCCCATGAAGACATGCTTTAATCCAACGTAGTATCGAATGTGATTGCAGGAGCTGGAGACTCGAGTGGATTTTGCATCATCGAAATGAGTATCCAGAATTAAGCACGTCTCACATAAATTCCAACGTACATTTGCATGCAGAAAGCGAAATTTAGTACCTTCTTGTCCACGCTTAAAGCCACGTAGTGTTGATTGATGAGTGCTGAGTTCGTGCATGAGCTTTTTACATTCCACAATCAGAATGAAACACCCGAAAAAAAATTGAAAAACAAAACTTGATATTTCTTAATAAGCAAAGAACTAAATATTATTGATAAATAACTTGATACTTCTTACACTACCAAATATTATTGTCTACTCCTTTCGTCTCAATTTGTTAATATTATTGTCTACTCCTTTCGTCTCAATTTGTTTGTTTGTCTTGTATTTTTTTTTAGAATTCAACTTTTTTAAAAAATAGTGTTTTGATAGTAAAATTTTTTTCCGATTATATCTCTACAAATTCAAAAAAAAATTTTAAAGAAGAAAGTTAAACACGACTTCCGATCACAAAAATCAAATAAACTAAAAGAAAACAGTTCTGTCTATATAGACATATTGCACCCATTATTTTTTTTCTCTCGCGAGAATATATGATTTGAGCTACTAGTTTTCTGTCCGTATATGAATGATATTCTGTGTCAAACAAAAATTTCGTGAATTCAAGGAATTGAAGTCTATGCTCCGCCCTCCTCAAGGGAAACCAGAAAGCTGCTGGGCATATCGAAATCCAAATCAAACCTCAAACTAAAGAAATACCAATGCATGATCATTTGAACTTACATTGCTCGAACAATACAACCTTGACTTCAACAGCCGAATATAAGTGTTTGGATTACAAATTTATCTCAAATAATATTTCGCTTGTATTGTAAACACATTTTTCAATTCACTTTTTTATACTCCCAACTACTTTTTATCTCACGTACATCACATCACAAAAAGTGTTACAGTAATTATTCCAAATAATACTCTATCCAAACACACTTGTACAAGTTCCAACCCTTCAATAATTTATTCACCAATTATTCGCAGCACCGTCGGGCTGCCTCTTTACTTCGTCCCTCCCTGCCACCATGCTAATAATGCTAATTTTTTTTAAAAAAAATTTCCGGTACTTATCACAATTATTTTAGTTGGGTAACATGTCGGCAATGCTTGCTAATGCTAATTTTAAAAAAAAAAAAAAATCGTTACCAGTACTTATCGGCAACTTGTCGGCAATGCTTGCCGTAAATAGATTCTGGCAGAAGGCAGGAGGACACAAAGGCATCCAGGATCGAGCATGGGAAATTCATGCATTAATCAGCTCCGTTTCTTGATTTTCCTGATTGCTAGTCTCGCCGGCGCGTACCAATCCAATGGCTTTCACCGCCTTTCTCCCAAACCAAGAGTTCCTCTGTTCGTCTTTGGCGATTCAATTTACGATCCGGGCAACAACAACTACATTAACACCACCCCCGATTTCCTGGCCAATTTTTTGCCGTATGGAGAAACTTTTTTCGAATTCGCAACTGGGAGATTTTCCGACGGCCGTCTCATTCCCGATTTTATTGGTCAGGACCCAAAGGATCTTTAACAACACTTCATCGACTTTACCTTTGTCGTCTTACGTTTTCTCTCTGTATTGCAGCTAAATATGCAAAGCTACCATTAATTCCACCCTACTTCCAGAATAGCTACCGTCAATTCGTTTATGGAGTGAATTTTGCATCTGGAGGCGGGGGAGCTCTTGTTGAAACCCATGAGGGCAAGGTAATTCATGCAGTAGCTGTCATTGTGCTAATTAAGCTTCTCATCGTGTGATTTTTTTTTCTTTTTTTGTTGGTTATGCTGTTTTTTTTTCCCTTCCCTTCTCCTTGAAAAAGAGAAATAATGGACTATCAGAATCAAAGGTAATCTTAACGGGGGAAAGCAACTAGTTGAAAATTGAGTCGCTGAGGATTAATTTTCTAGTTTCGGTTTTTCGATGTTCAAAAAGCACTCTGATGCGACGCGATCCGAACTTAGCTGCGGTGAGCTGAGCGAACTGAGAGGAAACGAACTGACGTGGGTTGAGCGAGCGAACTGTCCTGCAAAGAGGGATGAACGGCGGGACTAATTCCCCGGTGCAGGTCCGACAGTCAAGTCAGTAAGAGCTGAGAGAGAGCAGCAGTATAAAAAGTACTGTGGATAGCGTACCTTGTTTTGCTTTGTGATAGTGTATTTATAAGCTTTTGGGTAGTAGTTTCTTTATAGGATTAGGAACCCTACTAGAGAGGAGTCCTCTTGGGGCTCTGTCTGCTAGCTCCGAAGGGTTCGGGAGCCGCGGCCCACCAGGCCCATCTAGCTGGAAGGCGGCGGCCATGCGCAAACTGTCATCCCTTCTGCCCGAGCTGATCTGTTCAAACTGCCATGTCACCATGTCCGAACTGACACGTGGCACTGGCGAAATGGCTCCTCTACACACTCTTTAAATGGAAATCTCGTATGTTTGGTTTTTGAAGGGCTATTAATTGATTTGAAATTCAAGAAGTGTTAGTACATCTTAATTAGAGCGTATAATGCTTTGATCATGTTGCAGGCAATTGACCTAAAAACGCAGTTGAGGTATTTTAAGAATGTTGAGAAGCAGTTGAGGAGGGAGCTAGGTAAAAAAGGAACGGACCAATTGCTCTCCAATGCTGTATACATGTTTAGTATAGGAGGCAATGATTTATTGGCCCCAAATCCCATGTTTAGCAGCATTTGTACCGAAGAATATGTAGGAATCATTGTTGGAAACTTCACAGAAGTTCTAAAGGTAACAAGATCATGATGTTAATTCTCATTGCTTATTTCTCGGAATTCTTGTATCAAAGATGATGCAAATATCATGACAGGAAGTTTATAAGGCGGGAGGGAGAAAATTTGGATTTATTAGCTTGTTGCCTTTGGGATGTCTGCCGTATGTTAGAGCTCACAATGCAGAGGGCAAGGGGGAGACGTGCGTGAAAGACCTCACGGACTTGGTGAAATCATACAATGCGGCACTTGCTCAGCAATTCAAGCAGCTACAGAAGCAGCTCAAAGGATTTATCTACTCAAATTTCGATTTCTTTACTGCAGTTAGTCAAAGACTTTCTAATCCGTCAAAGTATGGTAATGTCAGGTCGCCACTCACTGTATATATCTTCATATATTCTGTGGTGTTTTCCTGTTTTGCTAATTTTTATTGCATATATGTAAAAGGTTTCAAGGAAGTGAAGAGTGGATGCTGTGGTAGCGGAGCTTATCGGGGAAATTATACCTGTGGAGGGAAGAGAGGAGACGCCGCATATGAGTTATGTGACAATCCTGAGGAACACTTCTTTTTTGACTCTTACCATCCATCGGAAGCAGCCTATCATCAATTCGCTGAGTTAATGTGGAATGGACCTCCCGGTGTTACGGGACCGTGTAGTCTCAAGTCGCTCTTTGAAGTTTGAGCTCACCAGTTCAGCAAAGATAAGAGCAAGAAGCATCAGAAACTGGTCAATTTTTTTTTTCTTTTTACGCGACGTTCCTGATCAATCAAGTTACTTTATAGAGTGGCATTACAAATCAACCGATAAGAGTTAAAATTGAAGCTTTTCCTTCGGTTTTTGGAGGCCCAAAAAGAGTAGCCGTTCCAAGGTCCAAAAAAACTTCGCCATTGAAAGTCCATGAATCTATCCAAAACTGCATGTTAATCCAGACGTTAACTAACTAACGAATTTTTTTCCTTTTTTGGAAAAAAAAAAAGAAAAGATAAACAAAGATCATGTATTCTAACTAGTTGCGGAAGGAAGTTCAAAAATATCACATTGTAGCCCTTATTTCTCGCACCAGCTAGCTGATTCAGCAGAAAAACAATAGTGTATTTAGACAGTAGATTATTTATAATAATTTTTTGAGAAAATATTGTATCGCTTTTTTTATATGATGTATGTAATATGTTAAAAAAAAAGAGCTGGATAATGTGTTGATTATGCGAAGTAAATAAATTTGTCATAAAAAAATTTATTATCCATCTTATAGTCCTTTGTTTTCGTGACTTGGAATTTTTGTATGGGCTTTTACTTAATGCTTAATTCTGTAGAAACTAGAAATTAAAAGCCAGTTAGCAAGAGGCCAGGGAAAAAAGAGAGAGAGAGAGAAAAAGAAGAAGCTGGTGATCGTGAGCATGTGAGCCAGCAGTGTCCTTTTGCCACGAGTGTAGGTTCCCATCTATCCACGGAAAAATGAATGGCTTATCCATGAATTTCCACATTTCCTCTCCGTCAACTTGCGGTGGAGCGGCAAAACTGCGGGAGCTGACAGGGAGAATCCGAGAAGTGAACATACATTATTATTACTATCTGTCATGAAACAAATCTTTCAAGATTCCTCGAATATATGGTTTTAATAGATTAGGACATTATACCTCACACCTCCTTTTTCTTTTTCTTTTTCTTTTTCCAAAACATATTTAAAAGAAGATGAGTAAAATAAATTACACTGACCTCTTCTTTAATTTTAGCGAAAGTCAGGAGGACTTCATTATATCTCATATTAACAATGTATATATAAGTAGGAATTTTGAGGGTCATTTTTTTCAATTTGTACAAGCACTTATTTCCTAATAAATGTGCCAAATTTTTAAGTCCCTTTCTTACATGACTGTCACGTCCTTTTCCCACCTTCTTTTTGGTTTCGTGAACTCAATTCATCAAATACTAGTAATTAAAAGAAGCTGATTTCAACTATGAGGCGATCTCTGTTAAAAATAAAACCAATTAATCATTGTCAGTAGTAGTCATGCTTGGTGACATACTGGTTGAATTTGATTGAATGCCCATTCGTACACATTTCATCCAGGAGTTGAGCAACAAATTAAATACACTCCTACTACTCTAGAAGTTCGACACAGCTGTCCAAGTCAAATATATTCATGTTACACGAGATTCGAACAAACGATGCAAATTTGACATGTGTACAATTGATGAAAGAATCATGTTGCACGAGATTCAGACAAACTATGCACTGAGTAATAAATTCTTAATACCATGTTACCAATGAAACGATTGAACCTTTGTATCCGAATATTCACATTTGTGACAAAACGTGGCCAACTGGCCGTTTCAATTCGTTCGTTCTGGAGTGTGGATCAAAAGAGTTTAGTAAAAATGTCGCGGGGGGGACCGTACATTTACCAAAAACTAGAGATAAATGCAGCAAACACAGGTTTTGCTATAAAACCGAACAGTTGCCAAAGCATGTTTTGCTGAGGAAGGATTTGGGGAAGCCAAA
Organism: Coffea humblotiana; assembly: GCA_023065735.1. NCBI lineage: Eukaryota > Viridiplantae > Streptophyta > Magnoliopsida > Gentianales > Rubiaceae > Coffea > Coffea humblotiana. The sequence goes on from CM041211.1 coordinate 608,531, forward strand.
GTACATAGTTGATGTACAAAAATGCGTCTTAGAGATGAAACTGAGCTTGAGCTCGAAGTATGTGTGTTTGGGGTTGGATAGATATTTAGAAAATTCTTTCATATTAAGCTTTAAACACATTTTATAATTATCTTTCATTTTATTGTCACTTTCTAATTTACATACGTCACAATACAAAATTTGTGACAGTAATAAATAACAAAAGTATAGTCAAGTAATCTTAACGTTCTCAGTTCAGATCCTAATTCTCCGTCACCCGTCACCCGTCACCACTATGGTAGGCCACTATCTTAGTATCGAAAGTTGATAGAGCAGAAATTTGAATGATGCGTCGTCGGCATGAGGGCCGTGCGATCCGTCAGAGTTATCTTGAATCATCGCAGCAACAGACAGAGCACGCGTGGACATTTTATCTAATAAATGCATTCCTTCCGGAAGTCAGGATTTGTTGTATATATTAACTCTATAATTACTATGATTATCCGAGTAGCAGATACCATCAAATAAACAATAACTGATTTAATGAACCATTCGCAGTTTCACATTTTGAATTAGTTCATACTTACATATGTATGACTTAATCTTTAGAACAAGCATATGACTACTGGTAGGATCAACCAAGTAGCATTTTTTGCCGACGCCGGTGTCGCACGAGGTCGGCGCGTCCGAGCCCTTCTCTTTGCTCTTTTTCTTTTGGAAGATATGAAGTTTTCTCTAAAAATAGAAATATTTTTTCAATAATAGCTTAATCCAAAAACAAAGAACAGTACTAGCAGTCTGCATCCATCGCCCTTCAGGTTAGGGGTTATCTTCTCTTTATCAATGCTCACCACTCAAAGTCTCAAAGTAAAAAAAAAAAAAAAAAGGTCTCAACCAAGAGGCAGGCAAGAGAAGAACCAACAAACACCCCTTCCGACCTATTGCTCTCAGGCACGTGGCGGCAATGTCGGCTTAAACAACCAGACCAGACAAGGTCCCAATTTTGAATTTTCACGTGGGAGGAGACTTCAAAAATAAATAAATAAACAAAAAAAGGTCATTTTTATTGCCACGTCGTCACCTTGTCCGCATCCAACCACGCATGATGTCCCGATTACTTGCCACGTTTAGGCACCCGCTTACGACAAACTGATGCCCATTTCCAACCCGGACTTAATTAACCGTGAGAGAGACATTTATTCATGGGCGTCCGCTAACTAACTATGCGATGTGTCTTCATCATATTACCATGTCACGTGCGAGAGAGGACCTTCACATCCACATGGTTCATCCCAAAAAAAAAATAAAAGAAAAATCGGCATCAACCTGGATGTGGATGTGATATGTCCAAACGTTTACCTTATCTTTCACTCAAAAGAGTGGGGGGAAAAAAATTAAAACCCCTTTTCGAGTATAATAATAATAACAACAACAATAATAAAAAAGATCAATCTTTTATATATTCTATTATGATTATATTGGATGTATAATAACTAATTCAAATTTAAATTTTATATATATATATCGTATATTCAACTGTAATAATATATAAATTATTAATGTATACGATAAGGCTAACAGCCTAACACTGATAATTAATTATAGTAAAAATGCAAAGTACTAATAAACTATATAATCCATCCATTATATAATAGCATTCCGGCCTTAACAGCCGAATTATTTCTATTCATTTGAACAACCACTTGGCTTACTCAAAGGCAAAAGTCATGCATTTTCATACTGAATTGTGTACTTGTCTGGTATTACCCTCCCACGTGATTAAATTCCACCAAAATTTCAGTTGAAGTATTTTATGTTAACCCATTCCATGATACCCAATTTTTACGTAAGGAATCAACTTGGCATAGCATTCTGCATACGGTCTGGTAGGAATATACACTTACTACTGTCATTAGAAACATTTGATGTCAAGTGGTTAAAAAAAATAATGAAGGTAACATGCTGATATTAACCGTTTTATATGTGAAAATTTTGTTTATTGTAGAGGAGATCCCTTTGTAGTTTTTTAACCCAAAAAAAAAAGTATGAAATTTACTTGATAATGAGATGACTGCGTAAATAAACTGTTTCTAACGTTGAAAATGAAAAAAAACGGCTCTGTTTGGATTAGCTGTTTTTAGGAGTGTTTTTTAAAAGATTTACTGCAGCAATTTATATGAAAAAATTTTAATATAGAACTTTTTAAAATATTTAAAATATTATATGGATAAGATAATTTTTAAATATTATTTATTATTGTAATATTATATTTGAAAAACTTGCCTTTGAAAAAATAACCGGTCCAAACGGAGTCGAAATTTCTATAACTTTGGCGTATGATTCAAGGAAAGTGAGAGTAGCGTCTCTTCCCAAACGAGTACTGCCTGTTACATCATGATAGTCTTCATTTCTATGGTTTTATAAGAAATGCCTATCGCTTCTATTATTGGGAGGATACAGTATACACTGTATTATAAAGTTTCCTTGAAATCGGATACAATGATTGGGTTGCCCGGTCAATACGACTACCAAAAAAAAAAAGGTATATTGGCATATTCGCCTTTAAGTGGAGATAATTATGCGGTACAAATATACATTGTTCACATTATTTTAATGTTTTCGTGAGCCAATTGTGGTTAATTATGCACGGAAGATCTAGTCACACGCCAATCAGTATTCCGGTATCCCCTATAGATGTTGGTCCAATATCTAATCATCCGGAAATTAACACAAAAACTTACCTGTTTCCAAGACATTCTGACGAATTTTCCTCGTTCTTTCCTCAAATTAATTCTCAATAATACATTACATTAAAAAAAAAGCAAATTATGTGTTAAAATCTCTTTATATTATTTATAAAATTTAGTGACTATTCAAATAATTTGCATTACATAAACTACTCGAACAAAGGGAGGGGCCGGGCTCTTTTGGAGGTACGTGATATGGTTCCATCAATCTGATTTTATGTCAAGCTTGTTGAAATTGAAACCAATTCACTGGTTCGCATAAATTCATCCTAGTCAATCCCTTTATTGGAGATAAGAAGCGGACAAAGTCAATAAGACCTGCTATGCGTCGTACCATTGCAAACCACTTCAATCTTCATCCTTCTCATATTACGATTAAACGATAATAACTAGTCAATTACGTCTAAAAGCCATCTTAGTATATTTCAAAGCATCTATTAGCTCCTTTTTTTTTTTTTTTTGTGACAAGCATCTATTAGCTTTCATTTCTTGCACCCGACTTTCTTGTAGTGTTTTTTCCCCCCCTAAAGGCGTCTTGTTGTATAGTAGCGCTAATTAAGTGAATAAGGATAGTTGAATATAAACAATATTTTTTTTTGGATTACCGCCTTCAATATTATAATCATCACAAAAAAGATGCGGAGTCCGAATATTATAGATTAATCTTTCCTACACTAACAGCATATACACTGTCAGCGTTTGATTAATGATAACGATACAAAATTCAAAATTCAAAATCAACATTTACACACATGTCATGAATCTAATGGTGATAGTGTATATGCTGTCAGTGTATATAGGATTTATTCAAATATTATTGCTAACAATAAATCGTAACAAAGCAAGTAGACCCATATGAGTTTAAAAGATAAATTATGACGACATCATGTTGTTTTGGAATTTATGTCTCATCAAGTGAAGAACATATTTTATCCTTATCTTGTTTCCGTTTTTAAAGTACTTACTTTAAAATTTCTTAAAAACCAAGTATGTATTATTGCGTAATGTGGAGACAATTCAAACTCTACAATGTATTCATATGTGTTAGATGATTTCTCTTGATATATTTTTCAATTATCTTATTACTTCACTCACATTAAGTCACTATAATATTCTTTTTTTTTTAATAGAAACTTCAATCCAAATGAGCTCGCTATCAAGGCAAAATTTTTTTCTATGGATTATGTTATTTAAAAACTTGAAATATATTTGACAAAAATTATATTCTCTTGAATATGAGAAACTTGATATCTAAATTCGCCTGTGACCTATAGCAATTAATCCATTCCATCAAATATATTTTTATTTTGACAGTTTGATTATAAATGTGATTTTACAAGAAAAGTTAATTAAAGCACATTAACATTACTAGATGTACAATGCAATCCTTGATATACATACGTACATGAAAATAATACCCATCTATATGAAAAACGCAATCACGTGAGTGTGTTTTGATAGCTCAATTTTACCAAATAATATTTCGCTTGTATCATAAATACATTTTTCAACCTACGTTTTTATTTCACATACATCATATCATAAAAAGTATTACAGTATTTATTTCAAAAAAATTTCAAATCATACTTTATCCAAACACTTTAATTATAGCATTTAAAAACTAATGTAGCAGAGTTGCATCAAAGTTTTCCCAATTTGACTTGGTGCTAGTTTGCTATTTGAGATGATGACCTCTAGGGTATAGAATTGACGAAATTGATTGAGCGACGTTCAAATATGATACTAGTTGGGATGGATTTGAAATACACCTCGTGAGAACAAGTAAAGAATTTTTATTGTTTTAAATTGGTTATTTATATATGTAAATTCATTGTATTGGTGCTATATCACATCCTGCTTGGATTCTTATTGTTTGGATTGAGGGGAAAAAAGAAAGAAAAGGAAACAATCAAGTGTTAATTTATTGAAAAAGATAGGAAAAAATGATTTAAAAATTTTTTAAAATTATTTCAATTAATTTAATTTAATTTCCCTCCATTTTTACTAACTTTTGAGGAATAATTATAATTCAACAAAATAACTAGACTTTTTTCATCAATTTTCTTTCCTTTTCCATCCAAAAAATCAATCCAATCAACGAAAACCAATTCCCTCAAGCCACCCTTAATCCAACCGGTGCCTAAAATGTTGCTCCTTAGTAGTGTCATCCCTGGCTCTTAGTATGAGCCTATGAGAAAGGTCCATTCAACGCAGCCGCAATCTTGTCCATACAATCATTGTATAGCAGTAAAGAAAAACACACACAGGCATCAAAAGAAAATAATAATAATAATAAAAAAAAACAACAAAGAGAGGGAGTACTTAGTTCCCACTACCCAGTTTAGAAACAAAAATATATTCCTGATTCGAAATTTCGCGTGTCTGAGCTGTAACCCTTTTCTTAAATAGAACCCCTAATTTGCTCCATTTTCCCTCTCCGTAAAATACTTTTATATTGGAGAATACATACGAATATATGCATGTATTTAGATGCTCTGGATTTAGTTTTGCAACAAGTAGTCGGCGGAGCTCAGCCTCGGCAGCGCCAGCCTTAACTCCTCTCCCGATCTCAAACTCCCGGCAATTTTGTGGTTTGACGTTTTCCGCTACCTTCTTGTACATTTACCTTCTCTTAACTAATCCATAATCTTTCTCGAACTTTCCTCTGTCGGTAGTTTTTTATTTTTTTTGGTTCTTAGTTAATTTAGTCAAGAATTAAGTTTTTTGATGACCAAAAGGTAGTTTTATTTTGGTGGGTAGAACTCTCATTGTATTTTTTACTTGATTTTATTAAATTCTCGAGTTTTTATGTGAATATAAAAACTTTGCGCAGTTTTAAGGCGGGGCAGATTATATGTGTGGAGAAGAACGACTTGAGGCGCTGAGGATTTTGCTGTGGTTGAGTTGACTGCCGATTTCTTGGTGGCGGCGACTTGGAATCGGAAGCTGTGGAATGGGGTCAGATAGCTATCGGCAAAAAGACCAGTTGCCTTGGATGAATTTGCAGCAAAATTACAGCAAAGCTGCCGGCTATATGCATAAGTTCAAGCTTTATGAGACATTCTCGGTATGTATTTTCCCTCCTCAGGAAAAGAAAGAAAAGAAAAAAAAAGGAGGGGTATTTTTACTTCTTGTTGTTGATTACATGACTGCTGTGTGGTTCTTGTGATTTGTCCTCTACTCTGTATGCTTGCAAAATAAAATAAAAAAAAAATTGAAGTTGCATTGCAAACTTTTCAAAAAGGTTCTTATTTTTAAATCTAGTTTTTTCAAGTCTTTTAAACGATTTTTCATATGAAGTTTCAATGGAATTGACTGCCCCATGACTTCCCATTCTTTTTACCGAGAAAATTTTGTCAGATTGCCGCTAATGTACTTCTTTCGTACTAATTGTTTGAGTAGGAGGCCAGGTGAAAAAATCACTTGAATTAGATGTTTCTGGTCATGAATTAAAGTTTTGTTTGCAAGCATGTATGTGAGGGAAACGAACTACTGATGCGGTAAGGAGAATGTGTTATATGTTGTTTTTAGATATGGAAGGACTACAATGTAGTTTCGGTATACAAATAAACCATGGGATTTTGCAGGAAGATATTTTCGGGGATTACATGGAATCAAGTGACATGAATATGAATTTCTTGTGTCCTTTTTACTTTTTCTTCCTATAATATTTAGAGAGTGTATGAAGGTAACTTGTAAAATTTCTACAAGATGAAGATTAAGATTGTCAATTTTTTTTTGGGGGGGGGAATGGATGCTTTATAGAAAGACAATGAAGCTACGGCTTGGGATTAAAGCAGAAAGGTGATCCATTTGTTAGGATGGACCATGTCTAGTAATTATAGGTATTTTATTCACTTGCGTACAACCCTAGCTATTCAAACTTAGTACGGAGTGCTAAAAGATGTTTCACCATCAAGATATGCCCTTACAAATTTAGTAAGAATTAAAATGTGCCACATAGCATCAGAAATGCATTTATGTTTCTAGAAGACCACTTATTTATTGCTTCATGATTGTGTTAATAAATGATCTAAATGTTTTTTTCTCTAGTAGTTTCTAATGCACTATGATTACTTGTCCTAATTTATAATGCTGGTTTATTATCACCTCACGACTCATAAGTTTTTTAATTCATATTCAATGCCTCTTTTCTTTTATTTCACTTTGTTTTGCTATAACTTTGATGCCTTCTCCTATGGACAGAAATTTTACATGCTTGGATGGGACAAGAATAGAACGTTTTGGAAGGTTTTAAAGATAGACAGATCAGAGGCTTGTGATCTCAACATTGTTGAAGATTCTGTTGTATACTCTGAAGTGGAGTTTTATGATCTCTTACAGAGATTACATGATGGAAACAAGTCCACTGGTGGACTAAAATTCGTTACCATGTGTTATGGCATTGTTGGTAAGGCATGGCTATACTTTAGTATTTTGTCTATTCGGCCTTTGTTACTTGTTATTGAAGTAAAGTAAATTGTTTTTAGCATAGAATTTTAATCTTGAAATTTTTGCCATTGCAGGGTTCGTCAAATTTTTGGGACCATATTACATGCTTCTTATTACCAAAAGAAAGAAGATTGGCATGATTTGTGGTCATGCTGTGTACTCCATCATCAAGAGCGAGATGATTCCAATTCCAAACTCTACTATCATGTCCAATATGGCATTATCTAAGAATGAGAACAGGTCTTTTGTCAATTCTATATGTAAATGTAAAGTGTATTTGGTACTTCTAAACCAATATTTTGTTAGATTTGAAATTGATTTATAGTTCCCTTGTATCTTGTATCTGGAGGTGTTTAACGTTGTTGGTTTTGTTTTCTTTAGTTTTGTTTTTGTTTTTGCTTTTGTTTTTTTTTTTTCTTGTTTTTGTTTTTAAGTTTCTTAGGATTAGTATGAATTTTGGTATCTTACCAGAAATTCTGATGATGGAGATACCTTTTGTGATTATGCCTTTCACTGTATTTTCAGTTACGTGGACTAAACAACTTCACATTCCTAAGGTAGTGTGATTTTGTTCTTGTGAGGCTGAATAGTACAGCTACTCAAATTTGAGAGACACAAGCACTTATGCATTTGTGTGTATTTAATTTGTTTATAGAAACTTTCCAGTTCCTCCTGCAATTGTACGGGGAGAAACTTGGTCTCCTGATGTAAATTTAACATGATGAATCAGGCAAGGTATCATCTGGGTACCAAGGGGAGACTATTATCTTTTTGTTTTTTTTTTGTCTTACATTCTTTTTTTTTATTTGATCAATTTAGTGGATTTGTTGTAATTTGCTTTCACATTTTGTTTTCTCCATTTTATGACATAGATATAAGAAGCTCCTACGCACAGTGGATCTCACGAAGGACTTCTTTTTCAGCTACTCCTACAATATTATGCTTAGTTTTCAAAAGAATCTATGCAATCATGAGACAGGATTAGGTGTTTATGATACAATGTTTGTGTGGAATGAGTATTTAACTCGCGGAATCCGCAATCAGCTCAAGAATACGATGTGGACGGTAGCGTTAGTGTATGGGTTTTTTAGACAGGTATGTGATTTTTAAATGGTTAATTAGTTTGTTTTGCTTTTTGATACGGTGTCCATGTAAGGTTCAATTAACTCTACTGTTTTTCCTTGTTCATTTGCCTGCGTAATCCATGTGTAGGATGGTTATTGCGAATTTCACTGTGAATTCATAGTGAATTTTGCCTTGTTTATAGTGAATTTCTTATCACTATCTTCTCTTCTTTTTGGCCATTGGAAAGTTACCAGCCTATTGCTTGTAGTCACCTTTGTAAACTGTTCAGCTTAAGCATGTACATTCTTTATTGAGAATATGTTTACTGGTTATTGAACTGTTTTGTCCATTCTTAATTATAATGAATGCTTCCTGTGACAATGTTATGCTTGATTTAATAGCTGATATTGTATGAGTCTACATCTTGCTTTTAGTTTTTTACTTCCAGTTGTGTAGTTTGACAAGATTGGTCCACTGTGATGATAGGTGAAACTTTTGGTATCTGAAAGGATTGTATTTTTGACACTCATTGCTAGGCGCTCTCGTCATTATGCTGGAACCAGGTTTGAATGTTTTTCCCCCCCCTCAACTGTTGAAGTTACGGAAATGCTATTAAACAATGAATTTATGCCTTCACTAGTGCATGTAAAGGTTATTCCACGGATTTCAAACCATTTCTATCTTCAAAGATTTTGAACTTATGCATCAACAATTAATCTTTCATTTTGGTCTAAAGTTTTACTTAGGTTCTTTTGTTTAGTTTGCAAAAGGGTAATAAAGGATTTTCTAATATTTGTGGTGCACATAATTGTTGATCTTTTCTTTGTGTCAGGTACTTGAAACGAGGAGTAAATGAGAAAGGTCGTGTTGCAAATGATGTTGAGACTGAACAAATTGTTCTTGAAGATAGTCATGAAGCATGTTCACCACAAATAAGTTCTGTTGTGCAAAATCGGGGTTCAATACCACTCTTCTGGTCACAGGAAACTTCACGACTTAATTTAAAACCAGATATTATATGTATGAGTCAAGCATTCTGAAATTTATTAGTAAGGTGTTAAGATGTCAAATTGCTTGCTGACTCTCTTGTTTTGACTTTTCTCCTTAGTGTCTAGGAAGGATAGCAAATATGAAGCCACTAAACTTCACTTTGAGAATCTTGTTAAGAGACACGGAAATCCAATTATTATTTTGAATTTGGTTAAGGTAGAGTTTTTATATTGTTTTGGGCCTAGCCTACTTGTTTGGTTTTCGCATTAGAAGTTTCTTGAACTTTCTTATATCTAAATAGTTGTTTACTTCTTTTGTCACAATTTTCATGGTTACAGAATCACGAGAAGAAGCCTAGAGAATCAATTCTCCGTGCAGAGTTTGTCAATGCTATTGAATTTATTAATAAGGATCTATCTAAGAAGGACCACTTGAAGTTTCTGCATTGGGATATAAATAAACACTCCCAAAAGTACACTTGACTGTCTTCTTTATTCTTTATAATTTATCATGTCCTTTGTTATATATTTAACAATATAGTTATCTTAGTCGGAATGTGTATTTTTTCTCAGAGCTAGAAGTTTATTGGCACGTTTGGTAGATGTGGCTGCTTATGCATTAGATTTGACAGGCTTCCTTTATTGTAAAGGAGTGCAGTCTTCAAAAAATGATGAATTGCTAGATTGGTTGTACTTTGGGTAAGTTTCACCCAAGTTTAAGTTTCACCGAAGTTTTATTATGCATTCTAAGGAAATAACTTTTCAGTTGACTGACATATGCAACAGGTGACTTTATTGTACATACTTCTGATTTTGTTACAATTTTTCTTAAATATTGTATTCACTAAGTTGCTTGGGGTTTTTGATAATCAAAGGAGTTAATAAGTTATGACCATTCTATATCAGAATCTTTACAATGATGATACTATTGCTGCATATTTTTTTTAAGATAAAGTTTCCATGACAATATTTTTATTATACTAAAGGTTTCAGTTTCTAGGCAATGTGTGCCCCTTAAGATTTGCATTAGTTCAATGCATTACATATTTTTTCCATCTGCATGTTTTCACTCGTTGATTTTGGCCATCAAATTTTTAACTTGGCCTTAGTTATTTGATGCAGTAATAATGAGTGGGATCATGTTGAGAAGGTTGCTTGTAATACAAGTACCAAAACTGAAATTCATGAAAGTACTCGTGGCAGTGGCAGAGATAATGTTGGGAAGTACCTTATGTTCCAAAATGGTGTTCTTAGAACAAATTGCATAGACTGTTTGGATCGAACAAATGTTGCTCAATATGCGTATGGGCTAGTTGCTCTTGGGCGTCAACTACATGCTTTTGGATTTGTGGATGCACGTACTATTGATATAGATTCCCCTCTCGCTGATAGCTTAATGAAAGTTTATGAAGAAATGGGAGACACCCTTGCACTACAGTATGGTGGTTCTCCAGCTCACAAGAAGGTAAATATTGTGTAGCATGTGATATAGTATCTCTAGGGAAAGAACATTATTGTTTATATTTTGTGTGTAGCATGTTTGGTTCTCTGACCTCAGATTATTTTAGGCAGTCTATTATTATGACAAAAGCTAGAGTAGATTAAACTGACAACCTTATTTAAAGGTTCCCTTGGAATTTTCTAGCTTTTCTATATCTAGAAGTATAAAGCTGTCCATAAGGGAGATTTGTTTCGCATTTGAATATATGTTCATGAAATGTAAATAATTGGCATGAATGCACATTTTAAAACCGTGTTATCAGTTAAAGTTCCAGATCTAAAAGTTAATTTTATAGTTTCCATGTTATCCATTTCGATGCTTCTGTTTAGTGTTTCATTTTCTTAATGTCAACCTTAGAGTTTTACGAGAGGAATGACATGTGTATGCCGCTGCGTTATTATTTCGCTGACCTGAAGCATTAAAAATTGCAACCATAGATAAATCATGAATCGTTACTTGGTTTTTGCTAATGTTGTTGCTACATTTTACTTTGTTTCTAGATTAATGTTTCCTTTTTCATGTACTCATCATCCTAAACAGATATTTGCAGCAAGGAGGGGCCAGTGGAAAGCAGCAACACAATCCCAAGAGTTTTTTAGAACTCTTCAACGGTATTATAGCAATGCCTACATGGATGCTGAGAAACAAGACTCGATTAATGTGTAAGTTAACCAATATCCATTTGTATGTTGTAGCAAGACTCAAAAAGTGGCACCTGCTGTTTTTGAATTCCATAATAAGTTCTTTTTAATATATGCCCGCATAGTGTTCTTCACATTTTTTTTTATAGTTCCATTGAAACATTGTTGTTGCAACTAATAAAATTTAGTAGCAATGTACTGCATGTATCTACATCTTGTCATCTGCTATTGATTAAAAGTTGATTCCTGAATTGGCTTTTTTTGTTGGTTCTTATATGAGCAGGTTTTTGGGGCATTTCCAGCCAGAGCTGGGTAAACCAGCTCTATGGGAGTTGCATTCAGATCAGCATTTCAATGTTGGAAGACATGGCTCCGATTTTGTTGGTGAAAATTCTAGGTATGAAATGTTCATTTATGTATGATCAAGGAATGTTTGTCTAAATTAATTCTTTATATTTCTTGGAATACAAAATGCATTTTTTACATTTAAACTCCCGTAAGGTACTTGATAGCATCTACGTTGTTCATTATTTTTAATTCTGGCTAACGCTTAACTTAAAATTATTCTACCAGGGGTGGGTGGATGGGTGGGGGTGTCCGATTATTGAGAACTTGTTTTTTCTGTAATAGTAAGCTTACCTGTGTGGATTCTTTTTAAGTTGCACACCAGACATTAGTAGTACTATTAAGAATGAATAAAGATGTTTCCTAGAGCTCATTCAAGTTTGTTGAAAAAGAGTGTTGATTTTAAATTTATTAGCACTAAGTTGTTCATGCCGTGTCTGATAACATTTTGTGAACCTTAAACTCCTTAATTTTCTCCATCTCAGGTTATTAATGAAAAGATCTTTGTCAGATGGAAATATTCTCTGTGAAAGCAATTCGCCTATTGAAGATGGTAATGTTGAACAGAATCAAGATTGTGATAAAATATTGCTTCACGAAGCAGAAAGTGGTAATACTGTGCATTCTGAGTCCTCTCCAGAAATCTCAACTTCGAAAAGCAACATATCATATTCCAGGTCAGCACTTTAGCTTTAGTTAAAGATCATGAAATGCTGATTTAACTCAAGTTATTCTAAGTTTCGTATAATGTTGCTTTAAAATCTAGCTAATCGTAAACTTTTTTAGGTAGAAATCATGTCATCATTTAAAGTTTTTTAACCTTTTGAACTCTAAAAAACATTTATGGCTGTAGCTGTATGTCATTTGGGGTGATGCTATGCAAATAGGTCAAATATGGTAACTCATATTTATCTAAATGTTGGCTGCTTCCTTTTTTATTATGTTGCAAAATATTTTTTTCACATACTTTATCATGGATGTGTTAAGGGAAACAAAATTATGAAATCACACTTCTTTATCCATTCCATTAGTGCTTCAGTATATATTGATTAATCCCATGAGCTTGCAATAAAACTGGAGACAATATTGATGCATCTATTCTGGTCTGTTTTATTTTAGTTCTAGCTTCCGTCATCTTGACAAATCGGCTTTTAACTGTTTTTGTTTTATTGAAAGCTATAACGAGTGTTAGTTACAAGAATTTCTTGAGATTTGTGTGGTTGCAAAATTTTTTTCCCTGCCAGCATTTTGATTAATCACTTGTTTGTTGTAGTTATACACCATCAATGTCTTCTAGGAAGCTGTTTCCAGTTGGGACACCGGACCCCGAAGATGATGCTATATGTTTTCATGATCTAGGGGATTCACTTGATTGTTCAAATTTTGTTGACATGGACTGGCTTTCTTCATCTGGAAATTCTATTGAAGAAGAGACTTATGAAAGGTAAATTTTTGGATCATAAAGACTGGGGAAGATTACGTCTATTTGAGCATGCATGCTTGTGTAAAAGAGAAAAACCTCTTTTAAATATGTTGGTATCTATTATCATCTGAATGTGCAATTGTCATCTTTGCTTATGTATCCTTATCCTTGGTGGGCATTGTAGACCTCAAAGGAGAGTTGAATCTATTATGTTAGTTACAGAGTGGGAGAAGATATTCAGCCAAAAGTAGAAGCACGAAAGTGTTGCTTCTCTTCCCCATATGCCTTTTCTCCCTTAGCTCCATTTTTAGTGTTTTCTCATACATCGTGTTTGCATGCTTGACCTTCTTTGTTCTTTTTTGAAGTATCGCATTTTTTTTTTTTGGCTTTCAAGTTGTTGAAAGCGTACTTTAAGATTTAATAAAAATCATGATTGGTGTGGTCTTGAATTTGATATCCGTTGTTGCGCTCGTCTTTTGCACTTTATTTGTTTAATGCAATAGTCAAAATGATGTTACTCCCATGTTTATGTCTTGCATGTGTATCTTTTCATTGACCAAAACTTTTTTCAAGCAGCCTCCCTTGTTCGTAACATTCCTTTCATTGTGTTTTGGCCATACGATTTCACATAAGCTCATCGTTGCAGTGTAAATTTAATGTTTGTAGATCTGCACTTATCAGCACTCCGTCTGCCGATCTTACGTCCTATTGCGATGTAAACAAGTTTAAAGGAGAGAGAAGCTGTTCAGCTTATGCATCCAGTTTGAGCATCAAGGTTTGCTATCATACAGTCATTTTATTTGTTATTGTATTTGGCGGTACGGTATTCCTCCTGCAAATTAGTTTAATCAAATTTGGCAACTTATTTATGATAAGCAGTCGAGCACATCGAGCCCTTTATTTTATTTTTCTAGGGGAGTAAAGGCAAGGTTTGCGTCATTTATTACTTAATTACTGAATGGGTACAAGAAACCTCTGCTATATCTCATCAATCTTCTTCTTGTCAACATCACCTTTTGGTTAACCTTTTTCAGGAGAAGGAAGATACTGGTGGTAATGTTAGTGTTGGTGCTGGTGAGGATTCTGAATTTTCGGAGTCATTCGTCAATTGGGTTATCCACGGGGATATGCTTTTCCCTTGAAGATCAACCATGGTCCCTTGCAGTTAATTTGCCATCATCATTTAATTACACCCCATCCGAAGGATGTGGATTACTTATACTCCTTCAGCATCAGGTGATCAAAATTAGGAGAGAGCAAAGAAATCGGAATTTCAGTTAAAGGTAGATAAACTAATTGAAGATGCTCTTAGGTTGTAAATTTGCAGCAATGCGTCTGCCAAAATTCCCCCTGTGAACAACATCGGCCACAAAGAATAAAAAAGCAAAAAAAAACGAAATTCTTTTCGGGCTCTTAGTTCCCAGTTCCTCATTACTAGACTAACAATTCTTTAGAGTCCGTGCTCTTGTGAATATGCATGTATTGTTTGGAGCTTCAGTAAGAAACTTTTGGATGTATCATATTTCCATTTCTTTTATAGCCCTTGCAAGTTTTTATATCTGTAGCAAAAGAAGGCATAGATTATGGACCTTTTAACAGTCAGGACGCTTTCAAGCACTGTGCTGTACAATTTTCCGAAGCCGTGGATTAACATTTGCTTCCAGGTAGATTGGAAGCTAATTGATTGCATGGGTGAGGAGCTCAAACCTTGATTCTATCAGTAGGGGGGGGGGGATGGCTAGTAACTATGTGATGTTTCTTTTTCATGTGGGATTTACAATATTCTCCTTGCTATTTTTCAACACTGTGTTACCATAACAAGCTTGTTCTAAGTTAATCTCTTCTACAATGAGGGCCTTTGGCGAGGAGGAATATTTTGAACTCCTATCCTTCCTTACCAAACCCAGTGAGCTTGCTGGCTTCTTAAGTTAGGGTCGAAATCCGTGAGCATTTTTTAATTCCGCCTAGGCTGCAAGGCTTGTCATGGCAGAGTGCAGGGTGGACTATGCTTGCTTTAAAGTTGCAGAGAAATGGTTGCCGTCTTTGTACTGCAGAACAGCCAAAGGTCAAGGCTTAGATCCTGGCAGCCTAAACCTTTAGACACACGTATCATCATTAGTTAAAAATGTCATTAATAAACTTCACACCTACCAGGCTACACGGGACTCTGCCCATTCTATCCTATGTCTAAGGTCAGTCGCATGAACTCTAATTGTTGGATTTGCCCTCACAAATTATGTAGAGAATGGGGATTAGTTGAATTTACAGGTCAATGAGAAATATGTGGTATAGCAATCAATGGAATAATAGCGCTTTAAAGTACGGAAGGTTTCACCTGCTCGTAAAAAAAAAAAATAGAGCCTCACAAGTTGTGAGACTTGCCATCGTTCTCGGTACATGGCTCAGTCCTTTTAATAAAAGAGGGCAAGTCATGCTTGGAATACACAATGTATGATTAAGGAATTTCCAAAGATTGTCGAATTAGGCCTTTACAAGAAAAAACAAGGCAATTGTTAATCATCCTCTTACTATTTTCCTTTTCATACATGATATATTCCATCATTAAGCCATTTTCCTTATCGTATGTATAGTCTATTATTAAGAAATATATAAGGTATTGCAGGTGCCAACGCAAAACAAATTTGGCTGTCATTAACGTTTTCTATTCACAATTAAAAAAAAAATAGTATATTATTGCCACTTCCATGTCTAAATTCTAACTCCATCGTTTGCAGCCAGGATTAGAGAAACAGAAAATTTACAATCGCCATGAAACTTGAATTGGATTCAGGTTTTTCAATACGCTGTTTGGGAAGGGCTATAATTTTGAACTTATTAAAGCCAATCAAACCAACCAGGGACACGATCTGTCAGCTCAATTTCTGTAGTTGGAAAAAGGAAATGCTTAAACAGGACTGACTTCACTTAAAACACTTTGCACCGTAAATTTCAATTTTAAACACTTTGCACCCTCTACTTTTAAATTTGTCTCATTTAATTACATTCACAAAATTAATGAGTTAAAAGATGGTGAAAGTTGTTGACAATGTAATATTTTGTTCTAAGTACGATCCCCCTAGTTTTTTTCATCACTTTCAATGCATTACCATTTATTTATATGATCATCATCACTAATATTATTAACAAAATCAATGAGATAAAAGATGGTGTAAATCATTACCATTGAGTTTACCAGGATAAGAGTTTATTTGGATGATTTATTTGAGATAATTACTGTAACACTTTTTGTGATGTGATGTATGTGAGATAAAAGGTGATTGGGAAGATAAAAAAGTGGTTGAAATTTGTGAAGTAAATTTTTTTATTTGAAATCAAGTTTGTCCAAACAAACATGTATTATTTTATTTTTGCTATGAAATCTTGGCATATTTGAACCACTTTTGGCACATTTTATTGATTTGTTAAGCCCTTTATATTGTTAATTTTGCTGAAATTATCATTGATTAGATTTAAATAAGACAAACTTGAGAGTTTAGAGTGTAAAATATCAAAAATTGAACACAAAGTATCCAAAATTAAAATTTAAGTGCAGAGAGCAAGAAACTGATACAAGTTTCCAAGTGGAAAGTGAAATAAGTCCTAGCAGCCCATTATTTTATCATTTTATGTTAGGCAAGTCCGGGTTTGGATCGAATCACCTAAACCTCGTACCACCGGACTCTCGGACTTGTTCATCTAACGGCCCTTAAACCCTAATAAGATTTCTCTAAACCAAAGGCCCCTTCCGTCCGGCGAATGCTTCTCTAGTTTCTGCACATGAAAGAAATGGGCACTAAGAAATTCAAGGCCAAAACATCTGACGACGACGTAGACGCCCTCAAATCCGAAGTAGCCTCATTCGCTTCTTCCATTGGCCTCTCTACTTCCGGTGCCCCCTCCTCCGGCTTCGACGATTCTGATTTTCGCAAGAAAGGCCCCCTTAAACCCCGACCCCAGAAACCCCATAATGGAAACAGGTCACCGCTGAGCAAGAGGGACAAACCCAAAAACAATCAGCAGGTGACGGAGACGAACGGAATCAAATCCGACTCCAAACCCAGACCCAAACCCAAACCCAAACCTGGATTTCAACTTGAAAATGATGGTTCCAAATTTGCCACCGAGAAGTTCAAGAATTTACCTAAGCTTCCGCTGGTGAAAGCAAGTGCACTGGGGGTCTGGTACGTCGATGCTGCTGAGCTGGAGGAGAAAGTGGTAGGAGGGCCGGAAGCAAAGAAGAAAGTTGAGATTAAGAATTTGGAGGAATGGAAGGCTTTGGTGGAGAAGAAGAAGGAGCAGGGAGAGAGGTTGTTGGCTCAATTTGCGCGGGACTATGAGACTTCCAGAGGCCAAAGTGCAGATATTAAGATGCTCATTGCCACTCAGCGCTCTGGAACAGCTGTGGATAAGGTTTCTGCTTTTTCGGTTATGGTTGGAGATAACACGGTTGCTAATATCAGATCACTTGACGTGCTTTTGGGTAATTTTTTTATTCACCCGGGGCTGAGTTTTGAATTGCTTGGTACAGTCTCTTAGGTTACATTTCCTGTGAATTTGTGTGAATTTTTCCCCGGAGCGTGTTTGATTAATGGTTTAGTTTTCAGTTTGCTATCATCTCCCTCTATTTTCTGTGTGTTTTCATTGATGAGAAAGGTATACTTTTTCTTAGTTGTCCTTCTTTACTAAAGGGCATGATAGTAATCGAAGAGAAGTGCTTATAGGATGGAGTATTAAGTCAATGGCAGCAAACTTAGTTCGGTAAAAAATGAGTAAAGTTTGATCTTGGCTATTTTTGTCTCCTTAGTCCTCTCTCTTTGAATTGAGGTAGATGAGGACAAAAGGAAGAAAGAAACATCTGTATATTTTGCTCCAAGTAGTGCACTGCTTCACATTTTGTCTGCTGATACAGTTGTTTTTCATCAATATGGCAATCATGGTGGAGATATTTGTGCCTTGTCAGTTCATATTATGAAATTAAGTTTTTAAGTTATTCAAATATACTTTTCTTGAGGAATTGTAGATCAAAATCTGCAGATATTGCGTCATCTGATTTTTCTGATACAGGGAGGTCATTAGTGCATGTAGGATTATAATTCATCTGAATTACTTAATGAGCATGTGCTTCTTTACCTACCAAGCTAGCAATGATCTACCAGTTGGAATTCCTTGAGTTGCTTAAATTGTTTCAAGGGAATGATTTATATAGTAGTTATGCCTACATTTATCTGAAGTTTGTTATGTTTTGATTTACAGCTAACAAATACCATATGCAGGAATGGTGACTTCAAAAATTGGAAAGCGCCATGCCTTGACAGCTTTTGAAGTACTGAAAGAGCTCTTTGTTTCTAGGTAGGCTTCATTCAATATACTTTTATATCTAATTTGGTGAAGAAGCATTGCCTTCTCTTTGCCCTCTAGTCTCTTTTTTGTCATTCATATATAGCTATGAAAAAGAGAGTAGGCCAAAGGAAATGTATAATGATCTATTAGTTTTGCTTATTTATATTATTGGTTGCACATGTATGGATGGCCATACTGCGGTTCAGTGTAATATTAATTTGATAATCTAGTGGGTTTATATAACACTCAACCATGTCTAAACTTATGTTCCAGCTTGTTACCAGATCGTAAGCTAAAGACACTATTTCAGCGGCCGTTAAATCTTCTTCCTGAGACTAAAGATGGCTACTCTCTTCTACTTTTTTGGTATTGGGAGGAATGCCTAAAAGAAAGGTATTTTGCTATTGTGTCTTTGTGCATAGTCTACATTGTATTATCCAGGATAATAAGTTAAATCTAAAGATGATTTTTTAATTGGTGACTTTGTCTCTTTCTTTTCTGTTGAAGATTCAACCGATAGCTGTAATGGGTCGACATAGATGATATAAGATTATTAACAGAACTGAACTAGTGGCTGCATTATATAATTGGCAAACCAATCTAAATTTGACTTTACTGATGTATGCCAATATGCCATTTGGTGTAGTCAAACATGATTAGATTAGATGAGATGTTCAGAATTTTTTGTATAGACTTGCTCACTCTCTGCTTTAAGAGGACCGGCGAGTTAAATATGTCATGCTTCTACAAAAATCTTGACTATTCATTAGCAATTTGTGGGTTGATTCATGGGGCAATTAGTGACCAATTAAAGTAGTTTCTGAGAGAGAGCATTTTAATACATCTTCAGTAGTAAAATTTGTTTTTTTTTCCTTTTAAATCTTAATCCCATGGGAGTTGCTGAACTTACTTTTGCTGATTAGACAAATCTTATTGTTACTACAGGTATGAACGCTTTGTTTCTGCCATTGAAGAAGCATCAAGAGATGTTTTAGCAATACTTAAAGACAAGGCGCTGAAGGTGCTTGTTTCTATAGTATATCTGCTATCAATGTTCTATTGCACATATATTTGTAATTTTTATCTATTTCAGCTCCGGTCTTTAACAGAATGTTCTGTTGTTGCTAGTGTTATAGAAACATTTAAGGTAAAATTTTGGAATTTCAGCAATGTTTTCTCTGGCAATTTTGTTGCTGATTGTGTTGTGTTCTGATTTTGAGTCATTCATTCTAAACATAAAGCAAGACTTGGTTAACCTTTGCGTATTGTGTTACTATTTTGACAGACCATCTATACTCTGTTGAAGAGCAAACCAGAGCAAGAACGTCGTTTGCTTTCTGCATTAGTGAATAAAGTATGTCCTCTTTGTTCTCTCCTCCTTAAAATCACTCGAAATAAACATCTCTTATCTCATGTTCATAGCATTTCAAGAGTGTGTATACCCTCTTGAGATAACTTTCTCTAGTTTTTTGGCTTGAATTCAGCTGGGTGATCCTGGAAAGAAAGCTGCATCCAATGCTGATTTTCATCTGTCAAAGCTTTTAGTGGACCATCCAAGCATGAAGGTGATCATTGTATTGACACTCTCAGCTTCTTTCTTAATTTAACATCTGTTTTGCTATTCTAATATATGTTTCTATTGTCTGTCTCTCCCCCTTGTATAACATCCTGGGTTCTAAAATTGAGCAAACTATGTGCAATATATATATATATATATATATATATATATTTAACTGCGTTTTGGTCTTGGGATTTGATGTACTATGTTGACGCTTTTATTAAACTGGTTTATTTGACTTTTCTAATTTGCTATTCTAAACTCATGAACATCTTATCAATTGTAACAGGCTGTGGTTACTGATGAAGTGGACAATTTTCTTTTCCGGCCTCATCTTGGGTTACAAGCCAAATTTTATGCTGTATGTCCCAAATGCTCTTTATTCTTTTAATTTCTTTTGAGGTGTTTGCTTTTATGTTTACCGAGACAATTGCCCATATACTTCATTTTATCTACATGATTTGCGAGAAAATTCAAATCTACGATTTCTGTTATGCGTGGATTGGATATTGTGCCATGAGTAACATAATAAGTTTCTCTCAGATAATCTCTTTTTTGTGTATTTTAGTTATACTTTCATAGCTTCAGCTTATTTATTCAATCTTGACTGATTTGATGTCAATAATACTTGGGCCTTTATTCTTATTATACATTAGATGATATCTTTAGTTTATGGTTTCATGTCCAATGTTTGTCAGTTAGTTGACCAAAAGTCTTTAATAATAGTAGCATTGTCTCTTGTTTTGTACACGGTATAATATCTATGCTATTTGCTTTCACATTTCAGGTTACTAGTGCTTTAGGAGCGTATCATACACTACTTTCAGTATGCCATTCCTAGATGTTTTATTTCAGTATGCTAGACGTTTTAGCTTCAGTGTTCAAGTATAGTGTTTCTCTGCTGCATTTGTTTATATTTGTGTTTCTGAGTGAA
This sequence comes from Coffea humblotiana, assembly GCA_023065735.1. Lineage (NCBI taxonomy): Eukaryota > Viridiplantae > Streptophyta > Magnoliopsida > Gentianales > Rubiaceae > Coffea > Coffea humblotiana. The sequence continues at coordinate 629,505 of CM041211.1, forward strand.
CTTCATTTATCTAATGCTGTCCGTGTACAGGTTAACTTCTTAAGCCAAATTCGTTTAAATCACAAGGGAGATGGGCCGAAAGTGGCAAAGCATTTGATCGAGGTGTATTTTGCACTATTTAAGGTATGGAAAAAAAAGTGTTGTGCATGTTTTCTTTTATGAAGTTAAGGATTTCAAAGTTGTAGTCAATTAACATGTAAGACATGTTAGTCTTGTGCAACAAGTTAATATGCAAGTCTCTGTTTCAGGTATTGATTTCTGATGCCAATAGGGAGCATGGGACGGACAAATGCAGTAAAGAAAAAACAAGAAAAATTTCTAGTTCAAAATGTAATCCAAAGAATGCTCCGCCAGAATCTCATGTTGAGATGGATTCCCGGTTATTAACAGCTCTTTTAACAGTTAGTATAGATTAATTTCTTTCTCTTCTTTATTATTTGATTGCAAACATATAAGTAGAAGAAACTGCTAAAGTTGGATTTGTACTTTTTTCTGGGATCATGTAGTATCAGCTAGAAGTTTCAAGGCCTTTTTATCTTTTGAAAGCCATAGAGTAAGAAAATGCTAATATTTGTGGTAAGCTATTGTACAAATTTAGGCGTACTCTTTATAAATGCTTCTAATTTTTTGCACTTGCCATGTAATTATCTTATGTAGAATTCTGGCACTGTTTCTTGTTTTTCTCTCCCTACACACCTTGCTTCAACTAAGTTGCCTTAGATTAGTTCAAAGACAGTGAATGTTTTGCAGGTTACTCCTAACTAATGTTTTGCTCTTTCTCAAGTACGAAGAAAAAGATTCTACACTTTATTTAGTATATGTTTGTTATGAAGAATCAACTTTTCTCTATATAATTTTTTTGAACTAATTCTTCCAAGTTGGTGCTGTGTTTTGTGACTAAAGGATCCAACTTGAAAGTGAATTGAAGTAGTTGGGAAAGTGTTATTGAGAATTGGTGATGAAGCAGGCACTAAATTAAACATACCTATGTGTTAAAATGTGGGTGTGATTAATCAAGTGGTACAGGATTTGTCTGAACCAGCGTGCTTGCAGATAATTATTATATCAGTTCATCATGCCGCTTGTGGTTATCTCCTTATATGGTGTTGAAAGATACTTTGGGCACTTCGTATAAGTTCTCTTTCTTCCATTGCAGGGTGTGAATAGAGCGTTTCCTTTTGTTTCTAGCGATGAATCTGACAAGATTATTGAAACTCAGACGCCAATCTTATTTCAGCTGGTAAGCTTAGTTCCTAATTGCCCAGAAAGAATGAAAATTTTATGCAGATAGTATAATGTGGTGTTCCTCCTTTCAAAAATTTGTTTGCCCTTTTTAGGTTCATTCTAGGAGCTTTAATGTGGGAGTTCAAGCATTAATGCTTCTTGACAAGATCTCTACCAGAAATCAAATTGTTAGTGATAGATTCTACCGAGCCTTATATTCAAAACTCTTGCTACCAGCTGCCATGAACTCATCAAAGGTGAGTTGAGTTGTAGTAGTTCTTAGAAAGTTTCTGCCAGTTTATTTGTTATGTTTGTGTTTCAACGCTTTCTGAAGTGATGCTTTTGTGGTGTGTCAAGTGTACTATAATTCCTCAATGTTCCAATTGTTTAAACCATTTAGACATGAAATGACGTGAGATGAGAAAGCAAAATGATGGGTATGCTGTTTTGTTTAATTGTTCTAAATGTCTGACTTGTTCAGACTGATAGTCTTCCCTCTCACACATTCTGTGATGAACAGTAAAATTGCTTAATGCATGTGGTCTGATTATTGATACAGATTTCTATGAGCTTTTAATTAGGACTATAGAGAATTTTTGTTAAAAGGCTTCCAAGAGAATGCATTGTGTACAGGGCAAAGGAACTAGTAGTTGCGGCACCTAGGAGCAGTTATTTGAATTCCACTTTCCAACTGGTCATGCCAATGAATTGTTTGTGGAGTATGATTGCATGTACCTGAGCACAAATACTACACTGGACATTGTTTCTAAATGTAAACTATTGCTGTCTTTTATAGTTTCCCTCTTCCCTCCAATATTAGATATTGTATCTGATTAATGGACTTTTCCCTTGGACGTAAAAATTGAATTCTTGTTGTCTTTTCTTCTGGTTGGCTTGCTGCTGCTGTTTTATCTTCTATTGAAATGCAAGCTTGCAAATCAGCCTGTTTTGGATTATTATTTGACACTTTGCCTTGCAAGTTTTGTGTTTTCTAGTTCCACTTCTATCTGGAACATAATTTCAGCATGATCAAGTGGCTTTTTGAAAATATTTCCTCATTTGCTCTTGAATGCTTTCTTTACTCGTGTAGATTTATTGGAGAGGGTCCTAATTGTACCACTTCTTGACTATGATATGTATTCAATGTGTTAATCTTCAGGAGGAAATGTTTATTGGGCTACTTCTAAGGGCAATGAAAAATGACATCAATCTAAGGAGGGTCGCTGCTTTCTCTAAGCGTTTGTTACAGGTTTGTGATAGCGTTGATTTTTTATTTGCTTGTGGCTTTTGACGCAATTTAGTTCGTTAAGTAAATAATTGTCAAGGGAATCCTTGACCACGAGGAATCTTAAGTTGAGAACTATTTGGATTACTCATTGCCTTCTGCAACTCATAATTGAGGATATACTGTGACCGGTCTACAGGTTGCTCTTCAGCAGCCACCTCCATATGCATGTGGATGTCTTTTCCTCCTCTCTGAAGTTCTTAAAGCAAGACTGCCCCTTTGGTATGGCTACACATACACGATATTCTTCTGCCTTCCGTAAAGAAAATAAATATTCTACTTGTTTTTACCTAGTTTTGTATGCTTCTTAGTACTCCACTTTATAGCTCCCAAAGTTGAAGATATAACTTTATCATGCAGGAATATAGTGCTTCAGAATGAGTTGATTGATGAGGACCTTGAGCATTTTGAAGACATGCCGGAGGACGATGAATATGCAGCCAATCCAAAACAAAATGAAATGGTTGAATCAGCTAATGCTCAGGGTGGTGCTGCTATTGACATGGATGATGCCTTACCCTGTGAAGATGGCTCTGCACCTTCTGATTCTGAAGGCAAGGTTTCATATGATTCAAATGATCTACTTCTGGAAGGTGTTCAACGTAAACTTCAGGGTTCCAAGCCAATGGCTGATGGTAGTGGGCTTGCGTCTGAAGTGACAACTATTAGGACCACTTCCCCTGGAGGTTACAGCCCACGACACAGGGAGCCTTTATACTGGTACTTAAAAGTGTGTTTTGTTGCTTAACTTTGGATGTCCTCCTGTTGAAGTTGGATCTGCTGTATTTTGAAGCTATTTTGATTCTCTGTTTCTTGAGTAAATGTAACTGGCATAAAATATGCCAATTCGGCCATTTATATTCATACTTATTATATTCTGCAGAACAACAGCATACGCTTTTCATAATCACTTTTCAATGATGATCTGCTTTTTGGCTTGACAGTAATGCAGATCGTGCTAGTTGGTGGGAGTTGAGAGTATTGGCATCACACGTGCACCCATCTGTTGCTACCATGGCCAACACACTTCTTTCTGGGGCCAACATTGTTTACAATGGCAACCCTCTTAATGATCTTTCACTTACCGCCTTTCTGGACAAGTTCATTGAAAAGAAACCAAAACAGAGCACATGGCACGGTGCCTCCGAAATTGAACCTACCAAAAAGGTCAGTTGTCAATTCTATATTACTAGCTCAATTGGTCTTTGCTCTGGAGGCATGGCATGCTGCATTGTGGAGATTTTTCTGCCCAACACTGTTATTCTTTGTCCTGCAGCTTGACACGAACAACCTGTTGATTGGACCTGAAATTCTCTCACTGGCAGAAAGTGATGTGCCTCCGGAGGATCTTGTGTTCCATAGGTTCTACACCAACAAGATGCATTCCTCCAATAAACCAAAAAAGAAGAAGAAGAAGAAGAAAGGAGCAGAGGACGAAACTGCTGAAGAGTTGTACGCCGTTGATGGTGAAGATGATGAAAGCGACAATGAAGCGATTGAGAACATGTTGGATTCATCAAATCCTCCTTTGGAAAATGATGGAGAGTATGATTACGATGATTTGGACAACATAGACAATGAAGATGATGATGAGCTAATTGGTCAGGTAAGTGATGAGGGGCCGGATCTCCCTTCTCATGTTGCTGGTGGTGAACTCGAGGGTTCTGAGATCAGCGGCTGGGAAGATGATGATGGTGTTGAGGTAGGATTAGGAGAAGCAGATGATGGGAGTAGTGATGAGGACAGCTTCGACGAGAGGAGGAGGAAAGGAAAATCAAAATCACGTAGGAATGCTTCGGCATCGCCTTTTGCAAGCATGGAAGAATATGAGCATCTCATCATCAATGACGGAAGTCCAGAAACAGAGGTTCCCAATCAGAAGAAGCATGTAAGGACCAAAAAGAAAAGGAGGACGTCCAAGTGAGGGATCGTTCTAACATGTTTTGCAGATCTTCGCAAATGTTGTCGTTGAGCTTTCTTACGTATTGCCATGTGTAATGGGGTTTGTTCCCTTGAAATTTTGCTATAGCCGCAATGGTCGTCCTGCTGAGTTGTATATTTTCCATTGTGGTACTATATCACAACTAGAGAAATGAAAAGAAACAGATGCATAATCCAGTGGTAATTTTGATTGGGTCGGCAAGAAATGAGATGCCGAGCAAACTTCTTAAGCATTCATTTTTGGTACAAAAGACGGCAATGATATCAAATAAAATAAGCTCGAGGTAAGAGAGTTTACGAAACGAGGCAAGTATAAGCCCCTTAAATCCTCTTCCAAAGAGTCCAGATAAATCAAAGCACTTTTAAAGCGTTCAAGACAAATTTACTACTGCTTGCTATATTCAGTACATCGAACTAGCGAATCCCCCCCCCCCCAAAAAAAAAAAAAAAAAAAAAAAAAAGGGCCTCGTAACTTTCTGTGGAGGAGCAAGAGTACAGCCCAGACATTCAGAAATCGCCATCGTTAGCAGCAAGTTGATGTTACTGTGGACAAAGGCACAGCCTAGGAAATAGCAACTCGAACGGTCTTGGACTTGGGTGGAGGAGGCAGCTTCTCCACAATCACGGTCAAGACCCCATTTTCACATTTGGCAGAAATGGCAGACGCATTAGCATTGTCGGGTAATCTGAACTTCCTCGACAACTTCTGGGGTGCACTCCTTTCCAACCTTTTGTACTTGCAGCCTTCCTCTTCGCCATCTTCACGCTTCCTCTTCCCATTACTCCGGATCACCAATGCGTTCTCATCTTCCAAAGTCACCTGCTCCCAAAGACAAATACGTTGTCAGCCAGCATACTATTTCATTAGTATGTAGCTCTCTTTTTGGCCTGAAAACAGTAGTAGTAGTAGTAATGGCATAATGGGGATGTAGTATTATTACCTGAATGTCAGACTTGGACAAGCCAGGAACATCCACGTAGAAGACGTACGCCTTGGGGGAATCAAGAATGTCAACCGCTGGGAGGGAAGCGACTCCTCCCCCGCTGTCATTGGCAACACTGCCAGCCCCTTCCCCTGCCCGGGAAGACGAATTGAGCATGAATTTGTCAAGGGTTTCTGGGAAATTGAAAAGATGATTTATTGCTTCCACCACAGTGCTCATGTTGTGCTGTGATGCCTCAGAATCAAGCTGCCCAGAAAGTAGAAACCGAATGAATGAATGCTGCTCCTTCTAAGAAGTGTAATTGATTTGCACGAAGTCAAGTTGCTTTACAACCATGGAGGAGTAGCTGGTTTGGAGCTTGGAGGAGTAATTAAGGGGAACGGAGGAAAGTTCGAGAGGGCAGCGTTTGCAGAGTATCGGTATTGGATTGGGGCCATCACTATCAGCAACCTTTGTGCGTCCACGTTTCAAAATTTGGTAGCCAAGCAATGACTATCAATAACCTTTTTTATATATCAAATGATTTGCGCTCAAAAATAATAATAAAAAATCTCTGCTGACTCCTGACACTGCACCGTTCTTTTTTGCTTAATGAAATGACACAATAATAATATAACTTATGAAATATTTTATGAGACGAATTTGCCCCTTCTTGAATTCATCACTGTCTCTCTCTATTTTGTCTCTTTTAATGTTAAATTATTGTACAATAAATGATGGAAGAAATAAAAGACCGTTCAATTATCAAGTGTTTGGTAATCCTCGACTAAAATGCTAGATTTTGTGAGTTGCTTATTGCTTTTTTAGTTTGTTCATTATTTTTTTATGTTAATTTCTATAACTTTAAACAATTTCATACTTTTCCTTTTTTCTTTTCTAATATTTAAGACTTTGTCGTCAAGAGTGTAAAAGTCTCCGCAAAAATAATACAAAATGATCATTAAATTATGCATTGAGGGGCAATTTTGACATTTAATTTGTCAGAGAATGTAATGCATAGGTATTTATGTCATTTTCAATAATAATAGGTAAGAGCGGAGTGCTAGAAACTTTTTTTTTAGAATGTAAGTATCATTTGCCTACTAATTTTTGGTTAATTCACTTTGCATTTTTCAAATATACTCGAACGTCTACTTTGAACCTTGAAACTTAATTTGCACTAATTTAATTCATAATATATAAAATTTTTGTCTCACCTAATTAGAATTATCGACATAAGCGAGACAACTTTTATATTTAGGTGTGACAAATTTTATATTGAAAAGACTAATTAAAGTGGTACAGATTTTATGTTTTAAATACTAAAATGGATATCTTTATATTTTAGGAACTAAAATGTGGTATAGTTTATACTTTAGGAATTGAAGTGTTTTATTTTAAAGTTCGTCCCACTTTAAAGTTTAGAAAAATAATTACCATAATTAAGCAGAAGCGCCACGTGGATAGTTTGGACGAATCCAACAAAACCATTTGGATCAATGTATATGGTGCCCGAGCTGCATCATGCGCCTAATTTTACAACACTCCTTTGATGGTTTCAAACGAAATATTCCACCGGGTGCACTTTTAGATCCATCGGAGCATGAAATTTACCCAAATTTAAAGGCAACATGATCTGAAAGCATGGCGGAGATATACTACTGCTACTAAAAGCATATAGTGCCAAAGTGGCCGGAAAGCTGAACTGGCCACAGATCAATAATGCTAATAATGTTTAGCTGCGGGTGGAATCTTGAGCACCTTTGGATTGTTGGCTCTTTTAGGAGTAACAGTCATCCGTTCCGCGGAAGCTTTAGCTTCACAAGAAGGGATCTTGAGAACGCCTTGATTAGTGAATCCGTACTCCTCAACTGATCTACACAACAACTCCAAGAAAAAGCTGCGCTTCACCATTCATACCCACTGAAACTGGAATTAATATAAACCTCTTGGCGTTAGAGCAGGTGGTGATCTTAATCTTCTCAGCCGTCTTATATTTGCTCCGAAACTATTCATCATCCTGCATAACATGCAAGCTTTAACTCCCATATCATATCCTCCTGCCTGCAACTGTCTCTCTGAGGTCTGATCTGAATTAAGCAAATATTCTCTGGAGCGCTTAATCTTACTCACAAACACATGCCCCCGGCCCTATTAAGAGTGAGTTTGAGGTTGATTAGCTATATCTTTAATTTACTAGTATGGCATAGATATTACTTATAAGCTAGCTTCCTCCTGTTAGGAATTAGGATCAGGATTAGGATTAGGATTAGGAGGTAGATATTCCATGCCCTTGCCACAAAAGATGATCAGCCTATGCTTTCAATATTCTAATCCCGTCATTATTGTCTTATCTTGATTTTGTTGTATTCATTTTGGATCATCACAAATTTTAACATGTTTCAAATTTGGAGGCAATCTGTGCCCTTATATTCCATCTAGAAGACTAGAGCCGTCGGGAGGGAGATCCTTTTATCAACAGGCGCATCTGAGTATTTCCATGATTGCATCCAATAGGTTAATGGCCAATAGGAGAGAAAGCCTTTAATCATTTCGGACTTGTATGGGATGGTTCAATAATAAATTTCAAATTTTATAGTATATACGTATCCAGATTACAAGTTGAGGTTGTTTTGCAAAATATTAAAAGTTGAGGGTAAGTTTTGTAATTTTCTGAAATTTGATAGTTCACTCTTCCCTTCCTTTGCTCCCTCTCCTCCTCCTCCTCGCACCTTCTGCGTGGCAGTAACGAAATCCTGACTATTCAGTTTTTCGCCGCTTCTGCTAACAGCACCGCCCGGTTGACGGCGATGCCAACACCTGAACGTCTCCAGTACAGGTATTACCTCTTTTCCCTCAGCTCTCCAAATTTCCCTCACCGTTTCCTAATTCATGTTGGTTTGAAAGAAAATTAGAAAAATTGATGCTTTTTTTTTTTACTCAAGGTGAGGTGCCTGTTCATCTGCTGACGCAGTCCAGTCTCCTCAATTCTTTCCCACAAAGTAACAGTTTTTAGTTCTATTGTGAATCTAAAAGTCTTGGTTTCTCTGTATTTTGATGTTTGAGAGTTCAAGTGATCTAAAAGCTATCTTATTACCCTCATTTTCAGTTAGTAGCTTTCAAGGCTGCAACATTACCAATATCCCTTGATTTTCTTTGATTAAGTTCAAAGATTGTATCTTTTTTGTTATTTCTATGATGGGCTATATAGTTTGTCATTGCTCATTTGAGTTCTTTTTTCACGTTGTTCTTTTTAGGGAATTTACTCCTTATCGTATGCAGCTGATAAAGCTGGCATTTTTATGCTAGCATTAAGGGCAGTGAAATATGTATACATCTCTCAAACTGATATCAGAGTTTCTTTCATGTCCACAAATTCATTTTTCTTTTTATTTTGTCCCGAACAAATTAAAAGCCCACGAACATATGTTAAAGTTGATTTATCAGACAGATAAATGCTGATACTGCCATATAATTAGTTGTAAGTTTTCAATCAGCCAGAGTTGGAGGCTAGTTAGCATGTATTTCTTCCTGTTTGTTAGTGATGCATTAGCAAAAAATTTCCATCATTAACACTTATCCATGGGAAATTTACTCCCGACAAACAGCTGTGAGAGAGTTTTTGGTAAATGAAACATCATTGGACCCTATGTGCATTTTCACCTGCAACGATTTATTTCCTAGTGTATGTATGCTTTGTGCAATGTCGTTCTTTCAGAATTCAATTTCAAGTTTTTGTCAAAACTGCTATCCGTTCTGAACGATAAATGCATATATTCTCAACTTCCTCTTCAGTATTATTCTCATTTTATATTAAAGGTATTGTTATGATGGAAGTATGATAGACCTAGTTCAATTGCTTCTCAGGATAATCTACCACTTGTGTGCTTCATTTGTCCAACCTTCATAATCTAAACTATCTCTTCTTTTCTGATGCTTCTATTCTTTCTGTTATCTGGCTTTGTCTTTTGGTGTCTGCACCTGGAAATATGAAACTTTTTTTTATCTTCATGTCATAGGGCATCTTGAAGGACCAGTAGAGAGATGTCAAGGTTCCGTGGATTGTGGCAGGCTTCTGTTAATGCTACTAAAAAAGGTACAAGATAACTTTCAACTACTGTTCGGATTATGGTGTCAATATCTAAGTACAAAAATTCCTCTTTGTTTGCTCTTTTAGAGAGCAATTGCTTTCACATGTCTGTTGTTAGTTACCATGAACACTATGCATCATGAGGCATCATCAGTGCTACCACATAGTTTGTTGTATTCAGGAAGTCTCTTATCTGTTTTCCTATTCGTCCTCCATCAGACTGACAGTCCATGTGATTTTTAATTGCTGCTGGTAAGTATATCTAAGATATGTTGCATGTGCGTTCCATTCAGATCTTCAACTCGGGTATGTTTGTCCAGTACTTTGACGTCTCAAGGCCAGTTGGTCATTCTATTAATCTTACTGATTAAAAGGTTAAGTATGTTGTTGGATGCCAGAATAATTTGGAGCTTCCACTTTTAAGTTTTTGTCAATGATTCATGAGTTTAAGCTTGTCTGTGTATGACCTTGTTCCCCTCATAGGTCGTTGCTGCACTTCTCTTTGCAAAGTGATGCCTTAGTATTCTTGTATGCTCCTCCCAAGAGACTCTCTCCGCTTATTTCTGCCATCATGGTTGTCTTTTTGCTTTAGCTTTCACTATGGTTTAACTGATCACGGGTTTTTATCATTATATGGTTATGTCTCAGCTTGGAGTAAATCATGTTTGTTACATGGTTCATTTGAATACCTCTTCATGTTCTCTATCTGGTTCACTTATTTGCCCTGTTCACATCTTGCAGCTCTAACTTGGAACGTCGATGACTGGATTCCACCAAGTGAAAAATACATATTTAGCTTTAATTCAAAGGATGAGCTTAAAAAGTGGCATCTCTATTCCGATTCCGAGTATGGAGGTGTGTATTGACAGTTATAGGTGTGAATGCCAGAATTTTCTTATACAAGAGTCTTGATGGCTCTTGTTTTTGTCAGTTAATCTAACCGCTCTTTTGGGTTCATATTTCATGTACTTTGTTCTAAAAAAAATCTGTGATACATACATGGGGCTACATAGATCTCTAGAACATCGTGAAAGAAGAAAGTGCACTAATGTTTCTCAGTGTTGAAGCATGATATTTTACTGAATTTACCAGTTCTTCCCATTTGTCGATTTTTTGCTTAATGAAGACAGTTTACTTTGTTACAAGCTGTACTTGTGGAACTCATGTATTTGTTGTTTATAATGTGCCAGGTCTGTCTACAGCATCTCTAGAAATCAAAAATGTTGGAAATGCATCAAGTGTTACTACCGGTCTGTAAAATTTTACAACCTCTTGCCACACTGCAGCTTGAATTTGCTTTTCCTTCAGTTGCCCATTTTGTACACATTGTTGTACTTAGATACTTTCATTGTAGGGTAACTAAGTAATGACTAATATAAGGCCTCATCAGCTAAATTAAAAACTTCCTGTGGTTTACATTAAATGTGTTAAATGTCTTGTTGAGCTACTGAAAATTGAAAATCTATTTCGTTAAGCATTCAGAAAATGAGGCTAGTGATACAACATCTCATCGGCTATTACGAGTCTGCATTATGAGTATATATTGTGGTTTCTTAATTTATGCCTTTATTTTGTGTAGGAATATTTTCTGGGAACCTTTCTTCTGATCTTTCTGAGGGTTCAAGGTGGAACATCAGTCGAAGTGGCTTCTGTGGCATGCGTTCTAGAAAGGTAACTGCTATCCCAACATGCTTAGGCATCCAGAAACATAGATTAATAAGACTGCAATGACTGTAATCCACATGCATCTTTTCCAAATTTTATTCTTATTCCATGGCTTTGCTTGTGTAATTATTTTTCGCTCTCTCCTTTCCCAGTTTGATGGCTTTATTGACTTGGAATCATATGACACAATAGCTCTAAAACTTAAAGGAGATGGGAGATGCTACATTTCTACTGTGAGTTCCACGCTTCATTTCTGACTTGCAATTATCTTTAGTGGCATTCGTTTTGTATGCTGGGCCAGTTGTGGTATTCATTTCTGTGGGGAACTGTGCATGCATAAACCAATCAAAATGGGTGCATAGAAGCAATAGGGAGGTGATTACCATCCCTTAATTGACTATGAGGTTGGAAAGAGATTGCTGAGCCTTATTTCAATGAAAGTGCAGATTTATACGGAGAATTGGGTGAATTCTCCAGCACAACATGAAGATAACTCGTGGCAAGCATTTGTCTTTGTGCCTAAAGACAACTGGTATATAGCTAAGGTAAGTGTCCTTCGGCTCTTTTCCTTCTTGCATTAAGAAATCAGGACCTCATTAACTGAATAAATATATTTCCTTGAATATGGTTTACTTCTTAGTTGCTGAATTTAGGTTGCGTTGTGCTTTACAGATACCCATTGCTCGGTATTTGCCAACGTGGAGAGGGAACGTGATTGAGGCAAATTTGGAGATGAATCCTTCTCGAGTTGTTGGCATGTCCTTATCTGTGAACGCAGAAGGTGGAGTTCCAGGTGCCAGGACTGGTCCAGGTGATTTTCGAGTGGAAATCGATTGGATCAAAGGCTTGAGAACGCAGTGATTCCCTATGAAGAATGTTTGTGGTACTAAATATGAGACTCTTGTGTATATGGATGATCTTGTTTGTCTTTTAACAAAACACAGCTTAGTATTCTGCTCACTATTCACAACAAATTTTGTCGCAGAGCTTCTTCTTCTTTTTTCCTTTCTTTTGTTATAGCTTTGATGAATAGTAGTGATGGGAATGATACATAAAAGATGTCATCATGTCTTGTGGCCGCACTATCTTCTGAGTTGCTACTCTACGTGAATGGTTCGTTATTATTTGCAAATCAATTGTTTGGACAGGAAATTATTTGTCCAAATTTGTTTGCTGACATCACCATTACAATTTTCAATACACCTTTTTACATTCCCAATCACCTTTTTATCTCACATACATCACATCACATCACAAAAAGCGCTACAGTAATTATTCCAAATAATATTTCAAATAATACCCTATCCAAACAAGTCTGTAAAGGGGTTTTCATCTTAAAGAGTTACCCTACTTAAAAACAATTTAAGTCCAGAACAGGACTGATCATTTAGGCTGCATTGGCTGAAGGATTTTTTTTGTTTTTGTTTCATTGGTTCTGCAGGATACTCTCTTGCTGGAATGATGCTGATCAATTGTGGAGTATCTCTGCTCTTTTGGTGACTCTTCGTCAGATGAAGATCTTTTTTCAGTTTCACTGTTCTGTTGGTGCGTGAGCATATGATCAATCAATGGGTACACGCTTGTAGTAGTAGCAACAGTAGTGGAAGGTTTTGATTTTGATTTTGATTTTGATTTTGATTTTGATGCGTTAAGGAGAGTGGACGTTTTGTTTGTGGCTGTAGTGGAGCATATTTGACAGCTGAGAAAAATATCTTTGGCTACGTTGCTTTCATCCAAAGAAAAGGCGGAATGATGATAAATGCTGCTCGACTTTTTATTTATCTATTTATTTATTATTGCACATTTGCAAATATGCATGGCAGAGAGAGGGGGACTGCAGAAGTAGAGCATCGGACACGTGGGAATCCAGCAGTTTCCAACACTTTTGGGCTGAAAATCACGCGGGCATTTCTCATCTTAAACAATATGTGTCGGGCCCCCTTGAGGGCTCTCCGCTCAGCTGTCATGGAACGACGGAACAGCAGAGATCAGCCAACAAAAAAAGTCCTTCGCCTTTTTCATTCTAGGCTGAATCTAATTTTAGGTACGTGCAAAATGCTGCCCCCAGCCCGGTTCCGCCACGGTTCTCAAATCCCAACTTAAGCAACTAAGCAAGCAGAAGGGCAGGGCCCTTCATTGTTGTCGCCGTCCCGGTTCAATTCAATCTGTTTCTTCTTTTTCCTTTTTTTTTTTTTAAAAAAAAAAATTTTGTTTTCCTTGACTCTTTTTACTAATTGGATAGTTGCATCCACTTCCTGCTTGAAAATGGAGGAACAAAATGAGCAAGTTGGATGAAGGGGACAATGCACGGTAGGTACAATACGAAAATTGGGGATTGGGAGGATCTCATCATCAGATGTGATGAATCCTTGCCCCAGTTGCATCATCCATGCCCCATTCCCCAACTCCCGCCTTTTTAGGAAAAAGAAGAAAAAATTTTTTTTTTTTTTGTTCATGAACTTACGCTTGAACCAACCACATTTTCATCTCTGATCTTTCGTGCACCTAATAATATCATATCATCTTTAACAACGTTGTCAGCACCCATCAATCTTGGCGGTTGATCGTCGCCACTGACTAATCCTGGTATTATTATCTTTCGTGTCGGATCCCTGCCATGCCCCACTACCTCAACTGGTCATGTGATGCTTTCTTGGTCGTTTTTGAGGTTATATAACAAATGTTTTATGATGCGACGAAGAAAGATTTCTTGTCTGTTTTCTTATCCATATATATATATATATATATATATATGTAAGGCTAGCAGCAACTGAGAACATACGTAAACGTGCAGATTGTCATCAATCAATAGGTTAATACATGCACATTAGTATATTTTATTCAATGCTGCCGCCATCAACAGTAAATTAGAGATTTTGCTAAAGATCAAACCCGGTGAAGCTTCGAGATAATTATATATGATTAGTGGCCGAGGCACATGGGAGTTTTGAGTAGATGGCAAGTGATAGATAGCCATCTCAAATGATTCAAAGTTGATTAATAAAACGAAAACACATTCATTAATCAAACATGCAATGTAATGACTCACGTGAACAGTACTTCAATATGCTTGAGCATACAGGGAATTGCAACCTATTCCAGAATTATCGCTGCCTGGTTTACAGCCTGATTACTTGATCAAACAAAACAAGGAAGTACTTGCTGCAAATTGGATTTGAGTGGGCTTGCAAGGGGCTTTAATACTCATAATGTCATTTTGGGGTGTTTAACGTAAAACAGCCCCCACCCAATATACTGCAACATATCGGAAGAAAACTGAAAAGGGCCTTTGGGCCATCATCGTTTAATTTGTCATCCTCCTCCTCCACTCGCCTGTCACCCCTCGCCAGTAGCTTTAGTAGTAGTATATCAGTAGCCATCAAAACAAAAAACAACAGTCTGAAAACAGTCAATACAGAACTTTCTGGAGGCAGAGCACGATAAAAATATCTGTCCTCCTAATCAAATCATAGCCGTTCAACCGAGACCATCCTCATCCAGGTCACACGAACAAACAAGTATGTTACACAATTCCTTACCTTGCCTTTTTTCCTTGTTCTTTGTTAAAGCTTTTAAGGTTTTTTAATCTCCCCACCTAGCAGCCTAACTCCATATAAATACACCCTTTTCTGGAGCCTTCGTTTGCCTTAGCGTGAAGGAATAGGCTGCCTGACTGACTCGAGAGACAGTTGTATTGCACTGTTCATCTCGCCCCCACCGCCACCCCCAATCAACCAAGACTCTGTTCTCCTCTCTCTCTCAACAATGCTATGGCTCCCTGTTACATTCAAAAAGCCCAAACAACCCATAATTACGTGAAAAGATATTCTAATCTTTACGCTGGGTTTTAAGGGTCATACATTTGCCCAGAAAATTTATAAAATTTGTCGACAAGAAACAGCAGAGGAGGAATTGTGGCTTGTGGGGGGTTGGGGGCAGGTCTCTTTTGTCTCGGTTTTTGCTTTTGTTTGGGTGTCCGGAAATGGCCGCAGCAGATGATAAAAGAAGTGATTTTTATGCTGTTTTGGGGCTGAAGAAGGAATGCAGTGCTGCAGAGCTCAAGAATGCTTACAAGAAACTCGCACTGGTCAGCATTTGAACCTCTTAATTCTGTGAATTTAAATAACCAAATCAGAAATCAGTTACGATAAACAGTTTCTCGATTGTCGATCAATGCCATAGGCCTGTAAAGAAGGCATCTTTGTTTTATTTTATTCTTTAGGTGGTGTGGGGGTGGTGAGGGCGAAGGAGCTAGTATTTTGATCTTCGAGAATTTTTTCGAAAACTGAATTGGGTGATGAGTGGTATCTGAGCGCAAAGTTAGAAAATTTTCGGACTTTTCAAAAAAAATTGTTAGGCTTATGCGGATGGTGTGAAAGCATTGAAGATGATGATTGTTCTGCTTCAAATGTCTCGACCAGAATAAATTTTGCGCTGAATTTTTTCCTTTTCCTGAAATGGGGAATCTGGTTTTTGATATAGAAATGGCATCCAGATCGTTGCTCGGCATCCGGGAATCCGAAGCGCGTGGAGGAGGCCAAGAAGAAATTTCAGGCAATTCAAGAAGCCTATTCTGGTACTACGCTCTCGCTCTCTCTTTTCTTTTTTTTTTCCCCTAAAATTTGTACTGCTAGTAGTTCAAATTTTACTAGTATTTGTTTGTTCAATGGCATATTCAGCTGTCATATTTGTTTATTTATCAACACATATAATCGGTGCTGTCAGTAGTCATAAATCATAATGCTAAGGTATAATTCTTAGTTATAAATGCTGGGACTCACGAGATTCTTGGGTTGACACCTGACAGTACTTTCGGACGCCAACAAAAGGTTTCTGTACGACGTAGGAGTTTACGACTGTGACGATGAGGACGACGAAAATGTACGTCCCCTCTTTCTTTCTTTACATTTTTCCTCTTTGTGTGTGTATTTATTATACTCCATCCGCATTTGGCAGTGCCGTTTCTTTTATTATTATTAGTAACTGCTACTGCATTCTGTAGTAGTAGTAATAATCTCTTTGGCACGTGTAGACACGCTCCTTCAATAAGCTCCACAAATGTTGTATAGACGCTTCAATGTGGATGACAAAACTAATCCCAATTCATCATTTTATTGTCCTCGATGCGATAGCAGATTTGTCTACCAAGGAAATTTTGAGTGGGTTCAGGGTGTTTAATTTAAAGAATAATTGATTGTCTTGAACAAGTACTCCAATTGGGATACCTAAATGATATTATGGTCAAGAAATCTTCTTCTTCCTTTTTTTGAAAGAAAAAAAAAATCAAGTGGACACCAAATCTTGAGACTAGTTCAGGACAGTTGTTTTTTCAAATGAATCTGCTGAACTTATTTAACGGTTCCATGGAAATTGTGCAATTGTGTTTGGCAATTATATATTGGTCTTTCTTTTGTGGCTGAAGTTCATATGTTTTCCAATAATGCAATGCAGGGAATGGGAGACTTTCTCAACGAAATGGCGGCCATGATGAGCCAAAACAAATCCAAGGTGAGTTGCTGTTCCCTTGTGGTAGTTTTTATTTTATTTATGTATATGTATTCGTGGTGTAGCTTGAATTGAAGATTCTTGTTTCCCATTGTTGTCTGTGGGGGGGAAGGGGATTGGATGGATCAAGGGATTTGAACCTCAGTTTTCTTTGTTGGGTCTCTTTTTCTCTTCTTAAACCACACAAACAGCAAGCTATACAAGGCGGGACAAACTTTTTCATACATTTTCCCCCCCTTGTTTTCTGGCTGGATAGTTACCAACAAAGTGCCGCGTTTAATGGTTATCTGTTGTCAAGTTTATCTCATTAAAGCCTGCTGGTTGGTGGATCGGATGTTTGGTTTGAGGATTCATACAAAGTTTATCTTGTTGTCAAGTTTTTGCTAAGTAGTTGTACGGTGTTCAAATGTAGTGTCTGAATTGACAGGAAAATCAGGAAGAGAGCTTTGAGGAATTGCAAGAGCTGTTTGAGGAGATGTTCCAAAGTGATGTCGAGGCATTTGCTTCCTGTTCTTCGCAAAGTGCGACGCCTTCTACCCGTTCGTCTCCACCATTTGCATCGTGCAGTGAGACTTACAATGCTAAAAACAAGAGAAATTCCGCAGAAATGAGCCCAGGTAGTTCTCAGGTGGAGGGTACTCAGTTCAATGGATTTTGTATAGGGGTATGTTGTTTTTATCTGCGTCTCAACTAGTCTTTCCTGAGTATCCGTTTCCTGTTGCAAATCTGACGTCTTCTAGCTAAATTAACGATGTCTAAAGACAGGTGGAACATCAGGGAGAAACCAGGATGGGAAGAGGAACCGGGGCAAGAACACAGGGAAGTATTGGAGGCAGTAGGAGAAACGGCAGGAAGCAGAAAGTTTGTTTTGGTGATGACGTCTCCTTCAATAAGTATCCTAGTAATTTCTTCTAGATGTTGACGATAATTTCACCTAATGCTGGATTTGGTTCAAAGTTTGTGCATGATTTTTACAGCTGGATTTATGGCCACATGAATGGAAGAGCCTTTTAGTTGGCTCACGATCGAAAAAGACACACAGAATATTGGCCTAGGAGCGTAAGATTATAGGCATTTAATAGCAGGAGAGGTGTGGAAATTCGAAAGTTTCATCCCACACTCGAGAGCTGAGGCAGCACTCAAAAGTGTTTCAGTTTTCACCCGGTGATGGTGGGACAAGAAAGTTGTAGCCTTGTAATAATGATGCTGTAATACCGGATGGGTAGTACTTAGCTGGTGTTTGTATTCCTTCATAACGAGGCGGCGGATGAGTCACTTCACTGCCTATGTAGGCCATACGGGCATTGGCTTTTTTCATTGGAAAACCTGTGAAAAATCGGTGATCCTCAGTATTCTTCCGATCAATCCCCCGTAATTCAGTTCAGGATTGTGGTGTTGGAAGAGTTTCACAGAGCGGGCGTCGGGTGCGGCGGTGTCTAGGATTCCGATATCATGGGTAGGGGTGGCCTTCAGTTTCTATTTTCAAGCATTCAGCATTGCAAAAAAAAAAAAAAAAAAATTGAAATGAGAGAAGATCCGCGGCTACTGCTTTGAAATGCAAATTCGTAGCCGAGGAAGTAAAATTCCAACCGACTGGTCACCAAAAAGGCAAAGGAATTTAAAACTTTCTTCTGGCTCTGTCAGTGGGGAGCGGAGATCGAAATTTCGTCGTTATAAGTATTATCTTTACTGTCGTTGAGCCGTCGTCTAATTTCTTGAATGCCAAAACGTTCATCACGAAACTTCTCTCTCAATTTATAATATCTTTTTTTGCTTTACGTGCACCTAGTAGTGGCATATTTACATCTTTTTGCGCTCGCTGCCAGTGTTTTTAGACTTGAATCGGATCGATCTGTTCAATCGGTTTGATAGTGAATCGGCTTTCTTTTCAAGTTGATTTGTAGCATAAAATTGTTTTGGTTAAAAATCAGTTACAACAGTCAGAAATAGATTAAATTAGTGATTTAGTCCAACTAGTTGATCCGATATTCAAACTTTTCTTTTTCTTTCTTCCAAACATAATTTGGGTTATCTAAATTGTAACACATTTATTTATTAATAGGAATAAGAAAATGTCACTCACTTAGTGTAAGTATCAAAATCACTCGCTTTTATGAATGATTTTTAAATCAATATGTTTTCGTCCCAATGATCTTATCAATTTAGCATCAATGATTTCAACTTGCATTAATTTATTTTAATTTAGTTTTTCAAACAGTTTTGGTGAATGGACATATTTTAGTCATGAATTTACATTTTTATATATAATTATTAGGTGTATATTTAATTGCTAGTCTAATATTTTTGAAACATTTTTTTATAATTGGTCAAATATACTCAAGAACTTAATTTCAATATTTCTGAAATTTATAAAAATATAAAATAATTATAACATCGTATTAATATCAACAAATTTTTAAAAACAATTCGACCAATTCTACCGGTTGGCCTCTGATCTAATAGTTTGACAAATTGAATAACATTCGCCGCCGCCGGTGGTGGCATATAATGGGATGAGACTTGAGAGTTTGGATGTTAAATACTAATTATTTAAGAAGTTGCAAGTGAAGGGCCTACATGGAACGGAACAGGTGGGTAAAGAGACAGTCAAAGCCAGATTTAGTTATAATAAACTAAGGAAATTTTTAATTTAGTCGAAACTATAAAAAGTTATAGTTTACGTTTCCAATCCAGATGGAGTTAAATTGAACATTTGTCAAATCACAGGGAATGTTTTGATATTGTATCCCTTAGAAAATTGTTCAACTCAAAACGGCTCGTGTAATTATTAACACATTTGGTATAAATTAGTACACTTTTGGTATACTCTTGAATTTTATATAAATTTTGTTATATGAATTAATAAATTTAAATTCACGTCTAATTGCATGACTTTACTATTTTCAACCGGACTATTTTCAACCTGTGAGACCCGTGAGCTGCTCCATTTGTCTTATTATTTCATCCTTGGTCCGAAATGATCGATCTAATTGAAACAATTCAACTGTATTAGAATGTTCAAATTCTAATTAATGTTTTGCTTTGGTGACTCTGAAACTTGATCAGATTCGGCCTTCATATTTACAATCAACAATCTCTGGGTAAAACTCATACTAGCAGTTTATTTAGGCCGTTAAGCAATCTTTTTACAGGTTATGATCAAAATCATCTGCCTATAGCGTATACAGAACTTCCAAAAACAAATCAGAGAAGGTCATAGACAAAATCTTTCTTCTTTGAAAAAAGAAGGAAGAAAGAAAGAAGAAACCCTCCGTGATGTAATATGTACTTTACAAACCAAACTAAGGCCTTTTTTTTCCCTTAGTTTATTATTGAATTTATTATGAGAGGAGAGTAGACGGCGTCCATGCAATTTGCAAGGTAAGTGCAACACACAATTCACACAAAGTTGCCAGAGGTTCAGCAGCAGCAGCCCCCCCAAAAAAAAAAAAAGTGCATGTGCGAGCGACTTCTGGCTGTGCATATGACGACAGACATCGGCTTGCACCGCTACTGTTCGTGTCGGCGGATGATACCAGCAATTTATGAGTACTGACTAGTACATTTTATCGGTTGAAAGAAAAAAAAAAGCCGAGTATTAATTAAATCTCGAATGATTAAACATTACTTGCAGTTTTGGCAAATTTCCAGCTTTGCCAGTTTTCCTGCAACAAGGTTCAAAGGTTTGTTGCGTGCCGCGGACATTTACCAACCAAATACTAACAGAAATTACACTAATCAGGAGGGAGCGAGAGTCACAAAATGCTGGTGGTAATCAGTCCCCCTTATAAAATGATGGCAGTAGATGGTGATTGATTAAGTTTCCAGAAATGGTCAAGTCATAATATCAGTAGGGGTGGTTGATTCAGGCTTACTGCTTCAGTAGTAATTGCATTTAGTAATTTCTCTAAGAAGATAAAGCGGTAAAAAAAAAAAAGAATGAAAAGTTTCGCCTCCCTAAAAGCAATAATTGGAAGGATTGATGGAAATTTGGGGGGACAACGACCGTAAAAAGACAAAGGGAGGGGACAACGTATGTTCAAATGTTCAATGCAATCAATTGGTTACGGGCAGCAGCAGCGCCTCGACAAAGTTGAGTTGGGAATTGGGATTTCTGCAAAATGGGCTCTCAATTTGGTTCAATGCAGTCAAATTCGCGGTGATAGGTTTCATGTTGCATATTTGAGGACAAAACACGACAGTTGTACGATTGAAGTTGGACTGTCTTCCAGAAGTCGAGTCTTTTGTTTTGCCAGGACTAAGCAGAGGATTGGCGGCATGTAAACTTGGGATAATTTAGATTTGGGCCGGCAACCAATGGGTTGGCCCCGACGAAAGCACGTCTCACCGGCTGTGCTGATTCTTGATATGACCCATTCGGCTCACCCTTTTAATAGCTCATCTATGTCATTCTTTACGCACGCACAAATGCACGAGCCCATAGGGAATGAAGGCCGGTTGTTAACTGGAACATGGGATCCGTCTCGATGGCTTCAAAATAATTCTGCAAATCGAAGTTGTTAATAGTTCGCACATCCATGCGTACACCCATATTTGTTTGCTTGTTAAAAAAAAAAAAAAAAAAACCAGGGGACATGCGCTTTGATTTTGTCACAAAATGCAGAGATGCAATCGAGGGTGATTATTTAAAGAAGAGAAAGCAGCAGAAAAAAATGGCGTGTAATCAAACTCTTTATCGCATCTAAATGCGCGAATAAAGAGTGATAACTTGATCTTGATCCGTGTTTAGCAGCACGTATTTAGGAAACTTTTTTTTTTTTTCAAATGTTGGTGCAAATGGAAGGAGATTACATCCATCAATCACGAGGCTTCGACTTTAAAATCCATGAAAACAAAAAGAATTACATTGGAAGAGAAAAATTTCTCTCGTAAGAATATCAAAATGATTCAAACAAGATTAATCGTAAACACAAAATAAATGATACGGATAACTGTGATTTATATCAACACGTACTTGGAAAACTTACTAGTTTAACAGACAGAAAGAGGTCAAAGGAAAGGAAAATTGATTGAGGATGCACAAATCCTTATGAATGAAAGAGTGGTACGTTACTATCTACGAAGTGACCATCAAGCATGGGCCGGGTCCCATGGAGCTCAAATTTCTCAAGGAAAAATGGAAAAGTAGGTAATTTACACTTGAACCGAACCCAACCTTATCTGATGATGAGTGATGACGAGATTGACGTGTTGAAGTGAAGAAGTAAAAAGATGGAAAAAAGAAAATGGCGGGGCCAGCCTGTCGAATTTGGAAGGATATGACCGAGTCACCGTCCCGCGTCTCCATCTTTTTGCTCCGAAAATCGGTTGAATGAACCATCCCGCTTGCGTTTTACCTCTCATCTCGATTCTCATCTCACTACAGTACACTACACTATACTACTCGTGGCTTCGCTCGGCTTCTAACTGACTCATTCCCCATAGCTCCACTAGCGGCTAAACAGCTGAATTTCCCTCAATACTCACTAGTACTACTAAAATTCTCACTAGCTCTTATTTCTTACCCACTCCATACGTTACATTTTTGCTACAAGCCTATTTATATTATTGAATATGAAAGTCTAATGCAAACATATACAAATGCTTAAAAGTAAAAATAAAAAGAACATATCCACCCAAATGGCTTCTAATTCCTAAGTTTGAACACATAGATTGAATATTAATCTGCACTTCATTTCCTCGTGTCAATACTAAAGTCACCAATATTGTTGCTAAGATGCTTTCTAATTGACATTTATGTGTATGAAATGAATGATTCAAATAATATCTAGTTCTTTTCCTAATAAAATAAAGTACCAAAATTAAAATAAACATGCAACAATTAAAAATTGATATTGAGGAATCAATTTCGCTCGCGTTCATAAACTTTGTTGTATATTGACACTTAATGCTATATTTGATGCTTAATAGCTCAAACAATGACTGACGTCATCGCACTTAAACTTCGCATCCAATGAGTCTATTTAACGTCTAATTTAAGTAATCTCTCATTCATTTTCACACTAGTCACTATCTTCGCTATAATTATGTTTGCATATTAATTCAAGACTCAAAAAAATAAAAAATTTCATATTATTATATAGCAATGTGCTAATTACGTTAAAGTATCAGTAATTTTTTGGAATCAAGTTATGGTAATTTATTATTTAGGAATTGGTATTTTATTAAAAATTTTCATATTATTGATGCATTCCTATTTTTTCACACATAATTTTATGTGTGTAATTTGGCTCCGCTTATATATTGATTTTATGAAATTTATTTTCTACTATAATTTTTGATATATATATATTTTTTGGTTCTACAAGTTGTCATTGTCTTTATTTGTGTGAATTACATTCTTCTGAGGTTGAACTTAAAAAAGAAAAATGTGATAGAGAATAATAAAATATATTAACTTGTGATTTTAAACGTTCATAAATATTATGAGCACCGACTACATATGTTTGTCCTAAGAGAACCTATGAACAAAGCATTTGATTGCCTCGAAGCAGTTGAGATTTGAATGATGGATAGAGAATCTTATTAGTATTATCATTGTTATTAAAGGTAAGCGGAGAGCCTGAATTTTATCACTCGTCTTGATGATTAGCTACCGTACCTAATTCGGCTTCACATTGGAGCTCAGGCCTCCATTAAGAAATCAATGGCTTCAAACCAAGCCATATTAGCCGGAGCCACCCACTTACCCAAAGCCATACCAGCCAATCTTATCCACCTTTCTCTGTTACACTCTCCTCCACTTCTCTTTTGTTCTATTCTATAAGAAGCCTAGAACTTCCTAACAGTTCCTTCCTGCTTTTAAGCATAAAAATTATAAAGAAAACACACCATTTTCTTTCCTCTTTGTAACAGTCGTATATCGGTTGGTGTCACCAACGTATTAGTGCTGCTAAACCCAGGAGATAGCATCACCCTATTTCGGTTGTTACAAAAGAAACAGTAAAAATATCCGTAAAAGCACATGGGTTTCCTCCACAAGCTCTGGGACGAAACGCTTGCCGGGCCAACACCTGAATCCGGCCTTGGCAAACTCCGCAAGTACAATTCCTTTTCTGGCGCTCGTCCATCTGCAGCAGCTGCTCCAGCTACCATGATGATGGGATCAGTGGATGATCATCTGATCCCTGTTTCACGGAGCATTACTATCCTCCGTGGCAACTCTCCTGCCATGCGATCTGCCTCTGCTACCCTGATTCCGGCTCCGTCCCTTCTTCTACCGCTGCTTCTGCTTCTACCACCCCAACTTCTCCACTTTCACGTAAGTCTTTTGCATGCGACTCGGGATTCAGAGGTGTTTTTCTTTAAACGATTTGTGTTGTCTCGTCTTGAAACCTTTCTGCTGCTTCTTTTTTTTTTTTTTGGGCCTCCTGTTGGGTGTGGTGTAGCGACTGCTCCTGGTCATGGTGGAAATTTTAAGAAGTTGACGAGGAGAAAATCCAATTCGGCAGCCTTACAACCAGGGGAGCCAAAAAGCCCGACGGGCTACGACTGGTGATTTTCTTCTCCGTCACCTTTTTGGTTTTTCATTTGATTTTGTTTATGCATAATCTCGTTGCAACAATTTTGTAATTTTTTCAAACCCCCTCCTCCCCCCCCCCCCCCCCCCCCAAAAAAACAACAAAAAAAGGAATACACGGAGAGGTATGTTTTGTCTTATTTTGTTGTACGATCGAATATCGATCACACGATGCTAATATAGTGATAATTCTTTAGTGCGGTTAAAGAAATGGGATAATAACTTTCTGGTATCAATTTATCTGTATTGCAATCAACATCAAAGCTGGATTTATTTGAGAAAAAAAGAAGAAGAAGAAGAAAAAGGAGGGGGGGGGGGGGGTTGCCTCTTAAATAGATCTACGTGCCAAACGTTTTTGTTAACGTTACTTGGTGTGCTAATGTAATTACCTGTAAGGTTTCAGGATTCTCACGCGTGGTGTAATGATACAATTGCAGGATTGTACTAAGCGCTTTGGATCGTTGATAGAGAAGCGAGAGGTGACCATTTTTGTCTGGGAAATTAGATGCCGGCTACACCCGCCAAGGCAAATTCCTTTTTGTACATACGTCCCCCCAAAGTATATACTACTAAAATAAACCAAGTTTCTTTAATCATATCTCATGGTGTGTGTGTGTGTATATATATGATTGTAAATATAGGACAGCCGCATGGTTAGAGCGAGCTGCATTTAAAAAAGCAAAAAAAAAAAAAAAGAGAAAGGGTTAGGGCAAATAAAACTGCAGAGGATGAAGCAGAAGAAGTAAACCTGGACCTGTGGCCATGTATATGATTTGCCCCCTTGCTTCCGCTTCTCAAGTCTGGGATGAGTAGTATCCTTTGATTGATTAGTAGTAGTAGGAGAGAGTGTACTTGGCATGCACTGACAGGACCGTTGCCATATCAAGTGGATAGAATAGATGGACACTTGATTTTTTGGTCCTTTTTTCTCGTGCTGGGGGGGTGGGTTTGGGTTGGTTTTCTAGTAGCGTTTTTGTTGACTTTTCTGTACACATAGAGCATGGCTCTAGTTACGTATGTGTCTTGTTTGAGTTGTGTTCGCTAATTAATGAAATTTCTGTATATGTGTGGTGCGGATGATACGGATGCAGCTATTTGCCTGTTTTACAAACACTTGGATGGGTCATCCAAATGTTATCGATCTAGAGATGAGCATATTTTGACGTCACCGGATATTTAGGTTGAACCAAAATAAAAGAAAAAAAATGGAAAGCTTCCCAATTTTAAAAGAATTAAGGTACGACACAAGCTGAACTTATTCACTTTCTGGTGATGGCAACTGCTGCAATTGCAATATCTTCGATCGAGAGTAAGTCTCGAAATGCAATAGTTAAAGGTCTTCTGTCGTTTAGATTTGTCAAGGTTATCATCAATAACTTGCTAGATTGATGCGTATGTATTAAATTTGACCTGACCGTCATCAGGATCCTGAATTCGAATCTTATTTTGGATTTGAACTCCCGTAACTCGTCCGGATCGCTATGTGGAGCCGTGACGCACTCCACTGATTTGGTGCGCCGACTCATGTTCTAAGAGTTCGAATCGAAACATGTTCCGAGATTAAAAAAAAGAAGAAGAAGGTTTAATTGCAAATATTAACGTACGTTAAGGCTGAACATGAATGAATTTCTCCCGGACCCAGAAAACGTACTAGAGCCGTTGTACTTACATATGAAATCAAACTACCCTATTCTTTCTGATCTTAGAAGAATCGAAGCGGAAATGGGGGGGAAGACTCTTGGATTTCTCTCAGCTTTTGCAAGGGCTTTTAAACTTGAAGCCCAAAGCCATGAGCCCATTACTCTCACCTGAGGAATGCAGTACTACTTGTTAACGGCGCCTTGTCAAAAATGACGTCCGCTAAGCCACCAACACATCCGCGCCACTACTTCTTTGATTTATCCATTTTACTAGCTGATGATTGGGACACCACGTGAGATTCGAAGGGGTCCGTCCTCTTTTGCTTCTAGACTCCTGCTGACATCATCATCGCCATCGTCTGATCCCCAAAAGCCAGCACCGCCCCGTTTTTATCACCTTCGGCTTCAGACGGTCGCTCCGTGCGACCCGCTAATATCAGCATCCCATTTTATAAATGCACTTTTTAGAAAAAGAAAAAAAAAAACAGTAGATCACATCAATTGATTTCGCTCCAACCCTAACACGAACCCTCCGGTTATTGAAAACGTAACTCGTATTTCACAAGTTCAAATCTCGATGTTGATACTTAAGTTTGTATTGCGAAAAATTAAAGACCTTTCTAATTTTCGCATTTGCAAACATGTTGATTTAAATGCTTAAAATTAATTCTAAAGTATTGGAGAAAAAGTTTTCAATAAAACCAAGAGAAAGCTCTCATTATTTGCTGAAATTTGTCTATCTAACTATTATTACAAGGTTAGAGTAAAGTTATTTATAATCAAAATATCTAAACTAGTCCAAAATTCGAATCAAACATGAATTACATCACTTATTCCATTAAAATTACTAATCTAGTGGTCCAAATAACTTATACAGCTAGCCATTTATTTCTAACAACCAACAATTAAGTAACTAAATAAAATATCCTAATTAATAGAACGACAATTAGAAAGAAAAAACCCTAAAACTTATTTGAATCGAATCCGTGAACGAATTGTGGGCAGAGATTGAACTAAGAAAATTGAAATGAAACGCTTCGCGGAAACGCGCTGCGACCCAATCTATGGGCGGATCTATTAAGTCCCTTCTTCTTCAGCTTGGATCAACATGCAACGCTCAATCTCCTTTAAGTCCAACTCCTTCTATGTATTTGTAAGGTCCAAATTAATATTGAACGGAATGTTGATACTCGAATCATTTGGCCCTTCGACAGCTTGCACTTCATCATCAAATCCCATTCGAGAATTGTTCAGTCTTGAACCAACTTGCATTTTCACAATGTCAAATTGATTGCTTTACCATTTTTATCCCGAGGAATGCGCGAAAAAAAAAGAAGAAGAAAGAGTTAACAATGGCTTTACTAGCCTCTTTTTTATTTTTCTCAATAAAAAATATTAAATTTTAATATTTTTATACGCTGCTAGCAGAGTTGGATATACGTTTGCATGGTAAAATTTAAATTTTAAGTAATGTTTATGTATCCAAATTCACTATCGTCAACAGCACGTGTAAGCGAGATTAATTATCGTCCCCAATTTTTACTCACCAATTTGTGATACCAAGCCTTGCTACATCAGCACACGCGGTAGCAGAGCACCGGGGTCGTTGCCCGCCAGGTAAGCCGTCAAGCTCTGTTTAGACAGAACGGTGAGAGGGTTCGAGTCCGGCCAATAATTTTCTCCTCAATTGTTTCTTGGCAGGTTTATTGTGGTACTCTTTTTTTTATCAAAGAGTATATTATGATACTCCTTTTTTTTTTTCCTTTATCAGTCTGAATTTTTTTGAAAAACCACATAATGTATGGATTTATTATGATACTCGAGCACGTGAATTTGAGTGAAATTATTGTGTCCTTAGGCCAAAAACATATAGTAGTAGTAATTGCTAGTAACCAAATAGTAGTACGTGAGTAGATGCTTAGGATTTATAGCGAGATGTGTCTGGTATTAGCATTGAATTGGCTTGCATTTAGATTTTGGTGCTCAATGAAAGCTGATGTAGCGAACCTATCCACTTTTCCCTACAAAGCCTTGATTGATTAATCGAATTCATCCGAATTGGCCGCTGGTATCATCACTTGCCGGGATTTTACCATTTGTAGTTGTTCTAGTCTTGTATAGACTATAGAGAGAGAGAGAGAGAGCCCTTTGGCTTCCAAGTATTCTCCACAGACAGCTTCCACCAACCAAGAACAACTCTGTCCTGTAAAACGGACACAAAGATGAAGAAGCAAAGTCCAGTTGGGGAAAGAAAAAGAGAAGCGTATTAGTAGTAGTAGTAGTACTCGAAGTGCCTGCAACCGATTAACGTCGTGCCTGCCTTCAGAAAAAAGAAAAAGAAAGGAAAAAAGGAAAAAAAATCAGAAATGGCAGAGGGAGGATAGAGATGAGCAGACAAAAACAGGGAAAAGGTCCACCAAGCCAGCCGGCAGTAGTAGTTGCCAAAAGACTAAGAGAGGAGGCGAAGGGCTCTAGTGGTCGTCGTAGTAGTAATAATAGTACGACTATGATGGGGCTGGCTGTGGAGGAGACTGATGAGGCATCATTTCATCACGCCGATGACCGATTTCCCAGTAACCAACCCAATAACATCCGAACAAGTATTCGGACCATCCCCTTTTTCTCCCTCCACGTGTCCCACCCCCTTCGGTCATTCATTTTACCGACGCCGTCACCCACCTCCCCTTCCAACTCGTTCTTTTCCGTCAACCGATAAAATCCCAAAACACTTAAAACAAAAAACAAAAAAGCCCAATTTGCGTGCTTGCATTTCTTTTGCTTCCCCCGTTCCCGGTCTCTTTTCCAGTGATTTTTAACCTATTCCTACATTCGTTGCAAAGTCGTCAGCCTTAAAATAACGCCCCCCCTCCCCGGTCATTAATTTCCGCCGGTCAACCTCTCTCTAAAACCTACAATAAGCCCTAAACAACCAAAACCCCCTCTTTCTCCTTTCTCCCCTCTCTCTCTCTCTCTCTCTCTCACGCAGTCACGCACTTGTTCCCCTCCCTCTGACTCCTTCGCCCACACACACACACACACTCTCTCTCTCTAGATCGCTGCGAGATTTCGACCTCCGGCATGGAAGACGACGAAGAAACTCAGTCACATCCATCGGGAGGTACCGGATCTCCGGTGTCACCGTGTCCCAACGGCAGGATAACGGTGACGGTGGCTGCTGTTCCGCCTTCTCAGAACACGCTAACTCTGGCGTTACCCATACAGCATCATCAGCAGCAGCCGAGACCTACTGGAAATAGTGGAGGTGGTGGGAGGGAGGATTGCTGGAGCGAAGGGGCCACCGGGGTGCTAATTGACGCCTGGGGAGAAAGGTATCTAGAGCTCAGCCGGGGGAATCTTAAGCAGAAGCACTGGAAGGATGTCGCCGATATCGTCAGCAGCCGTGAAGACTACACCAAAGCCCCTAAAACTGATATTCAGTGTAAGAACCGGATTGATACCGTCAAGAAGAAGTACAAGCTGGAGAAGGCCAAGATCGCCGCCGGTGGTGGCCCCAGTAAGTGGCCCTTCTTTGAGAGGCTCGATCAGCTTATTGGACCTTCTGCTAAGCTTAACTCCTCCGTACTGCCCCCCGGGGGTAGCGCGGGTGCAGGGCCGTCCTACTCCGGAAGCCAAAGGGCAGTTCCTATGGGAATCCCGATGGGAGTTAGATCAGCTCCTCAGCTGAGGCAGCAGCAAGAGAAATTTCCACAACAGCACATTCAGAAGCAGAAGCAGCAGTTCCGGAAACGGCCCCCCCCTCCTCCTGCGGTGGATTCGGATGAGGAGTCCGAGCCCGATGGTTCGCCTGACTCGGCTGATGATTTTCCACCTGCAACGTACGAAAGGAAGAGGCCGAGGAATCAGCGGGAGCTGATGAATTTGGGAGGAGGAGTAAGGCCTGCTGGGCCTGGAACGAACAGGGGGAGAGAGGGAGGTGCAGATAAAGCAAGTGTTGTTGTGGGGAAGAATTGGGGGAATTCAGTGAGGGAGCTGACTCGAGCTATACTTAAATTTGGGGAAGCTTACGAGCAAGCTGAGAGCTCGAAGCTGCAGCAGCTGGTGGACATGGAAAAGCAGAGGATGAAGTTTGCCAAAGAGCTGGAATTGCAGAGAATGCAGTTCTTCATGAAAACGCAATTGGAGCTCTCACAGCTCAAGACCAGTAGTAGTAGGAGAGTTGGGAACAATAACCACCACCATCACAGCAGTAATAACATCAATGCCACCACCCACACTAACAACCGCCATAGTGATAGCAGTAATTAGAAGAATATATAACTTAGATTTACTCAAGTTAGATTGGGTTGAATCTCCGGGTGAAGCACCCATACTGTTGAATAGAAATTTGTGTCTGTATCAAGCAATTGTTAGTTTCCATCCTCATTTCTGTCTTTCCTCTCTGTAACCAGTTTCAAGAATTCACTCTATGTTAGAGCACAATGCTCCATTACACAAGTTATTAAATGCCCAACTGAAGATTCGTCAATCGCTTTTCTTTCGTGCATTTGCCAGCTCAAAAAAATGCATTTCGTGTATTTGAACGGTCATTGCAATGAACATATGGGGTAAATTAGAAAAAACATTCTGTCGATCTTTTCTTTTAACATATGAGAGATTAGCCTTCTTAGCAACTAGTTCAATCGTGCCAGATGTATACAGTTAGGAAGGCCGCCTCCGGTAACATTTGCAAGTTCATCTAACCTGGGATTAGAACTACTCATTGCAACAGATGGGCTTTTATCCAGTACATACCTTTCTTCCCTGCTAGGGGAAGCTATTCATATCCGTGACTCTCACATTCTTCAACTCGAGTACTAGTTGTACAACCTCTGCGAGCGCATCTTAGAAGTCCATAGTTTCTTCCCAAAGCAATGGCTCAGCAGTCCTCATTTCGATGGAAAAGCTTTTTACTAAAATGGTTCAGCAGTCCTCTGCGAGCACATCTTAGAAGCGAGTATCTCGGCAGTTCCTTGACCATGCACAATCATCTATTGAAACTCGGACTCATTAGAAGCTTTGCAAAGGGAGCAGCTCCGGCAGCAGTGAGGGTCACTCGTCATGCTGGCAGCATCAAAAGATGATCTTGATTCAGAAACATCAATGAAAAATTAATTCTTTCAGGGCATCCATCTTTTATTCTTCTCTATCTCAGGAACCCGCTGCTTCAAACTTTTATTGAGATCATCTTGCGATAAACTATGAAGCTTCTTTCAACAAGTTTGGAACAATATTCCACGAACTCCACTCATTTCATACGAGGAAGTTGGCCACTTTGTTGATTTAATTGTGTGATAAAACAGCTACAGCTTTTAAAGAGGTACATCAGCTCAATAGAGGAAGTTAAATCAAGCAGAGGCAAGAACAAGGCATCATTCTAGTACTGGATTTTCAACAATCTCTGCAAGCCACGAACAGCTTCTGAATGTACGTCCTCAAACCAAACCCCTGGAAAGCTGTAAGTTTTGTCCATCAATCACCTGCAATTTGCAAACATGGAAAATTGGGCGAGTTGAAGCACATACTCGCAGTCAAAATTGGCCTATGTTAACAACCATATCCTAGTGCTGTAGAAGTGCGTGGCAGTCTGGTGTTACAAGTTAACGCTTAAAATAAACCTCTCTGGGTTGGGTTCCAGAATCCTACTTAATGTGTGGACATGTAAAATTATGCTTTATAAGCAAGAGAAAAGCACTTAGACTTATGCTGTGACGTTTTGCTTAATATGGTTTGTGCCTAAGCCATAAAGATGTACATCAGACTCTAAATTCTGAAGGTGTCCCAAAAGAAGCGCAGTAATACTAAAAGATCAACACCATCTACAACAGAGGAAGATCAGTAGGGAAAAGAGCTCTTCAGACGAATTTAGCACTTATTTAATCTACCAAATACTCCAATGCAAATCAACTAGAAACTAGAAATCAGAAACCAGCAAGGGATTGATACGTTTCTATTGTGTTTAGTTTATCTGCTAAGATTGATAACAAAGGAACCAGTACATCAGTGATTGCGAGGATTCATATGCTTTTTTTTTTTCCATAAGTTACATGGAGATACTAGAGAAATTAGGAAAAAGCAGCTAAAGATAACATGTTTGCATTACCAAAACCAACCATCAAACCCAAACCACAGTAGAAGTACAAGAAGTCCACGAGCAATTCAAGATCTCTCTAACTTCCTCTATCCAATTTTCAGCTTAACGGGAAAAGAACTCCATCTTTGGACTGTCATCTAATATGTCAAGCCAAGAATCTAATTATCATTTCTTGAAGCTCCAAAGCCACCTTAAGCCACTGCTTTAGATAAAATTCAGCAATTCTATGACATTTTGATATAAGGCACAAAGTTAGAAACAGGTCTTCTTTATTCTAGTTCGTATAATACACCAAATTTCAGACTAATTCGTCCCAAAATTATGTCAAATGGCCTATGCAATTTTATTTTATTTTTTTAAAAATGCAATCTTCATCTAAGAGTGGGGCCAAAAAAAAAAGGAGAAGGAGAAGAAGACTCATCGCATTGATACACTGGGGGGAAAGTAAATTCAAAGATGTAAAGACAAAGTAGTGACACAGTACATCAGGAATCTTTAAGATTTACCAAAGGAAGAAAAGAAGGCCCTCAAAAAAGGTACTTCTTCCATGGAAATCAGCGCTAGAATTACTAATAAGGTAGTACAGTGGTAGGCATATCAAGTAATGTCTCCCACAGTTCAGCAAGGATAATTCCAATCCTTTGACAAGCCAAAACATTATTAGTTGACTTATGATATGCACTCATCATTTATTTTAATCCCCTTTTGGAATATTTCAAATGGTGTAAAGCATTTCTTTAACCTGTTTCTAGAAGAGACTTCATGCATTAGTCAAGGTATAGAGTTTGTGACAAGAACTCCTAACAGCTTCACTGAATTTGAGGTTGTAAAGTTTAAAAAACTGAATTGGAAACCAAGCAATGGAAATTAATCAAATGATAATGAAGTATACTGCTTCTTTAATGGTGCAAAAAGTCAAATGGGGTCAACATGATGAGGAAATAAAAACAAATAATAATAGGAATTTCAAATCTTTAATCGTCTAAAAAGATATCAAATCTGTCTGAGTTGGTGATCTCCACAGTTCACCAGAGCAACAATCCATGTATGATACTCAGGAAAGGAACATCCAACACAAACTTCGGTGAGTAGATATCACCAAACACAAAAACAATGGAGAAAAGCATAACGACCAATTAGTACAAATCATAATTTGCATGCCGACTCATTGAATGACATAATTTGAGAAAAGTTGAACATCCAACTTGCTGCAGAAAAAGTTCATGACTTAAACCTTTAACCAATGCCCTTAGCCTTATTTACATCCCACACTATTCTTACTGTTATCTAACACCAGAAGCCGTGTAAAATAAGTAACCTATCAAAAAGAACTGCGATCTTTTATAAGCAAGTCGTTTTATTGATGAAACTTTTTTGTTCGATAGATATATTGATGAAACTGATTCAAGATGGGCACCGAATCAATAAAAAAACGCTATTGAAAAAATAACCGCCCAAACAAAGAAATCAGTCTTGCACTATTAAACAGATGGACATTACTTTACACTATATTTACGGGATGGTCGTGTGTTTGATATCAACGAGTTCAGCTGCATTACCTTTTATGAAAATGCAAAGTGAACAAGTTCAAAATAATGATCAGAAAACGTATGCCCCCATTCCTCCAGGCTTCTTCCCTTTCCTCTCTCCTAAACGTTTTTTATTTAATAGAAAACCAGGCATATAGCTAAACGAATGAGCTTAACAGTACTTGAGAAGTTCTACTGTTGACATTTTCTTTTTCAATTAATAGTACAGCATATTGAAAGGGACATTCTTTAACGGGCAATAGATGCTATTAGAAAATGTATTAAGTACAACAAAGGGATATCATGACGAGCGTGATTTTCGGCTAAGCAACCTAGTATTGCAGTTACTCATAACCTGAAAACAATATGAAATTTGGCGCAATTAAAATCACCGACATGGAAGCGTGAATTTTTGGCAATGCTAACAACTCTTACGTTCCAAATGGTGGTGCAGGGAAAAAAGGGAAAATCATAATTAATTGCAGAATTTATTGACGAAACCATTCCAAACAGAAGAAATGGATTGTTCAAATAACTATTTTTATGAGAGGCAGGAGGAAAGAGGGGGAGCGTACCTGGGAAAACGAAGAAGTATAATGCTGTAAGAATTTGTATCCGATGTCTTCAGGAAGATTTCGGAGGTAACCAAGGCCCTAGAAATAGATTCAATTGTTTCCGTTGAGTTTCCGGCGGGAGTCAGGGGCCGGAGAAGACTTAAGAGCAGTAATTACTAATAGCGCTTGTGATGGTATAAGGATAAAGATACGGATAATACAAGTAGCAAGTATTTTACGAACACTACAAATTATAGGGAAAATCACGAAAAATCCCCTTAAGATTTGTGGTGCTTTTTACTTTACCCTCTAATATATTATTTTTTTGGCACTTTATCCTGTACAATCCAGCTCAGCAAAGGACCCGTTGAAATATCATGGTAGATGAAAATGACCCATTTAAAATGTTCAAATTTTTATTATCAAAAAAAAAAATGTTCAAATTTTTTGACGAAAATGCCCCTATCCATTGTATATAAAGAAAAGTCTCCTCCCAATACCAAAATATTTTTGTTATAATTTCATCATCCAACAAAGCTTTTAAACTTTCAAGTCTTATATTTGCAGCAAAAAAGGGGGAAAAAAGTCCCAGATGTTTTCAAATTCATTTTGTTGTTTTCTTTTAGATGTTATTCATCATAGCATCTATAAGAACCAAATTAAGAAACTTGTGGATGCGGTCAATTAGCACCTTAAGAAGGCCATGGACACTAAAAATTTTCGAAAGGAAATTTCTTGGATGTTCAAATTATAAGGTATGATTTGTATGATAAATTAATGTCTTTTTTAACTTTTAGATAAAATAATTTTAAAAAATTTATGTTTTGCTTTGTTATGGAATCATTAAGCATGTGATTATTTGAAGTGGATAGACCTCGAACTTTGCCACAATGGAAGAGAAATTTATGCTATACTATAATCAAGAATTGTGAAAACAAAAAAAGAGAAGCTAAAGTGTTTACAAAAGGAGTACGAAGAATTAGAAGTGAAACATGCAAGACTGAAGCAAAAAAAATGAAGGGTATTTTTGGGACAAAAATACAGTGGCAAGAGCAGGCTTTTTCCCTCCGTGAAGGGTATTTTTTGAGAAAAAATATTGCCTGACTAGGATTCATAGGCAAATTTTGTCTATCCGTTATTTTATCAAGAACCTTCATCGCTATTACTAATTCAATGTTTTGAGTATTAGTTAAGGAGATAAAGTGTCAAAAAGATAATATTAGAGGATAAAGTAAAAAACACCACACATGTTAGCGTGAGTTTTCGTGACTTTCCCAAAATTATATACTTAGATTGGCTTTGTTAGTAGTCCGAACGGCCCTTCTAATTTCTTGAATTTATATTTTTTGTCCGCAAGAAATTCAGCCAATCACAACCATTGAATATTAGCCAAGGTAGTTTGTTTGATACTACGCATGAGCTTGGTGGCGTAATATTCATCCGATATGAATGTCAGACGGGTTCAAGTGTTGATGGTGCATAGAAAAAGTAAAGTTAGACGGGTGAAGTGTACAAATATAAAACAGAATAATAATTGTTAATAAATAATAAAATAGATACAATTCAAATGTACTAACCACTGCTCGTTAAGCATGTATTAAAAAAAGTATTCATATTTATCCATACTATACTATATCTGATGCCTTTTATTTAAAAGTGACTGAGGCTAATTCCCATGCACTGGACTGCTTAATGGCTATTACTACGCTAATAAGGAGAAAAGAAATCCAAACAGCGAAACCAAAATAAAATTAGATTATATTGAATTTATCTTAATGTTTATTCTGCATACATCCATCCATCCAAACAAGAAAATAAAAAATAAAATTCACAGATATTGTCTTGATGCAACGCCAAATAGAATTGAATACAAATACAATGCATTATACTCACAAACTTTGAACTGAGTATTCTAACTATTTGAACTCGATATATTCCTTGAAACTACTTGAAAAGATTGCCAAATGTAATATATGTGTATATATATATATGTATTAACATATACTGTATTTTTTTATTTACAGCAACCAAAGTTCACATATTGTGATATATAAAATACTTATAAATAACCAAAGGAACTAATAAAAATTTTTTATTTTTTTTATAGAGGGCTGTGTTTTTAGCCTTTTAGGGTTTTATTTATGGATAATAGCAATTGAAAAGGAAAAATGATGTTCCTACTCATAACATATTTTCCAGTAAGCCCATGAATAAACTAAACTCTCAAGACCTATGTTTTCAGAACCGGACCGGATATCGACTCGGTCAAGCTCAGGGGTCAGGGGTCAATGGGTTCAACCGGGTTCGATAGGGGTTGAATCGGATGACGTCATAAATAAAAATTATTTAAAAATTAAAATATTATATGTAAAATACCTAATAACATGTTAATATTAATAAAGGTATATTCATATATATTTGATATTTCAAATATATTTAACAAGAAACTACAAAGAAATTAGAACAATCAAGTAGCAATTTATATTATTTAATAAGTATTAACAAGTTTAGAATTAAAATTATGGACTTAATTAAAAAATAACACCAAACTTTAAGAAAACATTGATAAAGTATGAAATATTTGAGGTATATTAATAATTTTTAACAATCTAGGGGTCAAAATATAATATTAAAAAAGTTTGAGTTTTTTTTTAAAAAAATGCTGTTTGAACCGGAAATTCGGTTTTTTCCCGGTCAAACCCGGTTCTTGACCGAGTTTGACCGGGTTTTTACTTTCCTGGTTTTTTAGTATAACTCGGACCGGACACATGGCCGGTTCCCGGTTCGACCGATTGAACCGGCCGGTCCTGTCCGAGTTTTAAAACACAGCTCAAGACTGCATGATGAAATGAAAAAATAGTACCTTTAGACAACAATTTTCCATCCGGTCTCTTTAAGTACCGATTTTGTTTGGATTGCATTTTTATGGACTTTTTGTAAAAAAGTTACTGTAATGAATTAATATATATGAAGTAAAAAAATAATTAAAAAATATGTTCACAAAAAATATAGCAATTTTTCAAACGCAGTCCAAACACACCCGCGTCAGAAAACTAACTATGGTTGCCTTGACCATATCACAGTACGTCAATGTCAAAGCAATATCACAGAAGTTTCTCGAAAAAAGTCTTGTGTTGATGGGATTGTTTCACTTGCATGCTTCATTGGCATGAAGTACTCAAGTACATGGTGGTGTGACTCGTTCAACCTCCAAATAGCAGCGGTAATCTGGTAGCCAAAATAATTGCCAACCCATATCAAGCTCTTTCTCGTAGTAAAACTTTTAACGCAAGACCTGATGGATGAAATCTAGGATTTTGAGACATCTATAACGACTTTTCAATTGTCTTCGCTGTCACAAGTCAAGAATTGCAGTCACGTGCCCCACCGACTGCACGGATGGGGAGCTGTCTCTGGCTCTGCCTGCCTTTAAATTCAAGTCTAAGTTCAATTGCTGGAATGAAGAATGTAGAAAGTCCACTCCACATTTGTGATCCAGCCATCCTCCGCAGGAACTTCTTTTTTTGAGTTTCTTATGCTCGTCTCGTGCATGCACATCATGCAGGCTTTTACTTCCATTTTGCGCCAAGAAAAAATAACCTTAAATCCTACGACGCCTCCTATGTTTTTGAAAACTCGCATGAATGATTAATCCAAAGTCCTGGGATTAAAAGGCAATGACAATATTAGAAAAATTAATAAAAAGATCGCACTTGAAAATTAGTAGGTTTCATCG
The DNA here is from genome assembly GCA_023065735.1 of Coffea humblotiana. NCBI lineage: Eukaryota > Viridiplantae > Streptophyta > Magnoliopsida > Gentianales > Rubiaceae > Coffea > Coffea humblotiana. The sequence goes on from CM041211.1 coordinate 667,228, forward strand.
TGGGATCATGACAACTGAACCAATATGCAATTTTTTTTTCTGTGACCAAATTTAACCAAATAAAAAAGCTCACACTATAATTAACTGCTTTGCACGAACTGTAAAATTTTATTTATTTATATCATCAATATATTTTTCAATCATTTTTTTAATTGCACGTACATTATATTTAGAAAGTGATACCGTAGCGTGTTTTTTTCAAAAAAATTATTCCAAATAATTTTTTTTAAAAAAAGAAAAAAGAAAAAGGAATAAAAACCTGGCTCGCGTCCAGGCACGGGACGCTCATCCCGTCGTTTTCAAACGGACCTCAATTTTAAAATCAGAATCTACAGCAGATGTTGTCAAAGTTCTTTGTATCACCTACACGGCATTCTTTTTTCTGAAGCGCGCGCCGTCCTTCTTTTGGGCGATTCGTAGTGCTCAATGCTCAGCATGCCAAATGCCAATCCACAGATGGAACTAATTTGCTTGGAAAAAGATGACAAAAAAAGGAACTGACGTTTTGATTATGTAATTCAACCAATAACCCTTTATTGGTTGAACTTTTCTAAAAAAAATTATTTATGTAATGCTTTCGGAGGGGGCTCTACAAATCAAATCTGAATTCTGAAAAGAAATTTTTTTTTTTTTTTATAGACTAGAGCCAGATGAGAACTATAAACCGGTCCTGGCGTTTGTTGGGTGTGTTTGTATGACAAATGACAAAAAGGTTTGATGGAGACAATATTGGCTTGTTATGTTTGAATTTGGCATGCGGGAATTGGTAGTGATTCAATCCAAGGCAAATGTTTTCTACTTTATGGGGGAAAAAAAACCTTTCTCTTTGTTTATTTGTGAGAAACGTTAACTCAAGGGGGCATATCTGTAACTAAAATATGTGTACAAAGGTATATTACTGATACGAGTGTAGGGCATTTACATACAAAAGATAATTTAGTTATTAAACTTGTCGTGCAAGATGTTCTTATTACATGTAAAACAAAAAAAAAAAAGGTTCTGTCAACAACGCCAAGTTGGGATGTGTAGTGTGTTGGCTAAGAAAGTTGACAATGCCCATAATCAATTATCATTTCCGTTGCCTTTTTTACCCCACAATACTTGCTGCCGCCCTCCCCACTGCACCCCCCAAAACCCGATAAATAAACAACAATTAATTAATATTTGTTATGAGAAGAGTGACCAAAATAAAATTTCAGACTATGATGTCGACTAAAAGATTTATTTGCGGAAGTTCTAGATAATTTTTTTTAATAGTGTAAAATGTAAATGAGATTATTTGGATTTGGGACTCTCACAATTAGCCGATTCATTCCTCCTTCAGTGTAGATAAATTGATATATGAGAATTATACAATCAATTTCGGAGAAAAAAGAAAAAGAGTTAAATCTCACGCTGCGATCATTGTCCCCGTTTGGCAAGTGAGTTTTTTGGGTATTTGTCTAAAATTTTACTGTAGCTTACTGTGGAAGTTTTTAAAATTTTTTTGAAGTGTGTAAATTTTTGAATATTTTAAAATATATAGTTTAAAAACTTTGAGAAGTTTTTTGAAATTACTGTACCTAAAATTTTTAAAAAACTTGTAGCAGACAAATTTGACAAAAAAACTTAAGTGCCAAACAGGTAGTTCACAAAAGGATGTACATGTGCACCAGGACGTGCAAAATACTACCTGCATTTTAACCCTTTTAAAGTAATATGCACACATGTATCTAACACCAAATTTATAAAACACACTTTGATATTACAACTCAACACAATCGTTTCGCAAATATATAAATTGTTTGATAATAAATTACTTATAAAAATTTATTTATTTACATTATGAATAAATTTTTAATCATCTTTTTATCTTTTATATATATATATATTATACATCAAAAAAGTGCCACGGACTACTACTCATTGATGTTTCAAAGAATGTTGATTGGCAGGCAGCCAAAAAAAAGGTTAAAACATATGATGGTTATTAGTGAAGTGTTTTGCTGTTTACATCGATTTTAGGAACAGGAAATGATGATTCACCCTACGCTGCTGTACTTACCATCATCTCTCTCTCTCTTAAGTTTTTTTTGGGGTAGAAATGAAGACAAGGATTGACGGCGGATTATGCATGTATGATGAATTTGCCTCGGGTGTCAGTCCATCCAAAGAAAGAATATTTACCCTATTTGGATCGGATATTATTTGGAAAACAAATATTTTAATATATTACATTACTTTTTGAGTTTTTGTGATTCGATGACGTGATGTGCGTGTTTATTAGTAATAATAAACAGTTAGTTAAAAACCAAAAAGATATGTAATTGATTTTGATTTATTTAAAAATACCAAAAAAAAACTTGCCAACTAAATAATAATAAGCTATCGAAAAGAGACAAAATGGTAACTACTTTAGTGGTACCTGAACTGGAGAAGGAAGAAAAAAAGAACAGAAAAGTGGAAATCCATCCAGCAGCAGTATCTGTCTCCGGCAACGGCAGTGTCGTTTAAATCGAAAGTGTTTCAATTTCACCCCCCGTTAAGGATGTATTATAAGATGAATCAACAAAAGAGGTGATTTAGAAAAAGAGGGATGGGTTTAATTGCAGGGTGGAGTGGAGAGTAAAAATGAAAGTAGTACGAGGTGGTTGTGAGTTTTGTCTGAAGGATTCCTCAAACGACAAACAGCAGCACTCTCCCTCCCACTCTCCATTCTTCCTCCCCACAAACCCCACCTCCTCAAACTCAAAGAATTAGAGAGAGAAAGAAAAAGATACTCAGTGGTACTACATCTACAACATTGAGTTTCAACTTTCAAGGAGGAGTAAAGCTACCTACACACCCTCCGCCCCAACCCAAAAAACACCGCAAAAACAACTATCTTACTACTCCTCTTCTAGGGCTTCCTTCCAGTTCCAGCCCAGAGTGAACCCACCTAAACCTTCTCCCTCTCCCTCCCCTCGGCAAAAACCCACACACACATATCCCCAACCCCCCTCCTCTTCCCAAAAAAAAAAAGGGATAAAGTTATCTTAACTGCCACATTTCTGTTACGGTAACGGAAATGCGGGCTTCGATGCGAACCGCAATTGGATGATCCGGCACCGGAATTTGAAGATCTCTTCATCCCAGTTTCCATGGTAGACTTCGATTGTCACGATCGTCCCGCATTTTTCTCTATTTATCCTTCTTCATTTTCTTAATTGTGCTTCCATTTTTGTTTTTACTTGATGATTTTTTTTGAATTGATTCTCCTGTGAACTAAGTTTCAGCCAACTATAGTGGCACTGTTTTTAAGTTTAGTTGTAGGTTTAGCTACCTGGTTTGGTTGGCATTTGAATTTTTTTTTGGGTGTACAATCAGATCTGAAGGAATTCTTAGTTTAATTCTACTGTAGGCTGAATGCTCCAATTTTAGGTACATTTGACGAAGCCAGGATTTTGAACTATAGGATCTGTCATTTACATATCCGGTGTTTTGATTTTTGTTGTTCCACTTCTACATTTTGGAGTATCAAATTTCAGGTGCCGAAACTTTTTCGTTTAACAACGGGGTTTCCTTTCGTGGACCTATTCGGCAGAATAAGGAGGAGATAGTAATGGGTTAAGATTTTTGTGGAAAGGTAATTGAATGATCTAACTCTGGGATTTAATTGGCGGCGCTGAGTCCTTTTATGAAAGAAGAGCAACAAAGGTTGTGAGTTTTCTATTAAGGCCCAGCGATGAAGTCTGACACCCCTCTTGATTATGCTGCCTTCCAGCTGTCACCGAAGCGGTCTCGGTGAGATGCTCCCTTTCTCATGTCTCATTATTAAGGTTTTAGCTCCTCAATTTATTCATTGCTGAAGTTCCCTTTTGCAGATGTGAGTTGGTTGTATCCAGTGGTGGAAACACAGAGAAATTGGCATCAGGATTGGTGAAGCCATTTGTTGCCAATTTAAGGGTTGCAGAAGAGCAGGTGGCGATGTCAGTTCACTCTATAAAGCTCGAAGTTGAGCGGCAGAAAAATGCTGGAATGTGGTTCACCAAGGGAACACTCGAGAGGTACTAATGCACCTTGCAGATGAATACTTCATTTCACCAGACAGATGCACTTTAACAATGCTGGGGGTCCCTCATTCCAGGTTTGTGCGGTTTGTTAGCACGCCAGAGATTTTGGAACTGGCCAATACCTTTGATACAGAGATGTCCCAGTTGGAATCAGCTCGAAGAATATATTCGCAGGTAGTAACTCTTTCATGCTTCTAGATAAGTACATTGAGGATTTTACTTGCCGGCTTTCCCACCAAGTTAGAAAGGTCTCATGATTTGCTCCCTAAAATGTCAGGGTACTGGACAACAGCTCTCTGGTTCTGGTAAGCTTTGTTGCCTACTGTTTGGTTTTGTCTGTCAAGTTTATTGTTAGTTGTAGATATGCATTCTCCCTGCAAGCTGTTCTTAGCTTTCCTCTCAAGTATGGGGCAAGTTTCCTCTTTGGTCACTTTTGCAAATATAGATTATAAGAGTTCACTTATGCGCAATGAAAGAGCATTTAATTTTTGTGGCCATTTCCTGGTGAAGAAGTAGTTAATAGAGCAACTAATTCTTGCCTAATACTTCCTGTACATTCTCTTCTGTCTTAAGGTTGAATCTGGCTGTAATTCGACGGACATAGAAGATTGAGATTGGAAAGATATTGCACCTTATGCATGTCTGTCCACCTGCACTAAGGGTTATCTGGGTGTAATTTGACACGTATAGGAGATTGAGAGTAGAAATATTGCGCCATATGCATGATTGTCCACCTGCATTAAGGATTCTGTGTAGCAAGAACTATGTAAATAGGCATTTTAGTGCAACAAGACAAGCAAATGGAGTCCTATCTACATGGAAGCTTCACTATCTTGGCTTTCACACTGATATTGCTGTAATATCCTATCTGCTGTGTTGACTTTGTGCTTAGCTTCATGCACTTCTGCCACAAGGCATATATATTTCTAAGAGTTTAGCTGTAAATCAGAAGCATTAATTGCCTTCAGATTCTTTTTGAGGGATTGTTTTCAAAACTCTATTGGATTGATAATGCATTTGGGGGTTGATGCAGGCGGGCTTGGATCTGGAGCCGCAGCAGCAGCTGATGCAACAAAGTAACGAGTCTCTCTGTCTCTCTCCATTGATTCTTCTCTGTCTTGCAGTGTTCGATTCCATTTCTTTATTTGGCTCTTAGTTTCCTTTTCAATAGTACGGATTTGTGCCTTAGTTGCTTTTTGTTGAGCTAAAGTAACACCACCAAGAGTGGTTTCACTAATATGGTTACTGGTATCACTAATGTATTTTAGAAGTGAAGAAAGCTTCTTATATAAGGCTCAAGCCTTGACCTCCGTCTTCTTTTGTTGCAAAACGGAGAGGTTTCTTTGGCCTACTTTTAAATGGCTTATATAAGCCTAAAATGTGTCTGTAGTGTTGGAAACTTGTGGCTAATGATGCTACAAAACTTATGATATTGGTTGAAAATTAATCATCCGTGAATGCTATGCATGCGACATATGCAGCATGTGCAAGAACTCTATTAAAGGTTTATATAGCTGGTTTACTAAATCAAATTAGTCCATAGTCCTAAGAGAGAAATGGCTCATTTAGCACCTTTGCCATGCATAAGATATACAGATATTAATGTACATTAACTAGCATACACATTTGCTAGAGGATAGTGGATAGAAAAACCAAAAAGAAAGCAGTAGATTCATATCTCATATCAGCCTTTGGCTTCTTCTGTTCCCTAATTAGGTCTATGCTTCTTGTTTCTAAAACATTTATCTAGAAAATGACAGGATAATTGGGAGAAAAAGAGAACTACAATGGCAGAATGGAGAAATTAGAAGCATATGTCATCTGAAGGTTTTTCCAGGAATATTAAATTCATAGACTGCATCCGTGTTGAATGTGTTCTACCTCCTATTGTAACATATTAAAATTGTCTGCAATCCTATTACTGATATTCCTTTGGCTAGCATGTATTGCTCCTTTAACTCCTAGTTCTTACTTGTGTGTGTAGAACACGAAAATGAGGTGCAATAAATTATTGAGGTTTCATCTCAAAGACTTGGAAACATTTTGGTTCTAAAGGCTTTATCAATTTACTAGAAATAACTTGCCTATTAGTTACTTACTAAAGCATTAGTTTATGTTACTCCTCCATAGCATATTATATGTACTATTCAGTTTTGTGCACCGGCTACCTTGTAAAGCCAAAAAAAAAAAAGGCTCAAGACAACTGGCATACAATGTTAACTGGGCCTTGTGAACTGCCCTTCAATGTTTAAGATTATGAGATAACTTATGGGTTTACATATATTCCTTCAGTCACCCATATAAATTCCCATAATCTCAATTCATCGTGGAATATCATACACCTCAATTCTCATCTAAACCTCATTTAATGCATCGACAATGAGATATTATGTTGTTGAAAATTGAAAGGAGAACTGCTACTTTGCTAGTTATAGCAGTGTGATGAATGTCTTCATATTAGGCAATTTTACCTATTTAACAAACTGATAATGGGCTGCCGTTTGCCTCCATGGCTAGGTCAAAAATTAGAAATGAAAGTATAGAAGAGCATCTTTTTGTCTACATGATTTGTCAAGTGGTATTTGACTTGAACTTCGATGATTGATCTAATGAATAGAACCTGTGAGGTCACTCTACCGGTTATATGGTGAATGGACTAGTGAATAGGTGGCATTGCATCTAAATCTTAGTGTGATAGACGGCAAAAGAAGAGAGATTACATTGTACTAATCGACTAGATTAAAATGCTAACACAAATGTATGATATCCAGCTAGTAGAAATGATGGTTGTTGCTTGAAACACTCACAGATCTTGTGCCTTGTGTGTAAAGATATATGTGTCTCTTTTTATTTACTTTCCACCAATAAAATGCTAAATTGTAGCATGTGGTTTTGGGTTTAGGAGTATGTAATTATTGACTTTGATTTGAACATGTTCCTGTTTAAACAGGAAAGAATTGTTGAGAGCCATTGATGTGCGGCTTCTTGCAGTCCAGCAGGATCTAACAACAGCCTGTGCTCGTGCTACTGCTGCCGGTTTCAATCCAGACACAGTCTTGGACCTTCAAATGTTTGCAGATCATTTTGGTGCCCTACGCTTAAAGTAAGATCTTGATATCCTTTCATTTTTTTTTTCTTGCTCTCCTTACCAACTTCTTCCATCTGTGCCCACATTGCACATGCCTGCAGAGATGTGCTTGTGTTTAGATGTAGGCATGTGCTTATTTCCAGATAACAAATGTGAAGCATTTAAAGAAAGGCAAAATTAAGGAAAAAGGTTCTTTCTGGACTTTTTAAGACATTGAAGCTGAAGCTTGTTTTTGTGTCTAAACTGCTGCAAGATCATCAGGTATAGCTTGCAGTTCTCAGCTTGCTTATTTAATTTCTTCTGCATAATTGGAGAAAGGAGGGGGGGGCTAGTACTGTTTTGATCTCGTGTTTCATAATTGCTTAGCTAAAGAAATGGTGGAAAATGCCAAGTTAGAGTAAGCTGTACACTGAATTTATTGGAAAATCTCTATGGCTTTCTCTGAAATGAAAAGCTGCATAGACCAAAGCTTCAATGAGGATTGGATGTTTGGTTATGCTGTATATAAAGATGAATAGAAAATGCTCTGCATGGTCGTCTTTTGGCATGATTCTCTTTTTCCAGTTCTAGGATTTGGTTTAAAATGTTTTCAGACCACTGACTACTGATGCCTATGACGTGTCTTGACAAGTAAAATTTAACCGGAGAAAGAGATTATGAGGGTTAGATTAAAATGAGAAATAGATCAAAGGCTATGCTTTGTTGAAGGATATCTCGTGCAATTCCCTGTTTGCATGGTTAGAAAATAAGATGTGTCTTGGCCTAATTTATGTGGTCAGTGGCTTCATGTACGATGGTACATGAACAAGTCAACTGCCAAATTTTGGTGTATGCACTCTGTCAGATATTTATTGTATTAATTGCCTTTGCTCCTCTAGTTTTTTTTTTTCTTTTTTTTGTAATTGTTTGGGAGAGAGGTGGAGGTGCAGACTGCAGTGTTTCAAAATGTTAAAATCATGCAAAAGAGAAGCTCTGGCTCTTGTGGTGGAATGAAACTTGGTGGGGTTTTATTTCTCAAAAGAAGTTTGTAAAGACAGGTTTTCAGCTGTGAATTTAGCAAGTTTGCTAATGTGGTTTTGGTCCTAGAGGAAGATGAAAACCTGTGCTTGGAGGGTTATCTTGGTTTCTCGAAACGAAAGGGTCGTAGGTTGTGTAAGCAGAATTGCACGTTATAGTAACAGAGTTAATACCTTAAGCTGGTTTGCTCTTCTTTCAGGCTTCTACTCCTCATTAGCATGGCACGGTGAAACACAAGCTGCAGTTGAATTGATGTCAGTATATTTTATTGGGCCAGTGAACTAGCTGAAAAAGTCTACTGTGAATGGGCTCGTATAGAATTTTTCTCTACAGGGCCAGATGAAAAGCTCCAATTTCCCTGGATGCCATCGGTCCCGGCACCCTTGAGTAGTGCTGCAGTTGACACCATCTACCTGACGATTTGGACTCAAATGTCTTTACTTGAACAAATATTGATTGTGCACCTTAAAAACTTAAACATTTAAAAATAAAAAGAAGAAAAAAATTCAAATTAATGAGCAAAGGAGGAAATTAAATTTTACAAGCTAAACAACATAATGTCATACAAAGCTTATCCTTAGGTACTAACTCCAAAAAAAAAAAATATCATTATGTAATATTTGGTCAAGTATTTACTATGAATTCAATTAACGGCTAATATTGTTCAACTACAATTTCATTGCAGCGAAGCATGCGGTAAATTCATATCCTTGTGCGAGAGACGGCCGGACTTGATCCTTACATGGAAGGCCGGAGGGGACGACCCAGCCATCCGATCCTCGTACGGGTCGGATATGTCCATAGATGACGAGCCCACTTCTCCAGACAGCCTTTGCTTTGGGTCCCGCCAACCCCCGAGGCATGAGCAGCAGCATACCGGCCAACAACAAGAAACAGACGCATCCCAAAAGTATCAACATGCCAATCTTGCCACCACATTGAAACCATCCTTTTCTCTACGAAAGAGTGGAGAAGCAAGCACAGAACCAGAAGAAAGAAGCAAACAAAACGACCCTCTCGCTACTGAGAAAGAGAAGAAACAAGAGAGTAGCTGTGATGCTCCTCCTTCCGCTCTTGATCAAGCCCCATCAATTGCAGTGAGTCAACCATCTAGACGGCTCAGCGTGCAGGATCGTATTAACTTGTTTGAGAATAAGCAGAAGGAGAATTCTGGTGGGAAGCCTGCAGTAGGAAAATCAATCGAGATCAAGAGACTTTCTTCTGATGTGTCATCATCTGCATCTGCAGCTGCTGTAGAGAAGGCGGTGTTGAGGAGATGGAGTGGTGCTAGTGACATGAGCATTGATTTGAGTGGCGAAAAGAGGGATACTGAGAGCCCCCTTTGCACCCCTTCGTCTTCTGTTTCACATTCCAAGTCTGAGGATCAGAAAGATATGGCAGGTTCTGGTAAGCCGGAGTTTAGGAGCATTCCTCGGTGGGTAGATGATAGTGCAGGTTCTGGGGGAGAGGAGATTGTTGAGGAGAGGCAATCTACAGTTTCCTCTGATAAGTCAGGGGAGGCTTCTGAAGGAGGAAAGTCAAATTCTACTTTAGGCGTTATTGGTGTCACTGCTTGGAAAGATCAAACACGTGGGAAGACTCAGTCAAGGTCATTTCTTAACAGGGCTGAGGATAGCAGATTGGATGATCTAGCAAATTCTGAACCAAAGTTCAGGTCTTTGCCAAGTGGAAAAGCTGAGGAAGGTCGTTCGGACAATCAACCCAAGTTCAAGGGTCCTGAAAAGAGGGATGACCTTGTCAAAACAGAAGGGCAAGTACTTTCTGAGGCACAGGTTGCTGGCCACAAGGACAAGGGTACTTCTCAGCCCCAATTTGGATATTTTGCTGGAAAAGGCAGTGACACAAGGTCAGCTATTGGTCCATACCAACCTAGTCAAGTTGAACTTTCAGATCAAAAGGAAGTTGGAATAAGAGATGATTCTTTAGCACAAACTTATTCGAGGGCCCCCCAGAGGCCAGTGGGTGAATATGCACCACAAGAAGGTGGTTCAGGATCAAGAATACGAGATGCTTTTGCTGCTCAGCACAAAGGAGTTGCAGGTAAAGTATCATCTTCTCAACCGAGGTTTGAGTCCTTTTTGGAGACTGAGGATATTCAAAAGAAAGAATTGGCTTCAGCTGAGAAGAACGGTGGTGTTACTGCAATAAAACTTGAAGGAACTGGATCCGAGAGGATGAAGTTCGACAAGCAAATTACTGCCTCTGAACTGATCAAGAAAACCCAGGGCAGGAAGGATGATAGTGTTCCTGTTTATGGAAGTAATATGGCATCTTTCCATAGTAAAGTAGCTACTGAGAATCAGGATGGCTTTGATTCTTGTTCAACGCCACCTCCAGAACATGTTAGGGTTAGGCAATCAAAAGGAAACCAGGAGCTGAATGATGAGCTGAAAATGAAAGCTAATGAACTTGAAAAGCTCTTTGCTGAGCACAAACTGCGGGCTCCTGGAGATCAATCTAATAGTACATGGAGGACCAGGCCTATTGACAGGCAAAATGACTCACCTGCAAAACCTTGTAGGAAATCATCTGCAGATACCGATACTGCCCATTTGTCTCATGATGGCACATTATCTGAACCTGCTGAGAGTTTAAAAAACTTGGCCAAATTCAGTGATGTTCCTGTGGTGAAAGTGGCTGGTGGCCAGGATCATAATGATGCTGAAAATAAGAAATTTTCCGAGCTTAATTTTCCAGATGGTTCTCGAGGGAAATTCTATGAGAGATATATGCAGAAAAGGGATGCAAAGCTTAGGGAAGATTGGAGTTCCAATAGAGCAGAGAAGGAAGCCAAGTTGAAGGCAATGCAGGATAGCCTGGAGCGTAGTAAATCTGAGATGAAGGCTAAATTTTCAGGATCTTCTGATAGACAGGATTCAGTATTCAGTGCTCGTAGACGTGCAGAGAGGCTCAGATCGTTTAATACGCGATCAATTATGAGAAGGGAGCAGGTATAGTTTTACTTTTAATTGGTTATAAATGGTACTAAAACATTTAGTTTTGTTCTAGGTGTTGATTGGAGTTTTTCCTGTCATTTATTACCGACCATCAAAAAGTTTCCATTTGGCAGCAGCAGTTAGATTTTGGGCAAAGCGACGATGAAGGTGCATCTGATTTTCCAGAGAAGAAATTGTATCGTGAGGATGGGTCCTTCACTGAGACATCCATTGTAGATGGTTTACCTAAGAGTAAGAAGAGTTTACCTACAAAAAGTTTGTCTTCATCCACACCTCGGATGACTGCAGCACCTGTTCCAAGATCTGCTACTCGAGCTTCCAGTATTTCTGGCCGGCGTAAGATGCAGTCGGAAAATCCTCTTGCACAATCCGTTCCCAATTTCTCTGATCTGAGGAAAGAAAACACCAAACCTTCTTTCACAGCCAGTAGAACAACTCGGCCACAATTGAGAAATTATACCCGCAGCAAAAGTGCCAATGAAGACACTTCATTTGTCAAGGAGGAAAAGTCACGTAGATCACAATCCCTGAGAAAGAGCTTAGCAAATTCAGCTGAGTGCAGAGAGCCTTCTCCATTGAACTCCGAGGGCATTTCTTTGACAACACAAAACTTTTACAAGGACGAGACTGAGCAAAATTCTTCTTTCAAGTATTCGAAGACTTCAGAGTCTAAATCTTTCCTTAAGAAGGTCAGTGGTATGGATCTTGGAGCCAGAACAACTTTTGCTTTGCAGAAGACCAAAATGGCATCCGATATCACTAATGATGAGGATGACTTTGATGACTTGGCCTTTGAGGCAGAAGACTCAGCGGATCTAGTCAAAGATGAGGAGGAGGAGTTTGAGACAGCGGTAACTAAACATCAGGGCGAACCAGAGCTGGATCAGGAGTCGCTGAAGTTGAATTTTGGATCAGAAAATGGTATTGTGAGATCCTTTGCGCAAGTGGACTCATCATTAGTGGCTGAATTAGCTGCTGCAGTTCCTTCTGGTTTTCATCCTTCTGAAAATGTACAGGATTCACCAGGGGAGAGCCCTGTGTCATGGAATTCACGGACTCATCATTCATTTGCTTATTCTCATGAGATGTCTGACGTTGATGCCTCTGTTGATTCGCCTGTTGGGAGTCCTGCATCTTGGAATTCACATTCTCTGAGTCAAACTGAGACCGATGCAGCTCGGATGAGGAAGAAATGGGGAGCAGCTCAGAAACCAATGCTGGTTGGTAATTCTTCCAATAATCAGTCACGCAAGGATATGACTAGAGGCTTTAAAAGGTTACTAAAATTTGGAAGGAAAAGCCGCGGCGCAGAAACTCTTGTTGACTGGATTTCTGCTACCACATCTGAGGGAGATGATGACACAGAAGATGGGCGTGATACTGCCAATCGGTCATCAGAAGACCTTAGGAAGTCAAGAATGGGATCATTGCAGGGACATCCTTCAGATGATAGCTTCAATGAGAGCGAATTTTTCAACGAACAAGGTTAACACACACACACACACACATGTAGTTTTTAATTATTTGTTGATATCTTCATTTTGTTTGTTGGATTAACTGTAGCAGAGTCCTTTGTTGTTTGAGTTGACAGTTGTTCACCTAGATGTTGTTTATTTGATTAAATACTGTTAGTTACTAGTTTAGCTTAGTTTTTTTTTCTTCTGCCTATATCAATTTTATTTGTGATTGGTGCATATGATGGTTTCCACAAATTTACTGTTCTATACTGAAATTTTACAAATGCATGCCAGTAGAAATTTTGGATGATTGAGATGTTTCATTAGCAAATTTATTCTAGAGATTCAGTTTAATAGCTACTCTACTAGCTATAAGGACTCTAGTCATCAAAACTTCAATTTCTAAGTTCTGCAGTACAGGATCATATATGAACTTTTGGAATGGCTTGTTATTTTCATTTCTATGAGTTTCTTTCTGATCTATCAAGTAGCTTCTTCTTTAAATATCTTTGGCATTTTGCCCCTATTTCTTTAATATGTATATTTGTTTATCAAGTTTCTTATGTGCATGCTCTTAATTAAAACAGTTCAATCCTTGCGGAGCTCTATCCCAGCACCTCCAGCAAACTTTAAACTGAGAGAGGACCATGTATCTGGGAGCTCAATTAAAGGTGAGTCTTTACAACATAAAGTTGCTTCTTTGTCATTTTCTTTGCCAGTAAGTGGATTGAAGTCATGAGATGGTCGAGTACGTGTCTACTGAATTCCGTGTACTGGCATGATATTGAACACTTGAATAGAATGGTTTAGAGTTTTGACAAGTTGTCTTAGACTTTTAGGTGCTTGGAAATATTAGACTTACATAGTGCCGATTGAGATCAGCATTGAGTGAAGAGGCATCTGTTTTAACTTCTCAGTGACTACAGTATAAGTTGATGATCAAACAGCTGTTCTGTGATCTGAAGTCCCACTCTGTTTGTCAAATAGGTTTTCCCGTTACTTTACAAATGAGGGTGCTTTCTGTTGATATTATGTGGTGAGGTTTCAGAATTCATATTTCTTCAAAGTTTCACTAGTACTCGTTTGTGCTGCATTTTCGGCAACGTTCTGACTTCATACTTTGGCTGCTTATGGGTCCAAACTCATGGTGTTGTAAAGTAGGGAAATGATAACTGAATTTGCATTGATTCTAGTGTTGTTGTATGTGAAAAAAAAAAATTCTATTGTGGTTGCACTCTTAGATATACGTAGATGGATTTGATTATTAACTGGGAAGATTTTCGATGCCTATTTGCATAGATTGGTTGACCTGTGCTCTGAAGCACTAGTGGCTTCTCTTTTGACCACTTTTTTTAGTTTAACTAATTTCATGAAGAAAGGGGCCTAAATAAGAAAGAAAAAGGTCTCGTGTGTGATAGTTTTGCATCTGAGAAGTTGCTTGCTGCAAGCATGAAAAAATTTTGGAAACTTCGGCATTGAGGAAGGAGATTGGTGTTCATCCTTGACAGCTAAAGCAAATGTTTTATAGTATCATTGAATTTAAATGAATTCTATGTAGCTGCCTTTAGGCAGATTTCTTAGCAAAGATTATTGCGTACAGCTTTCTAAGAAATGATTTCTTGTTTAACTTGACTAAAACATCCCATGAATTTACAGCGCCAAGATCATTTTTCTCCTTATCATCATTCCGGAGCAAAGGAAGTGAGTCAAAACCTAGATGATTGAGTCTCTGTGAGAAAGTCCCTTCAATAAAATCTTTGTGATTTCCATGATCGACAATGTGATGTTTGAACAAACAAGAGCAATTGTCAAGGAGGTGCCATGCAATGAAAGGTCTGTTTGATTTTTCAAACACTTAATGGAGCTAGTGAACTTTGATTGGGCCTGCCCAACTTTCAGGTAGTAGTGCTTAAATACATGTATATCTTTGAGAGTACAGTTCCAATTGGCGGAATGCTAATGTGATTTTGGTAGTAAGAGCATTCTTTATAATCTTGTCATTTGTATCACACCTGTCCGAATGTATATCAGAAGTTATATTCTTGTTGGAATCATATGGGACAGCTTTAAAGGAGAACTATGTGATTATGCGATGCAACAGCTTGTATAAGATGCCTATAGCACAAAAATGTCAATACATCTTTGTTGACTATTTGTTGCTGATGCCATACCAAATGTAACTCTTCTGGAGTCTTGATATGAGAACATTTGCTATTTGCAATTTTTACATTCTTGTAAACCACACAAATGTACAGGGAGAGACAAAGAGGGACCTATTTACAGATCCAGATAACTTAAGAACATTACATTGAATTCGCGTGATTGGACATATTGCATATTAAGAAAATCCGAAGCAAGAACATCACTTTATTCATGGATTGTGATATACTGTAGATGATGCCTGTTTTGTATGTTTCCGTATTTTTGCTTAGGTTTTACATCCAAATATATGGATAAGGAAGCCACAAATCTGATTTCAGTCGTGAAGACTTGCACGCCTGTTATTGCTAAAAGTGACAATTGGAAGGAGTCGTGCCCTAGAGAAGGGCCGATAGCAGGTGAACATATTCTATACAGATCATAGTCAAACCAGTCGTAGTCAGAGTTCTGGCCCTCCGGTTAGAGGGTTCGTGATATGTAGATGGTCAGGTTTTTAGAAAGTGAAGGTGTAGAAAGGACAAAGGGAGGGCAGGGAAGTCTCTGGTTTTGTTATTCTTTTTAGACAGAATAATTTCTCGTATCAAAATGACAAACGGAAACTGTTATAGACGAGGACAGCAAAGTTTAACCACTAGATTGTACCCTATTCTTGACACTTCACTTCAGCATCCTGAATTGAAGACGAAGTTAGCTAATCATTCGCAGCCGGGCAACTCGTAGGAGAATGACGTTCTTGACATTTCGGGACTGCAATCAAAATTCAAAATCCATCTGAAGTTGCACATCATACTTTAGTTGTCTTTTAACTAAATGTGATTCTCCGACTATGCAGCACTGCGTCAAACTTAATCTTAGCATTGGTTTAATCAACATCCAAATGCTGTCTTTTTGGTTTGAATCTTAACTTGTCCTTCGGAGGACAAGATGCTTACTGGGCAAAGTCATTCTCAAAATCTCACAGTAGGCATAAGATTATCGCCATGGAGAGGATGTCACAGTAGAAATGATGATGGCCGATGGCCAATATATAAACGAATGAAGAAGAAGAAGATGATCAGGACTAGCACTGTAAGGGCAGGGACAAGCGAGCTGCAATAACACGTACCCCAGCCATTGTAACTTAAGAAACAACAAACTATTCATTAAAGCTACTGTTTAAGATCTCTAAAAAGATTAAACAACTAGAAGCGTCATGCCGGCAATCCTAGTTTTCACTATTCAAATGCACGGTGCCGGCTTCGAGCAATCAGCTAGTAGCATCTTTTGAACCCCAATGCTACACATTCACATGCAACCAAACTTTGTGACGTGAAAGAACTTTGGATTTGCATCGAGAAACACGCGTAACAGCTTTTCCTAGGACCAAATCCAGTCACGATTGATTAGCAACCTTCATTCTAGAAACCTTCGCGTGGTACTCAACTTGTAGCATAGTGATAAGAGATCAATGACCAGGAAAAACCTGTCACTACTTGCGGATTAGCAGAAATTTTCTTGTTTGTTGCTCTACACAAATAAGAACATCTGTCTGTGTCTCTGGTCTCTGGCGTTCAATTTGCATACCTTCTATTCCTGCTTATAGCCTTATACAGGAGTCTTCCATTCATGGATGCATACTCCTCCGAAATTGAGCACTCAACACCTGCTACCCCACGTAATTCTCACCGGCAATACCACACTACCCCTGCAAGATCTCAACCTCAATCCGCCTCATTTTCAGTTTCCACTTCGTACGACTTTCCTTTGGGCTCACGCAGGCCTCGAAACCCCACTCCAGCCAGCCCTTTTGCAGCTGATGATGACAGGTCATGGCAAGGTGAGCTGTCATGGCAGTTCAACCCTACTGGATGGCGTGACAATCGCGATTTTAGTGCCGCACTGAGCCCAGTAGGATATTCAAGTGGCAGTAGGATATTCAGGAGATCAGCAAAGGACTATTTTCTTTCACGTACTACTGCTGCTGCTGGTTTACGTAGCTTTACCAATCCATACTATGATCATTCTTCCGGACATTATGAAGGATTAACGTCTGGAAGGCTTGAGCTACAGAGCTATGTTGCCAGAGATGGAGAAGACTCGTTCTCTGCAAGAAGGTTTGCTCCCCGAGAACCAACTATGCCGCATGGAGCTCATCGTCACTTGTCAGCTGCTACTAAAAGGAGTGCTGCAAGTAGTGGGCCTTTGGCTGACAAAGACGAGCTGAGCTTAGTTGATTATGATGCACCGGAGGATTTAGACCATCAAATCAACTTGTTAGAGACTGATCCAGGTCACCTCCAACGCCAGAACCCTAGTTGGTTATCAATATCAAACGCTTATAAGCACAAAGGAACAGAAGATGACCTGTATAGCGGTGGTCATGGTCCTCGCAATCCTGGTCACACCACCCACCATATTCATGGCGGCGATGCACAAAGCCATCGGAAGTTAAACTGTCAGTATGGACAGAATCATCATCATTATCATCACCGGACATCGTTGGCTACAGCGCCATATCGTCATGGGGACTACGATCATACAGTGCATGCCCTGGAAAACATCAATGATGACTTGTATTCTTTTAATAATGATCATAAGACTCCAAATCACCGAGTTCATGAAGCTACAAGTCATCAGTACCGCACTCACAGTCACAGTGGGTATGATGTTGACCAGGAATTGGCATACGATGTACAAGATTTTGATGACGATGATGTTGGGGCGCCCAAGTCAGTCGGACTGTTTGGTTTGTTCAAGTACTCAACCAAATTTGATTTGTTACTTGTGCTGTTAGGTTGTTTGGGATCTTTGATAAATGGGGGATCTCTTCCTTGGTATTCCTATCTTTTCGGACGGTTTGTCAATAAAATTGCGAAGGAATCAATAACTGATTTACAAAAGATGATGAAGGATGTGGAAAAGGTACGCGCTTTGTCACTACAGTATCTGGTAATGTGATGGGCACTCAGAAGTAGGATGTTGTTCTAACATAAGGTTGCCAACTTTTAATTACTGGTTGGAAGAAAAAATGTTGTATGACCAAGTTTACTAGGCATTCCTCCGTCAATATTCTAGCTGCAAATACAATACAACTATGCTGTTATGCCTTATGCATAACAGCAGATACATAGGTGAGCATACATCTATATGAGAATGCAACGATGGGCTGATAATATGTTCTCTTATTTCAGATTTGTCTGCTTATGACTGGATTGGCTGCAGTCGTGGTAGTTGGAGCATATATGGGTAGGCTAGATACTTTCTTCTCCATTTTCTGTACGCTTCAATTTGCAATAATATTCACTATTGATGCAATTTTTTTCTAATGGTAGAAATTACTTGTTGGAGAATGGTTGGGGAACGATCTGCCCTCAGAATTAGAACTCAGTATCTAAGAGCAGTTTTGCGACAGGATATAGGCTTTTTTGACACTGATATCAGTACCAGTGACATTATGCACGGAATTTCAAGTGATGTTGCACAAATCCAGGAAGTGATGGGAGAGAAGGTGACGATAGGTTTAGGTTATTGTTCTAATAACTTGCATTGACTAACACCAATTTGCATCAATAAAAGCAATCTAAGCAGAGTTGCAACATAATGAGATGAATTAGTTAAGTTCTAGATGGTTTGCCACATACAGAGATATTCAGAGTGACCTGAACATTCTTGGATCAGCTGACAGTGACCATTTGTGTGGTAGTATACTTGTACAGTAGCCATATCATGCATTAAGTTTTCCAGGGACCTTAACATTCCTTAAATTTCAAATACTGACCTTAACATTCCTGGATCAGCTGACAGTGACCATTTGTGTGGTAGAATACTTGTACAATAGCCATATCATGCGTTAAGTTTTCCAGGGTTGGTTTCAATTAATTTCTTTTGTTTAATGCAGATGGCACATTTTGTGCATCACATCTTCACATTCATATGTGGTTACACTGTTGGATTCTTAAGATCATGGAAGATTTCCCTGGCAATCTTGGCAGTCACACCATTGACTATGTTCTGTGGCATTGCCTATAAGGCAATATATGGTGGTTTAGCTGCAAAAGAAGAGGTAAAGAACAAAAAATTTTCGGTGACAATTCTATAAGTTCTGAGAAGCTTAGTTTTCTTTGCTGACTTTTTCTTTGATGGTGTATTTAAGGACTCTTACCGTAGAGCAGGCAGCATAGCGGAGCAAGCCATATCATCGATTAGAACTGTATTCTCATTTGTAGCAGAGGATCTTTTAGCTGAAAAATACGTTGATGTGCTCGATAAGTCGGTGCCATTAGGGATAAAGATTGGGTTTGCCAAGGGAGCAGGGATTGGAGTTATCTATTTGGTCACATATGCTACATGGGCATTGGCTTTCTGGTATGGATCGATCTTAGTTGCAAGGAAAGAGATAAAGGGAGGTGAAGCCATTGCATGTTTCTTTGGCGTTACTGTAGGGGGAAGGTAGACTCCTCTCTCTCTCTCTCTGAAGAAAGAATGAAAGCATTCTGCTGTTATGGAAACTAGTAAACTTGACTTCTCCAGAACTTTAAAATCACATTCGTTTACCTTACTATGGCTAATCAGAATTTAAATCCTGTAAACAAATAAACCATTTGTGCAGGGGCTTGGCTTTGTCCTTGTCATATTTTGCTCAATTTGCACAAGGAACCGTAGCAGCAAGCAGAGTATTTGAAGTTATAGACAGCGTTCCAGATATTGATCCCTATAGTGCTGAGGGGAAGAGGCTTTCCAACCCACAAGGGAAAATAGAGTTCAAAGGTGTTACCTTTGCCTACCCTTCTCGCCCTACAATCCAGATTCTCCAGTCTCTCAACTTGGTTATTCCAGCTTCAAAGACTTCGGCATTAGTTGGTACCAGTGGAGGTGGCAAGTCAACAATTTTTGCTCTCATAGAGAGATTTTATGATCCTACCCAAGGTTGGTCTGTTATAAATACTCGTTTCTTTCTATAACAAACGAAAAGGGTTTACACTCAGTGATAAGCGATCACAAATGAAGGTTCTCGGTTTTGGTGTAAAGAAAGAAATTGGTAACTTTGCTGTAATTTGACAGGTATTGTTACCCTTGATGGTAATGATTTGAGGACATTACAAGTTAAATGGTTAAGAAGTCAGATTGGTATGGTTGGTCAGGAACCAGTTCTTTTCTCAACAACCATACTAGAAAACGTGATGATGGGAAAGGAGAATGCCACCAAGAAAGAGGCAATTAAAGCCTGCATTGCTGCAAATGCTCACAGTTTCATCTCTGGACTTCCACAAGGCTATGAAACCATGGTATAATGTTTTGATTTTTTTACATATCCAATTAGGCCAATTTATATAGGAGTAAATGTTACATCTACAACAATATATTTTACCCTCTTCAGATTCTAATCCCACCCTCATGGGCAGGCAGGAGATCGGGGAACCTTACTGTCTGGTGGTCAGAAGCAGCGCATTGCCCTTGCTAGAGCAATGATCAAGGACCCTAAGATCCTTCTCCTAGATGAGCCTACAAGTGCGCTAGATCCTGAATCTGAGACAGTGGTTCAAAAGGCCATAGATAAAATTTCAACGGGTAGAACCACTATTGTCATTGCTCATAGGCTAGCAACAATCAAACATGCTGATGCGATTGTTGTGCTTGATAGAGGTTCTGTTGTTGAGATTGGAAATCATCATGAACTCATGGAAAATTCTGGATCCTACTATAACCTGGTTAAGCTTGCTTTGGAAGCTGTCTCAAAACCAACGTTGCAACAATCCGATATTGCAATTGGTTTTGATACCAAATTGAATCAGGATCCCTCACAAGCAGAGAATGTATATGAGATATCAAGATCAAAGTACTTGAAATCCAATCAAGATGGGGGCCAAGTTGAAGAGGCAGAAGATAAACAATCCGAGTCAACGAAATATAAACTTTCAGAGGTATGGAATCTACAGAAACCAGAACTCATGATACTGTTATTGGGGCTTCTTTTGGGTATGCATGCAGGTGCTATTCTATCAGCCTTTCCCCTGGTTCTTGGCCAAGCACTTAATGTCTACTTTGATCCAAGCACCAAAAATTTGAAAAGAGAAATTAGAAAGCTCTGCTTGATTCTGGTTGGACTTGGCTTTGGGTGTATAGGATTCATGACAGGCCAACAAGGTCTCTGTGGTTGGGCTGGTACCAAACTCACAAAGAGAGTCAGAGATTTCTTGTTCAGAGCTATACTAAAACAAGAACCTGGCTGGTTTGACATTAATGAGAATTCCACAGGGATACTTGTGTCAAGGCTCTCAAGTGATTGTGTTAGTTTCCGATCAATTTTGGGCGATAAGATTTCAGTGCTGTTAATGGGGTTGAGTTCTGCAGCAGTTGGCCTCGGTGTTTCATTTTTTCTTGAATGGAGATTGACTCTCTTGGCCGCTGCTCTTACACCATTCACTCTTGGTGCAAGCTATTTCAGCTTGATAATTAATGTTGGACCAAAACTAGATAATAGTTCTTATGCCAAAGCTAGCAATATTGCTGCAGATGCTGTGTCCAATATCAGAACAGTGGCCACTTTCTCAACTCATGAACGCATAGTTCAATCTTTTGATCAAGCTTTGTCTGAGCCGAAAAAATTATCAGTCAAAAGAACACAAATTCTTGGTTTAGCTCTTGGGTTTTCTCAAGGTGCTATGTATGGAGCTTATACCTTAACTTTATTCTTTGGTGCTTATCTTGTGAAAGAAGGCTATACCAACTTCGGGGATGTGTACAAGATTTTTCTGATACTTGTTTTGAGCTCATTTTCAGTAGGACAACTTGCAGGACTTGCACCGGACACTTACTTGGCCCCAACTGCAGTTCCAGCTGTTCTTAATATACTAAGTCGTAGGCCATTAATACAAGATGAAAGCCAGAAAGGCAGCAAGATAGAAATGTTGAAGCCATTTGATGTTGAGTTCAGAATGGTGACATTTGCATACCCTTCTAGGCCTGATGTGATCGTGTTGAGAGATTTTGGTCTGAAGATAAAAGGTGGGACAATGGTTGCTTTGGTTGGAGGAAGTGGATCTGGAAAATCAACAGTAATATGGATGATCCAGAGGTTTTATGATCCAATTCGGGGGAAGATTTTGATGGGAGGGGTTAATCTTAGGGAGCTTGACTTGAAATGGTTGAGAAGGCAGACGGCATTAGTTGGTCAAGAGCCTGCATTATTTGCTGGAAGCATAAGAGAGAATATTGCATTTGGCAATCCTAACGCTTCATGGGCCGAAATTGAAGATGCGGCCAAGGAAGCTTACATTCACAAATTCATCAGTGGCCTTCCTGAAGGATACGAGACAGAGGTATGTCTACTATTATATGGCCTCTCTTACACTAAACCGAAACACTTCAGAAAGTGACGAAAATAGTACTCTGGGTAGCTGATGCAGTCGATCTCTTGAGTTGAACATGTATTGAGATTTAATCTAGCCTAAATGCATGACCAAAAATTCAAGTTAATGAGAAAACATTCTGTAATGATATTAGAGAATTCCTTTTAACAGCAGGTAAAGATTCAAATGTTCCTCAACACTGAAAAACAATATATTAGAGGAATGAGCTGGTGCAAATAGCAACTTACTTGGATGATTTGCCTTACTACGCTTCATTCACCTGAGATAATTTCTGCGAGTACACTCAATGAAAAATAACTGCAGAGTGAAAAATAAATCTTAAGTATCCTATTGCTGTTCTATCAACTGACTTGTGTAACTGAGTGAATTCTCGTCCTGCTGTAGGTTGGAGACAGTGGGATACAGTTGTCTGGTGGCCAGAAGCAAAGGATCGCAATAGCCAGAGCTATACTGAAGAAGTCAAAAGTGCTCTTACTAGATGAAGCTAGCAGTGCATTAGACTTGGAATCAGAGAAACATGTCCAAGATGCACTCAAGAAGATTGCTAAAAGAGCCACCACCATTGTGGTGGCTCATCGGCTTTCAACAATCAGAGAAGCAGATGCAATTGCAGTTGTGAGGGATGGTGCGGTGGCAGAATATGGAAGCCACGAAAAACTTATGGCTTCCCACCTTGATGGTGTCTACGCTAGCCTGGTTCGTGCAGAATTGGAAGCAACAACATTTTCATGAGCGGTGAAAACTGAAACATGCTTCAAAATTCTATATTGATTGCAGAAAGAAGAACAGTTTTTTCAGTGAAATTGCAAGGAACATTAACACAGTAATGTTGAAGTGTTGAGTTTAAAACAACTCACAAACTCAATAAGTACTAAAGCTTTGTAAGAGTTGTCAACTTGATATGCGACCCTCTCATCTGAAATTGCTATGAAGAGTAATCTAATTCTACTCGAGCAGGGGTAAGGTGGGCCGTAGAGAACAGTTACACCATTGAAGACCTTTCTCTGTTTTGTCAACTAACACACGAAGGCAAGTTGATGTTCTACTTTTCCCAGTCTCATAGAAACAACTGCGCGCCCAAACACCTGTTTCCCCTCTCCCACTTATACTATGCAGAATAAGCAATAAAATTTGATGGTGATGAGGAGTTCAATGCATCAGATTGCAAAATCCTAAGCAAGAAAGACCACCAATCTTTTCCTTTTCGTTTCCTTCAGAAGTGGCCGGAAGTTGGTATGGCTGGAAACTGTATTGTGCCGCCTTGTGCACTTGAAGGGCAATAACATAAATGACATGGCCCATAAAGTTTGGACATAAATAACATAAGTCGAACTCAAAGGTGAGGTTTTTTCAACTACGAAACTGGAAGAGCAGAGTAACAAGTCAAACTTTTTGTTCCATTTAATAGTGAAACATTAAAGTCAAATGATTCTCTAATATATAAATCATGTTTGGCCTCGAGTAATTGACCAATAAGAATAATATCGTTCTTGACAACCCAATAAAAATAATAACAAAATAAATAAATCAAACAGAGAAATACAGAAATTTATGTGATTTAATCAAACTGACCTGCCTTTTATCTCACAGGAGATTAAGATATTGCAATTCCACTACCTTACCAAATGGCTCCATTTCCTCTGCCTGAGTGTGTGATAATGGGTTTATTGAATGGTATCATGACTGACATTACCATATTAGCCACATTAAGCATCGTCCAGGACGTCTTCAACATCTTACTTTAGACGCGGGGGCAAAGCAGTCATTCAAAGGTGAGGAAAGATGTCCTCGGGACATTTATTCTCGAGAAAGATTGTCTCTTTTCTTCAAAGCCAAGGGAAGTGAAGTTTGGATGATTACGTGCCTGCAATATGAAGCTAACTCCATTGTCCGCTTCCACCTCGTTTGGAATCTATTACCTATTAACATTTTGAACTCTTTTATCACTTCCCTCAAAGGCTGACGCTTGGTTTTATATCCTTCTTTGTGTTTTTGTATCCTTGGCTCTTCTTTCAGGTGTGCATATCTCCTATCTCCGTCTTTTAAACAAAAAAACTCCTGATAATCAGTTTTGTGGGTCGTTTTATTTCTTTTTTGGTTTGCGAAGTATATAGATCGCCTGTCTGTTTTTTTGGAGGAAAACTGCTTCCAAACAGAAAACGTCTTTCTCGGCTAATACTTGTTGCTTTCTGGTTCTCCTAGAGTTGATTTTACTGTGCATTTAACTTGATCAAAGACTAGGACAACGAAGACAATGAATCAAAGAAATGCAACCATCGACCTACTGGAAAACCTTTTATCCTAATTCAAATCGGGTATCCAGCAAGAGAAAAACAAAAACCAACCTCAATGTAGCCCCAGTTCATGTTTCAAGCACTTTGATGAGACCTATTTTTCATCCACCAAGAGTCAAATGAATCTAGTTGCTACTCTCCTGCAGTACTTACATAGTTGATAAGTTTGATCGACACTTGACAGCAGCAATACTTCAATGATCATGACCAGCAAAATCACCTGATTTACCACCTATTAATCACAGGTCTCAAGTTTTACGGGGTGGGAAGTTAGAGCAACAATTCTTCAAGCTGATTTGCACGAGCCAATTCAGTTTCCCCTTGAACAAGGAAAAAGAGATGGCATCCCTTACACCTGGAGTGCTGGTTAAGCTTCTGCAGACTATAAACTCAACTGTTAAGGTTCGCGGTGAATATAGGTCTATCCTTTTACAAGTAATAAGCATTGTCCCGGCCTTAAGTGGATCAGAGTTGTGGCCTTACCATGGCTTTTTCATAAAGGTCTCCGACTCTTCCCATTCAACATATGTATCTCTGTCAAAAGATGACAATGAACTTATCTTAAACAACAAGCTGCAGCTTGGGCAGTTCTTCTATGTTGTTAGGATGGAGGCTGGAACTCCAGTTCCCGTCTTAGTTGGTGTTAGACCACTTCCAGGCCGACATCCTTTCATTGGTAATCCCAAGGATTTGATGCAGGTGTTAGAGCCATCTGAAGGCCCTGTTCAAGTTGATCAGGAAGGTGAAGATAGTTCGGTATCAGTTGAACCGCCAGAAGCAAAAGAAAATGGCCAAAGAAAGAAAATTATTATTAAAGAGGACAAGGCTGTTGTCTCCTCCAGGTATATGCAGGGTGTCTTGACACCAAATGGAAAAGCAAATGGAGCTGACCCTGGAGGTGAGAATGTTGTAGCAGGAAAGAGGAATGGATTTTTGAAAGGGAAACAAGCAGAGATCAAGGTTCAGGTATAAATAATTTCCTCACCAATATAGTTTACTGCCCTTCAGTTGTTTGTATCCAACTTAGCAAGAGGTAATGGGGTACAAGTACAATCGTTTTTAGCATTTCATTTCTTTTGACATCACAAACTTAGAACCATCTGTGTATTTTCTGACTTTACTGTCTCAAAATTTAGGAATTCCCTTGACAGTCTTAATTCATAAGAAATTTTCTGCTTTGAGAATGCATAGATTTACAAGAAATGGATCACCACCAAATAACCATGTGATGAACGTGCTTTTCTAATTTGTAGCATATGTTCTCTGTTCCCGGTGCTTTGTCTGGATGACAGAGTAAACATTAATTACATTACTCGGTAGGATTGTAGTTTTGCTTTGGTGAGAAAGAAGAAAGGAAATTCATGCCTTAATGATCATACTTCTTGAGGGAACAATTGCAATCTAGCAGTTTGTCTGTACCAGTCCTACTTTGAATGTCCGTGACTGAAATGATACAATTGACAGAAAACGAGAATCAGTATGTTAGAATAAGGTCTATTCTCTTCAATCTTGGATTCACTTTCATATGCTCATTAATCTGGATAAGACTGATGGTTGAAATTTGCCCTACAGACTCGAACTCTGACTCCTTCACAAACTCGCCCTGATGGACTTGCTACAAACTCAGATGTTGACACATTAAACGGCAAGGAGGCCTTTGCATCCTCTAAATATCCAGCTATCAAACACACCAGCAGCAAACAAGAAAACATCGACTCAAATTGCTTGCCTAACAATCGCGACAAACACCAATCTTCTGAGGGGATATGTTGGTCAAATCTACCTGCAAACCTGCTGAAGCCTGGCAAGGTATATATATATATATATATACACACACACACACATCAGGTACCCTATCTAGTAGCCCAATATGCTGTTCCTTTTTCATAGTTTTGATTACGCGTATGAACTCAACCATCCGATGTTTTTATCATTAAAATGCGAATTATCTACAGAGCGAAGGCATTTAGTCGTAATAGGATATAGCTGCTAAAACATATAATCCATACAGATAAAAAATTGCTAAAATAGTACCAATTTACCATCTTGATATAATTCTCATTTTCAACTTTTACACCAAGGGATTGCTTCGGAGGAAAAACTTGGCCTCTTCAGTAGCAGCTGAAGCCCAGAAAGAAGCTTCCACAGCAGCAAATCTGGTCAAGTGCCTCAGGTAGTTACAGATAATTGTTCCTTTTATTCTTTGTTTTTGGCAAAAAAAAATTTTAAATTCGACATTAAGTACGTAAATTGAGTAGACAGAAGGCCTACAATGTTTGCTTATTTAAGAATTACATAAGATCATCTTCAGACTTTCTGGGAACATAATGCATTCTGTGTTTCCAGTATCTTTGCTGATCTTTGCTCATCCGCTTCACCAACGAACCCCCATCTCTATCTTTCAATGTTCTTTACGCTCCACCAGCTTATTAAACATCCAAATGCCACAAACTCATCAAAGGATACACCAGATCATTTCACCGTCAACTCATCCATGCAAAATACAGACAAATATGGCAAAAGGACATCTTCCTCAGTTAGTAGAGATAGGATGAAACTTTCAAAGTCTCCGACAGATCTGACTGGCACCGATAAACTGGAATGGGCAAATGTAGATGGTTCAAAGGAAATCAACGAACTAAGAGAGATTGTTTTAAATGAAACACAAGCTTGGTTCTTGAAGTTCTTGGAAGAGGCACTTGATTCAGGCTTCCAAGGGGGTAAACAGAACAAAAAGGGAAAGGATTATCTTATAAACCAAACAGATCCTGGTAACCAGATTGCTCTCACGTTGTCACAGCTTAAGCATGCGAACGAATGGCTGGATCAACTGAGAAATGATGCAGACTCAGAGAAAAAGGAGTTGGGCGAAATTGTTGATAGATTGAAGCAAAAAATTTATTCCTGTTTGCTTCTTCATGTCGATTCAGCTGCACTAGCTCTGGAAAGCCGATCAGATCCTAAGTGATGAAAGAAGAGTAAGTCGAGCATGTACTTAATTTCACCTTATCAACTCTTATTTGATCTATCTGATTGCCAAGCACAACTATTTATGTACCTGAATAAGTTATTCAAGGTCACAATGATTGACCATTCATCTCTGGCAGCAAACTCTTCCTTCAACAATTATGTACACACAAGGTAGTGTCAGTGGAGGAAAGTGCTTTAATATTGTTGTAGTATGTAGATATAGCTTCAATGCACTAAAATGTGAGCTAAGTTTAAAAACTGACCTTCACTAATAAAACATTTCTGCTGAACTGCTGGCTTTGGAGTTGCACGGCCTAATATAGGAGTGGCCCAAGATGGAGGATCAGGGCACATGCAAAATTTTCTATCAAGGTCCCAGAAATTTGGCATGTGCCCTGCTTCTCCACCTTGGGCTACCCGTATTTGATTTTCTCCTCTCCAACTGCAAATCAAAAAAAAAAAAAAATTTTGTCCCGATCACCGTTTGAATAGTTCGTTTCGTCTCTCTCGACATCTTTCCTCTAGTTCTGGCACAAAATGCCAAATCCTGTAAAAGAAGGACCACAAATGGTTAAAGGAAATGACACGATCAGTAGAACCAAGAATGTTTTCTCTGCGTTCCGAAGTCCGCAGGAAAAGTTGTATGCGGAGGGAATATGTATGTGCATGATGCACTTATGAATTATATATTGCTGTCTAGGAAATACGTAGACAAAGACAATGGTTGGTTGGGGAATTGCGTTTCGTTGGTTGGCTAGGTAGTTGATCTTGCTGCTTTGGTGTAATCTACTAGACAAGAATCAATCAAAGAGCAAATGGTTTCCTTTTCAAGCAAATGTACAGTGATGCATGGATGGAAGTTTTGCCCGGCGATTTTGGTATGGGGACTGTTGAAGTTTGGCTGCCAAAAAGGGAGTCAATAAAGCAGCAAGTAGTTCACTGTATGCAAGAAGCTGGAGGTCCTGTGGTCTACTCGATCTGCTACGCTAATATTTCAGATGTGTTTAGCGCCCTCGTTACAAGCATTACAGAAGCAAAGGCCGGTCACCAACCGCAGCCCATAATATATGCATCGGAGAATGATTGTTCTGAGACTGCCGCCGCATCTCTGGCTAAAAATATTAGCAGAAAATCTTGTAAGCTCAAGAGTCGCCGCCGAATATAAGAGCTTAACCAAAGCACTTAGCATGAGATCCTTGAATGACCAAATAAAAGACGCATAACAGAGTAAAACAAAAATCAGAAACACGTAGGAATACACACTTCGCAGTACGATAGAAATGAAAGCCTGTGCTGAAACTGAAATTCCCACTTCGCAGGGACTTTCTTAGTTTTTTTTTTTTTTTTTTTTTGGGGGACGAATAATATATAACGACCGTACTGAATGTGTATCTATGGAAGTCAAAAAAAAAAAAAATTTATTCCCCAAAATTTCAGTAAAAACTGATTGTTAGCTCTTCTTTTTTTTTGGGGGGGTTTTCTTTCGAGTCAGGATTTGGACCTTGACCGATTTCCAGGGCGTTGCTCAAGGTTTTCCTTGCTTTAGCTGAACAAGTATCCTAGGCGGTTTTCCATTGGGTATAAAACGTTACCTAAACAAAACTTGCTGGAAATGCTGTCCATTGATAGTACGTGATAGCATTCCATCAAAAATCAATAATCAGATTCATTTCCATTCAATATATACACATGCAGCGGCAGAGAAAATTTTCATTATGGAAGACAGCCCTACTACGTAAACTGGGGGTCAAACGTTGGGTTAACGTCTTGCCTAGACATAATAAAACAAGCACAAATAAGAATTAAGAACTTGCAGAAAAGCATTTATGTGAAACTTCTTCTCTAATGGTAATCGTTTCTCAGTTCTCGCTTGCTCTCTTTTCTCTGATCATGCAGCAAGGGAGCAGCACAAGTAGGGTTTCCAACCAAGGCGTCAACCGTATTAAGCACTACTATTAGACATTTCAAGGAAGCCACTGGGGGATGTTAAGATGGCACTTGCCGTGGTCATTTAACTAGACATCGTGGGGAAGTACGTCCCTGAAAAATCCGTCAGAAGTTTGCGATCATATCACTCTTGAACTGGAGCTACTTCAACACAAAACATCCAACATATCATCGTTTTATCACATTGTAAGTTGCAACGGGACAGAGGGAGAGGCCAAGGCATTTTTGGAATTGGCGGCTTGAACTAATGGGATGGTGACTGAGACAAGAAGGAGAAAGTCCGTAATGAGAACTGTGAAGGATAGAGCGCAAGTGGGAGTGGAAGGAGTTTGCATTCTTTAATCATGAGATTTTGGATTCGAAATCCATAAAAATAGAAAAAATTAATATTGGAAGAGCTTCCCTGAGAAGGGCCAATCCGACTCGAATGAGATTTGTTGCATGAAATTTGTCGCAGACTGCAAAATAGGTGCGGATACCTATGATTTGTACCAAAAAAAAAAAAAACAAGAAGGTAAGAGCGCCATTACTGATATTCTAAGGTGAGCCTATGAGTTCACACTTTTATTACCATTTTCTTCTTCGCGTTGCTTGGAGTCTTAAACCCATGCAAATTTGTAAGAAAGAAGGGGTTTCTTTGGTGTTGAATGTCTACCCCTACATTGGTATGTCAGCTTCATTCTGAAGCCCATACCTCTGAGCTATTGCACAAGTCCAACATTTCATGATTCAGCTGTCACTCTCTTAGGCTTCGTGTGTTTATTCATTTTCCGCGAGCATGAGGCTGGATTTAGCTGACTCCTGATCCCCAAACAGCTTCACTGGCTGGGGACCTCCTGCATATTATTCTAGAGAGTATTCCTACTCCTACAATCCAACCAGTGGAATGTAATCCCGACAAAGGCTTCTGCCACACAATAGCCCATTCAGTGCATTGTATCAACACTTTCAACAGTCTCCAGACTCGAGCATAAGATTGATCTACTTTATTCTTATAGATCTCCCCAATTAATGTCTATGGCTCTTATCAGTCAATAAGCATGTCATGCAGATTTGCACAAAAAAAAAAGGACAACCATATGATGCTCTCAGCTTCACAATTATGGTAGTCTGGCAGCCATGCAAACCGAAGGCTACGTGATTTCCTCTAGATCTAAGCATCCGGAATTTTCTCAAGTTCTTGCAAATTTTCTTTTTGGCGATTTACCAATTTCCTGTCTTTGCAGGAATACATCAAAGGACATAGAAAGGATTTACGGTTACCATTCAGTTGAGTTCAAAGAATTGATCCAGCTTCCAACCCACAAAAAATGTCGTCAGTACGCTCTAAAAGTGAGATTCAGACGGCCAGCCCTCAAATTTGTCTCATCTAACAGAGCCTTGGGAGCTGTGTCTGGAAAAATAGTTGAGACACCATGATATATGTTCCTTGCTTTACCACCAAATATCAGCACATCCCCGGATTCCAGTCTGATTTTCTCCACCTGGTTAATATCTCTCTGGTCACCATACAAAAATTCTGCAGAGTCACCAATTGAAAAGGACACCACGGGCAGTCCTCTACGAAGACACTCTTGGCTTTCATCTTTGTCCTGTACAGTTGCAAGTGACATGCACAAAAAATATATTTAGTGTTGTTCAACTAGAGAATATGATAAATTGCTTTGCCTCTGTCTTAGATGTCATTATTCTGCAATCTTATAATAGGCCGAAGCAAATAAAGAATCACCACCTTTTTTCTCATTGTTTTAGCCATTAAAGTCCAAAGTATACTTTTGAAAGCAAATAACTGTGTCGCATCTACATAGAGTTGGTCCAGAAATGGTATAGGACAGAAAGCTAAGATAGAACCTGATGGAGACCAAGGCGGCCACTTGTTGAGTAAAAATTGACTATGCAGATGTTAGGCGACATCGAGGGTAAAACATCTTCCACATTTCTTTTTCTGGAGTCTTTCTCTATATGTGCATGGGAATCTTTTATAGCCCTTTTAGCCAAGTCACAAAATTCTTTAGGAATAATGGGAGGTTTGGAGCCATCACAAGGCCTTTCATCGCCATAAGTACTTGTCTCAGGGTCCCAATTTTTACCGAGGCACATCATCTTCAAGTTCAGCTTTGCTCCATCACGATAGCCAGGTAAATAGAAACCTCCAGGACCCAGTCCAAGATCCTTGCACTTCTTTATCAATTTAACCTAGACAGACAAATAAAAAGGTCTATCAGCAAAGAAGGGAAGCTAGAGAGTAGCAAATACCCAAATCCATGGAACTTGTGTTAAAAAATTCATTCATGAAAAAATGGAATTTAACTTCCTAATAATTAATTCCACGAAAACATGTAAAACTTATCATTGTTTTCACAGAGAAGCTGTAATTATTTAGCATTGTGCAGATTGACAGAAGAATGCCACAGACATGGCTCTCCTTTGATATAAAACCGTCAAGCTAAACAGAGCATAGCCTTTCATCAGCTATTTACTGTTTCACTAAAATAGTAGTTCATCTGTAAAGCAATATTCCCTTTTTTTGTGGTTCCTTATATTTATGCTCAAAATTTGGATTTGACCTAGTTGGATAGGGATGGGATACATATTTTATTCCACAATCTAGGCTTAGTTGTAGAAGCATTTCCCAGAAGCAAGATGCAAAGTGAATGGAATAGAATTTTCAATTGTCTAATTCTAATGTATCTTAAGACAATTTTATGAGGGCAAATAAAATTGCAGAAAGAAAAGTACTTGGATACATTAAAATTCAAATCAACGTGATGCAATCATTCATAATAATGAGACTTAATGCATCACAAGGACTGAAAAATTTTATGGACATAAAATAGAGAAGTTCACGTCAAGAAGAATACCACAAGATATGTAAGACAAAACAGTCAGAAAGCCACATTACTGCACCTGATCATTGAAGGAAATGTAATTCTTTAACAAAATCATCCCAGGCCTCAATGATGTAATGCAGAGTCCACCTGCATTGCGCTTAGTTTCATTCCTCTTTTCTCTATTCATGAGATGAAGCGGGGCTTTTAGCTTGATAACGGATCCAGATGGACAGATGTCAAAATGGAATCTAGAATCTTCAGATATGTCATTCATACCCATTTTCCCATGAAAACTTTCCTCATGGTTACTGCCCTTCTCAAAAGTGCTGCCCTTTATAATGTAATTAGCTAATGGAGATGATTTGCTAATGCTGGCAGCATCAGAAACACCAGAGGAATTTAAATTTGGTAAGTTAGAATCTCCTTCCTCTGCATACTGTGTTTGGTCCCTCTGCATTCTCCTCACATGTACGGGCTTGCATTTGGGATCAAACCAAGTATCTCTTGAAGCAGAAGCCTTCTCCAAATTGGAATTGTAGGATGGTGAGTGACCTGAACCATGTGTTTGTACTGATGAATTATGCATCAGATTAAGGTTTCCCATATCAAATGGCAAGTGTTGCTGATGATTATGCTTGCACAATTGATCTGAAGCTGGCATACCATCAAACTGACATGGTGTGCCAGAAGTAGATGTTTTTCTTGAACTTTCCGTCGATCCACCATGATGCGCCAGTAGTGCATGATCAGAAGATCTACAAGCTTCATCCTGAAATGTTTAGAATGAAATAATTCCACCAAACATGAGAATCCTTTTGCACCATTCTAAGCCCTGTTAGTTCAATGGAGACTGGTGATACCTTTAGATGCAGAGAGTCATATGGATAAATAACACTAGCTTATTTATATCTGTCACCAATTAAATTAGATACCATGCTATAACAGCAAATAATGTTATAACTAGTAGGAATGCAAATTCTTCCATCTTTCCAGACAAGTCCAGCTGGGGCACCTTGGAAGATTAGAAACAGTCAACATGATGTAGAAATAGAAAATTAAAGGTGGGGTCAAAATTGCTAAATGTTTGGGATTTGAACATCGTGAAGTGATTTTAAGCATCATAATTTTCTCCTCCGGTATTTAGATATGTGGATGATACTAGATGATCTCAATATGCTAATAAGAGCGTACAGTGATGTCAAAGAGAACGGTATATTAAAACTGCATAACCCGATAGAGCAATCTCCTCGGTTTGATTTGATAACTTTCTTGCATACTACACAAAGTCAAAGGTAAACAAGCTACCATTAATATCCACATGCAAAGGCAAAATGGCTCATAGCAACATATAGGCCCACAGGGGTTACAAAAAATTCTAAATAATATGCATTAGCATTTATAAAATAAAATAAAAAAAGCTATTAGAGCCATTCTCAGCAGAGTTTTGACCTGCAGACATGTAAAGGGTATTTTATTGACCATCACTGCCCATTTGTCTAGAGAAAACTCAAACTTTTTTCTGTTTGAGGGTTGGAAGTTGGAACAAGTCACAAACAGAACAATTCAATTAAAGAAAGCAAGAATCAGTTTTAACCAAGTCGATTATGTAGCAAAGATTCCATGAGTAAAAAATAAGACTGGAGAAAGAGTACAAGAAAAGAATAGAATAACAGGGACGGATTTTTGGTGGTTGGGGGCGGGGAGGAGTCCATCCCAGAAAGATTAGAGATGGGTACCTTGGATATAACATAGTAAAAATTGATAAGATTAAACAAATAATCCAAATCAAAAGGTAGAAGATGAACTTACAGGGCTGCGATAACTGGCGGGAAAATGAGAAGGCGATGGTGATGGGCGTTTGGGAGAGTTGAGCTGCTGGTTTTCGACGTTTAGGGTCCGACGGCAGTTCATTTTGTCCCACGACACGAGCAGCTAAGCAGGTTTGGACTTTTTGGCGAAAGTGGAATGTGGTAAAGCCACCCCTGAAGAATATGAAGAAGCCCCCAGCCCTGAAGAACCTTTCATTCGTGGGGAAAACCAAAAAGAACTTCCACCTTCAGCTTCTCTGATATCCTAATCCCGATGGATGTTAGTCTTGTTTGATCGTTTCTCTTCCCAAGACTGATGTTCGTTGCAGTAGGATATTAGATCGGTACAGCGCACAGGGACAAAAAGTATGCAGGTATAAATGCCCGAATCTAACCGAAACAAGGTGCACCCGTTAAGGCCTTGGTGGGGCGGTAGCACCACCAAGCCATTAAGGGTTTGATGGGATGAGATAAGGGCCCACCAATTGTCATAGTTTTTTAAAAAATTTAGATAGGTGCATCCACTTGTTAGATTAGGACAGAGTAAAATATAGATAAAAAATGACATTGATCAAAAAAAAACTAGAGGCAAGTGGATCTACTAAGGAAAAATTGCACAAATAGTCCCTCAAATATCATTGATATGAAAATTTAATCCTCTAGAACGAAAATGATCACTTTTAATCGCTAACAAATTAAAAATAATCAACTTTGGTCCTTGATCACTTTTCTGTTAGAAGTTTAGCGGGAACTAGCCATGAGAAGACCATGTAACTAATTTTTAAAGGGTAAATGTGATATATTAGTGTAACGTTGATTGAAAATGTAAGAGATTAAAAGTCCTACATCTTAATTAAGCATCGTACAAAAATGGCTAATCACTTTTTTTACATTAAACTTTTCCAAAAATACCTTGGAAAAACACATGGATTGTGCAACAAAAAAAATGGTTTTGGAACAAATATCTAATTCCATCCAAACATGTACCTTGAAAAATTCATTGAGGATATGCATTATGCATTCGAATTCATCAACGTAAGAAAATTTTTCATAATGCAAATAAATTTATACCAAATGTATATGGCCCGATCTCGCTCAATTATTGTATCTGATTTTAAATTCTGATTCTCAATTAATCTTTTTCATTTTCTTGCTTGCTTTTACAATTGGATTTTAGGATTTTTTATAACTAAAATATTGAAAATCTAAAATCTACTCAGGAGTAATTTTAGTCAATTATTATTTTCTCTGCAATCACTTTCAATAACCTTTTTTTTTTGGCAAAATTTATAACAAAAAATAGGCCAACAAAGTACAACTTAATGATGCTCGGTGATACAAAGGAACTGATTTCACATATGGTGCTTGAACATGTGAATCAAGTACGTGCAAAGATCTTTGAAGTAATAGTTGAAGTTTCCAGTTTCGGATATATCTTTTTGAAAAAAGAGTTTTCATTTTCAGTTTCAAATTCAATTCTTCATCATCAATTATTCCAATGTTACATCATCATGACAAAAATTTGATTAGACTTGGTCTAGTAGAACCAAAATTTACTAGTATATTTTTATTGTGCATTTAATGCTTGAATTAATGAGATGATATAACAAATTTTTAAACACTCGATCTACGAGTGGGGTCGTAGACCGGATTGTTATCGCACGCATACATTATCGCACGCATACAAAAGCAGGATTCGCGGGAGGCCCATGGTATTGTGGGGCCCACCGGTTTGGTCCTTTGGTTTGTAACGTCTGCCGTTGTATAGAGTGTAAAAAGAGTAGGCTGCTGGACGGTTACGTTGGAACACAATTCTGTCTTTACTTCCTTTCTTCATAATTTTGTTGTTGACCACTTTACTGGGGCCCTTGTACGTTACTATTATACAATTTTGGGCAAAAAACTCCGGCGGCCATTAAACTATTATCAGGATCATGTTTTGGCCATCGAACTATTTTTCGTCAATAATTGGCCACTGAACAACTTAATCAGTAAATCCGTGGCCATTTCGTTAATAATGACTCCTAATTTCTAAAATTAGCAGGACACGTGGCAAAGGACAGGGACAATTTTGTCGCCTTCTCAATCTTAATCACTCTATCATCGCCACCCTCATTTTCCATCAGCAAAAAACACTCTTAAGACTAAAACAGAAACCTCCCTCGCCGGAATCATGGGGGAATCCTTAGTATAAGCTTTACTCGCTTGCAAAAAAAAAAAAAAAAAATCTCCCATAGCATTCCAGAACCAATTTTGCCGGATTAGGCGAGAGTTCCAATGCTTTTGGAACTTCTTCTCGGAGTTTATCCGGTTCTCCAATATTAGTTACCATGTATTTCCGAAGCCCTCTGCTAGACATTAATGTACAAAGGCTTTCCAGCTCTGATTGACATGATTTCCCTTTTCCTTTTTCTTTTTCTTTTATTGGATAAGGGTTTGATGGTGGTCGGGTGGATGTGGGCAGAGGGAGGGGAATAATGGGTATAATTTCACGGGGTGGGGAGGAAAGATTAGATTTTTGGAGGGATAATTGGGAATCAAGAGCGAAATTAATGGAATCGAGGTGAGCTTGGAGGTCGTACTAGCAATTGTTGAAGGCTTCAAGGGCGGTGGACAAGTCACAGAGGTAGGTGATTGAATTGAGAAAATATGGGACTAACGGAGGAGATGACGGGGTTTGTGATGGTCGAGATGGGAGGGAAGTGATAGTGGTGGGTTGTGGCTCTTGGTTGATAGGGGTGGCAGTTTCTGGTTGCGGAGGTGGTGGATTGGGATTGTGTTCAGCCTTGATAGGCGGAAGAATAGGTGCCATTACAGTCGGCTCCGCCATGGGAACAATGGTTGATGGCCGTTCGCGGGAGTACAAGGATTTGACTAAATAAGTCGAGCATCAAAAAAAGAGCCAATCAGTGGGATTATACATCCCTGTCGTCTCCATCTGCTCAGGGGTCCTCTTAATCCACTTGGGAGTCTGAGCCCAGGAGCCCTGGTTGTGCCTCAACTGGCTCAAGTACTGGGCTTTGGCTTTGATAATCCGGCGGGCGTTGTCGTCGGAAAGCTGATTCTTGGGGTTCTTGGACTTGGGTTTCGGCTTATTGACTGAGCAGCGGCAGCAGAAAGTGGTGGCATTTGATCTGTAAATTGTTGGACAAAATTGTCCCTGTCCTTTGCCACGTATCCTGCTAATTTTAGAAATTAAGAGTCATTATCAACGAAATGGCCACGGATTTACTGATTAAGTTGTTCAGTGGCTAATTATTGACGAAAAATAGTTCGATGGCCAAAACATGATCCTGATAATAGTTTAATGGCCGCTGGTGTTTTTTGCCCTACAATTTTTTATAGAATGTACAAACATTTCTATTATCTTTTCTAGTGGTATGAATAAGATTAGTTGTGATTAATGTTTAGGTCCAAGAAATCACGTCTAGATTCTAGAAATAGGAAAACTTGAATTCAACTTATACTATATGTGAGTTTCATTTCCTAAATTTATTTGCAGTATGTAATACCTATATTATATTGTCAATTACCTGTTATACAATCTAAATAATTAGAGCGATTTGAATAAATATCAAATTTTTTCATCAAATTCCTCGATCCAAACAAAGCTTATTGTCTTATAAAAAAGTTTAGAAGGAGAAGGTTATCCTATTGCATAATTCAATGATTTATTGGTTTATTAATTCACACTATTTGTGGGTTAATCTTTTATTATATTATTTCTAACATTGTGTTGTCGGGTATTTTTTTCGTAGTCTTTTAAGAAAAACAAGAGTAATACTGGTTCCCCAATTAAACTCTTGAGTCCTACGAAATAGCCAAAAAAATCCCGATTTGATGCCTAAAATTTAGAAAATCTCAGTTTGGTCCTCTAAAATAAGAAAACTATTCCATGTTGGTCTTCTAAGCCTATTTTGTTAACGGAAATAATGTTGACTAATATATATATATATATAGAGAGAGAGAGAGAGAGAGATAGAGAGAGAGAGAGAGAATTTTGACTACAATCCTTTTGCTCCAAATAAGTGAAATGATGTCTTATATATCATGAACCCAAACCTCATTATATACTGAAAAATTGCATCACAGAGAAAGTAGATTTGCACAAAAAAATATACTCCAACAAGTAATTTACGAATTACTTACTCAAAAATAAAACTCCAACAAAAACAAGTATTTCATGTTCTGCATAGCTGAGAAACCAACTAAAATCTCAAATTATTGTTTTAAGTTTGACTATATTTTTCTCCAATATGCAATTACAAAATAAACAAAAAGCCAAAATGAAACAAAACAACGACAACCTTGGCAAGATTCCCTAGACAAATGTTGCGTGAAATCTCAACCTCAAAAATATGTCCTGGCTCTAATGTTGCCATTAATCTCTGGGCAAGATCATCACTTTCCATGGTCAAATCAAACAGCACCATCTTGAACTCTTTTTCGTGGTCAAACCAAGCATCATTTCCATAGTATCAAACCAAGTGACCAACATCCCGAGTTCGATTACTCTGCCAATATTACTATTGGACTACTGGAAATGATGGAGAATGGGAGAGTCACAACTTTTCAAACCAAGCCGAGGGCCCCATTGATTCTAGCTGCTATGGTGGTTAAGACTAGGACTGTCAATGGGGTTGGGCCAACCAGAGCTCGACTCGTTCGACCCAATAAAAAGTCCGATGAGCCCGACCTTTTAGTGAATCGATCTAAATTTGAACCGAAAAAATAGGCCTGAATTAAATATGAGTCAAGCTTGGGTCTCATTAGGTTCAAACCCGATATAGATCCGACCCTTTAATTACCTATATATATATAATATTTAAAATTTGATATTATGTATAATTATATATCCAAATATATTATTACTAAATACTAAATATATATAAATTACAAAATACAAAAATACATCTGAAGACTCTTCCATAAGCTTTCTTGAGAGCCAATATTAGTAATGCATAACTAAATCTCTAACTTTTCTTATTAATTGAGTAAATTTTTGTGTTGGCATAATATTGGTTGATTTCTTTTTTGTCTAGAAACACAAATCATATAAAAAAAAGTTTCAACTTTTAAGATGTATTGATTTATGATCGCATGTTTTATTACTATTTTTCATGCATTTTGAATGAATTAAATATAAATATTGTTGAAAATTTTTTGGCTTATATAATTTTTAAGAACTATTATTTATTCATATTTAGTTTTAATATTATAGTCTTGTAACAACTTAATAGTTATAGTAATTATATTAAGAAAATTAAGGAGTAATAAGTGAGTATGGGCTAAACCCGAATAAAGCTCACAACTCGAATATTATGTGAGTTAAGTATGAGTTTCACATTTATTAACCCGAAACTCGTAGCCCGAAACCCGAAAATGTTACAAATTAAATGAGCTGAACTTGAACTAATGTTGGCCCGACTCATTAGACCCAATTGGCAGGCCTAGTTAAAACTACTATTGCTTCCTCAGTGTTAGAATTGAATGAGCTGATTGCAGGGACGAAGGTAGAAGAAGTATCTTCAGTAGTCGTGGGCTCGTCAAAGGAAATTAGAGATGGAGGTAAAACAGGAAACCATTTGCTTGAGATACCAGCCATGAGTGGAAAGGATCTCTATGCATAATCGGGGTCTTTAAGCCCTGTGAATTGATTGAATATAAGCCAATTTATCTGCCATATCCCCTATTCTTGTTGGGTTTGGTCTATATATTTTTTTTGAAGAGATTGAAGATGAAAATTTAGGAAAATTAGGGTTTTGGAAAGAAAGGGATTAATAGTCCCTTATATTTTCGATCAACATTACACTGATGTGTTACATTTACCCTTTAAAAATTGGTCATGTGGTTTGCTCATGACTAGTTTCGACTAAACTTCGAACGGAAAAGTAATGAAGGATCAAAGTTGATCATTTTCAATTTGTTAGGAACTAAAAGTAATCATTTTCATTTTAAGGGACTAAATTTTCGCATCAGTGATATGTGAGGGATAATCTGTGCAGTTTTTCCTTCTCCTAATATGATCAACACACATAAATCTAGATGTTTTCCTTCTCTCTCTCCTCTTTCGATGTAAGGGTCAGAGATCGAGATTTTTGTTATGAGTTTCAAACTGATAAATGTAAAGTTCATACTTGACTCACGCAATATTTGAGCTGTGAGATTAATTCAAATTTAGCCTAAACTTACTTATTACTCTTTAATTTTTTTAATGTAATTACTATAATATTAAGTTCTAAAACTGATTTAATATTCATAGGATCACAATATTAAAACTATACACGAACCAATAATAGTTCATTAAAAAGTACATAAATCAATAATTTTTTAACATATCCAATTAGTTTAAAGTACATGAAAAATAATAATAAAAGATGATCAACGGTCAGTATATTTTCAAATGTTCTTAATTTGCTCGTATTAAGATTTGTCCACTCCATTTGTTCACGGTGACCAATTTTGTATAGAAACACAACTTTTGAATCCAAATAGAAGTAAATAAATTGATTTGACTCACGAATTACGTAAGAACCTAAAAAAAAAGAATAAAATAGATCAAGAAATAATGGTGGCGAGTTAAAATGGAATTTAAACTGGTGGAGTGTACAGAAGGCATACTTTGTCATTGAAACTACCCATGTGTGTGTTGCTAAAAACTACCCGTATATGCTTAGTCAAAATACAAGTAATTATTACCCATATAAGGCAGTGAGTGAGCATGTAGATAATATACTAGAGACGTTAAGATAATCAAACCAATAATCTAACTACTTGGTATAAGAAGTAGCCAACATCATACCAACACAAAAATTTACTAAACCAAAAAAAAAGTTAGAATTTAAGTTATGAATTACCACTATCGACCCCTCACGAAAGCAATAGAATTGTTGATTTCAACTCATAAGTATATTTAGGGCTTCGGATTGTTGCTTATGTTTTGAATCTTTTGACATAATTTTGTATATTTAATATTTCTTATATATATTAATATATTTTGACACATAATTCATAAATATAAAGTATTAGTATTAATATTTAGATATATAATTATATATACAAAAATATGAATATTATATATATATATACTGATTATCAGGTTTGAATCAAATAAGGACCAAACTCGACTCACATTTAATTTGAAAATAATATTTAGGCCCAAACTCATAGGCTTTTTCTCGGATTGAGCGGGTCAAGTTCGAGCTGACCTCGCTGCATCAATAGTTCTAATAGGAGCTACACCAAGGATCAAAGCCCCATCATTTTCTTTCAGATCAACGCCACTCCCGATGTTCTCACATTATTATGGAATTAAGCATCTGTAGCACGCAATATTAGATCGAATAAAGGTTGCTTTTTCTGTTCTTTCTCAAAAATTTAGAATTGGATTGGAATTATGTGCTATGGAAATTTACACAACTCCACTTTTTTTCCTTTTGTATTTTTTAGGAAAAGTCCGTTTCTAATCCAATTCCAAACGTCAATCTTTTTTTTTTTATTTTTTTACTATGTTCCAAAGAAACTAGTTCAGGCAACACAAAAGTCTCACTAATCTCACGATGCAATATATTGACTAAATGTCGTTTTCGATTTTTTTTAAAATTTTAAGATTAATCACAAGAAGTACGTTTAAGGTTTGGTATATTTTTGTAATTTATCTCGTAGTATTTTATTTTTCTCACTTTACTCCTTTGACTGATAGTCAAAGCAAACATTTAGTAATGGTGCTCGCAGTTGATATAAAAAGAATAATGATATCTCTAAAAAAAAAACAATGAACAAGCATAATTGCCTACAGGTTTGGGTCGAATATAACACATATTTCTATTCCTTTGTTGCAAAGTTTCAAGTCTAATCATTTAAACTAATCACATGCATGACGATTTTAGATAAAAAATTTTTGCATTTCAAATTATTTTCTAAAAAGTAAAAAAAAATTAATTTACCATAAAAATCAAACCTTATAATTTGAACATCTAAGAAATCTCCTTCCAAATTTTTTTTTGTGTTCAAAATCTTCTCAAGGGTGTTATTTTACTACATTCATAGGTTTCCTGAATTGATTCTTCTATATGGTGTGATAAAACAACATTTAGAGGAAGCATAAGGAAATAAATTTGAAGAAACTTGGGACATTTTTTTTTCTATTTTAGTTGTAAATATTGAGAATGAAGGAGAGAAATTTTTTTGGCGTGATAAATGCTCAAAACATATTAGAAAACTTTTAAAAACCGTTTTTTAATAGAACATGATGAGGACCATTTTAGTTAGAAATTTTAACGGTTAAAATGGGGGTATTTTCATCAATTGCAATATTTAAACGGGCCCATTTGCTGAGATATGGACTAATAGAGTGGATAAAATGAGAAACATAAAATGTTAGGAGATAAACTGCAAAATATACCAAACTTTAGGGGACTTCTTATGATTAACACTAGAATTTATAATTGAATTTGAATTCTGTGCTGTAGAAATTCACGCAACTCCATTTTTCTTTTGTTTCACATAACTTTTTTTTTTTGGGCGATGGAAAGTCCATTTTTCTATCCAATTCCAGTTGCAAAGTTTAGGGACTATTTAATAGAGTTCAGAAACAGGCTTAGGCAACGCAAATTTCACTAATTTCATGCTGACTCTGAATATTGGGTTGCATTAGTAATAAATTGCCCATCATCAACGTTAACGTTACTTAACCATCTTAATATATATACTCTATTAAGTAGTGGCAGTAGTATTTCCGCAGTACTGTACTAGTAGCCGCCCCTTCCGCCAGTTTTTAATACGACGAGTAGTACTTTTTTTAAAACCAAACAGACCCAAAAAAAAAAAAAAAAAAACCCAGCCCCATCTAGTCTGGCCTTCTCCCTCTCTTTGGAAAACTTGTTGCAGGCGTATCCCCTAATCACTATCGGATCTCCCAAATTTCGCGTCATTCCGGCAAGCCCTAGCTCGGATCATTGGAATTTTGTAGCTGTAACCGATTACAATTGCTGCCAATTCGAATTGAGGATCGAAATCTACGTACCTTCCACATACGTGTACGTCTAACCATTGCGGAGCCGCGTATGCGTATGAAAAGAACCTGATCGACTCACATAATTCAGGCTCAGGTAATGGATGCTGACAATCCTTTTGTTCTTCCTTTTTTTTAATAAATATTTTTTCTTCGACTCAGTCCTGCATCCTTTTGGTTTTAATGCTGTTATGATCTGTCTGAAGTGAAATAAAACTAGTTATCGTTGTATAAACTGAAAATTAACATTCCTCGCCGCTGGATTTTGTTTTCTGCTTCAAATCGACTGATTCAATTCAAAGGGTCGTTTTGCCATTGTTCTAATTTAATGTTATTTTATCTTAATTTAAAAAAAATTCTTGAGAAGAGGGCTATTCTGGCATTGTTGTTAAAGTTTTACAGAAATAACGTTTGTAGGTCATTTGTCTTGTAGGATAGAGTTCCAGGAAGAAAAATGGTGAAATTGACTATGATTGCTCGTGTTACTGATGGCCTTCCATTAGTGGAGGGGCTGGATGATGGCCGAGATATGCCAGACGTGGATTACTACAAAAAGCAGGCCAAGGCGTTGTTCACAAATCTGTCAAGGGGCCAGAATGAGGCTTCCAGAATGTCTATTGAAACCGGTCCTTATGTTTTCCAGTATCCTCTTGCTTATGCCGCCAGGC
Source organism: Coffea humblotiana (assembly GCA_023065735.1). NCBI lineage: Eukaryota > Viridiplantae > Streptophyta > Magnoliopsida > Gentianales > Rubiaceae > Coffea > Coffea humblotiana. The sequence continues at coordinate 710,839 of CM041211.1, forward strand.
TTTATTTTATCTATGTGTGCTCTTGTTACTTTATGCCACCAGGCATATTTCGAATATCACAAAGTAGTTTAATTTCCTTTCTTTGTGGTTCTTATACTATCAAATTGTAGTAAATTTGGTAGCCAGAGCCCAGAAGGAAGGCAATTGGTGTGATAATGATCTTAAACCCTAACATTGCAAACTATGTTGTTGAAATTTGTGATTTGTTTAACTTAAGAGATTTGCTTCTGATTAATCACTGCTCGCTAGTGTAGTTAACTGAGCTGGGATTAAATAAAAACCTGTTGACCCCTTTGTTTTAAACCTGAATTGAACATGCCATAGGTGCTGGTCTTGGGATATAACTAGGACACTTCGGCTTTTACCAGGAGTGATTGATTGCTCACTGTCTGTCAGTGCATGTCTGTTGACAAGTGATTAAACCACCATTTCCCACTGCATTCCTTATTCCAAACTGATAAATTTCTTGGCCTTAATATTTTATTTGGTATGGTTTTGCATTGAGAGAACTGTACATGCGGCTTCTGATTGTGCATGAGTACATATTTCCTTCAATTTCAACCTAAAAACACCCGAAACTCTTGGAGGATTTTATGAAAAGATGCTGCAATTCGATGGATTTGGTAAATATACTGGAATCCTGAAAGGATTGCATAAGTATATCTTCAAATGGAGGACTAGAGCAGCAGTTGGCAGTTTATATGTGGTCTGGAAATTTGTATTTATGACTTTTTTTCAGTATAATAATGGTCTTTAGGAAGTTTGGATAGAAATTTAGACAACTATCTTGGTATTTTATGCTGCTTTAGTTACTTCTTGGGAAAGTCACATGCATTTCTTGTTTGGTCAAATGGTGATTTTGGTGCTATATGAATCACTGTGCTTCCTTGACAAAAGATCCCCAGTTATATCATTGAAGGGCGAGTTTGTTATCTGACAATGTGTGACCGTGCTTATCCTAAGAAGCTTGCTTTTCAATACCTTGAAGACCTTAAGAATGAATTTGAACGTGTAAATGGTAGTCAAATTGAAACTGCTGCCAGACCTTATGCTTTTATAAAATTTGGTAATATTTCTGTCGCTTATTTTTTAAAAAAAAATTTCACCAGCTTTTCTACTCTTCCCATAGCTAAATACTTTCTTTTCTTCCTTGTATCTGGAAGATACATTCATACAGAAAACAAAGAAACTATACCAGGATACAAGAACCCAGCGGAACATTGCAAAGTTGAATGATGAACTTTATGAAGTACACCAGATTATGACTCGCAATGTACAAGAAGTTCTTGGTGTCGGGGAAAAATTGGACCGTGAGTTATTCCAATTCCCATTTTTGTTTGATCTCCTTTTTGAATATTGTAGGTGTCAAGTCATTAACATGAAGTCTTTGACCTGTTAGTATTAGCTACTTATAGCTAGTGACTAGCCAAAGATGGAAAACAACATTGCAAATAATGTTTATGTAGGGCTGGTTTAGTAGGTATGCATTTTGTTGTTCAGCTTTACATCTCGAATTAAGTCACATATGGGCAACCTCAGTCTATGACAATGCTGTTTAACTAATATTGCCAATTGCCAACTTACTATATTAGATTACCATTATCCTACTTGAGCGACATTGTTCGGTCTGGAATATTGTTGTTCGGCTCTGTAGTTTTTGGGGTTGGAGAGCATTTGATAATTCATTCCGTAGATTGTAGTGGGTCATTCTTTATTCTTACTTGCGTCTTAACTGATTAAATGGGGTTAACAGTAATCTTTTTGGTGCCTGCTATTGTACTTTCTTTCATTTCATATTTGATTGTATTTTATTTTATTTTATTTTTTGAGTAAACGTTTAATATGCCAATCTTGCAGAGGTGAGTCAGCTTTCTAGCCGTTTGACTTCTGAATCTCGCATATATGCTGAAAAGGCAAGAGATTTGAATCGCCAGGTTAGTTTTATCAAACATTAAGATGGTTTTGTTTCTGTCTGTCAAGCGTCTGATTGCCTATGCCTACCATTCTGATTTGCTATAATATGATGTCCTAGATTTGCAAGCTTGACCCACTTTATGCTTTAGCGTGTCTATGCTTTTGTATTGTTCAGGACAATTGTTGCTGGTCCAACTCTTTTGATGCTTGAAATTGGCTTCTCATTCTTATAAATGCTTGATTCTCCTTTCCTGTGTCTTGCAATAATGCTGCTTTAAGAGTAATTGTCATACAAATATTGAGTGTGTTTGGATAGGAGTTTATTTGAAATATTATTTGGAATAATTACTGTAGCACTTTTAGTGATGTGATGTATGTGAGATAAAAAGGTGGTTAGGAAGATAAAACTGTATTTGTGATGCAAGCAAATAATTTTTGTGCAAATAATTATACGTTAATGCCATCAAAACTGGACACATGATCAATGGTTTCGACCAATCATGTGCATGATCCAGTTCAAGTTAATAAGAATCTGACCAAACCAGGAACAGGACAAGCTGGGATTTTTTTTAAGCTTTTCTCATTTTGTTTCTTTTAAATTGTTTTTTGCTTTGAACTGGTCAGATTGGTCGAATGGCGAAGTTTAGAAGGCAAATGCCAATTGTTTACCTTGATTATAGGGCCAGGGCCTGGGTTTGCATGACTGTGACACAGCTTAGTGTGAAATCCTCAATATGAGGTCGAAACATTGAAGCTTATATTAAAAAAAAAAAAATAAATAAAACCATGCACACACTGAAATGACCACTACTTTTTCCCCACATTGGTTAAGTTGACTTCTTGGTATAGAATCTTTTTCTCTCTTAAGTGAGATTTTTAACTAAGGTGGCCAATATATGGTCAAATTAAGGGTAAACATAATAAACATCTTGATTTACTACCACTCCTTGGAATGCTTATTAAGCAAAATTAATGGTTTAACTTGGAGCAGAAAAGGTATATTGCTATTCTTCAAGTGATTCATGAGCTTGTTGATATAAGCCTTCTTTTGGAGCTTTGTTGTGTTAATGGTTGTTGACTGCATCCTATCTTTTGAAATTGTATAATCTGTCGGTGGATGCATCAAGTCCTTAGATGTGTTTGGGCTTTTTCAGTTTTGTGTGCTTCACCTTGCATTGATATTTGCTGCTTTATAGGCCTTGATTCGTAAATGGGCACCTGTAGCGGTAGTGCTCGGCGTTGTAATCCTCCTGTTCTGGGTTAGGAAGAAGATTTGGTGATGGATGTCAGAGAGCCTTTGCTTAGTTTGCATGAAGATGCCACCTGCAGAGGCAGAAGAAAGTCATCTCTCACATGTTCCATTATACTGGCTTATCTCAAGTGGTTTTAGCCCTTGTTTGAGAATGAAAAGATACAAACAGAAGCAAGTTATTATTGACAACTTTAGGGAGCTCATTGTCATTGTAGGGCTCGTACAGACTTCATTACCTTGTCTATCTGATATTTGTCCTTTCATCACTTCTTGCATCAAATTTTCCTACATTGACAATTGCGAGAAATTTGGAGGATATTTGGTCAAATTCTTTCTTGCGGAGGGTCTGAAGCAAAATGTGAAGTGAAAAGAAGTGCTTAAAATTATGGTCTTGCGCTATTGTGCGTGTGTGTGTGTATAAACCTGAAATGGTACTACTGCTTACGTTGCCGAGTTTCCCAGGCCCATAGTAATACAAACATGTGAGAGGCGTATCTTTTATATAGGGTGCTGGTGTACATGTTTAGGAGTGAGGTGGAGCCTGGCATTGCTGGACAAATTCTTGTAGATTGTTGAGAGCATGTTCATGCTCTTGGATCCCCAATTTGTTTATAGAAATGTATTAATTTCCCGTGTTAAAGCAGCTGCTTAAAATTGAAATGCAACTTATATAGTAATTTGGTTTGCATCGTGGATCATTCTCAATCAAAAGATTCAGGTAAATGAGAGGGAATTTTTTGATGCCCAGTGAGAAATCCACGAACAAAACAGATGCAAATGGGAAGTGATGATTTTACAACAGCCATAGTTTTAATGGCAGAACAAATATTTCCATAATACCCTCCCAAGTCAATTTTAACTCATGACCAGGAGAGTTGACTGGAATGGTCATTTTTTTGACAATTGAAACCCAAAAAAAATAATAATAATAATAAAAATTGCTGACATTAGAATTGTCATCGTGGCAGATATCATTTGCTAATGATAGGGGACAGTGTGTGTGTGTGTATATATATATAAACACGGACGAATTTGATTTGAGACATTGAACTGTTGTCCCTTCCATGAAAACCTATTTGAATAATTGTAATACGAAGAAATCTGATAGCAATCTGAAGGAGTGGGGCATGAAAATGGAAAAACAGACGTTTGGAAGGAACATCAGAATAATAACCTTATGATCCACCAGGGACCAAAGCAATCGCTCGACTTTTCGAGTCATTGAAGACTCCATTAAAATTTTTGCTGATTTTCATGGACTTGTTAATGTATTTTGAACTTGTCTGCAATTCCAGTTTTTCATTTCTTGTGCTTCCAATGGAAGCACTCCGTAGTTTGCTCCAAGCCACCATACACAACTTCAAGAGGAAGAAAGAAGTATCAACTGCGTACATACAATTAGTTGCCACTAATCTTTCCAGGGAAATCAAATTAAGTTGGAAGGATATCCTAGCCATTGAGAAAAATGCTGAAGAAGAGCAATGGCTGCTTCATAAAAATAAAAAGCAGTCCATTCTGTGGGGGTGACTTCATAACTGATAGTTACTTGCCCGGTCATAAGGAAGAATACTTCAGTCACCCTCATCTGGCTTGTAAGGAGCAAAGAGAATGGAAGAATTGTGTCCTCCAAAGCCAAAAGCGTTGGATAGTGCCACCTTTATTTCCAACTGCTCCTTTTTCGGGCCTACAAGCACACTGGTGTCCTGCACTAGGTTGTTACAGGATCGATATATCACTAACGAAGAAAGTTAATTAAATGAGGAAACCACTCATAGATTTTCTAAGATGATCAGCCTTAATAGTAGAATACAATCTTAAGAGCTTAACTCAAGGGTATCAAAATCATACCACGCCTTTGTCAGGATTCTCGAGATTGATATTTGGATGGATCCATCCTGTCTGTATGGCCTATTAAAAAGCACCAAGTCCCAGACATCAGCAAGAGTTTGGACAAAAGAGCAGCCAAGAGGGCATGAGAACAAAGACAAAATGTCAGGAAGAGCAGTGCTCATGTGATAATAAATTATCTGATATCAACTCAAATAAGAGCCTTCAATAGGCCCTTCAGCCTTCGTGAAGCAAGAACTTCTCTATGCAGGAATGCTCATGCTTAAAATTCCCCCTCATTGTATACAAGAACCTCAGCAGGAAATGACGAAGGGAATAAACAGGGCAAAATTGCACAAAGTCATTCCAAATATAAGGTGTATTCCAGGATCATTTTTTGGATCCTTAAACTTAGGGCTTATTGCCGCCTTCTCAAACCTCACATGGAGGAGAGAGTACTCATCCAGGGACAGAGTAACAATTAACATTGGCTGAGAAGGCCTTGGTCTAGTGGCTAAGGTTGAAGTCCCAAGAATTAGAGGTCCTAGGTCCAAATCCACCCTTCCCCCTCCCCGCTTCTTAAATCCCACCCTTCCCCCTGCTTATTTAAAAAAATAAATAAATAAATAAACAAATAAACCATTGACATTGACTCTTAAATACTCAACCTGAGGCTTTCCAAAGCAAGTCACACACAATCTGAAACAATAGCATTTAAAACTTTGAATGTATGCTAGGTAGTAGAAAGTACAGGACCAAATCTAAAAAATGGATTTCCCAGAAACCATGAAAGCATGGGGTAATGCTCAACAGCAATACAAGCCACTCAAGATCCAGTTCACTAACTTCCATTGCAGCCAATTTGGTTTCAAATCTTAACATGTTTGAACTTGTTATAGATAAGCATTTTCGGATACAACTGTGAGAAACGAATGCAGCCCAGCAGTTAAAAGTTTGTGTTCTTCTAAAAATCTGACAGTCCCATTCCCCTCAACAATTCTTCCTTCCCATCCCTTCCCTTCAAAACAAAAAAAAAAATGTTCATGAGAAAAACCATTTATACACATGCAATCAAGAGATGCAACAACTACAAATTTAGACATTATAACTATCAATGTACAACAGAACTTGAGTAACGCCTGCAAATCATTCTTACTTAAAAACACATGATTGTTATATGCATCTAGAAAAGATTTCCTAGAATTAAAAGTAGAAAGAAAAATTATAAAAATTATATATATATATATATATATATATATATATATATATATATATATAACTCTTAAAAAGCCATGTCAAGTTCAATCTAATGTAATTATAAACTTCTTGTCCACTATAATCAACACTCCAGTTACCTTAACTGTTGCAACAGCTTCTACTGCACCAGCAGCACCAAGTAGATGGCCCACCATTGACTTTGTAGAGTTCATCTTGAGCTGTAATAGTTTAGAACATGTTAAGAACGGCAAAGGGAACTATGATAAGGGCCTTTTAGATAATTACCTCAGGATTCTGCCCAATACATCGCATTATCGCTTCAAACTCCTTCAGATCACCAGCTGGAGTTGATGTTGCATGAGCATTTATATAATTAATATCTTCTCTAGCCACACCCGATTGAGCTAAGGCTTTCTCTATGCAAAGAATAATTCCTGCCCCTGTTTTATGATTTCAAAACAAATTTCAGATTTAGCATCTATTTGAAACCAAACATCAAGTTTTATAAGAAAACTCATGCTCTCCTTTATAACCAAAGGTCCAGGGTTAAACAATCAATCTAACAAGCACTATTGCCCATTCTCTTTTAGAACAAGATTACTACACCTGCATGACATGTCAAAGACCCCCTCAAGCTTATGGCAATTGCTTACCTAAATGGAAAAGTAATTACTGATCAAGATAACTCATGAATTGGGAATCCATTTCCTTGACTCCATTTATAACATGGGTTATGGATCTAAACACATCAGCAAAATCACTAATCTAATAAAAAGTCCACTAAGGAAGGTAGAAGAGTTGTTAAAAAATAAAAAAACACAAGCTTACCCTCTGGATGGGGTTCAATCATATGATAAGCGTCACAAGTGAAGCTTCCACCTAAAAACTCTGCATAGATTTTCGCATCTCTTCTCTAGTGCATTAATCAGAATGGAAACAGAAAGAAGCTTCAATAAGGCTGAGAGAAACAAATCCCTGCCCCCCTCCCCAAAGAAAACAAAAGTGGTATACCTTTGCATGTTCCAACTCCTCCAGAAGTAGCACGCCAGCTCCTTCCCCCATAACAAATCCATCACGGTCCTGCATAACCACAAAAAAATAAAGAAGTATTGAGCCCTCACATGAAAAAAAAACACACACACACGCAGATAGAGAGAGAGATATTAATGTACAGAAAAATCCATGACTAGCAAGAATATTTTAAGATTTAAGGATCAATATCGCTTTAGATTGCTAGATTCTGCAATATTATAGGTTAACCAAGTTCTGAATGCCAATAAGTATAGGCAGTAAAATCTGCAGACATGGAGTGTCAATTGTACCTCATGTACTCAAGCATCACTACCTTAACACATATTTCCTTGAGCACGTAGAAATGTGTCCAGAAAAGTTTTCCAGATTGACATTTTGGATGAAATTTTCCATGATTTCACTTTTTTAGAACTAGACCCAGGAAGAGAGAGAAAGCGAGAGAGAACAGGATAGGTTGCTGTAATACCACATCCCAAGGACGTGAAGCCCTGGTTGGATCACCATTCTTCTGTGAAAGTGCCCTGCATGCAACAAATCCTCCCAATCCTGTAATCATATTTTAAAATGACAGCTTCATTAACAGTAAACAAGGTACAACTTCAATCATGTCAGACTGAAATCATTACTAACCAATAGGAATAATTGCAGAATCTGAGCCACCGCATAGCATAATATCCTGCAGATTTCCATATATTTGAAACAGAATACTAGATCAGCTGCTACAAAATTTTCAAAGGACTGTTAAATACCTACATGTCACAAGAATTGGGGGAGAGGAGGATTTAGCCACTTACAGCTTCACCTCTAATGATGTGATTTGCTGCATTTAGCATACAGAAATTGCTTGTTGCACAAGCTGTAGAAATAGAGTAATTTGGGCCCATCCATCCCTACAGTTTCAGCAATTAGAGAACAGCTACAGGATTATAATCTTGATTTAACTCGATTGAAATTTTGGCAAATAATGAACTGCAGCATACCAAATCCATTGCAAGCATTGCAGACCCCATATTGGTTGTAGCAAAAGGTACACAAAAAGGATTCATCTTCTTGTATGACACCCTCAAAGCTTCTATTGCATCGTTAAAAACCTACTCAGTTAAGCCAAAAGAGCATAGGAAGAAAAACAGCAAAAAGCCCATAATTAGTTTAATAACTGTTATGGGAGAGAGACAATACAATGCACCCTCATTTGAGCACTAGAAGGACAAGTTAAAACTTGGCACTTGTGTGAGTTTCATAAGAATTCACTCTGAGCTGGAAGATAGAGGCATGTTAGAGTCAAAATACATATTCATTCTCAAGGTTCTAAAAATGCTTATTAGTAAGTTACCTTCATTCCACCCAGGGCAGAGCCAATTAAAACACCACATTTAGCCTTGTCAATTTCCTCCATGACATCTTCTGTGATGCCACCATCAGCTAATGCTTTTTTACCTGCAGTTAGCATGTAAAGCATGAACTTGTCCGCCCTCTTACAAAGTTTTGGAGCAACCCACCCATCAGCTGAGAAATCTTTGATTTCCCCTGCAATTCTCTGTTATACAAAATATACTGTCAACAGAAAAACCAATACCAAAGAAGTGCTATAAATAAGAAACACATTAAAAGTTCTGCTTTGATGCACAATTTACCGTTGGAAATTCAGAACAATCAAAAGTTTCAATCTGACTTATTCCACTAACTCCTTCAAGAAGATTACTATAGAATATATCCGCATCATGACCAAGAGAGGATACTACACCAACCCCTGTTACCACTATCCTCCTTTTCTCAGTAAGAGATTTCTTCTTTGCTATGGTGTCCTTCTGTGGTTTGACTGCAACAGCCATCGCTTTGCCTAGAACAAAAACATTTCAGTCTAGGAGCTGATTCAGTTGGTTGGTATGATATGGATTATATTTTTTTAATTTTTTTAAAATCACGGAAAAATACAACATCTCACTGGAGTAAAACTTCCATTTTTTATAGCACAGACAAGTGCATTACTTCCTTTTGCTTTGACAGGCAACTTTCTTGAAGCATAAAAAGCTTTACCATCAAGATTTACCGAACATTTATTTCCTATATGGTGTCCAGTGGTCCAAATTACTAGCATCACTATCTCTGTCCTTTCTCGTACTCCCATTAATATACATTCAAAGCAAAGGTGAAGTATTTATTACACATTGAACTTCACATTTAACACATTCCAAAGGCCATTTTTTGAATGCTAGTCTCATACGTTCATGGTAAAAGCATGATCCAACCACAGAATCTATCAAACGAATCTCTAAAACACCACAAGCCTCGAGAGACGACTACTTGAGGCATGCATAAAAACTAAGACCACCGATGACGACATCAATAGAAACCTGCAACAGAAATTCGTGCTTCTTTACCAGAAATGGCAGCTCTATTCATCCTTCTTTGCCTGCGAGTCACCGGCTCTGCCTTGTGCCCGAAAAGTGAAAATGCATTCTCACTAAAACAAGAGAGAGAAGAAGCCAGTCCCTCTGAATTATAATATTCCTCACAGGGCTCAAAAGTAAGACAAGAATTCAACCAATTTTGGATTCCAGAAGCGCAAAACGAAGAAACCAAACCAGCACCACCCGCATTTAGGAACTGAGGCACCACCACTTTTCTTCTTCTTACAGACCTACTCAGCCTTCTCGAACATCGAAAAATCGATGGTAACTTCAAAAAGTGATCTTTTTCACAGGACGCAGACATGCAAGCTGCAACCAGCCATGTACAAAGTGGGGAGGCAACAGAAGAAGCCATCATTGGTAAACTATGCAAATTCAACAGAGAGGATGAGACTTTGAAGCAAATTAATACAGCCCTGTTAATTGAATCTCAATCAAGATAACATAATTTCTTGGCTTTCAAGTGATTTTGAGAGGTACCTACCAAAAAAAAAAGTGATTTTGAGAGGTGGGCTCGGATAATTTGGTTGGGATGGAATAGGGGAAAGGTTTTGATACGAAGAGGAGCTGTCATAGATTAAGAAGAGGCAGGGCAGTTACGGAGTGTTTGCTAGTGAATGCAAATCTGAGTCAGTTGCAGTATTGGACAAACAAATGAAACTGCGAAAAGTGAAGATGACAAAGGAGTAGACCCACAGATTCATCTACGTGTAGCCAAATACGGTTACCATCACAAAGTGATTGTTTTATGGGTAAGATTGTGAGGCTCCTTGGTGGTCTACTTTGGTAAGACCAAACTTGCGCTTAGATTCCTCAGAAATTTCCTAGATTTGGACTGGAAATTATTAAATTCCTTGATTCCACAAATTAGATATATCAACTAGTACTATGCCACTATGTTCGCCATCTACCGTATAAGTCTTAACTTCCCTATCTTCTCGGAGTGCATAGAGATTGAGGGACTTAATAATTGGTCACAGAAAGTGAAAACAGCATGTCCTTCTGCCCAAGAGAACAGAACATTTATCTAATTAAAGATTAGACTGAACTGAAGAGTAAACATATTTGCTCTCTTTCACCAAGAGTAGATTCAAGAGAAAAAGCGTCCACAAAGTCACAAACCACTAAGAAGATAGACGTAAATCTGAAATGCGCTATTCTTAGTTTACTGTTGAATTTGAAGTATATAAATGACAAAAAAAAAAGAAACTAAAAGTACTGGTTTGATTAACAAAATTTGTTGAACATACTATTCTCAATTAATAATTTCATAGTCGAAACTTCTGTATATACTTGTCACATTTTCTGCTGCTTCAAAAAGTCGAGCAAAAAGGGAAGGTGCAGTTTTACAACAAGTTTTTTTTTTCCCTAAATCGATTTCTTTCTTGTGGTGTAATATCCCCCTTTTGCTTCGGCTTTCTTGAAGTTCTTTTCTCGAAAATACAAATCTGATTCTGAAAAATATTACTCTATCCAGAAGGAGAAAAGAATATCTTTGTGTTAACTTGGAACGAGGACAATAGGTTAGAAAGAATGTTAACCTTGAAGTTGAAGTAACAGTTTTAATTTTCTTACTTTTAGCTAAAAGTAATAGGCTCTAATGGCACCTTGTCTGCTAATGATAGGCATGCGTTGCTTGCTTTCAAAATGCGCTGTCCAATTGACCAAGCAAAAACATTTATAAATCTCGTGTAAAAATGATGTCTCTCTTGTTACATAATCTTTCGGAAAACTGCCTAAATCAGTCTTTATACAAACTACTACTGGTAATAATAGCCTGAGACGTTAATCGATACAACCTTAGCCTAGTAATCAAGAGTTGAGTTAGGAAAAATTAGTCCATGTTAGAATAGAGAGGACTTAAGAGACTCACATCAGGTGCGGCAGTAGCCCTTGACTTTGAAAATCAGCTCTCTACTCATTATCTCTATTTGCCTCATTCTACACGTACGTGGTACTAATTCATGTTATTGCTTTTTAGAAACTCGCAAGTTTGAACGGTACATATTCATGGCACTGGCATTAAACATGTTTAATACCATGAGTTAACGTCTGAAACAAGGTGATAATGATCGCTAGATGTGATTTGTGTCCAGTGGAGTAGAATAGTGATGTGGTCCCAGGATATTCTTTTAAAAGCATAGCATCTAATTGGAATAGCAAGGAAGCCCATTTCTCTTTGCGATTGGGAATTCACAATTGCATGGCTGCGTTTCTGAGTATGAATGTGGCTGCGTTTCTGAGTATGAATGTGCTGCAACTTGGAATTTTCCAACGGAATATTGAAGATCACAAGATGAAGAAATATCCAATCAGATGAGTGGCGCTGATCACATGAGAAATTCGCCTTCATTGTTAAAAACAAATTAGTACGGTACGTACATCATACACCATAGTCCGTATCCTACTAGTACTAGCAAAAGGTCAAAAGTAAAAGATGGAAGGCCTGAAAAGTGAAACCGATCATTTCAAGCTGCCCGGCTGATGCTTCAACCAGTCACCTCGGTCTATTCGGCCCCGATGCTCAACCCTGTAAAAAGATGGCCTAGCCATTTTGGCCCAAAAGCAATACCCATCTTGTCGAATAATCTAATATCTAACTGATTATATCTTTTGACACCAGTGTTACTTCCACAGCCCATTCTTTGCGATTTGTTCTGATGTGCAGTGAAACGGTCATTCCTGTATTCAAATCCTGAGATGAAAGCGACCACCTTTTCTTGAATTTTCATTGCATTCTGCAGGCCAGTGGAAACCCCAATTACGATTATCCCTCATTGCAAGAGATAACGTTGTTTAGAAGTGCTTCGGCTGATACTGATTAAAGGAAAATACTAGACCAAAGATGGCGCTTCTTAAGCAACAAAACTACAATGGTGAATCAGACCATAGTGATGGATATGATTCTGATGATTCCGAAGAAGACCCAGATTTTGATATTCTTGAAGAAAGTCGATCCAGCTTTTCCGGGCTGTCCATTAGGAGAAAATCCAATCTTGGGTAATTCGTTTTCCTTTTTGCTATTTTCCATGAATAAAAACAGTAATGATGTCTTTATTTGGCCTACTGCGTGTTTGCTCAAATGTGTCAATCACATTTTCATTATTGACTCTTTCCTTAGTATTCGAAACGGGTTCCTGTCAAAATCTAGTATTGACAAGGAAATGATCAAGTATGCGGAGGGAGAAGGTGACCCAGATGTTACAGAAGTGGTTGTTCCCGGACTTGATGAGAAAGATCAAAAAAGTTATGAGACTATTCAAAAGGTCATTGGAGGTTAGTACAGTACAATCATGATAATTAGTCCATTTATTTCAGGAGTATATGTTGTTCCATGCGTTGTTTGTGCTGATACTGATACATGCTTTGTGGCAGCTGGTCAGTTGGAGAAGCTTAAAGTGGATCAGTGTAAGGTGTATCTGAGGAAACATGGTTTGAGATTGTGTGGCAACAAAGAAACCCTTATTCAGCGTATTAGAGAACATCTTGAGTAATTTCTGCTTTCCATTTTTTTTTTTTTTGTTCATACCTGTTTCCCCACATTGAATGAGCTACTTAATGTTGAGCCATTTTTGAGTTTTCCTAGTTTAGAAGTCTAATTTACCAGCTCTAGCAAATGTTTCAGTATCCTCAATGGTGGAGGGGAGAAAAAGTACCCTGCTTCTAGTTTTCTTGTGAACTGCAAAGGTGCGTACCATCAGAATTTTTGCTTTTATAGTTACTTAGATAGTTGTAAGTTATTAGCTTTTATATATATATTAGAAATTAGAGAGATCATGATATTATTGATGATAATAGCTGATTTTACCATTATGAATTTGCACTGAACTTTGAAAGGCTCCCAACTTTATTGCCATTTTTAATTAGTTTTCCTATAATGGATTACGATTCGATTTTAACGGGTAGCATTTCTCTTGTTAATGTGTGTATTAAGGATTGGATAACATAAATCATCTTTTTGTCTGTTTTTGAGTTTAAGTTTCTGTCTCATGCAGGTGATGCATGCACTGGTGATATCATCCTGTTCAAACAAACTGTATATGGAATGTAAGCCCTCTGAAGAGATGGAGTCCATAGTTCTATTTCTCAGTATGGCAATCTTAATTGAGCAGAATTGTTGAGCTTAACCTTGATTACTTCAGGAAAATACTTAGTCATGTAGTATCTCACTTAATTAACCCGGCAGAGAATGTATTATTTCATATTTATATAATGCCTACTATAAATTCTGTTGAATCTGTGTGTTGAGAATAATGCAGATTCTTAGACTTGGTCTTTATTTGCTTGTCAGGTTCAACATTGCCTCAAGGAGTGCAAGTGGGCCCCCTTGCGGGACTCGACTGGTTGCCGGCAGGATAGTAAAAGAGAGTTATGGTGCTGCAAAGCAACAACATACCTTTACGGTGAGCTGAGTAGTTGGTCAACTTGGCGGAGTAGTAGGCTTAGGAAACTGATCGAAAATGTATGATATCAACTAAATTGAGGGGCTGACTGTTCACCTTGGAATCCTATTAAATCAAAAGAAATGGTTTTCTTATTGTTCTAAAAGCTGGACTTCCTGTATGGCTTCATCATGCTTACCAGCTGTAAGACAACAATTTGCAGAGTATCTGAGTTCAAAATGAAATATGTGTGAATACAACAATGTACAGGGTATCTAAGTTCAAAATGAAATTATCATGCTGTGTGAATCTAACTTGCTTGACTAATCTGTTCAGATTGAAGTACTATGGAGCAAAGGAGAGAAATCGCTACCCCCACTTCATCCCCTTCTCATCAAGGGCAGAAATCTTTATAGATTAACAACAATGAGACAGGTTTGTTTGCAAACAATAAAGCATCTTACTCTCTCTCCATTCATATGTAAGGCATCAATTTTTACCTTGTTTTCCTACTGTCAGAGGTGGGAAAATGAAGAGGAAAGAAAAAGGATCTTGTTAGAAAAGCATGCTAGAGGTGCTGTTGCTCGTTCAAATAGGGAAGCTCGTGTGCTAGAAAGAGACATGCAGAAAGTGCTGAAGTCAGATAGGTAACAATGTTCTTAGGTTTTCATGAAAAAGAAGATTTGCATTTTTGTAAAAAATGATGAGATAGAAGGAACTTGTTTATAGTATCTAGACCTCTGACTGATCCTCTTCAATCATTCTCATCCTTTTGTCAGGGTACTGAAGAAAGAACACAGTTTTAGAAAACAGGAAGAGAATAGAAAACAAATACAATGTTCTCTCTCCATTCCCTTGAACAACAACATACAACCTGAACAGCAGCCAGAGGACATGCAGGACACTTGCCAATCTCAATATTTTAAGAAGAAGAAATGCTGGGAGTTGAGAAGCTTCGAGGATAAACCTTCTGCTAGGCAAGAAGATGCAGGGTATGTGCAGATGAGGTCTAAAATTTGCACGGATGGTAATGTCCCATTGGAAAGGAATCTTTCTAGGCGACCTTTTACCAGTATGAATTGCAATCTTCCAGGGCATCCTTCTTGGATGAATACCCATGAGGACCAAACTAAGTTCAAGAATTCAATGACCTCAGTTTACAGGGTGGTCAACAATGGCAGACATGCAAACCACAGAAGTGTTGTAAATCATCTAAGAGCCCCAGCTGGTTGTGAAATTAGCAGCACTAATTCTTTGAGTTTTTCAACAAAAAGCCATGTATATGCTGAAAATGAGAATGCACAGCAAAAGGATTTCTATCATAGAAATTGTGGTATGAATAATCCTCTGAAGAGTTCAGAGCAGATGCGTGCTCATGTTCGGGGTGAGAATTTTGACGCATCCAGGAATATAGTCCGAGGACATTTAAAGGAAAAGAAGCAGCTGTGCAGGTACTATGCAAAAGGAAGGTGTTATTATGGATACAAGTGCAAGTATTTGCACGAGATTTAACAAAATTAGAAACTACTAAGACCAGTTTGTCCACTCAGCTCAATTTTCTACAGAGCTTGCTGGTTTTTTTCTCTGTTCTCGGCTTGTACTCATCTGTGTTTCGGCTTCAATCTGGAGAGGCTATAGCGATACTCAGGCAAACTTGTAGTTCAGTCTGGGTTGAGTGACACCGATTCTAATTCAGGAGAAGCTGTAATTTTGCTGGCAGGAGAATGGTTGACCTTTCACCAACTTGTCAACACGTTTTTGTCTCTATGCATTTTTGTGGCTTGCCTTGTGTCCGAGAAGAAATGGCAGTCTAATCTGCAATGAATTTCCTTTATTGCTGTTTCATTTCCACAAATTAATTTCCAACAGGCTGCCATTTGTTCAAAGCTTGCACCTATTTGAGCTATGATCCAATTCCAGCACAAGGAGTTAACGTCAGGCACATGTTGCAATTTGCGCAATAATGCGGTTTAACAGATTCTCTTTCTCAGTGTTGAATGTTGACGCTTGGAGATGTCTAATAAAACCTGAATATTTGCCTATCTTTTCTGTTGGAATATTAGTGTGGCCTACATGATCACATGATATTGTACCAATATTCATTAATTACCTCACTAGTTCATGGAATAAATAACTACGTAAATAGAGATTTACGTTGATAGTTACATAATCATAAGGATAGACAAATATGAGGAAGCAGGGAGTCTCATATTCATTGTATGTGGATGTATTATATTTATTGTGATACTTTATCTGATAATTAGAGTGATTATTAAACTGTATCGTATCATTATGTTTAACAAATGAAGTACGATAAGAATATTAGAATCTATCATTATGGGAGGGATTGTGACTCTACAAATACTTTAGAGTTTCTAGTACCTCTTACCACTCTGACATATGTTATTTTCACCCATCACTAAAATAATATAACAGAGAGTTAGTGAGAGAAGGTTAAATAGCATAAGATTTATGGTTTACAACTTGAGTTGTGAAATTCTTCTCCAAAATGTCTTCAATGTCTCAAGGTATATCAATTTAGAATTTATTTCTTAATTTTAATTTACAAATCATACTAAAAATCTTGCTTCTTATGTCTAACATGTGATATCAGAGTTAGGTTAAAATTTATGACTTGTAAATTAATTATGTCACACTTAATTTTGATTTATTTTTGCAATAAAGTTTAAGACAAAATTCTTAGAATTCAAAAATCTGGTTCGTTATTTTCGTACCACATATGCATATGACGGTCTTGATTTTGCTTCCTCTAATGATAACTGTTAAAATTTCAAGTAATGGAGGAACTCAATTTTCAATAAAATTTGTATGACATATCAAAGCTATTGACAATATTTTCACTAATTGTTATGGTTGGGTGATAGTTAGATGTCTTTAATCATATATATATGCTTATTATGAATCCCATGATTGATTGTCAACAATGCAATTGCTCATATGTGCATGACTTTAAGTGGCCTATTGCATGGGCCAAAAGCTTGATTAATCATATTATCGGACTTTGGGAATGGACATTGGTAAGAACACAAAAAACGAAATAGACAATAATTTTCGGACCAATTAATTGACTTTTCTAGTCAGTTTGAAACAGGCACCAACTTGTATTGTTGGATAGCGGAATTGACAATGACTGAATAAAAGTTTTGCTTCCTTGGTTATGAGAATCAATTAATTTTGTTTGGCCTGCCATATCTGATCCTTGGAAAAGTATTCAATATTATTATTTAAGGCTTAATTATTATATTAATAACATGTAAATTGTATGTAATCCCAATAAATTAAGGAGAGTTAGATGTATGCTTGGTTACAGTGCCCAAAATTTTTATTGATAATTCTAAATGTAACCATATTATGTGCATCTTAATTACTTCTATGACATAAAAGGTTTTGTGTATTAAATAACATTTGAATGCGTAAATTGTACTTGAATTAAAACATCATTTATGAACAATTATATATGGCTGATAAATATGCTTTATTACAATAACCTTAATATTCATGCTTTGAATTATGATGGTTGATTGCATAATTGATTGTATACTACTTTAATGGTTGCGGTAGTTACTTCTTGTCTTCATAGTGCACGACAATTGATATGTGCACAATTTTGGAGAGAAAGTTTTGCACTGATACTAAGAATTACAATTATTTCATGAAAAACTCAAAATTTAAGAGAGCGCGTATAAATGCGTATTTGGACAATTTGAGATTAAGATATTCTTAATAATGGTTCATGGATATTCAAATTACCATATATTAAACCAATACAATCATATTCTTCGGCTATTTAAAGTTCAATAACCTATATAAACATGATAGTAATGATTAATTTAGTTGTCACCAAAGTGGCCTAATTGATATACAATTTATGCAAAGGTTATTTATATCTATTTTATATGATAATTATAGTTATTAAAATTTATCCAAAGGTATTTTAATTTCTATAGTCATGAGTTATTATATTACCCAAAGAAATATAATATCTCTGTTAAAGTTGTAAGTAAATAGCTGCTATCATTAACCAGTGAATTGTTGGTATATCGTTATTCTAGTCCAAAGGTAGAATAGGATGATGCAATTGATTACTCTGTTAATGTATCTCATGGTTTGACTTGTATTTACAGCTATTGCTCCAACTTTAGTTCTAGGAATTGCAGATAACATTCCGGAGTTGAATGGTCCAATTTTTCTTATTAGCGTGACCAAATGCTTATCACCTTGGATTGCCTACACTTAGACCTATACCACTGTATTGGCAACTTGCACAGCCGACTCCTGAAAGCACCAAACAGGAAAGGATCCTATACGATAATTAGGAACGTTCCAACCAACTAAGCGTAATGATTATTAAGAGCAAAATTGTAAAACACATAAGGAAGTCAATTCCTGATTCTGATAGGGCTCGTGTGATTTTAACATCAGTTGAGTAGCAATTTTAGACATCGGATAAAGTTTTGGCAAGTATCTTATGGCTGTTTTGGCAACTAAGAAATACAACGAGATGAGTGGTATTGTGAACATATTATGAAATTGAATTACTGAACAATTTAAAGGTATGGATATGACAATTTTTGAGTCATTTTTTATGCAATACAATCAAATGAAACTAAAGCAGAAGCTCAAAAGAATTGTCAACCTCGTAATCTCATAATTGTGGAATTGTTCATAGCCCAGTACAGATAAGAAGGAATCGTCATAGTTAAGAGTTCAACCCCGTTGAGGACCATCAACAGTCCCTACACAAACAACAACATTAGACTATGCATGTATAGAATAATAGAGAATCTTTCCAAACCATCAAATAAATTAGGGGTAGCAATTTTCGATACGATACGAAAATACGACTCGAATCTAACACGAAATTAGTGGGTATAGATTTACTCTTCACAGATTTGAATCAAATTCACATCAGACTCAAATGATCCACTAAGCAAACAAGCAATGTTTTAAAAACCGGACCGTTAATTGAACCGGTGAAATGAAAGGGTCGAGGTTCAACCGGTCGGACCGGTTCAACCTCGGTTCAATGATTTTTTAAAAAATAATTTATATAAATATATATATGCACAAAATAAGACATGTAATGGACTAATTTAATACTTTATATGATGAAAAGTTTACTATTTTTTAATAACTTAGATTTTTAAAATAAAAATTTTAAATTATAAGTTAAAACAAATAAATTTCATCTCAATTTCAATTATATCTAAATCCAACCTAAAAATATCATAATATTTTGAAAATTATACAAAATTCACGTCTATGAGAATTTAGATATTGTGACTTAAATTTTAATTTACGTTTTGGAATTTAAAGATTGCAATTTAAAAAAGAAAGTTTGGAGTTTGAAGGAAGTCAAGAGAATCGAAAATAGAAATGTAAACTTGATAAGAAACAAAAAATGAGATAAAAGTGAGTGGTTGTGGCATTAAATAATTTGGGTTAAAGAAAAATAATTCTTTTTTAACTTTTTTCAATTTAATGGACAAAAACAAAATTAAAAGATGGAAGAAAATATCAATAAATTAAAAATAAAGAGGTTTGATTAAAAAGAGAGTGATAAAAGAAAAGAGGGGAGAGAGAGAGAGAGAGAGAGAGAGTTTTTGATTGAAAAGAAAGAGTCATGAGAGGGTGGGATTTTGTAAGAAAAATGGAAAAAAGAAATATGAGTATTTGTTTTATATAAATAAGTTATCAAAAAAAACTAATAAGATGTGATGGTGCAATGGTTAATACATTGGTCTTCTATTACAAAGGTCTTGGTTCGAATCTTGATAGCTGCATTTTGCAAAATGTTTAAAAAAAAAAAAAAAGAGGAAAAGTTGAAACCCGGAAACCGCCGGTTCAATCCGGTTCGGCGGTTTTCACGGTTCGACCGGATTTCTGGCAAAGTCAACTATGACCTTGAACCGGACCGGTGCCATGTCCGGTTCGCGGTTCAACCGATCGAACCGGCCGGTCCGGTCCGGTTTTCAAAACATTGCAAACAAGTCCAACTCAAGTCAACATGGGTTGACCTGTTTGACATGTCTAACCCGTTTAATATGTAATTTTATAATTTAATTAATAAATTATAGGCATAAAATAAATAAAAAGAAAAATAACTAGAGTTATAAATTAGTATTACAAGAACGGAATCATGAATATTATACGAAAATAAGGTATTTTATTTGTGAAAGTGTCATAGTTTTGTTTTAGTTCATGATTTTTTTATATAAAAAGAAAAAGGGTAAAATACAAAAAAACCCTCTGTGGTAAACCTAATACACAGAAAAATCCCTGTGGTTTCAAAATATACAACATGACACCCCGTACTTTGAACTAAATTGTAAAGGTGATGGAATTCGTTAAACTTAACGGAAATGACTTATTGGAATCTAAAAAAAAAAATTTATACCTAATTTTTAACAAATATACCTGTTCTACCCTTTAACTCTCAATTCTCTCTATCTAGAGAATAAAACAAATGATTTTTTTGAGCTGTCTTTTGCTTAATTATATCATGGCATTTTGGTCATTTCGTCCATTTTCGTTAAGTTTAACGGATTCCGTCACCTTTACAATTTAGTTTAAAGTACGGGGTGTCGTGTTATATATTTTGAAGCCACGAGAGACTTTTCTGTGTATTAGGTTTACCACATGGGGCTTTTTGTTTTTTACCCAAAGAAAAATCAAAAAATTACTATAAGATTGGGTTGCAATTTTTTATATTATTATGAAAACTCTATTATTAAAAAAAAACCACCATATTACTAAAGTGAGAAGGTTTAAAAAAATAAATAGAAAGTTAAGTAAATGGGTTATTCAGATCGAGTTCGGGTAACTCGTGAAATTAACGAGTCGCGTTTGGATCAAGAAAATTAACCCATTTAAAATTTCAGATCGAATTTGGATTGATGTGTTGTCTAGAATACTTGAGTTTCAACCCAACCCGTCAACCTGTGGCCCAACCTAATTGTCATTCCTAAAATAAACAATAATTATCTCTTTATCTTTTTAAACTATATCACTACTATCAGTTTACCCCCTAACGTTATCTTTTAATCACTTTACCCCCATAAGTAATTCAATTCAATATGTTAAGAAATTTTGAACAAAAATACTCTTTTATTTTATACCATTACTACATTATTATTATCACTTTATTCGTTTAGATTATAGTGATACAATCATTTTAGTTCTTAACATTATTTTCTACGCATTTTACCTCATCGTTAATCTAATTAGTATGGTCAAAAAATTTTAAATATATTTACCCTTTTTATATATAATAAAAAATAAAAAAGTTAGAATGGTTATTCTTTTTTTTCACTTTAAGAGATCGAAAAACATAAAAATAAAAGGATTTTCTCAAAAAAAAAAATTTCACACTAATTAATACTAGGAAAAGAAAGGGAGATATGAAAGAAGGAGACAGAAAATTGGATTTTGCAAAGAAAGAAAATAAAGAAAAGTCTAACATTATCGTATTGCTTTAAGATTGTCGGGATTAAAATTGGAATTTAATAGTAAACAGAAAAGTGAAATCATTTTAAAATAATAAAAGTATTTAATTCTTTCTTATTTGTAATTTTTAAAAAAAGAATTGAGCTCTCTCTCTCTCTCCCTCTCCCTCTCCATCTTTCTATTTTTTTTTCTGATATTAATAAGATTGTTAAGAAGAAAGAAATTAATACTTTGACTTTTTTTCTTGATACTAAAAAAAAAAAAGAGCCATTCCAAATTTTTTATTATTTTTATTATGCAAAGAGAAGGGTATTTTCTTCTAAAGTTTTTTAACTTACTAACTTAGTTTAATGATAGGATAGATTGTCTAAAAAATAACTCTAGAGGGTAAATTGATAATGAAACTATAGTTTATGGGGATAAAGTGATAATAATTTTAAGGGTTAAACATGTCTTTTCACTTTAATTAACAAACTCCGTTAAATTTGACAATTAGACTTGAAGGTAAAATGACTAAAAGATAACGTTAAGGGAGAAATTGATAGTGGCATCAAACATTAAGGGGATAAAGTGATAATAACCTTACTTGGAAAACCAGACGGAAAGTATGAGACCGTGACTTTGTATTTTATTCTAAAGAAAAATGGAAAATGAAAGTTAAAAAATGGAATCGGGGATTGGCTGGTTAGCAGTTGTTCACTTGTACTTGGATCATTAATCACCATGAGTTTGCCATGTTTCAACCTCTCCAGTTAAAAGTGTTTGGGCTCTAACCACTCAATTACTCATTTCAGTCTGTTCTTCACTCCACTGTAGAAACTTTTTCTTTTTCTCTCCACTCTAGAAACTTGGAGTCAAGTTCACAACATTTGGTGCAATACTATCTTGCTTTTGGTATTAACGGTAAATTAATGGTTTGATCAGTCTTCTCATAAACCCATTGCTCAATTTCTTACTTTCTCCAGAGTGGTATCAGTATTTATCTAGCGTATCAGTAATGAGCGAGCATCTTGTATTCTTCTGAGTATTGCGCCCGTCATCAACCTGGGGCAGCATGGTTATGGATTACTAATTAAAAATATAAATTTTTCCTTTTTCTTAAGTTTCTTGCAGCATTTCTGTATGAAAGTAGCTAGCTAGCTTTCAAGTGTCAAACTTGGCAGTCAGTATCAACTTTACCAATAACGAAGATATTGGGATGCTGAAATACAGTTGCTTTGTTAGTGTTGTGTCGATTTATTCAGCAATTCAGCATCTTGTTTTGCTTCCAAACTGGTTTGGATCATCCATTTTGAGTGCTACATATCAACTTTGAATAACTTCAGATATAGATAATAATAATTATTATAATTAAAAAAAAACTTTAGATATAGACTTGCTGGAACAGTGGCTTTATTGGTAGTTGTCTGATTTCATTTGTTAGTCAATATCAAGCTTTTATCGGCTTCTTACTACTTTGTGTCTTCCTTTTTAGAGTATTAAGTTGAGGATACAAGTAAATGGCGTAGTTTCTGAAATTCAAGGATGAAAATCTGTGATTCCATTTGAAGTTGGTAGTTTAAAAGATTGTTCTGACTGAATATGCTCGTAATATGGACATGCGTTTTTGTTGGTCAATCTGAGTTTTGTGTAGGGATGCTAATTGACAATTAGGAGTGAAACTTTATTTCGTGGTAGCCGATTTGCAAAGCACAAAATTTAACTGATTATTTCGTGGTAGCCAATTGGTTTCATCTGATTGCGATGATTGCAATAAGCAAGGACTTGCACTTACTTCAGTCTCCATATATACTCTAAGCTAGTAGGGAGCAGTGTAATTATTTGCACCATGTTGAATTAAACCTATTCATGTAAATGAGAAAGTGGGTTGATTATTCAGACTGTCAGACGTGAAAGATGAACAAGTATTTGTCATCTTGTTTGTTTGAAGTATTTCAAAATCTACTGATCCTTTTAACATCAAGCACATGGAAATAATGTAATGTCAGTTGCCATGAATTGCATTATGAGAAGTTGTTCTGATTTTTTTTTTAAAGGATATATGGCTGCTGAACCAGTAAATGTCACTGAATTTCAAGAACTCGCAAGGCAAGCCCTTCCAAAGATGTATTATGACTACTATGCTGGTGGTGCTGAGGACCAGTATACACTTAAGGAAAATGTGGAAGCATTTCACAGAATAAAGTAGGTGTATTTGCAGTTGCTAAGTATCCGCAAGTTATGACAGGTTTTTAACATGAATTTTGCATCGCTTCAGCATCCTGCCAAGAGTTCTTGTGGATGTCAGCAAAATAGACATTTCAACTAGTATTTTGGGCTATAGAACTGCAGCACCCCTTATGATTGCCCCAACTGGCATGCATAAATTGGCACACCCTGAAGGTGTGTGTATTTCTTCACCAGTTTGTCATGGAACTTGGTGTATTTCTAAGTTGACTATTAAAACTGTTTTTTTCCAGGGGAAGTTGCAACTGCCAGAGCAGCAGCAGCATGTAACACCATTATGGTATTAATTTTTTGAAGGGTGCGATTGATTTTAGTATGAACTCTAGGTTTTAACACTTTTTTGTCAATATCAGGCTGTGTCCTTCTCATCTTCCTGCCCATTGGAGGAGGTTGCTTCAAGCTGCAATGCGATCCGCTTCTTTCAACTATATGTATCCATCCTTCCTTGTCTACTAAGATCTTATTGTTTTTCTAAAAGATTTCTAATGTCCAAGTGGGAAATATTTGGTTATGCTATTGCTTTAGGAGTTGATTCAGGTTTGGTCTTCATCTCTTATTAGGTTTACAAAAGGCGGGATATATCTGCTCTACTGGTACAAAGGGCGGAAAGAAGTGGATTCAAGGCTGTCATCCTTACTGCTGATACCCCTAGACTTGGTCGGAGAGAGGCTGACATAAAAAACAAGTGAATAACATGAATATATGCCATTTTCTCAAGTAGAATCTTTGTCACACTGTTTACTTTGATTTGCGCAAAACATAGACGTGCTTTTTCTCAACGCATATTTGACCCTTTTAGCATAATCATTCTTGCAGGATGATTACACCTCCATTGGGAAATTTTGACAGTCTCATTTCAACTGACGTTGTTACTGTAAGTGCAAAAAAATCTGTAGCTAGTGTTAGTAATCTAATTAGCAGGAGAGAGAATCAAAGGAATAGATGGGAAGCATAGTTCAGAAAAGAAAAAGAGCAACCTTTCCAAATTCGTTGGTTTTATTTTTGAAGATAGATGCATCAGAAATTTTAGCAGGAATTCTCGCTGTATGATTAAGTTCATGAAGATGGATCATATTTTTTTTGACTTCTACTTACCAAATTCAATATTAAAAAAAAAGGCAGAAAAACATTCATTCTTGGGTTTTTAGGTCTCTCAAGTCTAACTATTATCTGGGAATGTTGCATAAATGACACCTTTGATGGACTTCCGTGGATACATG
Organism: Coffea humblotiana; assembly: GCA_023065735.1. NCBI lineage: Eukaryota > Viridiplantae > Streptophyta > Magnoliopsida > Gentianales > Rubiaceae > Coffea > Coffea humblotiana. Next base: position 735,788 of record CM041211.1, read on the forward strand.
ATAAGGTGATTTTTAATTTGTTAATCAAGTTTCTTTTCTCCATCTTCTGCTTTGCAAGTTCTGTATCATATGCAGAATCCGGTCTTTAGATACAGTAGAATCATGTGTGCTTTTATGTGCTAGAAATCTTCAAGTTGCGGTAGCACATTCCATTAGTTCTTCCAGTGTCGTTTCACATATCTCCCTAGTTACGTACATAGTTTTTCTTTATGTTGATTATTGATGTGGTTTCCTTTTATTTTTCTCTTAAGGATAAAGGTTCAAATCTAGCAGCTTATGCATGTGCTACGTTTGATGCTTCTTTCTGTTGGAAGGTATTAACTACATACATTTCTGGTTTTGGTTCAGAAGCATTAGTCTTGGAGTGTACACCCTCTGTTCCAACATCCAAGAAACTTGTAACCCACTTGGAGTATGACAAACTAGTAGTTGTTGAGTGAACTATTGCTTGTCTGGATCACACCTTTTGCAGGATATAACATGGTTAAAGTCCATTACAAATTTGCCCATTCTGATCAAGGGTGTACTCACTCCTGAGGATGGTAAGCTTAAAACTCCCCTATTGATTACTTGCATTCCTATAGATATGTGCATTCTGAAACATCAAAATGAACAAGTTTTGCATAATTTTCCTACTTCCATATGTCCATCAAGGTGCTTCTGATGTAATCACCACTGCCACCTCTAATGTAATAGCCAGAGATTAGTACCACTGACATCCTAATTCTTCTGTTATCTGATCAAAGCTGGTCTTGGAATTTGGATATCCTATTCGTGAGTCAATTTGCTTTAAGGTTGCAAATTCATCACTCCAATGACACACAATAGGTTACAACCTCACATATGGTAACAAGTCCTTGCAATTTTTTTCAATTTCTCTGTTGTAAAAATGCTATTGTTACAGCAATAAAAGCTTTGGAAGTAGGAGTTTCAGGAATCATTGTCTCTAATCATGGAGCTCGGCAGCTAGATTATTCTCCAGCTACTATAAGTGTTTTGGAAGAGGTAGGTACATTAAGCTCATACGTCTGATGGTTTTATGCGTCTGTACTTCATGGATAGAAGTTTTAGCCCATTTTAAACTATTCCAAATTATTGGTGATGGTTGTGCACTGAGAAAAGAGTATGATACTGTAGTGTTCGACCAGAAATATCGTATTCGACCAGAAATACCTTACGATGTTTTAAGTATGAGTGTTTTGTCTAACTCTGTTTTGTTATTTACAGAGTTTAATCTACTTTTTAACTCTGAATGTTTCTCTCCAGAAACATGTATGATTTATTACGTTTGTCAAATGTTGGTGATCAGCAAAAGGTATTGCATTAGATTTATGCTAAAGAAATGATTTTTCAAGAATGACTGAAACTTGATCTAGGCTCCAAAATCCCAATGGCTCTTCTTTGTCGCTGTTTATCCCAAAGCTCCGAGTTGTTTTGGCGTGTACTCACCCATTCTTGAAAGATAAAAGGCAGTTCCAGATGTTTGTAGATAAAGAGTATAGAACTACTTTAAAGTGTGGTACTTTTAATTAAACAGGAGGTGTTGCGCTATGTCAATTCTCTTTGATCACTAACAGAACAGTATCTTTACACATTATCCCCCAACTGTACCGTTTATTAGATTCAGAAATTTGATCTGTATCATCCTATCTTCTTGCACTGGGCGGCCATGAGTAGTTGGTGTAACATCTTGTGCATTTGTGCGTCATATGATATTAGGTGGTTGAAGCTGTTCAAGGGAAAATTCCTGTTCTGCTTGATGGAGGTGTGAGGCGAGGGACGGACATATTCAAGGCCTTGGCCCTTGGTGCACAAGCTGTTATGGTAAAATTTGTTTTATCATTTAATTCGTCTTAAACTGATGAGCACCACTTCTCTCCTGTTGTACGTGTCTCCATGCATTTTCTTGCAAATATGAAGTATCCTCAGTGTGCTTGGAATTGTGCTATAGATTGGAAGGCCAGTTCTCTTTGGGTTGGCAGCAAAGGGAGAATATGGGGTGAAGAGAGTCATTAACATGCTGAAGGAGGAGCTAGAGCTAAGCATGGCCCTTTCTGGAACTTGTACAGTGAAGGACATTACTCGAGGCCACGTGAGGACGCAACATGACAGACCGCTATGCAAAATCTAAGAATTTGTTCAACCGCATTCCTTTACTGTGTTTTGGGGTGTAGTAGCTTCAAATGTCCATGTTTTCTTGTCAAACAAATTTTGCAGGACTATGTGCTTGCATTATAAACTGCTGGGAATTCTCAGCGAACTAACTGGGCGGTGGAATGCATGGATTTGTCCTTTACTTTCTCTGATAAATGAAAGGAAGCAAATGGGTTTTCAAGACAAATGGAATCTTTGGATGTGTTCAGCATTTGCCTACGAAGTTGAGAAATTGCAAATAGTAACGAAGAAATTTGTGGTTCATAGGTGATTAAATAGAAACAAAAACAGTAGCAGACGCAGAGGCCTCCTTTTTTTTTTATGAAACGGTGAGGGGCTCGGAGATCCGGAAGCAGGTTTCTTCTTTTGCTCCGTCTTATTTTGTCTTCTGTGCTTTGCTTCCGATGCATGTGGTGCTCCTTCAATCCGAAAATTTCATCTTCGAATTAGTATTAATAACATACAAGTTTAACCCTAACATTTTAGATGACGTAAAACAAATTAAGTACATCTGACGTTGCATCCATGTATCCCGCCATTCTTCATCCCTTCCTAGTATTAGTAGCGGGGAAATATGAAGGTTCATAGAATATGATAGACCAAGACGAGAAGGCATCGTGATCGCGAGTCTTGGGGCCGTTTTGTATTGGATCAATGGTAATAGACGCGTCTACTGCATATCTAATGTGTATAACACGATACAAGAAACTTGTCAAAGGAAGAAAATTTTAAAGATTTCAAGATTTTGTTTGAGTAACTACAGTAATTAGAATGGTCAATTAATCGCAATGATTAACACTTGTTATTTGCCTGAAAAGATTAGAACAAACATTTGAAAATACCGTCCAATAACCAAAGCACTTTTCTATACTCACAAATTCTTGTTGCTGCAGAATTTAAGTTTCCTGCAAGCAATAAATTGTAATTAGAAGTGTTATTTTGAGAAACTAAAGGTGCTAATACACCAAGACCTAACATACTCGTAAAAAACTAAGATGAGTACTAATATACATATAATCGTACAAATTTTACAACGCACCACAATACGACATCAGGCAAGTAACAACAATATTGCCAATCAGATATGCTGCGAAGGAGCTGAGTTGGACCAAGGCAGCTAAAAGAAACCGCCAGGGATTCAAAATCAAAATCTCCACATTCTTCTATGCATTATTAACTGAATTACTCTTGTTGACACCTTGCAGCTCCATGGGAGAATTAGCGATGCTACTGACAGAACCCAGAGTCTGAGAACTCAGTTGAGGGCTTGCTGGGCAAGCTTCTGGATTACCAGCACTCATGGTATGTATAGCCCCTGAACTTAGTTGTGGACTCATTGGAGTTCTCTGACTCATTTGCTGTGGGCTGGCCTGCTGTTGCTGCTGCTGCTGGTTAGTCTGTTGATTTATTTGCTGTGGCATTCCCATATTAGATGGTGAACCTACCTGTGGAGGAGAAGCAACAGCCTGCAGAGGTGAAGCAGTTTCTTGTTTGTTGCTGTAATTGCTGTTGCTGTTGTTGAAGCTGTTGCAACTGTTGCAACTGTTGCAGCTGTTGCTGGGTCATGTAAGGAGTCATCCCAGTCATTAACTTTGGTGGACCCATTTGTCCCATAGTTCTTTGCATAGGATTGAGGTTGCCTCGAGCAGGACCTAGCATTGAAAGACCCGTAGCTCCAGCATGCATCTGCCTAGCTCCAGTAATACCACTAATACTGGATTGAGGACCAGTAATACCACTAATACTGGATTGAGGACCGGTAATACCACTAATACTTGATTGAGGACCGGTAATACCACTAATACTTGATTGAGCACCGGTAATACCACTAATATTTGATTGAGGGCCACTCAGCATGTTTGCTCTATTTTGTGCCATCCTTATCTTTGTTTGCATCAGAGCAGCTTGTACTGGAGTAAGAGCCCCAGAGCGTAACTGTTGGCTAATTGTGTTGCTTATAGTTGAAGCTGGGCTAAGATTCATTGGATTCTGAGCCAAGTTGCCCATTCCTGCAATAGATGGCATTGGTGCTGAAATTCCTGCTCCACCAACTCCCTGTACACCTGCCATGACATTGCCCAGGCCTCCAAGCCCAACCATGTTATTTGCCATGTTTCCCATACCTATAGTTCGAAGACCCATCATCATTTTCCTCTGCATCTGCTGCTGCTGCTGCTGCTGTTGCTGTTGTTGTGGCTGCAGCTGCTGCTGCTGGTGTTGCAGCATCTGAAGTTCGAGGGGTGAAGGTTTATTTGCCATGTGATTGCCCAACTGCATATTGGAATTCTGCCCCATAGTATTCAACATTGGATTAGTAGCAAGCATGAGGGGTGATCTTTGGAGCTGCTGCTGCTGCTGCTGCATCAACTGATGTTGACTCTGCAGTTGCTGCTGCTGCAAAGTTGGTAGTGGGTCAGGTTGCTGTGGCCTGGATGGCATTGAAGTCCCAGGCAGAAGCCCTTGGGAGATATTTACACCCTGTACATTCGCAGGAGCTAGCATTCTCGGTGCTTGTAAATTATTGGATGGATTCAATGACAGAGCTCCACTGTTTGATGGCTTACTACTGTCATTTGATGGAGGACCTGAAACTCCTGCTGGATACTGCTGCATTTCAGCAGGATTATTAGTAAGAACTCCTGGAGCACTAGGTTGGTTGCTTGAGGCACTCGTTGTTGGAATTGGTTTGGTTGGACAAGATCTTCAACAAGATATCCTTCACGTATCATCTGGATAAAGGATGAGATCATTACAAGACAAGGAAGAAGAAGAAAGAGAGTGATATGAACATTAGAAGTAACGTACCAGTGAACAGAATTGTGCTGCAAGCAAATCTGCCGTGTGCTGTTACAATTACCATACACTTGATGTCAGAACTACTACAAAACAATCGACAAAGGCACAGAGATGCTATTTTGTCTCTGGTGGACTAAAGGATGGAAAGAAAATTCAGCTGGTGCAGACGAAATGTGAAGAATCAGTACTCAAACAACTAGCCACTTAGCATAAGGAACTACTACAAGGAAATCTATCGCGGAAAACTTTTGGTGTGTGCGACCGGGATTTCAGCAGCTTAAAAAGGTAGGAACAGCCCCCCAAGTTCTATGAGCAGGACCTAGTTTTATTGGTTCTGAACATGTGATCTTTATACACCTCCGGGCAAATAAATTTCCCACCCCCCCCCCCCCTTTTTTTTAATACGCCTACAGGTATAAAATGGTTTTTTTAATTTTCCTTTTTTCCCTTCTTCTTGTTCTTCAACATTTTCATTTTCTACTTCCTGTTTCTCCTCCTTGATTTAGGGTGTTTCATTAGTTCAACCATGAAAGGAAATGCACAGGCTAGCAGAGGAGGAAAGCCAACTGATTCTTAAACCACAGTAATGAGAAGTATGCAATACATAATTGTTTAATAAGAATAAGATATTCGAACTTCGGTATCATTCCAAATAGGGGCAGGGCAGGCAGACAGCTGAGGGAAAGGAATAAACACCCAGATTGAAAGATAATCCTGAAACTCACAGTGTTGGGTAAGGTAGGAAGGTAGTCTTCCGCAGCCAAGTACTGGGCATCTTCTATCTCTCCAATATGAATTGCTACAGTACCATCATTCGGCTTCTCTGACATGATCAATCTAGTCCGAGCCTTGGGCACAATAGAATAACCATTCCCTGACGGATATAATTTGTAAGCAAAAGGATCAATCAGATCAACACCCACAGTAAAGATCAAAATCTAAAACTCCAGTCCCAACAAACCTTGAACTATGCGCTCTGTCAGCATAAAATTTAACACCCTCGTCTTGCAAACATTCATGTTCCCACCTGCAAGTGAGGTTGACAATGGCATTTTACATGACTCATCCTTGAAGTTTTCATTGCTTGAATCATTTGAGAGAAGAGCCAACAGCTTCTGAGCAGGGAATACATTCGTTTTCCTCATAGGGTACTCATCCACCTTACTCTTTTTGCAATTAAGTTGGAATCTGAAAATATCAGCAAATCCCAAAAACAAAGATTTTTGAGTGATTAACACGAAAATTTCCTCATAAGTACTCCTAAAATTAAGCAAACATAATTGTTGATCAAAGAAGAGTGAAGTTAAGGACATTTAACATAAATAAGAACTAAGAGCATAACAAACTGCTTAATGCAATAGCAGCATGCATAGGCTACAATCCCTCGTGAAACTTGGAACAGGCAATTATTTTTGCAATGTAAGATATTTGTCAGTCCATATTTGACATCCTTGCTATGTGAAAAGCTCTGCAACATTGACCCTTGGTGAATCATTCTAAACATGATTTTCTGCATTTTACCAATATTCAAGTACTCTCATACAGTAAGAAAAGGAAAGGTCAAAATCTAGAGCAATTGAACTCAGATATTAGACACATACGTCAAAGGGTAATATGGAGAAACAGTAAGATGAAGGTTTGTGGAAATTGCCTGAAAAAACATGCCAAACAAATCATGCTGTAGTGCAATAGCATTTTGATCAGCATCATACCTTGCAGTCACCGTATCAATTTTCGAGAACCTATCAATCATAACTGGATCTGCCAAAGGAGGAGTTCCAACAGGACTGCTAGCATTTATTGGCATACTCATATTATTAACACTAGCTGGAGAACCAACTCCACTCATAGCCGGGGTTTTGGGAAGAGAGTTGGATCTTCGCTTTGCAGCAATTTGTCCCTGGTGTTGACGTTGCATAGAATCATTAGCACTTGACGTCAAAGAAGTTGTACAGCCAATTGGAGAAACCGATGTGATTCCTGGCTTCTCCTTTTGGGATAATATATATCCACTTGTTACAGCTGCTCCAACCTGGGGCCCTACTGAACCACTAGAAAATTCTCCAGACTTTGATGACAAAGGAGACTGAGGTATGCCTCCAGCAGAAACACGAGGACTTTGCACTACCTTCCTCTTGTGGTATGGATCCTCTTTTCTAGAATTACTTTCAAGAGGCTGACTAAGATTATTCCAAGGAGTCTGAGCAAAACTAGATCGAACAAGTTGCTGTGGTAGTCTTTGCTGAAGTCGGGACTGCAGAGAATCTGTTTGATTTTGTTCGGACTCCAGCATATGCATTTCATTTCTAGTTTGTCCTAGCTCTGGCTTGTCCCATCTCTCTGTCTCAACTGGCTCTTCCTTTAAGCCATACCTCATTCCTTGGGAGAATGGCGCTGCCCCAGCTTCTTGATTTAAACCCCCTTCAAATATTTGCTGTGGATACTTCTGCATTCCAGAAGTAGCATACTGAACGCGTGATTGCTGCTGTAAAAGTGTATTCTTCCAATGCGAATCCGATCCATGGAAGCTCTCCATTTGTGATCCTACAATTTGCTGTTGATTTCCATGAGCACCAATAGCAGTAAGTCTTGATCTCTTGTTTGAATTCGATTGTGTTTCTTGATTGTCCCTCCTACCATGAAAAGAAGCAGCACCAGAGCTCATATTATCAGCATAATTGATAATCATGTCCTGCCCAGGAAGAGAACCACCTGATGCATTCGAAACAGCTCCTGACCTATGATCCTGCACATATCTTGGGCTACCAACCCCCATTTGGTATTTTGACTGCTGAGATACCAAAGGAGATGATGGGACAGATGCATTTGGCCCAAAGCTATTAGACCTAAGGGCAAGCATACTGTTTGGACCATTATTTTGAATCTGCAGATTATCATGGATAGGCTGCTGCAGCGCAGTTCCAGAATCTCCAAATCTTGAGCCCTCAGGAACTCTCTCTATGCATACCTTTTTCCCATGGATACTCTTATTTGATGTCACTGTAACTTCTGGAATACGCTTTAACCTTTCCCTCCTCATGCTACTTAGAGACAAATTTAACTGCAGAAACAAATTGGATAACCTTAGTGGTGCCCGATCACAAAAACATCTCCTGAAGTAAGTTACAACAGGATTACCTTAATGGGAGTGGAAGTTCGATTTTCACAAAGCCTATCAAACTTTGGAGTTGGATCTAGGCAGAGTTTAGGTTGTAGGGCTTTCACTATTCGAGACTCCACTTCCTATCCAAAGGCAAATGATTGCATGACATTAGGTAATATTTCCTTCTTATGCTGACATAAGAATGACAACCATACTAACCATCAAATCACCATATGTCCAACCACTGTCAGAGATTGATTGGATATCCTTGACAACGTTCTCCAGAGACAACCTAAGACATACCCTGTTAATAATTGGAGAAACACTGGCAGAAGGCACAGTAACTCCTGCTTCAGATAAACACTTTCTATAATCTCGGACCTGTAATAAGGATTACAACCACCTCATCACTAACTTATTCATAACTTTAAAGGTGTAAATAGCAAAAGTACTCACACACTATGATGGATGTATTAGGCAAGCCAGAATACGAGAATCAAAACAAGAGCATGATACTAGAAGACAACAGATTAAGAGAAAAAGGGCATATATAAATGAAGAAAGATAAGAGATAACCACAACATGTCCCTCTTTTACACGCAGATGAGAGAGAGATGGAGATGCAATACAAAACAAAAGTTTGATTAGGGAACATAATTGTCTGGGCTATCACATATATTTATCTCAGTGTATACAGAAGTTAGAATGAAATTATTAGTTGGTTTTTCCTTTCCCATTTTTTCAGATGATACAGAAAGCCAGAGGATACAGAAAGCCAGAATTGAACTGCTTTCAAACTGAGGTTACCATGTCAGCAAATGCCCACACCAACATGCAAATTTTTCCAAAAATCCCCATACCGATCGTATAACTGATACAGAGTTACCCAAAAACTACAATGAACTCGAGATAACTTACCTCACAAACAAGCATCCCATTTGTGTACTTGCATGGTATATCATCCAGAATATCCCCAGGCAACTGACCAGATTCAATAGCCTTCATACACAAGAATGTAGAGGGGAAAAAAGGAAAGAAAAACCATTCAATTATCAAGATATTCTCGATTACATAAACCAGAAGGCAAGAGACAAAATGATTATAACAAAACCAGACCTCAGAGGCACCAAATTTACTTCATGCATCAAGAAGTAAAAAAAGATGATAAATAGCTAATTAACATTTTTGTCACTTTTGTACAATAAAAACAGTATTACATGGAAAAAAACAATAATACATTAAATAAGCACAAATGAAATATCAATTCAAGGGAAAAAAAACATAGAATAGGAATATTTGCAAGTAAAGCAAAAGGTATTAACTATGTACTCACTGAAAAGAGACTTTCAGATGCTCTATCATATGGATGCAAATATTTTGGAACTTCAGCAGATAGCTGATGCCCAGATTCAACCTGAAACTAAGGAAAGAATAATCATCTCCAATAGTTATATACAGGACTAGGTGTGCCAAAATTTTCTTTTCTTCGTTATTCAAGCAGTTATGTTGGCATGCTTTCCAAATAAAAGATATTGAAACAAACCTGAGGGAGGTTTCCAATAGAATATCCATCTGGGAAAAGGCTCAGTGTAAACGAAACTTCAGTTTCTAGTGGAATTGGAACAAAAAGAAAAAGGTTACCAATTAATACAAATACTACTGCGGCAGAAATAAAAGAAATTATCTATAAGTTCTTCAGAAGAATTTGACATACCTGAGGTTCCAGAAGTGTCATTGTCCCTCTCGCTAAAGTCAACCTGTACGCAAAATAAAATATTGAAATTGGAAACAAACAAGAGAGTTTTTATCAATAAATGATAGGTTTTTTTTTCCTTTTCAATAGATATCGACTATACGATTTTGATCCCTTCATAGTGACCAAAACAAAATCCCCAATTATCTCCCAATTTTGCTCTTGTATTAGGAAGCATGATATGATTGTTTGGTTAGAAAGAGCAATATCTGCATATGCAATTTTGTTTTGAGTAAATCTCATATACACTGACAATGTATACATTATCACCGTTGGATCCATTACGTATGTGCAAAAGTTGAATTTCAAATTCAAATTTTGCATAATTGTCATCCATCCAATGCTGACAGTATATGAAAGATTAATCCATTTTCTTTAAGTAAATCAAAACTATAGTCATCCTTACCACCTCTCCTCTCCAAATATTATGATTATCCAACAAATGACTCCAATGAAAAGGTTTTATAGCATGACTAAATGCATTCCCAAAATCATATGCTCAACCAAAGATGTTGGGGGAGGGAGGGGGAACAGTCACATTATTGTTACTATCATTTAAATAGCAATTGTTTATCTATTTATTAATTTATTTGCTCTTTTCGTTGTTATCAGTTTCGGCGATTAGCAAAGCTGAATCACAAGAAGGAGAATATTTCATAAAACGTCCACTTCTGTGCATAGCGATCACAAGTGTAAAATCTCTCCCTACTCATTAAGCCACCGAATGAACTTAAAATTTCCAACTTAATGAAACAGAAGACACTAGCAACTTTCACTGCCAAAAAAAACTCGAACCAATAAAATTATTTTTGTTGTAGAGCAAAAGGCATCAATACTGAACCGTACCTACTGAATTGATAACAGATGAAAAATTAAACACTAAAAAAAGAAAAAATAAATCTCCAAAAAGCAAATTGTGAAAAGAGAAGCCATACTGCGGGTTTAGGAGTTGACATGGAAGCAGATTCAGTTTTTCCGACGATATGATTGGTATCTTTAGAAGTGTGGACGGAGATGACGTCGTCTGCTCCATCGGAGGGAGCAGGAACGGAGGAACTGTCGGGTCGAAGAGGGAGCGGTTTGGGGCGAAACCGCCTACCATTCTTGGAAACCTTAAACGAAATCCCCATGGCTTATTAAATCTCTCAGTGTCTAATGGGGAACAGTTATCTTCTCATCTCAAAATTGAACAACCCATCTCTGGCGAATGCTTTGCTGGTATTGGGCAATAAAACCTCTGCAATTTGAAAAGTTTTTCCAGTCGCAGAACTTCAGCAGCAATGAACATTTACTGCAATATGGTTAGTGAGGAGGAACCGAATTTCGGAGGGACGATCAGGGAAGGAAGACTTTTATTTATTATTATATTTTAAAAAAAAATTTTCCTTTGCGAGGAGAAGGCAGGAAGGGGTTTTGTAGAACTTTGGGTTTGGGCCAGCTGACCGCAGAGTCGAGGCTCGGTTTATGAACCCGTTTGGATGGACTGTCCGTCTACAAAGATATTTAGCTCATTTAAAGTGAAATTCTTTTAATTAATTTTTAAAATTAATTCATTGTTCAATCAATTAAACCAAATCTGAACAGGAAATTTGTGATTAGTAGGATTTCCAATATAGCTCGACCTGCGTTTGATATCAAAAGTTGTTGAACTTATTTGTCATGAAAATCTCAAGTTCAACGCTAAATTGGTCCTATAAATTGCTTATTTGAAATGATACTTTAATTTAAGCTTAGTATCTCTTGTAGGTCAATGCCTTTTGTCAACTCAATTAAAATGGTTGGATTTTTACTTTTTCCTTTTTTAATAGTAAATTCTTAATTTGTACTAGAATTTTGTATTACTAAATATTATTTCCAAAACAAAATGCAAGCTTAAACACAAAGTTCAACTAGTCATGGAATTCCAGGAAAAAAAAAAAAAAAAAAGGGAAAATCTCCAGCCTTTTCAATCGAGTGAGTAAAAGAAATTGACCTACAAGAGGCACTGAGCTCAAATGGCATTGAGACGTAAATAAATAAGGGAACTCAGAATACAATATGGCTCACTATCATTCATCTCTACTGCAATTATTTCCCATATTCCCCAGAAAAAGAAAAAAATTTCTCCAAAAAATTTTACGGTTGGGAAGCTATTTTCCTCTAAAAATTTTTATGTTTTCCGTAATCGTTTTTTCGAATCATCCTTTTAACTCACATACATTAAATCAAATCGTTACTATATATATTCCTTTTACAAAAACACCAAAAAATAGCAATCTAAACGGGTTTCAGCATCACAAGTAATTGTGTTAAAATAAATTGCAAGAGAAATTGACAAGGGAAGGATAGATGTTTCGGATATTAAGCCCCCATAACTAGTTAGATGATCTATGTAAGGTATTTGCAGTCATTTGTCCTCGGTGTACATTTTTTGCTCGTGCGTATACACATACATCACAATAAGTTAAGACAGAGCATGATCTACATCAAGAACGGTGCAGCAGTGCACAGGGTATGGTACACCAATGGCGGAACCCAAGAGTTTTTTTTTTTTTTTTTTCACAAAACTGGAAACCAAGCGCTTAAGATCCCAATCCCATTTGCACCGTCGAAATGAGTCAGGAAAAATTATCTTCCAGAAGCTCCATTTTATGAAGTGAGTATTCTCTTTCAAATAACAAAAATTCCTGCAGCAACGAAATCCCAAATCAGTCAGCAGCACGCAATATGGGCACAGCAATAATAATACAAATCAAAACTTCTGCAAGAGGAGCTTGGTCAGTGCTGGTCGCAACCAATCGACCCAGAGGGGAACTTGCTCGGTACCTTCTTTGTTAACAATCAAGCGAGTAACAAAGAATGCAAAACCAGAAAGGTAAGCAGAAGAAAAAAGGCTAAGGTTTTTGACTGGCTTCTGTTTCAATTGACTCTCAAACAGTTTCTAAAGTGATATTTACCTAATTCCAACTAATAAATGTCAAAAGCACGAGAAGTTCCTATTGTGATGTGCTCGACGCTCGCATTTCAAAATTTAGCATAAATAGTGTGGATAGAATCTGGTTAAAACAAAGAAAACAAGGGCTTTTCGAGACACTACTTGAACATGCAATAAATATTGGCACTAAGGAGGAGGGAAAAAATTTAAAACACACACACACACACAATAGCAACAATAAAGCATTTGATATCATTTAATTCTATTTTCAAATCTCAAGTAATTTGACTATCACCAATGAGGCAATGGTCTGATGATAAAAAACCAAGCTTGAGACCAGGGAATTAGATGTTCTAGATTCAAGACTGCTGGATGTCAGTTAAGTCTAACTGTATGTCACTATTTAATCCATAAGTAAAGCAGAAGGAAAGAGAGACGACAAGCCCCACTGTTTCTGCACAAAGCACTTGCGGAAAAGCAAGTGCAGAGATACTGGTATAACCAATTAATATGACAAAACAGGAAGCAAACCAGACCCCAATAAATTCTATTTACTAATGCAGCCATTTGCAAGTAACTACCCAGTCGAAATTCGCAAAGGGTCTTCTATCTCATTTCCGATACGACTCTTTGTCCCAACATTTATTAAATTGTCATACATCCTTCTGGAACATCTCATTTTAATTCTTTTTACAGGGTAGAATACAAAGAAAGCAAACTAAATAAAAATATATATTAAAAAAAAATCAAAAAATTCTTTGAAACCACATTTTTTTAGTTAATTTTTGTTTTCTTTAGTCTGTGATCTTTTACATTCAACTATCTTAGCAGTGTTAGAACCTAAAGATACAAGAAAAAGAATTATAATAGGATGCTCATGAAGGATATATGGCGATTTAATAGATGTTGGAACAGGAAATGATACAAAATGTGGGACAGAAGATCCTTTGTGGTCCAAATTCTAGTAATTGAAAACAGACAAATTTAAGAACTGTGCTCACCTGCATCTGCTGCTGACTAAATAAATGAAGAAATCCAGTGTCAGAACATGAGACTAGATCAATTAATTCATCATGGCTTTCAGCTGGATTGCCGGCCTCCATGAGGGAAACGGAAACCTATGAATTACCAAAATAGAGACTCAAAAAAGGACACAGAAATTAATTCTCTGGCTGCTAGTTCACAATTCCATATACTTCATAATTTTCTTTTCATTATGTTTAACCATATGCCCACCTGCATACACCGAAGAGCTATTTCCGGAATGCAGCATCTACGGCAAAGGCCTCGAACAATGTATGTTGCTGGACCTTCCAAAGACCCAAGACTGCTTGAATACCAAGCATCTAATCTAGAGATTTCCAAAGTTACTCCGGCTTGAAACCTAACCAGCTCACCTGTAACGAAAGATATGGTTACTACAGAAGATTCTGCAGGAAAGAATAAGTATAATCAACCACAATAATAGTGCAATTCATTTAACATCTGTATTCCTTGATTTGCATTGTAATCGTCCTTACAGTTGGACCAGCAATTATACTAGTTGGATACAGCCAAACTCTGACAATGGGCCTAAACAGCATTATTTAGAAATTTCAAATATAAAAGCTGTGCTGAAGAAGTCGTTGATGGACAAGAATCAAATTTGTGCAGTTGTATCAGGGAATAGAGAGAGTCTTATCCCAAGGAAAGATCAGGATTATCGCCATCACATGAACCAGAAATAAAATTTCAGACCCTCTACAAGTTCGTATCATCCTCAGCACAAAAACATACATGGGGAGAGCAGTAGCCCCTGGAAGTGGTCCAAGTAGCTTGGCGTCCAGTAACCAGTTCAACACACTGCTATGACCCTTGGGATAAGTAAATTAAAGAAATTTGCATGACTTGCACAAACCATACTTGATATAATATTAAGTAAATAAAGCAGCTACTGCAAGTCAGTACCTTTGAAGCCCGCAGCAAGCACAGTAGATAGGAGACCACCATCGTTGACCTCGTGTATCCCTAGCCCATCGCCTGCTACTGCTAAACAGCGTAGTATCACCTCAATGGAGTACTCATCCCTCGCTGACCTAGAGACACTCACCTGAAACCAAAACAACATTCATCGCCTATCAGGTACAGCAACACTACAACCTGATAGGCATCCCCCAAAAAGAGTATGATAACATTTAGACGTGACAACCATGACCTCCCCACTTAAATCTACAGTAGAATGAAAAAGTCAAAACTTGAACAGTAGATTACTCAATCATCGCATCTTGCAGGTACTAAGCCATCCAAGTAAATAGCCAATAAACCATGTGGAGATCAAAGCATCCGCACGAAACCATAAGTCATTTTTTTTCATTGTAATATTAATGGTGTTATTATATTCTTTTTAATTGTCATCTTCATTCACCAGGAAATCAGGACTTAAAGGTAAATGTACCATGAGTTGACGTTTCAACACTTCTTCCTCGCTCACCGAAGGGTACAAAGCACTTGTTAAGGTTGTGCACAAAGTGGCATCCGGAGACAAGCATTCACCAGAGGGTAGACAGAGCATCGCAGTGGCATGTAATTCAAGGTATACAGGTTCCTCAGATTCGTAAATTCGATCTTGGGTCGGAACCAACCAAGGAGCTTCTTTTCCTGAAGACATAATCAAAAGATATTCATTATTAGAAAACCAGTTCAAAAGTAAATTAATATGACGAGCAAGATAGTAGAGGTTACTGCAAGCAGGAGAATAAGCAAGCTAGGTCCAATCCAAAGGACAGACAACATTAGTGCATCTATATCAACCTGCATACTTGATCTCAGAATGCTTTTTCCCACTAAAACTTACTTTGTAGCAATAAAAGGGATGACACCAGAGTTTCTTTGGCTGCTGTAAGTGCCCTTGTCTTTTCCTCAACTGAAAGTTCAAGGGGAGGAACCTCTGAATTTTCTAACTCAACTTTTAGCCAGTTCCGGTATGTTGCATCACACGAGTAGTATTCATTCTAATTGATAAAACAAATAAATTAGTAAATAAAGAAAATAATACTCTTAATGATGATGACTCAATTGAAAAACTTAGAAGAAATGTAAACTAGGATATCAGAAAGGTACCCAGTCCTCAAACTCTCGCAAATTCTCTGTAAGATGATGATCCTCTGTAGAAAGGAGAGTTTCAGTTGGCTCTTTCAAGGGCTCAGCAAGTAAACTAAGCAGTGTGTGGGCCCCAATTGAATTCGCTGGAACCCTCCACATTGAGATGAGAGCAAATTCCCGAAACAGAACGTTGCTATAAAGTAATCACAGGTTAACATCATTCTTGGAGAAAAAAGAAAATCAGTGACCAAAAAATTCCAGCTACAAATCCGGAAGTTCTATATGATATTTCATCTCCCATATCCCCTTCCTATAGGGAGAAAATAACAAAACGAAGGGAGAAAATTGGCAAAAGAAGTATCTTACGAATCTTGACAAACATGTAATTGTATTGCAGAAATAAACATTAGAAAAAAATCAATTTATTTGAGAGACTAAGAAGAATTTAAACCCAAAATCTACATCGATTAAAGCAGGAAAGCAATAAAACTCTTATAAACAGGACTTAAAAAACCAACAATAAAAAATACACAAAGTGAAGCACCAGAAATAATTAGTTGCACAGATTATAGCTTCAATATATCCATTTTGTGCACCAATATGACTTGAAAGAGGAAAAGACCTATACACAACAAGTCTTGCCTCTTTAGTGTAAGCATACACCCATAAAGGAAGATAAAAGACAGAAATACCTATGAACCAATGCCCGGAGAAGAAGTTTGGAACTAACATCCTTAGCATCTTTGATTGTGGAGGGAGGTGTAAAGCAAAGCCATTGAATAACCATAGCTTTTTGAAGACTCTGCAAACGGTGCTGTTCTGCAATATCTGATAGTTTATCATATTTTCCAACTGTAATTTCTCGAGATCTCAACAAAATCCTGACAACGAATTTACAATTCAATGAATCAGTTGTGCCGTTGGAACACAGCATCCTTCGCACTAACTTTACACAACACAAAAATATTCTTCAGGAAATAAGTATACCTCTCAATGATTTCTTCAAAGCTGCCTTTAGAGTCATCTCCAGCTGAAAAAGGCAAGTACTCAATGGCACCAAGAAATATCTTATACCTGACATGCACGCTGTTGAGAGAAAAAAGGCAAGTAAAACATTGAATAACAAGTCAAAGGCAAGTAAGCACTTACAATTAATTTCTCAAAAGCTAATAGACTAAAAGCTACTCCTCCTAGGGTAGCAGTTCCTTCGAACAAGGGGAACTGAGAAATCCATCTGGGAACCAGAATTGGTACCAGAAATTTAAAGAACTCATAAAATGGAGAAGGGATACATCATATGCAGCATGCTGCGGCAAAGCTCAGCAGAATATGCCTCAATGTCATTTAGGCAGCATAACAGTCGCCAACAAACCTAAAAGCTCAAACAGACTTAAATTTGACAAATCATCCTAACGTACCTTCGTATAAGCAAAGGACTGCCAAATTCAAAATAATGGAAGCAGAACATGAAGAAAGCAAAGATTTTGAAGGAAAACAAATACAAGTAAATGGACCTATCATTCATAATACACGTGTTTGCTTGTGTAGAGAGAAATATTTTCTCCAGCTTCTAATTAACTGCCAGGCCAGGCCAGAGCTTGTGATATGTATCTAAAGTGAAGATTATTATCCATCATGCATGAATGAAGACAAGTATGGCCTAATTTATCAGGCACATATTCCTGAAGTCAGCTAATCATATGCAATAAAAGGGTTCAAGGCATGGTTAAAGTCCTGCCCACTTTTTCTCCAGAAAATGCGATGCAAGGCAAGGAACCAATAGTCAGCCAACTTTCTATCTAATAATGAAGGACCGAAATTTACACCAGACCAGGACTCAGCAAAACAAGAATCTTCACTTCATTGAACCAGACCTGCTATTAAGCCGTAACTCCATCATATGCACAAAGAGATCAATGCAACGATGGCGTGCAAGCTGAGAAGCATATATCCCAACCAATTCCTCATGTTGCTTTGAGAATAGAAACATAGTATACCTGAACAGCAATATGAAAGTGAACACATCTATCCTCAAATGGCCTTTAAATTAACCCAAAAAAGAGATCCCAGATTATATAATTCACAGAAACAGATGATCTAAAGTTTATTTAGGGGACTAAATGAAGTTGGTAACATGCTAAGAGGACCAGTAATTTAATCACAAAACCAACCGAGCATCAAATACTATTCTCATAATATAAGTTTTCTAGGTATACCTTTATAGTTTTAGGGGAAGAACCATTGAAATCCAAAATTTTTACCAAGTGACCAAACATATCCACTTTTTTTCTTAATCTATGCACTCTGACACCTAGAAGTGTGGTTCAAAAGCATTTCATATATAATTAGCACAAAAGGAAAATAATGACTTACATGTGAAGGATGAGATCACCAACTGCCATGATTTTCTCTCTGAAATCATCCTTCATCTGATCTGCAAGCAAATATCTAAGCACAAGCACTAAATGTGCCCCAAAACGCATCATCTGGGGATCGCCATGTGGCCTGCAGAAGGTGGAGACAACTAATCATGTTAAAAGAGAGGGAAAAAATTTAGTGGGAATAAAGCAGAAAGGTCTATACATAGCCTTCTAGCTTATATAGTGGACATATACCTGAAGACATTTTGGTCATTGTCTGAAGGAGATATCCATGACCATATGAGATCAAGCAAGCATGGTATGTCTCCTGACATAAGATTCATCTGTTCAAAAGCTTGGTCAATGACAGTAAAAACCATTCGAGCAGAATTTAGTGTTCAAGACATTAAAACAAGACTCTTCAATTTATGACCAAAAATAAGGAGCAAAAGAGCAGAGCTCTGGCCATCGCAAAGGCTGCTTTCTTTCTGAATTTGCAAACAATCAACATAATGGACTGTCACAACGAAGTGTAACCTAGTTGGTAAGACGCTTCACCTGTAACCGACAGGTCACGGCTTCAAGTCATCAAGGGGGTTAAGTGGAGAACCACTGTTGATCCTCTTTATAAAAAATGATAATAATGGACAGTGGAAAACAAGATTAATTATCTAAAATATGGGGAAAGGTCACAGCTTGGAAGAGCTGCAGGAAAGAAGGAATAATGACATCTCACATCACAAAAAGATCTAAGTAGAACAGTGTGTGATGCAGCTTGAAATGCGTTAGCAGCACAAGTCTAGTATTTTGTGCCAAATAGAACTTGTACAAGGTTATACAAGCCCCTAGGATATGAAAGTAAAATCCAGAAAAAATCAACTTTCACAGGATCAACCGCCTAAATAAGCAGCCTATTCCACCTCTCTGATTTACTGTTTAGAGGTTTCAGCTTTAAATGAGTATCCAATTTTCAGTTGCCAGTCACAAGTTGACCCATATTTTACATAAGCAAGTTTTTTTGTGTCGAACATGTCCTTCAACACATTGGACGATCACACCACAAAAATCTAGCTATTCTGAATACCAAAGAAGTTTCAAATCCACAACCGAGGAAGAAAACATAAATCTGTAAGAGGTAGCAGCAGATGTAGAACAACTATTGACATTATATACAATTTATCAATTTTCCCCAATACTTTTTGTCAATCAAACTGGAGAGTTGTCAAATGATTCCTGAGTTTAAATTTGCTATCTTCTCAGAAACAAGAATTCCTTTCAGAAAGATCATTACCTCAATTAGCCTCTGTTGCTCCTTGCATGCTCGTGTAACAGCTTCATGCACAGTGTCACTGTATGAGCAGAACTTGGAAATTGAGATAGTCAAAGAATACCAGTAAAACACCCATAACGGATAAACATGAAATCTTAACCTCGAATGGAGTTTCTGAAGCAGTGCAGCTAGGTGTCTGGGTTGCTGATTTAAAACCTGAAGGGGCCAGTTATCTGGTCCAGCTATTTGCTGACCACCATCCCCTTGTTCTTGAGTTTCCTCAATAGCTTCTTCATAACTTTTAAATTGATCCATTCCCCCAGATTGCAAGCGTGCCAATTCCATATCAACCTGGACATCAAGCCAAGATTTGGCCATTGCCCAGCAGGCAGACTGCAGAAGCATAACACTAAGTGCATCTCATAATTGTTCAACCACAAACACAAGGAAACCAAAAATTTAAATAGCTAGGGATTTGGGTTCTTCACCCATGTCATCTCGAATTAGACAATAAAAGCAATTCAAAGAGGTGAATTGATAATGGAAGGCTTCTTTAGCCTGTCATCTATCCAGTTACAAGATGATTAATACAACTGCAGGCCAGTAAAGCAGAGCATAGATACCTCCCAGTCCATACAAATTGGAAGAATGCGCTTCAAGTTACTACACTGTGATGCATATACTGCCATTTCGTACTTCCCACCATCTTGCTTGGCAATTTGCTTCAACACAATGAAAGGAAGGAATATATATAGTTAGCAATGCTAAAGCTTATCATGTGCAAACAATGGCTGTCAAGAAAATAGGTACTAAAACTTCTAATTTTGTTCACAACTTTTATGGTATTGACATCAATTCACATAAAGCATCAGTACAGCTTAGGCAAGAAGATACATTCAAGAAATCAAGCAAGACCTTAAAAGATCATAAACAGGACAAAGGAATAAAAAAGAAAAAGAAAAAACATATACTACTTCAGATAGGAACTAAAAATACACAATAGTTGCTTTACTTGACAACTAAGCTTTACTTATAATGTCAATCATCTACCTCCGATGCACAATAAGAAGCCCATTTCCAGAGGCGATATTGATGGCCAATACCACTTTCCAATTCAATGGCCTGCAGGACTCTGCTCTTGCCATTTTTTACCAGGCTTTCAATGGATGGGAAAAGGTCAAATCCTCCAAATGGGCAGAGAGTTGCAGCCCTCCATGGCTGTTCAAAGAGAATAAATGCTATGACACCAAGAAAAGGCAAAAAAAAATAGAATGAATCTCTTAAAAAATACTAGCAATTTTATCAGAAGATAAGAAGAAATGAATAACTTTTTGACAGCCATACCTGGCCGGCAGACTGGCAAAGGTTGCATGCCTCCTCTAGTCTTCCTGCCCTCAATAAAGTCCAGACATCTTCCAGAAGAGATTCATCATGTTTCTGTTTGTACAAGCAATTGCTTAGGACATTAACTAATGCATATACACAATAAGCAAATACCAACACATAGCTACCACAAGTAGAACAAGTACTAGTTTGTCTAGTTTGTCATTTTCAAATCTGTTTCCCCTGATTTCATAGGATACAACACATATTCCATGCCAGATATGTAGATGTAAAGCCAGAGTGAAAATAGTGGTATCCCATATTAAAAGGCAATCAAGGCTTCTCCTTACAAATAAAATAGAGTTGGCATCCAATATACATCACAATAATAATGAACCCAGGTGAACAGTAACTCAGTATTTTAATTTAATGTGATAAGCTATCAAGGTATGTTCATTGTTTTACCTTGTCATCTGGTAATAGTTGTGCATGTTCACGTGTTGGAGCATCAAAATCTAAGTGATGAACAGTCTTTAGATTTGAGGCACCTTTCTTCAGAAACCGTTGGGTTTGATGCCATATTCCAGATTTAGGAAGATAGGTACCCACATGAGAACCTTGGACCTGCAAATACATAAAATGGAGATGAATAAAGTGAATTTTGCTAAGCTAAAGAGCACTCTTTTGCAGAAAACAAGAGACAAAAAACTACACACATATAGGTAAGTGGAATTACTGTTAAGTTAAAAGAGCACTCTTTTATGACAAAAAACAGATAGCAATGTAACAAAAATGCTTGCACGTGGACAGAACAAATAAAAACATGAAAATAACTTTTCTAATACCTACAACATTAAGTCTTCACCAAAAAATTCTTATCGAGTTCTTTCAAGGTTTACACTGTCTGCCTGTCTGTGCATGGATGTGTGTGTGTGAGAGAGAGAGAGAGAGCATGGGCATTAATACCACAGACCAAACCTTGGCCCCCGAAGCTAATAATTCATAAACACAATAAAGTGTAACTTCCCTTTTCTTATATTCGTCACCAGATGTCAGACTCCCTCTTTATCACAAGCTTAACCCAAGCTTATTTCAGGTTCAAAACAAGTTATGATTTGCAGACAGAGTTACACCATATTTTTTTTAACACCATTGGCAAATGCTTTCTATTTCCCCCATCCCACACTAAAAGAAAAATAGTCAACCTTCAAATAAGGATAAAGATTGTCAAACTTGCTACCTTGTTCTCCAAATCAAGGGCCTTGGAGGCCAACCCCTCAAGCCACTGAATGATCCGGAGGCATAACTGCGCGGTATGATTTGCTGCAACAAACTGACAAGCCTCCAAATGCGAAGTTGTTGGGAACTGTCATTAATCAAGAGGGCGTTCAAGATGTGAAAAATGAGAAATAGATGTTTCAGAAGAAAACAAGAGTATAAAAAGCTCATCACCAGGATTAGATCTTCTGGAATGTCTTCACTTCCTGCAAAAGCATAAAAAGCTTCACAATCATGGCTCCAAGAAGCATGGAGTCCAAACAAGAAAAACAAAAAGACTCCCATGGAACAACCTCAATTCAAAAAACAAGAAGAATAAGAACTACAAGTGGTCGTGGAAATATAACTGCAGTGGAAAAGAAAAAGGCCTTACAAACTTATTTCTGTGGACATGGAAAACTGGATATGCAAATTTCCCAACAACGTAGATATAACCATTCATGCACAATATTGCAATTAATGTTTTTCAATCTACCATGTGCTAATATCCTATGTATAGTTCAAAAGTGCATGTTGCAAATTTGAAAACAAGCAAATGATTCACAGCAAGGTGTTCAATCACACTCTCCACTAACATATAGCGTAAGAAAGGCCAGAGACTTATTTCCTTTTCCATATAGATACCACAGCAGAGACCAAGAAGCAGCTTCATCAAGCAACAGTCTGGCTTTCTGCCTCATCAGTTTGTCCTCTACAATCCTAAGCCTTTCATTGGAGCCAGGCCTGCAAGACAAAAAACTATGAGATGTTATTCAATGGTCAAATAGATGATTAATTGGAATTTCTCAACTAGTTTCTTTGCAGAAATAAACACCTCCAAGTTATAGTTGTCTTCTACAACCTCATAGAGCAGAAATACATGAATAGATGCAAAATATTATAACACCAGAAAGGAAAAGTAGAATTAATAAAACAAGTAAAAAGGAAAGGAATGGAAGTGAATTATGCCTATTAAATTCCACTTAGAATTTCATGTTGAGTATAAGCTTCCATAACTGGTGGATTTTGGCTATCTTGCATGATAAGCTATAGAAGACAGTCTCCACTTTAATTTTACCATTTCCTATTTGTTAACCAGTAGCATTTTAAGTGCATAAGAAGAACTCAAAAGACATGAATACTAATTGCAATTTTGGGATAATGAAATGTGATCTGTATGTAAATTTAGTTTCCAGGAAAATCTTAATCTAATTGAGTAAAAACAATCACATCAAATGAAATCTCAACCTGTTGCCTGTAGATTTCTGTACAAAATATGAATCGTCGTCCAGAATTTTTCATATCATGATGTCTATACCTTTATCAGGTGATTGGAAAGGATATAACACAACATCACAAAAAAGTAAAGCCAAATTGACATGTCCCATCAAAATTTGTTAAAAGATCTCATTTTCAGGAGTACATGGTGACTTTCATTAGTTCAACAAACCTGATTGACTCTGAAACTTCACGACAAGCACTTTCAAATCGCAATATCAAATCAGGAATAGTCATCAACCCTGCACCAGACATACAGCCGAATTGTAGGCACTCCTATAACTGGGCAGTTTAGAAAGGAATGGAACAGAATATAACCACTAGCATTAACTGCAAAGTTTTAATGAACTCCAAAAAAAATATGTATATAATTGGTAACAACCAAGAGAGTACTGCTTGATTTAAAATGGGTACTTTAATGGCAGTATAAATGAGAAAACCATCTTTGAGATTACTAGAATGCCAAGTGAGACCAGAATGATACTTACAAATAGTAGAGCCCTACAGTTACGAGTCCCACCAGAAACTTGAGTAGGCAGTCACTAGGACGAAGCTTACGAGTTCAGTTAACTCACTTGGCATAAATTAGCATCTCTTGATATTGAACAACAAATCAGTTCAAGGTCGTAATCAAATATAAGTTTAAGTTTGTTGCTTTTTCATTTGTAAATCTGACAATGTGGGAACTCAATTGTCAACATCAGAAACTAGGCCAGAAATGTTATTTTATTTTTTCATGTTAGAATGTATAAACCTCTATAATGCATATTATGCATATGTACCATGGCATGCATCTAATTTATGATGTATGCAAAGTCTAAACAAGCTTTCTTCCAATGAAATCATCTCATTTAGGCAGCTCCTATCCACAAGTCAAAAGAAGAAAAAAAAAACATACTTTATGGCTTTCACAAAAGATTTAAACCCATCTGAAATTTCTTCAGAGAAAGTTCAAAATCATGTACAAATTCGCAAACTAAATAATTTTAAAAAATTCAATAACAGGTTCAAAAAATAGTTTTAACACTAAAGGCACCATTTGGCAGGCTTGGAAAGCACATCCTTACTAACAAGGACTGTAACAAGAGATGAACTTAGAATGACATGTTAAAAATAAAATAAAATAAAAAGGTAAGAATATTCAGCAAAGAAATGTCAAGCACCTTGAACTGCAGAATCAAGTAGAGAAGCAAACAAAGAAAAGGTTGTGTCACCACTATCAACCAGTCTATCCTCTTCCTGCTTGAGAGTTTGTAGAGAACGAATTCCACTTCCAAAGTCCAGTTCAGATGGTCCCTGATCATCAATGAACGATCTCCTCTTGGAAAAAGCATTAGGAGGTGTTCCTCCATCATCCATGTCAAGGCCCTCAGCCTCCTGTTTTATATCTTCAAGAAAAAGTGCAGCATTTGACCTGATCTCGCTCATCTTAGAAGCGGCGCTATCATGTTGCGGTGATAAGCTTGACCCTGAATGCCTTTTCCTGCATCGTAGAAATTCATTTAACTCCATATAACCAATCAACTTTGCAAACACATTATAAATTATGGAGAAATGCCTGGAAAAAAGGATTGCCTGCTAACTATCTAAACCCAAAATCAGCTATAGGCCAAAGAACGTATTTTTCAGATGTTCCCCAATATAGAGAGCCAAACATTATGGTGCTCAGGCTAGGTTTGATTATTCCAACGAGCATAATTTTGTGTTGAATTGAAATACGAGCACACCCAACCTTTTGTAGCTTTTTAGATTTTGTGGTGGCGACATTAAACATATAGAGAACTTGGGGGGCATAAAACATTAGGGCTACTACATGAACCACTCTGCAATAATTTGTGGCGCCAGAACATTAGAGAAATAGAACAGGGTAGAGAAGGGCATAAATAATCTCAGGGGATGCTCTACCCGTATCGACGAAATTGCTCTCTGATGCTGAGATCTTCGGGGTCAAAGTAGCTCGGAGAAGCCTCCATATCCACATCTTCCATTCTGATTAAAGCTTCGAACCCTAATCTGTTACGGAAAGATGGTAGCAGTGAGCCTTGCCTGAATTGTGTAGCTTAAACCCTAGCCTAGCGTCTTTACGCGCGGGAAGGGTTTTGCTTAATTCCAACGGACGGAGCTATCCAGACCTGTGAACAGTTGACAGTAGAAACAGATTACAGTATTCAGCTGCATTGCAGTACCAACAATTTTTTTTTTTTTTATGTTTTCATTTTTCTCATTCATTTTGTTATTTGTGTAAAGGACATCAGACTCTTTTTTTTTCCCAATACAACACAAATCAGAAATCAGAGTACTGTAAATTAGGGGGGTGTAATAGTAACTGTAATGCACAACATTGGTAAAGTTTAGAGAGGTTTTAGTACATTTAACCCTAATAATATTATTAAGAATTAGTGTTTGTATACACTAACAATATAGCAATTTTTTTATACTAATAGCAGTAACTGCTATGGATGTATGCCACGTATGGATAATTTGAATTTCAAATTTAAATCTATGTTATATGATGCAATTTAAAGAAAATTATATACTAGCTGTGTATAAAAACATTATCCAAATATTAAATCTTTTCTTGTATTGTAGTATAAAAATAAAGTTCACAAGGTAAATAAACTACACATGATTAGAGAAGAACATATTTTACTGTTGCATATCAAATGGCCTCGTTCATCAAAGTCTACAAGCAAGATTCATCAAATCAAAAAACTTTGGACAATGTTGGCTTGATGTTAAAATTAGGGATGGCAATGGGGGCGGGTGCTCGCGGGCAACCGCCCCGCGGGGATGGCAATGGGGGAGGGGGGTGCTCGCGGGCAACATAATTACCCCCGCCTTAAAACGGGGCGGGGGATGGGGCAACATACACCCGCCCCGTCCCCTGCATAAAAAAAATATATACACACGCATATATATATATGTATATATATACAAAAGTAACAAAACCCCTTATTATCCCCCTCAATTCCTCCTTCGTTCTCTCATTCGCAGCCACCGTCGTCGCCTCCCATTCCCGCCAGTTCTAATCAATACTCAATTAATCGCAGGCGCAAAGGAGAGAGGTGAACTGGAAGGTCACGTGACTACATTACTTAAGGACATCAAAAAGTCAGGTATGCCCATTTCTTTTTGGTGCATTTGAAGTAAGTCGTCTACTGTGGCTTAACTTGTTATGACAGCATTGCAGGCAATGTCATTGTTTTTATTGATGAGGTCCACACACTTATTGGTTATGGGACAGTAGGACGAGGCAATAAGGGATCTGGTCTTGATATTGCCAATTTATTGAAGCCATCACTTGGACGGGGTGAGTTACAGGTAATATTTCTTCCTTGTTACATGCTTTAGTGTGCATTATGTTACTGGATACTCATTGATACCTGGACAAAAAATCATGTTACACTGGTATGATCGTGGATATTGTAAGCTCATGTTTCTAATCTTAGATTGGAATTAGTAGTCGAAAGTTTCTAATCTTTCCTCGCGGGGGACCGCGGGGGAAACGGGGCGAGGGCGGGACGGGAGACGGGGCGGGACGGGAGACGGGGCGAGTTATTTGACAACGGGGCGGGGGACGAGGGAAGGATCCCCCGCCCCATTGCCACCCCTAGTTAAAATTATGGCCTTGTTTAGCATACAAGTTTTTTGCCAAGTTTGTCTGCTACAAGTTTTTTAAAAATTTTAACTATAGTAACCTCAAAAAATTTCTCAAAGTTTTTAAACTACACACTTCAAAAAATTTTTAAAAAACTTCTACAGTAAGATACAGTAAAATTTTAGACAAACATCCAAAAGCTCACTTGCCAAACAGGACCTATGATTGGTAACAGGACGATTTTGGAGTAGGGGACCCCGCTTTGTTACCAAATGCCTGCCTTGCTCCCTGCCTGCGGGTGTCTTGGGGGAAATAAAGTGTTTGGATTATGAAAATTTGAAATAAAAAAATTTACTTCACAAATTCCAATCACCTTTTTATCTCACATACATCACATCACAAAAAGTACTATAGTAATTATCTCAAATAAATCATCCAAACAACGCTTGAAGAAGCCATGTTACGTGAATTTGCAAAAGTAAACATCTAATCCGAGTCAGGGTTAATACCCTGAGATTTCTTCTAATCACACCCAGCATCACCCCTCCCCCATGTTTTCAAAATCACATCTAGCACCTCTGGAATGACAACTTTGGTATCATTGTCAGCTACTCTGTTTGGAAAGAGGAGTAAAAAATGAATTCTAGGAGAGAGACTTTATTTTTGTTCCACTTTTATCCACAGCCCAAGATGATTAGTGACTTTTAGAAGATAAAAATAGAAACAAATAGGCATATGATATTAATTTAGAAGGAGAGGGGGTAAAAGTGTAATAAAAAGAATGTTATAACTAAGGACTTCCAGATGACTGTTGTTGGAACTGTTGCTTCCAATGATTAACTGATGATGCTTGATGTCTATAAATTGCCTTTAACAGAAGACATCACCAATATGCAGTACTTAAATGGGAAATTTTGCAGCAAGTTGATTAGAGATTCAGTAAGAAAACAAACAATTCTAACTGGTACATTGTCAGCTATATTTTTATTCAAATCGTGAAAATCGATTTGATGAAGTAGAAGTAATATTTTCAGTGCTTCACATGTTTCCAAAATAAGTCAACCTTGTTAGTTATAGACAATGCAAACTTCAGTAGTGATTATTTGGGGTCCATATTGAAGTATAAGGAAATAAGTAGCAATGTAGATTCCAAGAGCTAATATACACTAGAAAAGTTAACAATCCCAATTTAGAAATTTTTTAGCTTTTACTCGCTACAAGATTAATACAACACACATAGAAAAAGGCATGTTCATATACACTTCAGAGCATTTCTACCCTTAAATGCACAATATTTGTGATTTTTGGGTAATTTCTCCGCTTTTGATTGGGACAGCCTATCATATCCAACTGCCAGGGATGCTAGGTGTAATTTTGAAAACATGGGGGGGTTAGGTGTGATTAGAAGAAACCTCAAGCGAGGTTTCTGATATTAATCCATCCAACTTAATCTATTCTAAGGCTACTGTTCTTCCAGCAGAGGACTACTAAAGATAGTTTGTTTGGATAAGAGTTTATTTGGATGATTTATTTGAGATAATTACTGTAGCACTTTTTGTGATGTGACGTATGTGAGATAAAAAGGTGGTTGGAATTTGTGAAGTAAATTATTTTACTTCAAATCTTCTCAATCCAATTTCAATTAGTTTATGGAAATCATTATACATAAGGAACTAAATTTCAATTAGTTTATGAAAATCATCATTAGTTCAAACAGGACAAGAAAAGATGATTGAGAAGCTTTAGACATTGTCATCTTTTACCGTTAAATTAGAAGAATTGTGCGTATATAAACATGCAATTTCTAAACTACTCTCTCTGCTATTGCATTTCTTAGATTTTGTATGTCCTAAATTTACTCTAAAATACATGGGTAAAATTCCCAATCCTCAAGCATGGGGGGCAAAGCAGGGTATGCTCTCTCTCCCATGCCCCATTTAAGATTTTTCTCCCACCCCCGGTTCTGTCCTGAGTTTCACCCCGGTTCCTTCCCTTGCAGGGCCGACGCCCGCTTCTGCTGTCATCGCGAAGTTAAAATTAATATGTTATCTTCAAGGTCGGAAAAACTTTTTCATTCTTTTGTGTCATTTTCTAAGTATAATTATATAAAACCGTCATTTGCAACATTCCAAAGTTCCCACCCTACACAGCTAAGCGAGCAGCTTGGAAATAGGCTACGATCCTCAGCCCCATTTTCCCCGCCCCTTCGGAGCCACTTTGTGTGTTTTTGTCACGTGTCCCCATTTTTCATCTATCCTTTCTTACTTTTTTTTGTTGCCTGTGTAAATCTGTTCTCCTTATCAGTTCTACTTGTATACTTTGCTATTGAGGGGAACAAAAAAAAAGAAAAGAAACTTTTTAATGGGGATTGAATCAATAGTGTATGCTTTGAGACCAAATAAATGACTTAATTTGGAAGGCTTTTTATGGGAATTGAATCAACGGTGTATGCTTTTTTAATGGGGATTAAATCAACAAGAAAAGAGATGAAGCAAGCCCACTATATGTAGATGCTGGGAATGAGTAGTATGGAAAAATTATTTTGGTCTCTTGTCATTTTAAATGGGTGAAGTGTGTCGGTACCAAAGGAAAATCAAACAGTTATTATTTCTAGTTTCTCGGAATCATGATCCCATGGAAAAAGTATTATATCTTTTAATGCAGTATCTTGCAATTATTGCTTCAGTAATTGTGAGATTTACTCGATAAATTGGGACACGTAAAGGGGGGCTCCGTAGGGGCCGGGGAAAATGAGGCCGAGGATTGGAACCTTTGAAAATTTCCTTTATTGGCCTATTCCGATTGGAGGAAACTATCTCCAACGCTGCTTCGAAAATAGGCTGGCTGCTGTGGAGTTGGCTAAAATAAGAGCCTCTTTGGATTGTGCCTTTTTTTTTTTTTTTGTAGAAATGTTTTTAAAAATATTTTCTTGACCCATTTTATAATAACCTATTTGGCAACGCGCACACTCTAATCCTAATAGCCTGTTTGGCTGTGGCCGCGTCTGTATATAGGGTTCATGGCATTTCGAGTAAAACGTAGCAGCAATGCCCGATTAAAGAAATCCAGTATAAAGACGGGAAAGGCGTAGTAGCCCAAAATATTTCTCTCTTTGAGATGACAATCTCCAAATAAGAGACATTTATATGCACACGCCAATTTGTGATCAACCAGAACGATACAGCTCGAATGAGCGAATGCTCCATGGCTCAGATTCTCACTATCACAAGGTTTTAAGCTTGCTTTTGATGCCAGAAGCAAAGAGTAAGACTTATCAATTAAAGCGATCAATTAACATTTTTCTGAGTAATACTTCCCTGGAACGCTCTTGGCATGCGCATCCGGGGCCTATATTTCCCTTACAAGTTTAACTCTTGTTACTTCTTTAAGCGGGAGAGCCTTACAGTTTTCTCCACTTGGAAGCAATAATGTCTCGACAGCCCCAACACTGCTAGCGCCATACATATAGCCCTCAGAATTCAAAAGCAACCGTGTCTCATCGTAAGGGTATACAGAAGACAATAGCAACCAAGCAAGGCAACTCCGTCCGACACTAATAGGATTAGTAGCCTTTCATTCCCTACAAAACCAATGAAAAAGCATACATTCTATATGTTGATACACATGGCAAGCAGGTAAAGGATGGGTTAACAAACCCATCCATGTCAATGTCAATAAACATTAAAAAAATCCAAGCCTCAAACAACAGCAAGTAGAGCAGGATAATTAGGTGGGTTTACAATGCCTGATCTTCTTGCATCACTGGTAGTACATAAGCTGCTGTGCAGCTGCAACATTTTGGAACCCCCCATCGTATATTGCTTGGCTAGCTCCAGCAGCACCCAACCCCATAGATGCTTGCTTCAGGGGATGTTGCCCTTGAGAGTGCATGAGGGCATGGACACCACCCATCTTGCTCATAGCTAGTTGCCGTTCATAGGCCAAGAGGTCAGTAGCTGAAAGGCCTGGCAAGGGTGCAGGAGCCGGTGGCGGAAGTGGGTTTGAGCTAGTTCCTGGTGGAGTTGGCTTGTTTCCCCATGAACACTAAGACACAAGGAAATTTGAAAAAGTCTAAATTTTAAGTGAAAATCCCAGCACAATTCAATACCTAAGCAACCAAATTTGCCTACAATTTACCAAAGGATTTGATTAAGGTAAGGAAACAAGAAAGCATATTCGGAGGTACTCAAACCCTGCTCCTTACCATAACCCAGCAAAATTAAAGGGAACAGATGAGTAAGTTCATGATTCCAAGAAAATGTCAAAATAGGTGTCAGAGGAACCTGAAAGGCACACCTTAATTGGTTTCCCACAAAGAATTGACTGGGTGTTGCCCATTTGAATCGCCAAAGCTGCCTCGGCATGGGTGCTGTATCTTACAAAGCCAAATCCTTTGTCACGCTGAACCCTGACTTCCTCAATCACTCCAGCACCCAAAGCATGGAAGTGCCGGTGAAGATCAAGTTGGGTTGCCTGCAAAAAGTAAAAGCACATTCTTGAAGTGCCTGCCAGAAACTCGCAAGTTCCACAATCAACTATTTCGATGTAGTCAAAAAAAAAAAAGAAAGAAAAAAAAGTCTGACACACACACGTGTGTGTGTGTGTGTGTGTACACAAGTAAATGAAACAGGCAACATTCTCATTTATAAACTTAAAAATTCTGTTCATTGATTGTAAACTTGTAACAATCCTTTGGGGAAGGGAACAAGCAAAAGGGATGGATTCTTGCCTCTGGAGCAAGATTGCCCACATACACAGTGGTAAATTGTGGATTATTCTCTGGAGCATCATTATTTGCTGCCTCCTTCCCATCCTCTGCAAAACAAAAAAAAAATCCTTGGTGAGAAATATAGCACTCTTGTTAATGAACAGAGTAAACTCTGAAATCACCAGTTCTCCTTTGTTTCACTCTTTTAAAATTACGAAAAGACAACATTAGAAAGGGAAAGACTATCCACAATATATCTTTCTTATTTCTGAATATGATTGTTCACCTGATGAACCAGTTGTCAGTTCCACAACACTCTTAGCATCAGAACTCTGCTTATCATCATTAGCACCAGCACCTTTAGTAGCCCAATTACAACGTATCTGTCTACTGCCAAGCCATTTTCCTGAAACAAAAGGAACCAACAACTCTAAGATGCAACCATTCGAACAGCAGCTAGAGAGATCCAAAAGCAACCAACTATATGAACATGAGCAAATAATCACAGCCAGAAAAACAACCCCATCTCAAATTTGGACAATTTCTTAATGATTTGTGAGTGATAAAAAATGCCACCCGCCCCCCTGGGGGGGGGGAGCGAACCCATTTCATCAATTTTTCTTACCTGTTAAGTCATTTATTGCACTCTGCGCATCCTGAAAAGAAAATGAAGTTCTGAGTATTGAATAAAACCAGTGAAGCGCATCAAATATCCAAATGATAGTTGCAGAAAGTGGCATACCTGCTGATTCCTAAAAGATACAAATCCATAGCCCCTTGAACGGCCTGTCTTCTGATCCCACATAACCCTTGCATCACTGTAATATAAACAAAACAGGTCAAATAATCAACTTTATGCTCCAATCAGGCACAAGTTTAAGCATTATAATCAGTGCAGCCAACAACATGGAGAGAGAGATAGAAAGAGAGGGGGGGATGCTTACGAGCAACTAGGGTAAACTGAAAAACAAGCAAACAGCATGGCATCAGTAACCTCAGGGCTAAGATCACCAACAAAAATGTTGAAGTGACCTGCACAACAGAAAAAACATGCAGTTAACCAAAGAATATGTTATGATGTCATCTTCTTATAACTTCAGAATCACAAGAACATCAAACATAAAAGATTACCATACCTGATGTATCCTCCCTTTGACCACTGGCGTATGCCCAATTAACTTTAATTGGCTGCCCAAACCTGCATACCCATAACATAAGTAAAGCAGAAAAATCAAGCAAGTACTATAGTGAGTGCTATATATACTGTTTACTTACAGATGCCTCCCATTAAGAGACAATATAGCAAGTGCAGCAGATCTACGATCATAATAATGAATAAATCCATAGGATGACTGCAAGGAACAAAAGGGAGTGCGTGGAAGGACATGACTGTCAGTGAACAAAAGGCAAAACATATCCCAGGCAATTGTATGATAACATAAAATCAGAATGGGGTATAGAAAAAATAAAAGTAGACTACCTTTTCTTTCCTAATAAGTTTACAACCTTCAACAGGACCTGTACTCGAGAAAACTTCCTGAATGAGTGGTTCAGTCACTTGGGTATGGATGTTTCCTACATACCTGCAATTTCTCAAAAATAAAAAACCTAGAGGTTTAAAAAGAAAAAGAAAACAAAAAAAATAAATGAATCTATAAGAATCTCCTTTGATTACTGAAGCATGTTATGAACAGAAGTACACACAAATGGCACAAGAAAGATGCTTAACTTTATCACATAAATGAACACATAAATAAGCATTGGATGAATATCTATAACTCAATATGACATTCAATAAAAGACAAGCAAAGGGACAAAGACCATAGAATACCACATTGAATGGGAAATAAGAATTCTTAGTTGTAAAATTGCTTTCACTTCTATGTAGCAAACCCACTATGTGACAATATATACATCTACTAAGAAAAAGGCTCCAAACAGCACTCACACGCTGCGGCATGTACTTGGATCAAAACCAGGAGGCAAATTTCCACTTGGAATTGGCTCAATCTGCAAAGATTAAAAAAAAAAAAGAAAAATCATAGTGCTTTGTATCTCTACAACTGAAACCACCAAAGTACAGGCGAGTGAAATGAACACAATGATTTGACCAAGTACAGCACGAACATGTCACTACCAAAACTTCTGCAATACAGGGCAAGAAGAAACCCATATACCAAATACAAATAGAAGAAAGAAGACGTGTAAAGAAGATTGACATATAAAGGGGAATGATCAAAATGTTAAAATTTTCATAATACAGATCCGGTCAGTGAACACAATCAGTGGGGGTGGATAAAAAAATGTTGCACCATGAGAGATAAATTCTTTCCTAAAAGCCCTGCTTGTCTATATAACACTTCTACCTTTCCAGTGCCTCCGCTACCTTCTTGGATTAAATGCCTCAAAATGGCAATAGGTCAATTGAACCAACTGCTGCATTTTCTTAGATGAGATTTTATCTTGAAAGAATGAGAATTGGTGTACACTTTGACCATAGATCGCAAAACAAAGGAAGAAAGAAACTAACTAGTACGCAGAAGCAATGGAACACTAGAAAGTTACATCCCTGTTAGCTAGAAGAATAATCAAAATTCAGAGATGCAATCCTCACTGACAACCACCGTTTTCACAGTAAAGACTGGTGCTTTAAGTGAGCTATAAAACTCTCTAAATCCTCTCAAATTTCCTAAAAAGCCAGGTAACAGAAAAATAAAAAAGCCATATCCGTGAACTTGAACGAAAAAAGTTATGTTTAAAAGAAAAAGCAATCATCTTTCTGGTCTACAGCCAATGGACAGCATCATGCAATGGAAAAAAACACCCACAGTAGTAAAACCTGAACAGATAAACATATAAGGCAAAACAAAAATATAAACACAGAGCTTGCAGGCACTCCCAAAGGACTATAAAACAACGAAAAGAGTTCCAATTGCCTCTTGATTAACAAGTGAAGTCAAACAAGAAAATGAAAAAAAAAAAGGACAACACATAACCTTATTTTTACAGCGGTCAAATTATCAAATTTACCATTTCAAACCATTCAATTCAATTTATCCAGGAGAATATAACAGAAAAAGTACAAAAGGCAGACAAAAAGAGGGTTTTGTGGTCAATTCCAACAATAGTAAAGAATGGGATTCTTCAAAAATGAAGCCATTTCATCATCCTCAGGCATAAAAAACAGCTCTCAGGAAAAAGCGGGGAGGAACTCAAAGGACAAGAAAACATATCTATCAAGAGATAGAAATGTTATATTACACAAGGTTTAAAAAAAAGAATAGAAAAATTGAACAGTTTCGAACCTGAGGAGCAGCTAAAAGACCAGGGTGATAGAGAGACTGCTGCTGAAGAAGCGCGTGTTGCATCAGCGCCTGGTGTTGCTGTTGCTTCAGCCTCTGATGCTGCATTTTAGGGTTACGATCGATTTGATCGACTTGATTGATGAAGAGATTTTGATGGAGGGTAGGGTTTCGAGAGTGAGACGAAGAGCTAGGAAAGGGCCTCGAAGAAGAAGAGGAAGAAGAAACAGGAAAAAAAATTAAAGAAAGAAAAAAGAAAAAAAGAAAGGAAAAAAAGAAAAAGAAAAAAGACAAGAAAATTAAAGAGAGGCCTATCTAAAAGGGAGGAATTTAACTCGCCTCACGCGGATATTTATAGGACACTTTTTACCGAGTCGTACCGTAGACAGATGCAGTACACCAGTAATTACATTTTACTTCTCCTAAGGTTTAATTAAATCACTGATTAATCCTCAAGGTTCAGCCAAATTACAAAAAAGGTCCCTATTTCTGTATTTCAGTCTTTCTAACAAGTCTATGCTAGCTACAACCATTGCCATTAAGCGTACGAGGCAGGAGCAGTGGCTAATGAAACGGTTTCAAAATTATTTTGTTCAATTGAATGAAGATGCACTTTTTTTTTTGGGTCATGTAAATCATTTTGAACACAATATAAATTTAGAGCAAATATTTGTGACCCTACACATAGCGTTTAAAATGAAATACAACATGTAATATAAATTTTTTCAAATTTTTTTAACAAATCCTTACCATCAACCTTCAGGAATAGTGACGGTTCCTGCTCGTAATTCGTCATTAAATCATATCTATTGACAGTAGATATGTCTGTGTTTTTTAAAAAGAAAAAAAGAATCTAGTATCCCCCAAACTCTATTGTTCTCCTTTTTCTTATCATTTACATTTTCATGACTATCAATTTTCAATATCTTATGTTCAGCAAATTAGCGAAATCAAACATAAAAGTTAAATTCAGACTGATCATTTGTTGTCACCAACCTATATCAATTCTTATTAAACCTTAAGTTGAACATCACAAACAAAACATACTTCCACTTGAAACTTGACAAAAGCATAGCAAAATTAAAACATTAAAGCATAGAATTCCAAAAAATTTCATTAACATACCCTTCTGGAAAGGGAACTTGTGATGTTCTTGTGGAGGAAGAGGGGATAAGTGTAATAGGGCCAAAATCTAGAGTTTGATCTGTAATTTGACTAAACCATACGAAAATTATGACCCAATATGTTGGATATTTCCAATTTTATTTGTTTTTGGACGTTAAAACAATAAAAGCCTACGTAGCAGAGCCCAAGGTAAACCAGAACAGCCCACTTTTAATAGCCCAAATACAAAACAAGTATGTTTAACCAAACCCGAGAGCAAGCCTGGATCCCGACACACCTTCGCAGGATAAGCGGGGTGCACCACCGCACCGGAATTTTTTACGTAACGGTTCCGGCTTACGTAGGAATCGTTGGGATCGAAGTAAAGGAAGGGAATAGAAAGGACCGGTGGAAAAGTAAGGAAAAAAAAGGGTCAAGTAGAAAAGCAGCTTTCATCAATCTTATTTGCTTTAGGGAAAGTAGAGTAAAGCGGGCTTTTATTTTTTTGTAATTTATCCGTCTTGCTTAGGTTAAATATGAAAGGAGAAGAATGAAAACATTGGACGTTTTTATTTTGACTCAACCAAGCATAGAAAAAAGAGAAAAATATTGAGTGTTAATTAACTGCAAAAGAAAAAAAGAGAATGATCTTTTTAAAAAAATCAAATAATATTTTGCTTTTATCATAAACACATTTCCCAATCCATCTTTTTGTATTTCCAACCACATTTTTATCTCACATACATTACATCACAAAAAGTGTTACAGTAATTATTTCAAATAATACTCTATCCAAACATTAAATTCGATTCTCCCTCCATTTTCACCAATTTTTGGAGGAGACAGTATATCTTGGTACCATTCTTGTGAATTTTGATACACCAATTTTCTGCAATTCATCCCTATCAACACTTCAAAGTAATATACAAGATTTGGGAGCTACTTAGAGGTCACTAGGCTTTAGTTATTGTGTAAGCAACTTGTTAGAAATAGTGTTGTACCTGACGGAATAACTTTCGTGCTCCCGGTGACGTAGCAGGATAACTAGAAATTGGCAGCGGTGGATTTTTCTTGAGATTTAATATGTGTTTTGGAAAATGAGGGATTTTGCTTAAGACGGATTTGCAATATGGCAAAGGAGGAAGGATGCTCGTCATATTAAAAAGAGATGTTTTGTAAACCAATGATTATTTAGATTAACCCAATAAGACCGATTGGGTTGGGTGATAAGGAGGAGGAAATGTAAGTAGGAGACTTGTATTTAAAACCTCCAACTTACCAAAAAAAAACCAACAAATCTAAGAATTAACTTAACTAGAGATGTTATTATTAAATGAGACACTTTTCATCAAAATAAAGTG
Organism: Coffea humblotiana; assembly: GCA_023065735.1. Classification (NCBI taxonomy): domain Eukaryota; kingdom Viridiplantae; phylum Streptophyta; class Magnoliopsida; order Gentianales; family Rubiaceae; genus Coffea; species Coffea humblotiana. Next base: position 773,150 of record CM041211.1, read on the forward strand.
TAATAGACGAATCATAGCCACGAGAAAAAACAACAAGAAGTATCTTATTACACCCAAAAATGTAATACCGCAATTAGATATCCTAATGTAGTGACATGTGTCATCTTTAAACTATAAAAGACTTCTAATTAAGTTTGAACTCTTATCAACCAAAGCAACAAGCAACAATTGATGATCTATCTCCAATGGAGAGCACAAAAAATAAGCAAGGTGGAAAAAAAATTGCCATTTTACAAAAATCAAGAGCTTCAGAGGGAAAAAAAACAAGTGTAGAACTTGAAAAATCCGTAGCGCCTGGAGTCGACTGCAGTGGGGTAAGTTGAATCCGTAGCGCCCAAAAGGCTGATAACAGCTACAGATCAGAAAAAATGGAGCTCGTATATACGTGTATGTCAGAGAGGCTGTATAAGCCAATTAAAACACACAACTTCAGAAGTTTCTGAAGTTGTAGCTATAATTTGAGTTCAAGCTGTTCCTGATCATCCTTGGAAGAAGATTCTGGTCGGTCGTTATTGTTGTTGTTGTTGTGCAATTGATATGGTGCTCTTGCACCAGCCCTGAATCAAACAAAATAGCAAAAACAAGCATCCTCAGATTGTCATTCATGAACACATCCCTCGTAAATTAAGTGTATCTAATCAAGGTAATGAAGAAACTGAGAACCAAACTTATTCTGAAAAGAGTAGCAAAGTAATTATATCCACCCTTACCTATCTTTTCTCTTGGCAAGGAACCGATGAAGTGATGATCTTCTTGCAATTGGCAATTCTGAAACACGGAAACAACAATCCTATTGGCATCAAGCATTTAACGGAGAAGATAATTGCTGATATCAGGTAGTGACTAACCAGAAGTATTAGCTTCAGGCTGTGGTTGTTTAGGCGACTCTTGAGCAGCAGTACAAACTGGATCAGCCGGTGCTTTAGATCCCGAAGCCACAGCACCAGCAGGGCAGAGTTTCTCGACACTGTTATTAGGTGTCGAGAATCTTCCACTAGCATTAGCATTACCACATCCTCCACTGCTAGCCAAAAGCATTATTTCCTCAGCTTTCTCAGCTGGTAAATCGTCAAACACGATTACATCCCCGGCATAAAATATAGTCATCTGGGCTCTCTTGGGTTCACCGGTCATCTCCTCCCTGCAATATGAACCAAAAGCGTGCTACCAGTCAATCCTACCCTCAAGACAGTTACTTCGAAATCACAGAACGCACCACAACAAAGGCAGAATCTTGAAAGAGAAGAACGAACCTAGGACTAACATTTCTTGAGGCATCCTCCGGGGTATTGTAAGTGACCAAGGGAGCAAATCGAGATAAGGGATCAACAGGCTTGCTCTGTTCTGACGAGGGCTGATCCGGAATTTCCATGCTGTTGAGTAAGTTCAGCGTAGAGGTGGAAGGTTCAGGTTCTTCTGGTTTAGCTGAAAACAAGCATATCAAAGCGGAAGCGCTTAGTTCGGCTATAGATTGAAGTATTCATTGCCAATTATTACTCCTACTATACATGGAAGTTACCAATCACTGAAAGTAAAGCAAAGCACAGCAAGTGCAGATACAAATTTAAGTCCTTCTTTTTTAATTCAAGAAAAAAAAACAATTGTAGCTACAAATTCAAGTTAACCATCAGCTTAATTTAATTTATAACTGAAGGATCTTCCAATTATTCAAGTCGCTGTAAAACCTTCTTCTAACCCGGACAAAGGCCAAGGAATAAGAAAATCCAAATTTTGCTTGCATACTAGAAATTCTGAAGAACAAAGAAGAGGGACAACGAAAGCAGCTCCCTTGAACGCATTTCAATGGAAAATCCTAGTAATACGAGGGAGTACATTCAGATTTGAGACTCAAACGGACAGAAATTAATGACAAATCAGAACATGCCCGGCGGGGCCGGGGGGGGGGGGAGGGAAGAATTCATGTACCTATAGCTTCTGGTTTACAGCTGATTCCAGCAAGATTTAGATCTCTTAAGCCACCTCTTTCTTTAACATACTGACTCAAGAGGTTGCAAGTGTGGGCAAAGTTTGATTTCTCCGGTGCTTTACCCCTACCGGAAGCTTTGCTGCTGACAAAGGAATTGTGTGAAGCAGACATGTTTGTTGCCTTTAGAATCAAGACTATGAAGCGTCCGGCTCTTTGAAGTTCAAGACACTCAGAAAACTCTCTTGGTCATGCTGTTCTTCTTTCACTTCTTTATTTTTTTTTCCCCCCCGTAAACTCGAGAGCTTGAAGCGAAAGATTCTGTCTTCGGTTTTGGCCTTTAGGGGAATATATCCTGAAAAGGAAGTGGGAGGAGGAAAAGAGGACAATGGACCTATGGAAGAGTGGAAGGTACGGCCGGACGCTTATCAATTGGTTTACCGCTCTCCCATACTACTATTCTTGGTAATCGGGGTCTGGCTGTGGTCTGTGTGGTCCTCATTTCTTTTTGTTAAAAAAAAGAGCGGCTGCTTGAGAGAAAGAGAGAGGGGGGGGGGGGGGGAATTGGATGGTTGTGTGTTTTAGCACGTGTTAATTGCCATTGCTGGATAAAAAGACTGGACCCTTTAAGAAAGAGAAATGATGTGGAGTTGGGCAAATGGGATAACTCCTAGCAGCCTTCGGCACAGGAACACTTTCTTTACTTAATGCTGGACCATTTCAATGGGAACAATAGTCAATTTAGGTCCAATTCACACATCTTTTTTTAAATTTCTTTTCTTTTCTTTTTTAATTTTTTGGTCCTAATATGTTTGGGTTTGAGTGCAACGTAACGTTACGTGCCTTTTTTTTTTATACTGTTAACTAAGATAATGCTGTATGTAGCCACTCACTTAGTATCAATGTTTTAAAATCCGGACCGTCAATTGAACCGGTGAAGTGAAAGGGTCGAGGTTCAACCGGTCGGACCAGTTCAACCTCGGTTCAATGAATTTTTTAAAAAATAATTTATATAAATATACATATGCACAAAATAAGACATGCAATAGACTAATTTAAAACTTTATATGATGAAAAGTTTACTATTTTTGAATAACTTAGATTTTCAAAAAAAAAAATTTTAAATTATAAGTTAAAACAAATAAATTTTATTTTAATTTCAATTATATCTACCTCAATAATCTTAAATCCAACCCAAAAATATCACAATATTTTGAAATTATACAAAATTCAAGTCTATGAGAATTTGATATTGTGAACTTAAATTTTAATTTACGTCTTTGGGATTTAGAGATTGCAATTTAAAAAAGAAAGTTTGGAGTTCGAAAGAAGTCAAGAGAATCGAAAATAGAAACGCAAACTTGATAAGAAACAAAAAAAAGAGATAAAAGTGAGTGGTTGTAGCATTAAATAATTTGGGTTAAAGAAAAATAATTCTTTTTTAACTTTTTTCAATTTAATGGACAAAAACAAAATTAAAAAGATGGAAGAAAACAACAATAAATTAAAACTAAAGAAGTTTGATTAAAAAGGGAATGACAAAAAAGAGAGGAGAGAGTGTGTGTGTTGAAGATTGAAAAGAATGAGTAATGAAAGAACGAGATTTTGTAACAAAATGGAAAAAAGAAATATGGATGTTTATTATATATATATTTAAGTTATCAAAAAAAACAAATAAGATGTGATGGTGTAATGGTTACTACATTGGTCTTGTAATACAAAGGTCTTGAGTTCGAATTTTGATAGAAGCATTTTGCAAAAACTTAAAAAAAAAAAAGAGGGGAAACTTGAAAACCGGTTCAATCCGGTTCGATCCGATTCACCGGTTTCGCGGGTTTTACCGGGTTTGACCGGTTTCCTGAAAAAGTCAACACCCACATAGAACCGGACCGGTGCCATGGCCGGTTCGCGGTTCAACCGATCGAACCGGCCGGTCCGATCCGGTTTTCAAAACACTGCTTAGTATTCGTCCTGAAAGTCATCCTTGGTCGACATCGACTTCATAAACTTTTACACATTTTACGGAATTTTTATTTATTTATTTTGGGGTCTTGCATCTAATGATAACCTAAGCTTCCCATTGATTTGAGGCTCGACATGCCAGCGTATTTAGACTTTAGTGCGCCGTCGCCATTAATTTGTTTTCCTTTTCTTGTAAGGTATGCTTCTTTTCCTCCTAAAATTTAAAATTTTGGGAGATTTTAAAGCTTTTCTTCCCGAGTTGGATCCCTTGTTTCCTCTAGAGGTGATTATGATTATTTTTAATGACGAAAAAAGACTTTGAATGTAAGATCAAAAGATGATTGGGGGAAAAGTTAGAGTTCAAAGAAAAGGTAATATCAGCATTCAATGTACATGACACACTATAAACATTTAATATATATGAGATAAAATAATAATAAGAAAATGTATCAAAAAACATATTTCTACAACTTTTTTTTTGTTGAAAAATTCGCAATTTTGATTGGGCCTAATTTTTTAAATTTCAAAGATAGTTTTTAACTCTATCTACCTTTCATTAGGTCAATGTATAATATCTAACAATACTAAATTTCTCTACTTCATAGATTTGACTCCAACAGTCATTATAGGTTAAAGACATACTCCTAGAATCACAATTCGTTTCGAGAGAATTTTACAAATCACTTATTAATATAGTCATTACATGAATAATAAATTTCGAACACATATATTTTATAAAGGACTATTTATCCTTATCAATAAAATGAATTAGTGTTGGTGCTTCACAAGAATAGAGCCACTAGGTTAGAATTTCTTCACGTTGACTAGTTGGTTAGAATTTCTTCATAGTTTCTCTTCTTTCGTATACGAAGGCGATGCATGGGACCAACGGATGTTGGTGTGAGTAAAAAGATTTGCATTCTTTGACCATAAGATCTTTGTTTTGAAACTCATGAAAATACAAAGAATAATGTGGGGAAACTTCCCCCCCCCCACCCAAAGAATCCAACACAGTTTGAATAGAATTAGTCATGGATCGTAAAATAAACACGAATACCTTTGGATTATACCAAAAAAGGAGATGCATGGGCCCCTTAAACAGGAATTAATCCTATAACAAAATTTGAGTTTCTCTTGGAAGTCGGGTAGGAGTTGAAAGAGCCATCAGAAGGCCGTACGAAAGCAACAAATGGCCAATTACGTTTACCGCTGCCTAGCCACGTCGAACGACCTTTACCGCGAAATGTATTGGTCATTGCTTGTGCAGCCACTGGAATTCGTCTCCTGATCACTGCCTCATTTCACACCAAATCGGAATTTTAGATCTCGCCTAATTTTACATTTTCTTAAAAATTTCGGAGGGTACAGTAATAGTTTGGCCTTTTCAACTAAGTCTTTTTTAATCTTTTACTTTTCAACGGAGCTGTGGCCCATCACTTACTGTCGTTCTTTAATCTTTCCCTCGCCATATGTTACGCGTGACATGTAAACAGTTTTTTTTTTCAAAAATTTGAATTTAATATCTTTTACTTATAATTTTTGTCACATTACCATTCAACTGTTAATTCAATTTAGAAGATAAAAGATTTACGACCCCTTTCAACTTACCACCTAACCGTTAGATTAATTTAAAAGATAAAAAATTAATTATTAGAAGAATGTAAGCTAAAAAGAGGCACCAGCACAAAAGTATGTGGGATTCAATCATACCACACATTAACAGAATGCCTTCTCCCTTGAAGCTGTACGTTCATTAATACGAACCACCTAGCATAATATTTTCTTTTCTTTTTTTTATAAAAAAAATAAAATCCTTTCTTGGACCCTTCTAACCCTCCCCCATTCTCCCCAAATTCAACCACTAGAGATAGAAAAATGATATTCCAAACAACTCTATGCGAGGAAAATAAATTAATCTCAAAAGATGACCATCTCCAAAGTTTTAACTATGTTCTCGTCTATATCGCATAAACATGTCATGATTTTCAATCATTTTTTATAGTCAAACCCGCTAATCCTTGATTGGCAACTCATCATTCATATTGGGGGCGTTTTGCCATTTTAGTTTGAAGTAATTACAAGTATCTTATAGACAAGTTTCACGAGTGGACAAAGTCAACAAGTAAAGCTACAAATATGAGTTTTTTTCTGTGTTCATCTTTTACGTGATTATGCCATAAAAAAAAAAAACTTTTCCGTGATTATTGTAAGCTACTTGTACGGCAAAGGTTAATGAATTCAACATCGAGCAAGAAGGGAACAATATGTGATCCTTGCCTAATGTCTTCTACAAAAAAAATTGTCACAATATGTGACGGTCCTCAGTGACCATATTTGATGAAATTTCGATTCACATCGAATTCTCTCCCATTCTTCTTAAATTATGTTAGATTATATTATAAAAATTCTATAGTTGCGGCAAAAAAAAAGAGCAAGAGGGGAACGGATGAATTAGGCGGTAAAAAGGGAAAAGAGAGATTTAAATAACTTGATTTCTAATTCTTGACATCCGTGCCATTGCGGCTAAAGAATTTGTCAAGATAACATCACTATAAAAGTAAACGTTTTTCACGTATCCACAAAAACACGTTTTATTCCTTTTTCTTAGCTCATAAGTGACAACTAGTACAAAACTGTACAGCGGAGAGGGCCGACAGTCCACACAGGTGCAATAGTTGAAAGTTCGGTAATGCAAACCGCCAATAGAGAGTTGATTTTTGTTCGACTTTCTGAATTTCCACGCAACTCGCAATAGAGCACGTTCAGTTCTTGAGGGTTACTGTTAGAGCTTTGACCGAGTCTAATGTTTGATATTCAGACTTTGTAGGGTTTAATTTTGACACGAATCTTAATAAATTACAAATATTATTTGAATTTAATTCATTTATTTGTATAAATATTTGAGTTTGATCTCGAGCTCAACTCATTAAACTATATCAGCTAAATTTGATTTGATTCGATTATTAAGCGAGTATGATATTGTGTTGCAAATCAATTCCTTTATTAAACGATTGAGTTTTTTGTCGAATTCGAAAGAGCAAAATATGGACACATTTGCAAACAGGTCAGTTCATTAAAAGCTCTAGTTGCTGTCGGCTGGGATTTGCGAAATACAGTAGTATTAGTTGAGGAGAATAGAAGCACTAAATACTACTGCTAATTTCGTTAATGAAGAGCACACCTACTGAAGTCTGCAAAGGGGCCTCTTTAGTTGCTAGTTACAATTAGAAGGTGTACTACAATTATACTAACAAAATAAATACATACACTAAAACAATAAATATAGATACTAAGACAAAAAATATATAAAAGCACAACATATTTTGTTACTTATTGAAACTTGTGCTAACAAATTATGTTAACGTCTATATTTGATATTTTAATATCTCTGTTTACTAGAAAAAATTCGTTCAAAATTTCTCTTACATTTTGTCAAATGATTTTTTTCGTCATTCACTTTTAAAATGGTAATCCAACATATTTTATAAAATCAAGTTGATAAAATTCAATCGTAACCTAGATTTTTAATTTTTTATGTTTTGAATCTATCACATGACTCACATATAATCATTTTTTAGAAGTAAAAATGTTAAATTTCATTTATAGTTAAATAAAAATCCGATCCGAATTCATTTTTACCTTTAAAAAAGTAAGATCTGACATGAATTATATTCATTTTTCTCTAAAAAGATGATATGTGATTCAATCTATAATTATTTTTTCAATAAAAAAAAGAGATTGACCTATTATATAAAACAATGACTGCATACGAATCACATGTCGATTTCAAGTAAAAAAATGGTTGGAATCAAATTTGCTAATTTGAATTTATAAGGAACATAAAATTAATATTTTAAAAGTAAAAAATTTAAAAATTATTTGACCAAATTTGAAATATATTTTGAACGATTTTTCTTATTTACTATGATTTGAGTGTTTATACTGTACAGTACAATTGCGTGGCAAGGCAATGAGCAAATTGCAGGGGCCCTTCGTCAATCGCCAGAGGGAGCGGGGAAAGATGGCTTTGTCGTGGACTAGTCACGGCCAATTAGTCAAGGTAAATAAAGGTCGTCTACTTAATGGGATAGATCTAGCACGTGAAGCGCGTGTGAATTTTCATTTCTTCATTCAACAGGTGGATGGCTAAGATCCAATGAAGGTGATCGTGGAATCGGACCCACTTCACACCTGTAGCTATAGGCTCCTGTACTGTAGTCACTCTCGTGGAACTTTCAGCAACTGGGCAGTAGACGAAGACTCGGGTGACGGGCCTGGTCCAATGGCCTAATCAGTAATCACAGTCAGTTCGTTTTCTTGACCCAGTAAACTTAAAATTCATTCGGCCAATCTCTGAGTTTTCTTGGCAACTTCGCAGCAATTGCTAATGTCCAACCCCATTGCAGGAAACCGGTCCGCATTTCGGTCCATCTTCGACTTCACAAACTACAATGCCCTATTTTGGTAATCTCGATTTTTTTTCTCACATAATTTAAGAAAGTTTTGTTAACTTTTTTTTTAAAAGTAAGTAATTTTATATTAATATTAAAAGTATCACTAATTATTATACATTTACATTAATTATTACAACAATAATGATGCTCTATTGCACCATTTAAAACATATATCAAAATAATTATTGGTGTAAGAGTTGACCGCATTAAATACGCATTTAGTCCTGTTTCGATAGTTTTAGTTTTCCTTTTCATCCCTCACAAATTATGACCAAACTTCCAGTTCAAAAATATAATTAACTTTTAAGTTCTCTAAAATACCTTATTTAATAAACGATCTCATTAGGGACCGGGCGTTGCCCATGGAACATTGGAACCGACGAGCCAATTAAAATTTATAAAGGCACAAGTCTTTTGTTCAATTTTCACGTTTTTTTCTTAATTTTTTAAGTAAAATATTAAATCAAGTTCTTTACTGCTTTCTTTTCCTTTTCGTCTAATATTTTTGAGGCAAATATTTGATTAGTATATTGCGGATCTACTCTCCTCCAAGTTCCGATAGCATATTTTTTGCATACTCTCAGTTTCTAGCGATGTAATCTTTGATTCCTCCACGCCACCGAAAAAACCCAAAAAAAAAAAAAAAGTAAATAAAAAGCCTGCCTAAATGAGCCTGTGAAACCAGTACAATAACTTAGTCGCGTATTTTAACATTTAATTTCTGCTTACATTCCAGCTCAACTTCTACGTGGCAGCAGGAGTTGAATTTTGCATGCCTTAAAAACGTCCAATTCCACGGTCCCGTGCGCCGTGAGTCGTGACAGCAAAATTTAGATTTTTCTTGGATGGCAAAAACAAAACGTAACGTGCAGTTGTACACGACGAACATTTCCGTTCGAAACTACGGGCCGGCCCGTGAAAGAAGGCACAAAGGCTTGATTTTGTTAGACGTCGTTTGGATTTTGTTCCCCAGATAATCAAATTAAATATTATTGACATTTTGTGTTGATAAAATTTTAAGTTTGGTTCAAGCTTAATTTGATTAGCATAAATTTTAAAATTTGCATATAAAATATTTGAATGATTCAATTTGGCTTGATAAAAATTCATTTGAGCTTAGTTTTATATGTAAATTAGTTAAACTAGAATACAATTTCAAATTGTTAGCAAAAAAAAAAAAAAAAAAGTACGTCGACTGTTAACTTTGAATTTTGGGCTTCATGCTAATGATCCGTCAATCACCGGAGACTAGAAATGTAAAATACTAACTACTTAAAACAGAGGCTTGAAGGCATTCCAATCTTAATAACGCGGAAATAATTTCTTTTCCTTTATTATTTTTTTTTTGTAAATGCAAGTTGAAAAATGAAAAGGGAGAAAAGGGTACCACCACATTCTAAGATCAAGACAAACTTCTACTGGTGCATCATCAAATAATAAGTCTAAGTGCTACATTTACATTTACATTTAAAGGTGGAAGAAAAATGTATTTAAAAAAAATAAAAGAAACGGAGTTTTACTTGCACTAGTCACCAACCGGTAGAATTCATAGCCGATTAATTTAACCCATGGAGAAGGTCACTAAATTGGTGAAATCGAATCGGGCAAAGTAATGCTAAGGGGTGTGAAATCGAAAAGGGTTGAATCCATCACAATCGAAACTTCTGACGGGACCGTCCGTCAACCCTCCAAAATCCTGGGAAAATAGGGACTGGCACCGTGGCAGGACCAAGACCAGGACAGGAGCAACGACATTAACGGCTTTCCGTTCATTTCTTCAGGACAGCTGATGTGATTCTCTCTCACTCCCTTAAGCTGCCCGGACTGCCCCCACCTTCTCTCCTCCTCCTTCCTAACACTCCCCACTTCCCACTTCACTTTGATCAAGAAATTAGTAAAATCATGGAGCGGAGTGCCATGAATCTGATTATCAACGTCATTATCAAAAATTAAGATTGTGCTTTCCACAGATAAATCCTGACAAAGTGTAAGACCAATCCCAGATCCCGACACTTCTGGTTGATTCTGAAATGGCCATTATATTTCTTCGCAATATCATTATTAGGCCATCCAATTTCTTTTTTGTTCCCTTGATTTTTATACCGATAATGACAAATTCGGTTACAGATTCTGAGGCCCTGTTAAAACTTAAGCAATCGTTTACCAATGCAGAAGCTCTTGATTCTTGGAGACCAGAGACGACAGCCTGCGACGAGGATAACAGGTGGGACGGGGTGGTTTGTGCCAATGGCGTTGTCACTGGTGTCCAGCTGAATGGATTGAACCTATCTGGGAAAATAGATATCGATGCCCTGGTCCAGATTCCTGGACTTCGAACCCTGGGGATTCGGTTCAATACCTTTTCAGGTCCCATTCCGGAATTCAATCGCTTAGGTGCATTGAAGGCGATTTACTTGACGGGCAATGGGTTTTCAGGTGAAATTTCAGGAGATTATTTTGGTAAAATGGATTCTTTGAAGAAAGTTTGGCTCTCTAGTAACAAATTTACTGGTGCAATCCCAGTGTCGTTGGGGCATTTGCGTCACCTAATTGAATTACATCTAGAAGGAAATCAGTTTTCAGGTACAATCCCAGCTTTGGAACAACCAACATTGATGTCACTAAACCTCTCGAACAATAACTTAAACGGTGAAATTCCACTGGGATTATCAAGATTTAATGCAAGCTCATTCCAGGGGAATGATGGACTTTGTGGAGAGAAATTAGGTAATCCTTGTGGTGGCATAACGGTGCCAAGTAGCGATAATAATGACGATTCAAGAATGATCTCTTATGGAGTCCTGATAGCCTCAGGTGTCATGCTTTTGCTCATGTGTTCCGGGATTTATGTGCTCAGACGTAAACAAGAGACGGAATCCGATGGAATGGCGGATGAGGATCTTGATGGAAGTGTCGGGGTACGAATGTCAAGTGCAAATAAGAAGGAACTGAGTGCAAGCCAGAAAAGTACCGGCTCCAGTCGCAGAGGATCCAATCGCATTGGAGATCTAGTAATGGTAAACAATGAGTTGGGTGAATTTGGGCTGGCAGATTTGATGAAGGCTTCAGCAGAAGTGCTTGGAAATGGAACACTTGGATCCACGTACATGGCAGTGATGTCGAATGGTTTGGCAGTGGCGGTGAAAAGGATAAAAGAGATGAATAAAATTGGAAGGGATGGATTTGACGCCGACATCAGGCGTTTAGGGAGACTGAAACACAAAAACATCTTGACACCATTAGCTTATCATTTCCGGAAAGACGAAAAGCTGTTGGTATACGAATACATTCCTAGAGGCAGTTTGCTTTATCATTTGCATGGTATGAAATCCTTTCCCCTGCTACATTAACTTTTGATAATTGATCCGTCTCTTATCCAATCCATTACTCCTTACCGTGCACCTTAAATTCAATCAGCAGAATGATTCAGTCCCTGTATCTTGAAATTGGGCACTATACTATTGAGTCACATATTTGCTTTGATTCTTCAGCGGATCGAGGACCTTCTCATGCTGAGCTGAATTGGCCTACACGTCTCAAGATAATTCAGGGGATAGCCCAGGGGTTGGGCTATCTCCACACCGAACTTTCCAGTTTTGAGGTACCCCACGGCAATCTGAGGTCTAACAACGTCCTTCTAACTCTCGAGTATGAGCCAATAGTAGCAGATTATGGCTATTGTTCTCTGATCAGCGGTCAGGCCAGAGAATCCCTTTTAGCATACAAGTCGCCCGAGGTTGTACAATATCAGCAGGTTTCCCCCAAATGCGATGTTTACTGTCTTGGAGTGCTCATTCTTGAGCTGATCACAGGCAAGTTTCCATCCCAATATTCGAATAGTGGCACCGGGGGGACTGATGTGGTTCAATGGGCAAAATCAGCAATAGCTGAGGGAAGAGAGGCCGAGTTATATGATCCAGAGATCGCTAGCTCGAGAAATTCCCGAAGCGAGATGGAGCTACTTCTCCACGTTGGTGCAGCTTGCACAGAAAATAACCCTGAGCAACGGCTGGATGTTAGAGAAGCCATTAGGAGAATAGAGGACATACAAATAGGCGGATATCAGAGCGCTAGATCCTTTCATGTACTACCGTCGCTAAGAGAAGGATGTGCAGAATCAGGCGATGCATCGCAATCCCAACAGCTAAATGCACAACATGTTTATGCTGACCAGTACCGCAACAGCATCAATGTTGAGGACAGACCAGGCCATCGGACAACTGACGACAGTTTTGCCTTTGACACAGTGTCTAGTCCATTTGAAGCATAATTAGTATTGGACTCTCCCAAAAAATCTGCTTTTCGCCGGGAGCAAAGGCCATGCAGGAGAATGAAACAGAATGTGCATGAAAAATTAGCAGCCCTCGATTGAGATTGTGAAGGGTCGCTTTTGGCTGTTAATTTCTCAGCTCATCGGGAAGATGAATCAGGTAATTAGGATTGCCCCCATTTCTTACGGCATTGGCAAGCGGAAGACCAGTTGCAAAAATGGCCCTTTCTTGCACGATGTAACCGGCTGAAAGATGCATTTGATCTTTAATTTGCTTGGCCGGATTCCACCTTTTGCCTTCAGTTTTTCTTTTATCTCTGTTTTTTGTAATTTTGTGGGTGGAGGGAAGCAAAGTCGAAAAAGAGTGATCAATGACCACGTTCTTGTAACCGGTACCAATTTTCTCTCTTGAAAATAAGTTGGACCTCATTCCTCATGATATAATTTTCATAAAAAATGTGTCCTAAAATTTTGAAAAAGTTTTTTTTTTGTTTTTTTCTAAATGCAGTTAATAAATATTTGCTTAGAAAAAATTTTGCAACTTAAACCATTTAAATATTATTTCATTAAGTAAGTGCTATATTGTTTTGCAGGGCTACAGGGGTAGAAGTTTTATTCAAAGAACATAACAGATTTTCGTCAGAATTCTTAACAAAAGGGTATAGTTCTAGACCCTAATGATGAGATCGAAATGTCCTGAACAGTTTAAATTAGGATTTATTGGTAATAAATCTGAATTCTTTCCACATGCAACTCGGACTTCTGTTAAGCTAACTGGGTTCCAAATGATACATCATAAGCGTAAAGAACAATAAGCTAATAGCTTCAAAGACAACTTTATATTGTTCTAAATCTCTTCGTGCGTCTGGGTGTATGTATGCACACGTACTTTCCTCTTTGTGTATATGTCAAAACTAGCCACCAGCACGCGGTAGTATCGTATTCCGTGGGTTATTAGTTCGAACCCTACTACACTAAAATTGTTATGCATCGCTTGGGGAGGTTTCCGTACAGCTGCAGTAGTAATCTGGTAAATAACACGGGAAAAAAAGTAGATACTATGTCAAAACTCGCTAGGAGTATCAATTTGTTTTTGAATTCCCAATTAAATCAATTCGATCATGTCACCACACAGGGCTAGGAATGGCAACAGAGGCAGGTGCACGCAAATGTCCTCCCTATGGGAGGGAGTAATGAGGTGGGAGATGGGGCGGGAACAGGGAGCGGGAGACGATACCCCTTATAAATATAATATAATATATTATATAATCTAATAATAATAAATTTAGAATATTTTGCAATTAAACATAATCTTTATTCCATTTTTATCCAAATTTTCTAATTGATAATTGGCACAAACACGTTACACGTTTTATGAGTATTCTCAAATATTATTTATATAATTCAATTGAGTTTCTCAATTTTCTTGGTGTTTTGTTTCAACACTTTTCTTATTTTATTTTACACTTTTTTCAGCTTCATATTTTATTTTATTTTTTAAATTTTATTTTAATCTATTGAATAAAAATTTCTAGAAAAAAACTAAATTATCACCCGTGGAAGAGCGAGGCAGGGGCGGGGGAGTTTTTTTGACAAGGGGCAGGGTTTTGCGCACCAAACCCGCTCCGTTGCCAACCCTACATGTGGCGGAGCAAGGAAGAAGTAAGCTTTGATAATTGAGCATGATTATCTTGTAAAATCATAATATTTCATAATGGACTAGTAACTGGTTGCTCTAGAAGCCAAATCTGGATTATGCTACATGACACAGGAAAAGAGGAGGGCCCCTTTTACCTCTTTTTCCTTTGCGCGCATCAGTACACCGTGGCTGTTCAACTGAGCGAGCGCATATTCTTCTTCTTAAAGCTGCTTGTTGATTATTCACAGCGCGGCGGCTAATTTGTGAATTCAAATTTAGTGGGTTTACTACAGATGAGGATAAGTAAATCTTGATCAGTACTCACTCGCTGGGAATTCAATAAATTTCTTTAATCCTAAGTACTGTAGCGTTGGCCAGCAAGATAATACTTCAGCAAATCTTCTTCTGACTTCCACTAGTAATTAATTTCCATCTGAAACAGGGGAGAGCTTTGAAGTTCTATACTACTATTATTCCTAAGCAGTAGTATAGTACACAGTAATTAATCGACAGTTATTTTTGATGTTATAGGGCGCGCGCATGTGTATATGGTGACGTGATGCAGTACGTCATTACAGCTGGAGAATGGATGGAATGATAACGTAACCCACGCAGGCCTCGTAACCTGCATGGCGATTGGCGAACAGCCACCAATCAACCACGCCTAATTAGTAGTAGTTTCCAACGGAAATGATGATACCTAATTAATAAGTACACATTTAATTAAGCTTTACTCAATTAGTCCTTGTAGTAGGACAGAAAATCAGGAGGCATTGGAAATGAAGAAAGAAAAAAAGTTTATTACTAATTTTTATTTCTCCCAAACTAAACCAAAACAAGAAAAATAAGGAAAAAAGGGATGAAAAATAATACCATTCCCGCCCTCCCCTTCCCTTTATAACAAGAAAAGGATGAGACTTAAAGAAACGGAAAATAGTAGAAATGATACGAATATAAAACTTTCGATTTTTGTAATCTCATTCCTAATCATTAGATCAAAACCTTACCGGCAATTTGTACAGTATATGCAGAAGAACAAGAACAAGATACAGCCGAATAGTAGTAATACAGAAATTAGTCATATAGTTCAAACCAGTAAATTATTACGCCTTTCGGATTAGTACGACGGATTCTCTCTCTCGAGACTACTTAGGCCCTGTTTGGATTGCGGTTTTCTGTCGGAAAATTGCGTCGTTTTCCGTGATCACATTTCCCTATTACCTTTTTCCCTCACATACATCAAATCGCTACAGTAATTTTTTCATGAAAAATGACGGAAAATGCAATCCAAACGGGGCCAGGATCTAAGGAAAAGAATAATTAATTACTCTAGTACTATCATCGTTGTTCATTCCGCAGCTAGCCAAGTCTTGATAGCAGTGTATTAGACAAAAATTAAAATGTCACATATCCACTAAATCTTTAAACGTTTATCTGTTAAAAAAAAAAAAAAGTCTGGACTAAAACAAAAGATTAGAAGCAAGTTAATTCCGAAATCATTCGTCATAAAAAAGCGACCTCTCAAAACTACTCGGCAAGACACCTGGAGAAAAGATAATATTTGTCCCAGGAATACCGGTTGCATTATAAAAGGAGAAGAGAGAAAAGAAGAAGCCCAGAGATAGAAGTTAAGCTGCAAATTTGGACATGTAGAGATCTTCTTTCTGGCCTTTTGGTACATTTCTTTTCCTTCTTAAAAAAAATATATATATATATATAAACAGGAGCATTCGTAGTTTGGGATTTGTAAACAACCGTAGAGTAATAGTGCGGCTTTTTAACCTTTCTCTTTGCATTAATTTATTTTTTTTATTCTAAAAATAAAAAAATGTTAACTTTTAACTTATGTCTTCCTTATTGCAATTTTCACAGGTCTTTTACACTCTGAGATGAGATTCTTCTTCTTCTTTTTTTTTTTTTTTTGAGTATATACATCCTTCCCCTTTCAACTAGATTGAGTAGAAAATAATTTTAAAAAAAAAGAAACTATATACAGTATGTATTACTTATATCATATTAATTACTACTTGAACTTGTGATAACATCTCCTTACGCTTTAATTACTACTTCAATATCCTTAACGCTTTCCTCGTTTTGGCATATGAAGAGAATGGTGAAGCTGAAAAGGTTTTTTTTTTTAAAAAAAAAAAACCCGTAAAATAAAACACGGCATGCCTCCTAAACACTCTATAATCTGTAAAATTAAAGACGGAACAAAAAAAAATCATCTTAATCAAATGTCGTTGATACAATTCGATAACCTTAAGGGAATTTTTTTTTTTTTGTCATTCACAATTCTCTTATGATTCAAACAAAACTCGGCCTTGTTTGGCAGACAAGTTTTTTGTCAAGTTTATCTGCTACAAGTTTTTTGAAAACGTTAGTTACAGTAATTTCAAAAAACTTTTCAAAGTTTTTAAACTATACATTTTAAAATATTTTAAAAAACACATTTCAAATTTTTTTTAAAAAAACTTCTACAGTAAAGTACAGTAAAGTTTTAGACAAACACTCAAAAAATTCACTTCACAAATGGGTCATTCACTTAAAAAAATAAAAAATAAAAATCACCGTACCATCAATAATACATTATTATTATTGTTGAGCAAGTAGAGAGAGTATTATTTTGTTTTTGGGGCCGTTTTGCAATATCCATCGTCATCATCATCATCATCATCATCATCAGGACAGAAGACATCAACCTATTGTCCGTCTGACTTCCAGTAGCTAAAATTTTGACCCTTTACCAACGAACGATAACACCCCAAGCTTCCTCAACTCTCGTCATCCCCTCTACTTCCATCCGCTTCCAAATTTACCCTCTATGGAGCCACCGGAAAACGACGCCGTGGCTGTTGCGTCAGCTGAGAAAATCATCCTCCGCTGGGACTCCACAGCCTCCGAGGACGCCAGGGACAGAATGATCTTCGACGGCGATCGATACGAGATCGACAAATACTTGCAAGCCGTGGATGAAATCCAACGGTCAATGGAATCCGCCAGCATCTCAGACGACTCTGCTAAGGCCAACAGCGCGATCCAGATCGCCATGGCCCGCCTGGAAGACGAGTTTCGCAATATTCTCATTGCTCAAACTTCCCCTCTCGAAGCCGACACTCTGACCGATCCCAGCTCTTGTTCCTTCCGCTCCACCGCTTCTATTGGCAGCAGCGACAGCCACTTGAGCTTGCCGCCGCCGCCGCCGCCGCCCCTGCACACCGAGGAAGACGACTTCACCGAGACCAGCTCCTCAACTTACGCCTCCGATACTCCCCGCCGGAAAGAATTCGATCATCAGGAGAGCGGAAGCAGCAGCAGCTACAGATCCACCAACAGCATCCGCGAAATTGATCTGATACCGCCCGAGGCCATCTGCGACCTCCGTAGCATCGCCGAGAGGATGATAGCCGCTGGGTATCTCCGGGAGTGTGTTCAGGTGTACGGCAGCGCACGCAAGTCTGCCGTGGACGCCAATTTTCGAAGCCTTGGGGTTGAGAAGCTCAGCATAGGAGAAATCCAGAGGCTGGAGTGGGAAAGTCTCGAGACAAAGATTCGGAGGTGGATACGGGCCGCCAAAGTTTGCGTGAGGATACTGTTTGCTAGTGAGAAGAGACTCTGCGAACAAATCTTTGAAGGTCTGGGGACGGCCTCCGATGATGCTTGCTTTATGGAGACTATCAAGGGTCCGGCCGTGCAGTTATTTAACTTCGCCGAAGCTATTAGCATTAGCAGGCGATCCCCCGAAAAGTTGTTTAAGATATTGGATCTTCATGATGCTCTCTCCGACTTGTTGCCCGATATCGAGGTTGTTTTCGAGTCCAAATCGTCCGAGTCCATCAGGGTGCAGGCGGTGGAGATACTGTCCCGCTTAGCCGAGGCTGCAAGGGGGATATTGTCCGAATTCGAGAATGCTGTGCTTCGAGAACCTTCCAAGGTTCCCGTCCCCGGAGGGACGATTCATCCTTTAACTAGGTACGTGATGAACTACATAAGTTTGATTTCGGATTATAAGCAGACTTTGATTGAATTGATTGTGTCGAAGCCGTCCACTGGTTCGAGGTATTCAGGGGATCCTAATACCCCGGATATGGACTTGACGGAGTTTGAAGGGAAGACCCCGTTGGCGCTTCATTTGATTTGGATCATTGTGATTTTGCAATTCAATTTGGATGCCAAGTCTAAGCATTATAAAGATGCATCCTTGTCCCATTTGTTTATGATGAATAACGTTCATTATATTGTTCAGAAGATTAAAGGGTCACCTGAATTGAGGGAAATGATTGGGGATGACTATTTGAAGAGATTGACGGGGAAATTCAGGCTGGCGGCCACTAATTACCAGAGATCAACTTGGGTAAGAGTGTTGTATTGTTTGAGGGATGAGGGGTTACACGTGAGTGGAAGCTTTTCATCCGGTGTGTCCAAGGGTGCCCTGAGAGAGAGGTTTAAGACCTTCAATGCCATGTTTGAGGAGGTTCACAGGACTCAGGCTACATGGTTGGTCCCCGATGCACAACTCCGAGAGGAGCTTCGAATTTCAATATCTGAGAAGTTGATACCTGCTTATCGATCATTTCTTGGACGATTCAGGAGCCACATTGAGAGTGGGAGGCATCCGGAGAACTATATCAAATACTCTGTGGAGGATCTTGAGAATGCCGTTTTGGATTTCTTCGAGGGCTACCCGGTGTCTCAGCACTTGAGGAGGAGATCTCAGTGAAAGCTGGGGTGGATGAATACACCTTTTAGAGTCTAGGAACGCTATTCTTTTAATTTTTTTGTGGAGTGCTTGGGTATGAGGTTCTGGTTATTCTTACATTTGGTTAGCTCTCACATGGTATTGAAAGGTCGAGTCCTGAATTTGTGCGACAAGCTGGTGACATTGAGAAGAAGCAGGACTACCAGCTGTACTTCTTCGGAGTCAGTTAAACCTCTGCCTGAATGCTTCATCTCTGTAAGCAGGGTGTTGTTTGTATTTCTTGTTAGTTTTTTAGATCGCTTCATTTGTTGATATGGGACTTGCTGTAACTTATTTTTGAATATCTTCTCATGCATTTAATAACTTTAGCACAGAAACAGAGCCCCAAATCTCTTTGATGACCTACAACAGTTAAAATCAGCGCAAGAAATCATCTGATGATTGTAACTGCATTATGAAGCACTTCATTAAGCTACCGAGATAATCAAAATAAGTAAAATTCGTTTTCCAGTGAAATTAGCTGGTTTCACAAGCTTATTTGCTTTTTCTGCTTATAGGCTTGAATTCTGCTGAGTTTTTGATCTATTTAACAGAGATGTGTAGAGGACTGCTGTATGACAGGTTTAGGTTAATAATCCCATAGCAATTTCCTGATGGATGACATTTGATTCCAGTAATGGGGCAGTTTGTTGGAGTAGGTATCACAATGACATTTGATTCATTGTGTTTATTTTGGTTACATTTGCTATAGGACGCATCTTCTCGCACAAGAGTTATATATTTTGTTTTGTGCATTGCTTAAATTTGTCAGCAATAGACTTGTTCTGCAGCATTTTAGGCTTCATAGACAATTGAAATATACTCATGGCATCTGGTATTAAGAGCGAAACCATTTTTGTTCCTCCTCTGCCCGCCGTACCTGCTTGTAGAGCTCAAATTTTGGAGTGGCAGTCAGAGTCAGGTCATGTGGCATCATGTAAGCTACAAGGGAATTGTATGTATTTTAATCCTAAATATAAAGACAAAAAAGGAAAAATTCTGAGAAAATCACGCAACCGAGAATGGACGAGTCCGTGGCTTTTCTGATGACCTTTCCAATTCAGATTTGGGTGTCAGCAGCAGTCAGCAGTCCGCGCCAACATTTGTCTGAATAAGAACACTGTTCTGGCTGCGCATATATCTCCAAAAGTTGAGCCAACTTTACCCTTGTGTGCGTGTGGAATCTGTGGATAGTGTATTCAATAAAATAATTATCATGGCACTTTTTTTTTTATGATGTAATAATTTATGCGAAACAAAATGATAACTGAAAATATAAAAAGATGATTTGATAACAACGTGTTTATGTTTATGATGATCCAGGCAAAATGGTTTTGAAAAAAATAAAATAAAAAATTCATAACCAAAAACAGTACTATTAGCTAACGGAGGAAAACGTTACCGGAGCATGTGGTTCTGAAATCAGGCCGACTCGGAAAGGAGGATTAAGAGCGGATGATGTTTACTGGTGAATCCGTTGTACACGCACAGGGAAAGCTATCATACAACTTTGTCCCGGGCCTGCTGGTGCGATCGTCTTCCGTTTATAATTTTCTTTTGAGAGAAGTGAAGGCCAGCTCAATCGTAGGAGTACAAGTCTAATCGCTAGATCCCAAACAATCCTACATGTATTATATAAGCTAAAAAGAGTAGCTGGAAATGGTGAAAGGAGGTCCCTCCCTAATTACGTTCCGTTTCACCTTCCTGGATGGATGGATGGATTCTCGGCGATCACCCACCCCAGCCGGCATTACGCAGTGAAGCGAAGCATCATGGCCTTCTTCAAACTCTACGATGTCGTGTCGTCTTCCAAATCACCCATTTCATACAGACAAACTGGTCTCACTTCAGGCGGACTTAATACAGCAGCATTTGAAGGAAGAGAGGGGGAGGGTTTTAATGAGCATCGTCGACGAGTCACCTCGTTCGCTCAAACTCCTGGCTTCCATCATTTTCACATTAGGCATCTCAAAATCTTACAGCCCAACAATGAAAGCGAGAGTTGTCTTTTTCTTTTTTCATTAGTTTGTAAGAAGAAATTGGAAAATTTAAATGAAGACAGCTCTGAATGATCGATCATACATTCCCACTCAATGTTACAACAAGATGCCAGCCTGCTGACTCCTCCTGTGTGCTAATTAAATTCAATAAAACAAATTTTTATAAAAACAAGATTTAATTGGGGGAGAAAAACAACAAAGGATCAACGACACGAACCAAGTAGATAAAAAAAAAAAAAAGAAAGTATAATTTAAACTAATAAAAAAAAAACCGAACCATCTATAATATCCCCTGGGTGGATTGTAAGTGTTCAACCCTCGTAACTTGTACACGATTCTTCATTCTTTGATGAGAACACAAATGAGGCATATGCCACATTTACTCTGTTTTGTCTTCTTCTAAATCACCGTTTGATAACCCATTGCCGCCATGCGCTGGTCTCACTTCGGCTGCACTTCTTACATCCTTCGAAGGAATAAGGGAAGGTTTTATGAGTGTCAAAGAATCATCTTTGTCAAACTCGTCGCCTCCATCATCGGAGTAGGCATACCTTCAGATACATAAAATAAGACTATTTGATGAGATCCAAAGTGGTGATATAAAACCATTTTTACTATTTTGCCAAAAGATGAGAATGTCTTTTAGATAAGGAGTAACCAAATGTGGAAAAGACGATAAAAAGTCAGCAACACTCTTTCTTACTTCAAATCTAGGTTCTCACGTTATTTGCTTTTTCTTCCTTTGATCTACATGATCATTTCATCCCCACCACACACACACACCACCCAATAAAACCACCATTTTCCTGTTACTCTGTTTGCTTACCAAAATTTGATAATGGATTTGGTTTAAGATATCATCCCAAGTTGAATTTCAAAGACAATGAAGCAGGGCAGTTGTTATGCCAGTTGCCACTTAGATTCTGACCAGGAAACCCCCATTTATTACTTATAAATGAAACAAGACAATTACCAAATATAGCAATCATGATGTGGAGCTAGGTATTGTACCTCATCGAGTTCTGAGATGGAGCCCATAGAGCACAGATGACACAAAGTAGAGAGAATGACAAGACTTGCCAGAAAGCTGGAATGATCCACGCGTTTTGCCAGTGCTCATTGTACACATCACTTGACTTGAAGTACAGCTGCAACATGAAAGTTGGGGTATGTAAATTTGACATGGTTTGAAAGTTTAAAATATGACATTCATTGAATGCATGGACAGTGGAAGGGGAGTCATGATGCAATCAGCCGTTTATTATCGACCAAAACAAATATTACCTCATAACAAATCCAGCCAACAGACACAATAACCGCTACAGCCAATGCATTTGTGAACTTCCGATAAATGTCAAGCTTGGCCAGCATTCGTCGAGCCTGTAATGGAAAATCAGGCAAGGACACACTTAACATGGATCAGAAAATGAGAAGTCAAGCATGCAAGAGCAGAATAGCTCTTTGATGCTTCCAAATGTTATGTCCAACATGAAGAAACCTCTACCCTATTACCTCAATAATAAAAGAAGCTTAATTGTTATCCATATACTCCAAAAGTTCTTTTTTTAAAAAAAAAAATAATAATTTGACAAAAATCAGCTAATTTAACCAATGTCAGCAAAGTTGGTAAACTGCCCATATTTTGCACCAGAAATAGAGTTCAAAAAGCTTATCTAGCCATAGACACCAAACAATAAACATGCAGCAACGACAAACTGGGCTTGTTTATCATACAAGACTAGCAAAACATGTTTCCACCAATGCATTATCATTGTTAAATACGTTTCCAGCAATGAACCCTAAGAATTACCTGAAGCTTGTTCAGAGTGGCAGACAAAGATGTAAATATCCAGAGAATGAAGAAAGCGTCCAATACTGCAACAGGAAGAACAAAAAACAATCTTGCCTTCCCTGAAAGATCACTTATAGCACTGACATTTTCTACCAATTCAAGGACCTCGGATGCAATAAAGAACGTCCCTCCAAGCATAAGGACCTTAGATGTAAGGCCACCTAAAGTTGGTCTGACGACACCATAACCCATTGAGACCATCAAAATGATGAGACGTGAAACTGTACGTTTCACAGCACCAAAGGTAACAGCCCAAACAGTTATTCCAATGGGCCTGATTCCAGTTTCATTGAATTTTGCATAGTCAAAGTACCATAAAGCCATCTCGAACATGCCCAACGTTATCACCAGAGTAACACAATTTTGCAATGTCAAAACCTCTCTCCAGAATCTTGCGTACTGTGAAAACCAGAATAGGCCAAGAACAACAAATGCAAGAGATAAGAAACCATAGAAGTTCATAAGCGGGGCCATTCTACCAGGCAGGTAACCAGAAGGATTTTTCCATATAGTTTTTCCCTCTACAGTGACCTCTTTCAGATTCAGATCACAATGAATAAAGTAGAGATTGTACATCCCAGTTTTTGTTATTTGGATGGAACTTGGTTGTAGTGCTGCATCCAGCTCATCAGCTTGAAATCGGACATCAAACACTTGAGGCCAACCAGGATTAATAGTTGACGGCCGGTAAATGACATCCCCCTGTTTACACACTCCAAGTTTTGCAAGATCTGCTGTGCAACATACAGCTCTTTGGCCCCCGTAGGCTGAGCCCCCAATTGTCTCCCTGTCATCAACCTCAAAAATAACTGCATGAATTGGCCACGAGCTGAAGTTTGAAAACTCTTTGGGCCTCCTGAATACAATCTTCTCAAAACTGGAATCAGAGGAAAGTGAAGATAAGCCATTGGTTTTGAGGCCTAAAAGCAGAAAAATGACTCAAATCCAAGAACAAAGTTGCTTAAGAAACCATAGCACAGGGAATTGGGAATGCAAAGATTTGGACAAAGCCCAATTCTGATTGCATAAAAGAATTCTAAAGCTAAATGAACAAGATAATCCACAGAGAATACCGTTTACATTTACTATTATTAGTGGCTAATAAATAGAGAATATTTCTTGTTAATGCAGAAACAATTGATTCGATCATTCATTAATATTTCCCACGACTTATTCACTTAAAAATGCAGAAAGGGCAGTACACATTTTAAAAATCCAATTATAATGGCAAAAAAATTCATGAGAGCCAACTCTGCAACTGTGAGATTACCAGGTCTGCAGAAGACAACAATTTACATTACGAAATTCAGTTTTTGCCTCAAGTTAAAGTTCCTTAGCTAATAACCATACGATTATTAGGGCGGATCGCGTCCAAACGCAACGATAATGGCTTTTCAAGAAAGCATTACTATCAACTAAATAAGAGGTCAAACTGTTGGATCCCCTCATACACTGAATAAAGAGTTCACTGCCTTGTTATAACGTTTTAGAAATTCAAGCCATAGCCACAACATTACAAAAGAAGTAGATACAATGAACACTCGAGTTTGAGGAACCATTCTTAGAACGAATAGAGAATTTTTGCCGACACAGACCCAAAAGCCAAAAGCATTTCGCTTTACTACTAAAGGAAGCCCAGAAAGGTTAAGACACACCGAAAGATATTCCATTGAAACTTGTTAAGAAGTTGGCAATGTGCATTCAACATCAAGCACTGAAATCACTATCAACAGAGACTTGGAAAAATTTTTGCAGCCCAAAAAAAAAAAAAGGGACAGAAAAGAAAAAGAGAAAAAGAGAAAGTTCAAATTGTTGGCAGGAGTAACGAATCGAGATGCAACCAAATGCGGTTCTATCATTTCTCAGTAGATCTCCAAAAATCACAGCTCCGCTAAATTTCTCCGCCTTTTTATATATTTATTTTAGTACCAGCAGCTACCTGGGCGAGCAGAATTAACCAGAACCCACTACAAAAGCTAACTAAAGAATGAGCAAGAATGCGAAATTGAGTTACATAAAGTTGAGATCTAGGTGAGAGAAGGAAGGAGCCAGCAATGGGCGGAGGAGGAAAAGAAAAAGGGAGGGGGTACCGGATGAAAGAATCGGGTTTGGAAGAGGCGTTGAAGGCCAGGGAGAGAAGAGTAAATTCCCTCACTACCACCGTGGACGACGAAAGCATTGCCTTTGATGCCGAATTTTTCACCGGGGTACCGATGCACAGAAGCTTCCCCCGGGAAGCAACGAGACAGCACAGAACAATGCTGCAATAAAGATGAACGCTTTGATTGACCTCCTCCTCAACATTGCTCCCGCCCGAGTGATGATAGATGGCGGTGGATCTACTGCTGCTGCTACTAGTTTACTTTACTGCTGCAGAATTGAGGACTAGAAGCGCTGGCTGAGGAATGAAGACAGAGAAAATGACTTCCCAAAGTCGAAGTCGAAGTCGCAGTCGACTCCACTCGCTAACATGAGCGGTGTCACACCTCACCTCACTATTCTCCGTGTGTGACTGTGTGTGTGGTCAAGTTGGTCTAAACATTTAAACCATGGTATTGTTAAAATGAGTCCCGGAGTAAATCTCTTCTTTTCATTCTGCGGTGTGGGCGCGCTAAGGACGCTACTCAATAGAGCTGTTAACGAGTCGAGTCGAGCTCGAGCACATGATAATCGAGCTCGACTCGAACCTCTAATCGAGGTAGCTCGAGCTCGCTCGATTAGTAATTCAAGTTTCACAAGTTGTTCGAGATCGACTCGGTGTATTAGATAGAAAACTCGAGCTCGAGCTTGAACTCGAGTGAAAACCACGAGCCGAACTTATCGACATCAAAATAGGAGAATGAATTAGGTTAGAGTATCAAATACACAATAAAATGACATTAATGCCCCCTACTATTCGAGCCTGTCGAGCTTTAAACGAGTCGAGTATAGCTCGGCTCGTCTATTAAACGAGTATCTAGTTGAACTCGAGCTCGGCTCGTTTCTCTCACTGAACAAGTCGAGTCGAGCTCTTATCGAGTCGGGTCGACCTCGGCTCACGAGTTACCCGGTTCGATTAACAGCTCTACTACTCAGTACTCACTTTGAGTTGAGTTCTCGCCTTGTAATAAGTGGCCAAATTAATTAAACTTGTTCAAATTGAGATTGAGATCACATCACGGTTTAATAACCAAATTAAAGACCTCATTCAAGGAGAAATATGCACCGGATCAAATCCATCTTCCGTGCCGTGTCCGGTCGGCAATTCCGTCATTTGCCGTATTTAGTTAAAACAAAATACTCTACAACAAGCTAGTCGGTGCTGTCGGCTCGTCCCTGCAAGTCCACGTCTGGCACTAACACTTTTGTCGTAATAATCCGACCGTCCCCTCTGGAATGCACGTCCTTCACCACTAATTATTAATAGTAAATAAAAAAATCTACTAAACTTATACGAGAGAACCACAAAAAGACTTGCAAGGAGCTCGAATTTGCATTTGATAACTCTTCAAAGACTCGCCTGATCATCGATAGAAACTCACAAAAAGACGGCAGGGAGATTCCTGTTCTTTTTCGGGGAAGAAAACCCACAAAAAGATAAAAAAAAAAGATTAAAACTTTGCCGCCATTGCTGTCCGTGGATGCTCACCTAGGCTGCCTCGGCTCGACACATTGTCGAGATGACTCAACCCAATATATTTTTGGCCGAGGTGAGCACCTCAATTATCTAGGTGTTCATCCTTGTCTCCGTCCTCTCAAGGTGAGTCCACTTTAGTTAGTTGGGTCTATTTGATTACTCAACGTCTGGTATTTATAGATAAAAATTAACTAGGATCAGACAGGTTGATATGACAGCAGCCGCTTCCATACTCAAGTCTATCTCTGATACCGCCGCTCTAGACTAACTCCTTGTAGGTAACGAGTAGTAGATTCCATAATTCTTTTGTCAGTTTTCTTGTTGTAAATATTCTCCTCCCTTTGAGAATACTCCCCTCCCTTTGAGAGGGGAAAGAGAAACTTTTTGGCTTAATTTCTCTCTTACTTATATCTTGTCCAACTAGTGCTGCTTTTACTCTCGATCCTTTCCATAATTGGCTGACAAAGCCCCAATTGTATCTCTATCTTGACAGATGTGCTTGTGTTGTAGACTCGATTTATCAGTCCGAAAATCACTCATCACCGTCCAAGCGAGTGAATGAGCACGGACGGTAGAGAATCTAACGATGGCGACTGAAATGAAATTCCGTGCAACTGGATTTTCAGAGGACTTCTTTCTAATAAATAGTTAACCGGCTAAATATGATTGACGACTGGAGATCGCCTTACAAACCAACGGTCCTACAATAACGCGACGAGGAATTGTTCCGGCTACTTGCTATATTCGTCCAACACTTGCTAAACAACTAAAAGTACTGATTTGAAGGATAAAAAAAAAAATCATCAAAGCACTGGACCTGATAATGTCTGGAATGCATTAAAAGCCCAAGTCCCCTCTAAAAGTATACAGTCTGCAATCGTACATTAAAAAATTATATATATAAAAAAAGACCTGGAGTTCTTCCACACCAGGATAAAAGAAAAATGGAAGAACCCAGATGTGCTGCCTGCTAATATCCAAAAAATCCCATAAATCAACTGCAATTCTGCACATCATCATCATCTCCACGGTGAGGATACGAACCAGCCTTGCATAAAAAAGAAACTAACTCAACGCTAGTACATTTCCTTTTTCCAATTTACGGAACTAATTGTTTGTTTATGAATTACTACAGAGAAATGGGTAGCTATATCAGCGTCCAGTCCCTAGTCATATTTGCCAGCATCCAGCTACCGCGATAATATTTGCGCAAGACATGGCATCAATTTCAAGCATAATTGCAGGACTGGACATCAGCGACATGTACATCAATCCAAATCAAGGAACTCCATTCTCTTCCTCATAGAACCTTTAAGATCTGTAGCCTCCCTTTCTGCTTTTTGTGCCTGAATAATAAAAACCAATACGTTACCAAGAAGATACAAGAACTAAAAGACATTGGCAGTATAACAAACTGCATGCAACTCTAAATAGAAGCAAAGGCCCGCAGACACTTATCAAAGAGCTAAACAAGATAGCAATCATGGGCTGTCTTGGTGGGGTTCTACCTTTCATAAAACAATGAATACCAGAGGTGTCGGAGCTATCCTGCATTGGTATCCTAGGCTTATTGACTTTGATCCATCACAAGCGCTAAAACTTGGAAAGAATAACAGCAGGCACTTAATAGGTTTGAGAATTAGTGCAAAAGAAAACTGAGGCTATGTCAACAAGCAAAGATGACACATTCTCGAACCCAAGCATACACAACTGACCAGGTTCCACCTCTTAATGAATGTATAGAGTTGCTTCAGGTCAGACAGCAAACAACTCACGCCCCCAGAAGAAAGTCACTATCCACTTTCAACCAACACCATCACCACCTCCCCCCCCCCCCCCAAAAACCCCCCCAAAAAAAAAATCACAAATCTCTCTACTGTCTCACTTCTTTTATCAATGGATGGCTGCAGAATGAAAGCAGAATTGAATAATTGAAAAAAGTTGGCGCTCATAAGCTTCAATGATCAGAAATTAATTAAGTAATGTAGTAGTTACATCTAAAGTTTTCATGAGAAGTTGAGTATAGATCCCTGACATTTGAACATCTGATCAGTCCTTCACACCTAAGGTATCATAGGTGTCCTATGAACACCAGTTCACACCTCTAAGGACATAACCGTGTTCACTTCCAAGACAATTAACTAGAAATATCTAACCACAGGGCAAACTAGTGGATATGAAGTTAAAGACCATGAAAAGTCCTAAAATAAACATCGAATCAACAACAAACACAAATGTAACACTTACCCTTTTAATATCTGTGGATGAAACACGAGTCATGTGTGGGGGAAGTTCTTCTTTGTCCAAGTCCTGATCAGTCACATCAAATTCAAAAGAAAAGAAGAAGTGGAAGGTTTCAGTTCCAATTTGAAAATAAACCTCAAACAGAAAACAAGGTCAAGTGATGCAACATACCAGTTCACCAATTAAGACAACATTTTCCCCGCGAATAACATATAACCCTAATGGGATATCACAGTAAAGATCACCAACAATAACACGTTCGCATGCGCCTTCAAGCACGGCATTAGCTACAGATGAGAGATAGGAAATCAACATTCACAAAATCCTTGGGAGGTCATGCTAGTAAAACTTGAACAACAGAGGTAAAAGAAGAATATATAATTACCAAATTGATCAAAGGAACGAAGAGTCCCCATTAGCTTTCGACCATCCCGCAGCAAAACAAGCAATTTCTCTATTACAAATCAAAGGTCCAATAATATAGCAATGAGAGAAACGAAGAACTGTAATTGATCAAATCAAAGTTGATGGAAGAAATACTGAGTTAAGAGAAAAGGAAACAAGTCAGAATGGCAGTGTCTTTATTGCAACAGTTAGATCCAAAATATTTCAAGCCAGCATTGAGGTGCTCCAGGAAAAGAAAGTATGACTTTTAGCAAAGAGAACTATTATTACAGTTTTCCTCATCTTGGCAGGAAGGAATAGAAGTAGCCAGACTGGATTCAGAAGACATGAAGGTGGTAAGACATCCAAAACAACACAGTATGGTCTAAGGAGGAGCAGAAAAAGAAAAAGAATAAGCACGCAAGGTTGCTCAAATCTATAATCCAAATAAAAAGCCAATCACAATTGTTGACTGTTGAGTTCCTTATACACTATAGCTGGATCACATATGCTGACACCAAAAGAGCATGTAAAAAGCTTATCAGCCTCTAAGTCGATGACAGTAAAAGTGCCATTTTTTTTTACTTTGAATATGAACTTTACACAGAACAGACAAAAGAAATAGGACCAGTGCATAACATAAATAAGTACATTTTAAGCTCCATCTCATAACCATATAACTCCGTATATCAATTCGTGCACGTACTTAAAACTACAGCACAACAAGCTACATGAATTTCAAGAACTAAGAAGCTGAGCTTTGGAGCAACAAAAAGTTAAAGAAACCTTTCCAAGATAGCTTCTTTCAACACACAGCTATCAACAAAGAGATGCACACCACAAAATAATAATAACATTTGGTAGCTCATATCATGGCTGGATTCTGGCCAACCACTTTCAAAAGAGGCGTTTACAAGCATAAGTGATACAAATCCCTTAGCTTTCGGATTGTTATAGCAATCACCACAAGTTTACCATGTTGAGTGTCAAAGGAACAAGAAGGATTGGAGTTTTTTTTTTCCTTTCGGCAAATCATCCTTTACTCTTTCTTAAGCATGTTTGCCAATATAGATTTCACAAATGCAGTCGAAGCAGAGAAAAGACAAAAGAATGATGGAAGTCCATAAAGAAAGAGTTCATATGTTCATGCCATCAGACAATTATAAAATCATTTTTCCTTATTGTTCTATTTCTCAAACTCAGAAAAGAGCTGCATAAAGCTTCCAAAAACTAAACAGGCATCAGGCAAAAGCATAAACAACAGTTAACTTGTATTGGGTCATGCAAGATTATGCTATCAAATGTATCCACCATTCATCACAGTGGCAAACAGTCCTAAAAAATAAGATTGCAGAAGCCAAACCATGAATTCAACCTAAAATCTAATTCGACCACTCAAGATTAGCTAACAAATACCGCAAAAAGATTCTCACTATACTTAAATATCCTGAATGGAGACATATTCATCCATCAATTAACTCCACACGCTACACAACTTTCAGTGGAAAAAAATCTCGAGAAATCAAAACCATATTAAGTAGTGGACATATATTACACAATTAGCATTGAAACCCCTATTTAGAGAACAGTTCAAAAATGATTTTTACAGCACCGAAGCACAGTCCAAGAAAGTTCGACAAAGAAAATCATCAAGCAAAGGACTGCAGCGAAAATTACCAAGACACCAACTTTAACAAATTCAAAGCCCATATTATCAGTTCAAACGACAAATAGGAAAAGAACAGAAAAGTAACAAGAAATAAGAAGTAGTTCTTACTGTCAAGATAGCTTGCAAGAGAAGTAGAGAGATAGATGTCTTCCGGGCCTGCCCAAGACATGGATGAAGTGTTCAAAGTTCAAGTTTTTCGGTATCACAAAAATCACCGAAAAATTCCCACAATTCGATTCAAATTGCATTGGCAGCTAGGATTGACCCCTCCAGTATTGCCCCACACCAAAACCTTCAACTACTTGATCAATTTCTGAAAAAAAATTTCACACCCGGAAAATAAAAATCCTGTCTTGACTTAACAATTAACATAAGAGGGGAACACAGACCCAGTAGTCTAAAAACCTATTCCTAATTACAGAAGAAAGGAAAAGGGGCCAGTTGGTAAGGGATAAATTGGGGTTGGTTGACCTAAGAGTAGTATTGTTGTTCAGATCTGGAAAATAAAAACCCTAAGGTTGAAAGGATATGGGCCTATCCCCAAATCTGGGGCGGAGGCCGCTAATAATACGTTTTAAATATTGAGAGAGGAGTGTTGTTTGCTGAGCCTGATGACGATTCAATACTCCCCCACCCGTTTCTTTTTCTCCTTCCCAAAGCTTATTGTCTGTTGGTACCTGAAAATACTTGTATTTCTAATTTAGCCCCCGCCCTTCATATTTTTATGAAATTGCTATTTTCTTTCTTCATCTGTTTTGCAATTACAAGATATGAATGCGATATTACACTTTTCCAAAAAAAAAAAATCATTGTGTATCACAATTTTAGATCAATAAACACCGGTTATCGTATTCGGATGAAAATCTAAAAATTAAGCATTTTTATGCTCGGAGAGAGAGTAGTGTAGTATTTAATTTTTCCACTTGAAATACTATAAGAAATTTTCGTGTGATGCGGGTAGCTTGAAGTGGCATTTCAGAAAGGCTTAAAACTTTCGCTAGTTGGTTGGATTGGATTGGGTGTATTTTATGTTATCATTCAGACAAGATACGCCCGTCTGATGACTCCCCTTTTTCATCACAACGGATCTTCTGTCTCACACTCTGTGTCACTCTCTGTTCCACTTTTTATTATATTGCTATTTTTCCTACATAAACATCATGTTTTAGTTCTTTTTTGTTTCCTTAAGATCCAATAACTATTAATTAAGTAATACATAAAATTTTACAAACTCAAAAAATCAAAATGCATAAAGAATGAGATTTTTTATGAATTTTTTGCTATATTTTTTAATTTTCTATTATATATTATTTTTTTAAAGCTGCTGTAGTTATGTATTACTTAATTAATAGTTATTGGATCTTAAGGAAACAAAAAAGAACTAAAACATGATGTTTATGTAGGAAAAATAGCAATATAATAAAAAGTGGGACAGAGAGTGGCACAGGGTGTGAGACAGAAGATCCGTTGCGATTTTTCATTATGCTGATCATGAAACATATTAGTATCATCTCTTTACTTAAAGCAACACAATCAAAAGGGAGGATATAGAAAATAACATGTTTGCAAGTGCTAGAACAAATATAGAAAATGTTTTCCAGGTTGGCCCAAAAAAATCCCTCTAATTTTTCATACAAACTACATAAATTACATATAACATGAGTTGCCTTCGTCCTGAAGCAACCATGAAAAAAAGAAGGGAGCAGAAAGGAAATTAAAGACGAGGAAGGACAGATACTACCTCCTCGTCAAAAAGGAAGAAGCTGCTTCAATTATACAATTTACGCTTACATAACCATCGTCCACTTGAATTTGAATATCAACTTACACTGTAGCAATCACAATCAAATTTCATCAGGTGATAGTGCTGAGACTTTTCTGGACACCGAGCTCATGAAGTTCAAAACTCTTCCTTTCATTCCCTCACTCGGTAATTAATTAAGGAACTTTATGATCAACGAGCTAAATAGAATGTTGTCCTCTTATTCTTTTTATAAATTCCCTCCCTCCTACTCAACAGAAAAAACCCGGCATCTTTGGGGATTGCTAAGCATTAAGAGGAGGAGATCAATCTAAATCGAGAACAATAACTGCAAGGCACAAAATCAGATCCAAGTTATCTAGTGCCACATCTGACATTGGGAAGGAGGATATCTATATCCATATATATATATATATTCAGAACTTACATTCGGAATCAGTCTTGACCCATTTACAAACTTCTTGTATTTTGTCTTGCGTTTCATCCTCTTTTTCTCCCTTCTGTGTACGCCGGTCCGCTAAAATCCTCTTCATCGATGATGCTCTAGAAGCATTTTGTGGGTACATCTTTTTGGAGAGCATTGTCCTCAAAAGCTGTAGTAAAGTAAGCATCATTATTGAGTTCAAAGACAAAAGTAAGTCATAGAAAAAGGGTACGCTGCATTGGATTGGAGTGTAACTACATCAAGCAAGCAAGCAGAGGTCATTTTACTATGCTACTAAGTCAATGCTGGCAAGTCGGAATTTAGAGTACTCCTTGGCTTCATCAGCAGCAGCAGCAGCCTACGAAGCCTTGGTCCGTCCGATGGTTAAGGTCAAGGTTTTGCTTACTAAGGTTAAGGTTTCAGTATTAAAATGGGCCGGGCCTCATAAGGCTCTGTCGAAATACAGTAAATCAAGCAGGTCTCCAGCAGATCACTCTCTGTGATCAAGCATTTTGATTTTTTGAGTTTGTTAAATTTTGTGTATTACTCAATTAATAGTTGTTGGATCTTAAGAAAATAAAAAGAATTAAAACATGATATTTATTTAAGAGAAATAGCGATATAATAAAACGTGAAATAGAGAGTGGTATAGAGTGTGAAACAGAAGATCCCTTGCCCATTTTTGTTTCAGATCTCGCGTCGTGGGTGCTTCCGTCGTAGGGCTGGTTTTTTTTTTTTTTTGGGTAAAATTAGTTTTCTTTCCTTTGCGCTAGCTCTATCCTATTGGTCTTTGATGTGGAGTTGTAAATAGGAGGCTGGGAAAAAGGCGTGAACTATTAAGATCGTGAAAAACGCCTCATTGCTACCTCAAAAGTTCGTCTCTTAGTTAGAAGGCGTCACGCCTTCTCAATCCCACCGTATTACTATCAACTAATGCAATCTAGTGATAAATGGAGAATTGATTACCTTTTCCATTCTTGATTCCTGCAGCGTATCTCGCAAACTGGGAGCTGGTGCAAATCCGCTTCTGCACACGAACATTTTCTTGAGCAGGAAGGAAATGGACTTTTTTCCGATTGCCGCCTTCTTGTTTTCCATGCAAACTTCCTTGCATCTCCCGATAATCACTCTGATAGTTCGGTCAATGTCTTCCTCATCTCTATAATCTGAATTAACGCTGAATCTATTCGAAATAGTACGATCAACTTCCAAACTTGATGGGCAGTTAAGGAATCTGTCCAGTGGAAGATCAGCTGCAACTTCTGATCCTTCAAGGGGAGTTGCTTTTGCAGCAGCGGTAGAAGTAGGTTTCCTTTTCAACAACCTTGTCAACTCTTTCTGTAGTTGTCCAACTTCTTCAGGTGTGAATTCTGTTAAATCGTCAGGAGATGAGCATTGCTCATGATCTTCCTGAAGGATTTCATGACTATCAGTTTCTGCAGTCTGGGCAGCGCGTTGGATCTCTTCATCTTCCCTTCGATCTCTGTTACCAAATGTTCCGATCGCCAGCAACCCGTTAGACCAGCCGCCGAATTTTTCTTTGCCGGGTTCTTCAAATTTTGTTTGATCTGCATGTTCAAGGAAAAAATTAGATCAAGGCAACATAGGTGCTAGCTTCTTGCTATAATCAATCTAATGAATCTTCTTGCATCTTCATCATATATGTCCTAACCGAGTTTCAGCAAGCTCCTAGTCTATTATGTTTAGCTTTCACTACAGTGACAAATGATCATTTATCACAAGAAGACAAATTTGTCGCCCTGTAGAAACCTCTTTTACCAGGACGATTTCCAACACATCTCAATCTCCAATACTTCTCTTTCTTTTCTGAAGGGAACAGAAAAATAAGCAATCAAGATTAACCCTCGAACTAGTTAACCTTTTGGGAGGATGCAACCGGCCATGTGACAGAAATACTACCTCTACAGTCTAGTTAACCTGCATGACCAGCAAACACGTAAATGTATGCCACGCCATGGAAAGTTTGGTCTGATATTATGTGTTTGCGATCTATTGTTTTCAAATTATTATTCTTAGACTGCGACCGAAGGAACAGCTGGGAGAAGCAAACATGCATGGGATGGAAGATGATGGGGATGAAAACGTAATAACAAATAAACCACTCAACAACACAAGTTAAGAAAAATAAGTTCCTAGAGTACTCCGTAATATATCCAGATCAAGAAAATCACATATACTTGTTCATACACTTGATCCTGTGGCATTTGAGGTCATTTTTACATATTATCAGGGGATCATGAATTCACAATAACAATTACAAGTCAAGTTTTCTTCCTTGTCAATGGGATGTTATACATGGACCTGAAAAGAGCACTCCGAAAACAGAAACATAAAGAACAAGAACAAGAGAAGCATAGGAAAATTAAGCCTGAAAAGAAAACACCTACTTGCAGCAGGAACTGCATTTGGCTTTCTGTTGGCTTGTCCGCCATTCAACTTATTTTGCATCCAGTTGAAGAACTGCAAAACAAGCCATACTTTAGTATTCCATCACCAAAACCAAAAACACCAAGCGGAAGGGGCATAAAAAGAAAATAAATTCTACGTAACAGTAACGAGGCTCTGATCGATCGAGAACACTCATCTCCTTTCGCTGATCCTCACCTTCATTTTGCATAGACAACGTTGGCCGAAATGGTTTACTTATTGCTTGTTCCCACCTTGTGGAAGAGTTCCGGAGGCAGGAGAGTCAGGTATGGTCTATGGCAAAAACGCTGACAGAAATAGTAACATTCAACAGATCCTAGAAGCCAATTAGGGCTAGCTGAGCTTTGGGAGTAATGATCAGATAAATAAGGATATATATATATGTATATATATTGGATATTGTTGTGATGAAAACCACGGCCAACCAGAGCTCCTTCCTATTGGTTCAAGTTCCTAAACGCGGCCTTTTGACAACTGAACTCATTTCCCACTGTACTTGCTGCCAACCTTAATATCCCCTCAAATCTACTGATCCTCACCAAATATACCATGAAGTTAGTTATCCCACCGCATTAGTACCACTGGCTAGAAAGACATCCACTTTTAACATTAGATGATGTTTAAGCCCAATTGTTAGGTTAGTCTTTATTATTAGTATTCCCACACATGGGTGAGGATTTTGCGGGCGTACTTGTGATGAATTCTAAGTCAGCATTCGTGGCACTGCTTAAGTCCATTCGAATGCAATTTGGTATTTCTTGAAGCAATTCTTTAAAAAGTTCTTCGATCTCGAAAAGAATTGATCCGATGGTCATGATGATGCCAGGGGTTGAAGCTGTAAACGTTGCTGCATTAGGACCTCACTTAATGATCATGGGATTTTATTAACTTTTAATGATTACTTTTATTCATTTCTATGGACTAGCCCAATCTCAGGTTTGGTTCGTACTGCAAATAATCATCATTGGGAAAGGTGGAAGAATTGCTGGGACTGAGGCGCTGTACCGGAACGCATAGAATATTATGCAATTCTTTTCTTACTTTCTTCGTTTTCCCCCTTTCTAGTAGATTCACCTTTTGTAGAATGTTGAGCGCGCAATATTCCTCTTACTTAACACAATATGCTTTATGGCAGCGTTGCGTGCGAGTTGTTTAGTTTAATTATGTATTAGTATTTCCTCCACCATTTTTGAGGTTAGTTGGTGAATACGTGTGAGTTGGATAAAAAAAATTTTGAAATATTATTTGAAATAATTACTGTTATATTTTTTTCTCATCTGATGTGTGAGTTGGATAGAAATTTCTTTAATTTATTTAATATCACTTTTCAAACAATTAACATGTGAGGACCCTTCTACCTAACCAAGCCCATTGGACGGCTTGATAGACAAATGAAGTTTAATATTCTTCTTTTATAGATAAACTTAATTAACATGCTTACAACTCAATTACTTACAAAAAAAAAAAATAAGAATGACCTCTTAGATCTAGGTAAGGAATGACATGAAGTATTTTTCTAACAGGCATTCCGTCCAATCGGCATTTGTTACTGTGCTCAAATTAAATCTAATTTAATATGTGAATGCACACATTACCTTCATTACGCTTACCTTATAATTATTAACGTCATTTTGACCAAAACAGAAAGAAAAAAAAAGTATTTAGGGATCTATTTTAACGAGAGCATACTTTTATTTATGGATTTTGATAAGAAAATTTCTTAGACGAACGTAATGGGGATAGATTTGGCATGCCAAGAAGAATATTAATTTATTTAAGTATAGAAAACGAAAAATGGAAAAAGGAGAAGGACAAATTGATACGTGTCGCGACAAAGAAACTTGATCAATTGTTGTCGGATCAACACGTGTACCAACGGGGTCGGGTTGACTTCATCTCTCATTCTGCCAACGACAGTGGAAGCTCTCTCTCTCTCTGGCGTTGTTAAATGGTAATCAACACTCACTTAATGCTTCTACTATGCTAAATCAATCTTGGATGGATTAGTTTAGCAGTAGTAGCTTAGGTCTAAGCGTTTGACGAGGTCTCATCTTATTATTCTACTACTGCTACTTTATACGGTTTTCAGACTTGAAACAATCTTTCTCTGCTTCTGTTGCGCCAAGAAGATTTTAACTTGGATTCTGCTCTCTAAGTACTCTGTATATATATATATATATATATGAACAAGCATGCTATAATACAGATAAGAGATAGATTGAGAGAGACAGAGGCATTCAATGGCGGACTTAGTTCTTTTGTAATTTCAAGAAGAATGTTTAGTTAATCCAAGCCATCTGATTGGAGGATTAAAAATGGTGCTTCTCCCCCTCAAGACACTTACCATGTGATCCAACTGCTCATAATGCCATTTCCCGCTCCAGCCGCTCGCAGTATACTAACTGTGATTTGGACGCATATGTTATCTACGCACAACTACTAATTTCTGTCATTAATATTCAAGGGTCAGGGAGCTACTCTGCTGCAACTTCACCAACTTATCATTAAGATGATAGAAATCAAAGAAACCACTTATTACTTCTAAAACTTGCAGGGCCAGCTAGCCAGGAGAGAGCTGATGTATATTTTCCTAATTGTCATTAATATCTGAATCTTCAGCTGCGAGAAATGAAGGGCCTTTCCTTTCGGTAGAGAGTTTCTGGCAATGTTCAAGGAAGAACTGGCACCAAGAAGATGCATTCCTATTCTTTTGAGTGAGGTGTAAATATAATATGACAAGCAAAAGATTTAGATAGGGGGAAAAAAACAAAGACCGAGTGTTAATGCTAAATTAGCTCAGATAGATATTTGTGCGCAGTAGTGGTCAAGGAAACGAAAGGGGGGGGGGGGGGGGGGGTTGGGGAATTGAGATTCACGTCACCCTACCCGTCACCAACTTGCTTCCTACCTAGTCTTTCTACATTCTGAACAGTCCTCGAGATGCATGTAAGACCTTTAAGTAGAAAAAAGATCCTGAAAGAAAGAAAGGAAGGAAGGAAGGAAGCAATGAGTATGAAGGGGAGGCATGCATGTGAGGGTGTGATTGGGGAGAAATGAGATTTACTAGTAGTTTATTGTCTAGAGGTTTGGAAACCAACTGATACCCTGCACGGAAGGACGAGAGACTTGCCAAATCTGGAAAAGTCGTACAAGAGTTGCCCAAAAGTTTAAGGCACTGCATGATGTGGACCTCTATCCTCCATGGACTTTTGTAATTTTCCAATTCCCACCCTCCCTTGCTTGACTGGCACTTCTTTCCATTCCATCTTCCAACATTCCTACGATCCCTACTGGCCTCCTTCCTAAATCCTCCTAGGGAAGAAAAAGGGGAAAATAAAAACAAAAAATTCTCGGCCAAAGACTAGTTAGTGCTGCAGGATGGAAGCATCAGCTCAATTCGCTCCTTTGCATCTTGCAGGTTGCCTTGATTGAACTGGGGGTTCATAGGTCATACGACACGAGTGCAATTTGTTTCTTACTTAATTCTTTAGTGCCGTTGATGGTTTTCATGGGCTCCATACATTGCATATGTTTGATGTTGTTTGTATACGATTGTTTGTGAGTACGTGCTAGAATTAACAAAACGTTTGTCTCCTATATATGATCGTTGACATGCATTAAAGTTGAGTGTGGATTACTATATATGATTTTGCTTTTAATCATGGCGTTTACTAAAAGATAGTGGATTTAAAAGTTTGTCCAACGTTTTGCAGTAATAGAAAGAAGTTTGGCAAACGGATTATGGAGGGCAATTCAAGGTGGAGGAGGGAGTTTTCTATGTCCAAGGAATTTTTTTTTTTTTTTGTTGCAACGATAACAATTGTATAATCTAATCTAACATAATCGAGGGGGAGTATAATCAATGAGAAATCTCCTCAAAAAAAGCCACCCAAAATGGCAGCCACAATTAAGTGGCAAGATTGGTGGGAGGTCAAGGGTTGTTCCCTAAGGGGGAGTAATTGAGTGATAGTCTAAAAAAGCTGAAAATGAGTCATAA
The DNA here is from genome assembly GCA_023065735.1 of Coffea humblotiana. NCBI lineage: Eukaryota > Viridiplantae > Streptophyta > Magnoliopsida > Gentianales > Rubiaceae > Coffea > Coffea humblotiana. Next base: position 812,533 of record CM041211.1, read on the forward strand.
ACTTTGTCAGAGGCATCAAGCACCACAACAATAGATAACCTGTCTGCGGGGAAATTAGCTTCACGAAAACAATGTGAAACTTGAGAGAAATGAACACGAAAATGCATAAGCTGCTCAAGCTCCCTCTGAACAGTCTATGCACAGTGCACCCACCCTTCCACCATCTGAACTAAAATCTTCGAATCCCACTCAATGTGCAAGTTGAAAAATCCCCTGGAACATGATTAGTAAATGGAAGCACCTGAACTAAAAGACAGTAGATGTGGAGTACTGTTTTCACCAGCACAACTATGGACTATGTGTTGAAATGTGGAAGGAGCACTTATTTTATGTAGTTGAAATATCAATACCATAACGTACAGTGACACTATAGCTGTTACCTGCCATTTGCCAATACTTGACAAAGCTATGTCCTGAATTGACTCTACACAAAATCTGAAAAGCAGACTTTAAATCCTTCTATCCTATTAATAATCAAACCAACACTCCAACATCAAGGTAGATAAAATCCCTCACTCCACCCCAATTCACCACAACCAGAATATAGAACAAAAGAAGAGTTCACACAGAAGAAAGATCATACAATGCTAAAGTAGATCATTGTCCCATTGATTGAGTGGCAGACATCTTGTTCTCTTATAATCAGCTGAAACACAATCACTTGCAATACAAGTGATGCTCTTTTCTCCTTATTCTGTAATCATTTACTATAGATATTTTCTACGTCATACAAATTTGGTTTTGGATTCACAAATTTCCCACTCAAACTACAGTGAATGAGCACCTTCATTGTCAAAAGCTTTCCACTATGAGAAAAAAAAAAAAAGAATTCATATAATTCATGCTGATAAAGCAAGCTTTACAAGATCACAAGGACATAGTTTTCGATCCCCAAGCAGATTTTTATGCTTCTATTGCCCAAAAGAAAACGTGTCTCTCACCAGTTAAATGATGGGCACTAAGCCTGGCAGAAGACGTTGTTGATGACATAATAATTATTGCACTCCAAGTGTTTAGATCATTACAATTCATCATGCTTTGGAAGAAACCCTGCAGAATGAAAAACATAAGAAGCAACACACACACACAAAATGCAAAAGACTTCCCAATATAGAGACAGGAGATGAAGAAAATTATTGTCCAAGTTGAATATTGCTCTTTTGTAATATTTAGTGAAATGATGTCTCGGCTTATATCTAGTAGAGAGAGAGAGAGAGGGAGCCAACCTTACGGCATCTTCAAAAAAACCAGTCTTAAATTCATCCAGAAGGGCAGAGGTTGTAAATACTGACACATAGCTTAACCAATCATTTTCAAAGTTTGGAAGGTGCTCAAAAGCATTACCTATCATGTTTGAAAGATGGAAAAGATTACGAGAGAATGCTATGTCATAATTCCATAAAGTTGTTTTTTAGAGGACCAATTAGACATGACGAATATGGTAGTAGGTGTTGCTTTTGTCACTTCATATTAACCAAAAAAGCAAAAAACATGTAAAAATACTTCATCAATTCACTTGATCCAAGAATACCATATATTGGAAGCCTGCTGCACGAATTTCATTTACATATCCTGTCTGCTTATATCTGGCTACCAACTCTTTGATCACAAGTTAACGCATTTGTTACTATGACCAGAACAGGACGTCACTTTGCCCAAGTTACACCACTCAGCACTGTCTCAGCTTGATTGCATGCACATTGAGTACTGATTTTCTCTTAAGCTATTTTCTTCACATGTTGTTTTTACTTTATCATATCCAGCATGTTGTACAAGCCATATCTGGAACACTAGGAACACAAAGCTGTTTAAGAACTGCTCCTTGTATTTAATGTACATTGTGTTGAGGTAGAATGACAAAGGTGAACAGATCAAAAGAAAATGTTGGATCATGTACTAGAATGGAGTCTTAACCATCAAATTTAGCATAACAATGACATGTATTGAAATGTTACAGAGTCTACAACTAGGTTTGCTACTCCTATGACGTATGCCTCTTTTTGCATACTTCTGGATTCTTTCAAATTAAGATTCAAAAGTTTTTATGTAGAAAATGTTTAGCTATGCAACTAAAATTGCACAACTGACCTGATGATGACTTTTCAAAGAAAAGGCTATTTCTCTTACTGCAGATTGAGGTGAATCTGACCCATGAACACAATTCCTCTGTAAATCCAGGCCACACATGGCTCTGATGCTGCAGGAGAAGCAAAACGAACTTCATAAATAAATAACAATATAGCAAGAAATATGCTACAAATAATGACTTGGAAAGTGAATGAGAAGAAATGAGATTGGCAGAAGAGAACACACTAGTAGAGGACAGCAAAAAACCTGTGAGGGTGTGGTAACCTTAGCTGTCTGGGCATCTGTTGGTCCAATTAAAGCACGCCAATCAGCAACAGCATTTACCTTCTCCAAAAACCATCATCAGCACCGGACCACTAACACAAAGAAAGAACATGAGGGTGGGAGGGGGGGGGGGGAGATAGAGAGAGAGAGAGAGACGCCAATCCACAAGAGCATTTGCCTTCTCCAAAACCATTATCAACACTGGACCACTAAAACAAAGAACAGGAAAGCAATTGTTTTAAAAGGTCCGAGGCCATCTTTTGGAATCTCCAATTATTGATAACATAGACTGTCTTGACCAAGTCATCATGTTCAAGTCTGGAATTTGGCAAATTCACATACTGCAATGCAACTCAGATTACCACATGCAAAGGCCAATTGGTTCTTGAAATAGTTGAAAGGGGAAAAAATAACCAGATAAAGATTTAAAAAACAGTGTAAAAATATTGCTTCACTTCCATAAATCAACAATAGAAAATACTGGTGCAATCTCAGTTGCAAATCTACAAGCTTGATTTGCCATTTTGCATTCGAATTCAAGTCCAAAGTCAATTTGTAATAAAAAAAATTGAAATAAGCAGACTGCAAATACCACATTAAATTCCTACCCATCTACCAAGTTAAAGGGCTTGAAATGATTCATGAGGCAAGAATACCTGGTCATGTACCGGACAAGGCCTGGAAAGAACCTTCTCGAGGAGTGCTCAGCATAAAAATCCTTCACAGTCTCCTCATCGAGCTGAACCGTAGTTTCATTGGTGATGCCAAAACCAAAATCTGAAATGATTTTCTTGATAGCAGTAGTGTAATTTCCAGACACTCCATCTGGTTTTATCATAGCAAATGTCAACTCTTTTTCTGTACTTGATTCCGCAGAACACCTACATTAGCATGGGGTTCATAGCTCATAGCTCAAAAATTAGCATGTAGGTCATAATTAAGGAATTGCATTGGTATAAAGTTCACAACTTGGATATTGACATATAAGTGAAAAATCTCATTGGAATAAAGCTCGTAACTTGGAAATTAGTATAACAATCACAATTCATGAAGCTCATCTCTAGGAAACTAGTAAATCAGATTCTTCAAGTTAATTAATTGGATGGAAGTTACTATAGAGATCACAATTCATAGAGCTCATATCTAGGAAACTAGTAAATCACAATCTTAAAGCTCATTAATTGGAAGTTGGCATAGAGATCAGAATTGATAATTAATAAATTCATCAACAGATAAAGTATCTACTTACGGGAAATGCAATTGCAGAAAACACAGAAAGAGGGGGGGGGGGGGGGGTGTTGGAAGATTCAGCTCGTGACAGTAGAATCTCTTACGTTTGAAGACAAGGCAGTATTGAGACGAGAAGGAAAAGAAGCTTGAACTCTTCGAAGAACGTAATGAAGTGAAGATCCATTTCACAGCATCAAACTGATTGAATACCCAAAAAAAAAAGGTCATTGTACGGGAGACGTACAATTTCTTTTTTATGTTTAATAAAAACCAGGAAAAAATGACGATTTAATCACCTCTAGAAGATACACAAATAAAAAAATGATAGTTTAATCATCTTTGGAAAATACACAAGTCACTCTCTTCAACATCGACTTCAGAAGCTCGTAATTATAACTGAAATGGGTACCGAGGAAATTGACTTCCAGTAGAGAAAGTCAATCTTTGGACTTGTGTTAGAAGTAGGCTCCAAAAAAAAAAAAAAAATCAAGTCCAAAACGTATTTTTGTTTTGGTGCCTTCATTACCACTTATGATTCTTATAATCAATTCTGGGATGGATTTTAATTCTTATGATGAAACCATGGAGTATCTGAACAGAAGTTTGCTAATATCTCCTTGCCAAGAAAATGAAAATGGGACTCGTGTGTAAGATTGAAAGGCGCTGAAATTGAATACTATGTTGCAGCAGCGAGGGGAAATAAATTCTAGCAGCCTATAAGATTTAACAATGGTATTCTAGTAAAAAGAAACGAAGAGAATTGATCATTGAGCAGAAAAGAGAAAAAAAAAGAAAGAAAGAAAGAAAGAGAAGTGATTTACCTGTGAATAGAGGAAAATTTAAGTGGGCGAAAAATATACTAAAAGTATCTGTTTGTTAATACTCGCGGGGGCTCTTGTGTTTTGACCGGCGAGCGAACAGAACTGAGTTTACGGGACGATGTCGGGCGGTGTCAGAGAGGAAAAACATTCGCTATTTGTTTTTCGCCGAGGATTCCGCCAATCAAATCAAATCAAATCCCCTTCTGTCTTTTTTTTTTTTTGGGTCTACATATTTTTGAGATTACAATTATCTCCTTATATATTCATGTGAATTAGTAGTGAAGCAAAATCAAGTAACTCTACTTACGCTCATGAGCTACTCTGTCAAGGTCTCAACTGGAGTTCGACCTATTTGTCTAAAGTTTCGAGTCGAGTTCGAACTCCAAATTCTTTTACTTCGAGTTAGAACTTCAAATTCGATGAGACTAATCAAATTTTTTAGAATATATATTTTTTAATTATTATTGTAAAATGTTAATTATATCTTTTTTTAAAATTATGTGTAAATATTAATTTTTATTAGTTGAGATCGATTAGATTTGAATAGGTTCGATTGAGTTTAATTAGACTCAATTTAGATTTAATTAAACTCGAGATCAAGTAAAATAAACTGAAATCGAACTTGAGTTTGATTTTCAAAAACTCGACGAATTCGAACTGAAACTCAATTATTTTATCTTGAGTCGAGTTTGAATAGTACACTATTCGAATTTGACTCGACTCGAGTGCCATTCCTAACGTGAATTATCAAGAGAAGTCGTTGTCTTTTCAGAAATTTATCAAGATCTATGATATATGCCAATTCTCAAAATGTAATTGGGATTTTGTGAGCTTCAATTATACAATTCCTCTACCTCTTGCAGAAGGAATATGTGAATTATCAGGAGAAGTCGTTGTCTTTTCAAAAGTTTATCAAGATCTACGACATATGCCAATTCTCAAAATGTAATTGGAATTTTGTGAGCGACAATTGTACAATTCCTCTGCCTCTTGCAGAAGGAATATGATGATAAGTGTCCACTGCTCGAAGCATATAATGGCATGCTTGACGTTCGAATGGTATACCACCAACCTGAGACTTCAGATGTATGGATGTATTGTTTTGACAGGGGAAGCTAGCACCACCATCCGCTTCCCATCACCAAATTACAAGTTTTTCCCCGATTCATATTTTCAGTTTCTAGAATTTTCAAAATTTCTTGATTTTCTTCTGCCGTGCTAAACCTACATCTATATGTCCCATTCAAAAAAAAAATTGTAATCACAATTCACAAATTAAAAGGAAACACAATATTTTAATTTTTAAAATCAGAAAATCCAGGTCACTAATCAACATATTTTGTTGCCAAAAGAATGCAATCCCAGTCTCGATCAAAAGCTGAGCAAAATCTTGATTTAAAAAAAATCCATCAAAATTTGGATTCGATGGACATGACAAGATAATAGAGAGGGGGAGAGAGATGATGATGATGATGATGATGATCGACGAATAGAACATTATACAAACCGAAACGTCATCAGTCTAGGTATGTATCTATGCCTATATAAATATAGTTATATACACACACAACCCTCCATTAAAGTGTACACTGAAAGAAGGGCAGCTATACATTCTTGCGGGGCCTCTTAACCGCAGAAGTCACAAGAAAAACAGACCTCACAACAAAAATTCATGCACCCAAAACATGCAAGCGCAGTGCATAGCTGCGTCAAAACCACTGCACACTGGTCATTAAGCCGGCTACAGAACTGAATGAAACACATGCAACAACAGCAATCTAGCATTCTGCCGCACAAATTTCTAGCAGCTTTCGTTATCATTTCTGAAGTTTCATGCAATTTAGGTTCTGCTGTTTCTGGTGGAAGATTCTCTGCAGTGGAATTCAAGCTACCAAAGCCAGCCCCCACTCTACGCAGGACTACTACTTTCTTGCCACTTGATTCACTTATCTGCACATTTAATCGATGTCATGCAGCAATTTCAATGAACATCAATGTGCATTCCTTTTTTATCCAAACAAGCAAATTTAAGAATAGGTTAGTAGTCCAATTAAAGCATGAATCGCACACCTGCTTCTCCTTCTTGGTCTCTACCAAAACCAAGTTGGTGTACTCTGAAGGCACGCCCGTCTGCAAGCTCATTCTCTCAACCTGCAACCATACGTAACGAGCCTAAGTAACATACAAGTAACAAAAGAAGCAAATGTGCGAGGATCAGAATGGGCGAAAAAGTAAACATCTTTAACAACTGATCTATATACAGCATTAAGAGACATTGACAATTTTTTATTGATCTTGAACTCCTAGAAGCACAAAAAGAAGGCAGTCATACATAATTAGTTAAAAACATCTTATAAAGAAAATTTCCCTTGTGATTACTTGGGGTTGTGGTCCTCAACTAAACATGCTTCTTAGAACTAGAAAATCTGCCTTCATTGCTCGCCACATGGCCAGACACATAAAAGTATCCCAATAGAGATGCACAAAACTAAGATAGCTACTAAACACTCTCCCACAATGAACTGAACTCCACCCAGAGGATTTGGCTGCTAGCTATAACTTGCCAACCTTACTTTTTGAATATATTGCCCTGTTGAGATTTCCCACAAAACATGAGAAGGAGAAGTAAAGACCAACCTTCTCCTCTAGTTGTTTATCTTCTGATAGCCACGCATTAGTTGTCAGTGCATCAATTTGACTCTTTGCGAACATCTGCGATAGAAATAGTAATCAGATTACAGAAATCCTTTTGATTGCAGCTTTCTCCAGGAAAAAACATGATTGATGAACATTTTTCTGATATCTTTTCTCATAAATTCTGTTCAATTAGTTCAAAATAAACCTCTAAAGAACCAGAGATCCATATAAATCAGTTAAGTCCATTATTTGACAGTGTACTTGTGAAACATTGTAATCAATTTGAGCAGTCGGTATCAATTATTTCCAAAAAGGAAAAGCTTTGTTGCTTCGAATGACTATTGCACTAGATAATTTGGATGTCTGTGAGACAGAAGGTCGACTGACTTCTTAGATACTTGGGGACCAAAAACAAATTCAAACTCTCCTAGCTGCAAAAGAGTCGAGCCATGCTTTTGAATAAAACATATGCTTTTATTTTCTTTTGTGTTTCAATTTATAACAATGTTGAGTACCAACCACAGGAGTGTCAAACCTGATTCCAAGGAAAACATTATAACAAAAAGCATAGGTTAACTTCACATGGGTCAAGTCAAAAGCATTACTCTTTCCATCGGGAAATCCTTTGCTTTCTGCACCTTTGCATCAATAACATAATTTTCCAAATCAGCCAATGTACCACGAAATTTTACAGAGTCAGGAAATTTCCCAGTGTATCTGCCTGACACAAGTAATGGACTTTCGGACAACAGGTCTGGGAGCTGAAACGGATATAACTGCAATGAGGAGAGATATAGTCACATTAGAACTGAAGAAAAGACAAACACATTACTGAGGAAAAGTACCAAAAGGAGAAATCAGATTGTTCAGCATAAACTTTAAAATATTGGTGGTAAATAGATCAAGAAGAAAAAATATCCAATTGTAATGAGTTCTGATATGTAACTTGTGCAACTAATACCACTGTATGCCTAGAAAAATATCAGGTTCAGCTTACCTCAAGTGAATCAAGCTGTTCAAGACAATCAATGGTTAAATCTGCAAGAATGACTGATGATGCTTGATCAAATAGTCTTTCCAACCGAAAGTCAATTGAATCTGGCCACATGAAATTGATGATAAAACATAAGATCTTGAATATTTGATTTATATGTTTTCAATAACTTTGAGATTAATGTTAAATGAAACTTGCATTATACCATGGTTGAAAAATGTAAATAAAATTTAACTCCAAAATAACTACAGAACTTAAGAACTCAAATGATGATAAAGTAGATCATCACATAAGAAGCAGATGGGCTGAAATCTCTTTCCTGTTTACTTCCATACCATTTGTCTAAAAAGAGCAAAGATCATCCATAAGCCAATGCTAAAACAAGGCAAAACATCACTAACATGGTCAGCTCAAAAAGAGCAACTCACCTATGTCATATGCATCATCATAATAACCTCTCCCTATTTCGGCAAGCACTTGCAAGAAGTAGCGGTTACAATATGAACCTGGAGAGCGAAAAACCAATGAAGTATTACATGTTGAAATTGTCAAATAACATGGTTCAGAGATGAATGTTCAGACTAAAACATAAGAGGAGATCTTTTGAATACCCCATGAGCCACCAAGATTAAAATCACAAAGATGCAACTCAATCATTTGTCATCTAAATATGAAAATGAGTAATATGGTAATAACAAGGATCAAATGTCTGAATGAACCACTTCACAATGCAGCACCACACGTATAGATGATTTTACATGATCAATGATGCGAACAAAAAGCTTGTGATTGTAGAAGAGATGCTTATTTATGTGCCGCAGTTGGTTAGAGAGAAAGTCTTGCAGGGTTTGAAAGAACATAAAGACGCTTCTCACTTTACGTTTCTTTGTTTAATCTGAGGCATGTTCTATTCGCAAGGATTAGAATAAAATTGTCAACAACAAAGAAAATCAGGTAGAACTATATGGCAATGCACCTACCAATTGCCAATGTGTTAATTCGAGGAGAATTAAAGCCTCCCTCCATGGCTTGACGTTTCACGATAGCACAAATATCTCGCTCATCTTCAACACTCCCATCAGTAATGAGAAATATAAGAGAAATCAAATCGCCAGCTTTCGACATCATCTTTAGTGCCTAAAATAAGTAAGCTATAAAGGTAAATGCACATTTTGACTGGAATACTATAGCATGTGTTCACTTCAGGAAACCCAAATACTCAAGAGATGAAAAAATTGCAAACAATGAAAAAATTAACCAATTCTGAAGATGTACTCTGCAAGTAAGCAATCTCAACAAACATCTCAGACACATACCCTACTGTAGGGATTGAAATATATTAAGACATGATATATGTAAGATTGTTCAAAGTATGACAATCAAAGTACATAGGTAACCCAGACGATACATGCTAGATCAGAATATCAAAGGCACATATTTTATAGGGCAAAGGCACTGTTAGACGATGAAATTGTTAGCTAAGTCCACAATTGTGCTCTGCTGGTAAAAAATTTAAATCTGTGTCAAAGGATGTTCATGGAGGGAATCAAGTGTACTGCAAAATAAGCTATTGTGACCCATGGTTTTGTTTTAATTGCATCAGGCTGTCATGTAGCAACAGTCAACTTACTAGGCGAAAAAGCCCAAGATTCTTTTTCTAACTTTAATAACATCTACTGGATAACAAGTCAACTGAGAGAAATCAAATGCTAGACTTATGGGTTTCATGATTAGTTTGTTTCCTGTATCATCTCTTGAAATGAAAATTTCAGCAAATATAATCAAACAAAAACAAAAATCACATATATAAATTCATGACCAAGTTCTTTAACTACCTGACTTAGGGGAAGTGAAATATTTGTACTGCCATCTGCTACAACATTATTAGCAATCCATTGACTAGCATTTTCAATCACCTCCTTGGTTGCCAGCTCCATGGATGATGAAAACAATAAGCTAAGACCATTAAAAGCAATAATGTTAAAACTGTCTGCTGGGTTTAGCTTGGACAGTGCGGTTAGCACTGCAGCTTTGACTTTATCCAGAGGGTCTCCTCTCATGCTCGCACTTATGTCAACAACAAAGATGACTTCCTTTCTGAAAACCTGCAAAATCAGAAAAAAGGTGATGAAGAGAGGGCAACCACATGTTCCATGAAATATAAAGATGAAGGATGACAGGCACAAAAGATATTACACCAGATAGTAAGGGGATGTATTCCTGTTACAAAACTAAGCACCATTTTAAGCAGAAAAGTTGAGTCTGGCATATTCTACCTCAGACTAGATAAACTGAGGCTCCCTAAACTAGCAACAAAGCTGAAGGGTAGAAGACCATGAGCAACTCATTCAAAACAAACACTGTCTACATGCAAATATAAATGCCCGTCTATATCCACAGTAAGGGAAAAAAATTAAGCATCCCCTAATGAGCAAAACTTTGAAAGTCGCATATTCTAATGGAGTGGCATCAATTATAAGAACAAAGTTTATCTGAAACCAAACTCAGGAAAAGCAAACAAAAGTATATGTCCTGCATGATGAAGGAAGAAAGTTAATATCATCTGGTATTCTATAAATAGCAACTGCCTGCCACATTTTCTAGCTTTTGACATCAAAGTCAGACCTACAGAAGTGAAGAATTTGGGCCATTTAACTAACTACCCTTGCAGACTACATATAGGTGAAAGTAGGAAAATAACATTCTGGGAATACGAGGCCAAACAAAAAGCATTATTCTGCAAACATGAACATGAAATGTAAAAGACTTGCCTAAAAGGAAAAACTTTTACCTGATTGAAGCATTTATGGAGATAAGACATAGTATAAACTATGAGAAGATCAACTGTCTAACCTTCCTGTTATTGGTATTTCCAGGGTACAGATAAAAGCAAAACATGTCTCTCTGGTCAAAGTCATGCAGAGGAGGTGACTGCAAGAGCACACCACCAACTATGTCATTTGAAGAAACCTGAAGCAGTCATCAGAAGAAATATACGAGTCATTTCATCACCAGGTTTTCTGCATCTCAAACAATCAAACTCACCATCATCCAAAGACCTGCTTAGGCAGAATCGATGCAATTAAACAGTCATATAAAACTCGTGATCAATGTTAAGTGGCTTACACTGTATATGAAACTGAAGTCATTTATTGACCACATAGAAGCTTCCCTCTCATATGAAAATTGTAGTTTTCCAGCTTGGCGACTTACTTGCTGTGAAGCAATTTGTTTGGGGAATTAAAATCAGTTCAGTGTATGATTTGAGTAATTAAAATTTAGAAAACATAGATACCTTTAAAGGATGGCTAGAACTTTTGCAGAAAATCTCCACCGCAATACCAGAGTTCACATTCAACAATATCTTTTCAATTTTAGACACCTTCTTCCCAACAGGAGTGACATACGGCGGAAAAGTGAACGGTATCTTGAGGCACAATTGATTATTTTGGCACAACAATTTCTGGGACCAACTGATCCTTACTGAAAGCGTACATCCTCCATCAACCTGAAAAATGCAATAACCAGAGTTACCCTTAGTTAACAAATCTTTAACTGCAAAGTTAAAAGCAGCAGAAAGCAAAATCAATAACCAAATATAACTGAGTGTACACCTGAGGAATCTTCAGAGTATATATGCGGCCTTTCAACAAGTAGCCATCTTTAGCTTTATCTGCTTCTCTGTCTTCCGCCAATGTTGTCAATTGTGTAGAGTACGATCTCAGAGGGCATTCAACTTGAACACCTAGAATTGAACCCTGTTAGCCAAATGATGATACTTGAGAAAATTACGTTGGAGAAATTCAAAAACTGGCAGAAACACCATTTTGCAGGTTGAGCTAGTTGCAAAAAATTAGCAGTAGAAAACATACAATAAAACAGAAACAACAGAATACAAAATTAAGCCACGCACAAATTTCCTCCACGATCTATCTAATCACACACATATTGAACGGCCAACCAAAAAGCGTAGACACAGAAAAACCAATAGCATATAGACCGGTTCGTTTTAAAAACAGGGGTACGATCCTTACTATCTCCGTTTCCCTTACTAATTCAGTAATTCTACTCCCAGCTTTCTCCTTTCCACCACCTGGCCTTCTAAACAAGCATAATAGCCGTTCATTTCATCTTCCCAGGAAAATATGATAAAAATAACTCAACAGTAAGTAAGTAGAGACCTTTTCGCCCATTGGGACAGCGATGCGGCAGTCGCAGCTTTTACTAGCAGTAACACAATGCAGCCGCCAAGTACCGGTGACAGTTATAAAAGCAGTATCCAAATAACAGTCAACCTCCATGGCCACTCCATGCATGTGCAGCGGAATCAACGCCGGGGGCTCGCACCTGCCATGAACGTACGGCTGGTAACTGGGTATGTCAGGATTATCCACCATTGACGGCTCTGATATCACTGCATAAACCATCGGCCCCGTAGGCAAGAGCGGCCAATTAGTCTCTGACTTTCTCTCCATTACCGCAGGCGCCGGTGCCGAACTCTCTTTCCCGTAGAAAATTCTCTTGGATAGCTTCAGACCAAGCTCAACTGATTTTGAGAACTGGTCCGCCATTTCTTCTTTCTTTTCTTCTTTTCTTTTTTTTTAAAATTTGGGTTGTTAATATGAAAGATCGATGAGGATGAATTAGTTAACGTGGACTGTTAAAAGAAGTGAAGATGAGGAAAAGGACTAAGTTGATGCTGGCTGGAGCAGAGTAGACGTCCGTTGTGAGGGAGAGTGCTACCAGAAAGACGCATTTATTTTTCCAATGCGACTGATCATTGATGGGCTCTTCTTTCCTGTGGGAATGAAGAAGAAAAAGATGAAACAAGGAAGACGAGAGGAGCTTCCTTCGTCTACTGCTACTATTAAGTATTACTTACTTCTCTACTTGTATGTACTGGTGGTGGTGGCTACTAACTAGTAGTGACTGGCTTTTGGGTAATGGACACATTTGACGTGGGATAGGTGTATGCTAGCACTTTTTTTAGTGTTTTTTTTTTCTCCCTTTTAATAGGACTTTTATGTAATTTCACTGTTGTATTGGAACATTGAGAAAGAGAGAGCTGAGTTTGTTTATGCTAGAATTTCAGTCAAATGTTATTTGCAACCATGTTTTAAAAATGCTTGGGGGCTTGCATTAGGTGAGCAGTAAGAAATAAAATAATGATGATGAATGAACAAAGCTAAGTATGTTCATTTTGTGGGTTATTGGGTTGAATGTGATCAAGATAAGCATATTCTCAGTCATTTAAGAGGAGTTAAAACGAGCTTTCTTGCTATTCATCAAAGGGGTATAATTAGATATCGTGAAGATTCAAGAAGGTAAGGTATCGAGTTGAAATATTTAATTGCCTGGCAACCAATTTTACAATTGAAGATATACCAAGCATAAGTTAAATTTAAAAAAAAAATGTGTCAGTTTGGATTCGCCTATTTTTTAAAAAACAAGTTTTTTCAAATACAATACATAGTAATACACAAATAAAATAACTCAAAAAATATCTCATTCATATAATATATCAAATATTTCAAAAAACATCTTATAGTATCAAGTTAAAATATTTAATTGCCTGCCAATTAATTGAAAATATACCAAGCATAAGTTAAATTTTTAAAAAAAATGTGTCTGTTTGGGTTGACCTATTTTTTTATAAACAAATTTTTCAAATACAATACTACAGTAATACATAAACAAAAATAACTCAAAAAACATTTCATCCACATAATATATCAACTATTTCAAAAAAGTCCTATAGTTAAATTTTTCATATATACTGCTACAATAAAATATTTTTAAAACACCCTCCATAAACAACTAATCCAAACAGTTAGATGCTTTCTTGTTTGAGTTAACCTAACCCCACCCCCTCCCCAAAAAAAAAGAAAGAAAGAAAGCTAGTCACAGTCCATTGTCATCTCTATTTTATTTATTATGGTCCATCGAGACTATGTGCTGTCCTCTCCTCTCTGATTTTCATTAACTCAGACACAAGTCAGTCTCCTTGTTGTGAGGGTATAAATGAAAACATCGAGGTATCTCTTACTTTGTTGTTGTATTAGTACATTTTAAAGCGGTGCTCATACTTGAATAATTTAAGAGGTGATGCAAAGCAATAACATTACAAGTACGTAGTCAAGCGGAAGACTTGATTAGTGTCTGCCACACCGATAATGATGATTAATGTGCGGCTAATACGCATGATGGCTTGTCAGACTTAAAGGTCAAAAGAAGCGAGCACCTACCGGCCCGACAAAAAAACAAAATTGATTCGGACCACGGTGGTCCAAGGTGGCTGGACCTATTGACTATTGCGTCGTGGCGATGGCAACAGAAATTCGACAGCGCACAAAAATGCAAAAGGACATAGCAGTCCAAGTTTTGGGCGTACAAATAGACAAATTCAATGTTAAGGCTTTTTCTGGTTTACAAACAGCAAAATTTTCCTCATTGCAGCAAGTCATAATTGTGGGAATTGAGTCGTGACTCTGGAGTGCACTTGAAAGTGAAAGGTGGAATATTTGAAAATTAAATATAGGATACTAATTTTAATACATAAAAAAAACTTTGGAATGATTTCAAAAACCTCTCCTAAAGTTTCTGACAGTTTTACTGCTCTTTCCTGAAATTTTAAAAATATCATTAACCTCCCTCAAAATTAATGTTCTTGTAACAAATCAGACCAATTCAAAAAAATCAATAATAAAAAAAATGATTTCAAGAGTGAGAAGAATATTTCATGCCAAAGTACCCCTTATTTTATTACTAGTTGGTTGACTTAGAATCAAAAGAAAATATTAATTAAAAATATAAAAATAAAGACTAAACTCTAGCATGAGTATAATAGAATTTAGTAACAATAATTATTTTTCACAAAACAGCATGAAATAGCAAAATCAAAATATTGGAGATGAAAACTTGTTAATTTGGAATCAAGAATTCCTAAATGTTTAGTACCAGAATTTGAAAGATTTTAAACAGGGAATTGAACAAGACAACGCATGGCCTCTTCAAGAAAAAAAAACATCACAATAGATAGCTAATGATAAAAAATATAAAAATATGTTTTTTTTGAATTTTTTTTAACTTACGGGGTCCATTATTTCACATGATTAATAAGAAATTTCCATCAATTGTAATTAAAAAAAACCACTCTCAAGCAACGTTTGGATTAATAACAAGTGTATGATTTTAATAAAAAACAAATAAATCAAAGTAGAAAACTTTTTTTCTGACAATCTTGTTTGGATTACATATAAAAGAAAAGAAAAGAAACACCAAATATTTTGGAAAAGAAAGGAGAGAATAGATTATGTGCAGTTACATTTTATCCATAACTTAGTAAAATATAATTGTAAACATATTTTAATACTTTACCCTCTTTTTTTTTTGCTTATTTCATATTTATCTTATTATTCTTATGAAAAATTTATGAAATAATAATATTTTAATAGGAATTTTAATCATTTTTTAGGAGAAAGAAATTACGAGAACTACTAAAATGAAGAAAAAGAATTTTAAAATGTTAACAATTATCGTTGTAAAATTTAGTATTCAAGATTTTCAAATTTTTTATGTTCCAAATCATGGTTAATTTAGTGCAAGTGATTCAATTGTTTCTCTCCATATAACTACGTAATATTTCCTAAATTGTAAGGATAATAAAGTCATTTAATCATCCATGAAGTAAGCATTGGGTCCCAAATAGCTTATAAGGAAGACAAGTGATATTTTTAAAACTTTAAAGGAGGGCAGTGAAATTGTCAGAAACCTCAAGGGAGGTTTTTGAAATTATCCCAAAATCTTTTATAACGCTACTATTGTATTGCAGAGGATATACCGTACCGTCGATATGGTAACAGTAGAAGTGCTGTTGATTATGGTGCCTTTTTTTTCTTTTTTAACTTTAGACTTGTCTTTTGCGACCCACAAAAATTAACAAAAAGAAATTGAAAAATTTACGTTGTCACTTGTCTTGTCTTGTCTTTCAATATTTGAAATTGACCTTTTGACAACAGCAGAGAGTGCGTGAATAATTGTTTTTGGGGGCCGGGGGCGGGTGGGGCGGGGGCGGGGGTGCGGAAGATCAAAAGGCGATAACCACAAATTATAAGATGCTACTAGTAAACAAAAAACAAAGGGACCCACCAATTACAATACATGAACAGATGGATACTGTTCAGTTTGGGCCATGTGCAATCATCCCTCTTAATTGCATCTAAAACCTGGAAATTAAATCTCTTCCAACATGAACAGTCTCTTCCTTGAAAAAAAAAAAAGAAAAAAGCACAGACTCTTAAAAGATGCCACTCACCTAATACTTGATTGATAAACACATCCAGCAAACTAGCTGATGTGTTCTGCTTATCGCCTTCTGACTAGCGTCCGGAATGAATCTAGTCTCGTTTTCATGCACAAGCTTTTTGAACCGTCATATTTTACACTACTACTTAACTCTCATTAGCTTTAATGAGCTAATAATCTTGCAAGTTCAAATCAGGGAGACACCATCGTTTTTCGCCTCGTTACACGAACCTTGGACTTGCTTCAACCTGGGTTGATCACCTCACCACTGTTAATCGTCACCACTCTATTCATCACCAGCGAGAAAACAATTATATGGACGCGTGGTCACACTTAGGAAAATTATCATGTCAGATTTAGCATTTACTTGTTTCGATCTGGGGTCAACCCTTGAACGAGGAGCCTTTTGTTTTAGAGGCTCGTACCCATCCACACTCCCAACAAAAAGTGTCGTCGGCTTCCATTCATCATAATAGATATTGCATTTCGTGTGCAGAATTGAGAATTGTAGTCGTTACTGTTGCGATATGCTACGTTCACTTCAAAACGAGAGCTCGCCCAGTATAAATGGTAACCATTCCTTGACAAAGAATGTAAATTCTGAATTACCATCAGTATTGTCCCCGCTCAATCTTTTCACTACAGAACAACTTGGGAAACTGCTTGCACATTTTGTTTCTCAAAATTCTAACGCCTTCCATTTTTCGATGGAGAGAGGGAGATGGTCTTAATGCGATAGCGCGTCAAGAAGTTTAGAAGAACAGAATCGCTGACCAGACCACAGTCCACAATAGGGAAACCCTTTTGGAACATAAAAACACGGAGATACCAGACAGAAAACCATGTCCATGACCATAGGCTAGTTTTAGAGACAGAAAATCATGTGTATGACCATAGGCTAGTAGTTTTGGAGCACGAATACATGACAGGGCCCTTCGTTTTGCTGGGATCCCAGGCAAGTTCGACAAAACATTTGCCCATCAACGTGGCACTAGTAGGACACACCCAGTGGGACAACTGTAACCGAAATCCCACCCGCTTTTCAGCACAAAAAATGACGAATCTATCACAACTGTCTTTTACTCAAAATACAGAGTGTATCCCTTAATCCAAGGCACGCATTCCTAAGAAAAGGCATGGACGGTCAAGGCTTCACATAAAGCCCCTTGTACGCCGCCCCTATACCCACAACCCCTGAGGCAGCATCAAAGTGAGATATACCTAGAGCTAATTCTGTGAACAGCAATGGGCCCTCAAGCATTTAAGATGGCATCCCAAGTTCAGCCAACTACCAGGTTCAAAATCTCCGGATATGGAGTGTGTTTGGACAGAGTATTATTTGAAATACAATTAGTATCGCACTTTTTGTAATATGATATGAAAATATGATCAAGAAAATAAAAAACACATTCAAAAATGTATTTGTGATGCAATCAAATAGTTTTTTGCAAATAATATCTAACTGTCTCGTAACATAGAAAAATCAATTCAACCCCCAGTTACCTCAAGCAGAAATTAAACCAGAATAACCAGGCGGCAATTTGATTGTCCCTAAAAGTTGGGCTTCAAAACCACAAGTAGTTCATACTAGGTTTGACTACAATGTCTCAGGAGACCAAAATATACTCACCACCCCCTCCCCCAACCCAAAAAAATTCATTCGTCAAATGGAGGCGAAGAACAGCAACAAGTCCATCCCTAACGGTACTGCAATGTTAAAGGAAACACAGAGTTAAGACACCAGCATAACAGACATTTGAGATGCAAAATAATGGGATTGAAGCAAGAAGCACACAGAGAACATCAGAGACAGAACAAAAACAAAAGGCCAGACTATCACATTCCCTTCACTTTCACCGTGTCTTTAGTTGCCCAACCTAATTAGGCCAAAAGAAAGAGCCTGAAACACATTACTTTCTGGTAAGGCTTGAAAATTGAATTACAGCCGAAAAGTCAACATTTTATCAATTTAAATGCAACACAATGTTGATAATTGGTGCCTTCAAAATTTTGTAAAAGCATCATTGTTCTCATAAATTTAGGCTGAGAAACGTTTAAGATACCATTAAGTTCCTTAGCTATAGCGATTAGTCATACCAAGAACCCAACTTTAAGGAACCTAAAACGGCCAAAGGATAAACCAATCCACAAAAATCCTGTGAAGTACATTTAACCTCAAAGCACCGAGACAAACGCATAACCAGTAACCGGTATTCCACCTATGATTGGAGAAGGACAGAACAACAGACAGGAGGCACGACAATTGTACGAAACGACCATACACTATCGAAGGGGGAAAATTAAGAAAACCTCTCAGTCTCTACAAACCACAAACCAAGTTTAAGTTGGCAACTAAGAAAAGTATGCTAATAAACCAGAGGTATATCGAGAGCAATTAATTGCAGAAAGCAGGTGAAGACCTAATAAAAGAACATACACCTTAATCACCCAGACGCGACCGTCAGATCAGCAGAAGCTAAAAAACCACAAAGATCGTACAGAGCTAACGACAAGCTGCTTAAATGATAAAACTTGCTCAATCAAAAGATTAAAAAATTAAAGTAAACAAAAAATTAAAACAGACCTTGATGAAGCCAATTTCCTTAGCGTTACTGCGGAAGCATTGTCTGCAACACATGAGCCCGTACTTCCTGATTATCCCATGGGAGTTCCCGCAAACGCGGCTGACCAATTTGATCCAACCCCAAAAAAACAAGATAAAATAAAATCATCACCAGCTCTATTCAACAGAATATCAATAAAAGCTACTCTTTTTAAAACATAAATAAAAAGACAGAGAGATATAGAGGATGAACAAAAGCCAAATCTATCAATTGCTAGATTATTAAATTGATGAGGAGATGCGCAGAGATTCTAAGTACAGGGGTCAAACTAACCAAGCGCGTGAGCCAGGCCCATAGTTCTTGGGGTGAGCGTTCCAGATGTTGGAGTGTCCCATTCTTCTCCCTCTTCTTCTTCTTCTTCTTCTTCTTCTTTGCCGCTAAAGCCTTTGGAGTGAAGAAACCCTAGCTAACTTCCGATGCCTGGCTGGTGGCTATTAATGAAGGGTAAACTGAGGTAAATACCGAAGTAAAAAGGACCCCACTAAAATGGATTGAAATTTAAGGGTGGGTAGGGTGGTGAAAGTGTGTAGTGGAGTCCAGATGTGGTTAATGTAGACCGCCAAAGTGCTCCAGTCCTATTGGCTATTCCTTCTAATTTGTTGCATGTTAGTAGCGCTGCAAATGAACCGAATCGAGTCAAGTTTTGACCTAATCGAGCCGAGTCTTGACTTAATTTTAGTGAACTCGAACTCGAGCTCGAGCTCGAAAAAAATAAAAAATAATTATTTTATTTTTTAAAAAATAAATAAAATAATATTTTTTTCTTAATAAATAATAAAATATGAATGATATATATGTAATTTTACTAGTAAAATAAAATAAAAATATGGATACTTAAAATAAAAAAATAAAAAAATATATATACTTAAAATAAAAAAATAAAATAAATATATAAATATATATATATATATATATTCGAACTCGCGAGCCGGCTTGCGAGTTAACGAGCTTAATATCTTGAACTCAAGTTCGAGCTCGATTTCAACTCGAGCCAGCTCGAGCTCGACTCGAATTCGATATTGATCGAGTTCGAGTTGAGCTTGACTCGAGCGGCTCGATTCGTTTGCAGCCCTACATGTGAGTCGTGACAACTTGACAAATTGTACGTACACAACCAGTGGGAATACAATTGTCAGTGTGAGATTGTGAACCTTTTGATCTAGGCTTTAAATACCTAAATGTAGATTAGCCAGTTATATTGCCAAAATGTGTTTGGATCGAATATTATTTTGAAATAGATTTAGAATAATTGCTGTATTACTTTTGTTTTGTGATGTATGTAATATAAAAATTAATTAAAAAATATATTTGTGATGGTAGTAAAACAATATTTAAGAAAATTTTCATTAAAAATTTTGTCAGTGTGAGATTGTGAACCTTTTGATCTAGGCTTTAAATACCTAAACGTAGATTAGCCAGTTATATTGCCAAAATGTGTTTGGATTGAATATTATTTTGAAATAGATTTAGAATAATTGCTGTATTACTTTAGTTTTGTGATGCATGTAATATAAAAATTAATTAAAAAATATATTTGTGATGCTAGTAAAATAATATTTAAGAAAATTTTCATTAAAAATTTTGTTTCATGGCAATACAATTTGCACTGTGAATCAAATGATAAAGAGTAAATTCATCTTGTTAACGATAAATCAAGGATTAGAGTCTTTGTTCATTTTTCTTGTGCTCTTTTTTTTAAAAAAAAGTATTACCATATCTATTTTTGCATAAACACGTATATAATATAAAAAAACTACTTAAAAGTGATTTGAGATTCTTTCTAAAACTAATTTTTGGAAAAAGAAAAATCGTTTAAAACGTCTTTTATAATTTATCAAATTAATTTTTTTTATCTTTTACTTTTAAAATATTGATTTTGCATCCATTATAAAATCAAGCTCACTAATTTTGATCCCAACCTAAGTTTATTGGTGCTTTTTAGCTTGGATGCACTGCATGACCCATATGTACAAAGAGGCCGAATTAGAGGCTGTATTTGAGTCGAGTCGAATTGAACTCGGGGATATACGTAGAAATGTAACTCAATAAACGAATATGCATACGTATATAGGGATTTGATGCAGTAGTGACACGTGTAATAAATACTCAGTATAGAAATGCAAATACTTCAATTGATTTGGTTATGGTTGGGGCCTAGTGTTAATTTTTTATTGGGTCTGGTGCTAGGTCCAGTGACATTTTCAATGGCCTAGTGCATTATTCAGTTGAGAACATTTTCGATTAAATTGGCTGGGCCTGGTGCGAAGCCCACTAGAAATTAATTGGGCCAGTTGTCCTCTATTTGATTTGTTAGGTCAAACATTTTAAATACATATATTCGGATATTATTTATTGGGTCTGTTGTGAGGCTCAATGACATTTTGATTGACCCATTGGATCAAGAAATTGAAAACATTGGAACAACAAATTGATAACATTTTATTGATACATTTTCGATTAAATTGGCTGGGCCTGGTGCGAGACCCAGTTAACACTTGATCGATCCACCTAATCAAGAAATATTGAACATGTTGAGAACTTAAGTATTGTTGTTAAATTCTTTTTTTTCTTGGACAGATGGTGCCCAATCTTGGTTTGTGAGTGCGAATAGGGGCTATTCGAGAAAGTAGAATGCAGCATTCTACTTAGTCCAATTGAGGAGATCCACACGATCTGGTGCACTTAAGTAATCGTGATACGAAGAATTAGGTCCAGGATTGCATAGCACAATAGTTGGAATTCCCCCTTTTATTTTCCTTGGTTTGGCATATTTGCAATTGGATGACCAATCTCGTTATGCACCTATGAATTCTTTCCAGTGTTTGAGAAATTGTGGGTTTACGTCGTCTATGACGTTATACCGCGCTTTGTCGCAGTGATGGGTCAGATCAATATAGCCTGCATAGTAATTGTGTGCCTGAGGATTGAGATTTCTAATCCAACATGTTTTACCAGTTCGACTTGGGCCTTCTATTATTATGGACATGGGCCTGTGTGGTTTGTTATCAGGCCCAATTACATTTTGATTGGCCCAATTTATCAAGTAAGTAGGAACGCATTGGGCCTAAGGGAACAGAGACACATATGGTTCTGGTGGCTTCTGGAATATTTTGTCGAGATTACTAGATAATTTGTCGTAGTGAATGATGAATGATCGAGGATCGCCCTTCTTACTGATATTGAGAGCTATTCCCTTATCTTCCCCGACAAGCGTAGCGGTATACATCTCCCCCGTCTTGTCAGATGATAATCTTCTCCGACCATCTGGTCGAAAGTCGGCCCATTCGACAAATTTTCTGTATTTTGATATGTACCACTCGAGCTCGACTCGACTTGAATACAACCCTAATTTGGCCTCTTTGTACATATGCTCGAGCTCGACTTAACTTGACTCGAATACAACCCTAATTCAGCCTCTTTGTATATATGCTACTCGAGCTCGACTAGAGGTAAAAATAATTAAGCTCGAGTTTGACATTAATTTATGTTATTCGAGCTCGAACTCGAGTTCGAGTTTAATTAAGTGTAATCAATTCAAATCAAGTTCAATCGAGCTCAATCAAGTCTAATCAAGTTCACATAATAAAAATTAATATTTTATATATAATTTTAAATAAAGGATATTATTGACATTTCACAATAATAAAAATTAAAATTATATTTAAAAAACTCAATTAGACTCGTTGAGTTTTCGAGTGCAAAATATTGAAACTCGAACTCGACTCGAGACTTCTATCAAGCAGCTTGAGTTCGAGCTCGGTCAAAACGAGCTCGAACTCGAGCCGAGCTGCTGATCGAGTAGCTTGCGAGCTCGAGTCAAGCTACTCGGTTCAGCAGCAGCCCTAGGCCGAATCACGGTTTTTTACAGGCAAAAATGAATGTGAACTATATGATTTATTTAACTACATATGGAATTTTACCTTTGTGTCTCTAAAAAAATGATTTGGTTATGTAGTAAATTTAACTTATAAAGTGGTCGAAATTTTAGGTTGAAACTACATTAAGCGAATTGGATTTTGTAAGTGATGTAAAGTCAGCATCTTAAGAATAACGAACAAAAAAAATTCATTTGATGAAACGTGATCAACATTTTAAATGATTTTCCTTTTGAAAAAAGCACGTATACACATTAATTTCATGGTTAATGACTAGTATTATTATTGTTCGGATAATGATTCAACTTTCTTTTGATTTTGCATTAAGTATATGAAGATAGACCAACTCGCGCGTTTTTTTCCGTAGTGTCTTTTGAAACCATTTACTCCATTACGTGCTTAAAGAAATAAATGACATATTTTAGATGATTGGAAAATCATCACACATGCATATAGTATTATAGTGTTGCATAAGAGATACAGATTTACCACATAAACATATAGCGTAGCATAAGAGTTTCTTTAAAGTTGTAAAGTTGTTTTGATGCTTGTGTTTGGGTAGGAGGTTATTTTAAAAAATTATTTAAAATTATATTGTAACACTTTTTATGACGTGAAGTGTTTGAGATAAAAAAAAAAGATTGAAAGATGTAGTTATGATGCAAGTGAAATAATACCTGTGAAAAAAACGTATATCTCCTTTTTTTCCTTTCAAGGGAAGTGTTTTTCTAATAATTTATGCTATTAGGTATTATTGTAGATCTTTTAGTTTAGCAATTTTTTTATTATTAATTGTAGTTGAGATAAAAAATTTAAAAAATGGTTGATGTTATTTAAGAAAAAATAAAAGTAGAAGGAAATTTATTTAAAGTGTCTCTTACATTTTGTCTTTTAATTTTTTTAAATTTTTAATTAACTTTACAATCCTTACAAATGCAAGTTAGCAAATTTTGGTTCCAATCTAACTTTTCAACCATTTTTTACCCTGAAATTACTATATAACCCATATGTCATCATTTTTTTTGGTGTAAAAAAGTCAAATTCCACTTTTTTAGTGATAAAAATAAATATAAATTGGATCATATTCTACTTTTCACAAGAAAAAATGAATATGATTTGGGTCATTTGTCTCACAACAAATGAAATCTAACTTTGTACTAAAAAAAAAAGATTATGTGCGAGACATATGACGGATTCAAGGTAAAAAGTTGTTAAAAATATGTGTTTGAATTAAATTTTATCGACTTAATTTTATAAGATATTTAAAGTCATTATTTCAAAATTGAATAATGAAAAAATTAATTTGACAAAATTCCACGTGCATCTGAATTAAGCAAACGGGTTAAAAGGTTCGTCAAAACCTCAAAATGCCCGACGAGGCCTAAATTCCCGCAAATCCAAATCCAAGTACAGAATACAGGGTAGGACTTGTAGAAGAAGAATAAAGAAGGAAAATACAAAGGAAAGGAAGTCTTCTCGTACACACCAATATAAATTCCGTTACTTAACTTGTTAACTTCAATTTTGAATACCTTGGAATCAAAGCAATCATCTAATATTCATCACCAATAAATTCCTAAATTCCCGTAAGTATCGGATTTCCCCAGGTTTGTTATTTCCTATGTCTATCCAGTATTCTTCTCCGCAATTGAATCGACTTTTACATGTCCCTCAAAGTTTGGACCTTTAGGGTTTTGCTTTTTCATATTTTACTCATGTACAGGTCAGATTTTGATGTTAATTTTTTTCATCTTATTCCTTTCCGTATTTGATGGCTGTTCATCGTTGGTTTAAATTTGACCGAAAAGAAAAATCCCAATTAACCTTTAGGTGGTTTGACGGTGCTGTGAATTTTTTAGTTATTTGGTCAAAAGGGTGGCAGAAATTTTGGGGAGCTTTGTTCAAAGATGCTTGCTTACTGAGCGTGAAAGTTTGGGCAATCAAAAAATTTGTTTGCTTGTTTGAAAGATTATGCTTTTACGTGAAAGCACAAACTTTTAATGCTTATTGTTTTGCTTTCTGATTTTGTTTGGATTTATCAGCAATCAAAAAGCTGAGTTATGCTCGAAAGCCTATTTGTTTTTCCTTAAAGGCACTAACTGTTTGATATATATTGCGTTTGGTAGTCAATCGATGAGAGGTAACTTTTGCTTGTACTGTCTATAATACTTGCATTCTGAAAGGGTAGTTACAGTTTGAAATCTTGCTGCTTTGCAATTGATTGTAAGTTCGGAAAAGATAAACATAGAATAAATAAGAGATTTAGCACAATCGGCCATAAACAACCAATTTAATTGGGTTATCCTTTTCTGCCTCTGTTTTTTAAAGATTTAAGGATCGAAAAGTTATGGCAACTGCAACTATGGCGACTGCAGCTGGTGCTGCTGCTCTCTTGTATTATACATTGAATAGAAAAATGGTGTCCAGTACCACTAAGAGAGATGATGATGAAATTAGTGGTGGTGTGGACACACAAACTCATTCAGGGATTGATCGAGTTTCAAATAGGCTCATACAAGCTCCTGCAACATGGTTAGAGACAATTTCAACGTTATCTGAAACACTAAGGTTTACATATTCTGAGACTCTGGGAAAGTGGCCCATTGGTGATTTGGCTTTTGGAATCAGCTTTCTGTTAAAGAGGCAGGTAAGGTTTTTGTTCTTTATTGCAAGTTGGCATCAATATGCTTGCCCGTTATTGATGATTGGCGTAATAAGCCTATAGTTCGAGAACTTGTTGATTTTAAGAAATAAAAAAAGAGTTGATGATTAATAGGGACTTTAGTTGTTATAACGAGCATGTGAATCTGTTTGCAGGGAAATTTACACGTTGGAAGCGTATTTGGAGGGAATGATAGCCATCAACTCAAAGGACCTGAAATTACATTGGAGCTTAGACATCTCTTGAACTTGTTGACGCTTTGTTGGCATTTTTCCAAAAAACCATTTCCACTGTTTTTGGAGGAGACGGGCTTTTCCCAAGAAAATGTTCTTCTCCAAGAACCTAAGGCCGGAGTAAGTTATTTAAATGTTTCCATGGCGATGAGCTAATCATAAATCCCTTATATTTGTCCAGTTGGGAGTCGACGCTGACCAAGATCCTTGCATGCCATTGCTTTCTTTCCATAGCTTCTACATCTTGACAAGATTATCCTTTTGTTGTTCCTGTATCTAGCTGGGCTCGATACAGTTGGGTGATAGATGAAATAGAGTGTATTCTGATGTCTTAAATGTTCACTTTTTTTGCAAGTGAGAGACTGTAGCCGAAAGGCATACAGAAATCTTGTTTTGCCCCTGAAGAAATGCTAAACTTTTTATTGTTTTGCAGATACTGAAACCGGCTTTTACAGTTCTGGTTGATCAAAATTCAAAAACATTCCTCTTATTGATTCGTGGAACACACAGTATCAAGGATACTCTGACAGCTGCTACTGGAGCAGTAGTACCTTTCCATCACTCTGTCGTGTGTGAGGGAGGAGTCATCAATTTGGTTTTGGGTTATGCACATTGTGGGATGGTTGCAGCAGCTCGCTGGATTGCTAAACTTGCAACTCCTTGTCTCCTTAAAGCCCTCAACAATTATCCTGAGTATAAACTTAAGGTATGTGACATGTTGGATGGTGTTTGATTCCATAAGCTGCTCCTCTATAGATGCTTTTGCTTGGGTTTCATTATTCTTATGATAAAATCAAAATACTGGATGAATATTGGCTCACGGTAATATAGTTCAGTGATGACTTGGGTTTGGGAGGTATAAGATTGTATATAGAACACAACTAATCTCGTTGCAGGCTGGCAGGATAAACCTTACATGCCCGGATTGTTGTGTGTCTTAAGAAGTGGTTGATTCTAGTTTGACTTCTGTGTTACTGCTGCCTTTGTTTTGGCACTAACATTCATACTGGTCAAGCCCCTCATGCTTGTGCTTTCTGATTCTTCTTAAGGCTTTTGTAGTTTAACAGATAAGATATGACTGGTGTTGCAACTTATTTGTGGCAGCTACTCGAGTTTTTAGATCTTTCTGTCTACACCATATAGCTAGGCATAATTTCTTATTCATAGTGTGTGTGGCTGGGCTTGTAATGATAAAATCAAGTTGTTTTGTTTGGTTACAGATTGTAGGACATTCTTTGGGTGGTGGTACTGCAGCTCTTTTAACTTATGTATTGCGTGAGCAGAAGGAACTATCAACAGCTACGTGTGTAGCATTTGCTCCAGGTTATTGTCTTGCTTTTCTACCAGGACCGTGAGGTTTTTGTTGATTTCTAATGATTCTTTGCTTCTAGCTACGTTTTGTTTTTCTTCATAATTGTGCTAACTTTATGATGAGGAAAAGAGAGTTGCTTTAGATCTCACGCAATGTTCAATGCAGCTGCTTGTATGACGTGGGAATTGGCTGAATCTGGCACTGAATTCATTACTTCTGTAATAAATGGAGCTGATCTGGTGCCAACATTCTCTGCTGCTTCAGTGGATGACCTGCGTGCTGAGGTCAATTCTTGAATCTGATTCCTTGTCTTGTCATACTGGCTGAATTTCTTTGTGCCTTTTTGCTTTCAATGATAAAGTATTTTGGTTTCTGTTAAAGTGGTTGACTTTGTGGTTGTATATGTAGTTTACTTATGATGCGTTTCTTGCCGGTATTCTACCTGCCTTCTCATTTCTGTTTAGATATTACTGTCAAATTCTCTTTGCACTAATTTTAGTTCTATTAGGGTACTCTGTATACATCTATTTCGATGGATTTCATCATTAAGTGATGATCCAGTATTGGTAATTATGCATCTAGAGTTGCTTTGAGTTTACTGTAGTGTTTCCTGTATTCAAGAGTAGAATTTTGTGTAATTATTCATTGGGACATGCACAATAAGTTGGCTTCCGATAGTAAAGTTAAGAATGTATAACTGATTGTCTCTTTTTTCAATAAGCACCTCTATTCTGCATGAGTCCTCAATTGTGTGGCAATTTTTTTAGCTTGGATAACCTTGATCTTCCTCTAAACCATTGATTAAGACTGACTTCCTTTGGCAAATCGTTGTTGTAGTGATGGCTATAACGTTGATCTGATAGAATGTTCTGGTACTTTTGAAAATTAAATAATAATCTCACATGTCTATGATGGCCTGATAAGTGTCATCTGCATACGATCATTGCTCTTTAGATTGTTGTATTGCATGTAAATTTAAACAAATGACATTTTTTTATTTCAGACATCTGTACGGTTTCATTTTTTTGTACCCCTTGAGTTGGGCTTTTTCTTGTTTAGAATGTTTTTTTACTCTGGGCTTTTTTATAATTATATGTAGTGTCTCTTGGAATGAAAAATATTTTACCTGTTTCAGGTGACAGCATCAGCCTGGTTGAATGATCTTAGGAATCAGATTGAACAAACTAGAATCCTTAGTACTGTTTATCGATCTGCTTCAGCCTTGGGTTCTCGTCTTCCATCCATGGCAAGTGCTAAAGCAAAAGTTGCTGGTGCTGGTGCAATACTGCGCCCAGTATCTACTGGTACACAGGTATATAAAATATCATAAATGCAGTATTCCAGTCTGGGCTCCTCCTTGCCTCTTCAATGTCGCACTGAACGTTTGAACTCTTATTTGTGAAAATGTAATATTCATCGCTTTTTTCTTCTTGTTCTGTGTTCTTTATTTGCTATCCGGTTGAGTTCTTTTAGAACCCTTAATCAATAAGAAGTTTGGCCACTGTATGCTGCTTGCTACATCTTAGCTGGTTCTGCAGTATTACTGTTGGAATCTGAATGTGGCAGTCTTCCATTTGAGATGTCTGAATTTCAACAAATTGGTGTAGAATATATACAGAGTATTATCTATGCCAGCATCTTGACATTGTCTGATTGAAGAGATCATTTTTGGTCAATTTCCTGCTTGCGTTTTTGTTGATGTTCTATTAAATGGTTGCTGGCTGTGTTGTTGACTTTAGGTTGTTATGAAGAGAGCCCAAAGCATGGCTCAGGCAGCATTATCAAGACCTGGCATGCGATTATCCTCATGGTCATGCATGGGTCCTCGACGTCGTTCAGCAAATAAACAAGGGAGCACTAATGATGGGGCAGAGTCTTTGGAATCTTCTGCAATTCATGGAGAAACATCTGAACCCTTCCTTGCTACCTCTGAGGTGACCTCAAGTAGCATTGACAGCTCTGAAATCCCTGTATCTTCATCAGGGGGGGTGGTGTGGAGTTCAGGAAGCTGCTCAAGTGAGATCAGATGCGGTGTTGATGCTGAACTTGATGAGGGCGAGGATGTCTTGGACCATGATAGACATCAAGATCGTATGACGGAAGTTGAGTTGTGGCAACAAATTGAGAAAGAGCTTTATGATCAGATTGAATGTGAGGAATCTGATGTAGTGAAGGAGATTAGGGAAGAAGAAGCAGCAGCTATTGCAGAGGTAAGTGATGGTGACTCTGAAAGCTCACTGCCTAATACAAAGGAAGTGCACAGGTTTTTCCCCCCAGGAAGAATAATGCACATCGTGACACTTCTTACTGATGAGGTGGACTGTGGAATTGATAGCATTACTTCTAGTAGCTTGGACCATTGTCAACCAGCTGAGCCAAAAGTTGGAATTTTTCTGACTCCTAGGTCATTGTATAGTAAACTAAGGCTGTCCCAGACCATGATTGCTGATCACTTCATGCCAGTTTATAGAAGACAAATGGAAAAGCTCATAAGAGAACTTGAGGAAGAGAGCTCTGATAGCCATCGTTTTGATCAGGAAATTTAAGAAGATATTTTGTGTAGTGCACCCGATTCTAGATTTTAGGAAAATGATGCTGGAGGAGGCTTATTTCTTTATTTGCCTCCAAAATGCTGCCTTCCATTTTTCTCCATTGTCAGAAGTTGGAAGTCCTTTTGGCCCTGTGTTATTGCAGGACAAAGAAGTAATATCTCAAGAATATAGTCTTGACTCGACTGACCCTTCCGGTGGGATTTTTGGTTCAAGGGAAAGAGAGGTTGTCGCACTGCGTTTAGTGGGTTCTAGTCTTTGTATAGTTACATTGAATTTATTCTTTGTTTTTGAGTCAGGGGGCAGTGAATTTGATTTTGGTAGGGTAGTTTTTTGAACATCTCGGTTGCTCTTTGATGCGGGCAATATATGAATGAAGGGGGGATTTGTAGTCTGGAGATGCCCCTCCATTGTGTCGTCTTTTGTTGCTTTGGTTGTTCATGGTCATCTCACTTGTAACCCTCAAAATCTCCCATTTATTCCAAAACCGACTCTGTTCAGTTCTTAAATGTGATGGCAGGGAAGCGGTCGTAGCGTTCCCCATCGTATAGGAATTAAGTAGGTTTTGAGCGACTCAGGAATGGAAAATTAGGGATCCCATCTGCTATGGGCCTTTGTCAGCTGTTCAATGAAAATGTCCAATTGGGGGATCCTGTCTGCTATATCTCCC
Organism: Coffea humblotiana; assembly: GCA_023065735.1. NCBI lineage: Eukaryota > Viridiplantae > Streptophyta > Magnoliopsida > Gentianales > Rubiaceae > Coffea > Coffea humblotiana. The sequence goes on from CM041211.1 coordinate 842,796, forward strand.
CCCAACCAATTCTGTCAAGTAATGTTCATCTTTGACATCTAGAATTTCGCATAATGGTCGTGTTTCATGGAAAAAATACCAGTATTCTAAGATACCACCGTTATTGCTTGATAAATTACTGACTGATACGTGGTAGTATCACGAAATGTACTCAAGCATCTATTATTAGTATTATACCGATTAATTTCTCCTTATTCCTTAATCCCCATTTTTTGTACTGAAACAATAAATGGAAGCGAGGGTCAACGCTTCTCCTGCCAACTGTCTCGAACTTAATAATGTGTTTTTATGTCCAAAAAAAAAAAAATCCTTTTTTAACCCAGCAATTAAATACAAAATCCAGTGTGTGTGTGTGTGTGTTTTTTTTTTAATTTTGAGGAGCAAAAAGGTTGTTGGCATCGAATGATATGGGCCCCAAATTCTGCTAAAAATGTATTTCTGAAATTTCTTCCCCAACCTTCTACCAAGTCGAACTCACATAACGAAGGGAAGCTTCCGTTCATCGGGTTGTATTGTAGCTGCATACACAACACAATGATTAAAGTCTTGGTCTTCTGATTTTCGCGGAAATATTGTGGTAGGCGCGTTTCTTTTATCTCTGGGCAAAAAATGGGCTCTGAACTTTTCAAACATCATCCAAATTCCTACATTTCTATCTTCCTGCTCTAGCATCGCTTGCCTGTCCAAGAAAATCTCTTTGAACCTGGCTTTTCTCCTCGAAAGTTAAAAACTTCCAGTCTGAAGACTAATACAAATAAAATACGAGTTCATTGAAACTCGTACAGAAACTATTTTCAATTTTAGTTTATTGGTTAATCTCGTATTTGATGTGAAGATTCCAATTCATTTTCTCTTTTTTCTGATGCGAAGATTCTGAATCTTTGTTCTAAAATTCCTTCATGTAAAGCTTTCTTTCCTGGCATACTCATAATGGGATCGTCACAATCACTTCAATCAGCCGTTGAAGTAGTCTCAAACTGGCATCCGCAGCCAAGAGAAAGATTAATATTCGATTGTGGTCGTGCTGAAGTCAGTCAATACCTGCAGGCGGTAGTCAAGATTCGGCAATCAGCAAGCGATAATGATGAGCTCAAAGACATCATTTCCATGGCTGTATCTCGGCTCAAGCATGAGTTTAGGACCGTATTGACTAGGCAAACAGATTCAGCTATGGGTTCGAATTCCACGACTGAGTTGAGCTCTTTAACTGACAGCACTGGCTATCAGTTTCGATATGAGGATTTTGTAGTGCACGAAACACCAAGTGCAGAGGTGATCCGTTATCTACGAAGCATAGCGGAGACAATGGATTCTTGCGGGCATCTTGATGTCTGCATTGAGGTGTACAAGTCAGTGAGGAGGCCTTTCGTGAATGCAGTATTCAAGAGGCTTCGGCTTGATGAATTGAAGGCTGGGGACGTTAAGAGGTGTTTGTGGGAAGAGTTGAAGATGAAAATTGAGCGCTGGATAGAGGCTGCTAGGGTGTGTACCAAGATTCTCTTCACCAGGGAAAAGCAATTTGCCGCTCAAATATTTTCCGGGCTTGGAAGAACTGCCACTCACGAGGAATGTTTCCTATACACAGCCAAAGATGCTGCAGTTTGTTTATTCAGTTTTGCCGAATCTGTGAGCTTGAGTCACCAATCTCCAGAGAGGCTGGAGGCAGTCCTGATGCTTTACGAGGTAATGTTCTCTCTTGCGCAGGATGTTGGTGCCCTTTTCCCGTCAGAATCAGCAAAAGCTATACCAAATGGCACAGCTGCGACCCTGTCTAGACTTGAGGACGAGGTCAGAAGGATGCTCTCGGCTTTTGAGAATGCTGTGCTTCATGAGCTTTCGACCATCTCAGATGATGGAGGCAGAGTCCATACGCTGACAAAACACGTGATGGGGTATGTTAATCTGATGGTAGTTCATAGGAAGAATCTAGCGAGGTTGATTGTGTCAAGGCCCTCGATGACTATTAGGGGTCAAAATGTTCCAGACTCGGAGCTTCAGGACCCCACGAGTCTAAGTCCTTTAGCTTTGCATTTGGTTTTGATCATAGCAGTTTTACAATCAAAATTGGAGAATAAATCCGAGTACTTCAAGGATCCTTCTTTGAGGTATCTGTTCATGATGAACAATGTGAGGTATATTGTACAAAAAATTGAGGGTTCGGGGGAACTGCAAGAGTTGATTAGTGCTGATTATCTGAAGAAGTTAGACGGGTATGTCAATGGGGCAATGACTAGCTATCAGGAAATAACCTGTGGAAGGTTATTGAATTGCTTGAGAGACGAGGGACTCTATGTTTGTCGGTGTTTTACTTCTCAAGTGTCAATTCGTGCTTTGAGGAAAAGGATCAAGACCGTAAACATTGTTTTTGAAGAGATTCGGTCGCTACAATCATCATGGGAAGTACAAGATCTCCGGCTTCGGGAGGAGCTCCGCCGTTCCATGTTGGAGAAATTGATGCCAGCTTATGAGGGCTTTCTCATGAGGTTTAGTAGCCATTTAGAGAGTGGAAAACAGAGAAAAATGTGCCTCCAGTACGTCCAGAGGATACATGTTCAGTATTCCCTTAAGGACCTTGAGGAGTTGATCATGACGAAATTGTTTGCGCGTCATCAGCTACCCCCATCATCAGACGGCCCAGTTGAGAACTCTCATCTAGGAGGTGGTTAAATGCAACACCTGGCAAGATTTAGCAGCAGAGAATGTAACTTTTCTCCAGTTCTTGAAAATTGCCTGCACTATTAGATGAAATGCCAGCTTAAGCTGTATCTTGGAAATAGTGGTATACAGTGAAGCCCTTGAGAATAATTCTTTTGCTAGTCTGCTCAGGCATGTAATATCCCTTGCGCATTCATGTTGAGTTTAACGTCTAGAAAAAATCTGCACAAATTCTTTTGTAACCTTTATCATTCCAGTAATAAATGACAGATGAAGATGTTTATGAATGTCTGGAGTGATATATATGGTACTTACTGCGATCAGTTCCGATTAGGTTCTAATCTACTCTTTTCGGGAATAATAGCAATTAAGCAGAGGATTACATTTCTTTTCTTGACAGACTCTTAGAAGTTGGAAGCGTACAGATTTGATTGGTCTGGATGATTTTACATGAATAATGTAACGCTATTGCGATCCAAAAGAAAATTGAAAAGTTTTTTTTTTGTCTTTAGCAGCAAAATGCAGCTTTATAATAGAATCCAAGGTTATTGGATCTTACAAATGTGTCGACTACTGAGTTTATGAATCCAGGTGACTTTCCAGATTCTTTTCTTCCTCAAGTGTTCCCTTTCCCCTCCCTTTCTGTCATTTTGAATTTGTCATGTATCTCGCAGACTTGTCCAGTCTCCCCCTTTTCCGTGCTTCTCTAATATTTAATGTTTTCTCAGGTATCACAAAATTATTTCGTCCCATTTACAACTTTTGGGAATATTCTGAAAAGTTATTGGGAGGTCTGAAGGATGAGTTTACTTGGTCGAAAATTTTGGCTACGAACACAAATTAAATATGATGTGGCTCCAGACTTGGAATTTGACAGAAGATCAATCAGCAAGGTTTTTGATGCAGGGGTACTGAACAAAATTGAAAGGAAGTGCACATGGAGAAAGGCACTGTGAATCAAAACGGAGATAAACTCAAGTGTGATTTTTGCAGTCTATTGCAGGCGGAGTCTGGAAGAAAAATCTCAGAAACCATCTCAGGTAACACCGAAGATCATTTTAGAGATCAAGGATTCTCTTGAGGAGATGATCGTTACAAAGCCATTAATGGTATTAGGTGAATCAACAGTTCCAGATTTGGAACGAATCCTGGAATTGGAAGGACGACGTCTTTTAGCAATCACTCTGGTCTGGATCATTGTATCCTTAAGATTGAAGTTAGAGGGTAAATCCCGGAACTACCAAGCTGCATCCTCGGCACACTTGTTCATTATGAACAATGTTCACTACATTGTCCAATGTATTCAGCAATCCGGAGAATTAACTGAGATGATTGGAGACAAATATCTGCTGCAAGTTAAAAGGAAAATATTCAGCAGGCAATAACCAGCTATTTGAGATGAACGTGGCAAAGGGTCTTGGATTGCTTGAGAGATGGAGGACTACATGTCAGTCACCTGTTCTAATCAGGGGTGTCGAACAAAATTCTGAAAGGAAGGTTCAAGAACTTCAATGCTTTGGTTGAAGATATTCAAAGACTCCAGGTAATGTGGGCAGTGCCAGATCCCGAGCTTCGTAAGAAACATTTACGGTCCATTTTGGACAAACTGATTCCTTCCTACGGGACGTTTCTTGATCAGTTCAGAAGCCAGAGAGAGAGAGAGGAAAACTACCAAAACGATACATCAAGTACTCAGAAGAGGAACTTGAGAGCATGGTCAGGAGTTTGTTTCTGACTTTCTGTATCACTGACGACTGGAATGGAACTGTTGCAGGTGCATTCGCAGAAATGTGGTTCTTATCTCTAGTAAAATAATTCATTATCAGGTGCAAAAGTCAGAACCTGCTCTTAGCATATACTGATTCTTTTACTACTGTCAGCGGTGACTTTTTTTCTCGTCTGTCATGCGGAAGTTGGACCAGCCCTCATCTGAGGCGCTGAGAAATTTCCTTACAGATGCCCTTTGGACTTTTAATGCACACAGAAAGTATCTTCATCTGTCGAGTGAGTATGCCGTAGATGCGTAAAAAAAGGCGATTTCTGATTTTTGACTCCTCAAATGTTATGTTAGTTCGCAGATCTTCAACCCACTCGGTTTTCGCATCCCATTCTTTGGGCTTCCCAGTCTCCAGACCATTTCTTAGCAGCTAACGCTACAATGCTCACAACTCAAAGGACATTTTTTTCTTTAGCGGTCCATTTATCTAATCCAATCTTGTAGGAGTAATAATTTCGTCTTGCACCAAATAAAGGAAAAAAAATGAAAAATCATTATGCCATTTTTAAAAGTCACAAAATAATTGTAGGACTACCATATATATATAAACAAAAACTGATGAGACTCTGGGATACGCGGAGTGTGATTACTTCTAATCTAAAGTAGGACCTGTACATTAATTAGTTAGTACCTTATCCGGGCAATGTGCTGAAGTTTAAGTCAAGCCCTTGTTCATCTTCTAGAATTTGCGCACCACACTGCCATTCACATTTTTCCTCGAAACTTCAAAAAAAAAAAAGAGGACACGTAGCGTTAATTGATATTGGGTAATGTTATTTGCACTCCAACAATCCCATTTTTACTTTAATAAGACCGTATTACTCCTTCTCTAATTTCTTCTTCTTGCCTGTGAGTTAACTTTACTAGATTTTTTTTCTTACATTCTAAAACCAATTAATTATTCCATTATACATTATAATGACTAGTTTAAAATTGTCACTAATATGTATTATGTATTTTTCTACAAAACCTCACGAAATTATATGATGCAAATGATCAATCTAACAATATAATATGAATAGATTCCAAACTTCAAACCCAAATAAATAAATAAATCCCAAGTTTCAAAGATGATCAAAAACTAAGTATAACTGTAATGTCTCATAAACATGACACTAATACTTCAGAAAGTCAACTAAAAATAGTTCATATAACCACTATAGAGGGAGTGAAACTTTCTATTACATATTTCAACAAAAGCATAACAACATCTAGTATCAAGATGATGCAATGGAACCTCAATTGCACACATCAAAATCTGCAAAATTGAAATTGAAATAAGAATTTAAAAAAATAAAAAAAAAGCTATGTAGATTTAGAAGAAGAGAATCAAAATTTTTTGTTACCTTTTAGATGAGTAGGATAATTGTACTCAACTTTCTTGCATGTGAACACAAGATAGAGTAAGAAAAGAAATTAGAATAGAGAAAATTGTGCCCAATTTTCATTATCAAGACGAAAATAGAGTAGCGTGAGTGCAGATAAAGTAAAGGGAGTGCAAATAAAATTACCTATTGTTATTTTCCATATTTCTTTTTCCAGTTTTGTACGCTGACGAGACGCGGAACAACGTGCGATGATCAAAGTGACCGGACAACTGCTCTTTCCGTTCAGGTCCGTTCTCCCCCTCTCCGCTCCCATCTCCAATTAGGGTTCTGCTCCTCATTAACTTCCTCTCCTTTGACCTTTCCGCTAACTGAAATCACTATGCTGATTGTGGAGTGGTCGCCATAAAAAATTACGTTCTTGGTTGAATTTCCACTTGGGTTTAGTCTGACCATCATAATTACCAACTGTTTCCTAATTCAGAAGTTTGCTAGCTATGAATTCTATTACTGTGATGGAAGCTTCAAATTCAAGCTCTCGTGATTTGTCGAGCCCAACGGAACCCGTTTACCAGAAAATTCATCTCGGCCTTGGTTATGATGGGACCAAGTCGCCCGACGCTAGCTCCCCTGATCAAACTCCTGCTGAAGCAAATGAAGCTATGGAAATTGCAGTGGATCGGCTCAAGAACGATTTCCAAGACATATTGCATCTGCAGGTCAAAGGGGTTGCTGCTGCCCTCACTGATCCCAGCTCCACCACTGACTCGACTTGTTCATTTAGCCTTTGCCTGTCGGCTCTGGAGGAGAGTAGTTATTCAGGGTACCATGGTCCAAGTCCGAAAGAAATTGCCCATCTCAGATCAATTGCCCAGAAGATGAATGCAAAAGGGCATCTTGATAAGTTGGTCCATGTGTATGTCACTGAAAGGAAGTCTTTCATGTATGCACATTTCCGAAAGCTTTGGGATGAGAAGTCTGGAATCTGTGATGTCCGGAGGCTGGAGTGGGGAGTTCTAGAGGCGAAAATAATGCGCTGGATTCGAGCAGTGCATTGTTGCCTCCGGGGGATTCTCCCATTTGAGAAGCAGCTTTCAAATCATGTTTTTAGAGGTATTGGTAATGATGCTATTGGTGGGCCTTGCTTTTTTGCGATTGTTACTGATTATGTAGCCGAATTACTTGATTTTGCTAATGCTCTTAGCTTCTGTCGTCCATCACCTGAGAAGTTACAAGAGATTTTAGCCCTTTATAGAAGTTTTTCTGGTTTTAGGTCGGATATTAACTCTGTGTTTGAGTCAGAAGCTGGCCAGACCATTCGTGTTCGTACTGATTGTATACTGTCCAGGCTTGGTGGTGAAGTGGTGAGCCTTGCTCTTTCAGATTTTGAGGACACCCTGCTTCGCGAGCTGTGTAATTATCCCATTCCTGGAGGGGCAATTCACCGCTCGACCGAGTATGTGATGGGATACGTGACGAGTCTGGTTTCAGAAAGTAAGGAAACTCTGACGGAGTTAATAACTTCCAAGCCTTCAACGACCATAGGAAATCTAATGATCTCAGATTTGGATGTCAAGGAATTGGAAGGGCGCGCTCCTTTGGCAGCACATTTTTTGTGGATTATTATCGTGTTACATCTCAATTTGGAGCGTAGATCCAAGTGTTACAAAGATTCCTTGTTGGCAAATTTGTTCATGATGAATAATGTTCACTACATCGTCCAGCAAATTAGAAGGTCTGCAGCATTGACAGAGATGATTGGGGACAATTATATCAACAAGCTTACTGAAAATGTGCAGGATTCAATGACTAATTATGTGAGTGGAACTGGGGATGTGCTTGTGTACTGTTTGAGACATGAGGGACTGAATGGCAGCTGGGGTTTCACTGTCGGTTCTGGTGTGTCAAGGAAAGCTCTAAAATTAAGATTCAAGAACTTCAATACTCTCTTTAAAGAAACACATCGGACGCAAATGATGTGGCAAGTACCGGACCTTGAGCTCCGAAAGAAGCTTCACCAGTCGATTCTAGATAAGCTGATTCCTCCGTATAGGAATTTTCTCGGGAATTTCAGGAGCCTAATAGACAGGGGCAAGCAACCACGAAAGTATATCATAGACTCTGCTGAGCAATTGGAGGCTAAGGTTTTGGGTTTATTTTCCTATTCCAGCTACCTCTAAAACGATGTATGACGTTAGTTATCATGTACAAAAAATAGTTTGCTCCCAAGTGCATCTACTGTAGTTCGCCACACCTATTATATAGCATGTTCGACTGTTCTCAATGGTAGATTGGCAAGGAGGCAGGCAGTGTTGCATGTTGGATGGGATCAGGACATAGAACGACAAGGTCAAGGACCATTTTATTTTTCTTCAGCATTTGCAGGTTCATTCATGTAATCCCATTCAATCGAAGAAGCTAACTAGATGTCCATTTTGTCGTCTGTGTCTATATAGTTTGCATACTCTTTGCCTGGTTGGTTTTCTGTTGTAGTTGTGTTGAATCTATGTAGATGTTCGTCTGTCTCCCATTTAGACCAAATGCAGCTTAATACCTAACAACTGTGTGGTTTTAACCTGCTATCAGCTAATATGCGTCGTTGAGTTTTCTCACACTTAGCGTAAGTTTGTACTTTCCAGATGTGGTGATGGCTTCATGGGGAAAAAAAAAAAAGGCTCTGGACTGGAACCACTGATCAATTGCAACACGGGATAGACAGACTTCCTTGAGTTTCCTTCTGTTACTTTGCAGAACCAAAACTTTGTAAAAGTTTCCTGCTCATTGAAAAGTAATTTGTTATGCCCATAATTTGAATGATTTCACTTTTAACTAGCAGTAGTAATTACTAACCTTCAAAAGAATTCAAGTCCATAAGCACCTCCCTGAGTTTTTTCTTTTCTGGAACAAAAAGTTGGGTTTTGTTTTGTTTTCTGTCTTTTGCACGATGAGGGAGACTTCGCCACATTCGCATCGAAGCTTCCTACTATTCATAAATCAAACCACCTGGTTTTAGGGATCCGTCTTTAGTGGAGAAATCTCCATGTGGTGTCAAGCCACGCAAAACTGCAGAGTCAGAAAAGGGAACAGTGAAGAAACCAGCAGGTAATGCGGTAAACGATGACGCGAAGTGTGAACAGGCTGCTGCTGACTTTGAATAGAAAATTGGTGGCCATGGAGTGGAACGGAATATTGAATAGTAGTAAAGAGGCAGCAGAATTTTGGTTCCCCCCAACCCCACCACAAAATTTACGGAACAAATTTGTGGAACAGTCAAGTGCAAGGAAAACATATGGAAAACAACATATGAAGTCACATTCTAAGACTTAAAAACTTGTATACAAGCACTAATCATAATGCAACAGTCATTCGTGAAACACTTCTAGCTATAGCAATAGATTGATGGATATAATTTGAAACACTTCTAACAACGATTGTAAATGAAGATGCAGTTAATTACAAAAGATGCAACAGTCCATCTTAGCATTCCAACAACACTAATGAATGTAATAATTATGGTCAACTTATACACATAAAGAATAGCCCAAATTTATTTAACAACGTAGAAGTTGTTAGAAAGAGACAAGAACCATCGTTTGGAAAAGAAAAGAAAAAACTCAAATTTGTTGAAAAAGATGAATGGCGTTGAATAGTAAGTCCATTTGAAATCAAATTGAATTGTGAAGTGCTGGGAAAAGAAAGATCAAAGGCCTACATGTATATTGTCCAAACGAACCATGAATTATGTCCAAAAGGATAAATATTGAAGAATGTTTGGCAGCCTTGTTAGGTAGATGAAAAAGACGAGTATTCAAATTAAGTGCTTTCATGTATGTACAATGATATGTATCATATAGGGGGAGCAAAATTTAACATAAGACAAAATTATTGAGTCGAGAAATCCTTGGTCTAAATGAAACTAGTTTGTGAATGTTATTGACAAGAATATATTTTGTCTTTACAAATGTTTGGCGACTAGTATATACTATGGTAATGTCAAAACTATAATGAACATATTCATGAATAAACAATAATATAAGCTAAAATATTGCAAAAAAAAAAAGAAAAAAGAAAGTACGACTATGTATAATAATGAATATAGGAAATTTATATTAGAATAATAACCAACAACTAATGCATGTTATGATTAACTAAATTGAATAGGGATTACTTTACAGGGTTGTTAATGGGTTCTGTGAGTTAGGTTTTAGTAAGTCAAAACCCAGCTAACAAAGAAAATTGAGTTCTGGATTTTTGAGTTATAGACTTGTCTTATGAATCTTGTACTTGCCTCACATTAAAAAAAAAATCATTCTCAAACGCAAATAAAAAAAAAAAAGTTACATGAGAATTCATTGATTCATTTTGTACATTGCCTAGACGACCCATCCTCCTTTAGTGTTCCCCCTTCCCATGCTATATCTAGGATTAGTTAAAACATTTTTCCTTCATTGGATTATTTGATTGGAGAAATCGTTCGAAACATCCTTTATATAAAATAATTTTTTTCGTCTTTTACTTTTAAAATATATTATTATACTATATAACATTTAATTCCATCCATACCCCAAACGCACGCATACATACCAATTTTTAAAAGTCCACCCTTGATCCAAGAACTTTCATGCAATTTCGGTGACAGCAGGTGTAGCCTCGCTCTAAAATTGTGTTCAGGTTGTTGGATCCTTAATCCAACGTTGGACTTATATGTAAATAATTATTGGTTGCAAACTGTCAAATAAGATTAAGTCCAATTAAAAGTAATCAAATATGGTTTGGACTTGATGTATCTAATAGGATGTGGGTTTTTAATGTGTAGAGATTTAATGGCTCCTATGTGAGAACCCGAAAATTTTCTTTATTTCTAGGCATTATTTTATTCCTTTGCACCATTTTCTATATTTTCTTTATTCTATAAATTTTCTAGACATTTTATGTATAAATAGGGTTTTAAAAATGTTTTTCTAGTATAAGTCAGTTTGTGAGATTTTCGGAGTGAATGATGGACGTGGGATCCGCTAGTGCGTTAAGTGAGAGAAATTCGGCCAATTAGGTTAAATTGTGCAGTAAGGCATTAAATTACTAGATGTTAAGAGACAATTAGAGGTTGGTTAGATATTTGATCATTGGAAAGCAAAAGGATAAGAAAGAAATCCAAAAAGGGACACGTGTCGCATCGCGGTTGGACCAAGCTTGCCTAACTTTCTTTCAACTTTACCAAAAGCTAAATTTTGACCAAAATTCCATCCATTTCTTAGCTCTCTTGGCCGAAATTTTGAGGAAGAAAAAGAGAGAGAAAGTTCATCTTGCACTTCAATTTCCAAGCTCAATCTTGAGTTCCAACCATAACTTTTGCAAATCACTCCATAAAAGTGCTAGTCAAAGTAGTTTCTAAGGTGGTTGTGGAGTAATTTTGGGAGGAAGAAGCCTAAGTCATCATTTTTCTTGAGGTTCCAAGGTAACTTGCTAAGGAAATCCCTCTTTGTTCTTAATAATTCCAAATTTGTGGCTTAAAGTTGTAGTTGTGGTAGTTTTATGAGAATATTTCATGGTTTGAAGTAGTTTAGTGGTAATTTTCAGTTTTATGGTGAAAATTCTGATCTCATATGATACTTGAGGGTTTTTATTGTTTTGATATGAATTATTGAGGTTTTGTGGGATAGAATACTCTGCCTAAAGAAATTTTCTAGATTACATGCACAAATTCCAGTTTAGGGTTTCTATATGGTAGTAATCTGCCCTGTTTTTGCACTGTATGTTTGTCCTTGAGGAAGACCGAATCAGCCCTTGCTCAAAACAGGAAAGTTGTAGGTATCTGAGTTAGCTAGCTGCTGGTAAAATTTCAGCTCAATCGGAGCATGGTAGGATGTGAAATGACCGAAATACCCTGACTGCCACAAGCTGCAATTCGTAAACAGTTTTGTGAATTCACCAGTTTGGGCTGCATTTTTCACCCTGATTCGTATCCAATTAGCTTTTGGCCAAAACACAAAACTTGTAGCCCTATATTTTAGCTTTCCAAAGCCTCTGAAAACACCCCAAACGGAGTTGTGTAGCCTGAGTTATTGCCGGTTAAAGTCAGTGCTGACAACCAGACTGATCATAAACTTTTGGATCTGTGATTGGCAAATTCGACTTAGATAAACTATAAATTAGGTTAAGTGGCCTTCATGAAAGTTGTTCCCCCCTGTCTTAGCTTCGAAATGGTATAAGGTTCATCCTGATTCGATAACCATAGCTCCGGTTATGACTAAAATACTACGAGATGCCAAATCTGCCATTTAGCTTTTGTCTTCAAAATTGATATTTGCTTGTACTATTGCACTTGTGTTGTACTTGGATGATTTTGGAGCCTAATGGAAGGGCTATTGTGGTAACCTTACTTGTGTGTATTGTGAGGCTGAATTCAGGAAAAGAATGAAGCCATAAATGGCTGGAAATTTGGTAAACACAAAGGGCGTGCTGCCCAAATTTATACGCGAGATTTAAGTAGAGTTACACTTATCTTGAGTAAAACTTTGAGGACGAATCTAACTCAATTTGTCTAGGTTATTCGAGTTTCCTTTTGTGGAGGTATATAAGTTGAATTTCGGCCGAAACTTGTACCCATGGAATTTACAACTGATAGAAATACGTTTCTTTCATTTCTTCGACCCAAACGGCATTTTTCACATATAATGGCTTCAAAATTTCACCGTTTGAAAAGTGATCAAGGGTTTTACGAATAGTCTCTAAATAAGTTTCAATTACTTGATTCTCGTTAAACGAAATGTTTAAGTTTCGAGCCTTAGTTACTTTTCAATGCTCGTAAACAATATTTCCTCGTAGATTTGAACTCCAAGAGCGGAGTAATACCCAAAACCAACGTGTAAAGACACTGCATCTGTTGTGAGTGTACCATCCCCTTAAATTGGTGCTTATCTGATTCATCTGTACTTGCAACTTGCAACTTGATTAGCTGTGACTTTTGTATGTTTCGTATGAAACGAGGGTGTACTTTATCACACTCGTTTCTCTCATGTGGTTATTCTGGTTCCTGTATACTGTATAAATCTAAAATTGTTCTCTGTATCTGTTATCTGTACCTGTTTTCTGTATTTGTTGATGTCGTTTGGAGAATTAAATCCAACGACCATTCTATGACCTTTGAGCTCAAAACCAGGGGTTAGTTACTCTAGTCGAGCCGGCAAGGGCCGGTCGATTAGATAACGAACCACGGTAGTCCACTCTAGGGAATCTTTGGGTATTGGAGACTCTGGATTTCCGGTATACTCGAGTATTACCAACCACTGTTACTCTGAGGTGTTCGGGCCCAGTGAGGGGTATGTTTGGTGGACGGAATCGGTGTTAAGTGGTGCTCTATTGGACGGGCTACTTTATTTGAAAGTTGACGGAGTGTCAACTACTATTTGATCAAGCTCCGATGAAGCAATGAGAACTTTGGCTCCTGAGAGCCACCTGTATCCTTTCTATTTGAAGTATTTATTCATTTTCCCTATCTAGTGTGTACAACTGCATGATTGATATGTGAAATGCCATGATTCGTGACTACTTGTACTTTTGGTACCTCATTGAGTATAAGCTCACCCCCTTCCCGTTATCTTTGTTTTCCTTACAGGGAACGACACTTTTGAACCGTGATTTTGAAGAAAAGGTCGAGCTAGTATAATGTTCTTTTGTTACGCTCTTTTGTAATCAAAAACACTAATTTTACTTCGAACAAGTATTTCCCTTGACTTGTAAAGTTCCAACGTATGTATATAAGTAATTATTCATGTTTTCTCCGTATAATTGTTGATGAATGTATGCCTTTGTGTTCTTGATTTGGTAAGCTCCGATTGTTGAGTTTCTTTGGGTTCGATCGCGCGTAAGTTAGGGTTTGTGGGATTCGACTTCGTAGTCCTGGCGAGAGTTGGGCAGGCGGTCCGCTAAACCCTTTGGTTCGCCTCAGGGGAAGGTGGGGCTGTCACATCCTATTTCTATGATGGGCTGAAATAGGGCTCCAAAAGGTAACAGGAATGTTACCTATAAATAGGGTTATGGTCCTCAGGTCACAGGTATCATTCTATTTGTCGTATTCTCCCAATACCGCGAAATATAGCCATTCCCTGATATCCCATCGTCAGGAAAGATACCAGAGAAATACTAAAGGACTCTCTAGAATCGGCGTATACGTGTTGACCTGGAAGGCCACCCCAAATAACAAAAGGATTCAGGTGCCAATTTGTCAATATGAATTCAGGTATGCTTCCGCTATTTACTGTTAATTTATTTCTTAATAGTCGCCATATAGATCTTGAGTTTAATTGGTGATGGCTTTCACCAAAAGTTAATATAAATTATCACCCTAACAAGTGGTATCAGAGCCTATATGGTTAATTATTGGGAAATAATTTGGATTTAGTAATTCATAATTTTATTTCCATTGGTTCTGTTTTCGTGAATTCAACTGCGGACTTTGATGCTATTAAATGTATGATGTTGGTTGTTTCTGCCGCACTACACGAATCCAGAATTATGATAAATTAGGTCTTGTTTGTACGGCGCCACTGTGACTCATATGTAATAATAAAAAAAAAGTTCGTGGGCTTCCGCTTCCATGGTTGACAAGTCTTTATGTGGCTTTTATGTTCATGGATGCCTACGTAAGTAATGAATTGCCTTCGGTCAAATCATTCCAAACAACTTTTTCAAGGCTTTTGAATACATGGCATCCAGTGGGTTCCACGAATTTGTTAAATATTAATATATTGCCTTGCTATGATTACTGTGTTGCCACTCACGCCGTTGACCCATTAATTCATTGTTCCATGTTTCGACCATTATTGCTAGTTTCATGTTTTCAATGTTGTGGTCACGCGGGTCCCACCGCAGTCCATCTTTAGTTGTATGATTCAATTATTGCTTCATGCTATTTTGGTTGGCCGATTCCCTACTTTTATATCTGGAGAATTCGGCTTAGCTTAATTACTACGTGGCACGTGGTTCGGGATCATAGTTGAATGTCAAGTAATTTGTCTTTTCTCAAACAGAAAGCAAAAAATATTTTCCTTTTGCCGTGACTTTTCATTGTGCCCTTGTATCTTAACTGTTTACAATTGGAATTTTTGACTTATTTTCTTGTTTGAGAAATAATATTGAGGAAATTAGGGTTTCTTTAATTTAAGTGAACGCTAATAAAATTAAATAAGACATTCAAACCCAATAAAATTCATATGTTTGACCCACTAAATATATAGTTTTATAAGACATTACGGATTTCAAGAAAATTTGGGTTCGAATTATAAATTGGGTCAAATTATGGATATGGACTTTTGGTCCAATAAGTCTTGATCCAATTTAATTGGTTTGACCACGTTTTGATCAGAGTTGACCAAAGTTAATTTTGATTAAAATTTTGGTTTAATTTGTATAATTTTAAATTTGAATATTGGTATGATTATATATATTTTAGAGTAAATTAATTGAAATAATATGTCACCAAAGTGGCCTCTATTATGGAAATTAATTTATTTTAAAATATAACTAGTTGGGTACCTGTAATTTTATGAATATTGATCGGCCAAAAGGAAGGTCAATATTTAATAAAATTACATGTGCGCTTGTGGTAATAAATACGTGATAATTATTTGAATTTTACATGTGATTTATAAATTGGCCCAAAGAAAAATTTATTTTTGGCATGTTATTATTATCAGTATTTATTACTACACCAAAATATCATTTAGAAGTCAATATTTTTGTCCAAAAACAAAATATTAATGGAACATCGGTATCTTGAGATGGGGTTACCTTTATTTAAATTTATTATTATTTTTGGTTTATGTGAGCATGTTTTAATTATTTTATGTTTTCTGTTCAGTTGTAAATGATCTTACCAATATTACTACCAACATCAATAATATTCCTATGTTGAATGGCACAAATTTCAAGTACTGGAAAGAAAATCTCTTGATAGTACTTGGAGTAATGGATCTCGACCTTGCGTTACGGGATGATTCTCCCCCACCTCTTACAGATCAGAGTACCTCTGATGAAAAGAAAAATAATGAGAGGTGGGAGAGATCGAATCGCTTGTGTCTAATGATCACTAAAAAGGCCGTTTCAGAAGCATTCAGAGGAACAATGTCAGAAACGACAGTAACCACTAAAGAATTCCTTCAGGACATTGAAAAAATGTTTGTCAAGAACGAAAAGGCTGAAATTAGTACGCTCTTGACACGCCTAGTTTCAATGAAATATAGTGGTAAAGGCAATATCAGATAGTACATTATGGAAATGTCTCATCTTGTTTCAAAGTTAAATGCACTTAAATTAACACTCTCTGAAGAGTTACTAGTACATTTGATTTTAATATCTCTTCCTACACAGTTTAGTCAGTTTAAGGTGAGTTACAACTGTCAAAAGGAGACTTGGTCTCTAAATGAGCTCATCTCACACTGTATAGAAGAAGAGGAAAGGTTAAAACAAGACCAGATAGAAAGTGCCCATCTGATATCAACCACTAATAATAAAAATAAGGGATTTAAGAGAAAGAAGGAAAAATGAGTTGCAGGTACAGCGCCACAAAAGAAACAACAAAAGAAATCAGATGATCAAGGAAAGAATAGTTGTTTCTTCTGTGGAGCTGAAGGGCATAAAAAGAAACATTGCACCAACTATCACGCTTGGCGTGCTAAAAAAGCTATGCTTCTTAATTTGGTTTGTTTGAGGTTAATTTAACTTCGGTACCTAGACACACATGGTGATTAGATTCTGGTGCAACAACTCACATCAGTGTGTCTATGCAGGGTTGGCTGAATTGCCGAAAGCCTAATAATAATGAAAGATATATCTACGTGGGCGATGGCAAAACAGTTCAAGTTGAGGCAATTGGTGTTTTTAGATTATTGTTAAAGACCGGATTTTATTTGGATCTTAATGAACATTTGTTGTACCGTCTTTTCGACGGAATTTAATTTCTATTTCTGCTTTGGACAAATTTGGTTATTATTGTTCATTTGAAAATGAAAATTTGAATTGTTTCATAATTCAAAAATTGGTTGGTTCTGATTCTTTAATGCACTACGATAATCTTTATTTAATTGATACAATTGTCTCATTTAATGAATCCCTGCATTTGAGTATTAGAGGAGTAAAGAGAAAATTAACAAATGAAAATTCAACTGCATTATGGCACAAGAGATTGGGACATATCTCCAAATGGAGAATAGAAAGACTTGTGTCAAATGAAATTCTCGACCCCTTGAATTTTACAGATTTTGATGATTGTATTAACTGTATAAAGGGGAAACAAACCAATAAAAGGAGATTTGAAGCCAATAGGTCCTCAGACGTCTTAGAACTTATACATACAGATATTTGTGGACCATTTTCTACACCTGTTTGGAATGGTCAACAATATTTTATAACGTTCATAGACGATTTTTCAAGATATGGCTACATATATTTCATTTCAGAAAAGTCACAGTCACTGGACGTTTTCAAAAATTTTAAAGTTGAAGTTGAGAATCAACTCAACAAAAGAATAAAAGCGTCAGATCTGACCGTGGAAGTGAATACTATGGTAGATATGACTGTCCAGGTGAACAACGTCCAGGACCATTTGCTAAATACCTAGAGGAATGCGGTATCGTCCCACAATACACTATGTCGGGTTCACCCACTATGAATGGTGTAGCTGAAAGACGAAATAGAACGCTTAAAGACATGGTAAGGAGTATGATATGTCATTCTACCTTATCAGAATCACTCTGGGGAAAAGCACTTAAAACTGCAACATATATTTTTAACAGAGTTCCAACTAAAGCAACTATCAAAACCCCTTATGAGTTTTGGATAGGGAAAAAGTCTAGTTTAAAGCATTTACATATTTGGGGATGTCCAACTGAGGCAAGGCCTTATAGGCCAAATGAAAAGAAACTGGATTCAAGAATGATTAGTTGTTATTTTATTGGATACTCTGAAAGATCCAGAGGTTACAAGTTTTATGATCCCACAACTAAATCAATTTTTGAGACAGGAAATGCCCGGTTCTTTGAGGATGTCGAGTTTGGGGGAGAAAATACAGTAAGAGACATTGTCTTTAAAGAGTAATACATTAATATTCTCACAGGTGTCATTGATCCTATTCAGGATCCTATTTTTGAACAGGATCACGACATGACAAATCAAAACAATGTCGAAAAACAAACTGACATAGAAGAACAAACTCTTCCCCTCCAAGAACCAGTACCATTAAGAAGATCCACTAGGGAAAGGAGAAGTGCAGTGCCAGATGATTACATTATTTTTCTCCAAGAACATGAGGATGACACTGGATTGATGAAAGATGATCCAATCAACTTCCGTCAAGTCATGGAAAGTTCAAATTCTCAAAAGTGGATCGATGCCATGAATGAGGAGATTAAATCCATGAAAGACAATGATATTTGGGATCTTGTCCCATTGCTAGAAGGGGCGAAACTCATTGATTGTAAATGGATATTTAAAATCAAAAGGTATTCGAAAGGTAATGTGGAAAGATACAAAGTTCATCTTGTCGCTAAGGAATTTACACAAAAGGAAGGTATCGACTATAAAGAAACCTTCACTCCGGTCTCCTCAAAAGACTCTTTTAGAATTATCATGGCATTTGTGGCGCATTTCGATCTTGAGTTACATCAGATGGATGTAAAGACAGCGTTTCTCAATGGTAACAGTGATGAGACAATTTATATGGTGCAACCAGAAAATTTTGTATTAGGAGATCCAAAGAATATGGTTTGCAAACTTAAAAAATCCATCTATTGACTCAAACAAGCGTCTCGACAATGGTATTTCAAATTTCATCAAGTGATCATCTCATTTGATTTCGAAATGAATTTAGTAGATGATTGCATATACCATAAATTCTGTGGGAGCAAGTATATTTTTCTGGTATTGTACGTTGATGACATTTTGCTTGCCAGCAACGATATTGGTCTATTGCATGAAACCAAGAAATTTCTGACTAAAAATTTTGAGATGAAAGATCTTGGTGATGCATCTTTTGTGTTAGGCATACAAATACACCGGGATCGATCTCGAGGTATTTTAGGACTATCACAAAAGAGTTATATCGAAAAGGTTCTCAAAAGATATGGCATGCAAAGTTGTAAATCAGGTGACACCCCCGTGGCTAAAGGGGACAAATTTAGTCTTGAACAGTGTCTTAAGAATGCTTTTGAGGAAAAAGAGATGCAAAAGATTCCTTATGCGTCAGCAGTAAGGAGTCTAATATATGCTCAAGTGTGTACGTGTCCGGATATTGCGTACATTACTGGGATGTTGGGTAGATATTTGAGTAATCCTGGATTAGATTATTGGAAAGCAACCAAACGGGTCTTACGGTATCTACAGAAAACAAAAGACTACATGCTCATGTATCGGAAGTCGGATGAGTTAGAGATCGTTGGGTATACTGATTCCGATTATGCTGGATGCCAAGATACTATGAAATCAACGTCAGGCTATATCTACTTGTTGGTTGGAGGTGCCATATCCTGGAAAAGTGCTAAACAGTCCCTCATAGCATCTTCTACTATGACTGCAGAGTTTATAGCCTGTTATGAGGCATCCAACCAAGGAATCTGGCTGCGAAATTTTGTCACGGGATTACGTGTAGTGGATGGTATTGAAAGACCACTCAAATTATTTTGTGACAATAAATCAACGGTCCTATATTCTAATAATAACAGGAGCTCGACGAAATCTAAACATATAGATATCAAGTTCCTGGCTGTTAAAGAAAGAGTGCAGAATGGACAGTTATCGATAGAGCATATCGGGACAAACTCCATGGTTGCGGATCCGCTTACTAAGGGATTGCCACCCAAAATGTTTCATGAGCATACTGCTCGTATGGGTGTCGTGTTATTGAGTGATGCACAGTTTTAGTGGGAGTTTGTTATTCTAAATGCTCTTATGATATTTTTCGGTTATTAAGGATTTAAGAATATTTTATGCATAAATAAAGTTTGAATTTATTTACATTCTGATTTTGGTATGGTTTGATCTCATAAAAGTTAAGGTGGACCAATTGGAAATAGGCATGTTTTGATCACATTACATGAAATTTTCATGCTGCACATCCACATCATGATTCATGTCATTTAATTGTATTAATATATGTGACCATTGATGGGTCGAATTACGAAATTGTAACGAAGACCACTTTGATCCTATATTGGTGTGATTGATGGACCGAATTGGCTACAGATACATTTTAGTAATGACAGTACAGTTGAGTTCATACGGTTAATTGCAAAACATAATTATAAACTTACACATATAGTCCAAGTGGGAGATTGTTGGATCCTTAATCCAACGTTGGACTTATATGTAAATAATTATGGGTTGCAAACTGTCAAATAAAATTAAGTCCAATTAAAAGTGATCAAATATGGTTTGGACTTGATGTATCTAATAGGATGTGAGCCTTTAATGTGTAGAGATTTAATGGCTCCTATTTCTATGATGGGCTGAAATAGGGTTCCAAAAGGTAACAGGAATGTTACCTATAAATAGGGTTATGGTTCCTAAATCACAAGTATCATTCTATTTGTCGTATTTCCCCAATACCACGAAATATAGCCCTTCCCTTATATCCCATCGTCAGGAAAGATACCAGAGAGATGCTAAAAGACTCTCTAGGATCGGCGTATACGTGTTGATCTGGAAGACCACCCCAAATAATAAAAGGATTCAAGTGCCAATTTGTCAATATAAATTCAGGTATACTTCCGCTATTTACTGTTAATTTATTTTTTAATAGTCGCCATATAAATCTTGGGTTTAATAGGTGATGGCTTTCACCAAAAGTTAATATAAATTACCAGGTCCCTATGTATGTCCACATATATCAGTCCCCTACTTTTATGTTTTATCCACTGACGCCAGCTTGGTGTACTTTCGTTCGTTCGACTTAACAGTGGGTCGCATCGCAATATTTTAAACTTTGTTCCGGTTGCTAACCGGATATGTGATGCTGCGCTCAGACCCCATTCCCTGCCCAGGGCCAGCCTTGACTTCAGTCAGTGGCTATGCGTTACACGTTCTGCTTGACTCCAGCAGCTTGATCCTCCACCATAGAGTATCCTGGTCTTAGCTGCTGCTTCTTCTGATGATTATCATTACACCCAAAGCTAGTCCACTCCGCACACTCACGCATGTCTATCTTGACTTTACCTTTCCTGGCCACTTCCAGAGTCATGATCTCTCAGCATCTAAATGCTCAATAGATATATTTCCCACTCAGACAACTGAAGCCTCTAGATTACTAATTATTCATCAAGATTCAGTTGTTAAATTCCATTAATTTATGAAACTGGAGGACTGATCACCAGCACTTCCAGTTCCAGCTGATTTTTAATTTAGTATGGGTATTAATACGCCGGAGCCAAGAACCAGCACCGAGACGAGTTCGTTTACTTTAGGTACGTCAGGGATATTGGAGGAGAATTTTGAGTCACGAAGTAATGATTTCCAGCCACCTGCCGAAACTGATCTCTTGGCAGCAGTACTGGCGGGGGAATCAATGAGTGACCTTAGTCTGAATGCGACAGAGCTTCATGATGTCAGATCTAAAGCAGAGAAGATGGACTCGGAAGGGTGTCTCGGACAGTTCGTGGCTGAATACGTGAGTGAAAGGAAGTGTTTCATCAAATTACGCTTTCAAAACCTCTGGGATCAGAACTTACAAATGGGAACTGCTGATACCCAGAAGTTGGAGTGGGAAGTTCTGGAGGTAAAGATCATGCGCTGGATTCGAGGAGCACGTTGTAGCCTTAGGGATATCCTTGCATATGAGAAGCGACTCTCTAAGTATGTTTTTCAAGGTCTAGGAAACGCCAGTACCGCACACTCGTGTTTCATTGCGATAGTTAAAGACCCCGTAGCTCGGTTACTTGACTTCCCGGAAGCTCTATGCTCCTGTCGTCGATCACCGGAAAGGTTGCGAAAGATGTTACTCTTACATACGAGTTTCTCTCATCTCATCTCGGATATTAATGCTTCCTTTGGAGCCTCGGAAGAAGCGATTAGGAGCATTCAAGCACGTGCTGACGTTATACTTTCCAGGCTGGGTGAAGTGGTTAGACTCACTCTCGTAGATTTTGAGGCTGCGATTCTCGGCGATCTCGACGAGTGTCCGGCTCCAGATGGGGCAATTCACAGGTTGACAAAGTACGTGATGGATTATATCATCGGCCTTACAGAGTTTCAGCAATCTCTAATGGAACTAATAATCTCAAAGCCTTCAGTCAGTTCCGGGGATGGACTGAGTTCCAAATTGGAGGTTGCAGAACTGGAAAGGCAAACACCTTTGGCAGCGCATTTGTTGTGGACCATTATCGTCTTGCTGAATAACCTGGAGCGCAAGTCCAAATCCTATCGAGATCCCTCGCTGTCCAATTTGTTTGTGATGAATAATATTCACTACATTGTCCAAGGAATTAGGAAGTCCGGAGTTCTGAGACAGATGGCCGGGTGTTATCTAAACAAGCTGACAGAAATTGTGCAGGAGGCAATGTATGGGTACCTAAAAGCTAGTTGGGATCAGGTCATGTATTGTTTAAGAAGCCAGGGATTGCGCGTTGTGAGCTGGGGTTGCATTTCCTGGGTGTCAAAAAATGTTCCGAAAGACAGACTCAAGAAATTCAATAAGCTGTTTGCAGAAATCCATTTCGCCCAAACAATGTGGACTGTACCAGACCTTCGCCTCCGGGAGGGACTTCAATGGTCCATACGGACTAGACTAATCCCGACCTATGAGAGCTATCTCAGAAACTTCGGGAGCCACATTATGAGCGGAGAGGGTTCTTCAGAGAGGCGTATCCTTTACTCTGTTGAGGAACTGGAGGACAGGGTCTTGGAGTTGTTCACCTGTCCTCCTCTTGCTCTGGAGTAATGCTCCCAGGAGTGTACATGCGGACTTATAGTCATAGAGGATTGTATTCTTGCACGTCAAGAAAGATACAGAATGAAATCATCATCTTAGATGCTGCAGCATTAGTTTAGTTGAATGAATGAGATTATAATCTTAGATGCTTGGAGGCCTAGTATTATTTTTGTCATTCACTCATGCCAAATGCTGCTGCTTATGATCTTGTTCTTGTTATGTATTAGTAGTTTCTATAAAGCTTTTGGTCAGCTTATCAGCTTTTGTTGTCTGCTTTCTCAGACGCTTCAACTGTTGGAATTGGAAGAATATACACTAGTTCCATACTTTTATTAGTGTTCCATCTCCACCTCATAGCCTAAGTAAAAAGGTTACTGCTCCCTCTCTCTGTCACCGCAATTCATCCCATTTTGATGAACACGTTGGTTAAACCCTTCCTGCTTAGTTTGATTCCAGCAAGAGAAGCTTTTGCTGGGGAGGAGAACACCCTCAATTAAATCTAATTAATCCTTCAAATTCGTATTCCGTAGTAACTTTTACGCATTGAGCCTTGATATCTCACAAACACAAAGACCAGACCCAACTCAGAAAAGTCTTTTGGCCTTCTGGGGACCCATCAGCAGTCGGGACCATCACAAACAAACACGCGGCGTTTTAGCATTGACTTTGACCAAAGGCTTTTGAGTTTTTACCCCAAGTTTAGTTTCCACTGAAATTGCAGAGAAAGATTCCGCTGGGCCGGGCCGGGCCCCTTTCCAAGAAGTAGTTAAGTACTACTGCACTATTATGTTGCATTCAAATTTCAAAGTCTCCAGTTCTTCTTCTTCCAGTTTCATGATCAATCATTTCAGACCAAATAAACCTAATTTAAGAGTTCGCATTTGATAGTATCCTAATCATTCCTAGCTTGCAGTTTCTTGCCCCGTTGATATCTATAGCCGATTATACAAACATAGTTTGACCGCCATGTCTGATCCAATTCTATCCGCGGTCTTAACCCAGCTGGGTTCCATCCTGGAGACCCAAATCCGCCAAGAATTGAAACTCGTGGTGGGTGTAGACAAAGATATCGAGAACCTTAAAACTACCCTCCGTTCCATCGAAGCCGTGATGGTGGATGCTGAGAAGAAACAAGTCCAGGACAAATCCGTGGAACAATGGCTGCAGAGGCTCCAAGAAGTCGTATACGACATGGATGATGTATTGAACGAGTGGAACACGGCACTTCTGAAGACAGAAACTCAGGAACTCGAAGATTCTACAACCCCTCACAAAAAGGTGTGCTTTTTCATTTCCTCACCTTGCCTTTGCTTTACCCGGGTTGCTAAACGTCGTGACATAGCCCGTAAGATTCAGGGTATCAATAGAAATTTGGATCTAATTGCCGGAGAAAAAGATAGGTATAATTTCACTACTGTCACCGGGTATGAAGGGCCCGTGAGAGCGAAAACCACCTCTTTTGTTGATGTGGCTAAAGTCCGAGGTCGAGATGGAGACGAGGCTACTCTTGTGGAACAATTGCTTATGCAGGGTAGTCGTGGAATGAGGCCCCTCCACACCATTTCTATTGTGGGTATGGGCGGGATTGGAAAGACGACCCTTGCCCAATTAGTCTACCGTTCTGAACAGGTGAAAGCTCATTTCCCTACCATGTCGTGGGTCTGTGTTTCTGAACCTTTCGATGATCTGAGAGTTGCTAAAGCAATCGTTGAATCGCTTGAAGGGAGTGCACCAAACTTATTCGAACTGGAAACTGTATTGGGTCGTCTGAGAGACCGCATTAAGGGACAGAAATTCCTTCTTGTGCTAGATGACGTATGGACCGAGGATTATGAAAGGTTAGAACCCCTGATAAGCTCCCTTAGCAGTGGTGCCCCTGGTAGTAAAGTTTTAGTCACTACGAGGAATGAGAGGGTTGCTCAGATGATGGAAAGTAGCTACCTGCTGCGTTTGGGGGAATTGACTGAGGAGGATTGCTGGTCTCTCTTCAGTCAATTAGCTTTATCTGAAAGAAGCCAGAAAGACATTCAAGAACTGAAAGATATTGGTATGAGAATAGCTAGCAAGTGCAAGGGCTTACCTCTAGCTGCAAAAGCTATAGGGAGTTTAATGCGCTTCAAAACTTCACTTCAAGATTGGAAGAATGTTCTGGAGAGTGATATGTGGGACTTGGAAGCAAAAAAAGGTATTTTTCCTCCTCTGCTGTTGAGCTATTATGATTTGCCTTTACCAGTGAAAAGGTGTTTCTCGTATTGTGCCATCTTTCCACAGGATTACGAGATAGAGGCTGACAATCTAATCAAGCTGTGGATGGCGCAAGGTTATCTTAGTGCGAATGGAACAGGGGAAATGGAAGCAACTGGTAGGGAGTACTTAAACACTTTAGTGATGAGGTCCTTCTTCCAAATGAAAAAGGATAAGGATAAGGGTCGGGATAATGCTACTAGGTTGAAGATGCATGACATGGTTCTTGATTTAGCACGGTATCTCAGAAAAAACTGAATCCTATGTAATGGAGGTTGACGGCAGATTGGTTCACCGGATCAATTCATCCTGTAATAAGGCCCGTCATTTGACATTGATACGTTCAGAAGACGTCCATTTCCCCTTGTCCATAGGCAGTGTAGGAAAACTACACACCTTTTGGGTTCAATCATTTTATGATTCCCCACCAATTGTTAGTGAGGTTGACGGAATCTCACCTGATTTATTTGACGGCTTGGTGCATCTCAAGGCTTTGGATTTGAGTCGTAACAGGTTGTGTGAACTCTCAGAGGAGATAGATAAATTGACAAATCTGAGGTATCTCAACTTATCCCATAATCCATTTTGGGAATTGCCTGAAACAGTTTGTGATTTATATAACTTGCAAACCTTGAAGCTTGTTGCATGCGACCATCTTAGGCAAGTACCTAAAGGGATTGGCAAAACTAAGAAACTTGAGGCATCTTGAGATTGATCGTACAGGTAGTCTAAGGACATTGCCTAAAGGGATAGGAATGCTGCCCTCTCTTCAAAGACTGACCAAGTTTGTTCTAGCTGGCGTTACTGATGGTGAAGAAACAATTTGCACAATAGGAGATCTCAGTAGTCTGAACCAGCTTCACGGCTGTCTCAGAATAGAAGGTCTGGGTTATGTAGCAAATGCAGATCAAGCAGAGAAAGCTCAGTTGAAGAACAAGAAACACTTGGCCGAATTGCATTTGGATTTTAATCCTCAACTGCAAGCTGGGGGGAGAACAGATGTTGCCGATGCTCTTCAATTGTGCTCGGATTTGCAAACATTGCATCTCAGTTTCTATGGTGGTGCTCGCCTCCCCGTTTGGATGACATCACTAAATAATTTGCGAAAGCTCCGACTTCAAGATTGTCCAAATTGTACCACTTTGCCTCCTTTGGGTAGGCTTGCGTCCCTTGAAAATCTCTGCTTAGAGAACATGCATGGATTGAAGCTTATTGGCACTGAATTTTTTGGAGGACCTGATTTGGGTGGATGCATGCAGACGAATGGTGCACCGTCAACAGCTGCACTTGCCATATTCCCGAAGTTTGAAGAAGCTCAAATTTGCAGGCATGAGTAGTTGGGAAAAATGGGACATAACCTGCAAAGATAGAGGCGCTAAAGAGGGAAATCCGAGTATTATGCCATATCTTCGCTATTTGAAGCTTTCAGATTGCAGCAAGCTGAACACGCTGCCGGATCACCTGCTCGAGAAGACTCCCATACGAAAGTTGTACATCCACAACTGTCCACTTCTGCAGCAACAGTACCAAAAGAGAATAGGGGAGCATTGGACGAAGATATCCCACATCTCTAGGGTCCGAATTTCATGATGTTGAAACTGCTATGTATATTGTAACTCTAATGGGACTTTCTGAGTATTTGCTTATGACTGATCTGCTGCTCTCAAATTCATACAGGCTTCCTCAAGTACCAGTACTGGGGATGTTTTTCCTCTTTGTATAATTGGTTGCTTGTTTGTTTCTTCGTAAACAACTAATGTGTCTGTTGTATAATTCAATTCTTTTCTTGATGAATGGATTGTGTGTGAAATTTCCTCCTCCGACAACATCATTTGGTCACAATGCTTTCTGCAGACTTAAATATGGGAACAAACTCAAAAAGACTCGAGCCTGAAGGAAGCCGAATCTAAATCCGCCACTTCAATCTACTCTTCAATATCGTCCAAGGATGGAAACAAGAAGCCAACGAACTGGATTCCCCTTATGCAACAGAAGCCAAATGGAGTGCCCGTTGCTCTTTCAAACTGAATCATTTTCTTGGTTTATATGCTGTCAATGGGCTGCTCCATCCAAATTTTAAGGATTCCTGATAAATCCGCTCTGTGACCCATATTATTATTTATTTAATTTAAATAAAATCAGAAACCCAAATAGGTATACAGCACAGACACGAAGGTCGATCCTGCCGGCAGTCAGCATCCCCTTTAACTAAAACTGTCTCTCCGAAGAAAATCAGAGCAGCCGCTGAATTCAATACTTCTCTCAATAAATATATGCAAGTCCGCCAAAAAAAAATAAAAAAATTTTTCATTCATCGGAGGATAAGCAAAGGAAAAGTGAAGCTAATCAATTTTGAAGAAAAGTGAAAGAATACAGCCACAGAACAGTTCTTCTCCAAACAAATTGGGAGAAGTAATTGGTGTTGAATGGTCGGTCGGTCATCAGAAAGCTTCATCTCCCACATATTAATGCCGACAACTTAAAAAATTTGTAATATTCGTATCGGGACAAAGCCAAAAAGGAAACGCAGCTCTTTTAACTTAGGTTAGAGACAAACAGCGTTATTCTTTTTCGATGGCTATGTCATCTCTCTTTGTTACCTTTTTTACTTCTGGAAGAGAGTTGGATGATTCATCATCTTTTATCGATTTCTAGACAGGGTTCGCTTCAATTTTTTTGCTTTATTTCTTTTGGTTTCTTTCTGAAAAAGAAAATGTTTTTTTTTTTTTTTTACCGAATACGACTCAGCATTTTCTACTGAATCTGGGATACTTTTATACTAATAAACATGCAAGTTTTTTTTTTTTTTTTTTGTATAACCAAACGATAATATAATAAACATGCTAATTAATTCGAGTATTCAGCAGCCTAAAGATACATACATAGTCGAGAATATACTGCATCCTCAGTGATCTTGGCTGAGATTTTGTTGTGTTATTGAAGAAAAGCTTTCCTTTATATTAAAAAAAAATAAAAATGGAGAACAATGATAAACAGCAGTGCTAACATTTTACGGCCTTCATGCAAGGGTAAACCCACATAATATGAAGAAAAATATATGTGTTTTACGCATCACTTTCGCAAGGGATCTCCAAATCCATCCCAACTCATCATCAGAGCATATATTCACCTATGGTACGGATACCAAAAACTGATGAGAGGCATATATTGTCTATAAAGTCCGTAGAATGATGAGAAACTTCCTAAAAACTCATAGTATATGCATACAAACTGAAATCATTGGTCACCTATGCTATTTATTGCCAGCTAGAAGACAGTTTAGATGTTTGACCATCTTGGCGCCACGCCTGATTTGTTCTTTTGTTTTGTTATTTTATTTGAAGCCAGTAGCTGAATTATGGAAGCAATGATTAAGGCATCAAAAGGCATATGCCATCGAGATGTTCACATACACACATCGAGGACAAAATTTTTGTCTTTCGAAGGACAGATTCGATTCGATACATCCAGATCCAGGTATAAGCGGATACAGCCTTCCCCTCTGGCTCCGGTACGATGCTTATTTAATAAAATGACACCTGCTGCTACCAGTAGCAGGTGCTTCTTTTTTCTTTGTTGTTGTTCTTTTTGGTGTAAGATGAACAGAAACTACGGTGACACGTAAGTCATGTGCGGTGTCTTCTTGCTCCTGTTCCCGTGTGTAATTATATCGTGAATCACCAAATGAAATGAAATGAAATGTATAAGTAGTAGTGTGATGGTGATCCTGCTCCATTCTTTATTGTGCATTTTCAGCATCAGTTGTCAGACACCTGGAAGCATCTTTAAAGTTTGAATTTGATAATATAATTAAGCACCCATTTGGGATCAAAGCAAATGGTAGTCTTCTTCTTTTTCCCCCCTTCCTTCCGCGGAAAGCATTTCCTTCATTCTTATCCGCAGTTGCATTTCATTTACTACTATTTAAAGCAACGGCAGCGACATGTTTTAATCTCTTCAAAATTTCTACGTGCACTTGCTCCTGCGTGTTTCGACTCTTAATTATGAAATGAAATTTAATAATGTTTATAGGGAAAGTGGGGAAAAGAAAAGAAGAAAAGCAACAATGGCTTCCCAGTTCCCATAGGATAGGGCTCTTATTCACACGTGAAGGAAAGCCTCGCTGGTTGATATTATAGCCGTGTGAAAGCTATTGCCGGTGAGTGAGAAGTGAGAAGGGAAAAGTAGAATGGAAAAGTAGGGGTACTAGCTACATCATCCTGATCCTGGCTGCGTCTTGGTTGAGTTTTGACGAGTGGCTTAAACTGAAAGAAGGGCAGGCAACAGTTTGGTTCCTTCAATTATTATTTGGCCTAAACAAAAGCACGTGAAAACGTGCAATGACAGTAGCAATGTGAGTGGCTAAACCTCGCACGTAACAGTTTGGAGTCATGTCACTCTCCTGGTCCTACGTCATTGCGGCTTTGAATAGATGCATTTGGGATCCTCGGTGACATATTCTCTATGCCAATTCAATGACACCTCTAATATTGTGTCAAGTGTCCTGTTATTATTAAATCAAAACCAATTTAAATTATTAAAAAATTAAAGTGCAAATAATAACAGGACACTTGGCACAATATTAGAGGTGTCATTGGATTGGCACAGAGAATATGTCACCGAGGATCCCAAGTGGAATAGATGAGTTTAAGACAAAAGGAAAAGAGGAAGAAGAAAAGAAGAAGTTAATTGGTCCAATACTTCAGGGCCTAGTTTGCACTGGGGATGTGGAGAGGAAAAAAGAATAGAAATTTAAAACTTATCCCTCGTTTCTAAATTGTTTAACTGCAAACAAAATACAAACAATTAAATAGTTTATTAAATAGTTTAAATGTTTTTTTAAATCGATTCTTCAAGACCTAACTCAATTAATAGAAACATTAGTCGGAGGATCATGAATGGAATTCTAGTTCTGAATCTCGTACTTTTTTGCAGAATTTGAAATCTCCCTTCTTCAAAATTGTTGTACATAGTACCTTTTTTGTGCTCAACTATGGAGACAAACACTAAAGAAATATAAAACTATTGATGATGTCTAATAAACACTAAAGAAATATAAAAGCTTTTAACAATAACATAATAATTAATATACATAATAAATACAGTAGACTCGTTTATTTCCAAACGATCTGCTAAAAGCCTTCCTTCCCTTCCTGTTCGCCGGTAAGCTAGGACCAGTATATGGATAGATGTTCGGGCTGATCTTTCGCAACGGTTCAGTTTCAGCAAATGAGCATTGGAAGCAACCAGTGGAGGTCATTTTCACAATCATACATACCATTTCTTTTTGCTTGGTCTATGCAATGCTAATAATTAGCAATAAAAGCAAAGCAAAACTCCCATATGTATCCTATCCTGTATATATATATATATATGTGATGAATGCGAGTCTCGAGTCTATTTCGCAAGTGACAAGTGACAAGTGATTGTAGCGTATAATAACCCCACTTCCTTGTTGCTTCGACCCACTAATAATAAGTGGAAATGATAATGAAATGGGGCTTTCCTCGATATGGCGTGGATTTTACTCCTCGTTCGACTTTGAATCAAATAGTTTTTGAGAAGACTTCTGGTCTGGCCCCTCAAGCGATAGAGATCTTGTCCCAAAGAAAAATAAACCCACAGTTACAGCACACACTTGAATAATTCTTTCCTTCAATTTATTTCTTGTCCGCACGTGCTTCCATATTTCCTTCTGGAACGAATGATTTGGTGTCGACTTTCTGTGGCGCATTCATCCCTAAAAAATTTAGCAGCTCCTGATAAAATCAAGTGGTAAAGAAACGAAGCGGGAGGGGAGGCTGTAGAATAAAAGATGGTAGATTCAGTTTTGGTTCTTATGCAGTAATTCATGATGATATTTCGTATTGTTTTAATAATTTATCAATCATAGCCGCAAAAAAAAAGAGATGAAAAAATATATATATATATAAAAGCTTCTGAAGCTAAAACTGAACTTCTCATTTCCTCGTATATATATATAATATTTTCTTGTTCCAGCCTTCACTAAATCAGCGGAAAGTGGAAACCGAAGATTATTATTATGTTCAACATCGGAAAAATCAAGCAAGGATAGTGAACCCCATATGAACGGCAACCACATATGTCTTTATCCGACACGTAAAAAGTACACATAAAAAAGCCAATTCGTAACAGAATTAAAAGTTGCAACATGCTTTTTTTCATTTTGAAAGGTATCTTTTTAATTGACTTAAAAAGATCTAGACATATATGTACGTTAGATAGGGAGTTTCTCCCACCAAACAAAAAAAAAGGGATGGGTGAGTTTCTCTTTATATAATTTTTGGGATTAATGATAAGCATACTTAATAGAGCTATACTTCAAAGCCTACCATAGCACCTTAACAAAAAACAAAAACACAAAAAACCCAGAGAGAGATTAATTCAAAGGGATAATTTCACAAACCTCCTTGAGGTTTCTAATAATTGTTGAGAGTTCCACTTAAGTTTTAAAAATTACACACCTCCCCCTTTTTTTTATTGTTCATGTGACAATGTAGGTTCGGTAAGATAGATTTTCCCTCAAATATCCCTTTTGAGAAAAGATACAAAAATGAAAATTTTTCCAAAAACATTCTTCTATATTTTTGAAAATACCAGATTATTACCAAGGGAGCATCGCAAATTCTAGTCCCAACCCGAGCAATTTCATCATCCCATACTCAATACTTACCAAAACCCAACATTCCATTACCGACCAATCACACCTCAAAACATTAAACCCAATGCTCAGCACCATCACAAAACATAATAATCCACCATTAGCATTAGCAAGAGCAAGAGCAGTGCCCCCGAGCCCAAAAAAAATATTAATCCTAGAAATAGGGGACAAGTTCAACCTCAATAACAGAACCACAACCAATGATTGCTAGATGAAAAAAAAGCCACGTGCAGTTAGTAACATTCTACACAAATTTTCCGATGATGGACGAAAGAACAAATTCCCCAACTCAATCCTTTGATTGAATAAGTTGCTTGCTATCATTGTAAGCCTCTCAATCTCCTTTTTGTTTGATCACAAAATCCAATCGCTCAACTAAATCTGTGATTTAGGGTTCATTTTTAAAATCTATAGAACTAAAAATATTAAGAAAGGATAGGCTTAAGTATTAAAATGATGAAGAAAGGAAGGAGACACGAGAATAGATAATAAAGTTAGGGTGATCAATTGGGTGGCAGTTATAGTAGACAGGTAGAAACAAAGTAGTTAAGGAGGAAAAAAAGGACAGAGGGAGAGAAATTGTTGGTTGAAAATGAGGGAGCGGGGAGAGAAACGGATGATTAATCGTGTAGGATTATCATTTGTTTTTCTTTTATTTTTCTCAAGAGAGGTAAGTGTAATTTTAAAAATTTGAGAGGAACTAAGTGAAATTGTTAGATATCTTAAGAGAGGTTTCTGAAATTATCCGTAGTTCAAAATGTTTCACGTGACAATAACTTAATAAATGCGCCCCTTCACCATAAACTCGGAATTGCGGCGCCTCTTGTGGCTGTAGACAAGAAGGAAATAGGAACTCAAGTTGGATCACACCGTCCCCACTTTTACAGGGTCGTTTCTTCATATAGCCTGATATTATTATCTTTTTGTGGCGCGCGCGCGCGCACATGTATATAGAAAATAGGACAAGATTTCTCTGATTGATCTTCATATTGGGGGTCACGTATTCGTGTTATTAATTAATCTGATTTCTGACAAAACGAACAAAAAATATCCATTATTCTTATGGCTTGTCAATTCTTTTCCTAGTTTCGATCTGGGTATTATGGTTTCGATCTGGGTATTCATTTCTGGGGATAATTTTGACTTACATAACACTAGTATTATTTCTATGAGAAAACCTTAATGAGTGCAATGACATATACTTCAGCATTCTCAAATTGAGTTATAATGATTTGGTGATTGATACTTTCTTAAAGTTTTTTTTTTTCCTCCCTCCAACTGTCTAGCTTCCTTCCCTTTCCCTGATTTATTCATTCGTGTCAAAGTACCGAAAATTTTTCATTTAATATCTTTGACTTTGATTGTAAGTATCGACCATGAAATTTATATGCTTTTCATCCACTTTTTTTGTATATGCTTTTCATTGAAGAACCTATAGCTTTTTTTCTTGTTTTCTCCAACAAAAAAAAAAAACCGATTATATACATATAATAAGGAGTCATCCCTTCGATTTTGGTCTCCCACATGTGAAAGTATTATACTACTACTCAGCAAATGCCAATAGTACATCTGTCACAATATAAAATGATTTGTGCGACTGAAATGTATCAGTATTTGCTGCTGGATAATAATTTCATATGCGAGAAACTAGGATTTCCTTCCTCAATTTCACACCACAGCTGTGCAGTTTGCTCCAATTTTTGAGTTTCACACGTCCTACTCTACCCTTTGAAATTGATCTGGGACACGTAATGCAAGTCTGGAAGTCAAGAAACGTGAGGCACAACGGACTAAGTAATGTATTAGGCTGGATTTTTCCTTTTTTGTTTTTTTTTTGAAGTGTGAAGACATCCGCAATGGGCGCACGCAAATTAAACCAGACTGCCACTAATTAATTGCAACAATCAAGTCAAATAATTGGACGGTTTTGGAAGTTGGTAGAACGCAAAAAATTTTGCTAATAATTACCGTCTATAATATATATGTACAGTATACCATGTATTTACATATATAAAGGGAAGGCAGGAAGGAAGACGTAGGAGTTGGTGTAAATGTTTTAGTCCTTCTAAACTATCGCTGAAAATCACCCATGCTAAGTTTCAATATACTATCATTCTTCCAACTAATATATATTCCTGTTTAATTTATTATTCAAACCTTAATTTTTATTAAGAATTCTGGTTATGAATTACTATCAAATATTATTTGTTTCTACATCTTATTTTAACGAATTTTCTATATATTTGCTATTACAACATAAAATTAATTCTCTAGAAAGTGATTTCAAATATTCTCAAAAAATCTGGCACAAATTTCTTTTATTAGTCACTCACACGTTCGTGCGTGCGCCCTTTGAATACTAGTTATCACATACTATTACGATGAGAAATTAGGTAAAGGCGTTGTAAATGGGCGGAGGGGGGGATGGCGGCGTAGCTTCGGCGGCGGGAACTTATTGGCGAAGAAAACTTATTAGCGGGGGATGGACGGCCTTGTTTGGATTGCCGTTTTTCGCCGAAAAATTACGTCGTTTTCCGTGATCACATTTCCCTATTATCTTTTTCCATCACATACATCAAATCATTACAGTAATTTTTTCATGAAAAGTGACGGAAAATACAATCCAAACGGGGCTAAAACAAAGAAGGAAAGGAAGAAAATCTCAATTTGCTGCAGCCTACTACTAGTTTCCTTTTGGAGAAAAAATGGAGATATATTAAATTTGGGGGGGCGGATCACAAAGTGCAGATAATGCCCAGCTGGCAAACCCAATCATATGAGGCCAGAATTTCTTTGACAGCACAATTGGTGACGTGGATTCTATTACTGGACCCCACACCCTCCCATTGCCCACGCCCTCCATTCCTCCAATCATTGCTCCTCCCATTCTCTACTTTTTCCCTCCCTCCTTACTCCCTGGCGGAGCGCTCGCTTTCCTTCTTTCTTACCAGTGACTCGACTCCTCCCTGTCTTGCTTTCATATATTTCTCTCCATCCTCATCGGTCAACCCTCCCCGGAACACAAACCCCCCAACCCTCGCTATATATCCTCTCGCTCCATCTTTCTCCCTAAAACCCTCCCCCGAACAAATAAAAGTTCTCTGCAACAGAAGATTTGACTCCTTTTTTATGTTCGTCTTCATCTCACCACTTGATTGATATTCCCCAGTTCCCGAAGAAGAAGGACAGAATCTTTCCTGAAAAAAATGTCTTTCATGTTTACCTTTCTCATTCCCGAGGACGCCAAGGCTGAAGAAGGCGAGTGGGAAAGAGAACGATAAACGCAATAAGAATAATATCCCGTCGGAATATTTTAAGCAGCAGAAGCAGATCCATCTCTTCTGTTTCCTCCGTGCAAAAAAAACTTGGACCACACTCCTTCATATATCTATACCCTTCCATCTTACTTGTGCAGGTAATTTTCTTGTTAGGTTTACATGCTTCTTTTATACTACCATCTACGTTTAATTTAAGATTTAGTGTTTTGCTTTTCGTGAAATTTATAGCCGGATGGAAATCAAAACTTTGTAATGAGATAATCATGTTACTCAGGGTTTGGAATTAAATTTTTGTACAAAGCCAGAGTACAGGTTCTGACACTAAATTCCTATTTGGATGAAACAACAAAACGAGTAGTACTATAATTGTACATATAGAAATTCATTACCTCTTTTTTCTTTTTTTTTTTGGATTTTGAATTCAGTTTTAGCGATGTCCGTGACAACGGTAATCACCGACTCAATCGTGATGACGACGACTGCGGCGGCGGCGGCGGCGACCGATACACAAACGGTGACGGCGAAACTGGCAGCAGCCACAATTGATGTGGATTTCGCAAAATGCGATTGCTGCGGACTGACGGAGGAATGCACCTTGGCGTATATCGAAAGAATTCGAGAGCGGTATCAGGGGAAATGGATATGCGGTCTGTGTGCGGAGGCGGTGAAGGACGAAGTCTTCCGATCCAAAAGGCTAATAAGCACCGAAGAAGCAATGAGTCGTCACTTCAATTTTTGCAACAAGTTCAGGTCCTCCGGACCGCCTCCCGACGCCACCGGCCATTTAATCTCTGCTGTCAGGCACATCTTGAGGAAGAGTTTAGATTCTCCCAAATCCATGCTGCGCTCCGTGCCCTGTAGTCCGACTCAGAGCGCTAGGGTGGGTGGGGGGTTGACTCGGTCGGAGAGCTGCATTCCGAGTTTGAATTTTGTTGACTCGGCCGGGTTGCATGGGGTTGAAGGAGAATCTGAAGGACAATCGTTGGACATTGGTACAGAAACTGATAGTGCCCTAGTAGTAGAAGTAGATAGCGTAGTTTCTTTTGAATTTCGGCAGGGACACCGCTAGATGAGAAAAGGAGGTGCAAAATAATACAACAAAGAAAGAAAGAAACATTTAGTAGTACTAATAAAAGTTTCCAGTAGTTGACTTATTTTAAGTTTCACGTTTCCCACTCATTTGTAAACACAAGAATTTGTGTTTATTATTGTGGATATATTGATCAGTAAGGGTAGCAGGATTCTTAAACTTGCCCGCTTTTCCTCTGTCGTCTTCTTTTCCTTTTGTTTAAGCTATTTTCGCTTTGGTTTTGGGGTCGGATTATTTGGTTTCTGCGCAGTTGATATGATAGCGATTGATACGAAATGAGGCTGATAAATGGGATTGATGGATTCATTGATGGTGATATAAGTGGGTCGATGCATGTGTTTTTATCTTTCTTGATGGCTACCCTTCCCTTCAAGTATTCAGGCATGGAAATTTGTCATGAGATGCTCTACTGGAATTAGAGGAGCTAATGATGTTACGTCAACTCGATAATTTCTCGTCCAAATTCTTGGCGTAATCTTTTATAAGCTTCAATTGATTTTGGTTAAATTTTTGTTGCGTTTGCTTGCGTTGACAACGATCAGATGCTACTCTGATTCATTGATGCGTTGCCCTGATTGCCGGATCTTGGTAGTCCTACATTTTACATTTAAAGTATTGTTCTAGTGGTCATTGAAGGTTTACTACAAATGCGGTTTCAACTCAGTAATTATCTTGGGGACTTCCTAATGACAGGAGAAAAGGCGTAGGAAAAAAAATAAAATTGGAAATGCTTTTGACTGTGTCTTTGGCTGGCATATAGCTTGATGACTGGGGAGAAAGTGCACCTCCCCAAATCAGTAAGCAGGCTGATTCATTGCTTTTGTCAGTATAAATTATGTATTCGAGGATGGCGGACCATATATACTAGTAGTAGTCTGTGAATATGCACAGCACAGCTTTGATTTAAGATGTGGCCTCTGGATTCCGGTGGGCTGGAGCCCTGTAGTAATAGGCTCTCACAAGTGCAAGTGCCATCATATTCATATCCACCGAGGTTCATACTTTCTGATTTCACTGGGAGAACTAAGCCTGCCGTTTTATTTACTTTGCAGAAAGAAAGTAGGCCTTTAGAAAGCTAACCTGATTCGTCCTCGGTCCTCATGATGCATGCGTATCCAGGGCAATCGCCAAAAAAAAGAGCCAGAAAATCACGTGGATGCTCACGTGCTGTTTGGATTGTTATTTTCTGCAGTAAAATTACTTTTTTTTTTTATCAGATAAGACAACACAAGAACTCTTGACATCTGTTGGAGAATTTGACAATAACGAAAGAGTTTTTATCTCCTACTTTTGGCTTTATTTAGAAGAGAACATCTTCTAAATAGTGCAACAATTAATTGCCAGACCGCATGGAAATATCCGAAACTCAGAGAGGCAGCACGATTAGAAATTTGGACTAAAGCATGCAAACGCATAAACATTTGTTCAAGCGCATTAAATTCTTCACAACATTTTGGAGAAGCAACTATATTTTTTTATTTATTCTTTCTAAATAAATGGGATGCTTGAACAAATTTCTAAATCTTGGAGGCATCCCTCGATCATGCAGATCCATCGATGGTGTCCGAAAACACACAATCGCATTCCAGAAACCCATACTGATCAATCAGCTGTGTCCCCTCCATGTCTGCAAAAAAACACAAGGATGGAAGGTATAACCGCACATCATGGGACCTACGCTGTTGCTAACTTGTTATGCCCAGTAGTGGCACGGATCACAAATATCAGTTTTCTGGTCCCCATTTACATTTGTATAAATATTTTCTCTCTCTTTTTTTTTTTAACCTCATCTCATCTCTTGGGAGTTAGGACATCTCTCTCTTCAAAATCCTGCGGACAACAAACTCAATTATCCTCTCGTCTTTACTCCATTTCCCGGATCGAGTATGGGTCCGAAAAGCTGGTGGGAACTAGAGTTCGTGGATAGGTGTGGAATTGTTCTTGTCGCGTCTCTCTGCTCAATAATGCAAGCTAAATGATAGTTTTTTTTTTTTTTTTTGGTGGGAGTGGGTGGGGTGGATAGCAAAACAGACATGATCCACTGCTTGCTGGTGCTGTGTTTTATTGATCTTGAATTCTTGATCACTGACAACTACTTGTTTGTTCATGCATAGGACGACACCTAATAAAAAGGCTAAAACTATTGGAGGTCCAATTCAATCCGACAGAGAAACTTGGCAATTATTGACTAGGCTGTACTTTGGATGATCCCCCCCCTCTTCTCTCTTTCTCCTCCTTCTCTTTTCCCCATATAACATCTTAACAAGAATGAGCCGATGACGTTCTGGTTTATGCAATTGAGACACTTGGGTGTTGTTCAAATTGGTCTTTAGTGGCGGTTTAGATAAGGTTATCCAAAAGGCAAAGGGAGGTTTAGATAGGAACGGGGACAGGCAGCCCAAACCAGCAAAAAGCTGGGAAAGAATCTTTGAAATGAAAAGGGTGTTGTGGCTAAGCTTTCATGGTACAGACTGAATTTTTACCCATTGGACAAGGGGCACAAACGGTTGCAGGTGTAACCGTTTCTGGCGGTTTTGGTCATTTTTAACAGCACGTAACTTTGGTTGCACACGGCGTAACTTTGTTTGCACAACGTGTAACTTTAGTACAAAAATTTGCGAGTCCCACACAAGGTGTGAAAATCGATGTACAACTTGTTATCTGGACCGCACATTTTTTTTTGGCCAAAATCTGACTGTGAACAGTTCAAGAGCGGTCATTCTGATGACCGCTCCTGCCCCTCATCCTTACCCATTGCCATGACGGGGCTCTTTTTCTTCCCTTTATACATACATATATACATATAAATATATAGTAATTGTTTTCGGAAACACCTGATCAATCAGGTAAATTGCAGGGGCACCCGATTTGTAATGCAAATGCTCGGCTTTGCATAGAGCATGACAGGCAAACTCAGAAGCCTACAAGCGGTCGACACATACTACTATCTGACAAAATATATCAACCCCTCAATGCCTTCAAGTTTCTCCCCAAAAAAAAAAGAAACTGTAATTGAATGGTGGGATCATTCGAATGTGCCATTGAAAGCTCAACTACGTTAACTAACCAAGTCTTTTGAGAAGCCGAAAGAAACCAAAAGTCACTTGATTTGGTTTTTCTTACCTAAGCTTTTTACTTGTGCCAATAGCTATCTGGTTTTAAATTTTCATAGACAAGAGAGTCTAATGTATTGGAGTATCTAAATATTTTAATTCGGTCAACAAATTTTGTTACTTCAGGTTTCTCATTTCTTCGTTCAACCAAGAAAAATAATAAGCTTTTCCTTACACCAACTGCTCCGTTAGGTCCAAGCCGTCCACCTAAGATCCCCCACAAATTCCGAAAGCAGATGAATATTACTCTTGACGAATACCAAAAGCAGGAGAACAGAAATCAATATCCTCGAGCTTATAACATAGTATGAGATTTTGCCCGATGGTTCTTTTCTTCCAATGGCTTGGGATATGGACCCGCATAGAAGGTGGGGAAAGGGGCAAAATAAAGGGCGACACCATACATTGTCCCTTTTACTAATTGAAATCAAAGGAACTAATACATGAAGGATTTTAATTATTCATAACGTTCGATCGCGCCTGATACTACAGTCGCCTTTTGATTGGGGGCCCCGAGCTGCGCCGCGGTTGTAAATTCTACAAGAAAAGCAGAGGATGAAAAAAATATCTGCACTACAGTCAGAGGAAGACTAGGGTGATTCTACAAGTGAGGCAAGAAAAATCTCAGTCAAAAGAGGAACCACACTTACCAACCAAAGTTGATTCCCTGAGCCAGTGGCAATTCGCTCCCATAATTGATTGTGCTGCAGGAAAATGACATTAGCCCAGATGAGGTTTTGGTTCAAAAGGCCTTTGAACCTACACTATATGCGAGACTTGCAAAGCAAACATATCGAAGTTGTGAAACCCCAGCAGCCAACCATGGGAAAGAAGAAAACAAACTTCTGGTTCCTTGATGTAAATTTAATACACTGAATTCATCCAAGAGGATAATAATGTTTACCAGGTTGAGCGTCTCATATACTGTTTCCAAGAATCACTTCCAGCCTCTCGCCCTCCCCCTGTAGCTTTTTCACCACCAAATGCACCACCAATTTCAGCACCATTTGTTGGTATATTAACATTCACAATCCCACAATCACTTCCTGCAGGTCTGCATCACTTACCGTGTGAATTCCAGCAAACAAAGTAAGAGAAGCGAGAATAGTAGTAACAATCTAGAAAAAGATGCTAGCTTTACAATGTATTCCATTTGGGTAAATTGAAAATCAACATAAAAAGGTTATATGGGAAAGGGGGAAAAATCATAGCATGTCTCTTACGAAGCTCAAAAGAAAATATTTTGAGTGCCAAAGCCGGCTGATGCATGCAGCAAGTCATACAAGTCCAAAATCATTGAGCAAAACCATATGTAAACTGAGCGTAGTACAAGTGAACCACTAACCCAATCCATCTGAATATAACCTCAGGCCTGCAGGTGAAAATGGAACTGCTTAGTCCTTGAGGTACTGAGTTGTTTATTTCTATAGCTTCCTTCAGCGTCTGCAAAGCGATGGTAGTTAAGAATAAAAATCACTTGGATCATACATAATGCCTAGTTGTCAGGTAGGATTAAGGAAAACTAGGAATTGCATAGATTCTGATCAATCTCTGATAAAAGCCACCTGAAATTTCATAACATAGAGAACAGGAGCAAATAGTTCCTCCTTTACTACATCAGCATCAGGAGAAATTTCAACTATAGTGGGCTGCACAAAGTTTCCTTCAGATTCTATTACTGAACCACCAGTCAGGATCTTTCCTCCCTGCAAAGATTAGTTTATAAATCAAGCTTTGCCATGTTAAAAGCATTAC
The DNA here is from genome assembly GCA_023065735.1 of Coffea humblotiana. NCBI lineage: Eukaryota > Viridiplantae > Streptophyta > Magnoliopsida > Gentianales > Rubiaceae > Coffea > Coffea humblotiana. The sequence continues at coordinate 883,630 of CM041211.1, forward strand.
CAGAAGAAAGCACCAAACTGATGTCATCTGCATCTTCCTTGCCACAACCAAACAACACACACCCCCCCCCCCCAAAAAAAAGGATAAGGAACCACAGAAAGATAATGCAGAAAAGCAGTACATATTTACACACACACATACATTGTCTGCTGTTTAACCTACCAACTATTAAACCAACAGTCTCATGCACAGTTAGCTTGGAAATACTTACAACTTACAAGATGCATCAAGGACGTTATATGTGTTAGAACCACATGCTTAAACTATACCTTCAGTGAGCAAAGTGACTCTCTTTTCATTATATTTCCAGAATTTCAAGGACATTAGAACAATTCAACTTAGTTTTTCCAAAGATGCATATTTAAGAAATGCTTGCTAAGACATATTTAATTCCTTATTGCTCATTAAGCAGATGCAACATAGATGCTCAAAGAGGTTTTCCGCTGGGAAAACAAAAATTAATGAAGAAGCACCTAGACAAAGCAGATTGAAAAGAGTTACTATAATTATTTCAGAAATTGCATACCTGAGATTTGATATTCTGAATTCCCTTCTCAAAGTTCTCCTTCAAAGTGCGAGTATGAAGTGGCCCAAGAAGTGTCCCTTTCTCTAATGGATCCCCTATTTTAACTTGTTTGTACACATCAAGAAGTCGGCCGAGTACTTTATCATATAAGCTCTCATGAAGAAGCTACATCAAGGAAGGAAACTAACTGATTTTGCTTGAATTAAGAAAGTCTTGGAAATTCAAGTTTTAAGTGGTAGAATCTTGACCACTTAAAATAAACACAACAAAGTGTATAATACCAGTCTACGGCATGTAGTACAGCGCTGGCCAGCTGTACCAACAGCAGCAAAAAGAACCGAGCGAACAGCAAGTTCAATGTCAGCATCATCCATAACGATTATAGCATTATTTCCACTTAGTTCAAGCAAGCATTTACCAAACCTCTGATTCACTGTCCGCTGAACCATTAGACCCACCTATTGCAGGCATGAAAGAACGAAAAAAAGTAAGTTCTCCTATCAACAATTTGAAAATTGGCCAAACAAAACAGATAAATAGACTAAAACCAAGGCATCAAGATATGTTACAAAGTATGCATGAAACGGTCATTTATGGTGCTTGGGACTCACATTGTCAGGTTTAGGAAGAACACACATACTGTCTCATAAGGGCTCACACATTAACATGGAATTGATTAACTAGAGTAGGTAAACTCACAAAAAGAAATTTAGTAATACATGACTCATAGTTAAAGATACACAAAACACCAAGACTTAAGTGTGAAGAAACACATCTTCAGTACAATGACCCATAAACTTTGTCACTGGGAATAAAATAGTTTCATACACCATCAGTTACAAAACAAGTGATTGATGGAGTTTCACTACGGCAACATATTGTGCTGCTCATAAGATTATGAAACCAAAGCAGAGGATGCTAATGCCTTTCAGATTAATGAAATGGATTTTCTTTACGTGATGTTGATTTATAAATAAACAGGCCCACACAGACACAGCACAGACCATATATAAAGGGGTATAAAAGATATCAAATAAATTCCAAGAATTTCACCAATAAATCGAACTGTTCCATCTATGATCTTCAAACTCCGGCTAGCAAATTTCTTGTTGGACTCATTTAAGAACTAAAACTTAGCAACAACGAGTAGAACCAAAATACAGACAGAAGGGGATAACTGGTAAAACAGTATACAGGGGCGGAGGGATGGGGGGGCAACCGCCCCCCTCCAATTGTTAAAAAAAAAATTTATTATTATGTTTTGCCCCCCCAAAAATTGATCAAAAAATTCACTTTGCCCCCAAGGACCCAAACAATAATGTGATATATAAGGTTGTTTCTAATCTTATGGTATTATGTTCACATTATTTTTTTTTAAATATATTTTACTTTCATTGTTGTAGACTTGCCCCCCCTAAATTTAATTCCTAGCTCCGCCACTGACAGTATAGGTACAATGTAAGTAGGGTTAAGGCAAAATCCTTCATAAAGAGATATTTTAGTAAGTACCTTTGACTCCCTGTAAATGAAACCAAAGGAATACGTGGCATCTTTAGCTATGGCCTGCCCAATTTCAGCACCGCCACAAAAGGTGGTGAAAATTGGCACCTGGTAAATTGTTTTTCTCCAACACCCCAGCAACTATTTTGGTCATGGCTATGGTGACCAAGGGGGTAGTTGGAGCACCTTTCCTGTTATCACAACATAGAACGAATGATTCAGGCAGGGTTTTGCACAACCCGGGGGGAAGAAAAAAAGGAACAACAACCAATACATCAGGCACAATCCACAAACATGATATAAAGAATAAAGATTCAAATGCACAAACAAGGAATATGAATCTCTTTATAAATGAAGATAACATCAAAACAATAAAGTGAAATTCCATAATGGAGCAGAGAGCTCTGAGATTTTTCTGTTCATGTAATTCAGCCATGGTCTGACAGAATGAATTACTCTATAAAATAAGTAACCATTATAAGACTCACCAGACAACACAGTTGCCACAAACCAGAGCTATGCATGCATTCCATCCTACACAAGTAAAGCCACAAGTCATAACAGAAATAACTGAAAACAATTTTCATACAAAAAAAATTTGCACAAATAATTTGCTCATTCAAATCAACATAAATAAAGATATAAAAACACCAAACAAAAAGCGACTTTATAAACACAACATGCCTAAGTGAAAGATAGAATCAGAGGAACTCCTAAATATCAGGAGGTGGGGCATCTTTAGTTTGTGTCTGTCATATAAATTTTATGTTGCTTAGTATAGCATTTTTCCTTAAATAATGACATCCCGGGGGAAATTAAAAAAAATGAGGTTCTCTTGATAATTTGTGATATGGAGAAACAGCATAAATTCCAATGAAGGCAAATTTTCTAAAAATTGGAACAGACACCAGCAGATTTCCACATCACATGTCAGAAATGAGTTCCAAACAAGTACTGTATATAAACCAAATTTGGAAGATGAATCACATAGGAAGCAAACAGTTCCACTTGCATGAGAAAAAGGCATGGTCCAAGTGTCATTAGTAGAAATAGTTGCAAGACCTCCTACAACTTATAGAGTAAGAGTAGCTAGAGTACTCGACAGGAAAGTTGGGAGTATAATTTGTTAATCAATAAGGCAGCACGCTTGCAGTAAATGAGATGCTTGACACGGTTTCTTGCCAAATCCAAAAGGCAGTGGAATATAATAGGCACATGTACTGAAGCCTGAATATGTACAATTAACAATGTATATTCTCAAATTAAAATTGAAAACAGCCACATGAAGCAGCAAATAACAGCACTACCATAAGTAGATTGAGAAAGTCTTCAGAAAAGGGAAAAAATCCAACTCATAATAATTACCTTTATCAAAAAGAAAAAACCCAAGATAAACAAGTAGTCGTATAAGTTAAGCTGGCAACAACTTCTCACCTAGAACAGCACAAGGGAAGTTAAAAGCAGTAATAACGGCAACTATTCCGAGAGGGTTCCACGTCTGTGCACATCATTATTGTGAACAAGAGTATAATATTGATAGAGAAAATATGTAGTTTCTCCAAAATATCTGAGAACCAAAATCAGCGCACCTCAAACATCATATGATTTGGACCTGTTAAAAAGTAGCCATAGTCATGTAGGGTAAGACTTTCTGGTGGTGAATGAGGAACTAAGTAACTGTATATTGTCTATAATGCAAATTCAAAGGTTAAAAACTACCAAAAGCTCCAGTAAGTTAACAAGAATAGCTAGATAATAACATTCAAAGATTTTGCAAGTACTCAAGATACATCCAAAAAATGCTAAAAATTTTGGGCAGAAACGCCAAAAAACTCAGGGTATATCTCCTATAAAATTTGCAATAGTGGAGGGCTATGATTGATGGACTCACGTTCTGAAGGAATAATTGATCCATTTAGCTGCCGACTCAATCCAACAGCAAAGTCACACATATCGATGATCTCCTGCAGTAATCTGAAGTTAGAGAATGTAGAAGCACTATTCCACTTCCCACCCAAAATCTAAGCTGGCAGAGACAATAAATGTCACTAATTCATTTAACTATAAGTACTGGCAGCACTACGAAAGCAAAATGTAGCAGTCATAAACCACCCAAAGACTTCACTCCCCACTCAGAATGTCTTTATTTTCATTCGAGTTGGCACCAAGCATAAAAATGCTTAACTCACAGCTCAAATGCAAAAGATAAAACGTACTTCATGAATTTTTAAAATAAACAACAATATACATGAGGAGAAGACACACTTGAACTTCCCCTATTCCTTCAGCAAGTATTTTCCCCATTTCAAGTGATACAAGCCGACCAAGTTGCTGGAGTTTTGCTCTTAATGCATCACCAATCTGCCTAACAATATCACCTCTCTTTGGAGCTGGAACCTGAAACAAAAGCAAAATCAGAAGGGAAATTAGCTCAATCATTTTGCAGTTTGTGCACGGATTAGTGCATTTCTCTGCCAAATAATTTTTAACAGTTTCCAAGATTCACGACATCTGTGAAGACGAATTGGCCTGACTTTTTTCTACCAACTTGTGAAACAGAATCTATCAAGGCAAAAGTCCAGCTAGATAACTTTACTGAGAGGTGTAAGTGATGGACCCACCTGCATCCATAACTTAGCAGCCTCATAACATGCTTGCATGCCATCTTCGTAATCTTGTAGTGATGCCTCGAGGACTTCTGCAATGGTCTTGGGGGAAAGGAGGGGGGGTGGGCAAACGATAAAGGAACCATAAGTACTTCCCAATGAGTTTGAATAAGAAAAGAGCAGAAAAGGCTCAACCAATTAACAGCTTTTATGGAGGGGAAGAATAGTCATAATGGTAATTCATGAAGAGACTCTAAAGTTCTAATCTCGAGCTTGTCATATTGAACATAATAATCAAATATACAAAATGCAAGATGCCATTTTGCAACTTGTACAAAAATCTAATTTTTCGGGTAAGTAAAAAATCTACTTTTTGAGTCCAAAACAAAAAACGCAAGGGATAAAGAATTTACGGTTGTTCCTAATCAAATTCTGCAAATTTTAGCTGCCAGAGAAAGGGGAAAAACAAAAACCAAAAAAAAAAAAATTTCCAGCAAGCGTAAAAGGAAGCATGTAGTTTTCCATCAAGCGTGAAAGGAAGCATGTTGAAAGCCCAGTTAACCAAGAAATCGAACGGTTTTTGGGAGTGGTAAAGAATCAGATAGCATCGAAAAGGAAAAGCATAGAGGAAAAGAGAGACCTGATTGCTGGCGGGATTTACGGAGGAAACAAGAGCGCCATTTCCCTTCCACTGGCCGTTGATATAACAGCCAGGAGTACGAGGGCCGATGCCGATCTCCTTCAAGAACTCGTACTCTTTCTTCCCAAAACTCATCGCTGCCATTCAGCAATTTGTTTAGGAACTAGCAGTATGATTACTTTGTTCACAATTACATGTATCAATAATTGAGAAAGAATTTGAGAGAGTGAAAGACAACCCACTTACGTGAACGATTTAGAGAATAAGGTTGGAGGAAAAATTGAGACTTTGGATGATCAGAAGACAAAATCTTTGAGCGGGTTGGGATGATGTAATCCGGTCTTAGCACATAGTAGGAGAGCTAAGCACGAGTAGTATACTGCTACCAGCTTTCTTTGTTTATTTATTTATACTGAATAGCAGAAAACGATGCGTGGCAGTGAATTGTTGTTTCTCAAAAAAAGTGCCCATATTTTCTTGTCCTATCATTTTTTTACATAATTTAGACTGCAATTGACACCAGTCACCAATCTATTTCTTACACACTACTTAAATTCCTTGGTTTATGGATAGACGATTACTTTCACACCGACTACATTACGTCTATTTTTATTCTAATATTTATTTATTTTGCAAGAATAATACTTCAAGTTTGTTAAGCTTTTTTTTTAAAAAAAAACACTTTATAGTTTGTTACTAACTACTAGTCAATCTGAATAGTAATACGAATAGAGATGGAGATAGACAAGAGTATCAGGTGACGACAACCTATTTCTGCAATTTTGAGACGGAACGTTTCCGGGCCTGGTCCAAATACAGAGCGCCCATCTGCGGACTGTCGCCTCATACAGCTTTTCTTCCTTATCCTGATTTTTGCATAATCCAATTTGGCTTCCTTGCCATGAAGATCCGGAGAGCAATCAAAGCCAAGTTCAAAGCTCAACCATCAAATTTGTTTTACAAGTTTGAACTAGGGATGTACTCGAACTCGACTCGACCCACATGTAATTAGGCTTGAGCTCGGCTCGAACTCGACCGAGCCTAAAAAATCGTAACTCGAGAAAATCCCTTTAAACTCGAAACTCGACTCGATAAGGATCGAACCTTAGTCAAACCTTATCAAGCCAAGTCTAATCAAACTTTTTGACTCGACTCGAAAAATGTACACTTCTGCCATTATGGAATTTTATTATAAAGAAGAGTATATTGTAAATTCAATATAAATTATACCCATAACGGTCATTTTATAATTATAATACATATATATTATTTAAATATATTCCGACTCAACGAGTAATTCGATGAGCCATAAGCCCCAAAATACTGACTCGAAACTCGACTCGAAAGTACATTCGAGTAGCTCGAAAATCGGATCGAACTCGGTCTCGGTCAAACCGAGTTCAAGCCAAACCATTGACCGAACTACTTGCGAGTAGGTCGGCTCGCATATATCCCTAGTTTGAACCAGTTTTTTTTTCGAGGGTGCCGATTCAATGCTGCATGCCCCAAATTGTACCTTAAAACAGAAATAGCCAACTTAAAAGCCAATTATAAAAGGTCCCTTCTCATTTTGTTGCTTTTCTTTGTTTGGATCAAAAACAAATTTTCCAGTGTCTTATCGCCTCGTTGTAGTTGCGCATGAAAATATAACATGATGAAAAGCTCTAACTGGTTGGTTGCTGAATCATACGCAGGCTTGGCCGTATAAAGTTCGCAGAGTTACTATCGATCATCATGTTTTTTCTTCTTCTTCTTCTTCTTCTTTTTTGGTAAGCTATTTATATTCTTTTTCTTTTTTTTTTTGTCTACTAATGTATCTCTACGAGACAAGTCATAAAAAATGTAGCAAAGTGTGCCAAAGGGTTTTTTCACGAATTACTTGTTTATACAGTAAAAAAATGTTTTGAGGTGTTGCGATTTTTTCTAGTTACTATTTTCAATACTTTATTTACAAGTTACAATCAAACAATGATACTTTTTATTTTTAAGATAGAATCAACCAATAATACTTATTCCACATTTTAAACAAACTTATTTCAAAAAGTCATTTTTGTAAGTCAAGATTACAACTAACTCGTAGATAAAGTAGTCATGATTGCTAACATATTATTCATCTAAACTCACACATTTTTTAGGGTTCATATACTTATTTACTATCACATTTTCTTATACACTTACTCGTGGATGGGATGGTGGGATACAATAATAGAAAGAGAAATTTGTGAATTAGAACTCCTTTCATCCCAAAATGTTTGTCATGCTTTTCATTTTGAAATATCTCAAAATGTTTGTTCTGTTGTAAAAGTCATAACCATTTTTAGTCTACATTCCTAATATTGTCCATTCCTTTATTTATACACCTCTTATATTCAAATTTAAATTTTGAATTTTGAAGGATAAAATTCAAAAAAAAATACAAACATCACGATCAATACACTATTTAAAAGTTGGATTCTTATCAAAAACACATTTTCTAAATAGTTGGATTCAACATAATGAGACGGAGGAGGGAGCAGAAGATTTAGAAATATGTGTCTTCTTTTATTCTGCTTTATTTCTCTTCTTTGATAAACTCCCAAATTAGGTCGTGGTTACTCGTTAGAGAAATTAGAAAGAGATAATTTTAAAAACTTCTCTTGAGGTTTTTTGACTATTGCAAGTATCTCCCTTCTAGTTTAAAAAATTACACCGACTTCCCATATTATTAGCATTTCGGTAACAATATAGACCTAGTATGCTAAATTTATCCCTAAAAATCCTAAAATACTCCTTTGTTATTTAGAAAGGGGGATAAACTGACTCATGAATTTCTTCCACACAGTAACTATTATAAACGGCATAACCATCACTCTAACGAACTCAATAAGCCATTTCAATTTAATTCACATATTCTCACAATTTTGATAGCCCACTTTTGTCACTCCAAAGCTTTTTCATGTAAATCAACTATGACAATTAAAGTTTATAGTCAACCTAATCTTTAGCCTCAAAATTTTTTTGCCTAAATTTAACATTTAAATTGACTAATGTCACTATCAAAATTCAATCCAAATGGTTGCAACCTTGTTAATATTAAAATAATCTAACTCACCAAGAACACCATCGCAGAGTAACCAAAAGCAACACTAGAAACCACATCCCATGTCTCTAGATAAATTTGATTGTAGTTTTATATCCTAAAATTCTTTTTTGCACAATTGGCATAATAGCGTAACGCTTCTTAGTCCACGTTTCTTTTTTTCGATATCACTCGTATTTTCTTGTCTGTACTCTGTGTCACTGCCATCCTTTTCATCATTTAGTTTGATAACAAATATGCTTTGGCAACTTGTCATTTGGCAATTTCAATAAGATAATACTTACAAAAAAGGAAAACAAAAGAAAAAGAGAATCTATTTTCATAATAATGAGGATTCGGGATATATTTGATGGTTGTGTAGATAGCGACTATGAAAAAATAATGGATTATGAGATGTAGAAGAAAGAAGGTAGGAAAAAGAATCAGAAAGAAAGGATAAGAGTTTGTTTTATGTGGCAACTGTTGCTTAAGAAAGAAAGACTAGTTGTAGTTGTATGATCTTTTTGGTTTGTAAGAATTATTTATAAATGAAGAATATTATAGTCATTTTACTGCATGAAAGGAAGGTTAATGTAATTATTCAAACTTAAAGGGAGATGAGTGAAATTATCAAAAACCCAGGGGAGGTTTCTAAAATTATCCCAACTAGAAAAGTGCGTAATGTACAATAAAACGACAGTGAGTGAGTTCGAGGAGATTAATTTAATTGCCATGAAATTTCGGCCCCGTTTGGATTGCATTTTCCGTCATTTTTCATGGAAAAATTACTGTAGCGATTTGATGTATGTGAGGGAAAAAGGTAATAGGGAAATGTGATCACGGAAAATGACGCAATTTTCCGACAGAAAACCGCAATCCAAACAGGCCGGTTTCGAACTTTGAAGTAGTAAGTTTAAGTTAGTGGGAACTTTGGAGGGGAAAAAAGAAAAAAGAAAAAAAAAAGAAGGAAACAATAACAAAGAGACGACAGACTACGGAGAAAGAGCCGTAGCTCTGCATCTGCAATGGAAACATCGCAGAAGCCCTCATCAGCTCAACAAATTCCAAAACTTGCATTCCACCTTTGATCAGCGAATTTTTCCTAATTCCGTGTCATAAACCCTAAACTTTTTCTTCTAGGTATCTTCAATCAAATCACTGGGTTTCAATCGGTAAGACTCTCGTCCTCCCTAAAAATTCATTTCCATCTTTTTCTTACTTTCAATCAACTTTGATATCCAATTATATACTTGGATGTGCTGTCCTCCAGGGTTTATTTTCTTTACTTTTTCTTTTTCATGAATTGAACCCCAGTCGGAATTTGAATTTTTTATCTGGGTTTTGATTTTTCCTTTCGTGTAAAGCTTGAGTTGTAAATATCGAAAATGAGGCAATTGATCGGAAATTACAGTAGAAAGAGGCCGAGGAATCGAGGCATTTTTAATGGGTTTTGTGTCCTTGTCCTAATTTTCTTCTTCTACAACCGGGAAGATATTATTAGAAACCCTTTTCTCAGAAATTCTTCGTCCTTTTTGGGCTACAATGTTCAGTGGACCTCAACGAGTGGATACCATATATACACAGGGAAAATTCATCGGCGAATGGTGGAACTGAGTATCAATTCTTCCATCTCTGTTAATGGTTCTGATCCTAATAGTTTGTCTGATAAACACCCTGAATTTTGTTCTGGTCTGATTGAGCACGTGGGCTATAAAAGTAGCTGTGAGTTCTTGAAAGCACACCCCGAATGCTCGTCTGGTGGGTTCTTTGATTACATCAAGTTCTATTACTGTAGTTGCAGTGGAAGTGCGTGGGCTTTTCTAGTTTTTGGTGTTTGGCTTGTTGCATTGTTCTATCTTTTGGGTAATACAGCAGCTGATTACTTTTGTTGCTCTTTGGAGAAGCTTGCGGGCTTACTGAAGCTGTCCCCTTCAGTTGCCGGAGTTGCTCTACTTCCGCTTGGAAATGGTGCTCCTGATGTCTTTGCGAGTATTGCTGCATTTGTGGGGACTGACGCTGGAGAAGTGGGACTAAATAGTGTGCTTGGTGGTGCTGTGTTTGTCACTTGCATCGTTGCTGGTGCTGTTTCTTTATGTGTTGCTGAGCAGGATGTTCAGATTGATCGAAACTGCTTTATTAGGGATGTTACCTTTTTCATCGTGGCTCTGTTATCACTACTGGCCATCTTGGTTTCTGGTAAAGTGGGGGTTGGAGGTGCTATTGCATTTCTGATGATATATGTGGTTTATGCTTTTGTTGTTGCTGCTAATGAGATTTTGAGGAAAGAGGTGGAGAGGTTAAAATTGGATGCTGTCACACCGCTGCTTCCAGTAAGAGGAAGTATATTTTCTCAAGGAACCCAAGAAGATGAGTCCATTTACAACCCTTTACTTGATTTCGAGACTGGAAGTGATGGAATTCAATCACGTAGTACCTTACCCCAGTGGATGTGGGCTTCCAATGTAGCAATATATTCTAACCAGTCACTGAAGGTGCTTGATGAGGATAGGCCTGTGTGGGGATGGAATGATGAGGGCATAGAGATTGAATACTCTTCGTTCTCCTGCTCTAAGCTATGCTCCATTCTGGAGTTGCCTTTGACTGTGCCAAGACGACTAACAATACCTGCAGTTGAGGAGGAAAGGTGGTCGAAGTTCTATGCAGTTGGCAATGCTTCATTGGCTCCAATTCTTCTGGCATGTCTTTGGAATTCAGCAGACACTGCAAGTGGTCAAAGTGGGAAAGTTGCATATTTCCTTGGTGTTTCTTCTGGCTGTGTTCTTGGTATTCTCGCCTACAAGTATACAAGGTCAGAACATCCACCGCGGAAATTTTTACTTCCATGGGTTTTAGGGGGTTTTTTGATGAGTATTGTTTGGTTTTATATGATTGCAAACGAGCTGGTTGCTCTTTTGGTAGGATTAGGTGTTGTCCTGGGAGTTAACCCTTCATTACTTGGGTTAACAGTATTGGCATGGGGTAATTCTATGGGTGATTTGGTGTCAAATGTTGCATTGGCAATAAATGGAGGGGATGGTGTACAGATTGCCATGTCTGGATGTTACGCAGGTCCAATGTTCAACACACTTATCGGCTTGGGGTTCTCAATGTTGCTAGGAGCTTGGTCAGAGAAACCCGGTTTATTCATAGTTCCAATGGACAGGAGTTTGTATTGCACCCTGGGGTTCCTTGTATCAGGACTCTTATGGGCACTGGTTGTTCTACCTAGGAATGACATGCACCCGAGCAGGATGCTTGGTACAGGCCTTATTACCATATATTTGATATTTCTATCGGTGAGGGTCTGCAGTGCTATGGGAATGTTTTCATTGGGTGGATTAAGTTGACATTCTTGTTGCCTGTATAACGAAGATATATTTGGCTATTACTTTACGCCGAAGCTGAGCTTTTCAGGATGGTGAAGTCCTTGTAAACTTGTTGCATCTAGTCGCTCCCAGACTTTTTTCTTGTGGTGGGTAGTTAGGATTAGCAGCTCCGCTATGCTCTCTGATAGAATGCGCTGTATTTGTTTTTGACTGCAGCTAACAGGGAGACAAGCACGTTGAATTCCCACACTGTAGGCTAGCTTGGTAGATTGCCTTTCATTGTAGGTTGTTAATGGTCACATGGTCATTGAATTCCCTAAATTTGTTAATGTCACATGGTCATTGAATATTTCCATTCTCTATTGGTGTACATCTGTTAATAAGCAGGACAAGTGGTGTTATAAACAATAGCATTTGAATCTATTGATACAGTACTCTTATTATGTTGCGGGGATGATAGCTTAGTTCGAGCCTTGTCGATCTATGTGAGCTAATACAGCGGTGAGATGAACACCATCATACTTTCTTGGGGCTCAAAATAAACCAACAAAAATGGATTGTGGGAAGGCACCATTCGGTTGGCTTTGTATTAGTATGAATTCTGGATTTCTCTATGCTCTGAAGACCAAATATTTGTAAGCAATTTACATTTTTTTTTGAACGACCCACATACAACTACAATTCACAAATTGTAATCCACTTTTCAATTGAATAATGTAATTATCTTTTAATTTCTCTAAAATACCCTTATTTAATGTAGGCTGTCATTAATATAAACTACCTTATTTAATATAGATTGTTATTTTATCTCATTTAATACATTTAGATTTAATGTGAAATAATGTAAAATGAGGATTGATTCTTTCTTGACCATCATGTCAAGTTTTCATAAATTATCAATTCAAGTTTCCATGAATAATTAATATAAAGTTATACTCTATTTAATGTAAAGGTATTTTAGAAAAATAGCAATCTAAATTTGTTTTTTTCAACAAATTTAACTACTTTTTCTTAAACTATATGAAAGAAAAACAATGACTATCAAAATAGGACAGAGGGAGTATTAGAAATTAGGACATTAATAATGCTTGATAATGGAGTTAGTATGGGGGGCCCTTAAGTTGGATCCAAGGTGTCTTGACTCCGATGTAGTTTAAGTCGATATCAACTTTCGTTAAATGGTGTAACATTTTTTAAAAGTTTTATAATTCTATGTAAATTTTTTATACATCTTAATAAAAGAATTGTGATATTTTATTACTGTTCATATACGTTTCATACATAATAATTATATTTCTATTGTTAAATTTTACAAATAATTTACGTAAAATTATATCTTGTTCAAAAAATATTATATCGTTTAAAACAGACGATTGTTACCGACAACCGTTAGTGCTCTTTGCTCTTGATACGATACGAGTGACGAGTTGAAGTCTGCTCTCCACTCCGCTCTGGTGGAAGGAATTAAAAAAAAGAAAACAGTAGTAGGCGAGGCAAGGCGAAATGGAGAGATGAGATCAGAGGCGTGGATGTGCATTGACTTTGTAAACCGAGAAGCGTGGACGGTTTTTTTTTTTTTTTAAATTTGGTTATTTGGAAATCATTGGAATACGCTCAACTACTCTACTATTACTTTCTCCGTGCTATTTTGATAATCCTGTTTTTTTTCGTCTATCTCAAATTATAGTGTACTTTTCAATTAAAAAAATATAATTATCTTTTAATTTTTCTAAAATAACTTTATTCAATGTAGGTTGTTATTAATATAAATTACCTTATTTAATATATATTATTATTGAAAATAACTTACCCTATTTAATGTAAAATGAGGATTGATTTTTTCTTGACCATCAATTCAAATTTTCATAAACCATCAATTCAAGTTTTCATAAATAATTAATATAAAGTTGTACTTTATTTAATGTAAGGGTATTTTAGAAAAATAGCAACATAAATTTATTTTTCTAATAAATTTAACTACTTTTTTTTAAACTGTGTGAAAAAAACTAAAACTATTACAACGGGACAGAGAGAGTATTATTTTTGTTTTTATATCTGAAATAAAGTTATACGCTGGTACTATGGAAAATTATTTGCAGAATTATTTTTATTTGATACTTGTTGGAAAAGCTAGGAATGAGAAATGTTGGATGAATAATGCGTATGATAGCGTGTAAGGTTTACAAGCAACAAGTGTCCTTTGTCGTTTTGTTTTGCAATCAGTTTCTTTTTCACAATTGCTATTAAAGATGCACAAGATTGCAACCATAACCATCTTCCTAGAGAGAGAGAGATTTAGCATCCAGTATGCCATCAATGGCCTTATTTAGCAAATGAGTTTTTTTTATGTTTAACTAAAATTTTATTGTAATTTATTGTAAAAATTATAGAAATTTTTTTTGAAATATGTAAATTTTTAGATATTTTGAAATGTATAATTTAAAAATTTTTAGAAATTTTTTGAGATTATTGTAATAAAAGTTATTAAAAAATTTAGGATTAATCTTTCCTACACTGACAGTGTATATACTGTCAGCGTTGGATGAATGACAACTATGCAAAATTTGAATTTGAAATTCAACTTTTGCACACATACCATGAATCAAATGTTGATAGTTTTATACACTGTCAGTGTATATAAAATTTACTCAAAAACTTATAGCAGACAAATTTGGCAAAAAACTTACTTGCCAAACAAGCTCATATTTTCCCATTCTTTTGGTGTCACTTTCTGCTGCAAGCTGGGCTTTATTAGTTATAGAGAAAGACAAGCAGTAATAATCGAGAGTGCTTTGGACTGGAGATTATTTCAAATAATTTTAAAAAAAATATATTATCATTTTTTAATATAATATATATGTAATGAAAAGATAATTAAAAATATGAAAAAGTAGTTGATTAATATGTATTTATGATGTAATCAAATAAATTTTTATGAATAGAATAGTGGGTTTTCCAAATAATTCCTCATGATTGGCCCCTGGAAGATAAGTAGCCGGCCGCACGCCCTTCCACCCCAATTATATGCTAATCGCGCACCTTACCCAATCCCTGAAACACGCTACTACAGCTCCCAAGCCATGCCTTGTTTGGAAGTTTACAAATGAAACCAGAAGAAAAAGAAGAAGAAATAGAAAAGAAAAGCAGAGAAAATCTATTGTCGCAATTATTCCAGAAACCAAGGAGAGGGGAGGGGGATCACGGGATCGTCAGTGTCACTTCTATATTTATGCCAAATGTCCTGTTTATTTAATTTGTCATGTGTTGTTTATTTAAATTTCTTCTACCATCACGTGATAAGTGAGATTAGCACTGGATTTGGCATTGAGTAGTGTCATAGAGGATCCCAACTGGAGGGGATAAAGAAGCTAGAAGGGAATTGTTTCTTTTAAGTTTCTCTTTAATTTTTTTCCCTGCTTGGAATTAACATATATATATATATATATATATTCAATTCATCAACTTTTTTTTGCTCTTACACCTTGATTCTTCTCAATTTGGATAACAAAACTTTCCAAGTCACCAAATCTCTAAATCCAGAGGAAAGTTAGGTTTAGACGGTGATGAAGGAGAAAATGTACATAGGAATCTTAGATTTAAAATCTCCTATTTATATATATAAAGCCTCTAAACCATGGAGTACTACAAATGGAGTTTGCAACTCCTTCCCTTTTCAATATGATAGCCATCCCTATTAGCATAGGAATGTACTAAGCTATAATAATTGACTAAAAGTTTCTTCTTTTTTTTTTTTTAACCATTTGTGAAACGGATTTTCCCAGTAGTTGGAGGTCACAAATTGGATTTAAGAAACATTTGCAAAATTTTTGGTAGTTGGTTCTTCAGTCATAACTCTCAAAATGCCAAAAACATGCCACCTTAGGTTCGACCCCGATCTCTTCTTTTCCTACGGTGTAGCATTTCTATTAAGAATTTTCGAAATGGAAAAGAAAATATATTAAAGTTACTGCACTTTAGTACCACGGTAACCTGTAACAACACCGGCCAATCACAAGGATGCCTAGCCTGCTCCTCCGACAGTGAACCAAGCCTCCGCCTATATAGGAATAGGACTTTTAGAAATATCTTCATCATCATCCGCATCTCCGACCATTTAGTCTCCAATGGCTTCTCTGTCTTCCGTACTCCTCATCCTCTCCCTCTTTTACATCCCTGCTCTAATCATCGCTGCCTCATCCGACGGTCGGGAAACCTACATCGTCCATGTTGCCAAGGCCCAAAAGCCCTCCGTTTTCCCCACCCACCACCACTGGTACTCTTCCATCCTCCGCTCTCTCCCCCCCCTTTCCGCTCACCACCCCCCTACCAAGCTCATCTACACCTATGACCACGCTGTTCACGGCTTTTCTGCCCGCCTCACGGCCTCCCAGGCTGCAGAGCTACGCCGTCGCCGCGGCGTCCTCTCCGTTGTCCCCGACAGCATCCGCCAACTCCACACCACCCGCACCCCTCACTTCCTCGGCCTAGACGACTTCTTCGGCATCTGGCCCAATTCTGACTACGCCGAGGACGTCATCGTAGCTGTCCTCGACACGGGCATCTGGCCCGAACGTCCTAGCTTCTCTGATGAAGGCCTTCCTCCTGTTCCTTCAAGCTGGAAAGGTGTATGTGAGACGGGCCCGGATTTTCCCGCAACTTCGTGTAACAAAAAAATTATAGGCGCTAGAGCTTATTACAAAGGATACGAGGCCTATTTGGGAATGTCCTTGCAAGAAGCAGGAGAATCCAAGTCCCCTAGAGATTCAGAAGGTCATGGAACGCATACCGCATCCACCGCAGCTGGATCGGTGGTGAAGAACGCCAGCCTCTATGAATACGCTCGAGGCGAAGCCAGAGGAATGGCGATTAAGGCCAGGATTGCCGCCTACAAGATCTGTTGGAGCGCAGGATGTTTCGATTCAGATATATTAGCAGCCATGGATCAAGCCATTGACGATGGAGTTCACGTCATCTCCCTTTCTGTTGGCGCCAATGGCTACGCTCCCCAGTATGATCATGATTCCATTGCAATTGGTGCGTTTGGCGCTGCGAAGTACGGGATCGTGACCTCTTGCTCCGCGGGAAATTCTGGTCCAGGTCCCTACACTGCCGTGAATATCGCGCCGTGGATTCTTACAGTCGGTGCTTCCACCATCGATCGGGAGTTCCCTGCGGATGTTGTTCTAGGCGACGGAAGCACATACGGCGGCGTGTCGCTGTACTCCGGCGAGCCTCTGGGGGATACTCAGCTTCCGCTGGTTTATGCAGGGGATTGCGGAAGCAGGTACTGTTATGAAGGCAGGCTTGATTCTTCCAAAGTCAAGGGGAAGATTGTGATATGCGACCGCGGTGGTGGAAATGCCAGAGTTGCCAAAGGAAGCGCAGTCAAATTAGCCGGTGGCTGCGGGATGATACTGGCAAACCTTGCAGATTCCGGGGAAGAGCTCATCGCGGATTCGCATCTAATTCCGGCTACGAATGTGGGGCAAACGGCCGGCGACAAAATTAAGAGCTACCTCAGGTCTGAACCCTCGCTGACGGCTACCATTGTTTTTAGAGGAACGGTTATCGGGAGCTCACCGTCGGCGCCGCGTGTGGCGGCATTCTCGAGCCGCGGTCCGAATCATTTGACGCCGGAGATTCTAAAGCCAGATGTGATTGCGCCCGGGGTGAATATCCTAGCTGGTTGGACCGGGTTGGTTGGCCCATCCCAGTTGGACATTGACCCGAGAAGGGTGGAGTTCAATATTATATCGGGGACGTCCATGTCGTGTCCTCATGTGAGTGGATTAGCGGCACTGCTTCGTAAAGCCCATCCAAAGTGGACTCCGGCGGCTATTAAATCGGCTCTAATGACTACTACTTATAACGTGGACAACATCGGAGAGACCATTAAGGACCTTGCCACCGGGGAAGAGTCGAACCCGTTTGTTCACGGGTCGGGACACGTGGATCCCAACAGGGCGCTCAATCCTGGTTTGGTTTACGACCTGGGAACCAGTGATTACGTGGCATTTTTATGTGCCGTCGGGTACAGTCCGGGGAGGATAGCAGTGTTTGTGAGGGATGGGCCTGTTCCGGAGGATTGCGGTGCACAGGGGATGGGTACCCCGGGAGACTTGAATTATCCATCGTTCTCGGTGGTCTTCAGTCCCGGCAACAGCGTGGTTAAGTATACGAGGGTAGTCAAGAATGTGGGGAGCAATGCAGAGGCCGTGTATGAGGTGAAAGTAAATGCTCCTCCGTCTGTGGAGGTGACTGTTTCACCGAGTCAGCTGGTATTCAGCAAAGGGAACGATACGTTGTCGTATGAGGTCTCATTTACGACTGCAAGTGGCATCCTTGTTGGTGCCCTTAAGCCTGCGTTTGGGTCACTAGAGTGGAGCGATGGGGAGCACCTTGTGAGAAGCCCAATTGCAGTTGTTTGGCGTCTGGCTCCATCTGCGGAATCCATGTGAGGTTTCAAATTGGGGGAAATGAAAGGAATGCCAGTAAATCGCTCAGCTGCTATGCAATGAGGTTGTTTTAGCTTTTGTAAATAGCTAGCTGTAAGGATCAATACAAATAGCTTGCCCACGAACGCTTTTTAACCGGGAAGCGAGAGGAGTTGATAGAGAACAAACGCTGCTTAATGGTAGAGCTTGGTTGTTTCAGAGTATGTCCGTCCGACAAGAATTTGCTGTGCTAGAAAGTTCATTCATACGTCCCACCCATGTTTGGAACTGGGAGGGCCTGATGCCTGAATTCCCTCGCAGCGTCCATGTATGTATTTATTATTACTACTAGTTAAATTGGAATGCTGCATGTTACACCCCCTGATAAAGGAAGCGCATTAGTTTCCGTAGCCTTTTCCTTTTCTGAGAGTTCTTGTTGCATTTTCTCTTCTTCCGCATAGCCCTATCAGTTCTATCTTGCATTACTAGGATATGGTTAGGTTAGGCCATACGATCGATCGGGATGCAGGAGAGGGTGCAGATCAAGCAGATAAGAGTAACATTCTGAATCACGAATGTGCAGAACATGGCATGATGGATGAGGCTCTTTAGGAGATGAAATTCCAGCGGCATCAAAAGATCCAGGAGGCAAACAATAACCTATTCATTTCTCTAAGTAACTCAAAACCCTGGTGTACCACGTAATGAAGAACCTAGAACCTAGAACTGTCCTTAACAACAAAGGATCGAACGGAAAAGGTCAAACAAAACTTTTCCATTAATCTCACACAGCCATAATCATTAATCCCTTCTATTTACTTTTCCATTAATCATTAATCTGATCCCATATGAAATATAATGCAAGACCACAACGTGCCAACCAAAGTAAACAATAACCGCTAAACTACCACAAATAATTGCAACAGTTGGACTTTTCCAGTAATATGGTGCTAAGTATAAGTTACAGGCAGACAATTTTTCAAACGCAAGTCATAATTGTAGTCAGATGAAGAGTTGTCCCAGTGGAAAATCGGCCTTAGCTAATGCTTAAGGTTAGACGCTCCAATGCGACTCCTTCAACCTGTTACAATACCCATAAGATATTCTTACATGAATTCTTTTAAACCTAAAAAGAGCTTCAGAACCTATTTGTGCATTCCAAAACTCGCAAGGCTCAATTTAAAAGGTCAAAAAAGGATGAATCACAGCATTCTTTAACAAAGCCTTTAAGTTTCCAAAACTTTGCAGATTTTGCTGTTTTTTCAGTTCCCTTGGATGAGTATTACAATCAGATAATTCCTTTCCACCATTGTCTCTCACTGTACCTTCTAGTGACCATATTTCTGAAACTCCCACTCGCTATTGTCTGCAAAAGAGACCAAACGTTCAAGTTATATATTTGACCTGCTTGTAAAGGATATCAAACAATGACTGAGCTAAAGCAATACCGAGGGGGCACACTTGACGGGTTTTGAGCCAACGGCTGATGCAGTGGAAATGAAAAGCATGATTACATACGCCTACAAAAATAATCAAGAACATGATTAAGAAACCAGAATTGTAACAAATAGAACTGATACAACTATTATGAACTTTTTCTGCAAAGCTTTTACAATACACACACGCATTAAAAAAAGAAGAAAAAGAAAAAAGAGCAGACTATGCAATATGCAAACTCACTTGTTAGATAAAACTAATACAAAAAGAGAGTTCTAATTTGGGAGTAGCAAATAAGACCATTTATGTGGCACAAGCAATATGCTGCACTGTGTCAATTATTCACTTGCATATTAGGAAAGCAAGGTATGAAGAGCTTAAATATTCTTCCATTCCCAAGTGACCCCAGCCCAAACAATCAGTTACAGGAAAGTATCATGCAAGAAACCTTAATTATCAATTTAATTCCAAGTTACCCAAAAAAAGAGTCAGTTTGCACAAATACACAAGATGTGGAAATTAGATTTTATAGGGTTTTCACCATCATCAAAAAGCTTGAAATATCATAGACTATTCGTACAATATAGTTATTCTCAGCCTCTTAGTCATCTTAAACTAGAAAAGGCTAGCTGATTTTATATGCGCTAAAGAAGGAAGCATAAAAGAAAAGATAGCAAACCAAACATAGAGGGAAAGTGAGTAGAAAAGTTGAAACATCAAATTATCAAAGGTGCCTCAGGTTTTTTTCTCTACCAAAGGTTTCATAAAAAAATCAACACACAGAGAATTTGCTTCCCTAAAGAGGAGATAAAAGATTATTTCCAAAACCCATGTTTGAAAACTTGGAAGAATGAAAGATAATAAACACTTCAGAGATCCAACCTCATCTTCCATGAAGTTTTCTGGAACCTAAGGATGTCAATCAAGAAGAGCCAACGATGAAATAGATATCACATAAAATCTCCGAAAAAAAAAGATAGACAGAATAAGAACTTAAATAGAAAAGAGTTCAATTTTTACATAGGGTTGAGAGAGAGAGAGAGTCAAAATAAATACCCATGGACTACATTAAAGTGCAGCAGGCTGGCTAATTCTTCAATTAAGCAGATAGTTTTAGCCATGAGTATCAGTATTAGCACGTTTACCAATATGAAGTAAGTTCAGGCCTTAATAGTAGCAGATTTAGAGCTATTATCTAGGAATCAAAGTTTCTCTGGCAAACTGCAGTTTGCTATTGAACGTTCAACATGGGGAGGTTATTTCCACAAACTAAATTTCACCTAATTATACTCGTGTCACCGGATCTCCCTTAGGCCCTATCAATTGCACAAAACAGAAATCAATTTTTTTTTTTAATATTACATTTTTCTTGATTAAATTGCGTGAAATCAGCTTCAAGATTTGTAGATGTACATCTCATCCTTATTCCTCTTCATCCTAAGATTCCTCCCCAACATTAGGATTCTTTAATGAGATTCTCTAAAGCTGAAAAAAGCAATTACGTATATGAATTCCAGTCACAAGTACATCATCATCCACAGCAGCAAATGTAAACAATCAAGATTTGTTGAAAAACAGTCTACAGCTAAAACAAACATGTTACGTAAACTATATCACCCATACATTTGCAGCTAAAGAAGCTATGCATCAAAATCACATGAGAAACCTGTAAATTCGAAATATCAACAAACATCTTTGGCTAATGCTTGTGTTAGGGATTAGATTCCGACACATACCCCACGCAACAGTGCACTCCTCACTTGTGGCGCTAGCTTGATTGGCCTGACACTCGATACCTGCAATCGAATTTTTGTTATTTATAAATCTTCACATAAATTCATCTTCAGCTCACGAATACTGAGAAATGCTTCACGGGAACTCACATAGATCCATGATATGATTCCTGCAGATGGCACAGTTGTCCACAACAATATCTGCACAAATAAACCCAAGATTCCAGACCAAAATTACATAATCATAAAAATGAAAAAACTAAGCAAAGACCTTATGAATTTATAGAACAATTACTAGACCAGCATAGGATGATTAGTCTTAATCTACAAACAGAGAAATTAAAAGGGAAGGACTACTTACCCCAAGCCCAAAGGGCAACAGCATTCCACTTCTTGATCTCGAAGCGCTTAGGCTTTTTTGAAGCAGCAGGAGCCGATGAAGATCCTTCGCCGGCGGGAACCATAATCACGTCGGTGTCCATTGCCAGGGACGATTAATCGTGATTTTCTAGGGCTTTTGGGTAGTTCTGCGGAATATTACAAAACCTCTCTTCTATAATTAATAATAACATCAAACTCAAATTAATTAATTATGTTAGCACTACTGACTTATCTTAACCATGGGAGTACAAGTTGGGCATGTATTTAGAAGGAGTAAAGAGCCCATGTAATTCTATCCAGGCTGGATGTTATTTGTCAAGCCTTTAGAGACAGTGACCGAACATGGGAACTTCTGACCCACTTCTGCAGGTTTTTGTGGTGATGGGCCTCATGTCTACTCTGGAAGTGTCTCTTTGTGACGGTCCAAATCAGAACTGCCTGTGATGTGGATTTAGCCGCTAGTGGTTGGGCTTCCATGGTGACATTCTGGAATCTAAAAGCTCTTTCACAGCTGGAGTATTATTAATATGAATCCTTTCCTTTTTTTTTTAAATATAGAAATAGAAAAGGCAGAATGGGTTGACCGTAGGGATAGATTGTGGGTGTTAACTTAAGTGCCATCCAGTCCTTTGTCATTGTTGCCTGTGGAATCTTTGTAGTGTGCATTGCTCTAAAAGAAATGAATTAATGATAGACTCTAAAACAGTACCAGTTACTAATTTGATTAAGTTCAGGTTGAGTTTTTGATCGAATTGCTTGTGAGTAGCTTGCAAGCAATTTGGTTCATTTACCCTCTGCTTTTTTTTTCTTTTGGTTTTGGACTATTGGACTTTCCTTTCTTTCTTAAAACGTATATTCAAAGGGACATATGTAGTGGCTTTCTGCCTTTCTGCCTTTCTGGGATGTGCCAAGTTGTAATGTCACAACGCCTCCAACAACCCCCTTTTTTTTTTTTTTTGTGAAAGATCCAACAACTTTAAACCATATATAAAAAATACTATAATTCAACTTGCGTGACAGGTTGTCAACTGTCATATTGAATGAGTAGCAGGCTAGCTTTGCCTAAAGTCCTAAAATTGGCTAATCCTTCGTTATCGCGGCACTCACATCAATTATAGAGTTAATGCACATATACAAGTTGAAGAACGTGGTTGTTTTATCTTATGTTTTCAGACTCGGACCCGACATCGATTCGATCGAACTCAGAAGTCAGGGGTTAATGGATTCAACCGGATTCAATCGGGATTGAATCGGATGACGTCATAAATAAAAAATATTTAAAATTTAAAATATTAGATGTAGCAAAGAAATTAGAATGATTAAGTAGCAAGTTATATTATTTAATGAACATTAGCAAGTTTATAATTAAAATTATAGACTTGATTGAAAAATAACATCAAATTTTAGGACAGTATTTATAAAGTATGAAATATTTGAGATATATTAATAATTTTTAACAATTTAGGGGTCAAAACATAATATTGAAAATATTTTACCTTTTCAAAAAAAGGCCTTTGACCCCAACCGGTTCTTCTGGTTTTCCGGTCAAACCCAATTTTTGATCGGATTTGACCGAATTTTTATCCACATGATTTTTTAGAATAATTCGGACTAGACACTTGATCAATTCCCGATTCGATCGGTCGGACCAGCCGATCCGATCCGAGTTTAAAAACATAGGTTTTTTAAGATGAGATGTCACCTATAAGAACTTAAATTCAACTCAATTTACTCATGTTATACCCATCTTCACATCGAAATCAAATTTTCACATCATCAATCTGTATTTTTTCGTCGGATAAGCGAACGTCCTGGTGGCATCCTTGAGGAAGGCAGCTTGAATAAAGGTCAAGAAGAAGGGGAAAAAAGATACTCCATGAAACACTAATAAGCTACAAGAAGTATTTTAATCCTCTGGCTAAGATCCGCTTGACAATAATATGAGGCACAAAAGTTGTTGTATGGGTACAGCCGAACAAGAAAAGATTTCATGATATCATCATATCCTCACTCAACATGCCTTATTTTAGAGCCCACAGGCTCGTTTCTCTCCAAATAGTAGTAGTATACCAATTTTCCTCCATGCCCTTCGAAAATGAAATGTACTGCTATCATGATTCAATATAAAAAGCTAACCAGCATAGGGCAGTGTTAATGAGTCGAAGAAGAAAATTCGAAAATCAGGATTAGTCATATGAAGAGACATATATATGTTCCAAAATTAAAGCCGGAACAAGAGTTAAGGACGTAAGTAATCCCCATAATTAAAATAATAATAATACTATACTCCATATTATTATTATTACATTGGAAATATTTATCCACTAATTCGTGCCGATCACAAAATCTCACCACCACGAGGAGTTTTTTTTTTCCTTCCTAAAATAAAGACGAAAAGAAAAGATGCTTTGAGGCACGGTCAACTCCTTTCTTATTTATTACCTTCCCTCATCTCCCCAGTCCCTAGTCACTAGCTCCCCATCCCCCTCTCCATACTAATTAGTCATTAGTAATTACTGCTAGATTTCAATAACACCCATACTACTACTACCTACCAGTTGTAATGGCCCAAGTTTCCAAAGCCGAAACTGCCCCATTCACTCCCACCAAAATGACCCCCGCGCATTCCTCCTCCTCCGCCGCCGCCTACTTCCGGTGGACGACCGGCCGATGGCGACTGTCATTCCGGAGGAGGACGAAGCTGCCCACCGTCCGACTAGGAGGAGCTGGTGGGAAGAAGCCCCGCAGGAGATTCTTTCTGGTGAGGCTCTGGAGACGTGTGAAGTTGAGGGCGCCGAAGCACAAGTATATTTGCATGGTGAAGAAGCTCAAGGATTATTATGGTGGTTTAGTGAAGGAGCTGATGGAAGCAGGAGGTGCGATGGAGCCTTTCCAGCAGAGAATCCTGATAGAGACTTCATTTGCTGTTCCCGTCATGGGTCTGTCCTTCAACAGCTTCCCCAACAACTATGCCTTAGACCACCGCTCAGCTTCAACCCATCCGCCTCATCATCTTCTTCATCATCATGTATAAATTCATAAGATTTTCGGGTTCAGTTTCCATGATCATGTAATAAATTCCAGTTGCCGATCTCAACCTCTTACTTTTAGCTGCTCCGTCTTCCTCTTCTTAATTTCTTTTCTTCTTTAAGGGGAAAAAAAAGGAAAAGAAAAATATTTTTTCTTTTTTTTTAAAAACAAAATTTCGCCCGACAGACAAGTACGATGCCAATCGATCACACAATAATAATGCGAACTAAGAAACCGGGAGAGGATTCATCATGCTACTTTCGTTGAACTCCTAGATTAATCTAATTTGATCACAAGGTTCGTGCCGGTTTTTGGAGTACTTTTCCTGAAATGTTTTAGCGCTTTTAGCCTTTTGTTATAAACATTTCTAAACTACCCTGCGTATCATTATGTTACATACTTAAACTCTAAATTGTAATTATCACACGTGCATCGACCATTTGTTTGCATAAAAAAAATAATATTTAAGGAGCTTTTATTGAAAAATGTACGAATCATCACAGGCCTCACAAGTTTTAGTTCAAATTAATGGAGAACAAAATGATTATTTTTTATATATTTTTTATTCCACGCTTTTACTTATTTACACTCCGTGAATCATGTCTCTGCTTATCTACGCTTCAGGAGCAAACTGGTTTGAACTAGATAACAAATGAAGATGCGCATGTTCACGAATTTAATATTTTTATTAAATGGACATAATAAGTGGGTTTTATATTGTCAACTGCTTGAGAAGTACTGCTAGCAGGAGTAAAAAGGTAAGTGGAATAGTTGCAGTGATCGAACCTAGCTAGACAGATGGGCTCTCTTTGATACTTGAGGCATGAGGGTTTTGTTTTATTCTTGACAAGTACAATCTACCAAGTTTGGCTTCCGCGATCAAGCAACATTATTGCAACGCAACATTATTGTCAAAGAAAAGAATGGATGCTCTTTGAGTTGAGTTGGACTCACATGGAGGCTGAAGCCATGGAGACCAATACCCGAATACTTTTTGCACCATAATAAAATATGGTCCAGCTGAATGCGTAATTGGTACTTCAACTATCTATTTTGTACAGTACTGCTCAACGAATGGAAAGTGATGGAGCGATGCTTGAAGTCTTGCTTTTATCTCAAGAAACAACAGTTGCCATTGGAATACTTCCAAATGAAACAGCAATACTAAAAGTTCCCTCGTCACTTTGTACGTATCTTCATAAGCATATAATTAATTTGCTTCCGAAATGTGTACTATATATATATATATAGAGAGGATTTTGTACCGTTGCCCTGCATGGCAATTGGTACAGTTAGTATATATCGCACTGTACTCTCACAGGACAAACGATTTATGGACATTGGACAACGACACGACATCCTCTCATGGATCATTATCGATCTATAGATGCTAGCATCTTGATCGGCCGGCCAATAAACTAATTTTTGTTCTTCATTTCCGCAAACAAAGAGAGGCGAGAACATCATAACACTAACTGATCATCTTAGCATCTTCTTGTTTTCTAGAGCTGGCAGTTAACGGCTTCTCTCATCCTCTCATCAAGTTAGAACTCGAAAATGCCAACAACATTTCTTGAACATCAGCCTCTCTTTTATCGAATGAAACTATAGCACTCCAACCCACCACCACCCCTAGGAAAATGGAAAGATTCTTAGATGACGATGCATTGCCTCCCTCAGAAAGAAATTATTGTCCCGAATGCATCCTTTTCGAATCTGCCCGTTTTTCGTTGCAATCCAAAAATTCATCATAATGCTTGTTGTTGGCCCTTTCCGGCGGCAATAATTTGTATGTTCAGGTAGAGTAGTATTTGGGAAGAAAGATACCTTTTATCGGTAGGGGTGCAGAGGTCTTAACTTCTCATTGTTTAAGGACTTGGTAGTTGGAACAGATCTGAAATGATTGTACAAATTTTAGATCCTCATACGCCAATTGAGATGTGCAATCACGCATAAACTTTACGGGGACCCGACAGACGGTGGATGATTGTTAATGTTTTTTTTTTTTTTTTAGGCAATTTTCAATGTTTAATAGGACAGCACGTCTTCACCATCATTCATTTTCTTATAAAACTGCTATCGCTTCAAAAATCACCCGATGATTATCTAAACCTTTACTAATTTCACACGGGTTACATCTTTCTTTTTATTCGTTTGGAAAACAAACGGTAGCTTTCATTGAGTATGGAAATTAGAACTCATTCCCTTTTTGTTAATATTAGCATCAAATTGACAACGACCTAATCCGTCAAATTCATCCTCATTGTCATGAAATTGCTCAGATATTTCCATCCAATCACTTTGAATTATTTTTTACAAAAGGCCCCTCTACGCTCATAATTAATCATACCTTTTGACTCCATGTACTAAGCACATTCAAGATTAATTAGAAATGTTTTGACTCCATGTACTAATTGTTTGGATAGAGCTTTATTCCAAATAATTATTTGGAATAATTACTGTAGCACTTTTTGTGATGTGATGTATGTGAGATAAAAAGGTGAATTGAAAATGAATTTATGATACAAGCGAAAAATTTTTTTGAAAAAATTTGCTATCCAAAAATATATGATTTATTTAAACAAGAAAATAATTTTCATTTTCCTTTACCAAATTAAATATAATTAGTGTTAAGACCACAATCAATATAATTAGTGAAAAGTTGGACCGACAACAAAATGAAAAAAGTGTAAAATTGGCTATCAAACAAATGGTCAAATGTTGTCTATTCAAATGGATTTTTACGTACAACTTCTAATAATCGTGACTACATCACATAATTTTTAGTTTAGTATAATTCTAAAAAAAAAATTGCTGCATTTAGTTGTAAACCAAAAAACCCTGATCCGTTAATCCTAGAGTCTTGTATCTTCTCCGCGCCTCTGATGCCTTGTGAGTTCTTTTCTCCGGTTGCTCCTATATTACACCTATGTCCTGACGCCCAAAACAACACAGCCTGTTTTAGTTAGTTAGTTAGGTTGGGTGAATGTTGTTTGGGCCTGTTTTCTTCTAAATTAGGAAACTCGACGAGATAATTTACAGCTGTTGTGGTAGTTTAGCACAAATAAATTGTCAATGCTAGTCGAAGGCCTGTGTGGATAGGTCCAACCTGAGCCCAAATATGCAAACAGGAATTATCGAGGTAGAATTGTGGATGCAAAATTGCAAACACGTCACATGGCTGCCCCCCTGCCCAAGCGTTCCCCACGGCCCCGCTCCGCCGGCCCCCCCCGGTTCACTCTTACCCCCACCCCGCATCGCTTCCCCCACAATGTGTCCACGTGAGCTAATAAAATAAATGTGTGATTAATAAAAAAATATAATTAATAATTTAATATAAATATATTAGTATAACTGATCAATAATTTTTATTATTATAAATATATAATTATTAGTATAACTAATAATAGTAATTATATTACATATACATAATCTGATACTTATAAGCTACTCCTATAACTAAAAATATTAAATATTTACATATATATTTAGGCGGGTGACAGACCCTTGCCCCATTTTTCAACTAGGGAGAAAATGACCTCCCACTTGCGTCTCATTCCCACCCCATCAATTCTTCGTGAGTACCCACTCCAATTATCATCCTGTGGATGAAAAGAATATATTTAGCGCCCTTTGTTTTTTTTTTTTTTGGGTGAAACTATGTCCTTAATCAATCTACATCATGAGATATTTCTCTACTATTGAAACCCGTTCTCATATTTCTTCATCAATACTCAATGTGTTACACTGACAGGGTGTCGAGCCTGTACAATAATAATTACCTACTCAAGAGAAATACAAATTTTGTATATAGCGGTGAGTAGGGTCGAATCCACAGGGATTGGGGATAATTCGCTTCTTCTAGAGTTCAGAGCATGGAGGATTTTTGGAAAATATAAAATAACTAATTAACTAACTAATAAAACAACTAATAGAAATAAATAAGAATTAATCAATAACCAATACGACTCTAGTCAAAGGTGCAACTTTTCAGACACGGTCCATTCAACTGATCATCGATGCAAAGATAATTCAATTACTCATTATTAGATTGGTTATAGTTGTCATATACGCAATAAACAACTAACCTTTCCTTACTCTTTCGATAGTCAAGGTACGACCGTTAACTATTTCTCTAATCAAGAAATAACCCTAAATACGACCGTAGGATTTAATTCCTCGATTGCATTAAGAATTAGAAAAGCCCAACCCTAACTAACAAACACGTTACGAGGGTTTGTTTAAGTTAGATCATATGTTTTCCTAAAATGAAACTAACCACATTAGTCGCCACTGGTATTAATCAATAGAACAATTACGGATTCAATCAATTAATATGACAGTAGATTATTAGGTTTATTCGAATATCGGGCCCTTGACATTCAAATAACAAAACAATCATAAGCAATTAAACCAGAAAACGTACGAATACCAATGAATAAAAAAAATAAGTAAAATAATTCGATCTCACAGATATTTGGAATCGCGTCTTCAAATTAACCCTTGACTAGAAAAAGGAATTAGTTCATCTTCATGGAGGAAATCCCATGCAAAATTGCAGAAGTAATTCTCTAAAACAAAGCTATGTTCCGGAGGTTCTCATAGCAAAGATCGAAAAGAAGAAAACAAAAGAAACGCCGGAACGGGACCAAGCCCAAAGACGAAGCTATCCTACTAATAAGAAGAATTCCCTCTTAACAAGGAAACCTCTGACTCCTTGTTTCCTAATCTCCAAGGACTAATTACAAAGAGTCCTGTTTCTTTT
This sequence comes from Coffea humblotiana, assembly GCA_023065735.1. Classification (NCBI taxonomy): domain Eukaryota; kingdom Viridiplantae; phylum Streptophyta; class Magnoliopsida; order Gentianales; family Rubiaceae; genus Coffea; species Coffea humblotiana. The sequence goes on from CM041211.1 coordinate 913,066, forward strand.
TGGTTTCCTCTGCCAACGCACCAAACGGCCATCAAAATAGGAAGCTTTTGGCCTCCAATTGGAATTGGGTTGTAACTCTTTGCATATTTGCACATCTCATCCTTCACTTTTCAGGATTTTGTACTCCACCCCTGCAATTATATCCAAATGCCAATTATAAGTAAAATCCGACAATTAACAAAATATTTGGCACAAATAATTAGGAAAATTCATCAGAAAATGACTAATAATTAACACCCTATCATACACTTTTCACCATTGACAAAGTCCCTATTTGTTAATCGAACTCAAAAATAATCTATGTATATTCACAAAATATTTTTCTGCTTTGCTAGAATTTCTTAGAGTGTGTTTGGATAGAGTATTATTTGAAATAATTACTGTAGCACTTTTTTGTGATATGATATATGTGAGATAAAAAGTAGTTGTGAATATAAAAAGGTGGATTGAAAAATGTGTTTACGATGCAAGTAAAATATTATTTGAGATAAATTTGTAATCCAAACACACTCGATCAAACTCTACTATGAAATCAACCACAATCAACAATTTATACACCGATGTGTTAATTAAAATTTTCTTATGCGTAAACTAATACATGCACATTTTCATAGATTTCAACTTTCCCATTCGGCCATGTCACATTTGCCAATGTATTCCCCTTGAAAATCTTAACTATATCCTCGCAGTCTATAGATCCATACGCGTTTGACTAACTTTAAGTAAACCAGCGGGAAAGCAGACAAGTTCAAACGTTACAAACGACTAATGACGAAGAAGTAAGAACGAGGCCGAATATAAACATGCTTAAATGCTACTACTACGCAGTAAAGTTTTGTGCATTCTCAATTTTTTTTTTGTTTTTCATTTCTTCGATAGTGATCAAATGAACTTTTTTTTTTTTTAATCTTCTTAAATATCGGTTAAGATTTGTTCATGACTTTGTTCGACTGCTGAATACTAACAATTACTTTTTGTGTGTGGAGGATCGGGGAACAACGTGGCTTTTTCATCATCCCAAATCCACAAGCAATTAATTCAACTTACCGCTGGACATTCCGAGTTAACATCACAAGACTTCCGATGCCAGTACCTTTCAATACCTACACAACGAACACTGAGGAGAAGATTGAAAAAAAAAAAGAAAAAAAGAGATCAATACTTTCTGATCAATATGGAGTCGTACTAACACCATTTTCAATTTTTTTAAAAAAAAATATACAAAGAAGCATACTGAAATGTTGACTACATAAATCCAGAGAGCCCTTACGTACGCTGGCTCAGATTTTAAGAATTCACAGGCTAAGAAAATAAACTCAGATGCGATCATTACAGTTTTGGCTTGGAATTGAAATTTCACGTGTTAGATGTGAGATCCAACACACCAAAAAAAAAAAAGAGTGGTCCGACCGAAGTGAAAGATGAAAAAGTTGAAACGCAAAGCGTATCATTCTAGATCACTAATTTAATTGGTTCAATTCATTTGGGTCCCTACCGAATGATATTTTTGTTGACATGGCCTCCAACAGTTCCGGCCATTAACTAACATGTGTATCGTATTTCTTGTTGAAATAAATGAATAATTCATCAAAAGAGAGATTGGCCCCGAGAAACTAAAAAGGGTCGCATGATGGGGCCTTGCATGATTACGGTGATCTTGAGTTTTTACTCAAGTTTGTATTATACTAGTTTTTTACCAACTTTCGCTACAATAACCTAAAAAAACTTTTTAAAGTTTTTTATCTACACACTTCAAAATACCCAAAACACAAAAAAAAAAATTCCCTTCCCTTTTTCTTCTTCTTCCTTCCCCACCCCAACCCACCACCACCTGCGTCGCCGGCCACCACTCCGCCGCCGGTTCCGGTGCCGATCGCCTCTTCCGATGCCAGTCTTTTTTTTTTTTTTCCTTTCTCCCTCTCCCGCTCTTCCTCGCCTTCCATCCTCCCCCTTTGCCCAATTTTGATCATCCCTTTTTTTTTTATCCCTGTCCCTGTCCCCCACCACCCTTCCCCTCCTCTCTGGTTGATCTGGTCGCGAGACCAGATCGCACCAAGGGAGGGTGAGGGTGGCGGGGGAAGGGGAGAAGAGGGGGAGAACGAAAATTGTAAAAAAAAAAAAAAAAATGGCGGTTGCTGCTGCATTTGCCGACAAGAGAAGGAGAGGAGAGGGAAAATTGAAAAAAAAAAGTTTCTGTTGCTGCAGTAATTAGGTGTCGGCAGGTTTTGAAGCGGCGGTGAGGGAAGGGGGAGGGGGAAGGGGAGAGGGGAGGAGAGGGGTGGCGGGGGAGGGGGAGGGAGAAGTGGGGTGGCGAGTAGGAGAGGGGAAGAGAAAAAAAGCAAAAAAAAAGTTTCTGTTGCTGCAGTAATTAGGTACCGGCAGGTTTTGAAGCGGCGGTGAGGGAAGAGGGGAGAAGAGGGGTGGCGGGGGAGGAAGAGGGGGAGAGGGAGGGGCGAGTAGGAGAGGGGAAGAGAAAAAAAGCAAAAAAAAAATTTTTTTTTTGAAATTTGCTGCTTCATTGGCTTCGGGAGAGGGTATAAGGGAGGGAAGGGGAAGGGAGGAAGGAAAAGAAAAAAAGAAAGAAAGAAAATGAAAAGGAAAAAAAAGTTTTTTCATCTCACAAAAGTTTTTATACAACTTCTACAGTGATCTACAATAAAGTTTTATACAAACATTCAAAAAACTCCCCTTCCAAACGGGACCCTTGTTTTGTAGCAGCGAGTTTCTTTGAGTTTGATACTACTTGTCTTGTCGCTTGTGATTGCGGGCCGAAAGAACATTAGATTTGGTCAATGGTTTTAACTTTTACCCACAGCTGTATTAAAATCCGTCAGCAGAAATTGTTGATAGTTTGGGTTTTTTTTTTTCTTCTTCTGATGAATTTCCTATATTCTTCTCGGGGACGATGGTATACCGCCAAGTGCCTATGCTCGTCGGTGAGATACCAAATCGAATCAACCGCCAACATCACAATTCACAGCTCCAAAAAGTGAACATATTAAGAAGATCCAAATTTCGTGCTCTTGCAGGTCCGGCCAGTACGGAAATGTTAGCTAAAGTTGATGCGCATTTTAGTCCATTCTAGTGGCTGAAACACGACACGCTGATTTGATATGTAATATTCCGTCTCACATTGAAAAGTCAAATGCCATGAAACAAATGTATGTGTTGTGTCTAAACACTCAACTCTTATTTAGAACATCCGTTTTGGTCTAACGATGACAGAATTTAAATAGTTGGATTTAGTTGTTGAAGCCAAGCATAGAATTCAAATAATTAAACTTCAGTTTGTTGAAACTGCGATCGCGTCTTGGACATGCAAGTCCTAGGCTTGACCCGTTCTCTAAATTGGGTCAACTAAATGCAAGAATACTCCCTCCTTAAGGAGATTATGGTTTTCTCAAGAGGTAGGCAGTCGCGCGCCCTTTGATCCCCAAACACGAGCAACACCGTGCCTGAGAAGAAATAGTACTCACGTACTACGATGGTCAATTGAACATCCCCGTTTATTCTGATGACGAGATATCAAATGGGAGAGACCATTTACTTGCACTCCATCGCCTCAAACCAAACCAAACCATTCGACCCATACCTGTCCCAAAACAAAACCTAGCCGATTACTGACCAACGCAACGCAAGTGCGTTTACGTGGAGAAAGTGAATTGTTCTAATAGTCGGCGTTTTGACTTGTCAACAACTCAAACATGGGAATGCATTGCATTGTGTGACACGATACTGGACGGAAGGAATCCGGGTCAAAATGACGAACAGTTTGTTGATCCTTCTGCGGTCGGACTGTTGACCCCTAAACCTAAACACTAACAAGAATTTCAAGGAAATTCAATGGTCGGAGCAAAAGGGGCATCCTCCAGTCTCGGCTCTCGACTTCATTGGAGGGCCTCACCAATAACAAAGGGGGAGAGAGAGAGAGGGGAAAATTTTTTTTAAAAAAAAAGGAAGAAGAAAAGAAGAAGTCGTACTGCTATTTATTTCTACACGTAACCCTTTAAGTTCAAAATTAGAATTTTATTGTTCGACAGGTCCAGTTTAACTATGGCTAATTGTCTATTGGTAGTCTCTTTCTTTTTCTTTCTCGCTGCTTGCAGCAGTTTTACTTTTCTAGCAGCGAGTTCAAACGTCAAACCCTACCAGAGAGAATACGCTGATATTTTTTTTGTTTTTTTGGGGTTCCTGGTATAGGTAATAGCTGTCTATTTCTTTCCTCTATGGTTTCGCATTTGTAGGATCTTGTTATGTAAGTTTTGGGCAGGAAAATGGGTTCGAACTATTCTTCTCATACTACGTTAATGAGCTGTGGCTCCTCTTTATCAAGGCCCTATTTGGATTGCGGTTTTCTGTCGGAAAATTGCGTCGTTATCCGTGATCACATTTCTCTATTACCTTTTTCCCTCACATACATCAAATCGCTACAGTAATTTTTTCATTAAAAATGACGAAAAAATGCAATCCAAACGAGGCCTTAAAAATCGGAGGGCCAATAATGTATCCATCAGCAAACAAGCTTAGCAAAGCATGAAGCCCACCACCTACTTCCAAGTTCAAACCATGCTGTAATCTACACATGCCATGACTTTCCTAATATAATATATAATACGATAACCTCATCATCATCATCTACTGATCTACGGCTCTACGCAGTTTGTTGATTATTATATAGTAATACGTACTGTCAAGACAGAAAGCAGTAAACAATAATAATATTATATTATTGGGTTTGGTAGACTCATCCAAATCCTACCACAAAAATATACAAAGGATATAAAGAAAAAGTGAGAATGAAGGAACCTTAAAGAGAGAACTCACGTATCCGTTTATCTATCTATTTCACTAAAAGGCACAATCCTTATTCCTTAGGAAGAAAAACTAAAAAGTACCTTTTCAAAAGCGTGAACTAAGAAACCATTGACGGACCAAACTCCCAAGCCTTGTGAGCAGCCACCAACCAACCGCATGGAACGGACTGGTCTCTGGAGATAATGGTTGAATTGAAGCTGCCAAACTTGCAGGACGGGAGTGATAATTGGTCAATTCCTCTTCTCCCACAGATCTTTTTTTTTTTTTTAAAAATTTATTTAAAGAGAAGAATTTAGCAGGCAAACAGTCAGCCCAAACGTTTCTTGGAACTTTCAAACTTTTCTTGAAGCATTTAAAAATGAATTTTTTTTTTGGTTGAAAAGTGTCTTTTGCCATTTGTCGCCTCATCTTTCCCTCGAATGACAAGTTCGTCCTAGTTTTCACTCGGTCCGCTAGACGAAATTATTATTTTCCCAAGAAAGGCAAGAATCAATCGCCTCGTAACGCGTATGATAATTGATTGTTAGCTCTGGAATAATTCACACTGAAGAGTCCTCCTCTCAGTAGTATTTAGTAGCTAAAATCATAGTAGAATATCGAACCATTTATAATACGAGATAATATATGTAGGTACAATATGAGTATTTACTAACTAGGGTAAAAAGTTGAAGGCCAGAGTCCTCAAATATTACTTTACAGAACACGATTAAAAAGATTATTGCGTCCTTTATTTCCTGAACAAGGTAAGTAAAATGCAATCTGCACACAAATGTCAGAACCACTAATAGTAGGGAATAAGGGTTCCTAAAAAAAAAATCAAAAGGAAAAAGAATAGATGATTCTCCACTTTTCATCCCCACTCTAGTAGTGCCTTATGATTCATCGCAGCTTGCCTTGTAATCTTCAAATTCCAAAAAAAAAAAAAAAAAACAGCACTTACAACTCTATATAAAATAGAGGAAATTGAACAAATTCATATCAACGGGTTTTATCAATTAAAATGTACTAGTCTTCTTAACCATGCAGTTCAATTATTGGTCAATAGATTGTATAATTGAACAACTGAGTTAAAGTGCGCAATTTATCACGGCATTGATTTTTGTAAACCAATGCTCAATTTCATTCAAATTGATAACAATAATATTATAAGGGAATGTCTTTTTTATTTTCAAAAAGGAAAATAAATTGGTTGAGAAAATTTTAACTGACAAGAAACATCAAGAATCAAAATGTGATTTAGAACCAAAAACAATAAAAAGGAATAGACTTGATGTAGTAGTTGGTATTGTTCCAGGAACAAGGCAAAAAAAAAAAAAGTTGTAAATGATTGGAGGGTAATCGATGAAAAGGGATCAATTCATCAAGGCTTAAATTTGGATAGATTTAGTCTCTTTTTTTGTTTCAACGATAGATCTAGTATTCAAAATATCTAATAGTCTAGATTATGTCATATCACTTATTAAGAAGATCTAGTATTCAAAATATCTAATAGTCTAGATTATGTCATATCACTTATTAAGAAGAGGACAGTGATAGATTCGATCTTCAAAATATCCAATAATCTAAGATTATATCATGCCACTTATTATTAAGAAGAAGATAGTGTGTGTGGCGCAATCCAAATGAGGCATTGATAAATATGATTGATTGGGAAATGAATTTAAAAGTACGATAGAGACATCCAAATAAAGATTCCATAAGCTGTGGCTATAAAATGAGTGCGAGGGTGATGCAACCTTTTAAACCCACAGGTACATGATTGGTATTTTTGGACAGCAGAAGGACAATTATGTCTACTAAAATATCTCCGACTTTCTGTTTAGTTTCCACGCCGCGTCGTCTTTTCCCTGGGGAAAACTTGAAACTCGTCTTTGACCTGGCAGCCGGAGAAATAAAAAGCCATATGAAAAATCGTGGCCTAAACAAACTATGTGCAATTAAAAGTGCTCCTGCCCCCCAGCTAGTCATATGAATATAATTGAAAACGTGTGGACGGTGAGATCTTATTCATTTCTTTTGCAACATATTTTATGTTCATCCACCACACTATATAAGTATATATATATATATATATAACTATCCACATGCCCTTTAAGTGATCACAACAGTTCTTCTTCATTTTATTAGTTACCACTATATCTCCTCACTCCTTTCCTCCGGGCCCAAAAAGCTGCAATTTCAACAGAGATATTAAGAGAAAAAAAAAAAGGAACTAAGATGGCAGTGGCTAAACAATTTTTGGGTACGTCTCTATCGGAGAAATCTCAATTTATCAATTCATTTAAGGTGTTCTTGGTTGATCAGAAATCGGGCCAGTTTTCTTCTTCCCATCCAACTCAGGTTAAACCTGCTGAAAGAAGAAGCCTGCAAATAAGGAAAGCAAGGAGGACCAGTACTGGTAGCAGTCCGGTAGCAGCTATAAGCGAGAAGAATTTGGTGAAAGTTGTACCAGAAAAGGCAGTACATTTCAAGGTGAGAGCTGTTGTTACTGTTAGGAACAAGCACAAAGAAGACTTGAAGGAGTCAATTGTGAAGCAATTGGATGCTCTGACTGACAAACTTGGAAGAAATGTTGTGCTAGAGCTTGTTAGTACAGATATTGATCCTAGTAAGTCATTATTTCCTTCTTTTCTTGAACCCAAATAAAACTTTTTGCTCCAAAGTTTACTGCTTAAGAGTCAACATTGATCTTGAGAATATGTTTTGATTTGGCCTTCTAATTTTTTCCCCCATCTCTCTCTCCCTCTCTCTTTCTTTTTGTGGGTCTGGCATTGATGAAGATACAAAAGCTCCAAAGAAAAGCAAGCAAGCGGTGTTAAAGGACTGGTCTAAGAAATCAAATCTTAAGACAGAGAGAGTAAATTACACAGCTGAATTTGTTGTAGACTCCAATTTTGGGGTGCCAGGGGCGATCACAGTGGCTAACAAGCACCAACAAGAGTTCTTCTTGGAGAGCATGACCATTGAAGGCTTTGCATGTGGTCCAGTACATTTCTCTTGCAACTCTTGGGTGCAATCCAATAAACATCATCCTGGAAAGAGGATATTCTTCTCTAATCAGGTATAAAGGCGTTTGTTAGTAATCATCTTTCTGCGTTTACTATGATATTCTGTTTTCACAAGACGGCATTATCACTCTTCCGTCTTCCCTAGTCAAAATCTTCACCATACTACTTTTTGGTCTGGTCCAACAACGCATTGAAGTCGGCCACTTGGGTTCATACTTGTTGAATTGAACCTTTCTTCTGCGATAAAGAGTTGAATGAAGGAGCATTTATGCATTCTTCTTTTGGAGCATATTTGGCCCTTCTAAATTCTCTTTCTTGAAGCAATTATTCCCCAAAGTTTTTGTTTTTGTTTTTCCATCTTTTTTTTTTAATTGAAAAGAAAGGCCAAACACTTATATTGAAAATAAAAATGCCATGTTCTTTCTCTTCCCAAGAAAAGTAGAAAAGGAGAGGAAACCCATGCTTAAAAAATTTTGACTTCAGTCTTTCTATACTCTTCAAACTTACATTTCTTTTTCTTTTTTTTTTTTAACTTGCTCGATTTTTGCATGGAGGTGTTGAAAAAATCTGTCGGCAGATATTCAAACCACTTATTTCTTACTTCATCCATCTTCCCTTTGTAATCGAGATAGGCAATTCTTAAGATAATGATCTGGATGTACCCGGGGCCTGTTCTTGATAAAGTAGAATCCTGACTTACTTTCCAATTCTTGCCTTCTTGGTGCTATTGATAATTGATTTTAATTCGTCTTATGCTAATAAGATAATATGAGCATTAAGATATTTTTATTTTTCTAGACAAGACAAGTACGGATCAAATAAAGAATCAATCTTATTATCTGATCTTATTGATAACACTAGTTGTTTTAAGGGCAGCATGGAAAATCATTTGACTAAAGAAAAGTTTTCAACTATTGAACAGCCATATCTGCCTGGTGAAACGCCTGCTGGGTTGAAAGCATTAAGAGAGAAAGAGCTCAGAGATTTAAGGGGTGATGACAAAGGTGTCCGGAAATTATCAGATAGAATATATGATTTTGATGTCTATAATGATCTGGGCAATCCTGACCGAGGAATTGAATTTGCTCGGCCATCACTTGGATGCGATAAGATTCCATATCCAAGGAGATGTCGCACAGGACGTGTTCCAACTGATACCGGTTAGTAATACCAAATCTTTATTTTTTCTTCCCAGTTCATTCAACTATATAGTCAGCAACTTCCAAAAGCAGAGACACACGAGTTAGTTTTTTCCTCCCCTAAAAACTTTTGTATGATCCAGATTTGAATGCGGAGAGCAGAGTGGAGAAGCCACTGCCCATGTATGTACCTAGAGATGAACAGTTTGAGGAGTCTAAGCAAGATGCATTCTCAACCGGAAGACTTAAAGGAGCACTTCACAACTTGTTGCCATTGTTAATGGCCAACATTTCGGCTAAAAATCATGATTTCAAGGGGTTCTTAGACATTGATAGCCTCTACACTGAAGGACTACTTTTGAAGCTAGGCGTGCAGGATGAATTCTTGAATAAGCTTCCATTGCCCAAGGCAGTCAACAAATTCCGTGACGGTGATATTCTCAAATATGGCATTCCCAAAATCTTAACAAGTAAGCACATTTATATTGGTCAAATAGATATTTTAATTTTGTAATGTGATTTCTAACTATATGGTAACAAGCTTTTTTTATGCAATTGCAGAGGACAAATTTGCATGGTTGCGAGATGATGAATTTGCCCGGCAAGCAATAGCAGGGGTTAATCCTGTAGGCATTGAAAGGCTTGAGGCCTTCCCTCCTGTTAGCAAGCTTGACCCTGAAATCTATGGCCCCTTGGATTCAGCTCTCAAAGAAGAGCACATCCTTGGGAATCTCAACGGAATGACAGTGCAAGAGGTATCAATCACAATCACTTTGAATATCAGTCACAATCCTTTATATATATCAGTCATGTTCATAACTCATCGTGCATGATAAAAACAACAGTAGACAATAGTGCAGCAGGACAACCTGTACGTGCTGTCCTCATTCAGTTAGCCACTTTGAACTTCCATGTCTAATTTTAGTATTAAAACTTGTGTTGTCCATCCTTCACAGGCTTTGGAGGCGAACAAGCTATACATACTGGACCACCACGATGCCTACTTACCATTTCTTGACAGGATTAATGCCCTTGATGGCCGTAAAGCATATGCAACACGCACCATATTTTTCTTGAGCGATTTAGGCACTCTCAAACCCATCGCTATAGAGCTTAGACTCCCAGCCACTGGCCCAAGTTCTCGTTCAAAACGTGTCGTAACGCCGCCGGTTGATGCAACCACTAATTGGATCTGGCAGCTGGCTAAAGCCCACGTTTGCTCCAATGATGCTGGTGTTCACCAACTCGTCAATCATTGGTACGTAAATGAAGTTTAAGAACTCGAAGTGAGTTAGTAATGCAGATTTGAAACAGGGGAAAATTGTTAATCTTGCCGGTGAGTTTGATATAGAAATCTAAGGAACATTGGTTGATTGAATTCAGGTTGCGCACACATGCGTCAGTGGAACCATTTATACTGGCGGCGCACAGGCAAATGAGCGCAATGCATCCAATATTTAAGCTTTTGGATCCCCATATGAGATATACAATGGAGATCAATGCATTGGCTCGCCAGGCCTTGATCAATGCAGACGGTGTCATTGAGGCTTGCTTCACGCCTGGTCGTTATTGCATGGACATTAGTGCCGCTGCCTACAAAAATTTCTGGCGTTTTGATTTAGAAGGACTCCCAGCTGATCTCATCAGGAGGTACCTAAATTTTTTTTTAAAAAAAATCTTTACCTTCAATTTCCTAGATGATTATTTGCCAGTCTGGTCATGTGTGAATATTTTGACAAAATATGCTTTGACATGATTTTTGTGGGGCTTTTCGTTTGTGTAGAGGGATGGCAGTACCGGATCCAAAGCAACCCCATGGGCTAAAACTTGTCATGGAGGACTATCCGTATGCTGCGGATGGGTTATTGATCTGGGGTGCAATTGAGAGCTGGGTCCGTAAGTATGTGAACCATTATTATCCCGACCCAAGCCTCGTCTGCAACGATAGGGAGCTTCAAGCCTGGTATGCGGAGTCCATTAATGTGGGCCATGCGGATCTACGCAATGCCGACTGGTGGCCCACTTTAGCCACACCTGAAGATCTCAGCTCAATTCTGACTACCCTCATCTGGCTTGCTTCAGCGCAGCATGCTGCATTGAATTTTGGCCAGTACCCTTACGGTGGCTACGTGCCGAACCGGCCGCCACTCATGCGGCGACTAATCCCTAATGAAAATGATCCAGAATACGCAGTTTTCTTGGCTGATCCACAAAAGTATTTCCTCTCGGCCCTGCCGAGTTTGTTGCAAGCAACGAAATACATGGCCGTGGTAGACACCTTATCGACTCACTCCGCCGATGAGGAGTACCTTGGCGAGAGGAATCATCCGTCGACGTGGACAGGGGATGCAGAGGTCATTGAAGCATTCTATGAATTCTCCGCAGAGATTGGGAGGATAGAGAAGGAGATTGAGGAAAGAAATGCTGACGCAAGATTAAGGAATAGATGTGGCGCTGGGGTGATACCATATGAGCTTTTAGCACCTACTTCAGGACCTGGGGTAACATGTCGAGGTGTTCCTAATAGCGTGTCAATATGAGTCCAGACAAAGTCCCTGACCAAGCCCAAGAAAATCTGAGGTTTGAGTGATGTCGAAGGCAGCCCAAAAGAGGATCTGCAATCTATCGTTTGAGTGTTGTAATCAATCGTTTAGAAGAAAATAAATTAGTACTGCGTCTGTAATGTATGGTAGACCCCGTTGTCCCGTCAATATCGTAAAAATGTAGGATTGTTCTGTATAGCGTTTCTTTAAGGAGAAGCCCAGAAATACTGGAGAAATCTTGTAGTCTTTGGTATTTTCTTATGCCTCAGATTCTCACATATGGATCCATTAGGTCCATGTTTGTCTACGAGGCCATTAAATTGCATATTTTGCTTTGATTAAATTCTAGATTTAAACGTTGAGGGAAATAATTCAGATTGTATTTTTTTTTTCATTTTTAATGGCTATATTTTTCAATCACTATTTAACTTCACATATATCAAATGAAAATGGCAAACCAAATGAGAACTTATATTAGCATTGAATGGGAGTCAAGCTTCTCTCCAATCATACCTTTTCCACTTGTTTTGCCACTGTCTAATCTTTTATCCATCGCTCAATGTAGTCGAATAGTGGGGTACACACTCTTGTTTGGTTAAACCCAAATGCGTGGAATTCCTCATTCCCCTTTATAGGACAGCTATACTATATATCTTCCAAGGCAATGTATCTAAACGTTGAGAGAGCAACAACACAGAGCTGCAGAAGTGCAAATTTGTAAAAATATATACTTTGTTCCCACTTCAGCATGCATGCAGCTGATGGTTTGTATATATATGTGTGTGTGTGTGTGTGTGTGTGTAGCTGAATTTGTTGCTTGTAAATAATCCAATTCTCAAAGATGACTTATTTGTCGCTATTTTTTCCTGTAAACTTGCTGGTGCAAGATGAAGTAGTTCGGGTTAATTTTCCAGTATTATGGTTCTTCTTTCCGATTTCACGGAATTATTTGCTGATCTCATTATAAAAAAAAATAAAGAACAGACAATTTAGAAATATTTTTCTAGTTACTTGTGTGGCTATCGGGCTATATATCTCATGAAAGGCTAGGGTAGTTTATTCTGTCCTCCAACTTTAGAGCTTCGGTGTTACTGAAAAGTAACTGGTTTTCTAGCAACTTCAAACCAATTAAGATCTCTTAATTATGAGATCCCTTACATTTTCCTTTTTGCGCGTCGTTTGTGTATTGCATTAATAGTAGTTAAGTTTTTTCAGCGAGAAAGTGCCGGGAAAAGATGAAGAATGCTAATCAAATACTTGAGATGGTAAAAGTTATCCACGCATGAACATAGGATTAAGATTGCTTGATGAAATGATAAAGAAAATAGGACACCGAATGAAGCCTGGATTTTCCATGATGATGCACCTAGCTAGATCGACCAAGTTGCTCCACCCTTTTAAGTTGAACTTCAACTTATTAATCTGGCCGGAATCTCCTGCACAAAAAGCAACAGATTGCTACATACAGAGCCAGCTCAAAGCAAATCTGCTGCTTTGAGCTTCGTCAATCGCCAAGTTTCATCCAATCAAATTGTCTTTAGTCTCACTCGAGTTTCTCGACGCTTCTTCCTGGAAATTGAGAAGAAAATCCCCACTTCTCAAAAAGGTTAAAAGCTGGTTACAACTTACACGAGGAGACTTTACTCTCTTTTTTTTTTGGTATGAAGGAGACTTGACGCTTTACTTTCTTCCCACTAGCTACTTGTGAGGAAATTTAACAAATCTTTTTCAACATAGTTTAGTTTCCCCTCCATCTTCTTTTCTTGTCATCATAGTTTAGTATATAGTAATATACTTACTACATCTCATGCTCCTTGCAACTACTAAGAATTTGTCCTCTTTTGGCTGTTCATCCGCTCAAGTCATTTCTATAGAATCAGTCTTTTCTGTTACAGTAATTGTTCCTTTGTGTTGGGTAATTGAAGGGCTAATGTCCTGGCATTTTCTGCCCAAGCACCAACCAAACATTACGAGTCCATCGCCCTAGCGACCAAGAATTGACCCATCCCCGGCCCCCCAGGTGTAAATCCCTGCAACTTTTCCCTCTCGACTTTGACGAGTTATATTAGATTAAACAAAACAGCACGGCCATCAGATTTTTGGTTTGAAGTCATTTTCATCTCTTTTTAACTTTTCATCTCGCTCCAGGAAACAAGAAAAAGAAAATCAAATGTGGCTGCAGTCTTGAATTAGCGTGCATGAAGTGATGACCGTGCGGTTAATCCATACTAGTGGTGGTAAAGTTTTCTATTGAGACCCTGAAACAATTGACATGCAGAAGTTAGACAAAAGAAAACAGCAAGCACATCTGCAAGATATTAAAGCTACACACACACATATATGTGTGTATATATATATATATATTCTATTACTAACATGCATCCCACAAGCTATTTTTGCTTAAATAAAATCCCAAGTCATTAACCCAAGGAAAGAAGAAAAGATTAGTACTGTGTTAATATACCATTTGAAAAAGATATATGGGGTCTGGATACCATCTTTTCTTGGATGTTTATCATGTAGCGTGTCATTGTAATATATAGAAAGTAACAGTAGTAGTAGTTTCTTTGAACATTTTATATGGATGTATCTGATGAGGTCAAGCTGCAACTCATATCACGATTTTGGCTTTCGTGATGTTGGTATCCGTCAACTACCGTTTCCCCCTTTTTTTTTTCGGCATTCACATTGCTGACTGTAGAATAATTGGTGGGGAATGGCAAATAACCGGCAGCAACAACCAGGTACTAACACCGAAAAGTGTGTCGACGGGACGGAAGGAAAAGTTGAGTCTATTGTTAACAAACATTTGGTCAAAGTTTCAGACCAGAACGGCATTAAGTCAATTACTAATAAGAGAAAAGCTGAAGGATCAATTAAATGGAGACAACTGCGACTCGGATATTCTTGAAAACTTTCAGTCTGTTTTCACATTGCAGTTCACAATTACTAGGATTTCTGTTTTATAATCTGAACTACTTCCTTTGGATATTTTTGATGAACTTGAATTTGCAATTATCCTAAGATATTAATAGCTTCACCAACTGTCAATTACAAATTTTTCTATAAACAACTTTCAAGTTTCAACCACATATTATGGTGAGAGAGATTTGTTTGACACAACATAAACCTTAAATGAGACTAGTTCAATTTAAGAATACCCGTCTGTGAAGATATCTGTCCGCATATCAAAACCAAACTAAATACTAAAATGAAGAGGAAACATGAAGAACACCGATCAAAAGTTTGCTAATTGTCTTCCTATGTTGCCTTCGACCACAAATTACCAGGGCAGGGATTGCGCTAGAGGCATAATTTTCTGGCCCTGGAAGACTTAATAACGAAAAGAACAGTAGTAGTAGTATTTTTCAAATTCTTTTTTTTATGAAGCCATTCTCAGAAACTTCTTCAATTTTCGCAATGTATAATTGTGAGAACTGCGACGGTGCGTGTTTACTTTATTTGGCGTGGGGTTCTACTAAGAAACAACCAGGCATTTGCATCACCGATACTTGGAATTATTAAACACAAATAGTGTTGCAAACGAGTCGAGTCGAATCGAGTTTTGAATTTATCGAGTCGAGTTGGACTTGTTAATGTGCAAGCTCGAGCTCGTCGAGTTAAAAAAAAATGAAACTCGAGCTTCGATTCGTATATATAAGAAAGGAAAAGTTCGAACTTGACTCGTTTTTAGATCGAAAGCTTGGCTCGATCTCTGACTCATGAGGAACTTGAAATCAACTCGATTTTAATTGATATAAGAGCATTTTTATAATTTCACGTCAACCGGAACTTTTTGAATAGTTCATCGAGCAATCGACCCTAACAAATGACTTATCAAGTTCGATTCGTATATATTAATGCTCGATTCGAGCTCGGTCAACACCGAGCTCAAGTCGAGCTCTGACTCACAAGCAGCTCCAGTGGATTGCAGCCCCAGACACAAAGGCCTAAGCTTTGGAGTTTAACAACCAATTCTCCGGACAGTAGTGCACGTGTACGGTTGCAACTGGCCCGCTGAGAATGTGCCTTTATGAAGTGGAAGCAAGTGGAAGCTGGAATTATTTCCAAGCATTTAAAGGACAAATCACTTTCTCTGCTGCCTCCATGAACCGACGCTGTGCAGTAGAGCTATCTCCTTGTCCCAGGTGGATGGATCCTCCCAGGTTACATTCCAAATCAGTTTGTTACTTGTTGATGTAATTGGGTTGGAATAGAGGATAAATAGACTTCAGTATAATGAAAAAACAAAAAAGTTAACATAATTAATTTTTTACTATCTTAAAATGGATTGAAATGGAACTTGTGAGCTCCAATCCATTATCCTACCATACTGGAATTTTTCTTTTTTAAGACTTGAAAATCCGCACAAAATTCGAACGCAGCTAGCTGATCACGGGAAATGCTCTAACATACACAGAATTGACAGAAAGCAAAGTGTAATAAAAATGAGAGAAAAAAAAATAAAGTTTAGTATGCTAATTGTTTAAATTAGCTTGAAGACAAGTTCCTTTGAATTGACAATTACTGACAGACCACTCTAATAAACTAAACAAAATGACTTCCACATTGAGTTCGGTAATTACTCTCCCAGTTCCATCGTTAATCAGTCAGTCCCACAACTTCATTATAAGTACCGGTCCCCCTTCCATAGCTCCACATTCCAAACCACCCTTCTTTGTGCTACATTAATATCCTGCCATCTTCCACCACCACCTCCGCCACAAAATGGAAAGTCCTTCTTCTACCCCCACCACCTGGACCCCCCATGCACTTGCGTGGCTTGCAACGGTGGTTATCGCCCTCCTTGCCAAGCGTTTCCTTCAGAAAAAACTCAACCTCCCACCGGGTCCAAAGCCCTGGCCTATCATTGGAAACTTGAACCTCATGGGCACCCTCCCTCATCGTTCCATCCATCAACTCTCCCTAACATATGGTCCCCTAATGCAACTCCGTTTCGGCTCCTTCCCGGTTGTGGTCGGCTCCTCCGTGGAGATGGCCAAAGTTATCCTCAAGACCATGGACGTCACGTTTGCGGGGAGGCCCAAAACTGCTGCCGGAAAATACACCACTTATAATTACTCCGACATCACTTGGTCCCCTTACGGACCATACTGGCGCCAGGCGCGTAAGATGTGCCTCATGGAATTGTTCAGCGCAAAAAGACTCGAATCGTACGAATACATTCGAGTGGAAGAAATGAATTCACTTCTGCAGGGGCTGTTCAAATCATCGGGCAAGCCTGTCTTGTTGAAAGATTATCTCTCAACAGTGAGCTTGAACGTGATTAGCAGGATGGTGTTGGGAAAAAGATACTTGGACGAGTCTGATGAGAACTCAATTATCACGCCTGTCGAGTTCAAGAAAATGCTGGACGAGCTGTTCTTGCTGAACGGTGTCCTTAACATCGGCGATTCGATACCTTGGCTCGATTTCTTGGATTTGCAGGGGTATATTAAGAGGATGAAAGTCTTGAGCAAGAAATTCGACAGGTTTCTGGAGCATGTCCTGGATGAGCACAACGCCAGGAGGAAAGACGAAAAGAATTGCGTAAGCCAGGACATGGTGGACGTCCTTCTGGACCTGGCGAGCGATACCAATCTGGAGGTGAAGCTAGAGAGGCACGGAGTCAAGGCATTCACTCAGGTATCTCTCAATTCCACATCTTACTCCCAATTTGGATCGCCAATTTTTACTTTTTCTGTGTCTACTTTCCGTACCTCAAATCAATACACTGTATATATATATATATATTTTTTACAAAAAATTTCAAACGGCTTTTAATTTTTAATTTTTATTTTCTGCCTTCTCTTTTTGGGCGGGCGGAGGTGTCAGGGTGTGAGCATAGTCAATTATCCTTTGAATATACTCAAGTGCCTCCGATAACTAGAATAGCTTTATTTTCTTTTAAAAAAAAAAAAAAAAAGTTCCAGTAAACAAACATGTAGTCATCAAATCAAATGTTGCTCGACTAGAATGACGTGAACTCCAATTTTATGCTTATAGTAGTGGCTCTTGAGGCAACTTTCCATTGACAAGCACGTGGCCCCAACAAGGCAACAAGCCAACGACTATAATTGGCATACATACAGATACAGTGCAATTGCTATGCAGTTTCTGCTAAGAACTTCAATAATTGTACTGACTTCAATAATTGTACTGACTCTTTCACATTATAATTAATGAACTGTAGGACCTACTTGCCGGTGGAACCGAGAGCTCAGCGGTGACTGTAGAATGGGCCATCTCAGAGCTACTGAAAAAGCCAGAACTATTCGGAAAAGCAACCGAGGAGCTCGACCGGGTTATTGGTCAGAGCCGATGGGTGACGGAGAAGGACATCCCAGACCTTCCCTACATAGAGGCTATTGTTAAAGAAACAATGCGTATGCACCCCGTGGCACCAATGCTGGTGCCCAGGTGTGCTCGCGAAGATTGCAAAGTTGCAGGGTACGATATCCAGAAGGGAAGTCGAGTTCTCGTTAATGTCTGGACGATTGGGAGGGACCCTGCATTGTGGGAGAAACCCGAGGAATTTTACCCCGACAGATTCGTTGGAAAGGACATTGATGTCAAAGGGCACGACTACGAGCTGTTGCCATTTGGTTCTGGAAGAAGAATGTGCCCGGGCTACAGTTTAGGCCTTAAGGTTATCCAGTCCAATTTGGCCAACCTTTTACATGGATACAAATGGAAGTTGCCAAATGATATGAAGCCTGAGGAGTTGGACATGGATGAAATCTTCGGGCTTTCAACGCCAAGAAAGATCCCGCTTGTTGCAATTGTTGAGCCTCGGCTTCCTCGTCATCTTTATTCGCTATGATTTGCTACGTGTGCTTGGTCTCTCTGTGCGGATCACAATCAGATTGTGCTCAAATAAAACAAAACTGCCAGTTTAAAATTTGGAGCTGCACTTATATATATATATTTATATATATATATATATATATATAGTAGTATATGTTTGCACTTATATAGCCCTTTGTAGTTGGTGGTTGTGCCAATTCTGCGCAATTGTGTTTCTTTCCTCTTTCGCACGCAGGCCTGTACCAGATTGAATGAATTTGTGATTTAATGATCCACCAACCTAAAAACGTCTTTTCCTGATGTAGGCCATGTACCTCGTTATGTTACATTGTTGAATTTTTAGCGGATAATAGCGTAGGAAGGGACAGGATGGCCATAACTATTGATAGCGGATTAAAGACGCTCCTAATAAAATAAGCAGTGCAATTAATCAAATAAAAAAGGCGCATCTTAAAGTTAAAACTCCCCGATAACTCCTGCAGTTAGCTATTTTTATGTCAGCAACTTTTCTAGCTTTCTGCAACTTTTTGTGTTTCCGGGTCAGGAACAGAGTTCTACCGGAAAACCTTAACAACCATATCCATGTGTTTCTTTTCTTCTGGCATGCAAACGTGCGATCATGTATGTACGTTCATTAAATTATCACGAAAAGCCTTTTTTTTTTTCTTCTTTTCCTTTCTTCCAGCAACAAGAATCTTTTTATGGAGTTAAAAGCACGACTTCAATCGGTGCAGAGTGCAGACCCTCTTTGATGCAGGGGTAGTTGAGTCCAATACTCATCATGTCTACGAAATTGGTGATAAGTACATTTCCTTTCCTTGTTGGGTCCAAAAACTACTTAGTACTAAAACAAATACACTACTGTTTTGTTCCCTTATTAGGAGCCTGACGGTTGGGCAGATTTGATGGCCCAAATCCAATCGTAATGGCATTTGGTTCTTGTACTGAGGAGTTCTACTCTAAGGTCTAAGGTTTCGAATTTCACGGTCTAGATAAAAAGCACGATTGACAGTCAATCTATAAAAATCACTACAGGATTTTTGAAAATTAGATTATAAATTAAGAAATAATGACTAATTTTCTGAATTTAGGTAACACAAATATACCTCCAAACAATCTCAACCATAATACTAGCAAAGCAAAGACATTTTGAACTGACTACAAAAGTAGAACAATTCTTCTAACAATTAACTAACAACCTTCTTATTTAATCAAATTGACATATTTTAAATCCAGAAAATTATAGCAGAAATTGCATCATTCCGACAAAAAGTGCGGGGCGAGGGTGATACATTTGTTTGCTTTAAAATGGGATAGAAGCAGCTTTCTCATGCGTGTTTTCTCAGGTACATGATACATCAGTGGCAGGGAGCATTCAATGGTTGAGCTGAGCCCATGCCGCTTCGAATTCCTTTCCTGCAAGTCCCGTGCCGCCCACTCCCCGCCAATAAAACCCAAAAATAATAATAATAATAATAATAATAGGAGAAGATGGTCCCACACGAGAGGTTACGCGTTTAAGTGGAGGTCGCCGCGGCGGAACGCGCGTCTAAAACTGTGCGCGATTATGTGTAGAATTGGAAGGTCAGCTGCCAAAGAAGTTGTTGGGTTGTTACATTCCTGCTGCTTAGAAGTTGCTATATTACTCTCCTTTTTTTTTTCTTCTTTTTTGCAATATTGGACCAGAATTTGTTCTTGAGGTTGGCTGATTAATGGGGGGATAACCATTTTTTTAATACACTATCAGTACAAAGATTTTTTTTAATACAAGCAAGTTTGGATCATACTATAGCCCCGTTTGGTAAGTGAGTTTTTGGGTGTTTGTCTAAAACTTTACTGTAGTTTACTGTAAAAGTTTTTTAAAAAAAAATTTGAAGTGTTTAAATTTTTGAATATTTTAAAGTGTATAGTTTAAAAACTTTAAGAAGTTTTTTAAGCTTACTGTAGTTAAAGCTTTTAAAAAACTTGTAACTGACAAACTTGACAAAAAACTCAAGTGCCAAACATCCAAATTTGACATATATTTAAAGTTGTTAATATATAAAAATAACTACATCACCAGCGCATAAAAAGTTAATCCGCTTAATAGTATAGTCTTTGTTGCATGAATATATCTAGCAACCTAAAAGCTCCCCAGAACAAGCCGGCCTGTTAAACATGTTAATTAAGCTCTGATGATCGCTCTCCCATTGGTATGGTAGAGCACCGTTTGTTCATAATTTTGTAGGTCAAAGAATACTAAATAATAATAATGATATCCGCATTGATTTAATTGCAAAGGCCAAGCAGCAAGAGAGGAGACTTGATCAGCGATTGAAGCATAATTGATAATTCTCAGAATATCTTCACCCCAAAAAAAAAAAATTCATCCTCAATATATTATGTGGTTCCCCCC
This sequence comes from Coffea humblotiana, assembly GCA_023065735.1. Lineage (NCBI taxonomy): Eukaryota > Viridiplantae > Streptophyta > Magnoliopsida > Gentianales > Rubiaceae > Coffea > Coffea humblotiana. The sequence continues at coordinate 933,773 of CM041211.1, forward strand.
CCCCCCCCCCCCCTCCCCAAACAAAAAAAAAATTGGAATTTTTTAAAGAAATTCTTCAACCATCTTTTTTTTTTGTTATATATATACATCACATCTTGAAACAGTACTATAGTATTATTACTCTCCCGTCCTACTTTAATAGTCATGTTTTCATTTTTCGTCTGTCCCAAATTGTAGTTTACTTTCCAATTGAAAAATGTAGTTATCTTTAATTTCTCTAAAATATCTTTATTCAATGTAAGTTGTTATTAGTATAAACTACCATATTTAATATAGATTGTTAACTTACCCCATTTAATACTTTTAGATTTTTCAAAACATATTGATATATGAAAAGCCAGCTTTGTTAGTCTTTCAAGCCAAAATGTGAAATAATGTAAATGATCTTGATTATCAATTCAAGTTCCCATAAACCATCAATTCAAGTTTCCATAAATAATTAATACTATAAAGTTGTATACTATTTAATGTAAGAATATTTTAGGAAAATAGTAACCTAAATTTATTGTTCCAACAAAATTAACTATTTTTTTTAAATTGTGTGAAAAAAAAACTAGGACTATCAAAATGTGATGGATGGAGTACTTTGTTTTTTTTTTATCAAAACTCTAAAAAAGGCAATCCAAATTCCTAAGAGAGACTACAGCAAACAGATAATTGATAAATTTTTTGGTTGGTAATCAACCGGACCATGTCTTTCAAATGGGAGCCAATTTAGTCAAATCAAATCCATATCCTGTGTCTTACGCAACTTGAAATTCACCAGACGTCAAAATCAAAATAATCGAACTAAAGTTCACCTGACATGAATAAGCAAGCTGGACCATCACTTTACCTATTGGAGCTCGGGTTTAAACTTTTATATATACAACGTACTGATTTTATAAATTACAGTAAAATTTTATACAAATACTCAAAAACACATATAACTTCGAAACGGACCCGATATTTGATAAAGAGATTTATATACAACTCAAAATATTTCTCACTTCAAAAAAATTGCAGGGATGAGGCTATTAGGGAAGATGAGCTGATCTTCCAGGAAAGGTAAGTGGCTGACGACTGCCCAAAAGAATAAACCAAGAAACAAATAACTGGCGTCCTTAATCCTTCTTGAATCCTCATGTACATTTCGATTGGGATGGGCAGGCGTCCATCTTCACAATCTTGAACTCCTTGGCCTTTGGCAGCTTAAATTCTTTCCTTAAATTTGTATAGAGAGCGGTATCGGAGTAAACAGCACGAGGCCTGATTCGATGCTTATGCGTATGACCTTTTCTGCCTCGTTGGCAACCATTTCCATTTTTCTTTTTCAATTCGGCTGCCCTGCCGTCGTCGTCGTCGTCTTCTCGTCCATTGTTGCCGGGAACCCTCTTTTCCTCCTCATTTTTCACGTGCCCTTTTGTTTTTTCTGAAGTCGGCTCATGAGCCTCTGCTGCCATTTTCCCTTCTTTGGGCACGATGTACACAAATGGCCCAACCGGGATGTCATCTTTTAAGTCCAAAATGTTGTCCAACATTTTCACGACGCCGTCCATCGTAGGTCTAGATCTGGCACGGTGGCTTAGGCACTGAAATGCCAGTGTAGCCGCCTTCTTCGCCCCTTCCGAAGAGTATTGACCATCAAGCTTCGGATCCATGATTTTATCAATCTTATGCAGATCTTTCAACAGGGGCCTTGCCCATTCCACCAAATTCTGTTCTCTGCTGGGACGGCTTTTGTCCACGGCACGTTTTCCAGTTAGCAGTTCCAACAACACTACTCCAAAGCTATAGACGTCGCTCCTAGTTGTCAAATGACCTGAAAGTCAAGAAGAAGAAGATTGAAGATTCGTAACCAAGTTGTTTAACATATGCAATTAGTTGAACTAACCACCACTAATTAAGCCACCAAAAATTCAGCAAACCTGTCATGATGTATTCAGGTGCGGCATAGCCATGCGTACCCATGACTCGGGTAGTGACGTGTGTGTCATCGCCTTCTGGACCATCTTTTGCTAGCCCAAAATCAGAGAGCTTAGCAGTGTAATCCTGGTTTAAGGAATAAGTTTTAACAATTAGCTTTGATACTGAGAGTATAGAGACCTTCTGAAATTGGAAAAAATATACTCCCTCCGTCCCATTCATTTGATTATGTTTGGGGAATCCAACTTTTTAAGAATAGTTATTTGATTGTGATGTTTGTGCTTCTCTTTTCAATTTTACCCCCTCAAATTCAAATTTTAAATTTGAATTTATGATTAAAAAGAATGATTATATTGGAAAGAGAGTGTAAAGTTGTTTTGACTTTTCTAACATGACTAAATGAATGAGACATCCCAAAATGAAAAGTATAACCAACTGAGATTAATCATTAATACCGAGTCCAATAGGATATTTGAAGTCTTGAAATCGCGATAGATGACGGGCTTTTCTTCCCCATGAAGAAAAGCCAGGCCTCTTGCAGCGCCCGCGGCAATTTCTATTCTTGTCAACCATGGCAGTGAAATAGAGAACCCTGCATCGATTGAAAACGCTCATTTTCAACACAATTCCTCATGCTTAATTTTAGTGATCATGATCAGACGATCAAGTATGTACGCGCTTATAACAGAATCAATACTCTGAGAAAGGTTTAATGTAGGTTAGTCAAGTACTTCGGAATAGTTGGTTCTCCAGGTTGCCTCTTGCCATGTACTCGTACACGAGAAGTCTGTGCTGGTCCTCGCAACAGTAACCAATCAGCTTCACTAGATGGGGATGTCTCAATTGCCCAAGGAAGATGACTTCAGTCTATACATGAAAGATTCAGACGAGGGAGTCATGAGAAAACTTTCATGGTGATCAATAAATTATAGCCAAGACAACAATCGTGAAGATAATCACAGCATTCCTAAGAAAGAACGGGAGTACAAAACTTCATCAACACTTACCAGCCATTCTCTGTAGCCCTGAGTGCCATCCAAATCCAGCAACTTGACAGCAACTGGTTGAGCCTTAAGCCCAGGTCTAGTCCTGTCATCCACGAAACCTTTATACACGGGTCCAAAACCGCCTTCACCAAGAAAATTACTTGACGAGAAATCGTGAGTAACCACTTTGAGCTCTGCCAGTGTGAAAATATGAAGATTTGATCCAATGAGAGAATTAGAGATGTCATCCGCAGAAAGTGGAGAACCAGGGTCACTTATATCAGAGAGTGATAACCTTTGAACAGAAGAATGTTGGTTGGGAACATGCTTTTTGGACACTAAGGGATGGCTTTTGGACATGAAACAACTCGGCAATATAGCTCTCAATTTCTTTTTGAGAGCCATTTTCTTTCTGTTGTTGAATGATAGCTTCTTCTAGTAAGCCTTGTATGGTTCTTTCTTGAAGTTTATGGGCAGGAGTACAAACCACCAAAAATAAATCAATAAATAATGTGTATAGGCTGTGATCAGTAATATATCAATATATATATGTATGTATGTATGACTCTGTTGTTTCTTGGAACACCTAGCCCTTAGTTGTATGGAACAGACTGATGAAGAAAACAAGGGAGATTAGTGCTATTATATATGGAGATGAGCGAGGCGAAGGTTCATGTCCAAGCCCTTAATGATTACGAACCACCCCACTTCCTTCGCTTCAAAATATTAAAAAAGTAGGTACGACGTGGAAATCTTCAAGCTCGAGAAAGATGATTCACATTCTCATGTTTCTTTTTAGTTCTATTCTATGTATAGCGTCTGCTTTCTTTGTGTAGACACGAGACAAATAGTTTATGGAGTCTTTTGGTCTCTCCCCAAGTTACAAGCGAACAGGGAAGTCCGTGTCTTGACTTTGAAAAGGCTAAGTAGAAATTATATAATCCCCCAAAAAGTAAGGTTGGTAACTGTAGAATATCAGGCTCCTCACATTGGGACCGGAGTCTGTTTCGTTTTTCTTTTTCTTTTTTTTGGATAATGGGGTCTGTTTCGTGACAGTTTCTTGTGACACGGATAAGACACTGAAAATGAAGGTGGGGGGTAGAACCCTTCTTATCTTAAGTCGTAGCAGAAAAGCTAATTGATCAAATTCTGAAATATAGAGGCAAGAGTCATGCCTACTTAGTAGTACTAAAGCATCTCTCGCACTCTTGCTTTCTTTCCTACGATAGATATATACGTAATGGGTTTTTTTTTTTGGGTCAATTGATCACTTGTTTATCCTATACCTCCTAGTCTAATTCATTTTATAATGGGTTTGGTTTACATCAAAACTTTAAGGTGATTTTTTTTTTTTTTTTTTTTGCAGTCATCGGTTGAATTGATTGAACAAAAAGTATGTCTGCCCGGCGGTCAACAGCACAAACAAATTGAAGTAGGAAGTAGGAAGAAACAATCAACAACCACCACCACAAAGCCACAAAGCAAAGGCAGTAAATAGACGGAATTCACTGCCTGGCTTGAAATGAACTTAGATTTAGAATTGACTACACTACTCCATACAATTGGACCAGTTAATCTGTAGTAGGACGTAATGCACAACAGCCTCAGAAAAAAGTGGAAAATCTGTGGGGGAGGCTCCAGAGACTTGAGAGGCTGCAGCCAGGAAAAAAATGGTCCTGATACTCGATTCAGTATGTAATGGCAAGTGAGAAATTAGAGAAAATTTTCCCATTCCATTTCCAAAGTTTCAAATGTAAATGGACCCCGGCGCCTAATAATTACCAAGACTTGGTGAAATGCGACAACTGACAATAGCTGCGTCGACCCTTTCTTCTTCGCTATAATCCTACTCTGATCGTATATTTTTCTTGCGGCATGTGGAATGGCTTAGCAAGCAAGAAATCGATTGAAGCTGAAATAGACGAAGAACAAAAAATTCCCCTGTTTCTTTTGTCATTTGTCAAATTTCCAGAGTCCTATTCATGTCTAATTTCCTTCAGTTCTTACACCAGCATATCCTGATCAAGGATTCTCAAATACGACAAAAAAAAAAGAGGTACGGTGGGTTGGAAGTGTTTTTCTTGCAACATTATCGACCACAATTAAAGATCTGAAAACTTCTAGTCAGCTTCCTGGCTTACCACGAATGAGTTTTCGGGGGGTTTTTTTTTTTAAATATATATATATATATTCTTCTTCTTCTTTTTGACAAAGAGATTCTCAGAGAACAATTTTGATCAGACCAATTTAACTTCTAAGATGTGAATAGTTGATGAGCAAATAGTGTCCCTGTAGCTTTAGCCGTCCGTCATCTTCTTAATGAGTAACTAAGCATGAGTTCATTAAACCTCCACAGGGTGCAAGATAAAATTCTTCATATGTTTCACTTTTTCAAAGCTTTGTCAAGTGTCTTGATTCTGCATGATATCTTCAAAGATTTCATGGAATCATTATGAAGCTGAAAGACGTATTCAGAATTTACTTTCACAGTTAAAAATTTCAGGTGCGCACGGCAGATACTTCTGACTAGATTGTTTAGAAACCATGATTAATTTAGACATTGACCTGTTTTTGAAGATGATTCTTCCCCCTGTTTCACATGTAGACCTTCATGCATAATATATTCGTAAAATCCATTCCATTCCTCCGCTTTTTTTTCTGCATGTTCTTACTATGTCTCAAGTTGGATGCATGTATATTCCTCCCTCTGGTTGTACAAACATATATATATACTCTGCCTATGTTTTTGTCTACTGGTATTAGGTTCAAATTATTCTTTGCCTTTCCGGACAGGAGGCCATAGTTGTCAAACTTCCAATCATTATACCAAGATTTTAAGACGAAATCTGTTGCGTTGCATGGTCTGGTTGGCTGGTTGGTCGGAGGGAAATTGGGAATCAACAGACTTTGGCACCTGTAATATTTTATTCCCCATATCTTTTACAGCAATCTGAAGCTGCAATACTTTGCTTTTCGACCTTCCTCCATCACTTCCAAAAAAAAAAATTTTTTTGAAAACTATTCAAGTGCTGAATTGGTGTGGTGTAGGCAAGATTTAGCTATTTTATTAAAGATTTCTCGTGAAGCCATTAACCACACAAGTACAGTTCTAAGTTCTGACTGGGAATCTCTTCAGGCTGACAAAAGTAAATAGGATCATCTATTAAAGAAAGAAAAGATAAAAATAAATACTTATGGAATATTTTTATTTAAAAAAAAAAAAAACTCTTACAGCAGCATGAAAGAATGTTATACAGTACGTAAGGTACAATTTTTAGAATGAACTAAAGATTGTCCTTTGGGCCGTTCTTTGATGACTTCCAGAGTGTTAATCTAATTGTGTGCGTGTGTTCTTGCCTTCTTGAGAGAAAAAAAAAAAAAACTAAAGATGGCCAGAAATCGATGTTGAATTTTTGTAGATGGCGACATGATACAGTAGTTCAATTTTAAACATGAACGGGGTCCATCGCATTGGCTGCAAGCTGACATAGTACTATAAATTATTAAGCTAATAATTGAGTAACTAATCCTACAAAAATTTACACAACGTCAACAGGAGAGGACACTTGGAGAGTTGATTTGAGCATGAGATGAAAACCGTGTGCGAGAAGGATTTTGATGTTGGGTCAACTCAATTCCGAAAATACTCGTATGCACCATCAACAGACGGCCCCCTGTCCAACGCTGTTCTATCAATTCTAGCTATTTTCCCGTTTCGCACACCAGAAAACAGTGTGCAGCTTGCATAATCTATAATAATAATTAGCACATGAGGGAAGAAAACGCTAGAGGCATCATCAATTAAAAGCGTGTCTCCCTGCTAAGTGCATGTTACCGTAGAGGCTGCCTCTTAGACTGCAATTCTTTTTCTTTTCTTTTTTGTTTCAATCGACAATATCTATACTGTTCTATTCTACATGAGATGGGAGGGGGATCCTACTTAATTGTATAAAAAATTAGAGGAAAAACAGACTCATCTAGATTAATGTGATGCTCTGACACACTTTTTAAATTTTCTTTAACTATCGAGTGGAAAGTTTGAATTCCGGACTTGCAGTCCAAAGAGAATTTTAAGTCTCTTTTGATAGCTAATTTACTTAAAGACGTACATACTATTGCCTTTGGAGCTGTCTTGGCTTCAAAAAAATTCTTTTACGTCCAATTCTATCCTTTCTTTTCTTCTTGTATTTACCTCTTGATATACCGTTGCTACTTGCTAGTATATTATATGAATCCAGGCTCTTTCTTTTTTTTCGACTTTTCGTTTTGTGCACCGCCCGCTGGCCACCATGTCTATTTTTAATCTTTCCCATCTATAGGACATTTTTTACGAGAAAGGAGTCAGTGCGGTTGGGTTTCATATACTTTTTTATACTATTTAGTGTATAACTATATTACATTATTGTACTCATGAAAAAAAATGACGTACAGTATATGAATGAAACATTTATTAGTTTATATTCAATACAATATGTGGTTGTACATCACGAATCTAAATGTGTACAACAACTCACCAAATTGTATAAATCACAGCCGTACGAGCCTCTAGTCCGTTTTTCACCACCCTTCTGGCAACATTTTATCTTTTTTTTTTTTTTTTGGAGGTTAGCAAATCCTTCTTGCAACTCGTATTCTCTTAACACTTTGTCCTCCAATATTTGTCTTCAACCAAATTTGAAAATCATAGGTGTTTTTCTTCCTTCATCCAAATCAACTGTTGCATTTCCCTTGGAGAAAACCTCAGGTCTAAGCAGAGCATGTTTGAATAAAATTTAAGGATACATCCTTGGGAGTCCATTTTTCAGGTGGGGCCAACAATTTTTCAGGTTGTTTTGTTCACACGCTGCAAACCTTTCGCATACTGCAGAAAACAATTCCTACTCCCACCAGTGAATATTTCTTCCCCTCCCTTGAGAAGTTGGGTAACCATTTCAACTATTTTTGGCATGAAGAAAAAATGCATTTTCTCATCAAATGCATCATTTAGACCCAGGCTAACTAATTTCATTTAAAAAAAAACACAGCAATGAATATAAGAATCGTGAAACAAAAATGTATCTGGGCATGCTACATGTGCCATGATGAAATAGATCTTATACTAACTCAAGGCAGAACGAGCAACCGAACACGCGAATAGACATCTCAAATATGTACTGTGAGAATCACCAAAAGTCGGAGGCTAATCCATTGAGCAACAAATGTGAATCTCTTAACATCCCTCCCCAATGCTCCCAAAAAAAAACAAACACAACAACAAATTTCTCTTTCTATAACACAATTTAGTTTCTTTTACATCTTAGAGCAGCTGCAAAAATCCTTCAGATGTAAACACCCCGGGCAAGTCTATCGATCTTATCAGGGAACTGTCAAAACTGATGCATAAACAAAATACTGCTGCTGACTGTTGCTTCATACACTCAGCGCTGGGAAGCAATAATAACGTTTCTCTCTCCTCAAAATTTACACCTATTTACCACATGCAACAAAAATTTATTAGCCACTTTGAAGAAGGCACAAACTCATACTACATTAGGTATGTTATTAGACCAAATTCTCAAGAACTCGTACCTCGCGTTTTATGAATGGTAAACAAATCATATTTACAACAAAAGAACCCTGCAATATGCATTGACACAAACAAGTCAATAGAAAGGGGAGAATAAGGCTCCAGTGCTAATCAACATTAGTAAAACTAGAGCAAGGATGCAAAATCATCATGTACCTCTGGTCGGTTATCTTGGACCAGAAGTACTGCATCCAACAATAGGAAGCATGTAGTGAGGATACGCCGATAGATTTGTAATTTGATGGCAATGTTATCTAAAGACCAAGCTGCCATTCTGTTGGGCTCTCAAATTCTCGATCAGTGTCTGGTAAAATGATTTCAGAGCCTTGATGTCATTACCCTGAACCCAAAAAAAAAAAAAGGATGAGCAAGGAGAAAGCTGAAATTATACACTACCATGGATAACAGAAACAGCAAATCAGCTTTTTTCAATTTCAAATAAGCTGCTTGTAGCTTAACTAAGAACAAGCCCAAAACACTAAAGACCACAAATGCTCTAGATATAACATGAGGTTACCCCATTTATGGAACTAATTTGATATCTGTGTCAATATTTTATTTTAACTACAAATTCCTTTTAACAGTCCATCTGCAGAAAATTTCGAAGCTGAACAAATCCATGAGACTGCATTGAGGTTAAGTTCCTATTCACTTGCTTGTCATATAGTCCACAAGCGACCTTAATCTACATTTGCTACAGAACCAGAAGGCCCCATGGGACTAGCAAATCCCTGACCAAATTAAGCTAATAATCCTGTGATTTTATACCTGCAACTTTTGACAATACTGCTGAGCCAAATCTTGAGGGCAATGGGCAGCTGGGAGCCCTTTTGATACAAAATGGACAAGGAAATCATTGCCAAATTTCTCATACATAACCTTCTGAGCCAATACTATCTCACCAAAAAGAATAAGCTGCCAAAGGAACGAAGTAAAGAGCTTCAAGTTGGTAAGAGATCATTATAATAATAGAAAGCTTCTATTGAGCAAATTTATTTCCTGAGAAAATGTAAATTCTTCCACATTACAGCATCTCATCATTAAGAAGCAGAAGAAGAAAAAGACAAGGTTTGGTGGATAAGCCATAAAATTCTTTATATAGTATCCAAAAGGAAGCTATGCATTTACTTGTCCTTTTCAGGGGTGACTGTGAGTGAGATAAACATTGTAGATCTTAAGTGTTAGAAAAAACATCTAAAGAAATCCAAAAAACACTAAAGTCTAGTAATATGAAAGCAAGAATGTTAATGACTGCAGCTTACACAATATCCATATGCAATACAAACATAATAATTGTGCTGGTCAAAACAATACTTCCATTTCAAGTGCATTAACTTACAGTATTTGCATCACGGAACTCAAAGGATTTGTCAAGCACACTGTACAAACAACAGTTTGTTGCAAATGCCTCAATTACAAACTTCTTGAAACCAGGTACCTACAAAAGAATTGTACCTCAGCACAAGAAAATAATTCTAAAGGCTGCAATAATACTTTCAGGGCAATGTTACCTTTTCTTCACCATATGGTCTGGCACTCCAATCTTTAATTAGTCTGATAAATATTTGCACGCATGCCTGAATAAGAGGAAATGCAACCAAGTAAGCATATCTTGGAGGAAAACAGACCTTCAAATTGACGGTTTAATCAGCACAAACCTTTCTGACAAGGATATCCTTGTGGCCACACGAGGTAGATAATAGCAATTGCATCATTGGGTCCAGATAGACCCTACTTTTAGGGGAAAGGAACACTGATGATAGATCATGTGTAGCAATCACGTGAAGCAATGTATAAATGTTCGCTGAAGCTCCTGTAATTCACGGATTTCCTGGACATTCAAAAGCGAAACTTATCATCTTGAATGCACCTGGGAAGATAACAGTGGGGGTACTTGACTAAGCACTCTTTCAACTAAAACATCCAAAGCTGATACCAATAAGGGAGGAGCCCTGATTTAACTGCAGGCCATTTCTAAAACCAGGCCAAAGCAAACTCTAAATGAATGAATAAATCTTGTCACTAAGCAACAATTAGCTTCATCTCCAGCAGTTGTTCTTCCTAGTTCCCTAGGTTAAATCCACACACCCCCCACCCCCCCCCCCAAAAAAAAAACATCTAACAAATGAAAAAGTTGATCTGGCCCCTATAAGTTCTTCTTAATGTGTAGTACACGTAACCTACCACCAACCCCAAACCCCTAAACCTTCCTGGCTGAATTTGATCATACTCCAGGAAAGACACAAAAAACTTTGAAAGGTTCAAGTACCTCATTATTTCCACCAGGTCCTAATGAAAGGGGCTCCCTTGGAAGAATATTAAACACCCTACCAGCAATAGCAGGATAAACTTCATCCATTATGTCCCCAACTGCAGTGTTGAATTTGCATATGAGCTGATTCAGCAAAAGCATAAAGCCTAAAAGTTCTTTTGGCTGCAAGGCAAGCATGAGGAGAATCATGAAAGTTGGTCATGCTACAAACAAAACACGGTATCATAGATACTAAACTTCACAGAAAAACCCGAGGAGGACAATATCAATGCCATCACAACTGTCAACGAGGCAAATGATAAATTTCTCCAGCAATAATCTAAAAAAGGACTATGGGAATGTCAAGTGCAAGAAGTATTCACCATTCACATATAATTATGTTATAATTAGGAAAGCTAAGTTTGGGTCTGATAGCTACAGCTTCATATTCAATTTCACTCAGTCACAAAGATAAATTAGCACAATCAGGTATCATACACTTCAATTAAGTAACAATATAATACTCATGTATCAACATAGCAAAAATAGTGTGGCAACACAAACTTTTTTGACGTCTCAACAGGTGAAATTTAGTAGGCATCCTATACCTCGCTTTCAGCAAGCAACTGTTCCAAAGCCTTTGGAAGATAAGGGAATACAGATGATCCTAAGGTGTCCACCATGCGATGAATGAATGATGTAACCTGACAAAGAGCTGGATTAGCAAAGGAAAATATAATTCAGCAATAAAGCAAGCGCTCCAAATCAAACCTTGCTCCGCAGGGGCTCTATTTTTGGAAATACAACAAGAATTTGCAGAAGAACATCCAAAGTCTGAAGAAAACAGAAATACAACAAAAAATCAGTGCAGTTAAGAAAACCAAACACATTACTGCCAAAATGCAAAAGAATTTGATTGCATTATCACAACCAATAAATACCATCACTGAGTTGGGCATAATCAGAATGCTCACTGTACTACAAATCTTAACTAAAGCAGAAGCAAATTTATAATGACAAGCTTCTCCTATGAAAATGAAAAAATTTTGTACCAAAAGAAATAAGAACAAACTTCTCCTAAGAAAATGAAAATTTTGTGCACCAAAGAAATAAGAAAACAGAAGGAACAAAAGGAAGAAAGATAAAGATGAACATGCTCAAAGCAGAGACAAATAACAGCAAAACCCCAACTGGAGGAACTAAAAATGGTTGTTCACCAATCTGTGACCCAGACCAGCAGGTAACATACAGCCAAAATCCATCAGTACTTTTTAGCTAAATAATTTTAGATAGCTGGAAACAGAAGCTTTTACTTTTGGCATAGGTATGCAGACACAGAAGTACACTAGATAGATGTAGAGCAGACAGAAACATAAAGGTCATCAATCAAACACTGGCCTATCAGCTTCTTAGATATCTACTATAAAAGTTGAGCATAACAAAAGGTTCAAAAGCACAACTGAATCATAATTAGAAAGTGATTATTTGCGTTAAACATTGGTTCAAAATTGACTTAGAGAATAAACCTGCTTGAACATTGTGCCAATCCCAGGGCGACTAGCAGTTACAAGACGCTCGCTGAAGCCCTGAAACCCAAAGACACCACAAATGACCAACTATTGCATATAACCTCAATCATTAGCAGATCATGAAGATGAACCTTAGCAAGAAGCCTAGGATGGCAAGCAAGTCAGATAAAACCACAAGAAGAATTTTGTTTTTGTGTTTTTTTTTGGGGGGGGGGGGGGGGGGGGGGGTTGAATCTCGCAAGCAGCAGCTTCTAAGTTCCACCCAAGAAACAACAAACTGAAGTCAAAATGTAACTGCTGACCCACAGAAAAAGATGGAACAGAAAGAAGCAGTAAAATACATAAACACTAACTCAAAAGCAGAAAAGGTAAATGCAAATAGCACATAAATTCAAACCACAAAAACGATTCAGATGATAAATGAATACCTTGCTGAGGGCATTAATGGCCATAATTATCTGTTGAATAATTGCAATCTTCGTCGGAGATTCTTCTTCATTTCGAACTTTAGCATTCAAGAGAGCCTCCTCTACCTGCTCAAAATGCGTCACTTTCAGTTACTGAAGTCTTAAAAAGGAAATGATGCTTCGTGCCAATCTTATACCAGACAAAAATAACACAGAATAGTTGAGATAGGGAACTAATTTATAGTTTCCATAAAGGGCAAAACACAGTCGCTCTGACCCCATTTTGTTCTATAAGAATAGTGTGGCCTTGACCCTGCAACGTTGCGAAATTTTCTGCCCATTGAAACCCATGTAGGCCATAATAAATCAAGTTTATGATTGGACCAACAAATGTCTGTGTAGAGCACATGTGTGAGGAACAAAACAAAAAAGCATGGGAACTATATAATTAACATCCTTAAAACAACATGAAAACCTCACCTGATGACAAAGAGGAGTGAGCAAAGCAGAAAGATAGTCAGATTGCTTTCCCAATGGTACTTCTTCCATTCCAATTAATAAGCCGATTGCCTGCAAAGAGTTGAGGAAAAGAAATCAGAATGGCAAAACACAGCTTTTTCAAACAGAAAAAGAAGTATGAACCGTCACTAAGGTAACAAATCTCTAGCGCAGATCAGACAAAGAATTTACCTCAAAAATGTGACTTCCATCTTCACATGATGAGAGTTCTGCGGATGCAGAGCCCATGCTCGTAAACTGAGCAACTTTATCTTGCAGACTCTGTAATGTGTGTAAAATTATTACAGAAAGCAAATTAAATAAATACCAAATAAAAATGAGAATGATTTATAAAGGTGAGAAGCATGATTTTCAATCATCAAATGCCAAGTAAGAATGGCAGATGACCTATAAGGATCAGATGCTTGAGAACTATCAAATTTGAAATACCTGCAATATTGTCTCAATGTAGGGCAAAAGTTTTGCTTTCAGCAATTTCACAATCCTCATGAAAAGGTAACTAGCCCTGCGACCTACATTTATGTTTGGATGGTGTATGCCTCTTTCATCAAGAAAGGCACCCAACACCAAAGGTATATACTGTGTATTTTCCTGAACAAACTTCAAATACCTAGTTATGGTTTCCAAATACACAAGGGCGACAAGCCGATTAGAATGGCAAGGAAACCTTGTAGATAAAAGCATCAGCACCAGTTCTCTCAAAAGACCACTTCCAGTTCTGATCATCTCATCAGTCAATGATTCACCTAGAGCATAAAACAGTGAAAGTGCAGCTTCTACCTCTTCAACATTTCTTTCGTCAGGAGATGCAACAGCACCAGCAATTGAGTTCCTAATAAAAACCTGAGTCACATCAGGTGCTACACGTCCTATACCACGCAGCAGCACAAGTAGTTCTTTTCTAAATTCCATCATCCTGTCTTCCTCTTCCCTCCCAATTTTGTCCCATATATCAAGATTATTACGATAAACAGGATCAAAACACATATGAACACGAATTACTTCCAGCATCTGACCCACATGAAGAAGCTGAGCGTCTGTCAGCAAAGATAGGTTCTTCATTGTGCCAACATAGCCAGAAAGAAACTGCAGTATGCTGAAAGTTGCATCTACCTCACAATTCTGCATTACATGGAAAACAGAAGGCATAACCTCATTTAAAATCTCCACTGAGATGCCCTTACCATCCTCAGAGTTCAACCGCTTAGAACATTCCAAGACCTCAGTGGCATACCCAGTCAGCAAAGAAGCAACTCTAGAAACCAAATCAGAGTCATTATCCTCTGTAGCTACCAAACCAAAAACCCTCCTCATGTGTAAGCTCTGCAAAAGGTTAAGCTTGGATTTTGGATCCATACGCTTAGAAACAACTGCAATAACACAAGAGGCAGAAGCTCCACGGACTTGATCCGACAATCCATTAGACAGCATTAATTCAAACAACAATTGAAGAAAGGCATCATTTGCTATCAGCCCGATGTCAATCCAAGTAACATATCTCCGAATACAATCTAAAGCGCTAGTACACAAGTCAGGATCCGAAGCCTTGTAAATTGACACAATGTCATACCACACCCTAACAATCTGCGGTATACACTGCTGCCTCATGGCATCCTTGATACGCCCCGCAACAGCCACCTCATCCGAACAACGCGGATAGTCCATACTAATTAATTCATCATCCAGTGCGTTTAAAACGCGACAAAACATATCAATAACCACTGGCCCTTTACTAAGATTTGGCAAATAATCGATAAATACTGAAGCCCAAATCAAGGGGTACTCGAAATAAATTAGACTAACAAATACCTGAGCAAGCTTATTCTTAATAAATGCTGGACCCTCCAAAACCCTAACTGAGTTCTTATCATCAATAGTCTCATAACAAGCCATGGAAAACACCGATTTTCGAATAAAAGACTTCTCTTCAAGGCTCATTGACGAGTATCGAACCTGAAGGGCACCGTGCAGGCATTGCAAACACCAAAACTGAACTTGAACTAGTTTACTAAAACACAAACGCTCTATACATATGCTACAAAGTGAGGGGGACTCCTTAATTTGCTGACAAAAAGCAACAGCTTGTGACTTTAGCCCAGAATCAACGCTTCCAGATTCGTCAAAACTAATTAATATTGCTTTCTCGAGATCATCCATTAAGAGTCTTTAGAAACGCTAAAACCTAAACCCTAAAACTTCAGCCTTTGATCACTCGACGCCAAAGAATTTCAATCCAAGGCTTTTAACCTTTTCTTTTCTTTATCAATCTTCCTGTTTAATGTTTGAATTTCTTTGTCCAAACCAATGCGAAAAGACAAATACAAATTGAATAGAACCCAATCAAACGAATTAGTGAAGGCTTACCTGTAAAAAGACACTGTTTTCTGGTGAGAATGATTTGAAACAATAAGGGTTTGAGGAGAAGAATGAAGAGGGTCTAGGGTTTCTGGTTTTTTTTTTTTGTATTTATTTAATGTATATGGTCTCTCCTTTTTAATCAAATTTTATATATTTATTTTGACTGGGCCGAGGAAGTCTGTGGCTTTGGTCCTCAGAGGAGGAGACTGCGAAGAAAGGGCTGTGAATGAATGTGATCGAGGAACGAAGAAAGGAGAAGACGGAAGCTTTTCAAGAATTCATCTTATATAGTGCTCTAAACTAATTTTGACCTATAGAAATAATGCTGAGGGCAAAACAAATAACTATTTTTATATGAAAGAATTTAGTGTAAAACTTTCGTTTAAAAAACATCTCAATCTTTAGTAGCTTTTTGAATGCATTTTTCAAATTAATTTGGTGGTTTTAATGCTTATTAGTGGTTATGTAGGTAACATGTGCTTATAAAGAAATTCGACAATTCCTTTTATGTTTTTAAAGGAACCACTCCATCAATCCAAGTCTAATACATCATTGTCGCATCGTTTTTATATTTTTAAATAAATGAATCATTCCCTCGATGCATCGCTTAATAATTATAGAGTTTAGTACATAGTAAACTTAATAATTATAGTTGTCGTCTTGTATGACATATTCATATATTTTATGAGATATCAAATTGACAAAATCAACTACTAATTTGTATTTTCAAGAAAATATTATACTTTTTAATACCATAATACCTCTCAATACAGAGGGAAGTACTATAAGAGATCCATACAAGACTTATCATCTCATTTGCAAAATAATACAAGCAACTTTATATACTTAAAATGAAATTTAGTTGTGATTTTGTTTGTTGGCAATATGGACTTATGGATAGTTACATGATTAAATTAGAAAGATAAGACTGAGTTTTATTGCGATAATAAAATTGGACATTTAAAAAAGTGACAACAAAAGTTTATGCCAAATTCATGACTCTCGTTTCATGTATAGTAACATATGATTTTTAAAAAAAAATTTGTAAGATTCAATAAAACACACCCAAAGTGAAATCATTCTTCTCAATGAATTACTCGTAAGTGTGTTTGGATTGTTAAATTATTCCAAATAATATTTCGCTTGCGTAATAAATACATTTCTCAATTTACCTTTTTATATTCTCAACTGCTTTTTTATCTCACATACATCATATCACAAAAAGTATTATAGTAATTATTCCAAATAATATTTTAAATAATATTCTATCCAAACACACGCACTATCATTGTCCGTTGTAATGATAATACCCATGCATGATTGGGTCGCGGTTTAGTAATTGTGATGTAGATATGGGTTTCGTTTAGCAAACGAGTTTTTTGAATGTTTGTTTAAAATTTTATTGTAACTTATTATAAAAGTTGTAGAAAATATTTTTAAAATATAATTTTTTCCCTTTTTCTTTCTTTCTTTTTCTTTTTCTTTCCTCTTCACTTTTTCTCCCTCGCCTCACCACTTGCCAGCTGCTGCAGAAGTTTTTTTTTTTTTTTATCTTCTCCCTCTCTCTCTCCTCCCCGCACAATGGCTATATGACCAGATTTGGTCGCACGATCTGGGAAAGGGTGGCAAGGGAGAGGGGGGGAGGAGAAAGGAGGAGAGAGAGAAGAGAATGAAAAAAAAAAAAAGCTTTTGTCAGTGCTGTGTCGGCACCGACAAGAAGTGACCGGCACCAGAGGTAGTAATGGATTGATGTGGGGGGGGGAAAGAAAAAAAAAGGAAATAACTTTTTTTTTGTATTTTTTGATATTTTTGAAGTGTGTATTTTAAAAATTTTACGAATTTTTTTGAGATAAATATAGTTAAAATTATTAAAAAACTTATAAGACAAAAACTAGGCAAAAACTTGTCTTGCCAAATAGCACCACGGTTATGGAATATACCCTACAGAGTATAAAGAAAGGTACAAGAAGGGGTGTAAGATATAGAATCTTTATTGGAGCTCTTAAAAACCTTCACTAATTACAAAATATAATATTCTTTGGAAATATCGTTCAAAACATTTCTCACATTTTGCAAAATGACTTTTTTCGTTTCTCACTTTTAAAAGTGTAATTTTACGTCCCTTACAAATTTATATTGGTCAAATTTGATTCCTACATAGGTTTTCGATTAGTTTTTTGTTGAAATCCATCACGTGCTTTACACGTGATCATTTTTTAAGGGCAAAATTGTCAAATCAAATTTTATATAATCCGATTCATAGTTTCTCACAATTTCACAAAATGAGTTTTTTCGTCCCTCACATTTTACAAAATGAATTTTTTCATCTTTCATTTTCATCGCTCACTGATTATGTGTGCGAATAAATTTTTAAAATCCATGTATATATCTATTTGATTTCAATTAAACAGTACAACCAGCATGTGTTTAATTTCGCCCGAAATCAAATAGATATATACATAGATTTAAAAATTTTGTTAGTTTTTTACTCATATTTATTTTCTTTTACTCGAAAATTGAAAACAAATAAGACATTTAATCCTAAACATTATCTAACATTTTATATCAAATTAAATTTGGATAAAAAAATAAACAAAGAAAAAGTACGATAAAAATAAGTAAGTAATTGGCACTTTCAAATTGAAGATAATCATAAGACAAATAATTCAACTGTTGATCTTAAAAGTGGCGAGTAGAAATTTTAGATTTAAATTATAATTTGTTAGTACATCTATAGAATTCGAATTAGAACCCGTTAATTATATAGTCTTATTATATAATTCAATAAATAAATTATTATCAAAAGAGAAAGTCACAAATATTGAATAGATTCACATGGTGAAATCATATAGATATATACATGGATTTAAAATAAATTTATTAGTTTTAAACCCTTATTTATATTTATTGAATAGCATGTGTATAATTACGATTAGCTTGTTTAGGTGAAATCAAATAGATATATATTACATGCTATTTGTACGATTCAGGTAAAATCAAATAGATATACACATGGATTTAAAGAAAAAAACTATTCGTGCACATGATCAACGAGGAATGAAAAATCCATATTGAAAAATATGAGGGATGAAACAATTCATTTTATAAAATGTTAGGGACGAAAAAATTCATTTTGTGAAATATGAGAAACTATGAATCGAATTATGTAAAATTTGATTTGATAATTTTGCTCTTAAAAAATAATTACGTGCAAGACACATGGTAGATTTCGACCAAAGACTAATCGAAAGTTTAAATAAGAATCAAATTTGAAGGGAAAATATAGGAATGGACACGTGTTCACCCATTGTGAGCAAAGAAGGGAAAAATATATATCTGAGACCTTTTTGGCTTCAATGTATTGGTTTCGAACAGGATAAAAGTAGCACGGGAAAGCGGAAAATAGAATAGAAGACAAACCATCCATATTAGATAACGATGAGAGAATGTCATAATGACGGAAACAATTATCATATCATATTAGATTATTACCTTTTCTGCTCGTATGCCACATATTTTTCTTTTCTTTTTTCGGGATAACATCTGATTTGCATGCAACTAGGTTTATGGATTAGTATCTTCTGTACATTCATTAATAAAAATTGTTTAAAACGTGTCTCACAGTCATTTTTTCATCATTCACTCTTAAAATAGTAACTTTATGTATTTTATAAGGTCAAGTCGGTAAAATTTTATTCTAACATAAATTTTTGACCACCTTTTATCACGAATTCAACAACTGATCCATACATGATCATTTTTGCATGGACAAAATGGTTAAATTCCATCTATAGTTAACAAATAACCTGATCTACATCAAATTTTTGCCTTTAAAAATGTAAAATATAACTCGAGCTATTTTTCCCTTAAAAAAAGGAATTGGACACAATCCATAGTCATTTTTGCTACCAAAAAAAGCAGAAAGTGACATTTTTTATGCAAAAATAACTACACGTGGGCCATGCGATGATTTCTAGAAGTGGTTAAAAACTTATGTTGAAACCAAATTTTAATAAATTAAATTTATAAAAGACGTAAAATTAATATTTGAAAAGTGAATAATAAAATTTTGGTTTAATAAAACAATAGACATTTTGAACGATTTTCCTCTTACTACAGGTTTTACAAGAATATAAGAGGAGTGACGGTGAACTTGTAAAGTTTTTGAAAGACCTGCTTGAAGTTTGAACTCTGGCTTGAGGCCCAATAGTGGAATAGTGCAACTGGTCGAACGTTCCGGTTGAAAGACCAATAATATTTCTTCCATTATCCACGAACCCCGCAAAAAAGGATAGCAGTCATCAGGATTGTATGCCAAAAATAAGGAAATACATGGGAACATGTGATAAGAGGCTACTTATAGTTACTTGACCTACCAATGTATCGTGAACTTCCATTAGTTGACTACTTCAATGGATGTTGTTTGTGCAGAAATATTGCAGAACAAATTCTTTACGATGGACTTGTTACTAGTATGAGATGAAACAGAAAACATGATTTTGTGAAATGAAATTATGTCTCGGAAGATTTATTCTAATAAGCAACTATTTCTGCAGACTCATATTAATACCGACGAGCTAAATCTTGAATCCTGAGAACTAACATTAAGGAGCGTCAAATATCTGTCAAAAAACAAACCCATTTTACAAGTTTCCTAATGGTGATTGTCCGAGCAAATTATCCCGGTATTTACTAAATTTTTTGAATAGTGAAATTTTGGTTACTCATCTATTAATAGTATGTTTCGTGAAATGGTCGGATTCCTATGTCTGATAGAATTAACATCTGAAATCAGATGCAATAACCCAAAACATACACTTTTCATATTTTAGCGGGTAAAAACTTACTACTATCATTTTAGCTAACTTGTACGGTAAGCAGTAGAAATGCATAGCGCTTATGTCTTGATTGACGGTAGTAAAGCTACTAGAACATGTTTTGGGTCGTTTCAACTATATGTCGATAGTAAAGCTACTAGATTCTTCCTTCAAAAAAATAAAAAAAGCTACTAGATTCTCAAAAATTGTCAAATGTTATTATCCTATATTTATTTATTATATTGTAGATCTACTTATCTAAACTTTGCTACATCTCCAATGCCTGAATTGAGTTGATAGAATGGTGTGACAAATTTTGAATCACTAAACCTACACCACAATCCCAGGGTTTGACTTTTAAATAATGTACTTAGCTCAGGGGTACACAATTTCGGTAACGAAACAAAGAGGCCAACTTTTTATATGTTAGGCACATGCTTGGGGCCCGAATCCATCGTTCACCACTGTATTCTCCTTTGGGGCGCTTCGGCCCAATCCACGTGCAATACAAAGTCCCTCTTTCTTGATTGAGCAGTTTTCTCCTCCAAATTCCAACATGTTAGCACACATGACCTGTGCGACGTAGTAATCATCGTTGGCTTATGCCTAAAATGACTCATGTTTTGTTTTAGGAAAAGGTATTTTACTACTTACTTCTTTAGGAAATCCTTGGATATGCCCTTTGAACTTTGAAGTTTACTATAAATAATTGGAATTCATTCTACATTTTCATTCCTTTTAGTCGATGATAGTAAATAAATTTATTGAGTGCGTTTGGACAGGAGATCATTTGAAATAATTATAGTTAATGGCATTAATTATTGTAATATTTTTTAGAATGTGATGGATGTAAAATAAAAAATTATTTAAAAATTATGCTTGTGATACAATTAAAATATTATTTAGGATAAAAATGTCATTCAAACGCATTACTGCTTAAAAAAAAAGTCAATGCTGAAGTACGTTCAAACTTGGGCCTTGTTTGGAACCCAAGTTTTTTGCCAAGTTTGTCTGCTACAAGTTTTTTAAAAACTTTATCTACAGTAAGCTTAAAAATGTTCTCAAAGTTTTTAAACTATACATTTCAAAATATTCAAAAATCTACACATTTCAAAAATTTTTTAAAAAACTTTTACAGTAAAGTTTTAAACAAACTCCCAAAAAACTAAGAATTCAATTTTTAACCCGAGATGACCGGTCTTAACTACATAAAAATAGATTGGTTTTGTCGAATTATTCGTGTTCTGATTACGAGGCATTGGTTTATAGCGCTGGAGGGGAGAGTTGCGTGGCAGAGAAGCTTAGGCCTGCCCCGGTTCCCGGACGGACTCCACACACATGGTAAATAGCTTGCACGTTTCGCAACCATTGGGTCTACGCAACGTAATTGGATCTCCACACGCATTCACGTGGACTTTGCCATCATCCATCATTTTACAAATACGATCTAAAACCTCATATACCCACCAAAAAAAGGTGTACGACGCCTAAACCGGGGTTTCGGTCCTTTCTCACTGTCTAAACTTCAGTGTCAGAATAGTTCAATTTCATTTTAACCATTTCTCAAACATAAATTATCAAATGTAATCGCCAATATGAACAGAAATGCACGGATTGAGCGATTATTTCCCACCCTAAAGCTGATTTAAACAAATACTTATTGGTACATCCCAAGACGTGAACCAGAGCCCCCCGGAGAGCAAAGTCACCAAAATACACTACTGATCTACTGCTAAACACAAGACGAGCAAAAGAGACACAGCCACACGTTAATTGCGTGTGATGACGGAACATTCCTCCCCCGGCCGGCCTCCTTTAGTCATGTAGGACACGCCGACACGGTCAGCGAAAAAGGCGCTTACAGTCCATTGTCAATTTAATCATGGAATCTGTGTTGTTGATTTGCTACCGTTGGTTTCCACTTTCTACGTACACCAAAAGTTTAAAAGAAGAAAAGGCATTGCACGACTCAAGGAAAGTAGACAACCAATCTAGTTTTTGGTTCTTGCCCTTGTCTAATGCATTAATGTATCGAGGAAAAGAAAAAGAAACCCCAAAAAGAAACCAGTCCAGTAAGACGCATGCTTAGATCCATTAAATGTGACGTGCTTAGATACATATAATTCAACGGTGATTAAGTTCTCGTCAATTTTCTCTATGATTCTATTGGATCATCTCTCTGATATAAGTTAAATTAAAGATACGAGTAAAAATAAATATAGAATAGTGACAATAAAAAAAAAAAAATGGAGAATCAAGGCTCAAGAGAAGTCCCTCCGGTAGCTTAGATTAGATTCCTATGCGCGCGGTCCCCTCGCCCTCACGTCACTGTCAAGTGCCACCCGTTAACATACAAAATAGCAGTACAGCAAAGCAGTGGAACATTAGTTTGCCGCCAAAGCTGACCACGTAGCACGGCACGTGCTTGCTTCAACTGCGAAATTCCCACAATGCCACGAATCCCAATTACAATTAGTGCTTGTATAATCGTAGTAGTACTAATAATAGTACATTTGCGCCAAGCGCCAGCCAATGGAGAAAAATAAGTACCGTTTTCGTAGCGTTAAGAAGTACTGCAATTAAAGAAACGAGACGTCGATGTTCATGCTAGCAATAACCCTCACGAATCTGCTCTCTGGCCTTAGTGCCTTACTTCAAATTCTCTCAGATTCCAACCCTTTTCTTCCTTATTCTGTTTTCTAATAAAAAAGGATTCTCGTAAATCTTAACTTGTAATGGGAGGGAGGGAGGGAGGGAACGCGTACATCAATTATGCAGACCCGCACACTCTCAAAGCCAGCTTGGGAGCTTCAAACATGAAACGTTCAACTCCAATGGTTCGTGGACAGGACTAATGCGATAAACAATTGTCTAAGCTTTCCAAATAATATCAAATTTGAAGATTACATAATTCCCCTTATACACGAGTTACGTTGATTATTATTATTTTTTTTGTAACGGTTGTTGATTTGAGGGTCTAATATATGGATATATATTTTTTTATATATACTGTCAGTATATAATTTTTTTTACACTAACAAACTTATATCATATTACATAATATAAATTTAAATTATACATACGTGATATGTATCTAAAGTTAGCAGTGTAAAAAAATTATTATATTATTGATGTATAAAAATTAATCCCTAAAATATATATATATATATATATATATGTTATGTCTAATGTTGTTACGTTACATCCACCTATTCAATAATTTTATTTTGTTGTCGCGGTTAGTCATTCACATTTTCTCAAATAACACCCATATCCACTCAGGCATTAAATTATGCAATTCAGTCACACCAAGTCATATTATAATGCCCCATGCTTATCCAAATCGCTACTGTTTTAATTATTATTATTTTTTGTCCATTTCAATGTACATTATTCAATCATTACTACCACTGCTTCGAGGAGGCAGAAACGCTGGTGCACTGTAGACCTGATTGGGGATCGAAGGTTCGATGAATTATTTATTTATTATTGTCAACTACAAAAGCGTCAAGGTAAGTAACCTTTTTGTCATAAATTTCATCATGATAAATTTTGAAATTTACTTCGACTAAAAAGTAACCTTTTTTTCTTTCTTTCTTAAAAAAAAAGTAACCTTTTTATCATGAATTTTCATAAGACTAATTAACTCTTAGAACACACACATATATATATACATAAATTAAAAAAAATCTTTATGAACATCGAGAACAATTTTTAGAATAAAGGCACGAGCTCATAATAATAATCATAATTCTAGCATTAATCAATTGTGTGATATACATTTAAGTGTATAAATTTAATATTCAATAATTTAATAGATTTAAATTTCAACTTTTAATTTTCAGATGCATCCACTCTTATGAAATTTTGTTTGATTTTGCCAAAATTACTACAAAAAATAGAATTACATGCAGTAAAATGACTCTTAAAATGTCTTTTTAATTTAATGATTAAAGCAGAGACATCATGAATTAAAGTTCCCGGCTCCTTAAATATCATCTCCTCCTAAAAGGGGCAAAAGAAAAGAAAAGAAAAAGGTGATATTTAAAGATGCCAAGATTAACGAGATTGCGTTCCATTCGGCCAGCACTTGCGGAAAATTTCCCACGCATCGGAGTGTCTTCAACCGCGGCCAAATTCAGTTATTTCAGGTATTCCTGAAGGCTATTCTCGTCCTTCCACAAGGCATTTCCGCCGGTCAGAGACCCAGAAAAGACAATACCGAATTTTCCAGTTTCCCCGAATTAAATCACGTTACAAAATCATCCCATCCGTCACTGTCGAACGAGGAGGAGAAGAAGGAGAAGGAGAAGGAGAAGGAGAAGAAGAGAAACAGAAACTACGCGAGAGTCGAGAAGCGAGAGGAATCACGCCCCACCCCCCACCAACCCAAAAACGTCTCCGACTTTCTTTCTTCGCCAAACGAAATTAGGGTTCCGAATTCCTCTTTGAAACTTCTTCCAAACTTCGCTATCTTGACTCTTGTTTTGTTCCATTCCAGCCCGCCCTTCAATCATCAGATCTCTATAAAATTGCTTGTAAATACTGTATAATCGACTCACAATCTCTCCAATTACATTTATTAGGCTCTTTTTCTTTCTTCTTTTCTTTTTTTAATTGCATTAGTCGTTTGTAGATTTGACGATTCTTTTATTGTAAATAAATAAGAAGCTGAAAAAATTACAGTAAATAAATTCTAGGGTTAGTATTAGGAGATTTGAAATTAAGCTTCAATTATGCCTGTTCCGACAATTGCTCTGTACGCAAGTCCACCCAGCAGTGTCTGCTCGACGCCACATCCTTGCCAGATCAACTCGCATGCCTCCTACGAGTTTGATTTGAACAGTCGATCATCTCCGCCGCCGTCGTCCACGGCTTCTCCGTCGCCGTCGCAGAAGCCGATCGTCGGAGGACTTTCCCTGCTGCTATCGTCCCAACCGGCGGTAAAACACGCGACTTTTTCGACTACTGCCGACGAATTGTCGTCCTCCTTGTGGCATGATAGAGGGGGTGAAGAGTTGAGCTGCGGTTCATTTCGCTACTCGTCGTTGAGCTCGTCCATGAAGCGAGATCAGTGTTATCAGAGCCCTGTGTCCGTGCTTCAGGGTCCCGTCTCTTGCAGTAGTAGTGGCAGTGGAATTGGGTCCGCTTCGACGTCAAGGAGTCATCCCATGAGAATGGGGGATACTATGAGCTCCATTCGATCCGGTAGTGGGGGTTTGTTTCATCGGTTTGTCCGGCATGCTTTAGGGTCCTGCGTCGATTATGATTCGCCGTCTTTTCAACTTCATGACAGCGTTGGTTCTACATCATCTGGTTTGGTAGATGAGCTGACATTTAATATGGAGGATAATTTCACAGAATCTAGTGTAGATCCTCGTGCTAAAGATATGCTTTTGAACGCACAGTACAGGCATAAGATATTTTATGACGATTTCGTCGTAAACGCTTTTTATGAAGCTGAGAAAGCTCATAGAGGACAGGTATATACATTACATGTGAATACTAGATTCGGTAGTGGAAAAAATGCTTTCTTTTTTGAATCACTGGATTGAGAAACTCTGTCTCTGATTTTGCAGGTTCGGGCAAGTGGAGATCCTTATTTACAGCATTGTGTGGAAACGGCGGTTTTGCTGGCAATGATTGGCGCTAATTCCACAGTTGTTGCTGCAGGGTTGCTGCATGACACACTTGATGATGCTTTTGTCACGTATGAGTATATTTTCCAGACGTTTGGTGCTGGGGTGGCAGATTTAGTTGAAGGGGTATGAACTTTTCTTTTTTATGGACTTCTTGCTATTGAAATGCTTATTCTTTTGGTTCCCTCGAATTTTGCTTTCCCAATGAGTAGTGCATGTTTCTTTACCATTCTACTGGTAATGTTTACAAAATGACTACTTCTCTTGGAAGGTGTTTTTGCTTGAGATGCTTTGAATAGATTTATGGACCCAGGGTTGTTGTTGAATTCCACTTCAACCTCTATGAATTTCCAGGTAGCCACAGTCCTTAGGTTCTGTTGTCATTGGTTATGAAATGAGTGTCACCATCTATTAGCAGTCGAAGAAAATGTTTTGAGGTGAATAAGAAAAATGGAAGGAGCTTTCTTAAACGCCAACTACATGCTGATCAACTCAAGTAAATGCAGGAATTTTGTAGTTCTAGAAATTTAAGTTCATCATGTATGAGGCAAAATTAATAGTTTCATAAGTAGTCGGTGTCTGTTTCTTTGTTGCCTTGCGAATTACGCAGAATGATGCTAGATATTGACTTTATATTAGATACTTTTGGCTTGCGCACTCATCTAGCTTTGGTCTCTTATAGGTGTCTAAACTGAGCCAATTGAGCAAGCTCGCACGTGAGAACAATACTGCTTGTAAAACTGTTGAGGCAGATCGATTGCATACAATGTTCCTTGCAATGGCAGATGCTAGGGCCGTTCTCATTAAATTGGCTGATCGGTTGCATAATATGATGACGTTGAATGTGTTACCTTTAGTTAAGCAGCAGAGATTTGCTAAGGAAACCTTGGAAATATTTGTTCCTCTGGCGAACCGTTTAGGAATCTCTACATGGAAAGAGCAGCTAGAGAACCTTTGTTTTAAGTATTTATATCCAGATCACCACAAAGAATTGTCATCTAGACTTTTGAAGACCTTTGACGAGGCAATGGTAACATCCAATGTGGAGAAATTGGAGCAAGCTCTTAAGGAGGGAGCCATTTCTTATCATGATCTATCTGGGAGGCATAAAAGCTTGTATAGCATCTATTCCAAAATGCTAAAGTATGCTCTCTCTCTGTCTCCCTGTCTCTTTCTCGGAAACACACGTATTCCCCTTATATTCAATGTTTTGGCATATTGTTGGAGTTCATATCATTTAATCCATGGTGGTAATATAACTATGTCCAGGAAAAAGCTAAATATGGACGAAATTCATGACATTCATGGTCTAAGGTTAATTGTGGAGGATACAGATGAGTGTTATAAAGCCTTGGATATTGTTCACCAACTATGGCATGAAGTACCTGGAAGGTTCAAGGACTACATAGCCCACCCGAAGTTTAATGGGTAATTTAATTTGGTGATAAGATGTCACTTTTTTAAGTTTTTTCATGGTGCATGTGCTAACCTGGATTATGATTTGTAGGTATCAATCCCTGCACACTGTAGTTATTGGTGAGGGAATGATTCCTCTGGAAGTTCAGATTAGAACAAAGGAAATGCACTTGCAGGCTGAGTACGGGTTTGCTGCTCACTGGAGATACAAGGAAGGAGATTGTAAACTCTCTTCCTTTGTTCTTCAGATGGTTGAGTGGGCACGCTGGGTTGTTGCTTGGCAGTGTGAGACAATGAGCAAGGACTGCTCCTCCATTGGTTACACTGATTCTTTGAAGCCACCTTGCAAATTTCCTTCTCATTCAGAAGATTGCCCTTACTCTTGCAGACCTTATTGTGGCCCAGATGGACCTGTTTTTGTGATCATGATTGAGAATGATAAGGTTCATTGTTGATGCTTTCAGTAGTTTGTATATCTAATTTAGTTGTCAATGATTGCAAAAGAATTAATTTAGAAGCAAAGGATTTAGGTGGATAATTTCTGGTGTTTTAGGGGCATTTTTGGGTGATTTAGCTTTTCCTAGAATTTATTCGTATCTTTCATCCTTTGGCCCCCTCTTTGGTTGCTGTTTAGGTGTTTCACTTGGGAAACTTTGGTTTTGAAATTTTAGTCCTACTCCCGTGATGGTACAAATGTCATGACTAATCTGGTTGTTGGTGTTACAGATGTCGGTACAGGAGTTTCCAGCGAACTCGACCATCAAGGACATGCTTGAGAGAACAGGTTGGGGGAGCTCTAGATGGACGCACTGTGGATTTCCTCTGAAGGAGGAGCTTAGGCCCCGGTTGAACCATGCAACTATCAGTGACCCCATGTGCAAACTAAACATGGGAGACGTTGTGGAATTAACTCCAGCAATACCAGATAAATCATTGATGGAGTACAGAGAGGAGATTCAGCGCATGTACGACAGGGGGCTCCCCGTATCAAGTACGGTGTCTTCTGGTAGTTCGATGATTGGCTTGAGAAGCTGACCCGTTCTGGTACTTTGCCCGTAGTAATAGGGTACCATGGACAAATTGCTCATTCTTGAATATAAACCATAACATTTGTACAGAACCGCTTCAGATAAATGGCTAACTGAATTTGATAGGACGTGCTGCCTTTGTCTTTTAGATACCAGCACTAGTTGCTAATCATGCTGCCTTCCAGTTTTGTTAGTCGACACGACTTGTTAAACCAAATGCCAAACTTGTTAACCAATAACTGGAACTAATGAGAAGATGATGCGACTTTTGCAAACATTCACATGTACGTAGACAAACAAGGTAAGATTATTTATCCTGTAAGAATTCTCTGGTTCTGTTTGGGCTCAGGGTGCTGTGGCCATACGAAAATTTTTTGCAGCACATGGATTAAAAGGAAAATGAGCACTAGCCGGTAATTTGTTATCTCCTGATAAGTCTCGCATGCGGCCAGCGTTGTGATGGTTGAAGTTGCTTGATATGGAACTGTGAAATTACCATAGCCATGCGGTGGTTGAAGTTACTCGAAATGGAGCTGTGAAATTACCACAGCTGGGCTTTCCATCCCAAGGGAAGGCAGCTGCGGTGGTTGAAGTCAGGCAGCCACCCGTTTGCAATGGAACATGGATGTAGCAGCTTCGAGGTGTGAGGTAGCTCTTGTCGCTGCTCGAGACCAAAATTGGTACGACCATGGCCGTGAGTGCGTCAAGTGCCTTCTCACATATTGGTTTCTACTTGTATCCTGGCTTGAATTTCCCATGGAACTTTTTCCTTTTGCCAGGAGACTCTTTTCAACTTGAAAACCACCATAGAAATCATCATTTCTAGTCAAATATAGAGCTAGTCAAAACTAAAGCAGCAGGGTCAACCAATCAGCCCAAAGCAGTGCCGATGATTAAGAACACAAATTCTGGAAATTGTTTGGACAGCAATTTTCCAAAGAAAAATTGCTACGTTTTTTGTGAACACATTTTTCATTTACCTTTTTAGCTCACATATATCTTTTTACCTTGTAAATATTAAATCGCTACAGTATTTTTTTACAAAAAATCCAGGAAAATGCAAACCAAACAAGGATGCAAGCAAATTCACTATAGTGTTAATAACGTTAAAAGAATATCATTTAACAAATACAAAGAAACAATCCTGCATCCGGGATACATAGAATTCTCCGGTTGACTTTTCCAGGTACCGAGTACATTTTGGAGTCTCATTTCAGGGATGAATTTTACAGGTCAATACTGCCCCAGATTGCATCAACAACGGTCAGCTACTCAAGCCCAGCTAACGAGATAGGAGTCAAGAGATGGACATGATAAATGTTAATCTTACTGGGAACTTTTATGGTGAGAAGAAAAATATACACACCCCAACACACAATTGGGTACCGTGTGATTTTTAGCAACCGCTATTGAGACTGAAAAGCTCATCTTGATCGTTTAGGTCCAATTGGAAAAGACACACCCTGAGGAGCGCCTTGTGAAGCATCTATCCTTTGCTCTTGAGAAGGGTTTGGATTTGGATCAGCAGCCTCTTCATCATCCTCTGCTTCCTCTATTGCTTGCTTGCTTTGTTTCTTTGTAATAGCAAATTGGTAGTTGGGATTGATTAGGGTATCCTGTTCAGGAGGAAGTGGAATTCCAAGCCCGGTAATTGATTTTGGTAAAGGGATCTTGTTTCTATTCCTAGCTAACTCTAGTAGGACCTGAACAGTAACCAATACAAATATGTTACAAGTACACTGCAAGGACACAAGATCGGTACAAAGACATATTATTTGCATGTCAGTTGGAAGAGGAGTTTTCCTAATATTACAATTTTAAATACTGCAACTTCACTTCAAAACTCACATGTCATCTTCCAGGTTCCATAAAGAGAATAAATTGCTAATGACAACAACAACCACCACCAAATAAAAGAAAAATTCAGACGAATTAACAACTCAAACAAGTAGAGCTGGTAAAAGCAGCAAATCCCAAGAAATTGATATTGTTCCTTCAGCAGTGTGGTGCTATATAAATTCCTCAGGCAGTGTGGTGCTTCTGAATAATAGTTAGGTTGGAATCAGGAGGATTTCAAGCTTGTTTTTTCATTTTTCAATTTAAATTTAACTCTGATTTTCAGTAACAAACTTGAATTGTGCTTGATCTTATTCAATCTGAGCTCCAATCAGCATTGATCGAGTGGCTTAACAAGCACAAATCTTGAAATTCTCAGCAATCAATTAAAATCCTCACACAAGAAAAAGAGGAGAGAAAATTACTGCAGCTGCTACTAGTACTAATAGCTATTATGATGCTGACCGAGTTGTGGACTAACTTAATGAATATACCTCACGTGGAGGAGGTTGTGAGAAGCTGAAATTGACTTTGGACTGAATGGCAAGCTTGACATCATCGGAATCGATCACAGATTTGTCGGCGTGGTCTGAGTAAATCTGCGCATCCGTCAGCACATCCACCACGTACCTGTACCAAAGTTCCAAGAATTGGTGGATAACACGGGGCTCATAGTCTTCCACACCCATTGATTTCAGCAGAGATTTCACGATCTTTGCATCTCTCGGCATGTCCTCTTCTCCTGCTCCCTCTCCCATTTTCTGCAATCAAACTAAAACCTCTGCTCAAGCCTACCTTAGTATTACTGTCGTCAGAATTTGGCTTTCCAACCTTATAAAGTTGCAATGGAGAATTATATAGAGCTTAAGTTTCTTCTATCCTAGCTGACCGTTCGACTCTTAAATATTAAAGAAGCTGTAATTCGTTAAAACTTTGGGGGACATAACAACCAAATTATGAAAGTCTAGATCACATTCTAAATATATCAGCTTTATGAAATAGCTTTTACAGGGGCATAACAACTGCATTATGGAACTGTAGCACTTTTTTACTGGCTAAGCTGTCCAATGGGAATTGGGAAATATTTAGCAGCTGCAGTTCCCAATTTCCTCTAGAAAATGAAAGGAACCTACGTATTCTTTAAACCTCAGATTTAGCAACTAATGACATCAACTGAAGAGCCATACCTTAAACCTAAACCTTTATCAAAAGACAATTTTTTTTTTTTTGGTTGGGGTGGGGGAGATTACAACAGCAACCCTGATCAAGTGGAAGAAACGATTGCATAAAATTATTTCAAAACCCACATAATCCTTTAAATGAGAAAACATGTGGAGTTCCACTTCTTGAATAAGGACATTAAAAGGCCTAACAAGCTTTTAAGCCCCAAAATAAGCATACACCTTTTAGCAAGCTAAACATTCTCTACGCATTTAGCAATTCAAAAGGGCCCCAAAGTATCGCAATTAAGGCAAGTCCTAATATACAACTACTAACATACCTCCGCGAACCTGGATTGCGAACTTATTGAATTGCGCTACGTCTGATAGTCCCTCTTCCTCCTGCAAATGAAGGGAGAGCGACAAATATTTTCAGCGACGGGGACAGAATGGGGCCGAAGGCGGTGGTTTGCGAGGCGGTGTTCGCGGTGTGAATCGACGACGGGGACAGAATTTCTCGAGTTCCTTGACAGATTTGGGTTTGTGGGAATAAGGGGATGGGCTTTCTTCATGTGCGGCGGCTTTTGGGCCGACGCAGTTAGTTTGGAGAAATTGTTATAGAACCCGGTCTCTTTGTGGACCATAACCCTTTTCTTTGTTTGACTTTTAGATGGTGAATAAAATTCTCCACTACATAGCGAATTAAGTGTTTTTTTTTTAAATTTTTTTTTAGATTGTTAGAGTTTTAGTCATTTAGAATATAGACCATTGTCATCATTGAGTAGGCAAATCCAGAGAACGATTATCTAAAAAGACCATAAAAATTTTAAAAAGTTTTTATTTTGTGCTCTAATAAATACAGTAGTATATACATATTTTTTTCCATAGGTTAGCTTAGTTTAATATAACTGCATATATGAAATGCAAATTCTAAAAGTTTATACTCTATTAATTAAGCTTCAGGAGCTCGTGAGATAAAATATCAAAATTTTGAGCTTTAAATCGACCTTGACTTGTTCTTGGAAATTAGAAATCAAGTCCAACTTAAAGGGATGCATTTGACCAAGCCTAAATGCGTGATTTAGTTCACACATGCTTCTTCTTGCATTCAAGGCGAGTACAATTATGTTTCACGGCCTGACGAGATTTGACATATAATAACTTGTATTATTAGGCAACTGGTTACAGAGATTCAAGGGGCAGAACTAGCTGAAAAAGAAGCAAAATAACGACCAAATATAACAGCTGGACGAATTCTTCGAGTCCTCTAACTCCAGAAGAAATGTTGCACCGAGGATTGCCATGATAGAACGAGCATTAGCATGACCAAAATGCCAGCAAGTCCCCAAGAGGAACTCCCAATTTTGAGCACAGACGAAGGCTCTGAAGACGGAAACAACGGAGCTGATCTTGTCCCTCTCTGTGAAGTTGAAGTAGATGATGATGAGGTAGTCTTAATGGCAACAATTAATCCTGCAACAACCACAGGCAACACAAACCCTGAACTCCATTTCGTTTCATATCGGTATTCACTTCCTCTTCGATCGATGTACAATGGCGAAAGCACGATTGCAGATACCAAAGCCAATACCATTGCTACTGCTCTTTGAGAAGATGAATCATGGAATGTATAAGCATTTGATGTTGCCATTGGACTCGATCGCAAGTTAATATAACGAGTATCAGAGGTTGGTTTCTTGATATAAGAGAACCAACTTGATACGAAAGATTCGCGTTTTACTCTAGGTTGTCACGAGGGATCTGATCAATTTATGGTGACGAGAAAATGGTGGTGGTAAAGGAATCTATAGGTGGAAAGTTTGACAGATTGGGTGGAAAAAAGAAGACAGATAGCCGTCCAAAAAGCAAAAGGGATTAGCTGATGATGAAAGCTTATAGAAGATAGGGAAAAGAAAGGAAAGAAAGAAGGAAAGTTATTATGGGAAGTAAGGTATTTCTTTACTTGTACGTGGGTTCATACTTAACCCTTGACCTCAAGAATCTATTTTTGTATTTTTTTAGAGTTTTTCTAACGGGTGCTTTTTGAGGTTTAGTGTCAAGTGTGCTTCGATCGAATTTTACGCGGATCACAGCTTGAAAGTTGAATCTCATAAGTGCGTGTTTGCATGCGGGAAGCTAGTAGTGACTCTTCAGATATTCTAATGCAGCACGTAAAAGTAGCTCAAACTTAATTTATGGAGCATTGTCTTCGGTTTTGCTCTGTGGCGCATATCGTTCATATAAACATCCAGAAGATGCAGATGCAAGGACAAGAGACTCGTGTAATCTTAGATCCCCCATCATCAATATTACGGGCAATGGCAATCATTGGAACTAAAATTTATGGGCAAAATAGTTAACAAAGTTTGAATAGCCAGCATAAAAGACGACGTCGTCTCACAAACGATTAAGGAGGTGTATGTGCTTTTCGGAGGTCAACAATATCTGACGAATGGTCTATCCCAACCCTCTGGAGAGGTCTGACGGGACGGCGAGTAAACTTCTCCCGCGGGGGAATAAGAACCGGTCCAGGAGTAAAACAGCAAAGCATGTTGGAGAGAAATAGTTAACCAGCAGGAATTTGGAAATGTTGTCCGGCGAGGTGAATTCTGGTCAAACAGGCCAAGTCGAAAGCGCACGAGCTCACCTGCCAAAAATTAAGTAGCTGGAGTCTTGCTCCCCAGTCTCACTCCGATACTTAACTTAAATTAGTTATGGTTCGGGAGTTTAATATGCAAGTTGATTGTCTCCTTTATGTTGAGAATATTAGATGAGTATTTATAATACTTGTACCTAAGGAAGGACTGATGAGGTCTACTCCCTATATGACATCAAAAAAGCAGCCTATAACAGCAGTATTAAATGTAAGTCTGATTAGTAGAGTGACCGGCAGTTAAATCGCTCCATCAATTATCAGTTAATCAAATGGCCGAGGTGTTGGTAGTCTTGAGCAAGGGAGTAGACGAGGTGGGAGGCCTCTCTCCAGTGTAACCTCGTTGATCACCTCGTCTGGGGTTATTATGAGACGAGGTGTTTGTTGTCGACAGGGAGTGAACGGGCTAATGGAGAACTCAGGCAGACCGAGGTATCCACACGGTCCAAGATGATGGGCCATTGCAACAGCCTAAAGAAGCTCGATCCAATTCACTGACTGGTGCTGTTAGGACTATTATCAATAGGCCCTGCAAATTGAGAAAATAGTTCTTATAAATCAGATCAAGTTAAAGAGGCTATTAGTCAGTCCAACTGCAATTCATGTTCTTCGAGAATCTTTGATGGAGCATAATGTTCATGAAGTTGAAGTGATGATTTAGCTTAATTTGGAAACCGAAAGAGCTTACAAAAGAGATTGATTCAGCCACTAAGATGATAGGAGCGAGGACGGAAATTATGCAATGAGTGAAGAAATCCAGATGACAAGAGTAACCGCCAGCTAGCAAAGGAGTCAGCAATGATGGCAGCAGCAATTTGAAGTATTATTGTGGTGCAACCATTAACAGCATTGAAAATGTTTAGCTGCACCAATTAATGCTTCTGATGTTGAATTCTTGAATAAGAATTCAAGAGCAAGTGCTATACCTGCCGCGGTAGCTGCGGCATGGAAACAGCTCTGTGTTAGTAGGTGTACACAATAAATTATGCTACTAGTGAGGTTGTACTAATATGCATTACTAGTCTTCCGCACGATCGGAACTTCTATGTTCGTGTGATATATGTGGGAGTATATAGCAACTTCGAAATAGTTTTCTGGAGACCATTCTTTAGCTTAACACTGGTGAATTGACATGGGCAATTTCTCAGCATAGCATAGCATAGCATCTATGTTGTTTAAGCTGGAGTTTCTCCAGGTGCACGTTTAGCAGGCAATGAAAGTGGTCACACAATTAAGGAAATTGAAAACCAGGAAAGGCAGCAAGGTTATACCATCTATCTTGTTCTTGTGCATTGTGATGCTCCTGATTTTATTCTTCCTGTGAATGAGGCGCATTGTGATCCTCGAAAGTTTCTACAATTGTGTAGTCTGTGGTGGATCTTGGCTGAGTCTCTAATCGTGGATCTTCAGTCTACTATTAATGACGCTAGCATACTTCAGTTTCGCAAGTAGTGGATTAGTAGTGTATATAATCTTTCAGCCAAATAAGAAGGGGGGGGGGGGGTGTCAGGGGTGATTAGTTGGGAGATTGGGATCAAAAAACAGAGTAGCATGCACATGGTGGGGGCGTCCCGTTTGTGGTCGTACTTTGTCTTTGAGTGAAAATGGCAAATTCAGATTTGTTGTTTTGAATGAATGAGGTATTTTTTTTAAAGGATTCCGGCCAGCCAAACAATCAAACGATTGGTCGTTGATTCTTGCAGAGTTGGATGCCGTTAAGCAAAGGGTGTCGTACTGGATTTACGTTGGTTCAAACTCTTTTTCCTAGAGTTGGCTAAGCACGTTGCTTAGCCTACTCTTCCTCCCACACCGTACTTGAAAATTTTCGACCAAATATATAAAGCACGCAACTCTTATTCGAACCTAAACACGCAGGGTTTAGTTCATTTATATGATCACGAGGCTTGTAGGATATAACATTACTAATAGAACTAAATCAAACACAATAATAAAACCACAGCATAATCTGATGTGACAAAATATTTTGTCAGCAAAATATATTATTTTGACTATATTATTCTGACGTGACAAAATATAGTTTTTTTAAACGCGAAGAGTATATATTTTCATTAAAGAATTATATCGATCAATTTATAAAATTTAAGCAATAATTTTGGTGTATTATGACAATTAAGAAATCATAAGAAAAGGACAACTTTGAAATGAAATTGTATTCTTTCTCCCAAAATGAGATTTTTAATATTATATTTTGAAATGGATTTTAAATATTACAAAAAGTTTAAAGTAGAAAAATCAAGTAAATTTTTTTTAAATTTGAGAATGCTAAGTGAAACAATCAAAAACCTCACGGGAGGCTTTTGAAATTATCCTATAAAAATTTCCAGCTTTGCCCATTTGGTATTGAAAAGCAAGCTAATTGTACTTTTGGGGGCAGCAGAATGTTTGGAAGGTTTCTGACTGGTTGGCGGGCTTAGTGTTGTCGGCAGCCCAACAATTTAAAAAAAAAAATTATTCAAGCGGCTATAAACAAAGAAATTAGTCTACTACTGCAAGCGCAAAAGAGGATTAATAATAATTGTATGAGCTTAATATTCCATCTTAATTTACGTCTGCTGATGAAAATAGGAGGATGCTTGGGTTTGGATTGTTGGGCGGACAAAGGCTCGAAGTCGAGCCTGAAGGACTCGACAACGGCTCCAATGTCCCGCACCATTCGTTTCGACTTTCGACACCAAACGCAACGTTGGAAAAAGACAAAAATTGAAAAACGTGGCAGTTACTATTTACTGAGCGCCGTTTGCTTCCGAATCCGGAATGCCCTCATAAATTAGATGATAAAACCTCTCGGTCTCGGCCAATTGTTCTGTTCTCCTCAAGCACCAACTGTCAAAGCACAAACCGCTTTTTTTTTTTTTTTATCGCCATGGAGAACTTATTGGGTTGTTGGTTTCACCAGCTCCTCTCCTTCTACATATCCATCAACGCCACCATTCTTCGAAACATTTTTAACCCCCTCATCAACTTCAAATGGCAACCAATCTTCGTCCCCTTGCTCGATTCCATCTTATCCGTCTATTTTCGCTATTGCCATCTCCAACCCTGCACCCTGGACCTTGATGAGCAAACCACCCTGCACTTTTGGACCCCCGCTCACCGGAAAATCAACAAGCCCAATCTGGTTTTAGTCCACGGCTTCGGGGGCAACTCAAAGTTTCAGTTCCTATTCCAAATCGGCACATTGGCCCGATCTTTCAACCTCTACATACCCGACCTCCTGTTCTTCGGGAAATCCTACACCCGCAACCCCGACCGGACGGACGCTTTCCAGGCGAAGTGCTTAAGTGAAGGCTTGAGAAGATTGGGTGTGGACAGGTACTCCATTTACGGGATCAGTTACGGGGGCTACGTGGCTTATCGGACGGCTGCCATGTCTTCTGAAGCCGTGGATAAAGTCGTTATACTGAGCAGCGGCATCGGGATGACGGAAGATCAAAAGGAGGAGCATCTCAGGAATATAGGAAGGAATGCTGTGGACATACTCCTGCCTCGGAAACCGGCGGATCTACGGTTGTTAGTGACTCTGTCTTTATGCAACTGCAATTTCATCAACTGGGTCCCAGATTATTTCCTCCAGGAGTTCATCACCGTAAGTTCAGCACTAGCCTATGCTTCTTCTTTGTTCTTTAATTAATGAGTAATTAATGATGCTTCATCTGTAGCCGTCATAGCAAGAGTTAAAATAAAATGTCGAATTTGGAAGTTTTAATTGCTAGTAGTGTCATTAATTAATTAATTAAGTACCCGTTCCTTCCCCCTCACCCCCACACCAACAACAACGACAACAACAACAACAAAAAAAAGGGAAAAAGAAAACTCATTTCTCCTGCAAATCCTGTCACCATTCCAGACCGCAAGCTAGCTAGTAGCCGAAGCAATTGGACGGACAAGTTGATAAAAAGTTCCACGTTTCTGGCGTGTGTTCTTCTGGATAACGCTGCTAGCTAATACTAGTCTAATAGCCTAATACATGCGAAAATCCAGTTTCCGTCCAATGGGCGGTTACGTAGCAGTCATAAATTGTAAAATCATGCTTCCACTGGGTCCACCACTTTGTCACTTAAAAGTATTCTGTAATATTAATATATAATAAAAATAAAGCGAGTCATTCTTATTTATCCTGTATCCACCTGTTTTCTTAGAAGGAAAGAATCAAGATACCCATTTCTTTAAGATTCGTTAAT
Organism: Coffea humblotiana; assembly: GCA_023065735.1. NCBI lineage: Eukaryota > Viridiplantae > Streptophyta > Magnoliopsida > Gentianales > Rubiaceae > Coffea > Coffea humblotiana. The sequence goes on from CM041211.1 coordinate 972,045, forward strand.
ATGAGATGATGATCTTAATTTCCATCCTCTTTTAAGGTGATGTGCAACACCATCAGGAAAGAGAAAAGTGAGCTAGTGGAACACTTGTTAGCAGAGAAAGCAGATAGCAGTCTTCCAATTTTAGATCAGGTGAGTAATGTTGCATTCATTCATTCATTCATGCTGGCAAATAACAGTAGTGGATTCTGATATCTCACACTCCCGCTATATACATCTCAGATTAGGAGTGTGTGTGTGTGTGTGTGTTTTTTCCCCCAGAGAAATTAAGAACAGTGATATATCCGCTAGCTTATCAAGCATGCATTACATTTTAGGATGAGAGACAATCGAAAAGTCACTCGCATTTGGATATGTACGTATGATATGATCTCTTTTTTCGTGATTAAGGAAACATTGCTTATCTGGGGTGACAAGGACATGGTTTTCCCTCTTGTTTGCGGACGTGAATTGCATAGGTACCCTTATATTTGCTCCTTCATTTTCCTGACCTACAACCTTGGTACCATTCATCCAAGGACCATGACTATATATATATATATATCGACAATTTTGGATTAATTTTGCAGACATTTGGGGTCAAAGGCAAAGATGGAAATACTTGAGAACGCCGGGCATGCAGCAAACCTGGAATCCTCGTACTTGGTGAATGAATCCATCAAAGCATTTCTATTGAATTCCTCAGCAAAACGCGGAGGTTGTACGCTAGTAGAAAGACAGAGGTCCTGGACGAATGGCTTCCATTTACTAAATGCACATTTCACGCGTGCATAGTATTAAATTTGACAGAAGGAGAATTGAGTGAGAGATCACAGAACAAGTGCCTTATTTATTGGAGCAGTACTATAAAAGTCAGTAGTGATTGTCGCTGCGAAGTACCCTTTCCCTTTGGATGGCCAATTACTCAGGTGGACGGACATAGAGCCTGCAATTTATTTCGAGGATTTAAACTGTAACACTAGTAAGTACTATTTAGCTCATTGTTGTGTTCCCCCAATGAAACTCATTACTATTTGCGTTTCTTACAAGACTATATATGTTAAATGCCGCATATCGGGAAAATTATAGATTTCTATTATAACTGGTAGTATTATCAATATGATCAGCAGCTCATACACGATTGGGAGTAAATGATCTTCTGATCAGATGAGAGACATGCATGCATGTACCAGATAGAGTCGAGCTCTATATGTCAATATTGTACGCACAAAAGATGCATTTTTTTTTTTTAATGAAAACAAAAGATGCATTGTTGCACCGCTAAGTTACCTCACAACATAATCTTCCAACCACAAAATAAAGAAGTCTCTCCTGAAGACATGCTAGCTTAGTTATAAAATTTGGTCCGGTCCTCGACTCAGAGATGTGACCGATTCAGCGGATTTTTTGTTCAACCGCTAATTGAGCAGTTCAATCACGGGTTGGACAATAGCTATATTATATGATATAACGATATATTTTAAATTATAAAGTTAATAAAATTTTTAAGTCGGCAGTTCAATAGGCAGTTTTTCCCAATTCGCTGATTGAATCGTCGGATTATTAACTGATCAATGAGTTTGTTACTTGTCCGATCTAATTGGTGACGTAGTCCGGTCCTATAGCCGGTTCACTGGTTTGACTAGCTCAACCTCTAGGTCGGGTCAAAATTTATAACTGTGCATACTATACCTGCTCACCAAAATGCAACTTTCGTCCCCTTACTTTTGTTTCAATCTTATCCCCTGAATTATCACTCTCTCTAATTGCATTAGTATTACACTGCAAGCCACAATAATTAAATTAGTGTTAAGAGCATACCCAATGTATGTACAATTAGAGAATAATTAAAATAAACAAAATTTGTATAAATTGTGTTTGTTACATACAAAAAATTTATATAAAATTTTCATGAAAAAACTTTAGTTTATATGATTATGGTAATTTGATAGTTATAATATTTTCAGGTACTTATGAGTACTTATGTTGGCAAAATATAATTAAACGATTAGAATAAAAATTAATTTTAATAAAGGTAAAATTGAAAGTTCAAAAGATGTCAAAAGGTATTTATGTATATTGTAACAAGCCCAATTCCAAATTAACCGCTTGGCCCAAACCCTCAACCGAGCCCTCTGTTTTTTCGCGGAAATCCAACAATCACAGGCTACAGCCCCTCTTAAATAAACTACAAAAAGAAAACAAGTTGGTTCAAATTTTACATGATTTTTTTTTGGCATGATTATTAGATAGTAATCAAACTAAAACAGCCAATATGTATAACTGAGTTCAAGTAACTTGATCTACACGTATCTCAAACTTTTATTTAATTATTATTGATTCAAACTGCTAAAATTTAACTTATTTATCGTGAATCTCATTCAAATTAGTTATTAGGACATTAGCTAGTTGCTCAAGCTCTTGTCGCTGTAAGTCTTTAAAGGTTGTTTTCAAACCCAAAAATCTGTTAATATTTGGTGTAAGGTCAAAATTATTATTATTATTTTTTTATCTAATAGGGGAGTCCAAAACCTTCTAGAATCTCATGTTGATAAACTGAAACATCCCCAAAAAAAAAAAGGAGAAAGAAAACACTTCCCTAGTTTGCCCAGAATGCCCTCATTTAATTCCTTTTATTAACCTTAATAAATCATTGACGACCTCCTCCCTTCGTTCTTCGATTCATCCGTCATTTGCTCAATTGGATGGGAAAAAGAAAATACTTAAATCCTCACGGAACGTAAGCTTGATTTAAAAGAAAAAGGGGGCAAAAAAAAAAAAAAGGGATCAGACGATGATGAACCACTTCTGAATTTTACGGCCATGTCCGTACACGACCAGGCGGCAGCTGCGGTGCTGTCGCAGCTCGCTTTGGCGGCTGACGGTGCGGTGCTAGGATTAGGCCTAGCATACGTTGCGGTGCGGAGTATTCTCAAATTCACCTCGAATTCCTCTGCCCTACGCAAAATTGAGCAGGCACCTTCAATTCGCGTCTCCGATCTCCGCTCCGTCCTCACTTTACCATCAGATAACGATGATAGTGCTAACGAACAATCCGAGAACGGAAAGCTCGTGATCGTCCGCGGCTGCGTCGAGGCAAAATCGGCTCTTGATACCAACTGGAAGAGCCTTAGGCCCGCACCCTCCGGTGTCCTCGTCTCTCAGGAGTCTGGCGATAAAGGCGTTATTTTGCAGCGAACTCAAACGGTAAAATTTGTTCAACCATCAGATTTCATGCCACTGTTCCTTTCTGAGTTTGTGTGTGTTATTGTTGAATGCTGAGGTTAGCATCTGATAAGCCCTATTTATTAATTGGACGAGATTAGGTTTATAATGTATAATCTTCATGAGGAGACTTGGTTAACTTTAAATTTGAGTTACGTATCTGAGAAGAAGATATTGGAAGTACATAATTTAGTGATAGATATAGTGGATTAAAGAGAACTTATCTCTGTGTGTGTGTTTATATATATATATATATATATATTTTGTGGTAAAGAGTTTAATTCATGATTAACCAGAGCTTTTCTTCAAGTTGCTAATCTGGTTTTTTTTTTTTTTTTGGGAGTATTGGTTATAACTTGAGTTTTATTTGCACTGCAGTGTATATACAATGAGTGGAGGGGATTTTTTGGATGGACTTCTGACTTGCGCTCTTTATTTGTTAGATCATGGAAAGAGCAAGAGTCATCGACAGTTAGAATGGTATCATCATTAGTAATTTTATTTCTCCTTTTGATTTTTTTTTTAAAGTCAGACATGTGCTTCGGGTCATGTTACATGCTGCGTTTGTTTATGTTATCAGATTTTGTACAGAGAGTACTTATTCGTTGTCAATGTATAGTTTCCAATATGATAATGCTAGTAATAATTGATCTAGACACTTCTTTTTTGCTCTCATTCAAAGCCCTAAGCTATGCGTATTGCATCTCACAAACAATACATAATACGTAAATGCATTTGATGATTCAATATCTGTATTGGTCAGACTCTTTTTGTTTTAAAGCTCTATCATCAAAGTCCGTTTCTGAATATTTAGTTTTAGATTGATTGTGAGCAAAACTGGTTCAAGGAACTATCAGCATTTGGAGCTACCTTGTACATTCTCGATGGCAATTATTTTACTCTCACTTGTATTTACCAATACAAGAACTTCCATGTACAGGGCTAATAATGGTAGATGTTTGGAGATAATAATGCACTTAGGTTCGAATTTCCCAAGACTAATGGGATTGACCTTGAAGTATGACGTTTAACCAAGGAGATAAGTTGGATAGAATCCAAGCTACCTGTTCAAATTCAGAAGTTCTGAAATGGCAAAAATTTTTTTGAAAAAGGTTGTTTATTTATCCTTATATTTGAAGAGTTTCCTGATTCAGTACACCAAGGAGATAGAGATATATAGTGTCCTTGTAATTGATCCAAAACTAACCACCACTTTATGTGTAATCGAATTTGTTCCCTCTTAACTTCCAAAGGAACCTAGCCATAGTGTCCTTGCACTAAGTAGTTGTATAATCTCATTTTCCTGCCACTTTACTTTTGGAGATCCAAGTACCCTGGAGTTGAATTATGTAAGAAAGCTTCAGATACTTGCTCATGGGGTTAAAAGTTGCTATATGGTTGATATTCTGCTCACTGCAAGTTTAGTTGCTGGCATTTGTAACCTTAATAACGATTTCTTGCTTATTTACTTGTGAAGTTCAGCATATTCATTATGTTGGTTTACATTACATCTTCTGATCAGGTGCCTTTTATTCTTGTTGAAACTGGAAGGTGGCCTCAATCTGATTGTGTCATCGTGAACATGGAAGGATCAAGACATCCACTACCTCTTACAACAGTTTATCACCGCTTGCAGCCCATCCATGCTTCTCCTTATACTTTTCTCCAGGCACTTTTTGGCCACGAATATCCTGTAAGTACAATATAAAGAAGTATGGAGGGCTTCTGATTGGTTTTGATGAGAAAAATCCATCTTGTAATGCTTTAATTTCAATTTTAAATGCAATTTTTTTAAAGAGTTATTTTTAATGTTTTTAATCTTGAAGGTTGGTCTGCTTGATGAAGAGAAACTTCTCCCAACTGGAAAGGAAATAACTGCAGTTGGCATTTGCAGTTTGAAAGATGGAAGTCCTGTAATTAAATCATGCAAGGATCTTCCTTTTTTCTTGTAAGAAAACCAGTATAAATACCATATTCAATTGCTAGTAGACAACCTGATTAGCTTTCCTTGTATTTAAAATTACTTGATTTGCTTACCTTGTGAGTCCTTTTCTTTATGTTCTTCTTATTCCAGGTATTAGTTGTGTGTTTTAGTTTTACATAAAAAGGAAAAAAATATTGAGCAAACTGTGTGTTGTTTAGGTAGGATAGATGAGTCACCATATTAATTGTTCCAGGTGGGCTGACAACCTTGTGTTGGACTTATTAGTTTTTGATCGACAGGTAGGGAGTACTGGCCAAACGTGTGGTGCAATTATTTGGCACAGCATTGAGAAGCTTTTGAGATGCTCTGTCCTCTTCTATTCCGCTTTGAAAAACTTTGTCATTTCTCTCTTAACCTGCTTTCACTGGGTGGACCTTTCTGACGTTTCATTTAGTAGCCAATTTTACTTTCTGACCGCTGTGCATAAACAGGAACAGAAAATAATGCTAATACATAGCTGCTGGTTCTCTTGAAGGTTGGTTTATTTCAAATCATTGAAGGGATGATAGTGAATTAGCCATTGGTAATCTGGCAGTAGTCACAATAACAATTTGGTGTTATATTTTTGGAAAAGTAACATTATCTTCAAGATGGAAGATCATTGTATCGGAGGGTTTAAGAAATGATAATGTTTGCCTCTTTGGATGCAAAATGGGCCGTAGGGCCTACTTGTGGGTTTCTGGAATGTGCTTTGTTGACGAAAACTGCGAATTTTCTTCTTTGCTAACTTATGTTACATCGATTGATCGCTTTGAAAGTTATTCTTCAGTCTGAATCTGCATCTCTTTTGCAGGTCTGACTTGACTAAGGATCAGATACTGGTGGATCTTGACTTCAAGACCAAAGTTCTATTCTGGAGTGGGGTTGTGCTTGGTTCACTGGCAGTTGGTATCCTTGGTTATGCTGTAGTAAGGTACTAGACCTTTTGAGACTGCGACGGCTTGTTTTTGTGCTTAATCGAGTGTCGAATGACAATATAACACGCAATCAATTCTTTTCTGTGATCTTGTATTTCTTGTTCCCCCCATTAATATGTCATGAATAGAAAGGTATGATACTTTTGCTATTGTTTATATTGGATCAACTTTGGTGTGTATTTTCCAGGAACTGGAACAGATGGAAAGAGTGGAGACAGCAGAGACGGGACCAGCAACAAAGCTCCGCTCGTAGCAATCAGGCGACTGATCAGGGTGCATCTGATGAGGAGCATGGAGATGTTCCAGATGGAGAACTGTGTGTGATATGCCTAATGAGAAGGCGGCGATCTGCATTTGTCCCATGTGGACATCTTGTCTGTTGCCAAAGCTGTGCTTTATCAGTTGAACGTGATTTATCACCGAAGTGCCCTGTGTGTAGGCAGACAATCCGGAATTCAGTGAGGATTTACGACTCATGATCAACTGATAATTTTATTTCCGGAACCGCACAAAGCGATCTGGCTTTCTTATTTTTAGAAACTTCATTCGTGTGATGGTAGTACTGGATGACCGAATCACCTTTTATCAAATAGCAATGAAGTGACTAAACTGAACCGATTGTAGGGTGAATGGTCTGCCTTTACTGATGTAATAGGAAACATTTTGTCCCTGGGGAGAGGACCCGTTCTACTGTAAATATGATTTATTTTTGTCTAGCTGGTTTGAAGTCCGAAACATGAACGGCAAAAAAAAAAAAAAACGGTGATTCAGTTAATGCTAAACCATCGTGGCTATGTAGTACATGATCGGTGTCGAATGTTCAAACATTTTCGGCCCCTTGATTATGGTTCAAATTGATGCTACGAGATTTTCTTTTTCTCTGTTTGCCTTGCGACCAGAAGCAAGAGGTGTTGGGTGGGATTCTTTCAAACTAATATCGTCTCCCGGTGGCTTTTTGTTCAAAAGGGAACTTGCTACTCCCGATAGAAAAATGATAAAAGAAAAAAAATGCAGAGATGTGTTGCTGTGCTCGTTTGTTAAACTATTGGCTTGGTTAATGGCAAATGCTGAAGATGTAACACGTATTTGCGTAATTTCTCTTTTGAATTTAGTTGATGAAAGATGAATAAAATGGGTACATATAAGAGGATGAGTTTGCTCATATGTTTGTTGACTTTGACAAAATTATATTACAGAGGATCCCGGAATCTACTACTGATCACTTGATCTACGAAATGCCTGCGTTTGTTTCGCTCCTTCCTATTCTTTAACTAGAGAGAGAGAGAGCTTCACAGTCGATCATGGTAGTTGGGTAGCTGGTTAAAGATAGAAGGATGGCACTGAAGCTGGGGACAAGATAAGAAGCTGAAAGATTTCACTTAGTACTATTCCTTCACAGATGAGAAACCCACCGTATCAGTCTTGTCTCTATTTGGTATCTGGAGCTATTTTCCACAATGAGCAAAAAGATACAGGCTGCCCTTTCCACCACAAACCCACGCAGCCATCTCTGTCTTCTACTCTGATCTCCCAATTACTGTCGTATTTCCTCAATAATGCCCGAGCGCCGTCAACTGCGTCCTCTCCAAACACCTGCCTGCTGAAACCAACACTGGCCATTCTCTCACACCATCTCTCCTTCCTCTCGTTCATCTCTCCTACATTCGTCAAAGCCTTCGCAGCCTCTCCTTCCATCATCCTTCTTTCGTCGCTCTCACGTCCTTTATATGCAACGCTTGCCGAGTCCAGGAATCTCCACAAGTACTCCACTCTTCTAGAGAACCCTGTTGCAAAGTCTACGCAGTTGTGACAGCTGCAGTCCACGTTATTCTCAGTAAGAACTACTCCTTTAGGTTCCATACTCCTCAATACTTTCAAGAAGTACGTTCTGTCATCTGGGTTGTTGTGGTTGAGATTATGGAGCCTAAACTGGGTGCAAATGATCAAGGTCTCGTCTGGGGACGACTTTATGACCTGAGAATTGAGATTCTGCAACGGGAAGTTGTCGAGTCTGTTGATCTGAAGATTGATGTTTATTTTTTTAGCAAAACCCAGGAGTTGTGAGGAGCAATTGTATCCCGAAGGGCTTGCGGCGAATGGTGTGTTCCGCGATTGTTCTTCGTGATTGGTTCGAGTGATTAACGTAATACGAACCAAAGGAGGCGGTCCACCTGATCGACGCGTCAATTCTTCGAGGAGAGTTGGCCACTGAATGCCATGAGAGACTCCAACGTCGACAATGTGAAGATTTCGAGGTTGATTCTGTTCCTGGAGAATTTGCAGGATGGAGGAGTTGGCTATGCTGTTGGGGATGCGGAACCAGGGATTGATGTCGCTAAAATTGATAAGAGACTCAGTAAAGAACTTTGGGTTGGTAGAAGCGAAAGTAGTACTGCCGGCTGAAGTGACCGATGAGCCAGGGGAAGCCAGGTGATGCTTCAGCCCCCGGAGCCCATGAGCAGCTAACCGGTGGTTGGCATCGCCGGTTAAGGAGGCGAGCTCGTTGATAACGTACAAGAGGTGTTGAACCCGGCTTGGATTTGAGGCTGTAATGGCAGCCGCACAAGGGTTGAGCAGCTGCTCTGCCCACCTACCGTCTTTGTTGTTACAGGTATTGCCTCCGGACTTGGCTGCGGCCTTTTTACTCCCGGAAGACTTCCTCGCTGGAACGAGGCCTTGTTCCACAATCGTTTCCCCCTCATCACCCTCGTTGTTGTTCCGACGATTCTGACTCTTTCGGGAGATTTGGGATGTCTTGGGAGCCTGATCGTCGGACGCTTTCCGTTTCTTGGAAGAATCCGACGGCCGTGGATGGTCGGAGGGAATGGCAGGAGGTTCAGGGAGGGCAGCGCTCGTCGCCGCGGTAACAGTAGAGACGTTGCTGTTGAAAGAAGTCGAGCAGCGGTTAATCTGTTCCTGGTCCGGAGCTGGAGCATGAAGCGGCCACCAGGAATCGTTGGTGAAGTCAGCGGAGGCATAAGGATCATCAAAGATTGGAGGGAAGAAAGGCAAGGAGCCCTCTATCCACTCCAAAATGTTGTGATCGGACATGGGGTTGGGGTCTGGTTCTTCGTTTATCATCTTGGAGGAATCGAGGATGGGCTGGGAGAGAGAGGAGGAAGGGTGGGCGAGTAATTGTTGATGATGGTATTTGGTCATTTGATCTGGAGGAGGAGGAGCATGCAAATAGGAAGACTTTTTTTAAGAGAGGTCGATTAATGTGGAGTGGAGTTTATGAAAGTTAATAGTACTACTAGTATTCAAGAGTTAAAATAATGAAATGGGACAGTGGCGTTGTTGGCTTTGGAAAAGACACAGAAGGGCATATTTGATACTAATACTCTTGGCGTTGATGATGGTGTTTTGGAAGTTATGACGTTTTTATTTGAGGTTCTCTAAAGACGGAGGAGTCTGTGTATTCCGTAAGAAGAAGAAGAAGATGAGGAATAGGCATAGGCATGTGATGATGATATGCCTGTGATTCGTTTGATTACCGACTTATTCTCTTCTTCTTGTGTCGCGTACGTAGGCATATGATGATGATGGTGCTACTTTTGTTTAATTGTAGAGCCTGCCTTTAGACAAACTGCTGACTTTGGCCCCCAGTTGGAACACGAGAATACTAGCACCGGCTGTAGTGTATAGTATACTAGCACTACTATCTTAAAGCATTGGAGACGGCGATGGGATTGGAGTTTTGAATTTTCTTGCGACGGCAAACTCCTCTGTCCCTTTTCGCTGAATGGCACGGCAGCTTTTAATGTTTTGTCAGCTTTCCAAACTGCTACGCTATTGGTTAGAAAGTTTTTCTTCTTATTTTTTTTTTCCAAAAAACAAAATAGCACAAGAAAGCTATATAGTACTATATGATAGTGCGAGATTCGGATGGATGGTCTGATTCTTTTGCCAATGCAACTTGATTTGCGAGTGACGTGCAAATTGCAATGAATACATATGTCCCCTGGATTCAGCTGTCAGGCAGTCAACGTCATACAACTACTGGACCAGTAGTGGTTGTTGTAGTAATGAGTAAGTAAAGAATAGCAATGTGGTCTTCCCTCCCCAGTCAATTCTGGACACGCAGTTGATGTATTATGTTTCCAAGGCTAAGCTGATTCAGTCAAATTTGCACGTCGCCAAATTGACAAATTTATACAAATTGATCTGCATGCACACATCACCACGGCGTGCTGATTGCTTTTCTTTTCTTTGAATACTACTAATATATATATTTTGTGTGTGTGTGTGTGTGAAATTTTGATAGGCAACACAATCCATCGTGGCGTGCTGGAAGGTTATTACTATGATGGATTGTCTACAAAACTGACTTTGCTAATTTACTCATTTCCTAGCAGAGGAAGGCAAGTCGGTAAAACTAGTACCAGAGTGGGAGTTGGAAGCTTTCTACGAAGAAAAGTATTAGAAATGGACTGTTTGGATTGCATTTTTCGTTATTTTTTATGAAAAAAATACTGTAGCGATTTGATGTATGTGAGGGAAAAAGATAATAGGGAAATATAATCACGGAAAACGACGTAATTTTCTGACGGGAAAACAGCTGTCCAAACAAGTTTTTCCGTTTTGCTTGTGCGTGTGATGTACTAATATTATTGATTATTGACTATTGATTATTGAAGGAAGAGTGGAATTGCTCTTGAGAAAAGCAGGAGCTGGTAGGTGAAATTTCAAGACGAAAATGCCACTTTGATCAAACATTACTACAGACAGTTACCGGTCTACTATGAAGCCCTCGTCCAAAATCAGAAAACCAACTTTAAATTATAATATATTATTGTTATATGGTTGTCGTCGCAGCCAGCTATTGCGCTTTCCATAGGCCTACCAACCACGTAAACATCTCTAATAGTTATTATTATTATTATTAAACAAAGGGTAGCAGGGATGTTTGTGTCACGTACGGATCCAGGCGCAATGAAATATGAATCTGTCCCCCAGCCATGCATTCCACCGATTTTCAATCAATACTACGTATATTGTTTAGCTTACAACTTGGAAATGTTTGCACTCGTCATTTCAGAATACTACTGGAAATTATTATGATATAGATGGGCTAAAATAATGACTGAATGAAAACCACGTTGCTGGGCACAAAAGAGAAGGACTGAATGTGGGAAAGCAATGGCATAATTTTTTTGGATTAGCCAGTACCACCAAGAACAGCTTTAAGCTTCTTAACTTGAGCAGCATCCAGGAACGTCGACTTCGTGACCAGTTCGGAAGGCAAGTCGTTTCCAAAGAACGCCGAGTCTGTAATTTGGAGGCCGGGTATGGGGCTGCTGAAACTTAAATAAGCAATGGCAGGTATGCCACGAGCATTTATCTGGAAATGCAGCAGGCCTTGCGGGTATACCATAATATCCCCTTTTTTCAGCGTTTTCAAGTACACCTTATTGGCTGAAGAGATGAATGCAGTTTGGATGGATCCCTGAGCAACAAACAGCAGCTCAGTTGCCCCAGGGTGGGTGTGCATTGGTATCAAGCCACCAGGCGCTAAATCCAATCGCGCCATGGATACCCCTAGGCCATTTACGCCCGGGAATTGAGCTGCAAATGCTGGAGTTACGGCAGCTTTGATGATGTTTGAGGTGTTTCCGGCCGCTCCCAGGCCCGTAAACGTAAAATCATCCACTGTGACGTTAGCAGGATTCTTGCAAGAGTAACCTGCAGGCCCTTCTTGCTTCAGAAGTAAAGACAAGGAAAAAGAATAGAAAGAATAATTGAAGCATCTTTTTTCTGCTTTCAATTTGTTTGCAGCGATTGAGCCTGGAGGGCTGGGAGTCAGGAATGTGTGTATATATATAGGCTTGAGAACCACTTGTCCATTGAGTGGCAAGGCACCGCTTGAAGCTCGTGGGCAATGAGAGCCACAAGCACTGCACCGTTGGGGCCTTGAAGCATCCATGCATGCATGTTGCCGTATTGAAGAATCGATGATCACTTCTCTGTTTGTACCGATGAAGACAGACAGCAGAGTTTTGCTGGAAGTAATTGATTGATGATGATAGGTGAGTTGATGATATACAGGCTAGAAATCCCGTCAGCCTGGCGATAAGTATCACTCATCACTGCGATGGTCTGATGATTTCCAGAATGTTTCTTCAAATTGTTATACTATACTAGCATATATGTTAAGAAGTTCCCACCCACTAATTTCATCAATAATATGACAATGGTTAAGACCTGTCTCATGCAAGAAGTGAAGAAGCCTATTTTCCTTCTAATTCCGATTAACACAAATTTAAGTTTGTGATATTAAGCTTGGTAAATGGGGTCCCAAGGGCACATGGCAGTAGCTAGCATACGAGGATAAGAAGGCCACCTCTCAAGTCTCCACAAAAGGCAACCAAATTTCGTCCGTTGATTGATCTAAGCTCGTTGCAACCACTGAAAAAGAACTCGTGGGTTTCAGTATTCACTTTGGGCTGAGGCTTTGGACTAGTTGAAATTAAGGTAAATGACTGAGATTGTATGCGGTGCATTTAACAGTTTTATTCTCTCTTGTTTCTCTCTCTTCTTTGCGGCAGTAGATTAGATTTTGATCTTGGGAGATTCGACTGTTTCGTGTGTCATATGCACGGCGGAATACATATTTTACCATCAGCTAAATCACCGGCAGAAGTCCGCACTAGGAAAGGCCACCTGATAAACAAGCGGATGCATCAAGAAGAGTGCTTTTACAGGATCAACTTCAATGGCTTTTTTGTTCGAGGAACCTAAAAGCAAACAACACAACAGTTGTCGATTTTTTTCATGATATGTGATGCGTCGTTGGATAGCAGTGGTTTTTCTCAATTCTATAGTTGACGCGCAGACATCTGCTAGAACGCAAAATCAACAAGACAGTAGCTATTTTATGGTTAAGGATCCTGGGTCGACCGCAAAACCAACAAACTCTTGCACAATTTCTATTACACCCCACAGCGCTGGATTCATCTTAGAATTTCAAGCAATTACTACCACCACCAAGAACTGCTCAACACTTTTTTTATTTGTCATCAAGAAACGTTCTCTTCCCATCTAGTAGAATTAATCTGGAAATGTAGCTCGCCTTATTGGTACACCATTATATCGCTTCTTCTCAAGATTTTCGAGTAAAAACTGTTAGCTGAAAGAGATGAATGCAGTGGTAACTGGCAACGGAACCCCGAACAGCCAGTAGGATTTGAGTCGCACCAGAGCGGATGCGCATCAGAGCCCCGCTGTTAGGCGGCAAGTCCCATCCCACCCAGGAAATTCCAAGGCCATTCAAGCTTGAAAATTGAGCTACAAATCCTAATATAGCAGCTTTGGTGGATATTGTTGTGTTTCCGGCCATCCTCAGGCCTGAATACACGAGCTCATCCAATGTGACACTTGCAGGATGCTCGTGCAGGCTTTGATCTTGAACAGATGCTTCAAAAGCTAAGACAAGGAAAAAGAGTAGAACGACCAATGGAGGTAGGCAGCTGTGGTTTTCTTTTTTTATAAAAAAAAAAATTAAAATAAAATTATGCATGGATGACCATTAGCTGGTAAATAAATGAAAAGTCTTGAGGCGACTTGAACATTAGTGCACTCTGGCACCACTTGAAAAGGGGAAATTATATTTAGAATCACAGGCCCTACCAATGCCTGCCTTTAAGCAACTACGTTGCACATTTAAGAATCGATTGTAAGTGACTTGAAGCAGACGGATCTTTCTGCTGGAAGTAATTGACTGATAGGTGACTGAATATGAAGATGATAAGGCAACCTCTCCAGCATTCACACGGAAGCATTTTATGGCACACACCTATCTATAGAAATCACTAACTAAATTCCTCAACTAGAACAATCTAGCTAAATGCAAGCAGAGCAGAGGGAGATTTAGAATCCTTGGAAGGCATTTACCAGCTGCCAATAAGAAGCATCCCTATACATCTGGGAAGGGCTAGTTAAATCCCATAGCCAAGATCCTCTTAACAGGAACTAAAATCAGGCTGTCCGAGACCCACAGACACTATCACACCCTCCCATGAATTTGGTACTTGTACATACATTTGACAAGTCTCAACACATAATTTCAGCAAATCCAAGCAAGATTTCCTCAGCTGTAAAATTTACCATACTGTTCCAGATGATTGCATTCAGGGGATGCATAAACGAGAACAGATATGTATTGCTTTGGTCAAACACCACTCAAAAAATTCGGGCTCCATATGGACAACCAAATTTTTTTTTTTGAAAAACTGTTTTTTTTTTTTTAAGTCTACAGCCTTTTTCCTTCTTGTTAGTGTAGACATCAAAGTGACGACTTCCGCTTCAGCAAATTTTAGCCTTCAGAGCACTCAACAAATCTTAAGCCTTTTCTACTCTGCTTTTCATTAGTCAAATTTTAACAACAAATCCTATCTTTGAAAATCTAAAACAAAACAAAACTTAACACCTATTAAGTGACTAAGATTTCTCGACAACAATTACTCCAGAAAAGTCAAGTACCTTTTTCATTCATACATTTTGCCAACTAAGCCCGCAATCTTCGTTTACATATCCTCATCCAAATACCAAGCCTGCAGCATATGTGCTCGTGCATTTGCAATCCAAATGTCATAGCACAAGACAGAACTAAATATCATATACCTTCATTATTTTTTATATATTTATTTATTTATGAACAGACAAAGTGAAAAGGTTATATATAGGACCGCATGTTACAATAGTAGCAACCACAAATCACACCTCGAAAATCAGTAGGCTGATATTCCTATTGAGTTTTCATCCAGACTAACTTAAGGCAATTTTTATCTCCATCCACACAAGTCATGTCAAATTGAGAACCAGAGGCAGGATATCATCTAGAAACATTTGTTTCTTCTATCACCTACAATACAAAAATGAAGAACATGAGTTGGCATGCCTATGACAATTGACCTAATATCACGAGTATAAAGCAACATTAAGTTCAGTGCAGTCACAATGATTATCAAGGTGGAAGAGAAAGATCAATCCAAGTCGAGTTCATAACACAAAGTCATGCAAACATCTGCCAGAATCCAACAGCGTTTCTTGGTTTGTACCACATGTACAGCTCCAGAAAAGATTTCATTTTGCAAGTCCATTTTCTCTCCTGTAACTCATGAAAAGGTACAAGAAAAATAATATTGCCCTCAACTATTCGCTGATATCATTTTTCAATTTCACCAGCAAAAGACATGCTAAAAGTAAATTTATAAAGATGATTTACGTGAAACAACAATTGACAGCATAATTCCTATACAAGGGGAAAAAAATGGGCAGAAGTGCTTGGCCCTTAAGACGCTTCTAGGATGATTGCTAGTCCATTCAACCAGAAGTATAAAGCACTGAAGAGATTCAGGTGCCTACTACCACTTTCTAAATCACCAGTTGCGCAGGCAATGCATTTTGTTATGCATCCATCAGGAAACAAAGCAATTTAATAGTCCCTAGCTTCTTGCTGCATGCCTGGGGGATGAGGCAGGAAGGCGAGCAACCAAAAAGTTGAAAAGTATAATCATTCTTAAGCATGTTTTACAGTAGTTCGTTTAGATGCTCAATACTTAACATATTTACTTTAGCCTATTAAATCCTAGTTCTTTGGTTAGCCTCTGAGAAAAATTGTACGTCCTCTGGTTTGATGTGTACTATGAGCACTCCTATCTTTTTGTAATCGCGATCCATGCACATTGTATACATTAAACATCAATTTCCTCATTCAACCTTTAATATATCATCCTTCAAAAAAAAAAAAAAACCTTTAATATATCATTCTTTAAGTCGCGATCGTGTTGTTATACTCACGTACCAACAAGTTCTAAAAGTTAGTCACTTCCCACTCTTACTCCCCCAAACCTCACAGCAGCACAAGCATTCTAGTCAAATTCACAAAAATCATCATCCAAAATTAAGGCAACCAACATGAGAAACTTCCATTTCACATCCTCAACAAGTAAACCAATTCAAACAAGCTAGACATGAGAGGTTTAAATTTTGCAGAAGCAAAAAATGTTCTGACGAGTGTCTCGTCGATATTCACAATACGTGGTCAGGTTAAAAAATTAAATAACAAAGAAACAAAATTGCCACCTAGTTTAACTAATTTACTTGGTAAAGAAATAAGGAGGAAAAAAAAAAGGAAATGGAAAAAGAACGCCAATCGAGAATTACCAATTTACAAGAGCAATAATGATATGCAGAGACCGATGCTCAGTAAATCCTTCAATCCGAATCCATATATGAATCCATCATCTCTCCGCTGAATGAATAAAATGCCTATCCTCCAGCAAAGACTCTACTTCCGTATTGTATGCATGCTCGATCAAAGAGAAAGAGAAAATGAGAGAAAAAAGGATAAATGAATCTGGCCCTTATTTTAAAATCTGCTTTCTGCCCTTAAGAGTTGTTTTCTTTTGAATACCAAGAACGTCACCACGCACACCTGCAAGATTGTTGCAATACCGATGAAAAATAGTCCGATTTTCTTGCCAAAATTGAGCCTTTTCTCTTTTGGTGGTGGTGGTGCTGGTGGCGGTCTTTTCTCTTTCCGCGGTGGTGGGTGTAGTTTAGCATGGGGCTTCTCATGTTTGGTATGATTTCTATCTGAGTTATTATTCTTTGGAGGAGCTGGAGGGAGGCCCTTTTGCGGTGGTGGAGGAGAGTGTGGATGAGGTGACGGAGGTGGATGAAAGGGAGGAGGTGGAGGTGGGGCCGATGGCGGGGATGGAGATAGTGGAGGCGATGGTGGAGGAGGAGATGGCGGAGGCGGTGGAGGCGGAGGTGGTGCTACAGTAACTACATTTTGGGATTCAACAACAAATAAAGAAAACAAGACGCCAAAAGTAATACCGACCCAAGTCACCAAAGGGGATTCCATGTAACAATCCAACAGCTAATCGGTCCCTCCAAGCCTCCGCGCATCTGATATTTTCTAATATTAACACCAAACTCCCAGATATTTCATGCCGATTGAAGAAGAACAGCGGATCTTTTGATAGATAGGTGAGAAGTAGGAAATTGACAATATGGAAATTGGAATTGAGTAGATTTTATTTTTTTTAAAAAAAAATCGACAGAAATGGTCCAAACGTAATAACTCCAAAAAATTAGAAGAACTTCTGAGATGAAAACTCTAATGAAAATGAATTTTCTTTTAGACGAAAGATAATTTTGACAGTCATAGCATTTCTACGTCATCCCCCACCACCCAGAGATAATGAAAAAGGAAGAGAAATGGGGGGCAACAAAGAGACTGCAAGAGCAGCAGCAAGGAAAGGGAGGGGGGAAAATGAGAGAGGAAATGGCAGAGGGATGGATGAGGCCTTGAATCATTCAATCCAACCACTAATTCAATAATCACCCGCGTGCGCGCGCGTCTAATTTGGTGATTTTCCAACTCGTTTAAGTCGTATTCCTAGTACATCCTGTCCATTCTTGCGGCTTCCTACCTAGCCACTACTACTACTACTACGACTAGTCACTACTATTTCGGAAGGTAATTAGTTGTTGTCGAGGAGCAGCCGGAATTGGAACATAGGATCCCCCAAGACAAGAGACGATAATATGCCGATTGCCGCCGACCCACGGCCCCCTCTCTCATTACTCATTTTTAGTATTTCCAAACGGCACTTTTATTTTGGTGGTGCGGGGGTCAGGGTCCAGTGGGGATTAGTCGGCTACCAATGTAGTTCGGACACCCCACTGAAGGCAAAAAAAAAAAAAAAAGGCACTTTTATTTTGCAGATTTACGTCTATATATTACTATTGTAGTTTAAGCAAAACCTGCTCCTGATCCGCCAAGGAATCCAAAGTTTATTTTTTTAAGTACTAGCAGAGCAGAGCAGTAGCTCTTTTCAGTCGCCGAGAGCGAGGTTAGAATCATGAAAACGAAAATGAATCCTAATGCCACTTTTTGTAAATGGATTTCCATGGGTAAGTGAACAGCTAGGCCTTGAATAAGGATACGAGATAGTTGGGCCCAAGAAGTCGACTTTACACAGTGGAAACGTAGAGGTAAGGAGGCTTAATGGACTTCAAAACTCCTTTGCGTGGAGTTGAGATGTTTGGACCACTTTGGTGTTCGGTCAACAAGTAAGTCTATTTCTTCGAGTTCGTGCTCAATGGTATTCTTGTTTTCTTATTCAAAATTCTCGTTCTCAAACGTGAGGTTTCTTCTTTTTTTTTCTCACATCATACGTGAGAAAAAAAAAACCAGGCCATAATTCATAATTTATATTTCATAGAACCCTGAAAAATTGAAGTAGTGCAAAGAAATAAAGAGGAGCAGTTGGTGAAATTCAATTTCGGAGGCCAACCTCAAGAAAAAAAAAATAGCAATAATAGTGCAAACAAAGCACGCATTTACAGGGGAAGAGCAAAAGGGGGGAACAAGCGCGATATTATAGCTATGAAGTCGGTGGTTCTGCATTCATATGCTATGTAAGTACGTAACCAAGTTCAATCAACCAAATACCAAATATCTCACAAACTGTAGAATAAACTTGGTTTATATGAATTTTACGCAAAATAACTAAAGAAATTATCAAGCTAAGCTAACCTTTTTTTTTATAAAAAAAAAGAAAAAGGAAGTGGAATAAGAAGAATGCTACGAAGATACTACTCCTACAGTCCTACTGCATGAAAGAAAATGTTGGAATCTGGTGACCCGGGTGCAGCCAGACATAAAATGTTGGAATTGCTGAGACAAATAATAAAAACAAAAACAAAAAATGATGGACACTGGTCAATAGTAGTAGTATAAAAATATAAAGGAGGGAGATGGGGGCCATGCATATTAATTGACGTGTTCCGTATGAATTGAAATTCGGGATGACTATTGACTTGCAGAATAATGCACCGCGCCAATGCCAATGCCAATGCCATGCGTTTAGGCTTTGGAAATTGTTGCCTTCCTCCCAATAATATTTGTCGACCAGATCCCCCAACTCTCTGCAATTCCATCCACGCGCAAATATACATATAGTGTTTCCTAATTACAGGAGCGCTTTCTTTTCCTTTTTTCTTCATTTTCTTTTCTTGTATCTTTTTGCTTGGTGGAGCCGGGAAGGATGATGGGATTCCTTCTCCATGCACCGTTGGAACCGAGCACCTTTGTACTTGAACGTGAATTCATCCATCTTGCTGGCCTTTGGTGATGGACAGCTCGTAAATACTCAGTCTAACAAATGGTGCAAAAGTATGCAACTATTGCAGCGAAAGAGAAATGTCTCTGGTCCTTTTTTTGTCCATCTCCCGTTTGCTGGCGTATATTCACATGGCCCCTCTCCCATAACCATTGCTGCTTTTCTTTGGTACGCAGACTCTTTTTTCTTTTCCTCCCTACTGGGATTTCCATTATCCCCACCAAAGCGTCATCAGAAACTCTCAGACTGCGAATCTATCTCTAAAATTTTCTTCACTCAATCGCTGTTCATCCTTCCGTGCATGTCCTCTCCCCCACAACCCATTCATATAACATAAATTAATGCCTAGATATCACTACTAATTTACTAAGACAAGAAACCCACTTTTTGTGGGTCATCATTCATCGGCTTTATCCTTCTCCATACTCAATATATATACTTTAGTAATTCTTTTTCATTTCATTAAACTCCTAATACTGCTGTTGCTACTTGCTACTCTAATATTGTACTGCAGCCTGTACTCTAAACCTCTTTCACTATTGTCAAAAAAAATAAATAAACCTATGATCTAAGTACTACTACTAAGTAGTAATTGCTAGTACTTTTAAAACCCAGGCAGAGAGAGAGAGAGAATTTGCGGGAAGGACCCCAAAATTCAGTGAAGTCTGAAACAAACTAGAGCAGCCTAGTGGCCTATTGCAGACTTTTGGCCAGTTTCAGTGAGAGATGGCACACAACTTAAGGTGTCACTTGGCGTAGCCGGCACTACTCTAGTAGTAGTGGGACATTACTGGTTACTCTGTAGGACGCTAGCTAGGTGAGGTGAGAGAGAATGGAGTTTGGACGTATTGGACATTTTGTCCTCCTGTTGTCAAGGGGAGGTTCCCGCTGTCTCTGACCCTCTTCATATTGACTCAATTGATGGGATGTTCCTGTGATCTGCTTGACAATTAATTAAGGAAAAACTTATCGGAGCGATTAAGAAAGGGTTTTGGCCACCCTAGTGTGTTTGTATATTATATTATATTAATTAAAAATATAAAAAGAGAAATTAAAAAATACATTTATAATACAAGCGAAATATTATTTGAGATAATTTAATAATCCAAATATACTCATTTATTTTTCTTTTTACAAGAGATGGTTTTGGACCTCTTGTCACGTTCCATCCCCGAAAGTGGTGTATAAATATTTAGTTCTATACAAGTTCCAATACCAGTTGTTGACAAAATTTAATTAATCAAATAAATTTTACTTATTAAATATCACATTAGCATTAACGTCATGATATTCTTTTCTCAGTACACGCTTTCATTGATACGGTGCAAAAATATGGAAAAGTACAACAGGTGGAATTCAAATATCTTATACTAGCACTTAGCACGGGTTTATAAAATAGTTTTTTAATCAAATATTCGATCTAAAATTTTTTTCTTAAACACTCCTAAAGATGACCATCTAAACACATCTCTATTGGTTTAAATCCATATATCAATTCTCTTTAAGTGCCTTTTTGATGTATATATGTTGTAGGAAAAATTATCTATAGATACTTACTTGCACAACAGATCAATATAGAATTTATTCTAAGTGCAAGTGAAATGTCAAATTTATAATTTATGTACTCCAAATTTAATGTCAAAGTTTTAAAGTCCAACATTAAAATTATAAAAGATTTGAAAAGAAGACATATTTGATAAAGTATAACATTAAAAAATATAAATTTCAGGGAAAAAACCTACTAAAATGCCCTAAGCTCACTAAATACCAAAAAAATATTGACTAAAAGAAATTTTATTAATTAACTTATAATAGTGTTACTAGTGCTATTATTCACCATTAAAATGTATGTAAGAAATTTCCTATTCTATTGAAATTGAATCTTAATATAGACATTCAATGAGCTAGGAAGTTTTCCAAAGAGGAAAAAGAAATTTACATACTTAAGTCAAAATTAAATTTCGCGTTGCTAAATTAATTAATTTTGTTATTTCCTTTTTGGTTATAGTCATTTATATCCTTTTTGAATTATAGTCATTTATAAGTTTGGTCAGTTTTCAATTTGAAGTGATGTGCTAGGTTTTTTTTTTTAATTAGTGGACTTTAGGAAATGCTGCTAATTGATAGCTTGTAATTACCTGATCCAGTTAAATCAAAATTCCAAGAAAAAGGATGGAAGATTTAGAGCTCTTTAAGTGGTGAAATTTGGAAAGTTATCTTCAAATATATATGAGAGAGAATAATTACTCCAACTATCACATTTCCGCAGGCTTTTTCCATTGGTTGTAAATGCAGCAGACCAAATCTAATTTCCACGGCAATTTTTGCATAAAATACCAAATTAAGTTTTATCATTTTAAACTCTTTTGAAGTCGAAATATACTCTTTTCTGGACTTGGAAGGAATACTTTTAGCATTTTAACAAATTTTGCTGTGAAAAAAAAAATTGAGCCCTGGACATATCATTTGCCTTCCTAAAAAAAAAAAAAAAAAAAAATCATCTGCCTTTACCGTTGGGTAAACTGTTCTCCATCGATCACCTATCATGTCAAGAATCAAGATAGAACGTAGGTGCGATTATAGGAATAGGATCAGAGAGAGTAAGAAACACGTCTAATCAGGACTCTTTTCAGAAGTCCAAGTGCGAATGGGCATCATTGGAGAATCACCAAATGAAGAAACCACACCAGGCATGGCTACTTGTCTAATTAAGGAAAAACCTAAAACTCTACCAGACTGGAAACATGCATAAATTTGTCCATTTTCACCCAAATGCCATTTCCATTTGATGTAAGCTAATTTAATCGATAATCCCGTCTCTGCATCTTCGCTGAGTTTCTTTCTCGACGGAAGGCCAATGAAACCCCCAGTCTATTCAAGTTTTCTCCAGCGTTCGACTTTAACTCCATCTATCCCCGGCTAACTAAAAATTTGCAACCTCCAAAGCCGCTCACTCACTCACTTATATGCTACTATTCCACAATGTAATCACGGGGACCGGATGAACCGAACCCGTATCAGGCAATCGGTTACTACTCGTATCACGATCCTCACTTCCATTGTTACCATCTCCGTATTTGGGCTTTGAGTTTGGCCCCTCCAACGAAAAGTATAGCTGAGAATAATCTCCTTCAACTCCAAATTCGCCTCCATTTTTCCCCGGTGAGCCGGTTGAACCTACAGGATCCTTTGGGCTTTGTGGGGTGGAGGAGCACCTGCTGCCTGAGGCTGAAAATTGTAGCATATCATTGCTGTTGGTTTCATGATTCTGCAGACGCTGATCATGATCTGTGCTGGAACTCCATACCATTACGTTCCAGCCATGCTGAGATGCCTCCCGGTTTGTGATGGCAACAAGGGGTTGAGGCGAAGCTGAGGATGCACAAGAATTGTTGTCATCGACTACTGAAGATGGACGAGAGTTCCTGGGGGATCGCTTGGCTTTGGCTAGGTCCCCAGCGATGAGGGTTGAGCTAGAGCATATTCTTCTGACGTCATATCTGTTTATGTCGAAATTGGTCACAGCACTCGTACCCCTGAATTTAATTGCCGCAATATCATAGGCTTCTGCAGCTTCCTCTTGTGTACCTTAGATGAATACAAGGTAATTATTAAACATGACTCGTTGCATGCATGGAGCTAGTAATCCAATGCTACAAGATCCGTCCCCATTGACAGATCAATTGAGTTTCGATCTGCATTAGGTTGGATCCATCTATTAACAACTCTCGTTTTGCTTAAAAATCCATGCTCTATTAAAATGTGAACAGAAACCAGCACTAGGATCGTTTGTTGAACTACAGGGTAAACATGTTTATGCATACGTGCTGCTATCCTCACGTTTTGCAAACTTTCAGGAGGTGAATCGAGTTTTCCCAACAGGCTATTAATCGAATGTATTATTTTTAATTTTGTCAGAGGTGAACTACACGAACAATAAAATCATAGGTCCCAGTCCCAGTCCCACCTTTGATCTCCATCCGCCAAATCCAACGTAGAATATTCTAGGGATGTTCCTTCTCTTCTTTCACCCCGCCCCCAAAAAAAAAATGTAAAAGAAGATATAATAGCAATTTCCAAGCATGCATGAGTAAATTCCCTTGGAAGAAAGAGGACGGGTAAACGTACTGAAAGTACCAAGGTACAAGTCCTTGTTGCCTGCAACTCTTCCAATTCGAGCTTGCCACCTTCCATGTTGATGATGCCTGCCAATGTTGAGCGCGAACCAATTAAAAAGATGAAAGCAAAGCCACAATGACATTATGATGGGTTGGCCTTAATTGCTTTAATTTGCTACTACACATTCATACAAAGGTTGGTGTCATATGCATCATAATGTTCCCTATCCGCATTATACGATTGAAGCCGATCGATTATTGCAAAAGCTGCAAAATTTGCAGTGAATTAATAATGAAAACAACTTTATGTAAATAGCATTTTTGTTGTTGCCACCTCGTCACTCCTCTGTACATGGATGCCCCCCTTGAGAACCCGCTGCTCTTCCTGCATGTTAAACATAAAGATCGTTTTTTTATTTAATTTCCGCAAATCAAGACTCTTACTACTGATATAGCCAGTCTCATTTCTCAAAAAGAAAAAAGAAGATTACCTTCTTAGGTGCGCAACAAATTCTTGTCTAGTCATGGCCTTCATATCTTCCAGCTCTTTTTCATACGAACATAACTGTTATGTTGCACATTAGTCGTAAAAGAAGATTACTACTGTTCAGTGTTTTTCCCCATCCTCGCGAATATACGTATTTTAATACAGCAATCAGTGAAAACACTTACGGGGAAATTGATGTGTGTAGTAGGTCCCCAATACTTTAAAGCAGCCAAATCATAAGCCCTCGCTGCTTTCTCTTCCTTGTCGTAACCACCTAAACAATTTTATAAAGGTAGAAGCAGCATTAATTTTTTTTTTTTTTTTAGTTCAAAAGACCTAACAAATCAAACTAGACATGGCTAAAGAACTCGTACCTAGATAAACTGAGTTGATTTGGATATAGTGACAGCACAATGCACCAAAACCCATAATATGCAACAAAAGGGGAAAAAAATTAGCCTTAGCCAAATAAAGAAAACGAAATACTCCTACTACTAGGTTTCATTTTTTTAAAAAAAAAAAAAAGAGTATTTGGTGGGACCTTCATATATATGTGTATATATATACCTTGCCTTCCTTTCCTTGTTTGGCCTTCCTTTCTGCAGCTATTATCCCATAAATGAGCCTCATACCTTCCCGTCCATCGATGCCTAACACGTTCCATTATCATCATTACTCCATTAAAGTTGAACCAACATAGTATGTAATATGTATTGATTGGAGTAATTTATAACTAAAAAATGCTTAAAATAAATAAACTAGCAAAAAGTGTTTCTGTCATACGAGAACCTCGTAACTCCGCGATACTGAGACGTTCTCTGCCCAAAAGTATCGATAGATTTACGTGGTGCTGCAGAATCTTTGGCACTAGATTTATTAGCCATGGAGTTGTCGCGCTTTTTGTTTGTATCAGCCACCTGCAACAATAGAGACGAAGTTCCCGGCTGATCAGCAGCGCCTGGGTTGATGCCCAGAGAAAGGGCTTCAAAATTATTCTGGTTGCTTTCTTCAACTGAAAATTCATTTGTATCAGCTGGAGAAGGTGTTTGGCGCAGCCACGACTTGAACCCGGAAACCGTAGTTGCACCGTCGAACGGTACGTGGTACAACATGCCGTTCATGTTAGAGTTTGGGTCGCAACGATTAGAAATCGTATCTTGGGAATACATATGATAACTAAAGGGATAAGAAGGATGGATTAGGCTAGACGACGATGGGGTGGCGGTGGTGGTGATAAGATGTTCTCTTCTTTCAATCTCCATGTCCCAAGCGTTGCAATGCGGTGGAATATTCACGTTGATTTCCCCTTGCTGCTGCTGAGGTAACTGACAATAAACTCTGCGCTCAATGTTGCTACTAGGATCAGGAGGAGGAGAATTTGTGGTGTAACAACGTCCCATAAAATCCTCAAGCTTTGGACCTTCTCCGTTTCGTAGATTAGTCGCATCATCCAAGGCATTTTCATATCTCCTCCAATCTAGGATTTTTTTTTGTAAGACAAAAGAAAAGGAAAAGAAAGAAAATCTGCTGAGTTGACTATGTATTAAAAATATTAGTAATATTCTTGCTTCAAAAAAAAATAGTAGCATTCTTCAAAAAAAAGAAAAGAAAAAGGGATTTGGTGGCCATGCAGAGAAGGGTGGAGGAGGGGAGATTGTATAAAATACCTTCTTGGTGAGCAGCACCGCTCGAGGGGAGCCCGAAAGTGTCCATCATACAAAGAGAACCATCAGAACGCAAAGGCATGGCCACCAACGTAGGAGGAGCAGAGCCGCCGCCGTGCTGTTGGTTTTGATCGGCTCCTCCTCCTCCAGTAATAGTAGGACCAGGAATACCAGCATTTTGTTGTTGTTCTTTACATCTTTCTTGTTCCACTTCTTCTCCACTTTGCCTTCCAAAATCATTCTGTTCATCATCATCATCATGGATCCTCAGGTGAGGAGTCAGAGAAAACCCCAGCCAGTTACTCATACTGCTACTAGTTACTTTATTGTCGTACGACTATTAGTACTGGTTGAGTTACCCAACATTGAACCCACAATAGATCTCTCAAAGAATTCACGCCACAAACTCAGATGGTGGGATCTCTCTCTAGAACACTGTGTGTGTCCCTCCCCTCTCCTCTCCTCTCCTGTGTGGGGTTGGGACTTGGGAGTTGTCCGTCGGCTCCTTCCTATGTATGTATATATGTGGGTGGGGTTTCAGCTCAAACTTCTAAGCTAGCACCAGACCGGTACTTCTACTTTACTAGTAGTTGTTGTTTGTAGACTCGTACGTACAAAAGGAGCATATAGGAGTGTGTTGGTTATGCTCTCAACCCAAGTAAAATAAGATACACCTGCGTCGTATTTGTGTAAATCTACCCACAGATATACTACGATTCTTGGACACCGCCTGATGATATGTTATTTTATGTAAAACTTTCGCATTCTGCGTTGTTTTGCTTGTAATTATTTGTCTCATGCTTGTGATTCAAATGATGACAAGCTGATTTTCGGACGGACATGTCGAGTCGACAGCATGAATTCACCTTGAGATATAGAAATATCAGGGGTCTTATCTCCCGTCCCACTTCGATACTGAAATCAGTTACGAGTCAAAAGTTATTAGTAAAATTAATTGGATGGGGGTTTGAATACCTTTTTCACAAATAGTAGAAGAATATTTTTAGTAGACATATCTATAGGAGGAATGATGAATTCTACTCCCTATCAACTGCAGCACGACAGTCTAAAATATCGGTGTCAAAGATAGGCCTGGAGAGAAGGGTGACGGTAGTCATATCAACTCGCCAAGTATGAATCAACTTTACTTGTAGATGTCAGACGTCAAGACGGGTGACCATGTTCGAGGATGAAACTGAATCAATAAATCGAGACAATACTCGTCTCAGGATACTCGTCTCAGGAAAGTAAGAATGAGGTGCGCGTTAGCGTTAAAGACTCGAGATAGTCACCTCAACATTGAAGATCGGAGAAGACCGAGATGAGCACCCACAAATGACAAAAGAAAAAAAAGTTTCCAAACTCTTGACAAGAATAATAGTTAGGTGACTGTGCAATTTTTTGTTCAAGATCCTCACCTTTTTATCTTTTATCTTGTGAAATTTGAAGTCTTTTTCTTGAATAAGAATGACAATAAGAAAAAAGGGTAGTACATGCGTGGTCAAAAATATCTAATAAAATTGCATTACTGTCCAAAACAATTTAATAGTAAAATACCAGGGATTTTAGTTTTAAATTATGGAGTAAGAGCGATTGGGAGATGGGCTGGTAATTTACTGACTTTCTCTGGTTTAAAAATTAAGAAAATGCTATGATTCCTTTCATGATTTATCCGCTTATATCTTGTTACATCATTTCATGCTTTAAACTTTTAAAATAATTTAAGAATGAATAATTATACGCTGTCTCTTCTCCGATCAATAATAATAATAAAAAACTCTTATCTCATATTTAACGATGAATTTAATCCGACGGATACCGTAACTTAAAAGAGAACGTAGAGCTCCCCGAAAAATTATACTGATACGTTCTTTCAAGACTCGGGGGAAGTAAATCTATAAAATTCCGAATAATGTTGTTGTTGAGTCCACCAGGAGAATTATGATGACAAAAATTTCCAATTTACGATGTATGAGTATGGTGGCCTTGAGGTTGAGGTATCGGGCCTGAGAGTCTCTCTGTTTCTGGGTGTTTTGGCATATGTCTAGATTTTCGTTCCTACCCTTTCATTCATTTAGACATTTCCTTCTCGCATCAGTTGTGGCGCAGGGACTGAACGCGACAGCTTCAAGGACAGCAGGCAGGGTTTAGCTGTGGCGGTATTAGGGTTATGCGTGAACAACTACAAACTTGTCGTGGAATCTGGATCCTTCATCCTGATATATGTGATCTAAATCCAATTACAGAACGACTGCCTTGCGGACACGTGGCCAGACACTTGGAAAGACTTTCATGACCACCATGATGACAGATGGGTCTCGCTCAATGCTGTCGCCCTTCTGCTTCTGAAATGCAGCTGAAACAATCCTGATACTCGGCCAATCCATTATCAAATCGATCTTCCCAATAGAGAGGGGCCTTGTAACGAATGGCCTTTGGGCGGTTAGCCAACACCAACACTTTTTAAGTTTCAATATCAATGTATTTTTGTTATATGTGATTTTTTCTAAATTCATACGGATAAATAGTGTACTCGTCTGGTTTGACAGTAAAACCTTATATTACTGCTCATTTTCTACGTTGTAACCTTATATTACTGCTCATTTTCTACGTTGTATTACAACACATATGAAGTTAATTAATAGACGTCTAATACGGACTTACAAAAGTAAATGTGAGTGCATGCGCGTTCGCATGAGACGCAGTTAGTTAGGTATAATTCAAGTGAACTAACAAGATAAGCATTCGTTGCAAAAAAAATTTTTTTTTCTCTTTTTCTTTTCAATTAATTTTTTCAAATCTTTAATAACTTCTACAAACGGATACACAGTAATAACGATAATACTCAATTCCTGCAGAAGCTGCTACTTCCTTGATAAAGTCTCCAAGATGAGTTTTGCTTAAAAAAGGTTGTTGTTAGCGTTGGAGGTTGTTGTTAGTTATCTCTTAAATCAATGGATGATCCAACTAAAATTCATTTTATTTGCCAGAACTAATCAACTGGAAGGTTCTTGCTGGCTTGTCCTGTGTGTTGTAACTTGGTAACCTGTTCTGTTGCAAATTAATTCTCCACAAATACATTAGTTTGCAATTAATTAATTAGCTTTTCCCATTGACGGGGAATAGTAGAACTTGAAGCCACTCCACAGCTTGTGCAAACTGTGAGCCCTTGAGCAGTCCAACTGCTCTAGACCCAAAAGATAATGGGTCCGTATGTTCCAACAAGTTGGGCCATCATTTAGGATTGTCGGCCTGGATCTGATGAGCACCCCAAGATCTATCTGGCTGGGTTTCCATATCCTCCCGCCCCAAATCGCACCCCACAAAATACAACACCAAAATGCTCCCTTTCAAGGCCGTGGTTGATTTTTAGTTTAAATAGTGCCTTTTGGTTTCTGTAATTAACTCAAAATATTTTATTCCCGTGGAAAGTTGGTGGCAGCCGTGCGCGAGGTTTTCTTTCTAGCTATAGGGCTGTTATCGAGTCGAGTCGAGCTCAAGTATCGCATACTTGAGCTCGAATCGACATAAAAAAAGGTGTTCGAGCTTAAGCGAGTAGTATTATTGGAGTTCGAGCTCGAAACTTACTCGCAATACTCGAGCTCGACTCGCATGGGCTCGAGTCAATCGAGCCTTATCGAGCTCGGTCGAGCTCAAGTTACCAAATTTCATTTTCTTGATAATTTTTGTGTGAAAAAGGCATTATTATCCTTTTAAAATTTTTATACGATTTGAAACATTTCGTAAATTCAACAAATCTTTTGGTTATAAGAATAATTTTATAATAATAATATATTAAATAATTAAAATTAAAAAGCTCGATAAGGCTCGACGAGCCTTCGAGCATCGCTTTTGTATGCTCGAACTCGACTCGTTTAGCTTATCGAGCCGCTCGAGTTCGACTCGAACTCGTTCGGTCAACCCGAGTTCGAGTCAAGCTTTTGACCAAGCTGCTCTAGCTCGCGAGCAGTTCGGCTTGATTACACCCCTATCCGTGAGTTGAAAAATAAATTGATGTGGGCCTCCAATAAATTGGTGCATTAATAATTCTATATTCCTATTATCAAAAGTTAATTGACTCACCTTTTTATAATAAAAACATTTTTGAATTGTGGGCCATGCACAGGTATATGTGAGGTTGGAGGCAGGAAGTTGCTGTCATGTCCCGAAGATTTTAGAAATTGTTCCAAGTCCTTCCGGGAAAAAATATTTTTTAAAAAAAATTAGGGTCTCATCCTATCACCACAACTTACAAATTAAAATTTAGGGTCTTTGCTTCAAGTATGAATCTTTACAAATTTATTTCCTCGAATTCTCAAATCGCGAATTTGTTAAAGAAAAAAAGTGTAAATGCAGTTTTAGTACTCAAATTTTTTTTTTCTTGAGTGATTTTGGTACCTAAATTTGGACAAAAACAAATTAGTACCTAATGTTACAATAATTAAGCACAATTGGTTCCCTTGATGAATTTTTTTGAAATTCTTACTCAAAAAAAATACATGCTATCCAATGTCCAGCAATGAAATTATAGACGAGTTTTTTTTTTGTGTGTTTGTACCTAATTGAAGGATCTTCAAATTGTTGCTTTAAATTCTTCATATTGAAACTAAATTTCACAAATTTTTTTACTATTTAATGGTTGAATCCATAAATTCGAACCAAGAGTCTCAAAATTTTTTGTTTTTTTATTAAAGGGTATGGAGAGGAGAGAAGAGGTTTTGAATGTGTATGATTAGGGCGATTGGATATTTTCTTAGGTAAGCAATTTTGTTTTCAAACGAGTGACACCTTAAATTGTTCACCAAGTTAGTAGGTTATTTTAGTTTTTTTTTTTTGAAAATTTTTAAAAATTTTGTTACTAGGCACATGACAGCACATGGCTGTATTCTAATAAGAATTTGAAAATACCCATTAAAGGTACCAAATATGCTTGAATGTTGTAATATTGGACGTCAAATTTGTTTTCATCCCAAATTTGGGTATCAAATCGCTCAAAGATCAAAATTTGGATATCAAAACTGCATTTTACTCGGGAAGAGAACCTAAGAGAAAAATTCAAGTGTTTGTGATCATGTAAGCAACTTTGTATCAGCAGTACTGTTAACTGTTTGACATCCATAAATCATTTCAACGATGTCACATCGAAATTTCTTTTCTATTTCTTTTCCCAAATGGTGGCGTAGGCACATAAAAGAGTTTGCTGCAGATAACGTATAATATTGGGCTTGTTTCCAATGCCTTCCTCCACACAAAGTGCGGTCTCAAGTACTTGGAGATTAAAATTAAGAGCAGACAATCCACAAAAATTTTTTTTATCATTATTCTTTAGCTGCTACAGCCGTATTGGTTGTTCATGCTTCCAAATTAAAGAAGAGTGGCTACCTGTTTCAAGTAGTCAGGTAGCGTTTGTTACCGAATCGAAGGAAAGCCTCGTGATTTGGCTTCATTCAGGCTCTCGTAGGTCATAGACTCTCGTCCTCTCAATCATTGCACCGCCATTTTGAATTTCTTACTCTAACGAGGGCCATATCCACTTGCTACTTCAAGCAATAAATAACAACAAACTTAGAGCGTGCAGTGGTAATTACCAGTAATTTTGTCGGTCGTTTTCCCACATTTCCAGCCTTCCTTGCGTTATACACTTCAACCTAACCCTCTAGTAGACAAATCAGTGATATCCTTATGGCCTATTTCACAACACTTGCCCTTCTTTCTTTCTTGACTAATTTGAACCAAACAAATAATGTTGAAACTGTCAGTCCTCTAAATAATATGTATATCTCGTGAAACGAATTCAGAATGACATGCAAATTGATTTGGTATTACTTTCGCATCGAAAGCCTGGAGAGAAAGAAATGGGCGTGTGCGCCTAACGAGTTAGGTGTCGATTGAACAGTGTAATTACTAATTCAGAAGTCTCACTCGAGGTGTAATTTTTTTTTTTCATTTGTTGTTGGTGGCATACCCATTTTGGTTAGAAGAATGTCCTGAATTCCAAATTGAAGAATCAGCATGAACAGATCAGAATTCTTGTGGAGCATGCTTATACATACAGTAGAGCCATCATCTTATGTACTCCCCCAAGTAAGTGAAAGCTTAGCAGGCGGTCAGAAAATCCATTTCTCTTGGGCATATTAGATGATGAGGACCCTATACTTTTCGTACACATGCTGTTCCAAGAACTTACCCAAAAACTAAAGAAGATTTGATATTTACCCATCAAAGTAGATCTTCATGCACTCAAAAAGGCTAGACCCGAGTGCCATCTTTACATGCTAAGCAAGTCTGAAAAGCACAACTAGTGTTTGCAGCTCCAGGCGTCCTTGCATTGCTCTTCTGGCCTCAACCTTTAATAGTCTCACGAATCTCACCTAGCAACAGAGTAATCATCTAATGTGCAAAAGACCTTGATCATATTCTTCAAAGCAAAAAATTGCAGTTTCCACGTTTAGATTTACAAGATTTTTAGCCAGAATTAGCCATTCCTTGACTAGTATATTACACTGGCAATAGGACTGTCGTTTTCGTGTAGTTTAACTTGGGTTACCACTTGATTGTTGTCAAAGCTACACGTTGAACCTACACCTTTTTCTTTTTTTTTGAAAGGGGAAAAACCTATCTGTCCAATAAAGAACTTTTGGTCCCATATACAGCTCGCTCACTGGGCAAGGAGCATTAAGGGATTTCAGCATGCTGGTCCTGTAATGCTGTAAAGAACGTTTGTCTCATCGTTCTACCTTTTTTATTATTATTAATTTTTCTTTTGTTCCTATCAAAAGCTGATTTAAACGCACCATGTGTAGTATTATTGCAAACCTTTTTTTTTTGGTGCTTTGGCAGCCTTTCTACGAATAGCATAGCATGTAGCATATCCAAACTTTTAAGGGCACTCAATCTTCAATCATCAAGCTGAGTGCCGTCCTCTTTGCAACACCTCCAAAAGCTGATGATCTAACATTCCTAACCCTTCGAACGTATATATATGGACTTAAGCTTCTTGATCAACATACCCCTATTTTAATATCCTTCTCTTCAGCTAAAAACAAATTGGTCCAGAAACTAATACATATTTAAGTATTCAACCCCCCCCCCCCCCCCCCCCAAAACACCAACAAAGTACCCCCTGCTCTTCATCTAGCTCTGATCCCTCTGCGAGTGCATGCTTATATATGAGGTTCAATGGATGATCATGAATCAGTAAAGGAGGAAGTCAATCCAGCCGTCATGTTGAAAAATCAATCGGCCGAGAAAGGAGTGAACAGAGGGTCATGGACTGATGAAGAAGATCGAAAACTGGCTGAAGCTATTGAGATCTATGGTCCAAAGAGATGGAAGACTATAGCATCCAAAGCAGGTCATGCTACTATCTTGAAGCACTCTATAAAGTCTTAGTCGCGCACATTCGGTTATCTAAATATCTCCAAAAAAAAAAAGAGAAAAACTTTAAACGTTTACCAAAAATAAAAATAAATATATAAAACTTTAAAGAATTTGCATGCAATTCCTCGTGGCATGATAACCAATAATCTTAAGTGCTGATTACCTGATCATCTGCAGGCCTTAAAAGGTGCGGTAAGAGTTGTAGGCTGAGATGGATGAACTATCTGAGACCAAACATCAAGCGAGGAAACATATCTGATCAAGAAGAAGACTTGATTGTTAGGCTTCATAAACTTCTGGGGAACAGGTGAAAATATTCTTCATGGACGTAGACTAGAAAATTGATTGGATAAGGATTTTTGTTTTAACTTTTTCCGTCGATTAATTGCAGATGGTCCTTGATAGCGGGAAGGTTGCCAGGTCGAACGGATAATGAGATCAAGAATTACTGGAATTCTCATTTGAGCAAGAAAGTTCACCAAAAGGAGAAACAAAGCAAGGGAACTCCAGAAATGGGATGCTCTAGGATTCGGAAGAAAAGGAAGGCGATGAATGAGGTTAAAGCGGATAGGACGAGAGAAGGGAATTCATCTTCTGGCAGCGCTCCTGGAGATTCAAAACTGAGCTTCGATGTAGACGACTTCTTTGATTTCTCCAATGAGGATCCTATGACTTTAGAGTGGATCAGCAAATTCACCGAAATGGATGATGGCTGACACCTCGATCGATCCTCTTTCTTATTACTAGTGGAACCTATTACCTCCAAAATTAGTGGATAACCTCAGATAGTAGTTGACTATCAAATAGGTGGGTTGCTGCTACCATCGTCTAAGATGTCGGAACTTCCGTTATATTGCTCTACGTGCAATAAAAATCTGTAGATTACTTAAATAATTTGCAGTTTAGACAACGTCTGGTTGCTCTAAATTAAACTGCACGGAATTTCAACCGTGGCGCAGTTGATTAGATGCAGTTCAAAAATAGTAACACTACTCATTCAGCAGACGCTGTATTTTCCCCATCTTTGTACTCTTAATTTTTTTTTTCCAAATCTTTGTGCTCTAATTGCTCCCAGTGAATTCTTATTACTATGGAAGTAAAAGACGGTTTGAAAAGATAAATGAATATTTGCAGAACTTGATAAGCAATTGGGATCCTCGGTGACATATTCTCTATGCCAATCCAATGCCACCTCTAATATTGCGCCAAGTATCCTGTTATTATTTACACTTTAATTTTCTAATAATTCAAATTGGTTTTGGTTTAATAATAATAGGACACTCGGCGCAATATTAGAGGTGGCATTGGATTGGCATAGAGAATATGTCACCGAGGATCCCAAGTGCTCGATGAGGACGTAGACTGGGTCATTTTCTCCAGAACTTGAGGATCTACCCATCTTTTTTTTTTTTTTGGATAACTACATTTGCTAACATTCAGGAAAAGAGAGCCACAATGCGGATCTATGCATAATACAGCAGCATAATTAAACATCCTCTGAATGGTCTCTGAATCTCGATCACTTTGAAGCTCTTAATAATTCATGAACTAACCCAAGTAGGGTACTAAAAAGTTACAAGTACATAAATTAAGCTTAAAAAATTGCAGACTTCGCGTGCCTTAAAAAAAGATTATAATTTTGCAAACAGTGGAGGACGCACCCATCATCAAGAAAAGTATGGCTTGAAACCAAAACATAGAGGGAACTAGAAATTGGCCTTGTTTGGAACCCAAGTTTTTTGCCAAGTTTGTCTGCTACAAGGTTTTTAAAAACTTTAGTTACAGTAATCTCAAAAATTTTCTTAAAGTTTTTAAACCATACACCTCAAAATATTCAAAAATCTACACATTTCAAAATTTTTTTAAAATACTTCTACAGTAAGCTACAGTACAGTTTTAGACAAACTCCCAAAAAACTCACATTCCAAACAGGGTTGAAATAGAACGTCACAAGTAAAACTTGTATTTTCTACGGTATAAAAATAGAAATTTCTAAAGAACGTCCCTAAAAACAATTTCTAATTTCTACGGGTGTAAAACCCTATTTTGTAAAACTTGTAGCAGCAAAAGTTTAAATTTCTAAAGAACATCCTTAGAAATCTTCAATTCTCTACGGGAGCTTTCTAAAATCAAAACACAAAAAAGAAAATATTACTACTAATAGGGTTAGATTTGAAATTAATTTTAATCAAATATGTACAGCTCCTTTCTGAGGGGCGGGCACGGTCAAATCTAAAAACTTTTAGATGCGCAAAAGTTCAGTGGGTCCCAAAAAAAGGCAAAGAACAGAAGTTTTTTTTTTTTTTTTTGGAGTAAAAGAACAAAAGTGAGCATGCATGAATAAGTTAATCTAAAATCAAGTCCACATGCATGCATGTTAATGTTTGTTTTTATGGGGATAAAAATAATGCAACATGCTTGATCATACTTAATAAGATAAGTGAATTTATGGAGTCTTCTAAGAAACATATATATTTACCAATCTCATAAAGCATCCGTACAGGAAAAGAGTCATGGAGCTTTTGAGTGACAAATGCGTTCTGCACGAGTATGTATCTTGCAGGACATTAATTTACTCGATGGGTCAAGCTTTTCTCGATCTACAATTTCAATCTTCTTGATGACTGGAAGTGGAAGGAGCAAAACTGGAAATCATGAACCCAAACCTCAGATCTCGAAGCATGCGACAATGAAAATGTTGCGATGGAATACGTGCATTCGGAGGTCGATCTTTGCACCTAACGTCAGAAGACAACAAACGTTTTTTTTTTAAAAAAAAATTATGACCAAAAATTAGGGTGAAATGCTTTTGATCCTCTCTTTTGATTGGACTATAGTATAATTCTTGATGGACCCACGCACACATGTTTTTCGTTCCTTTTAATGGTTCTTAAGTAAGTGACGTTAAGTCTGTTATCGTTTGGGAAAGAAGAAAAAAGAGGAAGTGAGGTTAAGACAGGCGTAAAGCAAACTGAGATAGTTAGATAGGCAACGTGATTCCCATTCCTCACCAAACCACTTTACATTACAATCGTTGAAGACAATCTATCGAATGCTATTCCTCTGTGATCTATCTGAAAGACAAAGGGCTTACGTACGAGTACTAATTGGCATCATTAATACATCGAAAAATAAACATAACTTTTTGGAAAATAGGAATGTTAAAAACTTGCAACTACCGTTGCCTACTGAAATTCCACGTCTAACATTATTATCCGCACACTTGAATCTTAGACATTTTCGCAGCTAGTTGTTAACCTTGAAAGCTACTCAAATATTGATTGGAAGATGTTAATTAATATTATATGTTCGTAACTTTTAAAATTATAACGTCGTCTGTGATGCTTCTATAATTCATAAAAAAAAAAAATTATGAATTAAGTGAGCATGCTTTCTAAGCCTTGAAATTAAAAGAGTAGAATCAAAATATCAAATATATTTTGCCTAGTCCATACATAGGGAACCAGGGTTCTGAATTGAATGAGAAATTCCGCCATGCATCAAAGTCAAGGCTTCTATGAGGGAATGTTTGTTTTGTGTCTTATTTATTATTCGCAATTTCTTTTTGTTCTTTAACGAACGTTGTTAGCGGTTCAATGAGAATTTTATTTGGAGATACTTATTCAGCGAACTTAATTAAGACAAACATATAATTGAATCAAGATGACCTATATATATAAACTGGATGCACGGCTTTCTTTCTGAGATAACAGGCTCTGTTTGGATTCAAGAGTTTTTCAGAAATTAGTTTTTCAATTACTATTAAAATTTTTAAAAAGCATTCTAAAAGGTACTTGAAAAGATAGTCCAAACTTTTTTTAATATTTAAAAAATATCTCAAAATATATTTTAAAAACTCTTCTGCTCTTAAATATCCAAAAATATACTATAAAAATTCTCCTGCACTAAAATTTTTTAAAAACGTCCCAAAAATAACTAATCTAAATGGATGGAGACAGGGTTGTCATCCGTGTTACTGTACCAGGCCTGTATGTACGTTTATTGAAAGAGCCGTGTTGACTAATATGACAAGGTTGGGGACCGACAGTATCTTACCTCTGTGCATGTTTCGGATCTTTTGTGGGAACTTGAATACTCCGATAAAAATTCATGAGAAAATAAGATACTACTACTAGAATTAGGCAACCATGTGCTGGGGGACTTGCAATCGCACTCACATCAGTCCTGTTATGTTTTTTGTCATTAATATTGCTGATATCAATTGACGGACTGCTGACATGGGCATGCAGTATCAAATAAATATGCTGAACCACCCATTTCCCAAAATTGCAAACTTGCAAATGCGTCTTTAATGAACGCTACATGAAGGTTATATATGCACTATTTTCGGCAAGTTTTCCTTTTTGTGTCGATGCCTGGGAACATGAAAGGAGCCTGGTAATAATTGTGCTGATTGGTTAGCCAAGCGCAGCTTAAACTGCAGGTACCTCTAAGAAGGCTTCTCGGAGCGGGTACCACATAACAGTTTCGTTGTCCACGCAATTACCACCTTCTGAATTTTAGACAAGGCTATTTTGTTCCTCTTTTGAGCGTGATGAAATATTAACTTGAGATCCTTCCCAACGCCCGAGTAGAAACGTACAGTGGTTTTGTATTCTTATAAGAATTTGGCATGTCAAGGATTAGGTTTGTTCATGTGTGATGAGGTGAACAAGTTCTTGGCTTAGGGTGTGCTTTGTTCAGAGTGTAAAATAGTCACTTTTCTTTTCGTGTTCGTGTTCGTTTTGGTTGAGTTAAATTTGGTTTCCTTAAGAGCCGCATACCCAATTTTCCAACCCATCAGGCCATCACATCACCTTGCAAGTTGCAACCCGTCACGCTCACTATACCTTGGCACCTTCAAGCTTCCAAGTCCCACCTCCGGCGAAGCCATGGCAATTGATGTGCTTTCCCACCTCGTCACCGCCGTTGGCCAAAGCCTCCTCTCAGTACTACCAGTAAACCACCACCATCAACTCCCAACAAAATTATTCATCAATGCATAAATCTCGTCAAACAACATCAAATTAAGGAATAACATCCAAAGTTTCTAATTGCATCTCAAAAACCGAAAAAAAGAAAGGGAAGAAGATCATGCAGTGAGGGCCACAGCATTTAATTAAGAGGAGAAATTGAAAAATCACGTGACGACCGACACATTTAATTAGCATATGATGAAAGTTTTTCCAACAATAGGTTCCAAATAATATACAGCTGACGCTCTAGAAAAGGCGGAATAACAAGAAGAAAGTAGTAGAAATAAAAGGCATGATGCATACAGCTGCCTCCTTGACTCCTTAGTCCTAACTCCCAAAGCGACGTGAAAGCCCAACAGGATGTTAACATCTTCCTCTACCAAAAATTACTTATCAAACTTCCAACGTCCATTTTATCAATAATCACAAAGATAATATTCACCCAAAAAAAAAAAAAACGTACAAGCGCACTTATTCTCTGGTACAATGAGACGCTAACTTCGTAGCTATTAATTTACTGATAAGGCTATAATTGCGAATCTTCAAACCGAAAAAGAAAAGGAAAAAAAATAACTTACTTTACTGGACTTCATGAAGCCAGGTCACAGCAGTATCAAGAAGATCTGTAATAGAACCAAGATCCGCATGATCATTCCGATCATCATGGGAAAGCGCTCTTGGACAACAGTTGAAAGAGAAATCATTGGCCTCGATATTATCAGCACCTTGTGCTACTACCTCGGGAAAATCTCGTTCGAATTCCATGTTGAGAAAATCAGAAAGGAAGTCGTTGTCCATTTCAAAATCCATCATGAAGCCCGAAGAGTAGCCTTCTTCACCTGAAAAAGTTGGGGGCGATTCGGTTACCCCACCTGAAGCTGGGACGGGGCCAACTTTTTCGCTATTGTCAGTAGTACGAGTCTCGTTGGAGTCGTCTTTGGCCTGATCAGCCCGAGACGGCACTGGAGATTTCACTGCCAAAATACCGGGTTGTTGTGTACAGGAAGTTTGTAAGTCAGCGTTGATGAAAACTTTAGTGCACCTTCTAGCCTTTGTGCGGACCACATGAGTAGAGGATCCTTCTAGCTTTTCTGAATTTGGCGGCTGATGAGCAGTGCTCGTTGGCTTATGCAGTAGTGCGGCTGATCTGGACCTCGTTGTTGATGACGGGTTGCGTTTCGTGCAGGAGGAGCTGGCGGCTAAGCGTTCACCGCTTTGATACTTCTTGGCGAGGTTGGTGTTCCAATAGTTCTTGATTTCATTGTCTGTTCGCCCCGGAAGCCTTCCAGCTATCAAGGACCACCTGCAGGACACACATACACACTCACATATATGGCCCGATCGATGATCAGTTACTCGACAGATTTACAAATTCGAAAATGTAACAGTAGAATATAGTAACGTGCCGACAATATAAAACATGCATGAGGATTGAATGCATGCGGAATTAATATAGTAATCAAGAATGAACAACATGAGTGAGTGTGGACTGGCCTGTTTCCAAGGAGCTTGTGCAGCCTGATTATGAGGTCCTCTTCGTCATCAGTTATGTTTCCTCTCTTGATATCAGGTCTTAGATAGTTCAACCAACGAAGTCTGCAACTCTTTCCGCATCTTTCGAGGCCTAGGTTTTGCCGGATTATAGTTTGACGTGACCAAATAATAAATCTTCAGTTTTAATATTTTTTTTAAAAAAAAAAAAACCCTTATCTAGCATGCACATTGTTAATAAGTAGTACTATGCATTTAATCCTGATAAAACAGGCTAACTGACCTGCTCGTTTGGGAAGACTTCTCCATTTTCCTTCGCCGTGGGACTTGATGTAGTCTGTCAGCAATCTATCTTCCGAAGGAGTCCAAGCCCCTCTGTTTAAGCCTTCCTTAGCACAGCACGGGCTTCTCCCCATCTTTCTTGCTTCGTTTGTTTCTTCTTTTTCTTATATGCGTGTATTGCAAAAAGTTTGACTCTTACTCTCCTGTAGTGTCCCTTCAGGCTTTAGCTAACTGTACTCGTTATTGCGCCCAAATGGTAGAGGGATGCATGCATATATTTATATTGTTGTTTTGGAGGTTACCCGTTGCGGGTTAGGGGCATGAGATCCCGTGAGGTCCCCTATGATTTCAATCAACATCGTACATCCCTAAACTTCAACAAGCTTTCTGGCGTCCATGCGTGATGGGGGCCGGGGAGACCATGTGCTTGCCTAACTCTTGCTATTTTTAATTTCCCATAAAAGACCATCAAGCCTTGTTTAATTAATCATATTTTGTCAACAGAAACTTTTGAACACAATTAGATTGGACTGATTGCACGTAAAGTAGTTCATCGCTGTGAAATTTACGCCGGATCATTTCAATGAACGCATGATTTTGCATGCTTACCAAATTTCAAATAATTTACAAAAAAAAACATTTCCTAGAAGTCTTTCGACACACTTGTGATTCATATCTTTCTCAATGTCTGACTTACTAAAAGTCAGTAAGCTACTTGGTTCTCAATATGATATATTGTCGGACCAAAAAGATTTTACAAAACTAGCATATTTTATCAGAAGTAATTGGGTGTGGTAACTTGCAAGACAGACATATTTATTCTCAGGGTTGTGTAACCATGCATATTCGCTGGATCAGAACATTCTTACTGTACTTGGTACTCAGAAGAAAATAAGTGTTTCATTTCAATTTATTCCTTTAGTTCTTTCTTAATAACCTGAGGCTTGCATTTTGAGATTTTAAAGTAATTTACTCTCCACAATTATTGGGGGTGGAAATTATTAAAATCAAGGATGTTTTTCTTAATATTACTCGTAGCCCAGCTTTGATAGACTCAACCAACTCGTTTAGGAGAGTTGGCCAGCAATGCTAAGTTCCTTCGTTGGAGTTATGGCTGCAAACGAATCGAGCCGCTCGCGAGCTCGACTCGAACTCGATCAATATCGAGTTCGAGTTCAAGATATTAAGTTCGTTATGCTCGCGAGCTCGAGTGTATATATATATATTTATTTATTTATTTATTTATTTATTTTAAGTATATATATATTTTTTATTTTAAGTATACATATATATTTTTTATTTTTTTATTTTAATAGTAAAATTACATATATATCCTTAATATTTTATTATTTATTAAGAAAAAATATTATTTTATTTTTTAAAAAAATAAAATAACTTTTTTTTATTTTTTTTAGCTCGAGCTTAAAATTGTCGGCTCGTCAAGCTCGAGCTCGAGTTCGAGTTCACTAAAATTAAGTCAAGACTCGACTTAATTAGGCCAAAATTCGACTCGACTCGGCTCGTTTGCAGCCCTGGAGTGCAGTTAGAGGACCCTCTATCAACTTTGCAGTTAATCTAGAAGGTGCTCAATTACTACACTCTTCTAAGCTAGAGGTGGCCTAGTCCCTCTAAGTTAGTTAATAGGAGTAGGAATAATAGGAGTAGGGATAGGAATAAATTAGCAATTATCATTATCGTTGAAAAAAAAGAGTAAAAACAAGAACTTTGGTAGACTCACTCGAAACAAAACTATACAGCGACAAGTGATTGATTACAGTAGCAAAAGTATCATTTTAAGAGCATTTTTTTAGAAAATAAACGAAAAAAAAAGAGGAAAACTAAAGAATTTTACATGCAGTTGAATATCTGAGGATATGTAATTTAACAAAAGAAAATCCATATTCATCATCTTAGAACATTCTCCCATCATTTGCACTTTTTATTTTATTTTTTAAAAATTGCACTCTCACTACTGTTATTTTTATCATATCATATAGTTTTTATTTATTAGACTATATGATAAAATAAATGATGAAATATATGTATACATATATATATCGCGGACGTATGACA
The DNA here is from genome assembly GCA_023065735.1 of Coffea humblotiana. Lineage (NCBI taxonomy): Eukaryota > Viridiplantae > Streptophyta > Magnoliopsida > Gentianales > Rubiaceae > Coffea > Coffea humblotiana. Next base: position 1,013,754 of record CM041211.1, read on the forward strand.
AGACCTGGGTAGGTGTATTCTTGTCTCAGTGGGTCTTCCTCTTTACTGGGTATTTTTTGAGTGTTAAAACAATAGATTTTGCGCTTGCCAAACAATTGGGTCTGTTCCCATTTGATCAAATAACGGGATTCTTGACTAGAGAAAATGCTTCTGTGACATGGACGGGTGGAAGCCTCCTCACGGGCCAAACAAGAAGAGGTTTAGCCCCCAGCTAGCTCAGACCAACTCGGTCGATCTAAACTTTGAAAAGTCTTTCTGTCTTTAATTAAGTGGGGCTCCATTAATGTCTGTTTGGTTTCTCCGACAAATGAAATGAACGAAAGTAGATAATTCTTCCAAGTTTTAACTTGGTTACGGCATTAGGACCGTCAAAGACTCTACTTGTTTTCTCCGGAATGCATGGACACAAGTCTTATCATCTTCTCGAACGTAATTCTTCTAGGTTTTTCATTTTTTGGTACATCTTCTAAGATCTTTAATGATGTAATATAAAATGACAAGTTTTTTTTTTTCATGCAATCGTCTATTTCAAGCTGGAAAAATTTTATTCCATATTTTCAATTTTCAAAATGAAAAACAAAAAAAAGAGAGAAAAGAATAATAGCGGTTTTACGTCAAGCATTGCACTACGTAATGTCTCCGGTAGCCCGTAATAGAATCTCTTCCGATGGCCTCCACCGGACTCTCTAATCTAGACTTCATTATTTTTGTGTTTTCAGATGAGAAATGGGCTAATATTTGGTAAGCAAGAGGATATTTTCTGGCTTTCACATGACTGTTGTCTTACGTATTTAACATTCGTGATAAAGTGACTGACAAAGAAAGCGATAGGAGGGGAAAAAAAAAGTTGATTGGATCGTGAGAAGTTGGCTTGCCATGGAACTAAAGATTGAAACATGAATCTCGCTCGAAATTTAACAATTACTACTTGAAAATGTAAAGATTGCTTGAAAATATATAAAGAAACTGCTTGAAATATAAAGATTGCTTGTAAACATGAAATGGAAAGCTTTAATGATTATAAGAAAGTTTGAAAAATCCTAAACCTAGCCTAAAGAATTTTTTTTTTTTTTTAAAAAAAAACATTCTAAGCATTTTCATGTGAATGCAAATGGACGGAGCGCTTGTGAGGTCCGTATCATGCAGTGTAGCGTGCGATCCAAATTGACCCAATGAACTCTGTTTAATCCAGGGACAGTCATGAGTGGAATCTTTTAAATGGATGATGCAGATTGAACCGAGATCGATGGGTCGATCCGGACCGTGGACTCTGACACTGGCTTGAGCGAGTAATGCGTCATTAAAAGCGTCAAACCTACCTGTCCTTCTAGTTTCTCCCGAAGGCGGCGGCTAACCTTCTCAGCATGTCTTGAACATTAGTTGAAACTTGAAAGCAAAGCAACGATGACAATCCAGTAACAGTAACCGCCAACAAGACATCTCCGACGTGAACGGAATTGGTCAAGTTCTGAATTTGGCGTTGATATTCTTTTGCCAATCATTGTCAAAATTGTGAATATTACCCCCCACCAATTATTCTTATGCGTTAGCTAAGGTTGTACGAAGAGGCCTAATAAATTGTTACGTGCGCAGTCCTGCGCCCTTTAAGCCAAGAGATATGCTGCTTGCTAGTCACCACTCACCGTTGTGCTGCTAGCCAACCAACAAGTCATCGAGTCACCCATGATTTGTGTGGCACAAGAATTTGCCAGCCAGAAATGGTTTGAATTGCAATTATTGGAGAAAACCTTTTTGGAGTTTCTGAGAAGAAATATTTGCTAACACATTTCTCATTTCTCAACAAGCTTTAAGCTCAGGTACATTTCATCTCCCCAAAAAAAAAAAAATGCGTGTTACAGTATTATTTTTCTGCAAAAACTCTAAAAACAAAATGCAATCCAATCATAACTTTGGGAAGTGATTAAGAATTATAGTGGTTTTTAGCATAACTTGGTATGTATATATATATATATATATATGTAGCTACTCCATCCATATATCTCTAAGCCTGCATTGCTTGACCGGACACCAGTATATGGGGAGCGTACGGCCGCTAATTCGATGCGTTTGTTACAATAGCCTCTGAGAAGTGTTTCTATCTATAGAAATTACTTTTAATGGATACCATCGGATCAACTCTGAAGCCGCCACCTTGTCGAAGGCAATTCTCTTCGTGCCCTGATGAAGGAGGGACATTGAATACTAGTCATAAAAAGTTTTTTTTTTTAAGTTTTCGAGTACTGCAAAATTGCAGAAGAAAAATGGGTGCAAGCACGTATAGAGGATGGATGCAGTTGCAGTCATTTTGGAGAAAGACCACATCTACAGGTGACATATAGCTACGCTGGTTTTAAATTTTAATCCTCTGCTACTTGGACTTTCTCCAAGGATTGATGCATGCAGCTTTGACGCAACGTAGAAAGTAGAAACTAGAAAGCAATTGGGATTGAGAAATAAACTAGAAAGTACTGGGCTGCTTCTTCTGCTGTCGCCGTTAGGGGCGGCTACGTTATTTCATGGCTCAAATGATGAGTGAGATTTGAAATGAGCTTAACAAACATGCAAAATGGATATGTTAATAACAAGGGTCAGTCTTCCTCTGTACACAGATAATTTATGCACTATCATCGTTAAATATGTGATAATTAATTTAAAATCTAAAATTTTACATATGTATCATATGTTATACATTTAACTGTAACAGAGTCACTATATTTTTTTTATATATGTGCGCGTATATATATATATATATATATATATATATGTATTTTTTTTTCAGTCTCTACCAAACATTCACCATTACAAGTGGCACTCTTGATATAAAATTTGGTCGAGAATTAAGAGGTGGATTAATTGGGATCTACAGCTAGCTATGTATGAAAAATTCATGAAGTGCACGCCCTTGACCATCAAATAATTAAAAGGATACTGGAATAGTCCATTGTTTCCGTCCAGTCACTCACTTGGGTAACTGAAATCTTCTCCAAATTCACAGTAACTTGTAAGATATTTACAAGACTGAGAGGACTAGATGCTTTTGTAGATTCAAAAAATTCCAGGGTGGATCAGGACGAGAATGAATCCAGGAATCCAGGACATACTCATATTGGGGGACAAGTTGCATTAAGATTTTGATGCAGTTGTGTTGTATTTTTTTTTTACACAATTTAGTATATTATCATATAATTGTTTTGTACTCATAAAATTTATTTTTGTACACCAAATCAACATATAAATATAATTTTATCCATAATTATACACTAAAATTTGAATAATAAGAATAATTATAAAGGTCACGGCTCGAAAGAAAAATGGAATACGAGATCGATAAATCATAGTACTACATGAAGTGAAGGTCAACAACTAGAGCTGTTAACGAGCCGAGTCGAGATCGAGCACATGATAATCGAGCTCGACTCGAACCTCTAATCGAGCTAGCTCGATTAGTAATTCGAGCTTCACAAATTGTTTGAGATCGACTCGATGTACTAGGTAGAAAACTCGAGCTCGAGCTCGAACTCGAACTCGAGTTTTCTATCGAGTCAAGCTTATCGAGCTCGAAACTCGAGCTCGAACTAGAGTGAAAACCACGAACCGAGCTTATCGAGCTCGAAATAGGAGAATGAATTAGGGTAGAGTATCAAATATACAATAAAATGACGTTAATACCCCTACTATTCGAGCCTGTCGAGCTTTAAAGAGTTGAGTATAACTCGGCTCGTCTATTAAACGAGTATCTAGTTGAACTCGAGCTCGGCTCGTTTCTCTCACTAAACGAGCCGAGTCAAGCCCTTATCGAGTAGGGTCGAGCTCGGCTCGCGAGCTACCCGGTTCAATTACAGCTCTATCAACAACCAACAAGGTGCACTGCAGACCAATTATTACGAACTTGAAAGCGACTCGCACATAATCACCAACTACTCTTCTACGTATTATTACACCATCCATCCCTCCAAAGGAAAAGTCTACAGACTACTTTTCTTGCTTTCTTCCCTATTGAAAACCTTTCTCCGTCCTTGCAATCATAAGAAGGAAGGAAAATCCGGTCGACATTGAACAAAAACCCAAAAAAGAAAAGCTAAAAAACCATTACTCTTCCACTGGAAAAATAAAAGATGCATTAAAATAAACAAATAAGGGTCAACTGGAAACTCAATAGGGATTAACAAAGAAGCAGGACGAGGGATTGGTGTTAGAGCATTCGACAAAGTAATTAACAAAGTTCAGTACTGTATTGAGCCGGACCACTCTATGTTGAAGTTGGAGTGCAGCAGTGTATAGGAAGCGTGGCCAACGTTCTTTTTATTTCTTATGTATTATCCAACATTCCAAAATGACTGCAAAGAGACAGCTAATCTCTTTTTGCTTTGAGAGTAGGAAAGGAAAGGGAAGTTGTTTTGCTTTCCAGTTAACGCAAATCGTTGAGTTCTGATTTGAGGTGGGAGAGATGGATGATTTGTACTCGGGCAAGAAATCGGTGATTGCGACCAAATGTTGATTATTTAGCTACTTCACCCAATCATTTTTAATTCACTTTTGTGGTTCAAAGAGCAAATGCACGGGCGACGGGCCATAGTTCTTAAAAAGTCCGGCACAGGTCCACCCAACAGGCCGACAATTTCCAAACAAAAGAGATGGGTTCTTTTCCATTTTTTTTTTTTTTTTTTTTTGCTCCAAGGTGGGCCTAAGGCCCAATTACAAAGAGACCAAGGGTTAGACATTGCCCAAACAACTTGTACACTCTTCTGTCCTATGCCTGTTTGTTTCCCAATCAGACCTGGCGAGTCATGAAGGTCCTCAGGAGTAGTATCAGTGTGTATTAGGCTATTAGCTTAACCAATACAAGTTGACTCGATTGATAAGAACAGTCACTTTCTCATGAAAATTCGTGTGTTTAATTGAAGTTGGTTCCTGACGTGAATGTTGTGTTAGTGGACTATCTGTAAAAAACCTCTATAAATCACCTATGGTCCTAAAGTTATGCCCTGACTAGTGATAATAATCGGAGTCGAATATATCCAAAACTTTTCATACCAAAATTTAAAAAAAAACGTGTATTAAGTTAAACACGGGCCCTTCATCCTGTCTGGCCAACTAAGGTATAAAAATCAAGTAGCATATGGTGTATGCAATTCAACAATAAATCATCTTCCGTGCAACTATGGGCTTAGCCTACCCATTATCATAGGACTTGGGATGATAGATCCAATCTTCTTGAAAAGGTCAACGAACTTTGCAGGCAAAACAAGTCTACCATTGGCGACTAATGCTTGCAGGTTAAACGCAATATGTGTAGCGCCCAAACTCATCAAGCTACATAACATAATGAAACATTAACGTGAGATCTACAGAACATCAAAGCAGCCAAAAAAAACAGTGCTACTTGCTTTTTAATATGGTCCAATATGTTGCAAAAACAGTACTGCTTGCAAATTCCAATTTATGTCGTGATGTTTTCCTAAGAATAAAATAAGAAATCGGGATGGGAAGGGGAAAAGGCAAAAGAATTGAAAGTTCAAAAAAATGGTATTTTGGGGAAAGATTTTGAATATTTTGTAATCATTTGAAGAAAAGATAGATCTCTGCAATTCTTCTTTTCTAGTTTCAATCACTGAAATGAAATTTCTTCTAGGAAAAAAAAAAGGAAGAAGTAAGAAAAGAAAAAAGAGACAAAGAAAATAGAGGAAAAAAGAGGGAAGAAAAAAAAGAAATCAGAATAATGGAGGCATAGTTTTATCCAATAGGGGATAAAGTGAGACAAAAGAAAAGGTCAGGGGATAGAATGAGAAAGAGGATATATCTTAAGAGAATTAATTGTAATTAACCCATCCCATATATATGACTTAATGACCGTAGTTAGACATCCTGTTAGCTCAATCCTTTTTTGAATTTTTTATAGATTTTTCTTTCATGTGTTTATTGGACACCCATCATTATAATTATATTACATGTAACTTATCATGTGAATATATATTATCATAATTATTAATTTTTTTACATTTAGATACTTTCTCAAATTAACTATACTTTTTAAAAAAAGAAAAAAACTAAAACTTGTAACCTCTCTTAATAAGCATACGGTAGCCAAATCATTTTATTTATTTTGTCATGAAAAATAAATAAAAGAAAAGAAAAGAAAAATGGATTTTTTTTAAAAAAAAAAAAGGAGAAAGTGAGGTTACATCGCGTCTGACTTAATAAATATGGACGGCCACGATTAATGCGTCATGCGTAGCACAAATCAGCAGTTGAAGTGTTGAAAGGAAAGTACTTGCGAGTCTTTTCCTTTGTCGAATCTTACACATACCTAAACACACTTCTGACTGACCGGAGAATCCCGCAGGTGAAGCAAACCCCACCCAATCCAAACCCAAACCAAAACCAGATAAAATATCTTCTCGTATTATCCCCGTACTCGAAACACAATCCAACCCATTTTGTGTCCTCCTCGTCTTCCGTACTCTCTTTTCTCTTTCATGATTCCAGGGCCTTGGTTCAATCCAGGCTACATCTGATTGGATTGATTCCACCGCCGACATTTTTTCACAAATTTTTTTCCACAGTTCCTTGGACATAAAAATGTCCCAGAAATTCCAGGTATCTCAGGACGAGCTATTTCTGGCAAGTTTTTCTTTTCTTTGTGATGTATGTTTTAATTCTTCTTCTGATCTTTTCTCAAATCATGGATGTATGTTTTAGTAGTCTATAGTTCTTGAATATTCCAGTGTAAATATATATATATATCCTCGTACCTTTGAATTTTCCAGCTAGCACTCAGTCCTTGGGCATAGGTACTGTAATTTTTTGTCCCAGTATCTCTGTCGGTTTGTAATGCTAATCGGCATCATAGATTCCATAGGCTTCCAACTTTTGAGTTTTGGCCTATTCATGATTTTTCCATCTGCACTTTATTCCTTGATCTCTTTCTTCGTGGTTGTCTTCCCCTTGTCTCATCTTTTCAACAGATTTTTCATCAGCTGGGCTTCAATTTTTCAGTAGTTACATTTTTCCCCTCATTCAACATTAAGAACAGCAATTCCTTCAATAAAAAAAGATATTAAGGACAGCAAGATTGGATTGTTTTGCAGGATAGTTATTCCTCTGACTTTTTGCGTGCTATATTTTACGGTTCTTTCATGTGGTATGTGGATTTTGTGGTCAATCGGAGTTTTTAAGATTCACATTCAAAAGTCAAAGGAATATCTTTGCTTTGTATTTGCAGAACCCAGAAAGTGAAAAAAGGATGCTCTTTTATGGCACATGAAGATATCAATCTTTTTGCGTCACAACAGAGCAAGTGATTGAAGTTTCTGCAGTTTCTTTCTGGATTGTTGTCTCAGATTTTCTTGGAATCGACATCTTGTTGTTGGGTTCTGAGAAAGATTGGATTTTTTTATCGCAGTGCTGGTGGTAAATTGTGATTCATTTGTTTAATTACACAGATGGAAGATGATGATATATTTTCTGGGATTGGTATTGGAGCGCAAGTCGATGGCAAAGTATTTCAAACATTTCAGAAGAGCTTCTTGCAAGTGCAAAATATTCTGGACCAAAACAGGCTGCTTATCAATGAGATTAATCAGAATCATGAATCTAAGATCCCAGATCACTTGACCAGAAATGTGGGCCTAATTAGAGAGCTCAATAACAACATTAGAAGGGTGGTTGATCTTTATGCTGATCTTTCGAATTCTTTTGCCAAAACCATGGAGGTGTCTTCAGAAGACTCAGCTGGGACTACTAAATCGGATGGAAGAGGAGGCCAGAAGAGATTTAAATCCAGCTGACTCGATTCCAATTCATGAAAATCAAGAGGGGGTCTTCAATCCCTCTCCTTTCCACTCTACTTCTTAAATTTTACCCCCTATCTTACTGGAAAAAAAATCAAAAAAAGGGGATCTTCAATCTTTTTTTTTATTGTTAGCTTGCCATAATTTCATCAGATATATCTCTAATTCACTTTAGTGGATCTTCATTTTTCTTTTCATATCTTTATTTTTTTGGGGTGGTTCATATCTTTTCATCTTCATTTTGGGGTGGTTCTGCAGATTTGTGGATTTTGTTGACCTTGACTTTTTTCTCTCCAACTCCCTCATAAAAATAAAAAATAAAAAAAAATTACTACTAATACCGTCGTGCATCTCTCCCAGCTGTAATCATTTGCTTATCTGACTGGAATAAGTGTTCGTGTGTTATTCATTCCAAAAAATCTTCAGCTTTCTCATCGAGTCGTGAGATGTACTGGTTAACCACCAAATCTTTCATAAAGTTGCCAACTTTTTGGATAATCCTCAGTCTGATTTCTCAAATGCTACAAATTGGAGTAATCACCGTTTGTCAAATGAGTTTTTTTTGGATGTTTATTTATAATTTTATTGTTATTTTACTAAAAAATTGTAGAAAAAATTTTTAAAATAAAAATATTTTTTTCTTTTCATTTTTCTTTCTTTCCTTTTCTCTTTCTTTTTTCTTTTCTTTTCCCTCTTTTTTTTCTTCGCCACCTCTCGCTCCCGGCAAAAGTTGTAGCTGCAGAAATAATTTTTTTTCTTTGCTTTTTTATCTCCCCCTCCTCTCAGTGTGATCTGGTCACACGACCAGATCGGGCAGAGGGCGAGGGGGAGGGGGAGGGGAGGAGAGAAAGAGAAAAAAAAGTGGCTGGCGGCGGAGGTAGCGGTGGGTTGAGGTGGTGGGTTTTGGTCAATAACGGAGGTAGCGGTGAGTTGAGGTGAAAGAAGAATGGAGGAAGAAAAAAAATTTTTTTTTTTTGTATTTTGAGTATTTTAAAATTTTTGAAAATTTTTTTAAAATTATTATAAATAAAGTTATTAAAAAACTATTCGAAAACAAATTTGACAAAAATTCACTTTGCCAAATCGGGCCTAGGTCCTCCAACTTTCCCCCCTTTGGGATTTGAAACTGTGTAATTGGAGGAAGGTTTCTGGTTTCATCCCACTTTCCACCGTACAAGGTTTCTTGAGGAAGGGTTCTTGCATCACCATTTTTATGAATCATCGAATCTTTAGTTTCATGCGCACAGAGAAAAACTTCCAAGGGCCCTCCTTAGTCCTTTGTCTTTATTCTTCCTGATGTCTGTCTAAAGATATTCCTATCGGAGACACCTTTTTCAAAATCTTTTCCAAAATCTCCTATACTTGTGCCATTCTATTCTATTTTTTTCGCTTAAGATTATTCCGACCTTTCAATTAGATATATTCCCTAAAATCATGTAGAGTCTTATTGAAAAGATACACAGCGAAGTAGTGTTGGTTCTGAGTTAAAATAATCATATAATTAACAATAATTTCTCCAATTAAATTTAACAAAGGAATTCACAAAAATCTCATACCTCAATATTGCATTAATAAATGTAGATAATTTGTATCATCAAAAGTTAACTTGGCATGGGTTGAGATGCGGATTAAGTTTTAAAATTATTAGAGGAGAGTACACGAACAACTTCTGATCTTCGAACTAACCGCCTTGAATTTGACAGTTACAAAGAAGTTCGGTAGAGTTGAGTAGTACAGAATGCTCTTTTTAAACGATATGCGTCCTTATGGTATTTTTTTAACAAATGCGGAAGATCTATTGTGCCGTCTTCAAGATACAAAACCCAATTCTATGGTTATTGCTTCACTCTGATATGCACAATCAAGAAAACCAGAAACTTTCTAATATCTTACTTTGCCCAAAGAAAATCAGAATAAGGGAGAAAGAAATGAGTGTAGGGAAAAATAATATTTAGAATAATCTTTTGTTGAGAGAAGTGTGTATATAAAAAAATTCTCCAAAAATTTCACTATTTATAGGCTATACAAACCTTTAGAAAATAGGTTGAATGTCCAATTTCAATGCATAATGGTTTTTTCATACTAAATTGTAGTTAATTTGTCGGATTTGTAAGCTAAAAATTTATTCATATTTGAATGTCTTATAAAGACTCAATAATTCTTTATTTGACCAAATAATTCATTTGTAACTCTTATTCAAATAATTGTATAATAACTCCATTTAAAATGTATTGTAACTCCTAACATTATAATTTCCTTAACTCCCAAATAAATTATTATAACTCCTTGTAAAGTTTTGATCAAGAAAAATTTAAGATTTTATTAAAATATACAAACATGCACACAGGATCGATCACAGGACCTACTAATAAAGACTACCTACGAGGCCTAATTTGTATCTATTCTATCGATGCCTAATTTGTTCTTCTGACTTTATTTTGTGACCCATTATACATGAGATAAACGGGATACCAAGAATTTATAAAACACCTTTTCTCTTTGTTTGTATTGCAAGATTTCAGACTAGGAGAGGAATATGTTTGGAATTTAAACGGCATTTTTGGCAAAACAGACTGAAATTCGTGTTTTGATTAAAAATAAAAAAAATTTTGTCCAGACTCAATTGCATCTAACATTCACGCTCCAAAGGGTATGATAGAGTTTATTATTCATGAAGTCAAAACGTTTTTTTGGCTCTTTGATCTCAAACTCTTAGCCTTCCTCCAAGTACAAGATACAAATTACTGCTGTTATCTTACATCGCCAGTCGCATAATTGGATCCTTCCTCTCCTCCAACTCACATGATCTCTACTTCCTCTCTTGAACGATGCTAAATATTGTAACCCATGATCCTCTTTACTATTGGTAGGTAAATCATAAAAACTACCATGTTAAAACTAGTAGCATCTTCATTTCGGTCACTTTTTTTTTTTTTTGGAAGCAAGAACTGGTACTTTTTAACTTGGAAAGCATTTACAAAACGAAAGGATTGCGTTGGGTGATTTGAGCATTACATTATTGTTAATAGCCAACTTTATTTGGTTGTCATTCCCGGTTGACCAAAAAACCTAAAAGCAGCTTTGGCTCTCGCCAACCACAAGACAACAGTTTAATTAGCCTTTTTGGCTTGACTCCTGTTTTGTCCCAACTAATGGGCATTTTTTTAGATTAATGGAGGTGTGATGTTTTAACTAGACAGAAAAGAGTAGATTATGCATCTGGTCATCAATATTGGAATCATTCTGCCCCAAATTTCTTTTCACCTCCCACAGGTACTTGCTTGTAAGACCAAGAAATGCCAGTGCGCTTCACTAGTGTACCTTACGGTTAAAACCTTCCTTAACCTTAATCAGAGCCAGAAGCTGATAAGTTTTTTTTTTTTTTTTTTTTAAAGCAAGAAGTGCCACTTTTTTTGGCCCCATAAACTTTTTTGTAAATTAATTACGACCCAAGACTATTAAGGTCTCTCTCTAAAGGTCACAGGTGATTTCAAATTATCAGTTCCACTGAAGCCTGTATATGTGCTTGTGTATTTCTTCATAATGTATGTTTCTGTCGTGGAAAGAAGGCGTGCATGAGCAGAACGCCAGCAAAATCTAAAGAACTCCCTGGACCACACAAGTTTGCAAGAGTTTTAAATCCACAACCAGAAGTTTAGCAATAAATGGAAATCGTGATCTTGTAGTAGCAATAACTTTCTTGATGCCAGTATTTGCTCATTTTATGGCTAAACACCTGTTGCTTGCCACGATGAAGAGGAAGTCTCACCAAACATCTTGATGGACCAATCTAAGAAGAAAGCTACTATCCTGATTTCTCCATCAATGCAGCCAAGCGCTTTTTCCAATCTGAGACAGCCTCTTCACCATTAACCACCTGTTGCAAAACAAAGTGAAAGCAACAGGTGACTTGACAGTTTGACCATACGATAAGTGAGATTAAGAAAAAAACAGTCATTAGCTAGTTAGCTACACAAGAATTTGCAAACACTTGTGATGCTAAGATTCTACTGAGTAGGTGCCGATACCATGCGGTACTTATAGCTGTTTTCACGTTTTCTGTACGCCGCGACATCTCAATTTACCCTAAAAGGCTAAAACATTCAATCCCTAGAGTATTTTCAAGTAGTAATAGCTAACCAACCTCATATATCAGTCCTGTTCTCCGATTCCCTTGAAACAGATAGGTATTGGACAGATAATGCTACAGACTCTAAATGGATTCTTTTTGCTGGATGTAGGTTGAAGCATCACGTAGCATACCCTTACTAACCACGCGCTAGTTACTCTTTCCTTAAAGCTCCTAGCCTTAGTTCTACAAATTTGGATCGGAAGTGGGATTATTTATATATCGACAGACAAGAACTTACTATTGTACAACCCCTAAACCACTTATATACAAAATAAAAGAACTTTGCCATACCTCAAATATGAATCCTTTCTCTGGGACTGCATCAAGAGCTTCTGCACAGATGAAGGCAGCATCCTCCTTGCTAAGGCTTCCTTGTGTTGCACAATCCTGCCATGAATCCTATTTAAAGACCCTAGTAGAAATCCCATTGAGGTTTAAGACAATCACACCGAGACAGTTCGACCAGAGAGTCACACAACAAACAACAGGGGACAATTTTCTGCTGTAAAGTGCATATTGTCTGTAATCAAGTGAAACATTTTTATTTACTTCACGAAGAATACACCTGAATCCTTTTCCTCAATCAGAATGGATATAAATCAAAAGGTTTTAGAAAAATTCTGCATTAGTCAAAATGTAATGCACAGCTAGTGAATCATCCTACAACCAGGATTCAACAGGCTAAACAAGTTAAGGAAATGAGTGCAGTAACATTTAGCTACAGTATACAATGACAGTGAGGATCCCCTAAAACTTAGTAATACCTTTTCAAAGCTGAAACGCTGCCTTCCCGGTGTGTTCTTCAGCAAACCAGCTCTGATAATGGTGTAGGGCACTCTTGATGCCATTAGTGCAGATTCATCTTGCTCTGCAAGTCTTCTTGCATTGCTATTCATCATTGCTTGAATCCCACTATTGCCTCTATAAACAGACAACTGCAACCTTATCACATATCAATAACAAAACAAGTTTTGGCAATGCTCACACGTGCAAGAGAGGAAAAATGTACCTGAGATAATAGGATCACATGCTCCAATCCTTTCCAGCCCTCAATATTAGATACAAAACCATCCTACAGAAAAGCACATGATAGCCAAAATAAACAAGTCAAAGAAATAATTTGCTGAGACAACATAGTATATAAATGGATACCAGGAGATACATTTATTGAAAGTGAGAAAACAGCATCTCATAGAAAACCTTCAGGAACCTTGCAATCAGGAGTTGATTACGAACAAAATGAATTTACACTACTCTTTCAATTACACTACATAAGTCACAGGACATGAAAGCAATATAATAGAGTTACTTTGAGTGCGTGAATATTTGTGTACTGTTAGTAGCACGTATGTAACTGACAAACTAAAAGACTTGACACTTGCCGAAATACTAAAACTTCATAAAGGAAACCAAGATAATGTGGATGAACCTACATTTGCACATATAACTGCACGAACACCCCTGAGAGCCTTCTTCACGGATGTGCTATCATTTGAAGCACCAGCAATTGACTTCAACAAAAGAGTAAATCAAACAAGAATCAGCAGTATTACTAAGGAATAGCAAGCAAAATACACATGTAATTGCTGTCCTGAAATCCTGAAAAAAGATAGCCGTGACAGTCCACCAACCTCAACATAAGTGCCAAAGGCTTCCATAGCAGCCCGCTTATCCTTCACTAGTGCTTTAACTCGAATTCGTTTGACGATCAGTGACAATATCACCATCTACACAACATAAGGTTCGTGAACTTTAACATATCTGCTCTAAGATGATTTGCCTTGTACCAAACCAGAAGACCACTTAAGCAGAAGCCACATGGAGAAACTATGAAGCTTGTTATCAGTTTTTCCCGATTACACATGTTACAGTAAACAACTGTCAGATTATGTCCAACACGGAGAAATACCAAGATAGTAGCACGAGAATCAAGGAAAGAGAGTTAACTTAACCCACCTGGCCAATCTCACTATCTCCATCTGTTACTAAAACTGCATCCCTGACTTTTTCCTCCTCTATTTTCCAATAATATAATCAAATATTGACACAAAAATCAGGGGGGAAAAGTTTACCGAAAAAATGCTGTATCAAACTACCTGTAATTTCATCTAATTTTTCAGTGGATCCATCTTTTGGAAGGAGATCAGGAGCTCCATACCATCTCCTCAACTTTGGACCACCTGGAATGGACAGAGAGACACAGAATCATTACATCAAGAATGTAGGACTATCCGGTAAGATTGTTTCAGCTATAATTACGGACCAACTAGATACTTCCTATATTGTCTACCAACAGCAGTTTGGCATCCGAGACAATGTAGTCGGACAAATTGAAGCCTTAAGGCTGTGCAAACTAAGGGGGAAGGCTGTGCAACTAAGGGAGAGTTTTAACCACCAATCGCAGATGTTTTGACAAGGTAAGTGATTGGTGAGTTTAGGGAGACGATGGAAATATCCAAATTTAAGACGAACTCCCGGCAGTTTCAATTCATAATACAACAGTTGTTTGTGGATACCTAAGAATTTAAGAAAATTCCAATTAAAATTTTGTAAATTTTATACGGCACATTAGCCTTTAGTTAATTGAACAAAAGATGGGATGAAATACTTATTACACATGAAACACAGGAAAGCTTCATTGCAGCAAGTATCCTATCCAGGTACTTTTTTCCCCTCTTTTTTAGCAAAAAAGTTGCAGTCTTTGCAGTATGAAGTCTTGTCCTTTATCCCATTAATCATAACCGTGAAAATTTCGCCATGTCAAGCTGCTTCGAGCTGAAACACGGTGCTAAAATTTCAACACGGCCCGATTGTTGTGATCAACAGAGTAATAAATCATCCAAAAACAGTGTTAAAAAGGGTAAAAGGACAAGGGTATCTTGCCTTCAATGTAATCAAGAATTTGGTCCATGAAGCCAAGTTTCTTCTTGAATGAGAAACAAACAATGTGACCCTTTTCCTTGTCCATTCCTAGAAGAGGGGACCAATTGGTCTTTAATTTCCAAGCCCTGTTGCTGCAACACATGCATAGGGAGATCTGAAGAGGATAAAAGGGGAAGAGAATTGTGGAAGCTGAGCCCACCATTGCTATAGTGTTCAGAGGACCGAGGCTGGGGAGGACGAATGCTAACGGTGGTGGGGAGGCCAATGAGATTGGTTTCCCACCACACCTGCACGAGCTATCAACTGAAGAAGAAAGCGCCCTTCAACTCAACGACTTTAAAAATTCGCGTTACCCCAACTTGGAAGGGCTGAAAGCATGGAAACGTTTTTGTCATACATGCAGCGAACACATAACCATGTATGAGCAGCTACCCTTGTATGAGCAGGGTTTGGTGCTAAAAAGTATGTCATCTTTGACTTACAATTAATTTTACTCTTATTAGTAAGGGCGAAATAATCATGATATAGTTATAATTGCAAACTTAAAACAGCAAGTGTGTTTGGATGGGAGATTATTTGAAATATCTTGAATTGTGTGAGATAAAAATGTTGTTGAGAAGATCAGAAATTGATTGGAAAATGTAACTATGATGCAAACAAACTAATTTTTGTGCAGTGGCGGATTTACACTGGGGGCACTGGGGGCACGGGCCCCCACTGCCCCCCTTAAATTTCTATGATACCTATAAAAATTTGATGTAATTTCAATTGTGTCCTCCGGAGTTTTGTGTATCTATTGATTTATAGGCCCCCACTACCCCTCTTAAATTTCTATAATACCTATAAAAATTTGATATAATTCCAAGTGTGCCCCCTGGAGTTTTATGTATCTATTGATTTATATGCTTTTAAAGTTATCTTTGATTTTACCTGTTGTTACAGTTACCGTAGAAAGAGTTTTTTCAATAATGAATATAGTGAATAATCGGTTACAAAATAAAATGGAAGACACTTGGATGAATAATTGTTTAGTTACTTATATTGAGAAAAATATATTTCGTGAAGTTCAAAATGAAAAGGTTGTAAACCGTTGTCAAAAGATGAAAACTCGTCATGAGCAATTGTAAATGGTTTAGTTTGCTTTTGAAATAAAATTATTATTATATTAATAATTTTGAGTTTGTTTTTTGATGTTTTTCATGAAATATATGCATCATTTTTACTTATTGGTGATTTTTTTTTTCCTTAAAAAACTAGAAAAAGAGTAGGTAAAAAATTTTAGAATTACTTTTGCTCCCATTGAAAATTTTTTCTGGCTCCGCCGCTGTTTTTGTGAAATGTTCGAGCATACGCTATTATCCATCCTGACTCAAAGATACAGTGAAATGTTGTTGGTTAGTTTGGTACTTAAAAGAGAAAATTTTACTTATGATTCAATTATGATCCAAAAAAAGGAAAAAAAAATCCTTCACGTTTATAATGCTACCTTTTTTGGGTTACAATGCCACTTTAGGTCGAGATTGTGAGAGGTTTTGTTGATTACTTAAGGCAAAATTTCATTTGTAATTATGATTCTTATTGTATACCAAAGAAAAAATAAAACTTATATATATATATATATATATATATATATAAACTTTTTATGCACTGATAGTGTAATGATCTTTTTACACTAATAGTTATACATGTATGCTACATTTGCATGATTGGAATTCATATTATGTGGCAATGATCTAAACCTACTAATGTAAAAAAAAAAAAGGAATATTGAGTAGCATAAACTTATTCTATATATATCCTCTTTGGTAAAATTGAAACTTGAAATTTGAATTCTAAAATTTAAAAATTAAGTACTGAAAATATTAAGCTGCTAAATTGATAAAGTTAAATCTATTTGATGGATTGCATTTATTTGTGTATTTGAAAAGAAAGAAAAGTGTGTGAGAGAGGGAAAAAAGTAATGAAACAATTGAGAGATAGTATTTAAATATGTCTCTTTGTGCGTGCATGTCTATACGCATACATATGGGTATAGAACAAAAAAGAGATTAAATACATACTTTATACAAGAGTATGTGTGGGAATGTGTTATCTGTATGATCACTTTAGAAAATTCAATAAAAAATTTTCACTTAAAATTTGTATACAATTTAAGCAGTGTTTAATAGATTAAATGGTAAGACATTTCTACCATCAATATACCAAATTCAAAATATTTTGAACGAATTAATTTTTAGTTTCAAGCAGAATTATGAAACATATCCTAGAACTTACAAGAGACTGAGGGAGGTGCATAGTACTAACTAATAGCGCAGTAAAGAAATTCGAGCTTCTTTCGCAGTAATTGTTCGGCAACCTCGGTTGGGCTTTATGGGTGTGTTATATGAGACTGGCCCAAATTGGACTCACCAAAAAAGGTCCGATAAAAAAAGAAGAAAAAACAAATGCCAAAACCCTAGATCAACGAGGCACGTATATATGGCATAGACAGGTAAGGGGTTTCTCTTTCTCATTATTCTCTTTGCTCACTCGGGCGCAGCCTATAGACCAACAAAACTCTCTGAAGCGGCCCCGAATTCATCGAAAATGGCAACCCAAATGAGCAAGAAGCGAAAGGTTCTCATTCACTAACCATCTGTCGATCTCTATTTCGATCGATGCACTTGTTTACTTATCCAACGATCTATTGATTTCTGTCGCTGTTTTTTGGATGTGAAAATTTCTCAGTTTGTAGCTGATGGAGTGTTCTTCGCTGAATTGAATGAGGTTTTGACGAGAGAGCTAGCCGAGGATGGCTACTCTGGAGTTGAAGTTAGGGTTACTCCTATGCGTACTGAGATCATCATTAGGGCTACTCGCACCCAAAATGTTCTTGGTATATATTCATTGCTTTTCCCTTCTTCATGTGTCCTGTACATACATACATCCAGTCCGTTGGTGTATATATTGGGATCTCTTGTCGGTAATTTCCTTTTTTTCACAAAACAATTGGATTTGCTGTTCTTTGAATGATATTATTTCATAATTTAGTTATTTTTTGTTGCGGAAGCAAAAGTTAGAAAATCATTTGTCACAAATTAATTTTGAGTTTTATACCGTAGGATTGCAATTTTCCAATTGAAACTTGGTGAAGGAAAACATTTCTTTGAAATTCTGCTGGAATTATAGTTTTTGAATTTGATGTTGGATTTAACTATACAACGGAACTGAAGGATTTTGGATTGAAACTTCTGCAGAAAACCATATCTTTTAAAGTTTGTAGAGATATGATTGTTATATTTTGCAATTGAATATGCATAGAAAGTGAACATTTCAGTTGGAACTTGGGGCAAGATTTAAAGGTTCAGTCTTTCTTGATGGCAGGAGACTGATGATGCATATCTTTCCACCTGATTGATTACTTTCGCAGTTTTGCTGGTCAACATTTCCAGGTTGCAGTTATTTTTTTCAATTCTGCATCTGATCTCAGTGTGCATTTATTTAGGTGAGAAGGGGAGGAGAATTAGGGAGCTGACATCCATTGTTCAGAAAAGGTTCAAGTTCCCAGAGAACAGCGTGGAGCTTTATGCCGAGCGAGTTAATAACAGGGGTCTCTGTGCCGTGGCTCAGGCTGAGTCATTGCGCTATAAGCTTCTTGGAGGACTTGCTGTCCGCAGGTTTGCCTCTTTGATATATAGTTACTGTAGCATAGATTGTTTCTTGTAAATCAGTTGCCAAACCTTTTTACCGTGGTCATGTTACTAAATCATCTTTTTTTTAATCGAGTTTTTGATTATTGCTCACCATCATTTGATTCCATCTGTTGCTTTTTTTGGTGTTGGGCTGATAATTGAAATTATCTGTTAGTAGCATTTTTTAGTCCTTTCAAAGCACTATGGAGTCACTAGATATTGTGTTCAAGGTCAGTAGGCTACTTGATTTGTTCCATAGCTCTAGATATCATGTTCAATATCACAAGGCAGCTTGAGTTGTTCCATGACTCTGGGACACTGGGCTCCTAATCTACGTATCCACTCTTGGATCTAAAGGACACGTTACCACTATTCAAGAATGAACCTATGTTGTCCCGTGACATGATGTGTAATTTTGAGATTACCTTAGTTTGGGCGTGCTTATAGCATTGATTGTAATGCACTCTTTATTATACTACTGCTAA
This sequence comes from Coffea humblotiana, assembly GCA_023065735.1. Taxonomy (NCBI): domain Eukaryota; kingdom Viridiplantae; phylum Streptophyta; class Magnoliopsida; order Gentianales; family Rubiaceae; genus Coffea; species Coffea humblotiana. The sequence continues at coordinate 1,032,715 of CM041211.1, forward strand.
AGAGATCTTCAATCAATGCTTATATTGAAAGTGGAGTTTGGTTGGCCCCTTGACTTGTTACTACGGATTGGGGTTTTTTTAAATTGACCAACATTAGAATTTGAAACTTTGTTGTTTGCTTTCCATCACTTAAAATTATATTTTTGTTCCTTTGGCTCCTCATTTCCTTTATTCTGATTATTAGCTAGCTGTTTTTGAATGTGATTATTTGAATTAACTGTTGATTTTATTTTTTAAGAGAGCATTGATTTAACTTTTTAGAACTTCATTCACTTGTGTCAAAGGGCTTATCAATGTCAATGTCTAACTATTGGGGTCAGTCTGGCCTTCAACTGTTTCATGCATTTTGGATTTAGAAAGTGCTCCAGCATAATTATGTAATATCCTTGGGGTGTCTATTTCCCATATACTTGTTTGTTTGTCTGTTTTGGGTACTTGAAGCATAAGTTTGAGTCAACAATTGATCAACACCCTGACCATGAACAAGAAGCTGAGCTCATTTGGTATTTTGTATAGGATTTTGCAGTTCTTTATGCTCCTTCCACTCATATTCTGGAATTCCATAAATGTTCCTTTTTCTTTTAGGTCAAGGCTGTACCTGGCCATGTTCTACGTTATTTGTCCTTTATGATTTCTTGTAGGTCCTTTTTGTTTTCTTTTTTTGGAAAAGTTGCCTATGTTGCTTCTAGTAGGTTGTGTGGCCGCTTGTTTAGCATTGCTTTCATGTCCTCTTTCTCTTTCTCCTGTATGTGGTTGAAGAGGCTTCCTTGCGAATGCTTAAAGTGAATATTTGGAGTTTGTCAGGCTCTTCAAACTGTTTTGTGTTAGTGGAGTTTGGAATATTCTCCGATATCATTTTCTTTAATGTTCTTAATAACTCATTGGATTTGAAGATGCTGGCTATGCAAACTTTTTCATGCTGTTCATTTTGTGTCCATTTATTTTACCTTTGTATATTTTCCCAGTTCACTGACTTTTTACTTGAAGTGCTGTCCTAGTTTTCTCTGCATAGAACGTCATGCTAGTTGATGCAACCTGATTGATTCTTCTCTTGGCATTCTGCAGCTAGTGCTTTTCATTAAGACGACCTTACTTTGTATTTAAGAAAATGATATAGAAATGTCAGGGTGCTTCTTCAATGATTTATACAACTTAATTTGTTTAATCACGAGAGTGATGTTTCCTGATGTTTTTCAGCTTCTGTGCATTATTTTGCTGAAAGAGTAAGACTATAAGAGATGTGCACACCTGTAAGTTTGATTTTTGGCTCATTGGAATTTTGTTCCGCTTGTTTTAGGGCTTGCTATGGTGTTCTTCGATTTGTTATGGAGCAAGGTGCAAAAGGGTGTGAGGTGAGGGGAAGTTTTGTCAGTTTCCCAGGGTTAGTAGTTTGTCTATTTTATTTGCAATTATTTCTGATTTATACAATAAAAAACCTATAGGTGATTGTAAGTGGAAAGCTAAGGGCTCAGCGAGCTAAATCAATGAAGTTCAAGGATGGCTACATGATTTCTTCTGGCCAGCCGGTTAAGGAATATATCGACTCTGCTGTGAGACATGTTCTTCTTCGACAGGTTAGTAACTTAATACATCAATTCTCTGTACATGCGCTTTTTGCTTGATTGTATGGATCAATGGGATAGCTCAGGATTTACTAGTACACATGTAAGTGGGGTTATTTAAATGGTGCAGGGTGTTCTTGGTATTAAAGTGAAGATCATGCTTGCCTGGGATCCAAAGGGTAAGGTGGGCCCTGTGACACCTCTACCCGATCTTGTTACAATCCATCAACCGAAGGAGGAAGATGAATATCCCAGGCCACTGGCTGCTGTTACTGATATAGATGTTGGAGCAGCTTAAGAAAAACTTGCTAGGGAAACCTGGCAAAGGCAGGAGAAAGAGCAGGAGTAGCTGCGCGTTTGTAGTTGCAAGATAGGATGTCCTTTATTCAGGATGACATTGTTAAATAGGTTAATTGTGTTTTCCTTTTCTTGGCTTGACAATTATAACAGTTTGGCTTTAAATTTTGTCTTCTCTGCTTGATGAATAGCGAGTTCATACTACTCGTTTAATATATGCCATTATGCTGGCGTGGAGAGCTGGAAATTGATTTGCCTTCTCTTGGTGCTTTAAGGTGCCTTTTTATTTTTGGTTCATTTCGATTCCAGGCAAAAATAATTTAAATCAACTCCTAGGAATTAATATTTGATTTCGTATTGTTTCAATCCGGCAGTAGGAAGCGTGTTCATAAAAAAATTATCACCATCGTTGAGTCTTCTGAGGAAGATATCTTAATCTTTTACTGTTCCGTTTGGATTAGCTGTTTTTGGGGATGTTTTTGAAAAATTTTGCTGTAGCAGAGTTTTTAGATTATATTTTAGGATATTTTCAGAAAATATTTGAGGATATTTAAGAGTAGAAGAATTTTTAAAATACTTTTTGAAATTTTTTTTTTAAAATTTAAAAAAATTTTAAATTAAATTTTTAGATTATTTTTTAGAGTATTTTTTAAAAATTTTTATTGTATTTGAAAAATTAATTTTTGAAAAACAGTCTAATCCAAACAGAACGCCTTGAATTTCTTCTATTAATTCATCCAGGAATTGAGTTACTACTTGTGGTCCAGGAGTGGCATGTGCAAAACTTGAAGGTCGTTTAAATTTGCGACTGAATCTACTAATGTGTGGAAGTATGAAATTCATTAAACTGTCGTGCCTTCAAGTACATCGACGGGTTTAAGTGAAATGCACTAGTTGGTAAACAATTTATGCGAATAGCCCTGTTAATGTATAGGGTCTGGAAAATTTCGATCTGTAAACAATTTATGGGATTAGGCATGTCATACTGGTGAAATGCACTAGTGGATAAACAATTTATGTGAACAGGCGTGTTAATGAATAGGATTTAAGTTATTTTTTTCATTCAAGTTTAGATCTATGTGAATAGACATGTCAATAGTTAGGTCTGAATTATTTCTTTGATCCCAATTTAGATATATTAAACTTAGTCCTTTTTGGGGTCTAAAATGATAAATTCAGAAGTTTTGGATATTCAATGAGTATTTGTGAATATTTTTTTTAATTTACAGTGCAGAGCTAAAGTAAAAATTATTTTAAAAATATAAAGAATTTGACGACAATATAAATATATCATAAAATATTAAGGAATGGAGCTGATGGAGTCAATGGGACCCGGAGGGGAGATTGGGGAGAAATAGGAACAGTACATACATGTCAACGGACTGGAGAGGTGGGGACGTGGACTTCATCTGGGGCGCTGCTCACTTTTACCCGCGGGAGGTTGTACCACAGACGATCCGAATCCAACTATCACATTCCAATCAAGTTTAATAGCAGCATTTCGGTTCCGGAAAGCGTGTTTGTTGCTTTGTGAGTGAGCTCCTGGGCTTACTGGGGAAAAAAGAAACCTGAAGAGCAATCCTCAGCCTGAATACTAAATTCCAATTCCCCGTCAGAACCTCATCGAACTATCCTTTTTTTATTTCTTTCCATCTTTTCTCTCTTTCTTCACGATCAAGATATATAGTTTCTCCGATATTTATACATCCAACAGTGGAAGAAGGTAAATCTTTTTCTCTCTGTCATGATTTTAATTTTATGACCCTATGCACACACAACTATCAAAACCTTCCCCGCCATTTTTTTTTAATCGGGAAGATTAAAGATAAACCTTTTCGCTTTATCTTCTTTTTGGGATTGAGAAGAGGAATTTTGCGCACAAATTTGCGGCACCAGAATTGGGGAGTCTGATTGGTCGCTGCTAACTCAATTCTATGGTAAGATTCAATCTTTAGTTTTTTATTCGAATTTAAGTCCATTCAGTTATGAAAATATTGTTTTGCCACACTTCAATTTTCTTGTGATTCTCTTGATCATTGTTTGAAAATTGAGGTCCCTAGTGTTGTGTAGTTGGAAAATTTGACGGGACTTTGGGTCTTATTTTACTGTTTATTTACAGTAATATTGATGTTTTTACTCTAGATTGCAAAATATTTGACAGTTTTATTAGGTTTCCGTAAATGTCGATACTTTTGGTCTATGTTAACATGGTTTTGGCTGTTTCAGACCTTGCTTCAGTTGCTTGAGATGCTTCAATTTGCACTTGAGGACACCTGATAAATGGGACTGTGATTGGAAAGTTAAATGCGAATTATGGGTTCCTGCATAAAATGTTAATTTTTATTAAGTTTTTCTGCTGTATGAATTTGTGCATGGTGCATGTGTCAGTTTGCATTCTAGAGGCTTGATCAGAAGGCTAACTTTGTTTCTGGAATTTTGTCTGTGGCCAATTACAGCTTGTGCTTTTGAGTTTGATTTGGTGGATTTTCAATGGAGACAGTGGTTAGCATGGAGGTTAAGGAAGAAGCAAAGGCTGAGGATGGTATCGCCAAGGAAACAGGGTCTGAGCCCGTATCTCTAAAGCACATTTCTGATCCTGATCCTGATCCTGAGCCTGATCCTGTTGTCTATAAACTTGTTCGGGTACATGCCCAGGACATGTGTAGATGATTAAGTTGGTTCATTTTTTAATAAAATCGAATTACTTCATTTTACAAACACTTTTCATGCTATATAGTAATGAAAATGGCTATTTTGAACCTTAATATTTTGGAAATTTTCACTTACCAACTCTGTTTTGAAGGATTGTCTTGAATTAGCTCAGTGCTTTCGTATTTATGCCTTTAGTACTATGGCGACTTTTGAAGTTAGTTTTATGAAGATATTTAATTCATATTTTGAGAATGAGTTTTGGGGTGCAAGGATTTAAATTTTGGAGACTTAGTTTGTGGTGCTGAATTTGGTCATTAGACAATGAGAAGTCTAAATCTTTTTCTTCTTTTTTAGTATTATGGTTGTGAATTGCAAATATTGCTTCTATTTTGCTTTCCTATGCATCTATGGGCATATATGTGCATAGGGGTGGCAATTTCCGACACGATCTGAAAACACGACACGAACCTAACACGAAATTAATGAGTTTGGGTTGAGATTTCGCGGGTTCGGGTCAGAATCGGGGTGAACCCGATGGACCCAAAAAGAAAACGGGTCGAATTCGGGTCAATCCGTGGGTGACCTGATATGACCCGATAACCCGTTTACGAATTAAAAATAATTTAATAAACATAAAATTATTTTATCTAACTAAACTAAGTTATTCTTTTTTTCCAAAGGCATTAATCACTTAATCGTAAATGAATTTATTTAACTTGTGTGAAGTTGAATATTTGGACAAATAGTGTATTATATTATTTTTTACTTTTATAATGTTTTAATTTATTTTATATTTGGTTTGGGATAAAACACTTTTACAGTGTTTTAATTTATTTTAGATTTGGTTTGGGATTATTTATTTAAATTTTATTACTTGATTATGTAATTAGTCTTGTACGAAATTGATTTTATTAGAAATTACAGTGGTAAATTAATAAATTAAAATTAAGTTTCGGGTCATTTCGAGTCGACCCGCCAACCTGAAATTTTCGAGTTCGGGTTAGGTATCTTGACCCGTTTCGGGTTAACGGGTCAGGTTTAGGTCAACGGGTTTTCTGTTATACCCGGGTCTCAACCCCATCCGCCAACCCGAAATGGACCCGATTGCCACCCCTATATGTGCATATGACTGTTACTATAATCTGGTATGCAACTCTAATGGATTTGGGAGGTGGCTTATTGATCTTATGAAGCTCATCTTCTACTGTTCCTCCTCTGCCCCTCTTGGAACCTGCTGTCATGTTTGCCTTCGGGTGAATTGATGATTTAAGATGTCATAACTCTGGAAAATACCTACTAGTACAATTGGATAGGTAACAGAGATTCATAATAGCTCAATTTGAAATGGTCAGGAAATTTAGGTAATATTAGGTCCACTGCATCCTGTAACAAAGTAGCATCTGGGCGGGGCATCTACTGGGGTCAATATTCATGAAGTGCATTTTAAACATGTTATTCTTTTAGTTGTCCATCATTAAACTCTTTATTTGTTCTGCCTCTTGGTGTTCACTTTAGTGGAAAGTCATTTGTCATTGCTCATTTAACATTTAGGTTGATGGTGAGGGGAGGTTAGTTCCGGCAACAGATGAAGAAGTTTTGGTGGTTGAGGACTTGCTAGAAGATGAAAAGCCTGAACATTGTGCTGCAGAATGTGAGCAGCCAATAGAATGCATCAAAACTGAAGGATGTCCCTTGCAGAAAAATCATGTTCAATCCTCAGAAGGTCAACAAGAATGCTAGCAAGCAGTACTGTATTTCTGTAATTGAATATTCTGCCGGTGCAGGCAATATGACTTTTTAAACATGCACATTTATATCAAACTTCTGTGCTTGTTTAATTTGAAGGTTTCCTTGTAATTTGTTAACACACTTGATTTGATGAGATTATGCATTCTGAAATTGTAAAATGTTATTTTTTAAGTTTGACATCTGATCAGAATGTGTTTTAACTTTTACTGGCTTAATCTCTGATATTATGTCTGAGCTTTTGTATTTGGTACTTTTTTTCATGCTCATCTTTGTTGCTTTGAAAGGAGAAAAGTTTGGCAGGTATATTTTGTAATCTGAAAACCTTGAGGTTGGTGCAGGTATTTCAAGTGTTCAACTTGATGCTGCAGTTGATATGGGGAAGAAAATCATCCAGCCAGAGGTACCTTTGATGCTGTTATTTCTCGATGGTCATTCTTTGCGCATTGTTTTGTGAATTACAATGGTGATTATTTTAGTGGTTAATGTAAGGTTTTCTATCTTATCCACATGTTCTTGATACTGAATTGATTCATGGTCATGACTTGGAACATTCTGTTTATCATTTTCTTCTGTTTTCTCCTTTACTGTAAATGCCAAAACGGCATTGCACTGATAATGTCACCAGGCTTTTAATTATTATTTCCAAGATATACTTGTCCAGGATTGGCGTTTGGCAATAAAAGAACCTTGCTCTTGCTTTTTCTGGTAATGTTTCTCTTGGACTGGTTAGAAGACCTTATGTTAAGTTATTTGTAGGAAACTCCCTGCCAAATGGCTTCAGCATCAGCTGGAAACAATATTAGTCAGCCTATGAGTGCTGTGGGATGTCCAGGGTCAGAAGGTGGATTGGTTGAAAATTGGTCTTCGAGAACTGATCTTGCTACTACAGGGAAGCCTGACTTTTCGAAGTTAAAAGGAGAGATATGCTTGGATAATCTGACGGTCAAGGAACTCCAAGAAACTTTCAGAGCAACATTTGGAAGAGAAACATTTGTCAAAGATAAACGGTGGCTTAAGAGGAGGATCTCCATGGGATTGACTAATTCATGTGATTTTTCAACTACAGCTTTTATGATCAAAGATAATGAAGTGTTAAAGAAAGATAAAAAAGAAAACCGCAAGAAAAGTGCTGTGTATAAGGATCTTGTGGTTGGAGTGGCAAGTGAGACTGCTGGAGGTCCAACCAATGGACTCAATAGGCTAGCAGATAGCAACCCAAATTTTGATGACAGAAAAACAGAGTCTCTTCTACTGGAACATGATTCTGTTAGAGAAGATCCTAGCTTGGAACAAAGAACAGCCAAAAGGGTCCGGAAGCCCACAAAGAGATACATCGAAGAAATGTCTGAGGAGGAATCTAGGGGCTCTAGTGGAAGGTTAGTCTCTGTTGTTAAGAGTTTTGAACATAGGCAGTCATGTTCAAAAGCTTGTACAATACCTGTTCAGAATGTTCAGTTGGCCGGGAGACCTATGGTTACAAGGCAAGATTCTCTGGGAGGTTCTGGGGTTCAAGTTCCATATGTTTCTCGAGTTCGAAAAGGGCGTCCAAGGGAGAATTTCATGCCTTTCATGGTAAGGTGATAGGATGTCTTTGAGGCAAAGCATGTCTTATTTCTGTGGAAGATTTGTTTGTTTCCTTTAAACCGTATAGTTTAAAGATTGTGTTTGTTTCCTTTAAACCCTATAGTTTAAAGATTTTGTTTATTTCTTCATGAATTTGATCAAAGATGAACCTCATCTAGTTTAAGTTATTTGGCAGAATCTCTGGGTTTACGTTGCACCTTTACGTTCTTGTCAATAAGTGAACTGTGCTCACAAACTTTTTCCTCCAACATTCTTCGTGAGAAAAAGGGGGAACATCAGTAATTGGCTTTGGCCTGTAATGTTGCTTAGCTGAGAATGGTTAACATGGTTTTAGCTGAATATCCAATTTGTTGTGGTTCTATTAAACTCTTTTTAGGAAGAGGCTTGCATTGTTGAAATGGTTAATTGTTATTCATGCTGGTGAACCAAAATACTTTTGGAGTTTCCTTCCAGAAACTTCAGCCCACAGTTGAAGTTACTAGTTATTCGTTATATTCAGTTGCTAATGCTTTGGAAGTCCCAAATTTTAGAAACTTTATGACATCTTATTACTTGTTATCATACTTTTCTGTTGGCTAGTTAATACTGTTGAAGTTACCATTGTTGAAACTTAAGCAAATGGTTGAACATTGCAACTTATTAATTTGCAAACATTATCCTGTCTCTAATTCTTTTTAAGTTGCAAATGTAAAAACTTCAGCCTAGTGGCATTGGTCTCGCCACTAGAACGGTAAGGAGGGCCCTTGGCGAACCTGGACCAGCACCACAGGATGAAATGCAAAATGAAGTCCTGAAATCGAGTTTGTCCCCTGGATGGAATCAACAGCCTGTGAGTCAATTCTATACGGCATGAAGATTATGGTCTTTATCCTTGATTGCTTCTATTGGCTTCTGACTCCTAAGTCACGAAGTTTTATCCATTATGGCCATGGCACTCGTGGATTTGTAAGATTTGATCTTGGACCATTTGGAAGAAATAAAGAAATCTAGGCCTTTATATTTGAACTTGGAGCAATTGATGATTGATGATAGTTTAAAAAAATTGACTGACTTAAGAATTCAAATAAACTGCATGTGGACCTTAATTCTCTGTTTTGGGAGGAACAAACATTTAACACCATTTAATTCTCTGTTTTAGGATGTTTTAGAGCTATTTTCGGGTTAGTTATATTTGGAAAATTTTGAGCTAATTTAAGATTTTGAGTCATCATGGTCAATTCTGTAACTTGACACATAAGGGTTAGGTGCTTCTAACATGTCTTATTCTTTCATATTATAATCTATTTAACTTCCTAGATTGCTGCTGCTTCTGAGAATGATAACCATCACCTGGAAAGGAAGGAGGTGGAGCTGGAGAAATATGTAGAGCTAAAAAGAATGGACTCCTTTGAGGATAATTCAGATGATAATATGGGTACTGTACCGGCATCTTCAGGGGGAATGAGGAGGAAGCATCATAGGCCTTGGTCTCTAACTGAGGTTGTTAAGCTAGTTGAGGGTGTAGCTAGATATGGTGCTGGTAGGTGGTCTGAAATTAAACGGCTTGCTTTTGCATCATATTCTTACAGAACTTCAGTTGATCTAAAGGTAGGTGATGTGAATGTCTCATCAGTGTATCAAGCGGAAGCAATTTTAGATATTACTGATTTGTTGAGATGGGTATCAGTTCGAAGTCAACTGCTGTACTAAATTTAGTTGCCATTGTGCAGGACAAGTGGAGGAATCTCTTGAGAGCTAGCTTTTCACAATTGCCTGCAGAAAAAGGGGTGAGCCCATGTTTAACTCCTTTTTTTGATAGTTTGATTAAGATAAGATGCTGGCGCTATGAGTATGAGAGGTGGTTTTAATTTTTGACCTCTTACGAGGTTGTCTGTTGTGGGTTTGTGTACATTTGTCACTTCTACATGCAAAAATACTTCAGCCTTCTGTCTCTGTATCCATGGTAATTCAAAATTGATTGCTTCCCTTTTACGGAATTCTTTCGGTAAATATGCAGATGCACAATGCCCGGAAACATGCTTCAATTCCAATTCCAGCTCCAATTCTCTTACGAGTGAGAGAGCTAGCTGAAATGCAAGCACAAGTTCCAGCAAATTTCAGCTCAAGCAAGTTCACTGGACAAAGTGGTGGTAGTGATAGAAGTGTACATGAGACTAGATCGGGTTACTTGTAGCACCGTAAATAAGTAACTTAAGGTTTCTATTAAGTCAATAGTCAGGCACTGCTTTGAATTATGTACTGAGTTTGATTCTTTATTGAGCCTCTTCTCTGTTAGAAGCTCAAGCCTTTCGCCTCCCCTATAAGACCCCTCTTTCTCTTTCCCCCTGGGAAAAGGGAGAAAAGAAGAAAGGAAAAATGTTCTCTTTCATGTGAACGGCCCTCTGCCTCACTCGTTCATTTGGCTGCTCCAGTTTGTTTAGTTTCCCACCAACTTGTGTTGCTGCTTATTTATCTGTAATGGGGATAGCGATCGTGCATGCTGACATGCTAGCGCCACGCAGTCGTGGTCTGGGCGGTTTATAGAGTACTTTTGATTGATGACCCGCATGTTAGAGACCCGATAGCACTTCGGTTAGTCTTTACAGAGGCTTTATTGGATGTAGATCCACCGAAGTGGGTAGCCTTGAGCGGATGTGTTTCGTATGAGCACTTGCGGAGGCTTTTACTGCATGACTTTTAACGATTGTTATGTATTTGATACACTTCGGTTGGTCTAGATCAATTTTGCTGAAAGACCACGCCCAAACCCAAACTTTGGCGTTACGTTCTACTACAATATTTTATTATTATTATTTTAGCCCTTTTTGGCGTAAAGGTGGTTTGAAACGACTTTTACTAGGGTAATAAGAAATTCACGTAAAAATACTTTGATAAACAATGGCTATTTTTGTGTGCGTGTATTCAAGCAGATACAGTTATCCATGTGCATTTGACGTAATATAAACTAAACATTATTGATTTCTCTTACAACTCAATTATAACTCGGAGCAAAACACCAAGGTAGTTCGTAATCAACTTTGCTAAAATCAAAGTAGGCCTTAAACTTTATTATGAACCGGTTTAGTCCATCATCAATTATGTTAATAAAGCGGGAATAGCCCTTAAACTTTTATCATCAGCCAATTTAGTCCCTTAACTATTTTACTTAAATAGAAATAGTTCCTTGGCTATATTTGTATGGTCAGTTTGATCCTTATTTGGCTGATGTACCTAATTTATCTTTTTTTGGCACCTAGAACTGAGGGTGAAATAGAAAATGTAGCTATAATCCTTATTAAAGTGATAGGAAAACAAATATTTGTTGAGAATTTGACAACAAAATTGGATCATATTGAAAGCCAAAAAAATAAAAAAAAAATGATCTCTTTTCTTAAAAGGGTAATATTGGCACCCTCTTTTCTTCTAGTTTTTTGCTTACTCCTGTTATGTTGTTTTCCCTTTTCTCCATTTTTCTCTCCCTAAGAAGCTCTATTTTCCTTTTCCCCATGTGATTCAATTTCTTTGTTGATTTTTGAACAAATATGTGTTTTTCTATTGTTTCAATAAGGGCAATGATCAAATTTTATATTTTACTCCTTATTGTTGGTGTCGAAAGTTGGAAAAATTGAGTGGATCTGCCAAATAAGAATTAAATTGGCCACATAAATATAGTCAAAGGACTATTTCAGCTTGAGTAAGGTAGCTGAGGACAAAATTAGCTCATAATAAAATTTAAGGACTATTTCGGCTTTATTAAAATACTTGAGGGACTGAACTGGCTCATAATAAAGTTTTCAGACTATATTGACTTTAGTAAGCTAGTTTAGGGACTAAATTACTATTTTGCTTTGTAAATCGTAAGTCCAGAACTCCACATTATAGAACCTCGCTCTTTTGGTAGCCGAAACCGTAAATCGCGCGGGTCTGATTAAACAAAAATAATAGGTCTTCTTGATAACAACTTAGACAGTTAGATACCACGAAATAACAGGATTTTATATAACTGGCCAAAACGATTACTTCAAGATTCAATGTCAATTTAAGTCTAGTTTGCCTTTGCATTCGCTGAATGTGGCTTTAGAAAAAAAGAGATAGGAAAATAAGCATTAATCCAACAAACCTGATCCCTTGGATATTTTTAATACACATGGCTCGGGTGATCCCAAACTGAAGATCTGCAATGTATATTTTAATTTGGACTTTAATTATCGGGTTTGTTGTTGTGCTTTTGCTTTAGTCGAATTGTGCTTAACGAAATCTTTTGAAGTTAGCTCTCGATTTTCATATATCTGTCTGGAAAATTGTTTTCTGTGGATGATTTTAGAGAAATTTTATTGTGGAACTTTTGTTTATTTGCTCTTTTTTTAAAATAAGATTACTACGTAATGGTAGTATAATAAAAAACTATTTGAAAATTCATTTATTTCAAAAAAAATTTATATTTTTCATGAACATATTTTTAAATTATTTTTTATCTCATATATATTAAATCATCACAGTACATTTTTCTATAAAAACTCCAAAAAATGGCAATCTAGACAAGCCATAACTTATAGTCAAGCAAAATCTCTGAATTATGGATCCTAACCTTAACCATTAAATGAATGGCTCAACAGCTTCTTCTTCTTCTTTTTTCGAGACGATATTAGTGATATATTGATCATCAACTGAACTTTACACTTGAAGCAAAGGCCCCTCATTTCTATACAAAAAGTGCTCAATAGCACAGAGGATTGATCTATTCCTCATCATGTATGATGTCTAAGGCATAATCACCAACTCTAATGCTAACATGATTATCATTTTTAGATATAACACAAAAAGAGCACGTATGAAACAGAGCTTTCAGGCTAAGAATATCCTCGACTAAAGTATGCAGTTTGATATTTGATGCACTTCCGGAAGAGATTTGCTGAAGTAGGTGCTTGTTGCAGCTCTGTATGATGACTTTTCTCCGGCCTTTGACTACTAATTTACTCATAGCTATCTTGATAGCCTCAGCTTCATCCAATAATGGACAATTGTAACTTCTTTGATGTATAAAAGTTAATTAAAAAATGTGTTTAAAAATTTTAAAACACACACCGTCATTTTATAGTCTACTAGCGAAAAATGGCCCGATCCATCAGCGTAGCATGGACAGGTCTTATGATTGGACTCTGGACCTACCAGTGCAGGTTCAGCGTTTTCTCTTTGAAGCCCGGCCCGTGTAGTCACAAGGCACAACCCCTTCGTCTCTGTCTCCCGAGTAGTGTCTACTCTGTTCATCTTGCATAGCATATTCATAATCATTTGCAGCCCCCAAACGACACCCTATTTACGTTTCGACCTCGACCCACTTTGTAGCTTGCAACATCCATCGTAAGCTAGTAAGTTCCATTTATGGATAGTGTTGTTGAACGCTTGAGAATTGAGAAACATACATGTGAAATAATTGTGTATTGAAAAAGATGTTGTTAGAAGCAGCTGATTGATTTAAGATCTTTATGCGTATGTTCCATCATTTAAATCTGGGTCATTTCCTTTTTACGAAATTAACTATCTTTTTCTGCTATTTCACTTGACAGGTAATATTTAGCAACCATGGGGATCATAGAAAAGATTAAAGAAATTGAGGCCGAGATGGCCCGAACCCAGAAAAATAAAGCTACAGGTTCGTGTTCTTGAATCATGTTATGTTATACTTTTTCGGGGATTGATGCTTTTACTTCTTCAATTTGCAGAATTCTTGTTTCCGTCCCCTGGAGTGTTTTCTAAGCAGATTGAGAGCATAATTTTTACCCTTTTCTTTGTGTTGTTTGCAATAATACAGAATATCATCTGGGTCAGCTCAAGGCCAAGATAGCAAAGCTAAGGACACAACTGTTGGAGCCTCCAAAAGTATGAAGTCTTAGTTATCTTACGCATTTTATGTCTTCAATTACGAATAATAAGTTGCCTTTTTTATAGTGATTTTATTTTAGTGCAGCTTGATTGTAGTGGAGGTTGTTTTTCTTGAATTCTTTTTAATGACTACCAGGGTTCTAGCGGAGCTGGAGACGGTTTTGAAGTCACAAAATATGGCCATGGACGTGTAGCCCTGATAGGATTTCCAAGGTTTGCTATTTTTGTTTATCTGAAATCAAGCTGTGAATTATTTATGGAACTTTATCTTCGATGCAATGCTTCCATATTTTGATTAATTTATTAGTTAGAATATCAAATTGGCTTGATTTTTTTTATCATTTTAGTTTGTTTTTGGGTGTGTTCTGTAGAAACTAGCTCTTGCTGTTTTGAGTCTTGGAGCTTTTTTACTTCTGTTGTGATTGCCAGTGTAGGAAAATCTACGCTGCTAACAATGTTAACGGGAACTCATTCTGAGGCTGCATCATACGAGTTTACCACTCTTACCTGCATACCTGGCATTATCCACTATAATGACACTAAAATTCAGCTACTTGATCTCCCTGGAATTATTGAAGGTGCATCTGAAGGCAAGGGGCGCGGTAGGCAGGTAAGGGCCATTATCTGTATTTAGTCAAATATTGAGATTTTTAGTTCATCATTTTGACGCTATTTAAATTTGACATTTTTTGTTGGTATCTGTTGGCATCTAAGTTCTTGTCAAGCAAAGATCTTCAACTTTTTCCTTTGATTTCTTTGTCGTGTCGTGTACAAGAGTGTTGTGGATAATATGATAATCTGGGGAGCAAATTATCCAGGTAGCTATTGAATTTTTTGAATAGTCAAGATTTGGCCACTCAACTATTAATAGTATGCTTTGACACAGTGAACTATCAAAAGTGCAAATTTTGGGCTATTCCGTTTGATTCCACATTGACTCTGGCAGATCTAACTATTGATAGTGTATGCCTTGTATATTGTATGGACCTTTAAATCTGGCAGAGTTAACAGCGGAATCAGACGGAATGGTCCGAAATTTACACTTTTAATAGTTCAGTGGGTAAAAACATATTATTAATAATTGAGTGACCAAAACTCAACTATTCGAAAAGTTTAGTGGCTACTCAAGTAATTTGCTCTAATCTGGGACCATATTATGGCATAAAATCTGATGTTTTTGAACTTTGAATCCCAGGTTATTGCAGTTTCAAAATCCTCAGACCTTGTCCTCATGGTCCTTGATGCTTCAAAAGTAAGTTTTGATCTCTTTCATTGTAATTATCATGATAAGGTTTAGTAGTGTGAAAATGTTGTTTCAGTTTCTACACCTTCTTAAATCAATACTGTAGTTCCTCAAGTGTCCTACTCATCACCAGGTCTATAGATGCTAGTTGACTGCCTCAGACTGCATATCTGAAGTGTGTAATTATGTTTTTTATGTGTCTGTTGCATTGCTTTTCTCATTCTCTTGGAATATAGAATGGAAGCTTAATTGGGAACTGAACGCCTTAATTTCTTCTAGGACTTCGGCATGAATCTCTATTGTATTTAAAAAAAAAAAAACTTTGTTTCCTCCCACTCTTTTGGAGCTTCTTCTCTCCTTTAATTAATTGGTAACCCACTCGTGTTGTACAGACATGTTTTAAAGGAATAACCACGTGATAGTCTGCTCTAAGGATGTTCCCTTATGTCAGCTGAATGGTTGTTCATGACATAATCTTTCTACTGCTGTTATCTGCTTGGATTTTTGCAGCATATCATGTTGTTCATAGAACTCCAGTCTGGTCGTGCTGTCCAGCATCTTAGTAATGAAGACTGCAAAGCTGCTTCATTTGCTTAACCTTTGATTGTGGAGTTTTTCTTTCCCACTCCCACACCCTTTCATCTTTGGTTTGGTGACAGGGAGAGAAGTTGTTAAGGACACTAATCCTTCATGCGATATAGATTGCATATGCACTTTTATTTTGCATTCATTGTAAGACTGGTTAACCTTTGTCTGATTTTTGAAGTTTTTTGAAATTTTGTAGTTGCTTCTTCACTCCTGTAGGTGGTGGAGCAATTTATCCTTGTTATGTGAAATGTTATCCCCTGTATGTGTATTGTTTGAGTGTTGCTTATCTGGAATGTCAAATAATTGTTTGAATGTCAGAGTGAAGGGCATAGGCAAATCTTAACGAAGGAGCTGGAAGCTGTGGGCTTGCGCTTGAACAAGAGACCTCCTCAAGTAATGTATTGCTTTTTCTGGCCACAATTTGCTGATCATCTTATTTTTCTTGTCTTTTTCTTTGGGTTTGATATGCTATTTGAACAAAACGGAGAACTATCCCTTGGTAGCAAGTCTAAAATAATTATAGTTTTGCATACTTTATAAGACTTAAAGCATCACCTGCTTTCTGCTTTTAAACTTTCCAAAATATGTTAGCATGTGTCCTGGATCTTGTTAGCCTTGATGTTTGGTTTGGTTCTTGACAGATATACTTCAAAAAGAAAAAGACTGGTGGAATTTCATTCAACAGCACTATGCCTTTGACTCATGTTGATGAGAAGCTGTGTTATCAAATTTTGCATGAATACAAGATACACAATGCAGAGGTATTTTGTCTTAGTATATTATTCACTACGTAGCTAGGATCAATCATAGTACCGAATGTGTACAAAAGCATGTTGTCTTGACTGTACATGAATTTTGAAGTTGTAGGACAAGTCATTGTATGCTTTTGTTTATGTCCACGACTCAAAAGAAGTTGGAACGGTTTCTCAGGCGACGGGAAATTGTCAGCAAACCATTTACATTATGTGTTTGTGTGCTTTTGTTCTTTATGCAGTGTTGCTTCTCTGTTGACTTCCAGATGAGTGCTCATCTGCTGCCTTGCCATATTTTGTTTGCTTAAGTTTGATACCATGTGTTGCCCTCTGCTTGAGTTTTCTCTGTTTAAAATCATCTGTCTTTGTGTCCTGTTCTTTTGCCAGTCTTGAGTGATCTATATACCCAGTGGCTAAGGGTGTGCAATTCTTTGGAACTTAACTTTAATTACTTCATCATTTCACATTCTATGTGGTAACAAAATTTAACGTCATCTCGCTTCACCGCTCCCTAGTCAAATGAGTAGAATAACAAAAAAAAGCAACAAAGATGAGAACGATTTGGTTTTGACAAACTATGGAAGTGTTGTAGAGCAGCTAACTTTGTTATAGGGGCATGTTTCATTTGAGAAAAATTGTTGTTGGAGTTAAACAACAATCTGCATCAGATGTGAGGACAGTATCAAAATGAAAGTTTTGTTGTGTAACCTCTGTACCTATTTTTGCAGTTTTTTCTGAGATAAATACCAACCCTATTAAACTATGTGGCAGAAGATTCTTTCACATCACTTTGTCATACTTTAAGCCATCATATATGCTATTCCCTGACTTTTTTTTCTTGGTAAGGTCTTGTTTCGTGAAGATGCCACCGTGGATGATCTGATAGATGTCATCGAGGGAAACCGCAAATACATAAAATGTGTATACGTCTACAATAAAATTGATGTTGTTGGTATTGACGACGTGGACAGATTAGCACGACAACCAAATTCCATTGTGATTAGCTGTAATTTGAAGGTATGCGTAATGCTTCTAAATTTGCTTTCCTGATATGAAGCATGACTACCAAAGTTGTTGAAGTGGTCTAGTACAAGAAAATTATTGATCTTTGTTTCTATCATTTTTATTTTTTATTGAGCAGCTCAATCTGGACAGACTGCTTGCTAGAATGTGGGACGAGATGGGTCTTGTGAGGGTTTATACAAAGCCTCAAGGCCAGCAACCAGATTTCACTGATCCGGTTGTTCTTTCTTCTGTAAGTCAGAGGTGTCCCAATCTATTATTTGTGGGTCCTGGACAATTGTTGTGGGGATGGATTCTAATATGCATTAGATCTGGGTTGTGTTGGCTTGATTCAGGATAGAGGTGGCTGCACAGTTGAGGACTTCTGTAATCATATACATCGGAGCCTAGTGAAGGACGTGAAGTATGTCTTGGTGTGGGGCACAAGCGCAAGGCACTACCCACAGCACTGTGGCCTCGGTCATGTTCTTCAGGATGAGGATGTTGTGCAGATCGTTAAGAAAAAGGTATTTTAGGTGTTCTGTTCTTAGCGTATGACCTTCAAGATAAAGTTACTAGCTTAAATGTTGGAAGGAGGCAAGACAATATGTTTGACTACTGAATTATTTTGTTTTGGAAACAACATAAGATGTCATGAAAGCTCCAAATGATTTTCTCTGCTGAGGAAAGTGACATAAATTAGAACCTACCTGTTACTTTTTACTGGTAATTGGATTTTACAAAGCTGCTTCTAGGTTTAGACATAGTACTGTCATAGAGAGGCTTCTTCAGATGTAGTTGCCAAAAAATGAAAAAAGACACCACACTATTGCATTGAGTTTCCATTTGAATTGGCTGGAGAGTACGAGTTACTTATCCAGGTAGTTGGTCATTCATTTGGTATCATTCTTGCGTGTTAGTTGACATTCAGCATTCTAGAATCACCTGCCTTGTTTCTAAAGCACGATGGAACACCAGGAGCATTAACCAAAGATTGGACTTGAATTCGTGCAGGAGAGGGAAGATGGTGGAAGGGGTCGCTTTAAATCACATTCCAATGCTCCTGCTAGAATATCTGACAGAGAAAAGAAGGCTCCCCTGAAGACATAATTGTGAGTGCCTTTTGGAGCCTGTCCCGTCCTACTTTAGCAGCACATCTTGGAACTTCTTGTTTGGACATCAGGGATGATAGGCGGTCAAACTTAATGATCTGCGAGATGGATCGGGTTCAGAGGATAACAAAGTATTCTGATAGTTGCTCCGGCAGGACATTCTTATATTTAGTGTTGTATGACGAGTAATTTGATTTTCAAGATTTTGGTCGATTGAGGAAGGGTTATAAAAGCTGGGCGAAATTTGATAGTGTAAAAAGTTGAAGAGATAACTTATTTGGTGCTCCAGCAATTGACTTCGCAAAAAGAATGCTTAGTTGTAACACATTTACTAGGACCTGCCTTTTTTCTTTATTATTATTATTATTATCATCCATATAAAAAGCTTTAAGCATCAAATTAAGCAAACGGAAGGCGAATAATGCCTCCTACTGCATTAATCAATTCCCATAGCTTGATGGTAATAGGCTTGCAGAGTCACGAGAGCATCCGGAAGTCTGAAAATTTTAGGCATACTTTGATAAACTTCCGAGGAGGGAAGGAAAACTTAAAACACAATGATAAAAGAATATTTTTGTCTTTAACTAACTGAGCATCGAAGCATCCATCCAGTATGTCATAAGAGTTAACATCGGAAGTTCCCTCCGTCTGTGAAATGGAATCTCCATAGGCCATTCTGCAGTTTCTGGAGGCTGGTTTCTGGAAACCTTTAATCCTCTGACTCTGCTCAATTATTCTTGTCAACTTCCGTACTGTCCGTTGAAGCCAATTCACTCTCGTACAGAAAAGCACTTCGTTAGTGCATCTTGATTGAATAAGCAATATAAGCATCATCATTGCCGTACCCAAATGATCCCCCACTAATTGAAAACATCTGCTTAACCCCCACAACTAATCCCATTGAAATCCCCTCATAGGAAACATAGGAAAGTAAGCATGCATAGAGCGTGTGATAGGGAACCTGAAGGAATGGAAGGATGTGTCAAGAAATGGTCATCTTCACCAGACACTAATGAGAACGCTGTCTT
Source organism: Coffea humblotiana (assembly GCA_023065735.1). NCBI lineage: Eukaryota > Viridiplantae > Streptophyta > Magnoliopsida > Gentianales > Rubiaceae > Coffea > Coffea humblotiana. The sequence continues at coordinate 1,052,146 of CM041211.1, forward strand.
GCAGATGCACTTGTTTGATATGAATGCGCCTGGAGAGAATTCCTTTAATCAAGGAGTCAGATACCTTTACTGCAGGAAAGGAACCAACTGTAGCAGTAGTTGACACAAGTACACCATTTTTCTTAGTTGTTAATGCTCCAATTATGTTTTTCTTCTGTTGTTTGGTGGCCAAATGGTTGTCGTTCTGTTGTGGGAATTGGAGCAAAGAGCTAGGGAAGTGTATCTGTCTTTATCAACGTGCAAAGTCTAATTTTTACAGGACAACCATTTAATGAACACTGGCAAAATTTAACAGTAGATGATGATGGTCTTTTCACTAAAAGAAGGTGCACTTGCCCAGTTTTGAGAAACATTTGCGGGGTGGGGGCCAACCCCATCATTTTTTTTTTCCTGAAAGCTTTCTACTTGAATTTTACAGGGCAGCCGACAACCAGGTATTTGTTGTGCCTCTCTTGCAATAATCTATTCCTCATCGCCAGAAACAAGACCAGGCCTGTATCATCTTATTGGGTTATGAATTATGCAATGGAAGAAACCAAGTTGATGTCTTGTTTCCGGATTGAAAAAGTCAAACTTGCTGAAAATGTTAGACAAAGGTAGGGAGAGCCTTCCGCTGGATAGACAAAGGCGTGGAAGATGAAGACGTGTGCAAGATGATTGGCACGAAACAAGAAAATGTGTGAAGATGCTAGCTGGTTTAAGTTGGACGGCTTGCATGACAAACCAGGGCTGTGAAGGACGAGCTTGTTGAATGCGCCGAAAAGATAAAAACGATGACATAGTAACAAATCTCAGTCTGTTTACTTGGTGCGCCAAAACATGAGCCTGTAAATTAAATTGGCTCAAAAAACTTTGCTAACAGCATAAAATCAAAACCATCCATATAATATTCCACCAATTGTTTGAAGTATATACAAAATTGAAGTTAAATTTTGCAGTTGAATCAAACTTTACCACTTTCATTTTGTAATTTTGATCCACATCAATGCATTTTTTTGCGGATTTTTGAGTATTGAAAATCCTCTTTTGAAAATAAAATTATCGTTGTGGAAAAATTTAGTTTGTATAAATATAATAAAATAATGGATTGTGAATGATTGAAACTCGTTGTTTTTATTATTATTTTCCTATTTAAGAATTGTAGCAAGTCATCAAGGAAGTAAAATCCGCCGCCTCCTTTTAAGGTACTATCAGTTTACTGATGCAATCCGAATCCAGCAGGGTCTATTGATTTGAGACGGACGTGCGCGCATGGGCGATGGGTGGGTGGGTCTACTGCTCGCCGGAGAAGATCACTTTTTGTAGTAATTCTCTCTTCTTTTTTTGTAGTAATTCTCTATTGTCGTGAGAAAAACATGCACCTATGACCCAACCTACTCCACTTACTTCTTTCTCTTCTCAGTGAAATTAAACGCTCTTAGCTACTTTGTGAAACGTGATGATTCTGATAAGAACAGAACCTGACCATGACGGGTGATGATGTAGAATATGCTTTAATAATAGAATGCAATTTCGGCAAGTGGGTAGTGTGCTCTAGGTGTATGAGAATGGTGGCGCCGCCTTTATGGTGTCCGATTCCTAAAAACCAGCCTCCTCAATTATCTCATCACCTGCTAACTCACATCTTTCAAGTTTTCAGTGAGAAAATCGTCAACATTCATTCATAACCTTCTCTCACGCTTTTGCTTTCACCATCAAATCATCGCTACTTTTATTCATCTTGGGACGAGATGAACCCCGTGCACTCCCTCCCTTCAACGTTACGATAAATAAAAAATGTAACGTGTTTATAACGCAAGCGAAATATTATTTTTGAAACGCTAATAAAGTGAAAATATAACATTAATAATGGGATGAAGAAGTACTAGTATCTTTCTCACTTTCTCTATATAGTATATTGTATCAAAGAACGAACTTTTGTTGAATGAAGTACGTGCTATTTACTGAATCAGACCAAATGAAATCATCTAATTCCAAACATTTCCAAGAAAGATTATTACTATGTTCGCTCTACGATATGCTATTTGCCTTCACCCACTCCCTCAATTGTGAATTGTCATACCCAAATAAAAAAACACTGATGGGGATCCTTTTTCTACAAATATGTGTCTAATTATATAGAATGAAGTACCAGGTAAGACGTGAAAAGCAAATAAAGCGTATAAACTTTCCTAGGTCCCTAACGTTTCAAATTTGTAACATGTCAATCTTAATAACGTGCTGAACGCTCAATTCCCCTCCAACACCAATAGAGAAAGCGCATAATTCTTCTTACACACCGAAGACCTTTAAGAGGAATTCACATATATGTGAAATATGAACTTGCTCTTACATTTTTGGAAACTCCAAAGCCACCAAACGTGTGTGGCTCCTACTAAATGCTATTTTACCTTCGAAACACCTTTGGGAGGTAGCTCCAAATGATGCCATAAGAACATTTCTGTATGATAGCATCGTCATGACAAATCATTACGTGTTACAAATGCTCCTTTATTATTTGCCTAAGTACTTAACTTGTTTCCAAAAGGTTGTCAGAGCAATTAACATGCAAGTCCAATCTCTAACTGTTTATTGTTCGACGGTAGGTTTACAGACGAACGAGACAATCAAGACAACAAAAAACAAGGGGGGAAAAAAAGAAGGAAAGACTCTTGGTCATTAGTCTTCTCCCTTGCAAATTGAAACACCAACCATAGGAATGTGCCAAAGACTTTAGCATATTACAAATCTTTTTTCTCCTGTCGATTATCAACATTTGTTATATCAATTGTCAATGAGTTTGACATCATTTAGATAAGGTTTCGATTTTAAATGTCGTCGATTAAAAACACAACGTTGAGACAGTCATCTCCAAAAGAAGATTTGGACAACATACTTAAATTAGTCGGGGGCAATGTGATCATTACCACGTATCAAAAATTTAGATACAAAAAAAAAAAAGAAAACCCTTTTCTCTTCCAAGGAACAAAGTAAAGAACAACAATAAAGAAAAAGAGAAAGGAAAGCAAACAATCATCTTGGGATCACCAAAAATTCTCGACAACTTTTTCTCTTTTCTTTTTCTTTTTTTTTTTGGTGTGTTTTATTTTACAATTGCTATCCTCCACAGCAGCTAGAATCTTTTCTCACTTTTACTAAAGCTGATTGTGTCCTTGCTTTCTTTCATTCTCGCATTAAATTTACCTTTAGTTTCCGATCTTACCTTCGCACGTTGTGGGGGCCCCAATTTGCCCATTTCCGAAGGACAATTCAGTGATCAGAGACCGAAAAGTGACGCAAGCACACGTGTGGGTGTGGACACGTGTCGAACAACTGAGTGGTGCAGAAGTTGCCAGGCAGATTTGGGGCAGGGTTAATCAGGGGCACGCGGGACCCGGCTGGGTAGCTAACCGAGTGAGCGCGACGAGCGGGGATGGATGGAAACTGAATGGGGTTACGCACGTGTACCTCCGCGACAGGGCTTGAACACGCTGGCCACCCCATCACGTGCGCCTCCAATAGCGTTTCAGTTGAGAGTCCAGATCACCGAGGGCCCAAGTCCATGTAGGGCCCAGTTCCAGGTAAACCTGCAATGATCTGTAAAATATTCCTCTTTTTTTTTTTTATCTGAAATTCACCGTCATTTTACATTCTTTTTCTTTTTTTCCAGCGGGAAGAGGAGATTGTCCATCTGAGGAACACACACATAACATAGCCCATTTTGTCTTGAGGGTAACCTTTTTTCTTTTGAATTTTCATGAAACGCACCACGTATAAGGAATACTTTTAATATGTCTAAATTACCCCTGACTCATCATACGAATACATTTATTCACGTTTGTTATTTCCTTTGCATTTCGAACAAATTTCTTGCCTGTGCGGAATGGCATGAGAAGGTGTTATCACAGAAGGAACAATAAATATGCATGTTGGACAAGGTGGATACCGTGGGTATGATATTTAATCGTCAAATGATCCTTGTTCCTTGGTCAATGACCTAGGTGAAGAGGCGAGAATATCAACCATAAACTGATAGGACAAGTCCACCTCAATAATATCATTGTATCCAGTAATTAATAAAGACAGATCAAGACAATTATGGTTTACATATGATCAGTAGGAAACAAGGATGAAAACGGAAGATTAGCAGGCATATAACCGAGAGGCTGTGGTTTTGATGTGAATAGAGTATCTTAAGACAGAAAACAACTGAACACGGATTGTTGTCTGGTGTGTCACCCCGGCATGCACCCTTGTAAAATGACAACTGAGGGCTGTGACACCATCAAAAAAACCATATTTATATTTCTATTTGTGGCAGGCTTCTTCAAACTTCACCACCAACTGAATTCATCCAGTACCCGATATATATATATATATATATATATATGTATGCATGCATGATTCAACTTTGCTGAATAATGTTTTCGCCTGGATGCTATTTGTGCCAGTGACTTGTGCACGGTTGGTATGTAACAAGCCTAGCCAAGGATTGCCCACAAACACACAATCATATTTTCATTGATCGCAACAACTCCTTCTGGATTAGGAGGATTTTGGAACAGGAATTTTGATCTAATTTATTCCTGATGGGGGCCTCTAATGCTTGTCGTTCATGAGTTGGTGGTAGTGTACTTGACAGTAGATGATTGCTTTCTTCTTTTCCTCTCCTCCCCCACCCCCCCAACTCCAAAAAAAAAAAAAAACACACCTTTTTCTGCTCTGCTCGAGTAGGATGCAGAAAAAGGAAATATATACGAGTATATTGAAAATCGATCTCAAGGGTGGAGAAAAATATGTTCTAAATGAGACGTGAAATTGATCAATCTACATTATTAGTATATAGTGCTAGCGATCAAGTGTAACTAAAGAAAGTAATCGTACATAGGATAAGCAGACCGAAAATTTTTCAAAATTGTTTGTGAGTCCTTAAGGGATATAAGATATTGTCATCTTTTCCCTTTTCATTGATATCTCAAGGACAATATTGTGTAGTACTCCCTCCGTCCCACTTTCATAGTCCTGATTTTTTTTTCACACAGTTTAAGAAAAAGTAGTTAATTTTGTTGAAACAATCAATTTAGGTAGCTATTTTCCTAAAATACCCTCACATTAATTAGAGTACAACTTTATGGGAACTTGAGTTGATGGTAAAAAAAGAATCAACTCTCATTAAATGGGGTGGGTTTATAGTAACAACAACTTACATTGAATAAGGATATTTTAGTAAAATTAAAATACAACTACATTCTTCAATTGGAAAGTGGACTACAATTTGGAACAGATGAAAAAAGAAAATATGACTATTAAAGTGGGACAGAGGGAGTATAATACACTAAAATCTTCCATCTGTATTACTTTAATTGACTGAATAGTCTGAATTATGCTTAACATACTTTGAAAACCTCGAACTCCAATTAGTAGCACTCTCAATTTCCATTAGACTTGAAATGGAGTGAGCACATATAAGACTTGAAAGTTTCACCGCAGATTAAAAAAAAAAAAAAAGAGAATATACCAAAAAAAGAAAGAGAGCAGCCATCACTTAGTGCGTCAAAGCTTTTTAAAGTGTGGATCAGAAGATTATGGTGATGATTAGGGAGGTGTTGAAGGCTTAAGCTAAGCGAGCGGTCAACACAATGCAACATATATGGGTTGGTGCTTGGTGCTCTCTCTTCTGTTCTTCCCTTAATCACATCATTATTGCGGTTCAAGTTCCCCACTTCACCAACCATACTGAGGGTTTTATTTAGTTCGGAATGTGTAGGATGTATGGCCATATCAGATGATTACTTTTTTTTTTTTTTTGAAGTATGCGATAGCCATGGAGTAATAGTAGTATAATCTATGCTAATGGTCTTATCAACTAGCAAATCAACCTAGCTACCTACGTACAATGGCCTTTTAAGGGAAATGATAATATGCCTATCACTAACTAAGAAGAGAATTTTCCAAATTCCTCCTCCTCCTCCAAGTACGGAATACGCTTTATTTCGATATGTTCTAGTGTTACTTTTCTAATTATTCATTATGCAGCATGGTAAATGACAAAGTACGACAGGTCGAGGATAAAATAATTGTCAAGGAGGAAACTTTATAGGCGTGCATGACCTAGAAAGGGTGGCTAAAAGTATAACTAAATAGTGGTCTATTTAAGTGTATGTATATGTATTTATTAGTTATATATATATGTGTGTGGACTCTCATTTTAGTATATTAGTAATATACTTTAATGTCTGCACAATAATTAGGTATGAATTAGGGCATCTAGCTAGGTTGGGGCCTCGGTTATGTAGGGCTTGGGAGTGAGGCCATGCCTCTATGTTCGCATGGAAACAACGATAATTAATAGGTGACCGATTTTTGTTGTGTTAAGAATGCTGTTAACTGACTAACTGGGGTCCTAATTACATCCTCTCACCAAAGTCTCAAGTCTCATCATCCACAAGATATGCTAATACTCACTTAATTTAATATTACTAAGGAAAAAGGTTCGAGAAATGTGGGACAGGCATATGATTAGTAAACATAGCCTTTTCTTTTCCTGCAGTTGAAGCTTCTTAACTGTTCAAAGTTTGTTGGATTATATATTAACTATGAATCTGATAATTAGCGTATCGGTCTCTTGGGTTGATTCAGTTTTAGTGGTCCTCGAAATCTTTGATTATGTATGGAAGGAAAATAAGTGGGTATAATATTTGTACACGACTCAAATTATGTATTTGTAAGTTTTACTGTTTTAGATAAACGAATATTTTTTTATATATATTTCTCAATCGCGTGTTTATTTTACATATATAAAAATCTGAAAAATGTTAAGGCCATTTTTGTTCCCTAAAACGCTCCAGAAAATGCAATCTAATTAAACATCCTCTAAAGGTAAATAAATAAGGCCCCTTTTTTTTTGTGGTATTGTATTGGGTTTCTTGTTTGATAGTAAATTACAGGTAAGAAAGACTAATTAAGGATTGGGGCCGATCATCATATAAAAAAGCGGAACAAAGGAATAATGAAAAAGAAAAAGGGGGAAATGATATGACAGAAGAGTGATAGGTCTCCGGTGCAACCGTGTTCGTCCATGGGAGGGCACATTGAGATATAGCCTATGATTTAAAAGTTCGTGCATTTTGTGGACCACGACCCCCGCCCAACTTATAAAACCTTGATTACTTTACTCCTATTTTTGTATAGTATTCCCTGTGGGAATGGGATGCAATTTGCTCCAAATCGCATTCAAACCTCCAACGTTATAAAGGTAGAAGATTAACAAAAGCTGAAGCTAAGAAGACAATCCCAAAGTCAAAAGTACAGAGTCTACTCCACAGGCGAATTTGTATGGTCCGTATTCTATACCTCTTGTGCACGAGAAAACCAAGAAAGTACATTTACAATAATAGATGTCTGGTGGCTGGAGTGCTGGTAAATGGTAAAAGATGCATGGAAGTCAACACATTTTTCGTCAGATGTCAACTTCTTGCTAGTGCTGAACCAACAAAAAAAAAAAAAAAAAATTCTTGCTATATTCTCGTATCAGCCTTAATTCTCTTGCTAGATCCGGGCACTATAAAAGGTATGAATTTAGCCTCTTTTTTTTTTTTTGTACAGTTTAGGTATGCCAATTGAGGCAGCTCAGCCAGCTTTGCACCGTTGGGCCTTGTGGATGTAATTAAAAAAAAAAAACAAATAACGGTGAACAGAGAGAGAGAGAGCATGTTTTGTTTAATTGAGGTTGTCCTGCTTGGCATTGGCAAATTGGCAGCAATTTGACATCATTCATTCAGGCAAATTAAAGCTCTTAAGTCGCACATTTGGAATTAATTGGCATGACAAATCAGTCCACCAAACAAAGATCTGACATTAGATTTTGTGTCCTGAGCTTTTGGAGACCGCCATCCATCCTCATCTTCCCCTATTCTCTCTCTTTTTCACTTTCCTCATCATCTCTCCTCTATGCTTATGCTTATGCTTCCTCATCTTTTACCATCCATCATCCAACGCGCATTCACTCCTTTACGGATTTTACCATCTGCACACCATCCCTCCAAAATTGCGCTAAACCTGCAAACAAAAATGGCAATCAACCTCTTACATGCTGTGTGATATTGTTACAGTATATTTTTTCTTCTTTTATACGAAAGATTTCAAATGCCTGCAGTTCAAGCCGACTCGATTTTTTAAGTTTTAACTTCGATTTCAAGTCAGTTCTAAAAAATTGAAGGCCTTAAATTCAAATCTTTCGTTTCCCAACCCTCATTGCGCTCTACTGCTGGAGTGACTTTTTTTCTTTTTTTTGGAAAAAAAAAATTCAATTTCAGGATGGGCATGCGTAACGGACTCCTTTTGCTCATGCCGTAGCTAGCGCCATGTTGAAGCAAAGAGAGACCCCACACAGACTGACCAGGAAAAAGCAAAAGCCCTAAAACCATCTTCTTCTACTGTTTGTGCATTATGTTAGTAGTATATGTTATGATGGATTGTATCTATCTAGCCCATGATCCCCGCGTGTGAACGCGATCTCAGAATCTGTGAGTTTCACTTACTTTTACTGTACAACTCGCTTTTTCATTCTCACTAATCACTACTTAATTACTCCTCACTCCCACATGCTATGCTACCATACATACCCCTTTCTCATGACTTCACTCATCTTCAACGCGGGCATTCCAGTCACTTGCATGTAGCAACTCCTTTTGATTTTGCGATTTTTCTGAGATGAATTTGCACTTTGGTTCAATCAATTTACCTTCGGAGCTCATCAAATCTTGTCCCAAAACCATGAACAACAACTTTTTTTTTGATGAATTTGGCAATTAACTCGGATTCAAGGCGAGTACAATTAGGGATTAGTAAAAAAAAATAAAAATTAGGAGAGTAAAGGAGCAAGACAAAGAGCAATTTATATTAGAAAGAGAAATAAATTTCATTTCTCTTTGATGTAAACCCCCAAACCAATAAATAAACATAGTAAGTACTACTAGACTCACTGCTGCTACTACTGCTACAGTTCTACTACCTTCTCTTTTCTTTTCTTTTTTTCTCCTTATGAAATTTTTGCTGATTTACAAAATCAAGCCACTGGCAATGGCTCTGTTGGTACCCAGATTAGTAGTTTCGTAGACAGGCAGTTCTTCGCGATACCTCTCCATCCCAATAGCAGAAAGGTTATCAAGTTCAAAAAGATCAGAACTTGCATAACTTGCAGCATCATCATCAAGATCATCATCTTCTTCTTCGTCTTCATCATCGACGACATGATGATCAAACACTTGGGATTCAATCCCTGCATTTCTCCTCTCAAACTGCTCACGCTCGACCTTCTTCTGGAAATTCCTTAATAAATCCCTAGTAGCTTCCTCCACTTTACGATTCTTTTCCATAACGTGAAACTTCAGCTCCTCTGCTATCGAACTCCTAATACTATTCTTAACTGCGTCCAAATCCATGCTCGGCTTATCGTCGTACAAAGATTTCTGCCCACATGGTTGACAATCCTCGTCCACGATGACACTAACCGGACAGAACCTGACAGATCTTTTCATACCATTGCTGGATTTTCCTCTACAAGATGGAGTCTTGCTTAAGCATGACCTTGAAAATGAAGAAGCTGACGAACATGTCGATGCATTGGCAGACTTCACCTTTCTTTCGGAAGTTGCGTCATCATATACTCCAATTCCAATTTTATTGGAGGACGAAATCTTGGCTTTCTTAGCATTACCCGCAGTGAAAATAGAGTTCAAGAAACTGGCCAGTCGACCACCAGGGGAGATTGGCTGCTTCACTTTTTTCAAATCACCATAGATCTTTAAAGCCCTGGATTTTGTTTTAACAAAGGCCCCACCTTCTTGCTTAGGTTTGGGCTGGTGATTATGACCTCCATCTTCATACATGTTGCAGTTGAAATCTTTGTTACGCTTGTTGAGTTCTTCAGACTGATGAGCTGAAACGCTTGTCCTTATTGGCTTAGGCTTGTGCAAGCCATATCCGTAGCAAGATGATGATCTTGCTGAAGCCCCGTAGACAGATTCAGCTTCTGAAGATGAAAAGCCTCCACCGGAACTGGAATCCGAGGAGCTGGAGCTGGAATTGAAAAAAGCAGCAGCATCGTCATTTCTCGGCTTTCTTTCAAAATCGGCTGCAGATTTCCTTCGCACAACAACCTTTTTCTCCATCCATTTCTCAATCAAGCAAGCCCTTTGAAAATTAGCCATGTCTATCTCATCTTTAAAGCCAGCATGATCAGCTCTGAAGTTGCTCAGGTTGCTGCTATGCTTCTTCCTCATGGTTTCCTTATACAGGACCAACTCGTCTTGCCCTTCCTGAGGGTGCTCAGTTTCGTCAATTGAACGGTAAATTGCGTCAAGAAGGGTGGAAGAGAATGAAGGGCTGGAGTTTTCTCTCTCTTTTCGGTAACAATACTTGTGATGATTATCCATGGTTCGGCTGGATGACAAATAAATATACCCTGGGGAAACAGAGAAAGAGACAAGAGGACTGAGGTAAGAGTGTAAAAAAAACAGTTCAAGTATTTTGAGGAACACAAGAAGGGGTTGGGAATGATATTAGAAGGGCTTTATTGTCTGCTATGTAAGAGTCAAAAGCTGCAAAAAAGGAAGGTTGATGGAGGCAAACAATATCATGTGAAAGCCAACTAACTAGAACAACTAAACAAGACACAGGTTTCCAGAGAGCAGAGGGAAATTGCAGGTGTGGGATGGCTATGAGTGAATGCAAAATGGGGGCATGGAGACAATGGAGACAAGAGTCATTGATGCGCTATGTTTGATGGATTACAGATAGGGAGAGAGAAGAGTAGTAGTACTGGAAGTAATGAAAGCCAGAAGACACGCCTGACTCAAGCGTCCTCCTCTGAGAAGTGAGAAGGGTGGGGAGAGAGAGAGGCTTTCCTTCTTCTGTTTCTGTGCAATTTTTCTTTTTGGTTGGTGTTTATATACATGGTCCTGGGGTCATGGCATGGAATTATTCTTGATAGGCTTGGGCTGGATCAGAGCCCGGCTCTTGATCCAGCGTTTAGGTCCACGCTGGAGGGGTTGCCAGGTTGGCATTGCTGATGTGGAGTGCATTCATTAACTATATTTATGATTGCCATCCACGTGGACCATGTCCAATCCTGCACATACCACGCAGGATTATTGGTGTCACTTTTCAGTTTACTTTTATATTCACGTTAAATGTCCTTGTTATTTAAATTATTATGTGCTATTTATTTAAATTTTTTTTACTTTCACGTGATAAGTGAGATTGACACTGAATTTGGTACTGAATAGTGGAACAGAGGATTCTAACTGTGTACGTACCTGCTTCCACTCTGGAGTTGGTAGGATCAATCCAAGTGGAAATCCAAGTAGGATCAATCCACATTATTATCCACAAATCGGCATCTAATTTGGCTTTGTCATCAGTTCTAAAATAATAATAATAATTTTGAAGTGCATCCATTTTTGTGATGTAGATAATTGCGAGGAACTTGCAGAGAAGTGAATTGCAGAATACAGAGTATTTATTACAGGAACTTGCGCTATCAAAATCTGGAGACTGAAATACATATGACCACTCATTACAGTATGGTAAAGCAATTTCTTCTCTAACCCAATATTAGGTCAATATGAATGGTGTTTGTCCTTCAAGAAGTAGATTCTACTGAACCCCTTCATTCTCTCTTTTCTGTAAATCCTTTTGCATCACAAGAAGAAACAAGGAACCCAAAGGAAAAAAACAAGGGAGGGGGACAAAACTAGATGACTTTTCCCGGAGAAATGGTATATTGTTCCATGAGTTATATAGTAACAAGTAAGTCTAGCTTTTCATTAGTTTCACTCTCAGCTCATATTTAAAGAGAGCCAATATAGGACCCTGTAGCAGCATGGCTTTGATTAAGTAGCTATATAAATCCTCCCCAGTTTCGTGGGGGTGTGAACGGCTGTGGTTTTACGCATGAACAACAATGCTTCTTCCGGGCAGACATTCTTATGGCAATATTCTCCTTCACTAAAATTATAAAAAATATTTTGTTCAACATGAGATGGAAGAAATCCCATAGATTTAACATGAGGTGCGAGTCTTCAACACAACTTTTAATAAATCTGATTCTTCTGGTGCCGCTCAAGTATATCAGTTAAGTTAGGAAAGCTAATGGTCAGGACATCAATGCTTAGTTTCTCTAACTAAACATAAAGATAATGGTGGCAACTGGCTAGGCATGTATAACTTCCTTTTCTCGCCAGTCGCCACCCCTGAAAAGATTACACCATGCAATAAAGTGTAATATTCTTGTTACGCATTCTTTAATTTGTTGACACCTAACTTTTATGAATTATTATTATTATACCCCTAATTAAGTTGAACTCTTACGAAGCATACATATCTTGAGAAAATTGTATCTATGCCTGTGTCTGTGTCGTCAGATAGACCCCCGGGGGGGGAAGAGGAGGAATATAGGTAGTTAAATATATAGAGAGGGAGGAGGTAGCGAGGAAGTTGATCATATATGGGCAATGATTGCACTCGTGGCTTCTGAGTTCAATCAATCCACGGACTAAGTGAATAAAACAAAGTAAAGTAGCCGAGATTTTGATAAAGAAAGGATCAACATGAAAGATAAAAGAAAGGATTACAAGTACAAGTGATCAGAATTATACTAAATAAGGGACTAATCTTGAGGATGAGCTAAAGCCTGAATAAAGCAACGTCTCCACAGCACATACGCATTAGTATTCCTTTCTTATCACATGCACTTCTTCTTTACCAAAATTCCTCAATTTCCCCAATCCCCACATGCCATTCTTTGCGCATTCTTTACGGTACGGTACCAAGCAACACTTCGTTTATACCTGCAACCCAGCCACTTGGATGCTAGAGAACGGTTTGAGCCGTGTTGAGTCATTACTAATCAATAGTCCTAAAAGTTTCAGGGAGGTTACTTAGAGTTTCTTTTTTCTCTGTACCGGCTATCATGTCATAGAGTTGGAATCTGTCACAACGAATCATACTACTGATTTTGATAATCCAAACCTTTAGCCCGAAATTAATATGAGCGTTTGAAAATTTTGTAAACAAACTTATTATAACGATTTGGATTTCATATACGTGAGGTACAAAGTAATTTAAAAATGCATTAATGAAAAACATAAAAATTTTGTGGTGGACAAAAAAAAAAGGCAATACGAGAGATAGATTCCATTCAGCTCATGTATAGTGCAAAACGGTACGAGAGATTCCATTTGTGATCATGGGATTAACATTGACCTTAGCTAGTTGGCTACCAAATTATGTCAGACTAGATGTTTACATGACGTGCCATGATAACGAAGAAAAAAGCTTCTTTATAAAAAATTTCCCCCCATGCAAATCATCCCACCAAAGAATTGGATGGACTGGAGTCGACTGGTGGCTGCTATTGTCTCCACCATCCCCATGAGAATTGACGCATCAATATTGCGCAGTGGCATTCTGCTTTCCTTAATGTCTGATCTTTTATGGGATTATCCCTCACTGGCCACTACCACCCCTCATCTCCCCAGGCCAAAGAAAAAGAGAGAGAGACATTTGCTTCAACGTCCAATTACCTTGATCACCTGCGTCCAAACAAAGCTTTGAATTGAAAAGACAGCTTTTTATCATTTAGGGACTGTTAGTAGGAAACTAAACTCTGTTTTCTTATCTTAAGTCTTAACTACCACTACCACTCTATGAACTTCTTTTTGAGGGTCTTTTGCAGGTAGATGGAGGATTGAAAAAAAAAAACAGAACGAAAATGTCCACATTAATTCTTGATGATAATTTAGCGTCAGTTCATCTGCGGAGGGTTATCCTACTATATATCAAGCAATGTGAGAATTCCAATTAGTGAGCCGATAAATGTGTGATGTGTCATCCACTCATTTTCGGTGGCAATAACACATCTGCCCCTTCTTTATGCAGCAGTTCATCCCATTATAAATGCTCGGGGCAGCACACTGAATTGGGGTGTTGACAGTCGTCTTGAATAATCATTGATGAGAAATAATAAGCCAAAAGAAAATTGTGTCAGGTTCAAACTCATAACGCCTTATATTCTTTCTTGAAATATACTCTACTATTACTGGATAAGCACCTTATATGAACGTTTGTTCCCCACAAAAAAAAAAAAAAGTGCCTTGTATAGAAATGTGTGGAATGTGACACTAACCACTCAACTGGAGCATGACGCTAGCAGTGTCCCCTCCTACGTTCATGTCTAGTTGAATACTACAATTAAATTCTGTAAATTAATCTGTGAGGGCAACTTTTACGGATATCTTAAATTGCCCATTGTTCCTGGAGTCATGGATGAAATATACCATGCGTATGCGAAGCCTGATATCCAAAATTCCCACATGTCCTCACTCCTCAGCACTGGCTCATCTTGCTCCTCACTATTTTGTAGTACTGGCATATTTCCAAGAGACACTGCAAGTTTGTTGCACATGATCACTTTAGAAACAAGTACAAGTATATTTGTAATCTATGGATCTCCCACTGTTCACACTTATGTCCCAAATTATGAGAGACCAGCACAAGTACATTGTCAAACTTCAAAAGTAGAACAGGAAGAAGTTAGGTCGGAGTCCACTACACCAGATGTTTGAAGTTTTCTTCTAAACACAGACCCATAACAGGCCTACAAGTGTTAAAATATCTGTTATACGGTTGCAGGAGAAACGGCTGCACGTATGTACCCTGGAGGCCTGCTAGGAGAGGGGTTACCAAATCATAGCAGCAGCAGCAGCAGCAGCAAGAACTTGATGATTAATTTGGTGGTTGATCTTTATCTGGGGTAATTATTCCTTTGAGAAGACTCGAGTGAGACTAGTTGCAAAATTTAATTGAAGCCCGGGGGGTGGGGGGGAGGGGTGATGATGGCGTGGTAGTTCAACAATCAATAGCGCTTCAATCAAAGATTCCTATGACATTGATTTCCTCAGCTCACCTTATCCATCCAGGGTCCCTCCTAAGAAAGTATCGATCAGGAAGGTGGTCATCTAAGTATTGTACCCTTATGCTTAGACTACTAATGGAGGACGCAAATATTACATTACCAAAAATGAAAAATCAGATCCTCTCCGTTCTTGTGGACCGTTAAAAGCACACAGAGGATGCCCTCGACAAACATAGCCGAGTCTTTATTAAACTAGAAACCGCTTTAGAGCCATTGCCCTCTCTTTTCCATTTCCATCTTTTTGTTTTGTTTGTTGTTGCGTTCTGATGTCTTTTCTGCAGAAGGCAAAGGAATGTGAACAGTTAAATGCCCAGGAGAAAACAATCATAGAAAGATTCAGCGATCCCGAGGGAGCTAAGACATCCCACAAGACGCAACCTCAAAAGGTCTTCTTTTGCTTTTCTTCTCTGACAAAAAGAGCAAGACAAGAACAACCTTACATCCAGAGTTGTTCATTCATTGGGTTCACACTGGAACTTTATTCGCAGAGATTGTTAAGAAAAGCGATGAACGAGCAACTGACGCCAAAAATTCACTACGATCGGAAGGACGCAGAGGCCCAATTTGCACATGCTTTGTTTCTTTAGACTGCTTTTCTATGTTCTTTCCTATTTTTCTTTTTCTTTTTCTTTTTTTTTTTTGGGGTAAAAAAATGTTCCCTGGAACCAAAAAATTGCACAGTTCAGGATGCACAAAAAACAAAGCCATCCTAAGCATACACTTTGATCAGATCATGCTGCATAAACTTGCACTGCTTAGGAACCTTGTGAAGAGTGGCCAAAGTGCAACAAAAAGTACTTGTACTACGGGTTGCACAGTTAGTCGGTCACGCCGCTTAAAGAAAGCACAAACTTCTTCAACTTCCAGCCACAGGTACCCACTTTTTGGGACAGGGAGAGCACACTAGTGTCCCGACTGGAGGGTTACCGGCTGCACTCGCAATAATCTAAGAAACGCATAATAGGGGCATTCAAAAGGGGCCCCTGACAGGAGGTCTGCAACAACCGGCTAGAGCAGCACACAAGGACGATTAGCATCATTTTAACAGTTTGAAGGTTCTCTATAAACCCCAAGTCCATTTCACATGTGAACTGATTGAGTTTAGCTGCACAGCTCCATCGTGATAGGGTTATTCCATTTTTTATTTTTGGTCAAGGTTTGGAAATGCCTCCATGTTATTGGCCCAAGCTAATTTTCAACGTAACTGCATTAATCAGCAAAGATTGTGCCTTTTCTTTTCACAAGAAAACTGAAACCTTCTATGCTAGTGTCACTCCCTTGCATGAAAGGGCTCAATTGACTATATTTTCAAAAGTTTCCTGTCCAATTCAGGTGACTCAACTGAGAATGCTGATAGGCACCGACTTGACCTCCAGGTGCCGCGGCAGCAACCCCAACATTGCCACCCATGGCAGGGCCTAAATGATGGGGATTGGCAATAGCAGCAGGCTGCGGAGGAGGATGATACAAGCCTGGGAACTGCATATGAGAAGATTGTGCAACCGCAGCAGCCGCATTGTATGAAGCATGACTAGTATGGGATGGCAAATAAGCAGCAGCATGCGGGGTTTGTCCAGGCATGTTGTAGTATGAAGCTGATTGCAGGTCCCTTGGATTCATCCAAATTTCAGATGTCTCCACCTGCGATGTAACATGTAAGGAACTAAGTTCAATCTGCACAAGCGCAAGCTCTGGAGTGACAGGAAATCCTTTTTTTTTAACGACACACCATGCTGGAGAAAAGACTCACAAAAAATATAAGACAAATGCTATTTAAAAAATGCACTTTGGGCAAGACTCGAGATAATATCTAATCTTTTCCAAAACCAAATTCACTATTCTGCACATTTGGCTAATAGTTGAATGACAAAACTTAATGCTTACTGTAGGATTCAAAGAGGAAAAAAGAGTAATGTCGTGAAAAAGAAGTCATTCTCCAGATGACTGGATAATCACAATCAGCTCCAGATCAAATTTGAAGAAACTAAAAATAATAGTGTCCCTATCATCACATTAACACAAGACAGCATTTTCTTTCCAGTTGGCCATTATGCAAATCTGACTTGAGATTAAATGAAAGATGGACAAGACTTAACAGGTTTATCATAGAACCAAAATCACTCTGTTGCATGCAAGCAGATAGTTTATCAGTCAATCAAACAAATCTGAGATGATATTTCACCCAAAGTTGATTTCGGATGTAAGAGAAAGGCAAACTGACCTGTGGATTAGGAGCATACAAGTTGCCATCTTTGTATTTGAGCCGAGATGAATCTTCAAGGCCTGTCGCACTTCCAACAACACCAGGAGCATTGACAGCATAACCAGTTGGACTAGTAAAATTCCCAAACCCTGTAGGACTGCCTGCCGGAACTGGTTTGAATTGTTGGATTCCATACTTAAGTCCATTAGCAGTTAAATGGGAGCTAGTACCAGGCATCAACACGTAACTGCTGCCATTTGAGGGATGAGGATAGGCAGGGTTGCTGGAGTAACCAGGCACAGCCATTGGTGGAACATAGACAGGAGAGAGAAACTGACGATAGGGCAAAAGATTAGCAAAATGGGAAACATGAAGTTGGGGATACATCTGAGCCATCGGTTGCTGCTGCTGAACCATAGCCATTGATGAAGGAGGGATACTATTTGCGGCATGCGAGTTAAGGACCTGGAAAAAATAGACAAAAAGATGGATAAAGTAATAACAGTAGTGAAACTCGAAAGCAGACTGGTGAAACATGTCACTAACACATCTGAGTACGAGACTACACGAAAAAAAAAAAAAAAGAAACAACAACAACAACGCTGTTACTACTTCCATCAACATTAGATTGATACTATATTATACAAATCAAATGGAACAAAAATGGCGCAATCAAATGAACTCAATCAACATGCAATGAGGTAAATGTTATCATGCAAACATCTCTATCCACATGGCATGTTTCTGATTCTTCCCAATTTCATGTGTATAGCAGTTAGGATGAGGTAAGAAATTACGCCATTTAATTTTACCTCCTGCGGTGACGGTAACCCCTGTCCCCGGACATGTTCATCAACTGTTGGTCCAAAGTACGAAATGTCATAACCAGTTTGGGCATCATATGCCTGAGAGAAAAGCACAGAAAGTCAAGGCAAAAGAATTAACTGAAATTGTAGCAATCCATACTAGACTGTATAAAAAATAAACTCACCGAGAAATTTGGCAACTCAGAAGTATCTTGCTGCTGTTGTGAGTCTGGTGGAACATAAGATGCACTGCTGTCTTGGACCAATCCAACATCTGGATAATTTTCCAAGTTCTGTGCATTTGAAACCTCTTTCTTATCAAGGAGTTGATGGTCAGACACTGAAACTGATGCTGGTGAACCAGATCCTGAATTTCGAACATGGTCATCTATCAAATCTTGGGGCCTGCTACTTGCAGAGTCATTAGTAGATGATTCTGGAGCAGAAGAGGCTGGTAAACTGCCATTGACATAATCAAGTAGATTTAGGCATGAGGAAACTTTTCACATATCTTTCCTTAAAAATAAACAATTATACTGAAAATCGTCTTGAAGTGCCATTACTGCTTTCTACCCTGCAGTTAACTTACTTGAAAGTTGATTTTCATAAGCAACTCTAGAGAAGTTTTTCCATAATAACGTTTGCTTTTCAGAACTATGAAGACAAAATATATGTATATTAATTTCAACTTGTAAGGCAAAAGCAAATGAGAACATGCCAAAAATATATTTATGTGGGTATAGAAACTAACCATCCAGAACGCTCCATGTTAGTTTCTTCTGCACTTGGAACTGCTTGAAAGCCAGACTTTGCGGTTTCAAAATCAGCCCCCAAGCTGCCAAAGGTAAGCCGACAGCGGTCAGTCTCAGATACACGAATATGAGCAGCTATGATGACATTCTGGTTGTCAGACATGTTTACACGTGACAGCTTATCTTCCAACTGAGCTGCTTCACTTCCCACATCTTTGGAGCTGTCAACTGGAGAAGCAGCAGCACTAGTAGGCATTCCAATAATTCCAGGATCATTAACAGTTGGTTTCCGGCTTGATTTTGGTTTCCACTCCTTATTAGGCTGAGGGGCTACAACAACACAAGATCAAGAAAGTTTAAACATTAAGGCAAGGCACATCCAATACTCAAACAGTAACATGTGACAAACATAAACCAGTGGGAGCTCAAATTACAAGCAACTTGAAACATGGAGGAGAGACAGGGTTCTCAATCTTCTAACAGCAACATCTTAGAGAGATTAACCGTACTTGTATGACCATATGACAGCTACCATATCAAGATTTATAAGCAATAAGCATACAGGAAACAATAAACATCCACTGGGATACATTCAATAACACAATACTGTCTTCAGATAATTTATAAATCATACCAAAAAGACAACATATTCAAATTTAAAGAAGTACATTCTATGCCAATTGTTGATAATAGATTCTTTTAGATTTTAGAAAGAATAAACAAATAGTGAAATATAGTCAGACCTAGTATTAAACAAAAAAAGTAGTGATAAATAAAATAGTGAAAAGTAGCTGCCCAAAGAAAAAAAAAACTAAACAAAGATTGTAATGTTAAACTTTATAAAATTACTAGTAGTAAAATACTTTCCAACAGATCTCTTTTAGTGTATTTGCTTCTAGATTGATATTTCATTTTAGTTGGAAAAGCTTCTAGATGGATGAAAAAAAAACCATAATCACCACAAAACATGAGATTTTAACACATGATGTCATTATAAAAGTAACAAATCAGCACCAATTACCACTTAAATATAAGTATAACCTGAAATAAGGCAATCAATTATGCTTGTAAAAATGCATACCTTTTTGATGACCCATAAGTTGATGGCCCCTGCCAGTATATTGACTGTTTGGGAATGACTTAGTCATAGCTGCCGATTCAGGTAGTACATTTTGACTAGATTGGTCACCTTTAGATACATTACCAAAAGAACGTGGTGATTCTCTTGAGGGGCCTTCCCGTCCCAGATGCAAAGTTGAAAAGGAGCTGCTCTGGGAAGATGAAAATCTAGCAGAAGGATCAGAATTCTGACGGTGAGCACCCACAGCACCAACTTCACGTCTTATAGCCCCAATCTTAGAAGCTGCTCTGGAATCAGGAGATGGCACATGAACAGGGTCCGAAGAAGAAGAATAAACCCCAACTACAGAATTATTCAGTGATGCTGTAGAAGGTATCTCGGAATCATTTGGCTTCACAGACAGCACCTGTAGAGCAGTATTAGGAACTGTTTGCTGCCTCTCCCCAAACAAATCTTTCTTCACAGGGACACTCATAATACCATCCTTGGATTGCCCAGATTGTAAATCAGTAGGGCCATTCGAAACTTGAAATGCATGGCGTCCAAAATGTGGCTTTTGATTCATAGAAACTCCTGCAGAGGTACTGCATTGCAACAGACATTAAAGGCTTGGGATGACACCAAAATTATTTTTCCACCTTTATGAAGTCACTATGTGAGAGAGAGAGAGAGAGAGTGTGTGTGTGTGTGTGTGTGTGTGTGTGTGTTCAGTAACACACAACTTTACCTCTTTACTGAAGCATTGTTAACCGTTGGATCACTGATAGAAGTTGAACTTTGCACAGGCTTTGAATCTTGGTAAGAATTCTGATTAACTCTGTTGTCACGTACAACACGAAACTCACGACTGAATCCTAGATGCAGGCAAGTCCCAATGATCAAAAAGCAGACCACTTAAAGATCTTTTAGTTGTGACAACCCACAAAGAATATCTCAGCTTTAACATGAAGAATAAAAGTGAGATATAGCACCTTGCGTATACAAAATGATGATAAATACATAATCAAAAGCGGGCAGAACCATGTGAACAAGTGAACAAGAAGACCAAAGCTAACCATGTAAACTTAAAGGAGCACATTAACTTGAACCAGATAATATATAAACAGCTACCAGTTAAGCTTGACCAAAACAACCGTAGAATCATATTATGTCCACATGGACGAGCAACAGCCTATCTAGCAGTAAATGAACAGCAAGATTTATACATTCTACAGGAATTAAACTGAATGTACGACTCTGTCTGACCCCAAAACCTGGAATAAACAATATGAAACCGTCTCCAATTTCCATCAGACACAGAAGGCTAAATAATGTTTTGAGTGAGATTTCTGGCACTATTTTTACCCCCAGAAAGGGGAGATAAGAGAAACAGATGGATCTTAACATGCAGTATCAGTAAATTACAGAAGAAGAATACACCAAAAATTTTTGAACTAGATGTACCATATGATCCTCATTTAAAGAAACAGGTAATCAAATATGTGAAAATCAAACATGGCACAAGCTAGAATGACAGAAAATTAAAAATTCAAGTAAAACTGGATCAACTTAAGCTCATATTACCGGATGAAGTATTGCGAACATGGGTAAGTCTTCTCATATTGCGGTCGGAATAAGTATTCAATTTCACTGCTTGACCTCCATGCTCAAGATATCCTTTTGGTTCTGCAGCTGCAGAACTCCTGTATCCTGGATTCTGATTAAAAATGCAAAGAGCATCCTAATTTCAGTGGTTACAACTCAATAATAAAATTCAACTGATTTGGATAAGAATTAACTCAACTAGGATCCTGACTTAATCATCAAGCCATAAATGGCAAAAAAAGTCCTTTCACTTTTTCCAAAGGAGGTCTAACAAGATTTAAACGTGCTTGGATAGGAGATTATTTGAAATAATTACTGTAGCACTTTGGTGATATAATGTATGTGAGATAAAAAGATGTGTTGGAAATTGTGTTCGTGATGCAAGCAAATAATTTTTTGCCAAATCATGGTTATCCAAACAGAAGAGAGTGGAAGACGAAATATCATATAGGGAGGGGAGAAAACTTCTCCTGTTTTAGCCAGCAAAGATATTCCTGTTATATTCAAAAGAAGCAATGTGAAAAATGCACACCTCTTTCTTCTTGTCCTTTTTTCTCTTCACTTCATGAAATGGATCTGAAGAAGAGATTTGACAAGTTAAGCAATGTTTTTAGCAATAATCAAGGAACAGAAAACCTTTACATAAGGCAAACCCACAAAAATGGATTCATAATTGTTAAAAAGAAATGAACCAGAAGGTCATCAAAGAAAAGAGTTTGAGAAAAATATTAATAACCACCAACAGAGTGCAGCACATCAACCACAATGGAAAAGCACAAAACAAAAAATGTGTATAAAGCAACTGAAGTGTGGTGCACAGGAAGAAAAATAAAATTAACATTTAAACAAAAAAAAACTGTTTATCTGCAAATTTCCATATTTAGACCAGGAATTACTAACAAAGACTTTAGAATTGAATTGCGCATAAAACAAGAGAAACCAAAGAACCAGGCACTAAATAAAAATGCCCCACTAGATATCTTGATCATCCACCTAACCTGATTATAATGCCTGATACTCCAAACTCTTTCTACTCATTTGATCAGATGAAATTTGACAAAAGCTGGGGACGAATAGCTTTTTGGCATCTTTCAATTGAACATGGATTTTAGCGTTTCGACACCCAACTGCTAGGTTGCCTAAAAAGCAATAGGGCTGCACAAGCTCCCCAAGTGCTGCGACCAAAAGGGCCTTAAAGCACATATAAAATTGACACCGCAAGTGTCAATATTGCTAACCGAAGAAACATCAAAAAACTGAGAAGAAAAAAAAGGGCCATAAATTCACTTCAGCAACTAATTTTGCCAATGACAAAATCACTGCAAACTTAACACTATCAAGAAAACACAAAAAAAAAAAGGAAACAGGCAAAAAAAAGGGTAAAACAAGCCAAAGAAAAGGTAGAAGAAGTATAACACAATGAGGGCATGATTAAAATAAGCCAAAAAGAAAGGACCTTGATTAAGCAATTTTTGAGCAGCGTCGTTAGGATCCATATTGGTCTCTTTAAGGGCAGCATATATGTCACCATCAGTGTGATTGCCCACTATTTCTTTGATTGATTGAATGGTTTTCATCAGCCCTGCCGATACAATTTGCGTCGTCCCTCCTCCATCGATTCTCGCACCGGAGACCATCTCAATTAAATTATCGAATCAATATATATGTATACTGTTATAGTATTTGGTAGTAGTACAAATTAGAAAAATGTGCGTATAGGTACGATATGACAAAAATGAAAACCCTAGATTATTTCACCCACTGGAGACAGAAAGGAGAACGGATGTGGTTTTAACTTTTAATTGAAGACGAAGGGTTTTGTGTTTTAAAAGATATATTGATGAGTTGAGAGAGAGAGAGAGAGACAGAGAGAGACAGAGAGAGAGAGAGAGAGAAGGGAAAGGCAAAGCTGAGAACGGCTGATTAGATGACAGAGGCTGGGGCTGGAGAGAAGGAGATACAGAGAGACGGAGACGGGTGGGAAATAAGGGGGTTTGGGAGCGAGGGTTTTGGACACGTTTTCATATTCTCAGTTCTCAAGTTTTAGGGCTTTACAGTAACAGCATGACACTGCGTTGCTTCCAATCCAAAATTGACCATAATTAGTGCCAAAAGAAAATTACGCAAATACAAATTCAGTTGAGAACAGAATCAAAAACCAAAAGCTTATTCGAGCTTGTAAATCAAAAATTACCAAAGTGGTGATCTTTATTCATCCTCGGTCATTGTTATATGAGGAAATATGAATTAAATTGATTAAAATTTATACTGACTGAATTTCAATTTTCGAAAAATGGTTGTTTGTATTGATGATTATTTGTAAAAAAAAATATTTTCATAGATACGCTTTTTAATCATTTTCTTTTTTACTTTTTGAACCACCTTTTTATCACGCATATATCATATTACAAAAAGTACTATAATATTATTCTGAATAAATTTTCTGAATAATCTCTTATCTAAAAATTTTGGAAAATGTAAATCTACTTAATTATAATTTTTACAAATAATCTTCTATCCATACAAATTTTTATCTCACAAAATTATGACTTTATCAAAAAAAAATTCTAGATACATGTACGGCTGTCAACAAGTCAGGTTTGGACTGAGCCCAATAGTTTTTTTCGGATACAGATTAAGCAATAATTTCATTACCCGAACCCAAATTCGGACCCGTTTACTCTCATAAAAAAGCGGGTCAGATACAGAATATATGATTTCGATTCGTATTCGACTCAGACCCGAACAATACATTAATAATTGTAAAAAATACTGTTTGGATGGGATTTTTTTCAAAAACTAGTTTTTCAAATACAATAAAAATTTTTAAAAAATACTCTAAAAGGTAATCTAAAAATTAGTTTAAAGTTTTTTAAAATTTTAAAAAATATCTCAAAATGTATTCTAGAAATTCTTCTACTCTTAAATATCCCAAAATATTTTCTGAAAATATCCCAAAATATAATCTAAAAACTCTACTACAGCAAAATTTTTCAAAAACAGCTAATCCAAACGGATAATTCTTTTACCGAATTAACAAATCCTAATCTTGTTGGGGCCATATTTTTAAATACAATAATATTTCTAAATACATTATTTTTGTTGGGTTTTATTTTTTTAGGTAGACTCGAATCCGATTTGTAATCCGTCGAACCTGATTCCAAAACCCTAAGCACAAGATTCATTGTGTGTACGACGGGTTGGGTACAAAATTGGCACATTATAACAAGTCTGGGTTTGGAATTTTTAATTCTGACCCGTTGACAGCCCTAGATACATGGTCTCGTTCATATTGCAATTTTTTTATATAGTTTTTATTTAAAAAATACATATGTGAGGTACAAGAGGTTGTTGAGAAATGTGTAAGGAAAATTTTCCAAAAAAATGTAGCAATCCAAATATGCTGATTTTCTCTTGAAAAGAATATACCTACTTAATAGGTGATCATGCAAATAAGTCTCCAAACCTTTGTGCAAGTGGAAAATAATTTTAATAGGTGATCATGCAAGTATATTCTGAAAGTCGAAAATAATTTTAAAAAAAGTGAAAAAAGAAAAAGCTCGTTGTATACTTGCAGAACGATCAATACTTGCATGGGCCAAGTGGATCCTGTTGGATGTTTTACTAGTCATTCAGGCCGCTAAGGACTATAAAAACAAGCTTCTATTGGAGCAAAGAGCCTGGTCACAAAATCCACTTGCCCAAAATGGATAAGCCCTGCGTTAGAATATACGTACATTGGGAGAGTACAGAATTACTGGCGGAGTCTTCTTATATTTTTTCTTCATTAGGAGAAGCTTCTTGCAGTCTACTTCTGCCTACTATAGTATCAGATATTTCTTCAAATATGGTAGTAATGAGCAGCATTTACTCCGTGAATTTTCATTTGATTTCAAATCTTTCTAAATAGGGTTTTGCCTTGACAAACCATTATAGCATGACCCGTCTATCTTAACTTTCACGAACTCCTTTGTCCTATGACATTTTGCTTCTCAATTTGAATCTACCTCGCTCTTAGCTCTAATGTCTAATCTAAAACAGGAAGAAAGTACAAATAACACAGATGATTGTTTTCACTGAAAAAAGTACAATGAAAACAGTAAATTATACTTCTCATTTATATTTACGTGTGAAAGTTGAATTTTAAATTTAAATTTGGATAATTATTATTTATCCAACACTTACACTGTCACTCTAAAAAAGATTAATCCTTATTTTTTTTATGTGAAGTAGTTTAACATTAACAGGGTAGCTATAATATTCGACCGAGCCTCGAATATTTTTCACTAATTTCTTTATTTATCAAACAACTCCTTTACTAAATGCACTGTGAAAACTGGGCTACTTTTGCATCTCATTCGTTGTATATAATTAATAGATAAGAAAACACTGCGTGCTATTATTACTTGTGATCATTGACTCATTAGAATTAGAAAAGGGTGATTAGAAAGTGTTCCTTCTTGGGAGCTTAGAAAAAAAATTTTTTTTTTTCAAGGCAAGAACACGAGAAAGATGAACTTGTATGAGCCACGCCAGAACGCCTGTACAGCTTGGCCAAGACGTCAAGAGACCACAAGGTCGTTTTGGAACTCCAAAAATGTCCAAAAACAAAATTGCATAATGCCATCACCAATGCTGAGGTACATCCCCGCTACTTGCTAGGCTTGCGGTTAATTATTCGCCAATGTGTTTTACTTTTCTTGGCGCAACTTGTTGGTTTGCAGATTGAGAAATTACCGTGTTGGCGAGATACAGCATTAGTAAAAGTACAGCCAGAAACATTGACTATGAGTCGACTTCTAAACCACTTTTTCTCATTATACTTGGCTTCTATAAACCAACCACCACTTCAATCATTACATAAACCAATGAAATTAAAAGTAGCGCAGAGGAGGGAAAAAAAAAAAAAAACAGCCGGTGAAGAGAAAGTCAATCGCATAGACAGATAACAAACCTAATTGAAGTGGCACCATCACATTTATAGCAATTTGTAGATAGATTTGACGACCAAGCAGTAGAAGAATGCAATTGTCTGCCCTCGACGTTTATTGCTAAATTACAAGTATTGTTCTTGAATCCTGGCTCTATTTGCTTCCCACCACAATCTTGCCTGCATTTCTCCAAATCTTTCTCGGCTGCACGCAAAGAATTACAACCAAATAAGATTACAATATGCCTGATGCTTCTGAATGTGAATTGTATCATCACAACCACCAGATAAATGTCCAATATTTGATCAGAAAACATATCAGGAAAAATTTAAGCCCAAAAGATTGTCCAGTCTGAGGGATGGTTCCTCTTCTTATGGACTGGTCAAATAGTGTAGTTGATCTACGTATGCACAGCATTTGCAATGACTTGTAAGTCATCCGGGTGTTCTAGTCCAAAAAACATGGCACACAATGTTCCAACGAAGACATTTTGTGCTAAAGGCCGATTGTTCTGACAAGCAGTTCCATGTGGGTGAAAGTGTAGAAGAGAACCACTTACCTAAATCGGACCCGTCTAAGTTCTCTGTTTCCACCTGGCAAGGCCCTGATTGTTATGTAAACCCCAGGCTCATCTTGCTCAACCCACTCGGATTCCATATCACTGGCATTGCTAACTGAGAGCTCTCCCGAGCAGTCAGCTTCTCTAGATAAACTACTCCGTGCAGAAGCATCGATGGACGATGTCTCAGTTCTTGCAGCACTGATGCTTGAAAGTTTCGGGGTTGAAGTAAGCCCCGCTGACTCGTAGTAACTACGAGGATGCATAGGGTGGTTTTCAAGTGAATCTGACGAATAATGGCCCATCCCAAGTGCACGGTGGAAATTTCTGGGTAACCGTTCTTTGTTTAGTGGTGGTGTTGCAGGGCTGTCTTCAGCAGATTCCATTTTTGAGATCTGAATCAAAAGAAATTACTCAACAACCAATGCCATAGATATTAGATACATGAGTTGCATGCTGTGAATGGCACATAATTGCTAATGTTTACAACTGCGACTAAAAAACTGTACAAGTTTTCATTTTTTATCTTTAACTCAGTTATTAAGCTCTAAAATACACATGTCCAAGAATACGAGGAACACGGTAAGATCACTAATAGGCCGAAAAGATGCACCTCATCTTCAGATCTTGGTGGAGTTGGCAGCGGTACTGCTTGCTGATTGAATTTCTGGACGTTGTATAGCTCCATTACCTTGTCATAGTTCTCCGCCCACCATCGTTGAGCTTGCCATTTGTTAAACATCTCACGACTGACACCATCAACAAAGCAATAAGATACCATATCAGTTACATTTGACATCAAAGAGTCCAGAATGTTTACCATGCAACTGATCATAGCTTTCGGTCCCCAGAAAGCAAAATGATAAGGAGAAGGAATACACTATTCTATTGGGAGGGGAAGTAAAGTAACAACATTCAAGGCCGTTGTGGTTGAAATATGAAAGGTACCAAACTAGCGAACTTTACTGTCCATCACTTGAGATTTAAATACACTTGGGTCGAATTAGGACTGTCCATTGGAGGATGTTGGTGTATATGACATGCTACATCCTCTAAGATATCTAACTTGTCCTTATTTACTGATTACGCTTATTGCCTATTTCATTGACCATAGTTGACCGCTGCATTTATCAAGCCAGCCAGTTACGGCAAGTCTTGGAAGGAAACAAGCTGCTGCTTTGACCAAGAGATAAAGCTAAGAGCGAGCAGACTAGTTAGAATGTTTGCAGTATTCCTTTTATTAGGGTAACTAATAGCTGAAAAAAGGGGGGAAAACCAAGGAAATGAGAACACTCAAGAATATATGAAGCTACGCAGCTTGGCATGATGAAAGGAATTAACGTCCTCAGCAGAATTTCTTGTTCTATTTAAGCCTTAGGGACAATACGAAATTAAGCAGGATCAACATAAGCTCAAGATGGTCACATTCATCAGATCTCAGGAATCTGGATCAGCAATAATAGGCTCCAGGTGTCACCATTATTGGGCCTTTGGAACCAGAATCGGCAATAATTGGCATCAAGACCGACATTTCAAATCAGAAACCTGTTTATGCTGCATGGTTTAACACGAGAATAATTTTTACTACAAATTCTGTTCAGAAACAGGACAAGAGTTTCGTGAATGGAACACAAAATTGGGTTCTGCATTTGATTTATGACTCTGTTTCTTTATGATTCACTCGATCAATTCAACTAAATAAACTGCACTGAGCGCAGCAGTTGAGGGAAGACTTTAGTTACCGGTTACCAGTTAACCTCTTTCATTATTAAGCTTTTGGTGCTTACAATAATGTAAAAGTTAACCTCTTCCATTAGGAATGAGACCTGAGAGCGAGAGACTGGTCCCCGATGCTTTAAAAGTTTCCTAGCTTTAGGATTCAATGCCGGCAGATTTCGAAAGTAGGGCAGCCGAAGAAGTGAATTTTTATATGTCCAGTCATAGCCCCTTACCCCCTAAATTAAGGGTTAAGACCCTCTTCTCTGGGGGCCGGCCCGCTTTCCATAAAACCGGGACTGGTGGATCACAATAATGTGCCTTCACATGCCATATTATTCGATCAACCGCATCGCTGTTAAAACAATTATAGTAATACAACTTCCCAGTCCCCCCCACCCCTGACCTTCTCTGAAGCGAATAGTAATAGAACCCGACAATATTGACTGCCCCAGCATAATTCATGCAGTATCATCATTATCGCCACCAGTATGCATCACTCTCCAACAAATAGCGACTTTGATAATTAGATCCAGAAAACTTTTGTTACCCACTTTTATGACACCGGTGAACCAGGGTTCTGTTCCCGGGTTCCGTTCTGTTCTTCGCAATTATTGACCGTAGACGGCGATTTCCAATGTTGCACCAGACGAGCCTAAACTATATATTTGAAAAAAGAAAAAAGAAAGAGTAGAGAAGCTAAACAAAGAAGAAGGAAAACTGAAAAGTTGCAGTACCTGAAGCGAATTCGTTTGAGATCATTCCCTCCTTGAGGAAGCGAAACAAATGTGATAAGGACGCCAGGCTCGACCTGAGCGACCCATTCCTTGGGCTCGTCTTCTTCCATAAAGACGACCGACTCAGTCCGGCCGCTGACGGAGGCGGGCGTGGTTTCGCCGCTGGAAAGCACTTTCAATCTGGATTCCATTTCCCTCCCCCAGGGCCGCCTAGGCGTAGAATTGGAGCTACCAGCAGCAGCAGCAGCTCTAGCGTAGGAGAAGTGATAGCGGCCGGAGACAGAGCCGGGTTCGGAATCGGCGCAGTCATCCCCGCGGTTATTGTGGTGGTTGGAAGAGCCAGAACAGGGCTTGCAGTTCTTGTACGCACCCGAAGCCTTTATTGCAATGTCCTTGATCTAAAACACAATAATAATAATAATGCCTAATGATCAACAAATGTAAAACTGGAATGAAAATATTACTCCGTAGAGAATTATGTAGCAGAATGAAAAAGGGCAGAGTAATGGATGGATTATGGATATCAGACTACAGTACATGAGAAGTGAGGGCTTTGATGGCTTGTCTAGTGGAGGGAGTGGAGATAGCGGCGGCGGCGGCGTCGTCGTCATCATGCTGGGGTTGGGGAAGAGATGCGGCATTGAGGTGTTGCTTAGAGCAAGCTATACAAGTCAACATTATTTGCTGCTTGATTGGACCAGAGCGGCGCGCCGAGGAATTGAGAATGTAGAATACTTTTGCCTTTTGGGCGGGGGATCTCCCCTAGTAAATCAAAGTTTAGCTTTCGCCCCCGGGGCCCGGCCGGGGGGGGGGCGGAATCTGAACAAAAGCAGGCAGCCAACTCGTGGTACCGGGGAAAAAAGTGGGTCAGCAAATCAATGGAGGAGTACATGTAATTGGGAATTTGATCAGGGCATGATCAAGTGCGAAGAAAAAACGACGAGGACGACTCAAGTTATGTTATGAAGCATGAAGGGTCGTCGGTTCAGAAAATTGCAGTAGAAGTTGGAGAAGGAGAAGATTGGAGAGAGGGAGAGAGAGAAGTGAGAGATGGCGGAGGCGTTAATGGCCGGGGAAGTAATGTAGGAGTAATAATAATACAAATAGAATAGGCGCGGCCATTAAGAGGGGAAGGGAGGGGGTGTTGGGCGATTAATTTAAGAGAAGAAGAGTTGTTGGGTCAAGAAGACAGGAGAGAGAGGATTGAGGAGGAGTGAGATTAGCATTAGACATAGACTTAAGAGAGGTGGATCGAAGTTGCCGTTAGCTTCATTTGCTGCAGGATTCCTTCCATTTATTATTCTATTCTCTGTCTGCCTACTCTCTCCATCACACTTCCTGGTTGGATATCATCTTTCATTAAAAATCTAAAACCGAATCAAATACTACTGCTGACACTGGTTACTGGCGGTAGTAGCTAGCTGGGAGGAGTTCATAATAACTACATGCATCCGCATAGAATTGTTTCCTGTGATTCTTTTCTATCTACTTCTACTTCCACGGTGTTGGCTGCTTTAAAAGAAAAAAGAAAGAAATAATAATAATAATAGTAATAATAAATCAGAGCTAATAATAATAATAATAATAATAAAGAAAGAAAGAAAGGAAGGAAGAAGAGAATGTGGAAGGGAAAGCAAAGAAGGGCGAAGATGCAGAGAGAGAGAGAGAGAGTAGTGTGAAAGAAAAGCTGTTGAGATTTGTGGGGTTTTCAATGCTCTCTCCGTGCGGTACTGGTACAGTTGGGAGCATTTCTGCAAGGAAAAGATCATAAGAGAGGCAGCAACGGGTTCTGCTGCAACCTGCAAGTTTCGAGTTTTTCCCGTCCGTCTTTGTCACGTTTTGGGTTTGAGTTTCCGAGGGAAACAGTCCAGTCACTCGTGGGGGCATGGTGGACCTGGACCCACCAAAGTACTTCTCCCTTCTGGCTTCTCCCCTCCCTCCACTTGCGTGACTTCTATTTTCGAACCCAATTCGAGTCTGCTCGCGATTTAAAAAATTGAGCGCAACTCAAGTTTGACAATCCAAATTTCGAGCTACTTTCGAGTCAAAAATCGAGCAAATTAGACTCGATAATGTTAAAACTTAACTCGATTCATTTCGTTCGCAATTCTATCCCCAACTCCTATATAATTCTCTTTAGATTCTCTCCATAGATTAGAAATAAGAGTATATCAGATAGTTATTCCAAAAAAATTTGAAATTTAGGCGTCATCTAACATTTTACTAGTTATATATATATAGGTTTGATTAATTAAGGACTTCGTCAACATACGCTTTTTGAGAAGAATTTTAAGTGTTAATTTTTTTAATAAAAATAAAATTGATCTATAAAGTGTCTGCATGCAAGGAATGCATTAAATTTGAGTGTATTTGCGAAATTTAGATATACTAAAGGACACCTACGAGAAAAGAAAATTATATTTTTAATGCATTTCTCAGAAACAATATAACGTGCAAGTACTTACAAGAGCTTAAAATTTTTTTTTTGGGGAAAGCTCCATTACACATTCTAATCCAAATTATGTATGGATTCGACAGTAGCATTGAGAACGGATTTTCTGCTTGTTATTGTATTAAATTTAATCCCCTGCACCAAAAAGATTATTATTCAACAAAAAAGAGATATTAATTCTTTGAAAACAAATCATGAATCATGCGTTGCAACTAATTTTTGGTTAAATCGTTCTCTTTTTTACCTTTAAAATTTTTTTTTTAAAATGACACTTCGTGCCTTGCACACTTTTTTTTTCTTTTTTCTTTCTTTTTTTTCAAATGAAGGCGACCTCTATTGAAATTGAAATTGTAAATAACGACTAGGTAATGTTGCAGTTAATCGATATGCAAGTTTATCAAAGCAAATGTGTGCCGCATGACAAAAAAATCAATAAGTTTTTATATTCCGAGATTTTAAATTTAAAGATCCTCTCGACTTTTTTAAATGATGTACAAACGACTCTTATAAATAGGCGGGGACTTCTCTGCTGAAGCTGCATGCCTGCGGTGTCAGTTGTTACAACAAAAAATTCAATTGGATCACAAGCCTTAGTACCTCTCGATCGAGTAGCAGGTACAATGAGCAACCGTCCTTTAATATAGCTCAAGGCACTCATTCACTCACACCGTTCATCCACATTCTTTTAAATGATATTTTGAAAAAAAAAGGATATTTTTTTTTCCAAAAAAAAAGAATATCTCTTTTAAGGTAAGGAACTTAAAAGAGATAAACAGTTGTGCATCCTCTCTAAGAAAGCAACACAACTATTTATCTCTTTTAAGTTCCTTATCTTATTGGTTGCAACAAACTGCTTGATTGTTGAGCTGCAGACTAGGGTTCGAATTTGAATTTACCATTTCTCCTTAATTTCTACATATGATTTTTTTTTTTTACTGGTTAGCACATACTGGAACTATTTTTGCATGGTGTGAGGCAAGACACGAGCCACTGATCTGTGTCACGTTAGCTTAGCCAAATTTTGCATCTTATGTGAAATGAAAAAAAACAATCACGATTTCTGTGGAGGCGAGTTTATGATAGCTACACATCCTCTGACATGAAGGCCTGAAGCACATATATAGTGATGAAACGAATTAATCAAGAAGAAATCCGTGACCATTTGTCCACAGTCCACATGGGAGGTGCTTGTTCCTCCAGTAACGAGTAAACGTCCCCTACGGGAAACAGGTTAACCTGGCCCTCGTCCCCGCCATCGCCCGCGCCCCAAAAACCAGTAAAATTCAAACGCCTTTATATGCCCCTTCTCAAATGCGTGATTCGCGCAAGTTTTGGTTTCCCTCACTGATGAAACACCTTGCCGCTTGGATGAAAACATCTTGTGCTCGTCAAAAGTTGCGATCAGGATCAACTTCCCTATTACAATCACCGCTTCGGAGGATTAATCGTTCAAATTCCTCTTGTATATGCTCCCATGGGCAGGACTCAAGCAAGTGGTGTTGTGGGCATTTTTAATATGAGTTTTAAACTCTCCTGCGTGGTATGATACCATTGATGAATGAGAAATCTTTGAACTGGTAGATTTCGGAGAATCTGCCATTGTTATAAGACTTTGATTGGAGGTGGCCCAAGTTAAAATTTATTATGCTCCGCTGCTGCTTCGGGTCTTCATATATTTCTTCATGTTAAAATTTTTGATTGGAGGCGGCCCAAGTTAAAATTTTACTTGCCTAGTTTATCTGGATGCATATTTTATTGTCTTTCTCGCCTACTTTTCGAGATTATATCGATTGTAAACAGGTCCTTTGGCGTTGTTATTCTTATCATTGATGAAACGGACTGTTTTCTGCCTTCTCGTGTTTTCGTTCATGCAGAATTTTCTTTGTGTTTGTAGAATTCTTTTCCAGGTTTTCTTCAGTGCATCTGAAAGAGGAGATAATGGGCCCAGGTTTACTGTCGGTTGGCGCTCTGAATTTAATTTTGTCAGGGCAGATACAATACCG
Source organism: Coffea humblotiana (assembly GCA_023065735.1). Taxonomy (NCBI): domain Eukaryota; kingdom Viridiplantae; phylum Streptophyta; class Magnoliopsida; order Gentianales; family Rubiaceae; genus Coffea; species Coffea humblotiana. The sequence continues at coordinate 1,085,926 of CM041211.1, forward strand.
TAAACAGCGTTCGAAGCTCCTGTTAGTTGTTTACTTTAGTGGCTCATGGTTTTACATTGATTGAGGCCAATTTGCTTCCAATAAATCCTTATGTGCCAAATGGTGAAAGTAAACTGAAATATCTGATTGGTCGAATTGCCGCAAGTGAAAGGTGTCTTTTTTTTATAACCTCTCATCTTAAATTCATACCCACAATAAAGGGGAAATAATACCTTATTGGTTAATAAACATAAAAAAGTGGCAAAGTTTATCTTTCAAATCGTTTACTCAACTCAAGAAATTGATATTCTGGTGGCCATTCCCTTTTTTTTTTTTTTTTTTTTGCTGTTGCTTGTTTCATCTCAATTGAAGCTCATATATTTATCAAGTCAAATTTGGACGAGTTTCTATCTAACCGAAGTAATGTTACGCTAATTAAGCTATAAGCTTGAATCGAGGTTAAAACTCAAAACTAAATCCAATGCAGACTGTAACCTTGCTTAAACTTTAATAGAATCAAGCGTGAACGAGTTTATTCATACACAGATGAAATCATCAGATCATCTAATGAGTAATGACTCTCCAGGACCTTCTTCGGTCTGTCTCTGTCCTGTGATCGATGATCCAAAAAGTATTACTAATTCATTTTTTAATTTATTTATTCATACTCATCTAATTAAATAAATATAAATAAATTGACTCATTTATATTCATTATTCATTTTAACCCATCTAAACCCGCTCAAATTACCTATTTTGACGGCTTACTCTTGGTACCCATCGTGTAATGAAATCATCAGATCATCTAATGACTCTCCGGGGCCTTCTGTCTCTGTCCTGTGATCAATAATCCAGAAGGTACTGGTCACGTAAGTCAACCGCCACCCACGCGGAAGACTCTTCCATTCTGGGCCCCACATTAGCTCCTGGGCCAGCCAATCAACTGATCAAAGCATCCCAAGCCCCAAAATTCCACAGCCGTCCTCCCTCACTCCCATTTCCGACCACGACCCTTGCTCCTCTCCCCGCCACCAGCGGCCACCTTTCCCAACTCTCTCTAGCCCACCCTACGGAAAAAAAAAAAAACCAAGAAGAAGCAATCCAAGTAAACGATGTCGTTTCTTAGGAGGAGAAAACCACCAGAAAACCAAAAGCCTACTCATCCTCAGCCAGAACCAGAACTGGAAGAGGACGACAACAAGAAAAAGGAGCTAACACCAAACAAGAAAATCCCCAAAAAAGCTGAGGAAAGGGTAAAATGGTCGTGCTTGGACAACTGCTGTTGGTTTGTTGGCTGCGTCTGCACGGTGTGGTGGGGCTTGTTGTTCTTATACAATGCGATGCCGGCGTCCATCCCGCAGTTCGTGACGGAGGCAATCGCAGGGCCGTGGCCGGACCCACCTGGGGTTAAATTGCACAAGGAAGGATTAAAGGCCAAGCATCCGGTGGTTTTTGTCCCCGGAATCGTAACCGGCGGACTCGAGCTTTGGGAGGGGCATCAGTGTGCTGAAGGGCTGTTTCGAAAGAAGCTATGGGGAGGCACTTTTGGAGAAGTCTACAAAAGGTGTGCTTGGTAAAGTTTGGCATTTTACGAGTTTCTATGACTTGATTTATTCTGTTTTCCCATCGGTTTAGCTTCAGCTTCAGTGGATGATGAGTGGCACTGTTCTTCTCGTGAATTGTTGTAGTTGGCGACCTTTCTTTTTTTTTTTTTTTCAATTTGCTCTGTGCCTGTGAAAAGGTGAACTTGGATTCAATATGGATGTAGTGAGTATCTTGGAAGTAAACTTTTATCCATTTTTATCTTATTTTTACATGTTTGGAGACTGTACTCGGTTGAGCTTGGAATATAGAAATGCATAGTCCATGTACTGATTTGTGAAGTAGTTTGACTGATAAGGTGGATTGTCAACATCTGTCAGTAGTATTATGCATAGTTAGGTCACACTAATTGCAAATTTCATATAGGTGAGTATTTTTCCTTTCTTTGTTTATTAAAAAAATTATTAAAACGAGGTCTTTTATTAACTGGATTTGTATGCAAGCTTGGTCTTATTTACTGCTGGAGATGCCATTCTGGAATGAAGCAAGATATGAAAGTCCAAGGAAGATTTAAATATGTTGAAAATTTAGAGTACCTTTTCAGTGTCATTCTTTTACAGTAGGCCTGGGATGACTTTAGCTTTGAGTTTGCTTTTCAGGTTCTGCAAATAAAACTTTAAGGCAATTAGAAGTTGTAGTTTAATCAATCTAGGACACCTCACTGGATGAAATCGAGTGTCAGAACCATTAATGTAAATCCCCATTCAACCTCCTGTTGATTTCCGGCTTTACTCTCATGAAAAACTCTATATATATGTATGTATGTATGTATATGTGTGTGTGTGTGTGTGTGTATGGATCCATCTACTATAACTGCAACAAACTTAATGCACCTCCCTCCATCACAAATTTCAATTTGCATAATCCACATTGTTGCTCTTTAAGATCTCAGTTTTGACTGTGCAAGTATTTTTTTTGGCATCATTGTTGAGTCATGGCATTAAGGATGTCTTTAATCTTTTGTGGAAGTTCAGAAATTCCAAACAAGACAGATAGTCTGTTCCTATCTATTGTTGAGATAGTCTGTTCCTGTACTCATTGTCATATTTTTTTATTTTTCTCAACATGAATAGTGTAGAGGTTCTGCTGGGAATTGCCGAGCTACTAGAGCCGAACTACCTGCAAGACAAAAAGGACGGGGCTATCCCCCCGCTGTCTCTCCGATGCTTAAGTTAGCTCCGGTTTAATAAGTGATTGTAGCAAGCTTTCTAGTAATTTTCGTACCTGAAAATGACAGGGAGAATTCCCCTTTTATAGGAGGAGAGAAGCGCCCCTTTATTGGGTCTTGTTCCGTCATAGGGAAATAGGGGAGACAGGCAGGTCAGCAATTGGGTGGCTCGAGTGCTGCCTGTGATAATAGGGAGGACAGTCGTATGTCAGAGACCTCGTTATGTGTGCCAAGCACGTGCTTATCATGTGGTACTTCCCAAGCTACCTGTATTCGGCATCTTGCAAAAAGGGGCTGGGAAATACCCTGTCCCCTACACAACGTTTTACCCAAAAGTACATAAGATATCTACTGATTTAAATTTCTTAATGCAGTTTCGGAAGCAAAGCAGTGGTAAATGACTTCTATTTTCTTTAACTTTGTTTATTTATGGCTCAAAATATTTGTTGGTAAATTTATTTCTTTTCTTCTGAGGGGTTAGAGTTGCTTAAGGAGTAAATTGCTTTCGCACCAACAATCCATGCTTATCAGTCTTATATTTCTTTCACTTCCAGACCTTTATGCTGGGTCGAGCATATGTCTCTGAACAATGAAACTGGTTTGGATCCTCCTGGTATAAGGGTCAGGCCTGTCCCTGGACTTGTTGCTGCAGATTACTTTGTTCCTGGATACTTTGTCTGGGCTGTTCTAATTGCTAATTTGGCTCGAATTGGATATGAGGAGAAAACCATGCATATGGCTGCGTATGATTGGAGAATCTCATTTCAGAACACCGAGGTACACACTTATCTTAAGGTTTGAGCATTAGAATGCAAAATCGAGGTTTGACTGGATGAATTGTGTGGTTAATTCTGATCCTGAAGTTTGGTATTTAAACGTGATCAGGTGCGTGACCAGACACTGAGTCGGATTAAAAGCAATATAGAACTAATGGTTGCTACAAATGGTGGCAAAAAAGCAGTTGTAGTTCCACATTCCATGGGCGCCCTATACTTTCTGCATTTTATGAAATGGGTAGAAGCACCAGCTCCAATGGGTGGTGGTGGAGGACCAGATTGGTGTGCCAAGCATATAAAGGCTGTCATGAACATTGGAGGACCATTTTTAGGTGTTCCTAAATCTGTCTCTGGGCTTTTCTCTGCTGAGGCCAGGGATATTGCTGTTGCCAGGTATATTGAAATGTTCATGTTACATTTATTTTTGACAGACTGAACACTGAGAACCGCAACGAGATAGATGGAAGGAATTGTTCCAGCTAACTTAATCTATTTATCCTTACGAGTAAGACAGATAAGGGAAAAATACTTTGCCCTTTTGCTATGTACAAAGACGATATCTTTTGGAAGGCAAACTTTGTCACAAAGTTCTGATGGACTGCATCTTGTTTGCTGTATAATTAGGTGTTAGTTTTATATGTGATGTTGGTTGGCTTAGCCCTTCCGAGAAAGCATTCTAAACCGTATCATTCTTGTCTTTTTGAGGTTTCTGATTTTTCATTTCTTGGGGACTTGGACGGGTGGGGGGAGGAGGGGTGGAAGAGAAGACTGAGATTTCCTTTAACCCTGACTCACAAAATTGGAGACAGCTAAGCTTCTTATTTTAAGTATCATTCTAAGAGAATACTACTATTTTCTGTATCATCGCAGACATCTATGAATTTGTTTCAAATGCATTCTCACATGTTTTTACTTCCCTTGATTGCAACACATGATTTTAATAAATGCTTTTGTATTTGTATTAATGATCTTAAGAAACCTGTAATAACAGTGATGTGGCATATTTGAGCACTGGATGGTGCAATTTGTGTTTAGCGCCTGCTGTTAGATGACCACAAATTTGATTTAGTCTTACTAACATTAGTTGCACATGTACAGAACTTTGTGCATTTTGGGATGGGTAGTGATTGCCTTATGGGCATCGTTAGATTTTCAGTCGGCTACTAGTTGTATATCAATTTGAAGCTGCTTCTGCTAGTTGGTGACAACTGAGGACATCTTTTCCTTTTCTTTGCTGTTTTTTAGATATCGTTGAAGGATTTTGTGCCTCTACATGACATTATCAGTGTTTTGTTAGGGTTTACAGAATGACTCGTATGAGTGCAATGGAGATTTTTATACATGCCAGACATTCCAATGACTTCATGTTCACATGCCAATAATTAATCCCATAAACATCTTTGCTTAGTTATTTGTGCGAATACAAATACAACGATGAGACTTACTCTTATTGTTGCCTAAAATGCAGGGCCATTGCACCAGGTGCTCTTGACAAGGATTTATTTCACATTCAGACCTTACAATACATAATGAAGATGACGCGAACATGGGATTCCACAATGTCAATGATTCCAAAAGGTGGTGACACCATTTGGGGTGGTCTTGATTGGTCACCTGAAGAAGGCTACCTTCCCAATAAGAGGAAAAGGCACAGATCCAACGCTGCTGACTGCTCAGCTGACAATGAGAATGTCAGCACAGAATCTAAGGCAAGAAATATCGTCAATTACGGAAGGATAATATCATTTGGAAAAGATGTGGCAGAAGCACATTCTTCTGAGATTAAGAAGATTGATTTTAGGGTAATCTCTCGAGTCTCCATGATCTTTGTGAGGATTCCTGGTTACTTTGTCTCATGCAATTAAAGTTGATATACAATTTTCTTTCTCCAGCCCTTAATATCAATATGCACTGCAAAGTGGTAATTGAAACCTCGTCTTGTTTTGTACAGATTGCTGCAAGCTTTTCAAATTAGCTTTTCAAATTAGGCAAATACTTCTGTTCCATCTTAAATTATAGGAGTTAACGTGATTCTCATCCCAACTATATTACTATAAAAAAGAAAAATGACAACATCGTATGTAATTACATCACTTGGAGATCTAGAGATGTGTGGTCTGTGAATCAACATTTCATCCAGATAATCAGAATATAATGAATGGAGTAATTTGTCTTTTCAAACCACAGGTAATAATTAGTAAGATATTTTCATTTTTCGAACTTATATCTGTTCGAATTCTGTTAGTTAGTGCGCTTACTTGGTTACTCTTGCCATAAAACTAGTCTAGCATTGAACTGCTCACATCGTTGTTTCCATGCAGGATGCAGTTAAAGGTAGCAATACTGCAAATAATACTTGTCGTGATGTCTGGACAGAGTATCATGACATGGGTTTGGTTGGCATCAAAGCTGTTGCAGAATACAAGGTTTATACAGCTGGAGAACTTGTAGATTTGTTAAATTTTGTTGCCCCCAAAATGATGGCACGTGGCAATGCGCACTTCTCCTATGGAATAGCTGATGACCTGGACGACCCTAAGTATGCACACTACAAATATTGGTCAAACCCATTGGAAACAAAGTAAGAACACATAATATTTTCTACTCTTCAAACAAAGCACGTCTGCTCTTTCCTGAATGTAACTTGCTTCTGGTTTTATGCCACATATTCCTTAAGCAACTAGATTCAGGAAGTAGCGGAAACTGGTTTAAGAATATTGTTTTGCTATAGTTTTAGCGATTTCTCATTATCCTGGATTTTTGGCATTTTCTTTCTTTTTTTGGTCATCCAGGTTGCCAAACGCTCCTGAAATGGAGATCTACTCAATGTATGGAGTTGGTATCCCAACTGAGAGAGCATACGTTTATAGGCAGTCCCCTTCCTCAGAATGCTATATTCCCTTCCAGATTGATACGTCGGCAGATGAAGATGACAAAGATAAGTGTTTGAAAGATGGTGTTTTTACTGTCGATGGGGATGAGACAGTGCCTGCTTTAAGTGCAGGTTACATGTGTGCAAAAGGGTGGCGGGGGAAAACTAGATTCAATCCTTCAGGAATCAAAACTTATGTAAGGGAGTATGATCATGCTCCACCGTCTAATCTTCTTCTGGAGGGTCGTGGCACCGAGAGTGGTGCGCATGTTGACATAATGGGTAATTTTGCTCTTATCGAGGACATTATCAGGGTTGCTGCCGGGGCTACCGGTGAAGAGTTGGAAGGTGATCAGGTGTACTCAGACATCTTCAAGTGGTCTGAGAAAATTAAACTACCTCTATAAGATGACATATATATGAATGCAGGCGAAGACAAATTTAAATGCCCTTAGCATCTGTGGTTGTGATTTTACACTAGAATTCATGCAGCGGTCTTTCTGAGAGCAGGCTGCTCCGTGGCATTCAGATTATCAAGTCTGAATTGGCAAGTCTCTTGCTATAGTCCAGAACTTAGATTCACGCAAGTGTTTAGACTTTGCTTGGACAGGCACCAAGGCTTGGATGTGAAGATTCAATGTGTGATGCGTGATTAAATTGTGGGGTTTATGAGTAATGATTGGTTTGCATGAAGAATTCAAGGGAAAGAAGTACTCGTAGGGGGGAATATCAAAAGGTTTGTAACTTCCAATTGTTTTTAAGAGTTACAGAACTTTTTTTTAGCCATTTTTAGTATATTATACTTTGTTATATTCTGAAGTAATTACTGTCTAAATTATGAAATTTTACAGTTTTTGTGGTAATCCAAATTTCTTCCAATTTGTATGCCCAAGATACTTTTTCATTCACAGTTTCACACACATATACAAAATGTTATGCAACATTTATGGTCCTTCTTAATCTTGAAACGAATGGTTTAACAATAATATGATTGAATAGAAGAACATGCCACGTGGAACGTGTCCAAGCTGGAGAAGTTGAGTTGAATTTCATTTGAAGTTTCTTAGTGGTATTAATTCTTCCTGATTCAAATCAAGCGATGGGTCTGGCAGATGTTCCCACACAAATACTCTCAGCATACAAATTTTGCCATTAGAAAGGCGGTGGAAGAGGAGCAACATTGGGGAAATGAATAACGGAAGATGGATAAAGCTTTTTGTTTTTCCCTTTCCCTTTTTACGGTTTAATTTTCAACATGTTCCTCCTTAATCCTTGATTATCACTACGTGACAGATTTTCCCAATAATCAGCTGTTAACTATCTCCAACCTCTCACCCTTGCCCTAAGGGTAGACTCGTAAGTTGAACTGATAGACCAAAAATTTTTATCGTATTATACTATTAAAGACATTTATACTGTCATTTGAAAAAATTAGTTTGATCTAAATTTAATCGTTCAGCATTTACTTAAGCGTGTACATATTCAAAATATTATCATTTAGCATGCCTTTTGCAAAAAAATTTCCCTATCATGCATTTATACTCTTAACATCTAGGTAGATAAAGAATAGGTAAATCTCAATCTTAGATGCCAACGCATCAAAAATCATTGTGGGACTGTTGTCCCTTTTGTTTGGACCCTTGTCCAGTTAATGTAAAATTTTTACGATGATATATAAATCTAACGTTTCGACAAAAAAAAAAAGTAGTCAGGTAATAAAAGTCTTTTAGAGCATGGCACCAGTTAAATTCAACTTGTGCTTTGAAAATTAGTACCTCATTGGTACGGAACAAATAAGCTGAAAAAATCCCAGTGTTGGGGAAGAAAATGTAAATTTGAAAACTCAAAGAATGATTCACGTAATTTTCATAAACTCAAGGGAGGCATGTGAAATTATCCTGAGATAAAACAAAATTCAACCATTTTTAAGAATTATTTTCTCGAGAGTAGAATAGCAACCCACACCAAGCAATAAATAAGTAAATAACAGATGCATGTTTGCAAATTCAATTGAACCAATCCCAGGTTTAAATTTTTTTTGGCTTCTCCACTTTTTAAAATCCACCTTTCTTTGTTTAATAAATAAATACATAAATTTAAGTGAACCCATTTGGATCGCAATAATCTTCTCAACTGGACTAATCTAATCAGAACGCCGCATCATTTGGCACGCGAGGGTGGGCTGGTAAAGGAAGGAGGGAATTGTGAGCGGAAAATCTTGCCAAAGAAAATTGTTTTTTTTTTTTGGTTTCGGGTCCTTAGTTTAGGATGTACCGTGAACGTAGCTTCTTTGGGTCCGAACCCGAAACTCAAATTGAATTCAATTGAATCCAGCCTGACAGACCCACTCAATTCCATTTTCGATTCCCAGAATTTGGAGTTGGGAGTTATATTTTATCATTATTATTAGCACATAATAGTGTAATTGAAGAGGAGAGAGTGGCGTCTTCGTTATTGCGGGTCGCCTCGTCTCTGATCAAACCCTTCTCCATCTCTTCGACTTCTCTTCTTCTTCTTCTTCTTCTTATTGTTTATTATAATCCCAATCGACCAGATCGGACCTTTTTCCTGTTTCCTCCGCCTAGTAAGCATCTTTGTCTCCCTCTCTCTATCTACACGCACCCGCAAACACATGCACAAAAAGTGTAAAGCTGCTCCGTGGATCATAGGGTTTTAGGGCATTTATTAGTAACCAGAATTCTCCCTAGGGTTTTGAAATTCCTGCTGCAGTAACAATTTTTTTTTATTTCTCGTACCACTATGTATTTAGTGTCGTGAATTCATGATTGCCTGATGTTGTTTCATGTTTAGATACTTCTTCATAACATGTCTGGTGCTTTTCTTAATTTTGCGGCGGTGAAGTTACATCCTATGCTTAGATATTTTTTTGGTTTTTAGTCTTGATTTTTTGTGACATTGCTCTGTCCTTTAGATAACTGAAAGTTGTTATCTGGTATGGAGTAAATTTTTTTTTGGGGGATTGATATAAGTTGTGGGAGCTTGTTAGGAAGTTTGATAATGGAAAGAAGCGATCGTGATTTGGAATAGCCAGAGAAAAAATGTACAGCGGTTTGAGAGGTTGAGTGATTAGAGTTGGTCTTTTTACTTGGTTGTTTGTAATTGCCTGTTTTAATGAGCATTTCCTTTCAAAAGAAGTTGGTGGGGGCACGAGGGGGCACATTTTGTTATACTGCTGTTGTTATGTTGGACCTGTGCAATTGGGCGTAAAGTGGTTTTTGGCTATTGTGATGTCTAGACTGCAACTGATATACTCGTCCTATACGTACATGTATTATGTTTATACTTGAGCCTTAGAGAACTTAGTCCTTGTGCCTTAAAGAGCCTAACCTTTTGTTCATAAATCAGCATCATAGACATGGATGTATTCAAGATTGAAAAGGGTAGCAGTATTTCTTGCAATAGTTTCATCATAAGGTTGAACTAATAGGAAATGAGCTTATTAAGTGGATAACAATGTATGAAGGTGCTATGCTTGCTTATGATGATCCCTTTTTCCACCTTGCCTGGAAGCATGGAGAAAAATGGTTGCTTAATTGATGTAATGTCTAAAAGCTGCTAAGTAACTACTGTCAAATGGAAATGTGAGCCAGGCGGAATATTGTTCGAGTTCAGTATACTGGTCTGATAAATATCCTTTTTGGCTTCCCACCACCTTGCAAACTTACTACATGAGGAATTGTATAATTTGTCCTTAATATTAGCTAAAGTGACCTTCTTTTACAATAAGAAGTCGTCTATTCATGATATTTTTCTAATTTGCAGCACAATCACTGAGTCTAAGTTAAGGGCCTACTGATCATCCTGCACTTGTTAGAGGACATATCTTCAGAATGAGTTTGCAGCAAGCTGTTCAGCCTCGGTCTGCTGCTAATGGTTTTGGCCGTCGTAGAACTGAGAAAGATGGTGGCCCTAGATTAGATAGTAAGTTGCAGACTGTGAAAGCAAATCCAAGTCGCTCAAGTAGTGTAGGTGAGAATGCTAATTTAAATTTCTGTAGATATGCTTTTTCTCCTTTTTTAGCTGTTAGCTTCAATTGTTTCAGGCAAAGAGGGAGGATATGCAAGCCCTTCACGGGAACGTCTAGTTTATTTGACTACTTGTCTTGTTGGGCATCAAGTAGAAGTCCAGGTGGTGGATGGCTCAGCTTTTTCTGGAATACTTCATGCGACGAATGCTGAGAAAGATTTTGGTACACTCCCAGAATTATTAAATTGCTTTTTAGAGTTCCACTTTTTGGTTTTATAGTGCTTACTTGATTTTGCTGCTTGCTCCATCTTGCATAGGGATTGTTCTGAAAATGGCTCGTTTAGTTAGAGATGGCTCAAGAGGACAAAAGAACATGACAGATTCTATTAACAAGCCACCTTCAAAGACTTTGATCATACCAGCCAAAGAGCTTGTGCAAGTTATAGCAAAGGTTTTCTTCATTTATTTGCTCTTTCCAGTTGTTCTGGATTTCTGGGTGACAACTGACTTGTTGGCTTTAGCCCTGCGTGGTTGATATCTCTCGTCCCAGCACCTACGATGTACTGACCTTCACTGGTCTTGTTGGTAACAGGGTGTCCCTGTGACTAGGGATGGATTGGGAAATGAGCTCCAACGTGAAAAGAATCAGGAGATTCTGATAGATTCGTTCATATCACAATCACGGCGTGCTGAAATGGATAGGGAATTGGAACGCTGGGTCCCTGAAGATGATGATCCTGTCTGTCCAGAATTGGAGAACATATTTGATGGTCACTGGGATAGGTTGTTGAACGACTTAATTCTTTGTTTTCCTATAGTTTCTAACTATCATCCCCCTTCCCAAAACGGAAAAAAGTTTTGTCATCTATCATGGTTTGCATTGAATCCAACATCAGTTGGATGAAATCACACAGTTAGAACGATTAATTTTGGGAGGTTGGAATGGGACTAGGATAAGCTAATAGTAAAGGTTTTCACTTTTGCTTCATAGTGAATTGTACAAAGGTGCCCATTTATATCTTCTGTTTGGATGACTGCGACATTGTTATTGATTAAGTTATGTTTGATGAATTGTTACAGTTTGTTTGAAATATGCTTTTTATTTTTAAAATGGAATAGTTGACTGCAAGACATTCTGACATCCATTTTCAACTTCTTTCCTTCTACATAGCCTGATCCAACTCCAAGTTTGTTCTTTTTAGGGGCTGGGATCAATTTCAAGCAAATGAAACTTTATTTGGAGTGAAAAGCACTTTCAATGAGGAACTTTACACAACAAAACTTGAAAAGGGTCCACAGATGAAAGAGTTAGAAAGGGAAGCTTTAAGAATAGCTAGAGAAATAGAGGGAGAAGACACCCATGACCTCCATTTAGCAGAGGTGGGAATATTCTTTCTTTATATTTTGTGTCTTTTCTTTCTGACTAGTCCATTTCTTGCTCTCTTCCATCTAAAACATGTTTTCCTAATAGGAAAGAGGATTACAACTGCATGAAAAATTTGAAGTTGACGAAGAAACCAAATTCTCATCAGTTTTTAGAGTGATTGACGACAGTGGATACGATGACATTTTGTTGGATACTCACAATAATGAAACATTTGGAGATGGCTCTGTTTCTGGAATTGGGAAGTCATTTGTTGACTTGGCTAGTGTAAATTCTAGTAATGGAGCTCAACTGTCCACAAGATCTTCACCTTTGGTAGGTGTCCAGTTGTTAACATTTCTCTCTTATTTGGAGCCTCTCTTACACTTGCTTCATATTTGGAGCCTATCTTCACCTTTGTTTTACTTTTTGGAGTCCTTTTTTTTTTTAATAAAACTTCGGGAGTTTTGTGCATTAACGGATAGCTGTGGCCTTGATTGTTGTAACATTCTTTAAATATCTTGGAGGTGCATTGTAATGCATAGTTTGGGATGCACTGTGAAACTATATTAGTAAATTGGAAAGCTAATTTGTTGTCCTATTATTGCCTTTTAGTACCTATTTTTTTCCTTGTTTTAGTTTTCAAACCTGTGCTCAAAAATATGCGTTTGGATGGTGTGGTTTTTGGGAGTTTGTCTTACTGTAGTTTACTGTAGAATTTTTACAAAAACTTTTGTGTATTTGTTGGGGAGTGGTTGAAAAACTTTCCTATTTTTCTTTTACTTCTCTTTTTTGCTTTTTCTTTTTTTGTTCTTTCTTTCCTCTCCTGCCCCTCCCTGCCACCCGCCTTTCCTCTCTCCCATCGCCCCCCCTCCTTTCTCTTTCCCTCTGTCTCCTTATCCCTGTTTCCCTCCCTCCCTTCCTTCCTCCCTCCCTCCACCTCCTCCTTCACCTGCCACCCCCTCTCCCTTCACTCTGCCCCCCTCTGTGCTGGTTGCATGACCAGAGCAAAAAGAGGGGGAGGCGGCAGTGGATGTGGTGGCAGCAGTGGAAGTGAAAATGGTTAGGGAGGGTGTGGTAGAAGAGGGAAATGGGTGTGTTTTTTGGGTATTTTGGGGTGTGTTTTTATTAAACTTAGGGTGTTTTTACAAGTTGGTGTAGCTAAAGTTGGAAAAAAAAATTGTCTAAAACAAACAAGCAAAAAACAGGGGTGCCAAACACTAAATTTTCATAGTTTCTTGCTTTGGTAGTACTATGTACTGTCTGGTTATTTTCGTAGTCTTTCGAATATTTGAATTTTTTTTTTCTGGTTTGTTTTGTCGACTCTCCAGGAGGAAGCACACTCAGCTCAGTCAAGTACCAGTAGGGAAGTACATCAATCTGGTTCGGATGATCATTTTAGACAGTTATCAGCTGGACATTTGTCTAAAGATTCTTTAAATGTCGGAGATAGCAGGTCTCGGTCATGTCTGATGCCTGATCATTTAGTGTTATACTGTGGTTGATATAGTTACAGACTTTTCTGAATGATATGAAGTTTGAATTGAGAATACTTTATTTCAGGGCTTACGAGAACCAGTTTGCTGACCATGATGCAGGAAATGAAATGGTAAATGTTTACTCTCAAATGCCTAGGAAATCAATGTTCACCATTGCTTCATGTAATATCCTTATGATGTTGCGCCAGAATACTTGTTTACAAACACAATCCTGTCTACTTACATGCAGGTGTCTGAGGAGGCTCAAAGTTCAAAACCTGAGGGTGAGTGGACCTTCGTTTCTCCAAAATTATCTGGGGACGGTAAAGCTTTGTAGTCCAGATATATAATTTCCTGGAATTTGATTGCTGTTTAGGAGAAAGGTTCTAGCAGCTCGTTTTACCTTTATTTCTCAACTTTTATTTCATTATCATGTTCACTTGGATGCAAAATTCTTCTTGCATCAGGAGTGTTACTATATGGAGGATCTTACAAGAGGTAAAATAGGGTAGGTAAATCCTGCTGAGTTTTAATATAAGAGGAACAAGAAGGAAAATTTTATGCTCTGTTGTTTCTTCCGATGTTGTACAATCTAGAATAACCAATCTAGTCTATGGAGCATGGGGTTTTTACCTTGGTGTTACTTGTAGGTTTACTACTTAGTCTGCCAGCTGGCATAAGTCATTGTAGAGGTTTGTAGGCAGCACGGATATGGATGCTGCTTTTGGTAAACCATTTTTGCTAGGTTTTCCTGTTGAAGGCTTGATGCTAGAACTAGAAGGAAGAAAAAGAAGTCTGAACTGGTAAATGATTTGCAGTAGTAGTTTTAGACCTAGTTTGTGAGTTTAATAGAGGAAACAAAAGAAAAGAAAAGAAAACTTAAATTAGGAAAGAAGATAAGGGAAGGGAAAGGGTCATGTTTGGGAGTTGTAGAAGAGAAAAGATCATTATTGTGTTGGACTTTGCCCATTCACCATCAAACTTCAAAGTTTTTGGTGTTTTTGATGGGTGTATGTTATACAGCAAAACCTTTTAATGAAGCAAGCCAATTTTGTCCTACTTATCTCCACTTCTGGAGAGAGTTTCTCAAGTTTTCTTCATCCCATTTCTCTCCACATTCTCTTTTTTTTTTCTCTCCACTTGAAACTCTGAAACAAGAGAAAGCCTCAAATTTCCTGCATCTCATAAATTATGTTCAACCTAGCCCCCAGCAAGGAGCTCAGCTGGTGACCACATGCGGTAGTATCCCGTAGGTCACCAGTTCGAACCTTGCTGTGCTAAATTGCTGTGCATCCTTGGGTGGGGCTCTGTACAGCCTCAGGGGATTAGTCCGGCAAAAATGCTGGGATACCCCTGTGTGACCAAAAAAAAAAAATTATGTTCAACCTTGAGAACATAAAATTACAGATGGATCACAATTTTCATGAAGGGGTAGTGTGAGTTTTTCCAGAATTTAAGCAGGAGCAAGTGTAGTGTTGTTTTTGTTATCTTAGAAGTCCTTTCCTAGGGCTTTTTGGTGTTTTGGTATTTTAACACATTGACCTTGTTTCCCAGTTCACTCTTTGGTCTACGTTGGCAAAATTGCATACTGCAGCTTTAATGTTGAAACTGGATACTTCTGAACTTCACATATTTTTTCATTTTTTTAAATCATCAGACTGCCTTACCCTAGTAGCTTTTTGCAATGGAGATTGGTTTTATCTGTGTTGGGAGTTTGTTAACATATGATTGAAATGTTGCACTATATCATGTGTGGACGTTTACTAGTGAGGAATAATAAAATCTAATTTTTGAATGCTTTTGACAGACAATACCATACATCTTTTCTCCTCATTGAAAAGGGGGCTTTTCTACATCCCTTGTTCTTCCATGAACAGTAGAAGGCTCCATATGTTGTGCCTGCTCTAAACTTATCTTGATCATTTGATGTGATTCCTGAACTTTGGTGACTAAATCTAGCTGATCATCATTCCCCTGTGAAGTTTATGGCTAGTTGGAATAGGATCTTGCCTGTTCCCAAACTCCGGAAGATGATCTCTCCATCTTTTTTTTTTTAATTTTCCCCCCTTTTTGTTAGAGAGAAGGGGAAGTATAATGGGTTGCTGTAACCTACTAAAAGGCAAAACCTCCTTTGAAAGTTCCTTTCCTTGGAAGCCATGTCTTCGAATGCTTCTTTTGTCCTTTTGTGTGTGTGTGCGTGTTTGAACATCTAGGAGATTTGTTGTTTTGCAGACTCACGGTCATCACAAAGGTCAAAATTAGAAAGCAGTGATAAAGGTGGCTTATCTGCAAATGCCACTGCATATGCTCCATCACGTGTATCATCTAAAAATCAGGAAAAGGCAAGTTCTAATGAACTCTCAGATGTTATCAGTTCTTCGAAGGCACATGGGACAGTACAATCTGTCAGCTCTCGGGTACGTCCTAGCAGTTCTGCCTCATCCAGTTCAGACTGTGGAGGTGGTGCGTCTGCTTCTGGTGGTCCTGGATTATCTGCCAGCTCATCAATGGGTTCACTGTCCTCTGAAAAATCAACACTGAACCCACATGCTAAGGTAGTAATGCTCTATCTTTCTAATTTTCCCTGATATTTTTGCAGCACATATTGTTTCTGTCTTTCTGTTTCCTCTGTTTGTTAGTATATTTTAACTTTGTTCCTTAAATCCAATTCTTATCTCAGGAATTCAAACTAAATCCGAATGCAAAGAGTTTCATACCTTCTCAGACGCCATTGAGACCTCCATCTCCGGTATCTGATGGTTCATTTTATTATCCAACTAGTATGGCTGCTATACCGAACATGCATGGCATGCCTGTTGGCATAGGGGTCAGTGCTTGTCTTTCTTGTTATGAATTATGATTTTTGTATTTGACTTAGTAGCATTTTTTTCGTTAAGATATCCTTAAGACTCTTACCTTATGCCATATTCAGTTATTTCTCCATTTACTACTACTTTATGGCATGGCCTCGGACTCATAAACCTGGTTTATTGCATTGGTTATTTTGTTTTATGTGCATAGGTGTTCTGAATTTTCCTCGTGTTTTAACCTCAGACTAGTTTTTGATTGGGTTGAGAATGATAGTCATGTTTTTTATCCTTGGAAATTTCACAATCTTGCAGATTGGCCCCACATTTACTTCACACCAGCCTGTTATATTCAATCCACAGGCTGCTCCAACACCGCAACCGTATTTTCATCCAAGTGGACCTCAGGTGCAGTTTTTGTGGTGATATTCCAATACATAATGTACTTTCACTGTTTAATGGTTAGTAAAATGATTTTTGTATTGTCTATTATCCTTGCAGTACGGACGACAAATGATGATTAGTCATCCTCAGCAAGTCGTGTACATGCCAACAACTTATAACCCTGTATGAATGTTCTCAATTTATCTGTTCTTTAGAAGAATCAATTCTTCAATAACAATAGTTTATTATTGCTATAGTAGGAGAGGTATTTTCTTTGGTGTGTGCTGTTTACTACTCTGCTTATTGAGCGCTTGATCTGAATCTAGTGTCAAATTTGTGTCACAAGACCTTGGTTCGTGACGTCCTTATCATGTTTTTGCTGCGGTTAGTGAGGTGCAAAGTTTGTGCAATAACCCACAGTCATATTTTCCTGTTGCAATACAGTATCAGATTTGGTGTTTTGGATATTTGATCACTTTCTCTGTTTTTGACTTTTGGATATTTGATGATATTCTTCTCTGTATTTTTTGAATTTTGGATAGACAAGATCAAGCAACTCATGTTACTTAATGGTCTGCATTTGACAGGAAATGCCGTACAAAGGAAGAGAGTTTTAGCTTTTTGGTTGAAAATTTGTTTGAAGTTGTTCATCCATCTGATGATAGGGAATAAATTTCTGACACCAGTCTGCTTGGAACTAAACTTTTTTGGAAAATGAGCCCGGCAGCTGACAAAAAGATCCAGTAGCCTATAAAAGCACATTTCTGAGCAAGGAAATAGTATTAGTTACGAGGATGTAATGCAGTCTTGTATGACTTCTTCTTTTACAGTGTCTGAAAGTCGTGTTCTTTGACCCTTTGTTTTCCTCTGTTTTGGCTAGGTGCTTTTTCTGACAAATTTTACTGTCTTCTTTTTTTCTTGGCTGAGACTTTGGCATTGTATTACGTTCTCATTTTTTTTCTCCCGCCTTTCAATCTATACAATGTCATGACTGTGGTAGATAGGGAATTGATGATCGTCGAAGCATTTTTTCTGTTGCTCGGTGGGGAATCTTGCTGGTTGATTGATGGCCAATGCAACAGTTGAGTCCAGTGATAGTTGCTCGTTCTAAAACGAGAATTTGATTATGTTCATATTTGTCTTTTAGCCTTCCCCTTTGAAAAAAAAAAAAAGAAGAATAAAAAGGGACTGTAACAGAACACGGTCAGCACAGGCACCCTGCCTTTACATCACTGACTCTTGAAATTAAACTTGCGAGAATATGAATGACCTAAGAATAAACTGAGTTTGTTCTGACTCTGCTGGAGTAGGATTTCAATGTAAATGACGCATGGAAGTATAAAATGAATGAGTTAGTAAATTCAGATTATTATCGTATATTCCTTTTCTTTTTGTTTAATAGGTTTGTGTGATGGCTTCTTCTTCCCGTGCAACTAAAGGTTGTGTGTGCATTTTGAAGATTCTCAACAAATACTATTGGTGGAACTCTTTTTTTTTGTTGTAGCAGGTACAAGTATCTGACTAGATTAAATGGGTGTTTCGAGCCTTTGACATTTCATTTAGATTTTTTTGACTGTAAGTGGGTTTCAATTTACATTCTAAAAAGGAATTTAATCCGCTTTTGATGGTCACTGAGCCCAAAAGCTCACTCAATAGTTCTATTGGTGGATCTCGATTTATGTTTGACCATAATTGAGAATTAAAATTGCAGTTACATACCTAACGTCGCATTTTCGGGTTAATGAATTTATACTTTATAGTAGAAAAGGAAAGTATAAAGTTCATACTTTATACGTACATGTATCTTTATAAATGGGCTGGAGAGCCCACGAATCAATTTGTGGCTTGAGAATGGGCCACGTATAAATATAGCGTTTTGGTTGGCGCCTGATGAATCCAACTTGGACGCGTACAAAGATTGACAGCACCCTTCCAAATCCAAATTGATTTGCCGCCCCCTTTCTGGATTAGAGGGCGGGAGCCGTTAAGCTCTCTTTCTTTGATAAAAAATTATTTGAGATTAGGTGCTGTGGCTCCAACGCTGTTCTAACTTTGTACGTGTCCAATGATTGATGACTACAGTGCAGACAACCTCGGAGAAATTAATTGCGACGGCCTCCATCTCCATCACACAGATTCCGGTTGTTAGGGCCGTCAAAACTTCACATTAGTATTACAACTGAATTTTTTCACTTGTCCGTCCTCATTTGTTTGTCAATTAAACTAACGACAAGAAAAATTAACGCTACTTTAGGAGTTAAAAGCTACTGTAAAAGATCTGGCGGTTGTGGCGATTTAGCAGCGGCAGTTTCTAATTCTGCTTCTCCATTAGCACGAAACACGCTGCAAGCGAAAAGTAGCAGTAAATGAAACCAAGAAACAAGCTCGCAATTCACAGTCGAGTGGATGAACGAGGAGAAAATGAGTTCATCCCCCGGGGGTCCCATCATCTCTGCTACGGTCTTCTCCTTTTTAATTCCTGTGCCTCTCTAAATAGTTGTTTATACTTTTGGACTATTTTGCTTGTATATGTTTCGCCAGGTATGATGCCTGAAATTAACCCATTTATTTACATTAGCTTTGAATATGAATGAATCTGTATGTTCCAGTCGTTGCATTGCGTGTAGATTCTAACGTCGTCTGACCTAATTTGTTTTCATGTCTTTTCACCTCAAAACATGAAGAAAAAAACCCATAATCCAAATGCTGACGCAGTCCGTAAAAACTTTTGTCGCTGATTCGTAGAAGTGCGGTGGATAGCAAAATTGAAAGCACTACTGTTATCCAATCAGGGAGGGATTCCAATTTCCATGGATTTGACGACGAATTCATTTCGCTGAGAGAATCAGCAGTCGAAACTTTTGAATTCCCTTTACAGTTTTGTTTAATCCATTAACAACAATGGAATGGAGTATATTCTACAAAGACTAAAACATACGTGCTGCCTGTGAATATACAGCTAGAGTAAGTAAATCCATTCTCAAGGAATGAATATGCAGCTAGAGTAAGTAACAACACGATGAGTATAGCAATTAGGCAGCTAAATATGCAAGTAAAAGCGTTCCAAGCTTAGCTAGGGACAAGAAGATACATACATGCTGCCTGTGACTGATATATGTATATATGTATGGATGTATGTATAACAAATACATCTGTCAATAGATAATTGTATACTTCTAAATATGAATGCTATTAATAATGGTAAAAATGTAACTAATCGCCACCTTAGATACGTTCATGGGATCTTACGATCGAGCAAGAATGCATGTTATGATACATATTATAGAATTCAAAGGATAAATTGTAAAAAAAAAAAAAAATACTAAATTCACACTTTCATATTAAAGTTATAGTAATACCAATCGTACAAATGAATGAAGGTGTAGATTAAGGCTGAAAGGATGTGATGATTTCAATTCAGTGATAGAAGAACTTGATCATATCTCTTCTGGCCATGGCCATTGTGGGGTCCAAGAAGGAAAGTTGAAGCAAATCAAATTCTGACACTGATTGGATAGGACATTATTTAAAATAATTATTATAACACATTTTGTGATGGAACGAGAATATAAAAAAATTGTGTTTGTAATACAAATAAATAATTTTCTTACTAATAAAACACCACATGTGCGCTTAACATGTAGGCAGTATTGGTATTTAGTAGTACTCAATTCCATGACCCCAAGAGATGTAAGCAATCGTTCCTGAAGCTTCATGGCTAAGATTTGCTTAAAAAAAAATGTAAAGTCCAAATTGCATATTGTACATCATTTTTTCACATCATATGTGGAGTTCACGACATTTTACTCTATAATTACACATTGTTGAAAGTAAATTACACCATATACGTACAAAATTATGTCTCGTGCATTTTACACAAAATTGACCCAATCGGTTTGTGACAACCGTTCGAACCCCATTTCCCCGAGAGATAGACACTGCACTGCAGATTTGGATAAGAAATCTAGTCCAGCACTAAGCACATTTTAATAAATAGAAACTCTTTCCACAAAAGTAGTAGTAGGCCTACCAGCAACAGAGTGCCATGGCTGTGGTGGTAGAATTAATTATGAGGGTCAGCGGCTTAAGGGTAATGTCACAATATATTACTGCTACCAAATTCACCTGCGGGGCTTTTGAACTTCCATGTTTTAAATATCCATACGTCACAAAACACGACAAGAAAACCTGGACACCAACATTAAACTAATAACAAAAAAAATAAAAGAATCCTAAATTCGATCTGATAATACGTCTATTTTATTATATCCCAAGCAAGAAGTTACTGCTATAGTACTATAGTAGTATAATCTTGGGAGTTTGGTGGTGGTGGTGGTGGTGCTGTGGTGGTGGGCTGGTATAAATCGAGCTTCACCGTTTGTATACCGTATGGTTTTTTGCTTTGCGGATGCAGAAAAGGACGCAGGAAGGAAGCCAGGAAGCCGTGGTTTTAGGCCGTTGAAACAGTATAGAATATTGAATTCTGGTCTAGTCTAGTCTAGTAGTACCAGGCAGCAAGGCCGAGAAGATAGGAGTAAGTAATTACAAGCCAAAAGGAGGAAGAAAGAGAAAGCCAGAGTAAATTCGTTGTGCGGTTTGAAGAAAGGAGACATGCCCGACTCCATCACAACAGCAGCAGCAACATCTTCAATCTTTACCAAATCCCAAAGGTTCTTCTCCTATCATCTCAATACTAGTGGCGCTACCATTACCACTGCCATTAACTCTTTCCCTCTACTTCTTCAACTACTTTTCTTTTGCTTTTGCATATGGGTTTTCCATTGTTTTAAGAAATCTGCACGACTTAGTTTTTTTTTTCTTTTTATGTTGACCCTTCATTACTGGCTATTGTGGTTGTGGTTTCTGTGATATTTATACTACCGCCGTTACTGTGAGGATATTAATGGGCTAGTAGTTAAGTGCTGCATGTTTCATTGGTTATCTGACTCCTTTTTTCGTTTCCTTTTTTTGTTCTTTTCCTGCTTCTTGTTGTTTAACTCCTCTGGGAAATATATTTTCTGGGTTTTGGTTGTTTGGAACCTTTCAATTCAAACCATCCACTTTTAAAATAAAAATGGTACCTTTAGGCTTTCTGTGCCATCCCTCGAGGAGTACAAGAAAAATGGAAAAAATAAGTCATTTATTTTTTATTTTTTATATATCACTTACTTCTTTAGGATGGTTGTATTTATCTTTCATCTGATTTTTTCTCCTCTATGCTGTAAAAAGTCAGAACTTATTTTTCTTTGGGGGCACTATGTTGCTTCCTCTCGTGCAATGCTGGTTTCAGACGGAGTTATTCACTAGTTCTCTTTAAATCTGATGGTTGGCGTAGTGTCTTGTTTTCAATAAGTTCGTTATCTTGTAAATCCTATGTGGTATCTTATATAACCTCTGATTTAGCTGACCAATTTTTTTTTCCTTTTGGGGGAGGGGGGGGGGGGGGGTTAAAAAAAATGGGATATGAAGGATGAACCTCTACCGTGATACATGTCATGCATTTGCATTGTCTAGAATTATCAGAATGTGAACTTCTGCTGACTAGCATTTGTTTTGTGTAGTTTTACTGTATGGCTGCAAGAATTTGCTTTTCAACGTGTGGCCACTCTCGTAAGAAAATATTGAATGCCTTTTGCCATTTTCTGAAAAATACGTATTTCAGCCTTCAGGAGGATTCTGACAGCAACATTTTGTGTGTGTGTGTGTTATTAATCTCCCTCTTTATATTAAACTGAATCTTTGGAAAAGGAAAAATGCATTATCCATGATTCAAAAATGTAGAGGACAGGCATAGCAGGTGATGGTCCTAATTGTAATTGTCTTAGGATAATGTAAATAATCCTTGCTTGTTGAATCAAATACTTGTCATTTGGAATGTTATTGTGGTTAAGGCTGTTGAGTCTACTACTTTGATTTAACTATTCTAAGGAAATATTTGCTTGGCCTTTTTTAACTTCATCAGCAGGTAAACTGGTTGCAGTTAGTGCCGTAAAATTAACATAAGTTGAAGATAGTTTATTTAGCAATTTTGGTGCACTAAGTAACATTCGCAATTCTGCAGAATGCAGGACTTGCTGAAGGGGAATGATCGTAACAATGCTCGCATGATGGCCCCATGTGTTGATGATAGCCAGTCTTGGTGGACTTCTACTAACTCACAAGGGCAACAGTCATCTCTGTCAAGAAATTTAACTTTTAAAGCAGCATCTCCAGTGGAATGCTTTCAGGGTAATAAGCAGTTGGGTTTTCACTTTCAAGATCAAGAATCGTCTTCCACTCAGTCAACTGGTCAATCTTGCCCTGAAGTTGCTAGTATGGAAAATGAAAAATACAGAAAAAATATTACATCGGTTCAGCCAGGTAAATTAATTGAGCTTTTGCTTTTTGTTTTGTTGAAGTTTAGTTCTACATGTGCTATCTAAAGCTGAATACAGATGTTGAAAAGGAAGACAAATTGAATTTGTAAAATCTGCTATAGTGTAGTACATATTCTGATTGGTCCTCTCAATGATGTTAACTAGTATATTAGCAAGTTGTGAATCCAATTGATTTAGCAAGGTTGGTACTAGTTTAAATATCAAATCACAACCTAAAAAATGTTGAGGATAGAAAAGAAAAGAAATAAACCATATTAGGACCATGCGTCTTGCTACTTTAAATATTGCCTAAGTCATGCAAATAGAGAGGCAATTTCGTTGTAGTGAACTTGTGGCCAACTTGCCATCAGTCTCTGTAAAACAATCTTAGTATGCCTGGCTGCCTTTTTGTTGCAACATATGTCAAGAGAAACAAATTTGTCATAGACTAGTTCCAGTCTATGATTTGGTGGGTATTACCAATTTTGCAGTATTCTTCCTTTTCTTCTTCCTTGGAACTAAGATGCTTTTTCTTTAAACCATGCTGTTTTTTTTTTTACTAGAGGTTTGATGAATGTGATCAATATGTAAAAGCTTTGTTTATGTTTGGGACAACTCAACGAAGCATTTATCCCATGTATATGAGATCATATACAGAATATGTTGTTTTCATTTAGCTCTTTTTCTGGCTGGTCATCTAGATTCATTAATGCTTGCTCTATAGAGACAAGATCATATGTTTGTTTGCATTCTCCTTTTTCAGAATTTTACCATGTTAATCAGTAGGTCATTTTTTGCCAGCCAGCTTATTCCTTGAAGTTCTTTTGCAATTATTTTTGTCATCTTAAGCCATATTTTTTTATTCTCTACTTATCTTACTCTTATTTGTGAATGAAATTAATCATTTCCTTACCTTCTCTTGCTAGAATGCAGACAAAATTCTAACTTGATTGTCACGCTCTTGCACCATTATCATTCTTCTATCCAAGCTTGGGTTTGGTTTTCTCCTAGTAACAAGCACAGAAAGATCATCAGACACTGTGCATATTATGATGGCATTATCTTACTTTGGTTAAACAATGTGTTAAGCAAACTGTTTATGCTCATATACATGTGCACAATATTAACTAAATCTTTTATGCATAGAAATAGATCACCATCCAGTGTTGTGCTAAAGCATTTTGAGAATTGACTTATAAATTTACACTTTAATGAGGAAACTTGGGAGAAATTTCCTCCCATGCACGTCTCACTTTATGGTCTTTGTGCATAGAGAATTGGTGCTTCATTTTATGCTAATAGCTCATTTATAAAATGATTATAGTCAGATGGGGTGATTACTGTTTCTTGAGTGGTTTTAGAAATTATCGAAGTATTAGATACAAAACATATGTGCTTGTCAGTGTTACAATCTATAAATGCTTTTATTGGATTTTCTGCTATTGCTTGATGAGCAGGCAAATCGGATGTCCAAAGTCATACAAGGCATGTTTTCTGTCATTTAAATCTCTTATGTTATATTGCTTTATTTTTCCTGATGAAAACAATTGTAAATCATACCTTTTGTTTTTGTGAACATTCCGTACTTTCAGACATGCTGTATTATCTTAGAGGAGTTAATTTCATACAAAACTTAATGAACAAGATGTTGAGCTTCCGATTTGATGTTGTCTGTCTAAACAAAATATGAACATACTTGTGAAAAATGTGGGATGGGAAGTCTTTTGTTCATTTCATATGGATGTTTTCCTTTGACTACAAAGGAATACTACTCGCAGTTGACAATATATAATGTTTTGAAAAGAAAGGTGGAACCTCTGGAATCACTATATTAGGTAAATTTGGAAAGAAAGTAGAGATGTATGACAGTAAGACACCAGTACTTTTTAAATTTTTTGCATGTAATCCGTTAGTTTTTGTTTTTGTCTTTGTTTTTTTACTTTTTAAGTTTGGGTTGAGGTGCAACTGGTAGGTAAAAGCATTCTATGAAAGTGGATGTCATGATTAAAAGATCCCCTCTTGAAAATAAGACATTTAATTTGTAAAAAAGTGAATAAATGGAATTTCTTCAAATGATAGCTCTCTACTTATTGTCTTCCACTTTTGCATTGATCTTTAATTGCCTGGTGTGTAAGTTTTTTATTTTTTGTTTTTTATTTTTGGTTTGTTCAGGCTGGTGTGGATTGCATGCAAAGCCTGAAGAGGACCCAAGTAAATCAAGTGTTTTATTTCAGGATTACATTTTTCCTTGTTCATCAATTGATTACAGGCAACATGTAAGTCAATTGATTTAGTTTTCTGACATTTATCTGGAGTATTGGATGAGCTTTCAAGTAGTGACAATGTGCTTGTATGCTTTCTGCAGGCAACCTGTCCTTTTAATTACACTGATCCATACAATCATGGACTAGTTGCTGCTTATGGCCCTCATTCTGTGGTAAGTGCAACAACAGACTATCACTCTATCATTGATTTTATGTAACTAATTGCAGATTTATGTGTTAGTTGGCGTGAATGTTTAAGAATGCATCCTTTTAATTCAAACAACTATAATCATTTTTTTCCTCAAACTTCATACCTTTGAACTTACAAAATACATACATAATAAAGGAGATAAAGCTTTCAGATTCATGGGGAGATAAGGGGTGGCAGTAGATTAGTATTGGAGCTTGATTCACTGTCTTCTTTTTTTTTTTTAAATGATACTGTATTCTTTACACTGCATCTTTCTTCCTATTTTTGTCCATATTCTTGTTTACCAGATGTGTGTTGCCTACTGGAAAGCATGGGTGATAGATAAATGGGGA
Organism: Coffea humblotiana; assembly: GCA_023065735.1. Classification (NCBI taxonomy): domain Eukaryota; kingdom Viridiplantae; phylum Streptophyta; class Magnoliopsida; order Gentianales; family Rubiaceae; genus Coffea; species Coffea humblotiana. The sequence continues at coordinate 1,111,504 of CM041211.1, forward strand.
AAGTTACTATGGTTGAGATGATTCTTCTATTGGTCAATGGCTGGGTCATTATCAGTGGTGGTATAATTTGCTTCTTAATTCTTCTTGGATGGAGGTGGAATATGTGTTGAAGTGTTGCACTAGCTCTGCAAAATTTTCAAGGTTCAGCACATAGTCTACAATAGTGCTATGCCATTTCATTCTTTTTTTAACCTTTTTTCCCACTTTGCATCTCCTTTCTTTTTATGCTTATGCTTTTCCCGTCCAAAAGATTCTCCTGGAACAGAAAAGTGCTATCTTTGATATTATTCAAAGTAATGGTAGCTTGTTTTTTAGGATCTAGACTTTCACCAATACTGCAAAATTAATTGTGATAAGATGAGATTATCATTGTTAACATCACGAGCATATAAGCAACTAGGAAGTTGCCTATATTTTTTTTTATCAAGTGGGCTCTTTGGTTCTGGATTCCCCAACCCAGGGGCTTGTCCTAATGATACTATTCATCTTTTGTGAAATAGTTCTTGACCTGCACTGCTATATGAGATGGAGAAAATTTTTTGACTTACTGCCTAAGCCGTGTTTCTTGATGATATACTTTCCATTTATAACTGATCAGGTACATTCCCAAATGATGGGCATGACACCTATTCGTGTGCCGCTTCCTCTCGATGCTGCACAAGATGAGCCTATATTTGTGAATGCAAAGCAGTTCAAAGCAATTATGAGGCGTAGAGAATCGCGTGCCAAGCAAGAGGCTCAAAACAAACTGTCAAAAAATCGAAAGGTTGGTATACAGTAGCTTCTATTTCCTCTCTGCATGGGGGCATGGTTCTACCACTGGTTGACCAGATGCATCAAAAATTGGCTAATAGTTTCTATTTCTGAAAAATGTGTTTAGCCTTATCTCCACGAGTCTCGGCATCGTCATGCTTTAAATAGAGCAAGAGGTTCTGGCGGTCGTTTTCTGAATACAAAGGAACTGCAGGAGTCCAAGGCCTTTGCCAAGACCAATGACAAAGAAACCTCCGGTTCCTTGCAGCTCCAGTTGAACATGGAAACAACGGAACCTGAAGTTTGTCAGACAGGAAATAAAAAGGATGGGATCTCCATCACTGCCTGCTCGGACATCACAAGTGCTTCAAATGGTGATGATGCCCTCCAGCGTCAAGACTTCAGGTTCTCTGGGTATCGACCTCATGTTGGTAGTTTCGTAGCCAGTGGTGGGAGTGGTAGAACTGGTGGCGTTCAGCAGTTCCTCTCAATCCGCTGATGAGATTGGGGAGTCAAACTTACAGCTGTCCATGACTCGGCACTTCTCTGAGGATATGGCTGCTGGTAAAAGTGGGAAGTCATCCTTGGCTGTTTAGTTTGGTAATATTGTAGTGCATCTTCGCGTACAAAAGTAGCTTCATTGCGTGCATGGTTTCTGGAAGTTGTTTTTAAAACAAGAAGGCTTCATCAGAATGATATGATGAGTGGCTACTGTTATAAATTCACTCAACTATTTGCAAAAGAGCACTTCAGTTGCTAATGGGTGGTAATGCTTTCTGTTCAGGGTTTGAGGGTGAAATGACGTAGTGGCTTTAAAGGCTTAGAGCCTGTCTGCTTACTCTCCCTGTTGGTTGGTCGTTTGGTATAAAGATGCGGCTTTCAATAAATGATAGCATGAAAAAAGAATTATGGCACCAAAAAAAAGGAGAAAATCTAATAGATAATCAATAAAAATTTGGCATTGTTACTGTAAAAGATTATCATATTTTTGCCGTTCTAATCATTCAAATTTGGTATATGGCTTGCTTGGGTACTCCTTTTTTGGCGAAAAATTTCTCATCTGTATTTTTCAGTTACTTTTTTATTTTTACAACAAACTCTTCATCTCACATGCATAAATAGTATTATACAAAGTGCTACAATGTTATTTTGAAATAATCTTCTATCATAAAAAACAGCCAGCGTGCCATTTTTCTTCTAACATGATAGTTGTGTCAAAACTTGAAAAGAAGGGCAGAAAAAACCTACATCACCCTCGAACTTTAAGTTTGTAATTTTTAACCTTCCAACTATTGAATGAATGTTTTTTCAACTCAACTACTAGGAGTACATCTTTTTTTTTTTTGTATTGGTAATAAAAGGGACTATATAATGAAAAAATTTAAGTTATAAGTACAAAACGAGGGAAGCAAATTCTTTTAATATCTGCATCTACTAGATTTCTCAAATGAGGAGGGAAACTTTCATAACACGCAAGATTGGTATCTTACTGAACATCCAGTTTCGTCAATATGTCATTACATTGGTTTGTTTTTCGATAAGCAAGTCTAAGTATGACTTTCAGCAGAGTAAAGATCATGAACTTGCAGTCAGAGATAATTGAAGCATACTCGTGAGTTGAGGTATCATGACGAAGTACTAGGAGTACCTCGTTTAAGAGCAAAATGCTCCAATGACTCTCAAACTATTATGAAATTCAACTTTAAACCCTCAAACTATTAAGTGATAAGTTTTAGTCCTCTAATTAATTAAAACATATAATTCTAACCTTTTCGTCAACTTGAGTCGTTATGTTTAACAAAGATAAAGGATTCATGAGATGTTAGTGGCCCTCAAACTATTATAAAGTTCAACTTTTGACCTTTCAATTATTAACTAATAAGTTCTGACCCTCCAACTAATTAAAATATATAATTCTACCGTTTCCATCAACTTGAATCGTTATATCGAATAGAAACATCTATTGATAAAGAATTTGGACTATGTCCAACCAAGTGTTTGATAAATTAAGAAGGTTTAGATATAGTGAGGTAAAGTTTAGAGGAATTTCATCAGAGAATTGATTATTTGAGAAATTTAGAAAATTCAAAATTGAAAGTGAACCAAAACTTGTTGGAATATTCCCAGAAAATAAATTGTGTGCCAGGTTTATGCCATTAAGAGAAGCACATGAACCTAATGATTTTGGAACAACATCAAAAAATGAGTTAAATTCCTAATGAAGACAAATCAATTAATTCAAGTTGCCCATCGTTACTGGAATTTCTCCATTCAAGGTTTTGGATTTTACGTTTTCAATTGATTTTGGTCAAATTCAGTAATTGAAGATTTGGTAAATTAATGTTTGAGTCAAATGGGGTAAAATAATTTTACTCTAACACATGTTCTGTGAACACGAAAACACTCGTCAATTATGTCCTTATCACACATGTGGTGATGTTTCTGTTCGATGTAACGACTCAAATTGACGGAAAAATTAGAATTATATGTTTTAATTAGTTGAAGGAGTAAAATTTATCAATTAATAGTTGGAGAATCAAAAGTTAAATTTATAATAGTTTGAAAGCCACTGCTACACATGTCATACTGTTTTTGTTAAACACAACAGTGCAAGTTAACGAAAGGGTTAGAATTATATGTTTTAATTAATTGGAGGGCTAAAACTTATCAATTAATAGTTAGAACCAAAAGTTAAATTTTCTAATAGTTTGAGGGCCGTTGGAACATTTTGCCCTCGTTTAATGTAACGTAGTAATATGTGTTTGCTGTTACCTTTTTCCTTCTTCTCTCTCCTTAAAAAAAATATATAAAAAACAAGGACTGTGTTGTGCTAGACCGACTTACGGGAGCTTTGATACTGTATTTTGTATTGGGTTGGCAGTTTGGGCCACAGGAGGATTCATGGACCAGAAATCTCTAAGAAAACTCAAACCCAGACACAGAGGGACCGCATTCTACGTATAGAGAGCCCAAACTCTAAACCTCATAGGAAAGCGGGTTCTGGACTCGGACTCATCTCTCGTCCCTCAAATCTAGTTAAACCCGACCACATTCTTCAGATTCAAATCCGCTGGCTCAGCCTCAGCAGTCAGCCCTCAGCCGTCAGCTCCGCTCCTCAAAAATAAAAAATAAATAAACAAAACAAAACCTCTCTTGAAAGGCCACCTGCCCTTCCTCCATTAGGCCATTTCCTTAATTACTAGTAACTGGTGCTTCTACGAAAATTTCCAGCTTTAGAGCCTCCTACTTTTCTTGCTAAAATTTTCTTCTCATTTTCCATTTTCTACTCTTCTTTAAAATCCCAACAAAACCCTCCCCACTTTTCCCATTTGCTTCTAACTGCTACTCTGGAGTACTAGTAGTAGTTTTCGGGGAAAGAATAGAAAAGGTTGAATTTTGTAAGTGTGTCATATATTCTTGAAAATGGACGGAGGCTACAATCCGCGAACTGTAGAGGAGGTGTTTAGAGATTTTAAGGGCCGAAGAGCTGGTTTGATTAAAGCTCTTACCACTGGTTCGCTCCTTCTGCCTGCCTCTCTCTCTCTCTCTCCCCTAATTAAGTATGTTTTTTTTTTCTCTTTTTAACTTTCCGCGTGTTGTTTAATTTTTGTCGCAGATGTTGAAGACTTCTACCAACAGTGTGACCCAGGTATGAGTTCTTGCTTCCTCTGCCTAAAGTTAGTTATAAATGCGAGAATTTTCAGGTTTTTGCTGTCATGGTGCTATGTTAAAATTCATTAGCTGGGGTGGGAAGGGGAAGGAGAATTCATGCGATGAGGCTTGAACCCTTGTTTAGACACAAAGAATAAAGACTTTTGACGCATGTCCGCTTTCTTACAGTTTTATGCAATTTACATATCCCGCCAAAAGGGAAAAAAAAAAAGAAAAAGAAAAGGAGAAGAAGATGTTATACGCTCAGAATACGCATTATGGACTTCGTCAGAAAGGTTAGAAGTTTAAATTTTGCCATTGAGCTGGAATCGGTTGTTAGAAAGGGGAGGCAGCAGTGGAAGAAAGCAATGAATTTAGTTTTTGGATGGTTGTTCTTCCCTTACCCACCCCCTCCCCAAAAAAAAAAAACACGTGTGTGTCGATTGTATTTCAATTGTGTGTTGCATGTTTTCAGGAGCGTTTTTCTCATGCTTGACCCTTTTATTGTCTCTTGGTGTCTTGTGGCAACGGCTGCTATTTTGATTTTTAGTTGTTGAAATCTCCATGTGCAACGGCATATCTAGTTTAAGAACGATGAGCTTGGAGGAGTAACTCTATCGATTAGCCTGTCTTTTTCAAAATTTATGGTGGTTCCTATCGTGGCTGATGTGTTAGTCTTCTTATTTGAAAAGTAGAAGTTGCTAATGTCAATTATTCTTTGACTGAGTAGTGGAACTTAAATCCCAGTTGTTGTATTTATGTTGTTAGGCATGTTTATGAAACAATGTCATCTCCTTGTTACTGTGTGTGACTATTCCCATAGAAGTATTGAGGTTAAAGATTTTCATAATTGTAGCCTTGTCTGTTCTTTTGTGCTTTTTCTTCATATTAGGTGGTCTGTTGCTTACTCGGTATTGAAGAGGCTATGACTTGAAATTGCTCAACCACGATGACTGCCAAACTCAATTTTATAGGTCCCTTTTATCTGTGCATGGGTTTTTCTTTCTAGTTTTTATTTGTTGGATATAGACAATCATATCTTGTTCTTCAAAGGAACTTATCTATGTGCGGCCCTAGTCCTTGCCTTTATGTTTTAGCTTTAGGTTTATGTTTTAAAGTTTTAATAAATGTCTTGTAATTAAAGCTTTGGCATGTTACCTTGACATGGAGTCTACTATTCTTCTGTGTATATTACACGGGGTAGTCAGCCGTGTAATTTGCATTTGGTCTATTTTTTTTTTCTTGGTGCATGAGAATTATTGTAATAGTAAGTTTAACTTTTGAAATGTATGGGTGTAGAGAAAGAGAATTTGTGCTTGTATGGTTTCCCAAGTGAGCATTGGGAGGTCAATTTGCCTGCAGAAGAAGTTCCTCCTGAGCTACCTGAACCAGCTTTGGGGATCAACTTTGCTAGAGATGGTATGCAAGAAAAAGACTGGTTATCTTTGGTTGCTGTCCACAGTGATGCATGGTTGCTGGCCATTGCCTTTTACTTTGGTGCTAGATTTGGGTTTGATAAAGTAGACAGGTACGTGTTGATTGACTTCTTGCTTTCATCAAAGAGCTTAAAGCTTTTGCAAATTGTAACAGCTAGCAAATTCATAGATTTCAGACTTTCAAAATATTTTAAGTGGTTCATGGACTTTTAGTTTCTTGGGGTATACAATAAACTCAATAATATTTCAGTTGTCAGCATCTAGCTGTATAATATTGTTTGGATTTTGTCAGTTTAATCTTCTCGCATTTGAGTATCATTCTGCCAATGGTTATTTGCTGACCTTAGCTGCTTATCCTGCAAAGATTCTAAACTCGCAAAAAGGCAACCAGTGAATTTTGTTGAGCATAAAGAATTTTAAATAGGCTAAAGTTTATGCTCATGTCCTGATTATAATTCAGGTCTACTTTGCAATGCCACAGACAATATCGTATTTGTTTGATGTAGACAATTGACTACCTTCTGGTGGATTCACTTGGTTTCTCATAAATAGCTGCTGGGGGAGCAAATTCAAAATGGTACATTGCTCTCCACTGTCTTGAGTTTGGGCGCTTCATTCGCGGATGCATGTCAATTTTTTATTCTCTGTTTTTTTTTTTACAAGGAATAAGTTTTCATCTGTAGTTAGTGTCACCTGGGAAGAATTTCTATCCACTGGATTACCACCTTCTCATGGCTGATGTGTTATCAAAGGGCCAAATTTTATTTTTGGACTGTAGGTGAGAGTGGTTACCTCACACATTCTTATTATCTGAAGGGGCTAAATAGACAAGGACAAAGGTGCAGTTCGTGGGTGATCATTAATTAAAAGTTCATGTAGGTACATATTAGGTTCCTCGAAGATTTGAATTTTGATGCCATATTGCTCATATCTTCACTTCAACCACCTTTTCAGCCAAGTCAGCATGCCCCTTGCTTGAAATGTTAAAATTCGTTTGACATAATCAGAGAATTATATTAGAATGTTCATCTGAAAATGAAACTAAGCTACTTATCAGATTTCTTGTAAGTTCCTCATTATAGTAGGTTCTTTTGAGGTTGCATTGCATGTGTTGCTTGAAGGACAGTAGCAGTTTTGCTTCCTTAAGTATTGACAAGCTGTATTGCAGTCTTCCTGATCTTCAGAAGCAGCAAATTTTGCTCTCATATTCTTGATCCTGTACTCGATGCTACACATCATTTCAGTTTTGACACATTGAATCTCTGCTGTAACCAGCAAGAAGCCTGAAATAGCATGAGAGACAAATGTGAAGGACCAAATAGTGGAAGTTGAAACATTTCAGTAAATTGGGATGACACCAGTTGTTGGATATTGAAACATGGGGGACTAAGTTGTGATTGGTTTTAACATGTAAACTAATATCCTTTGACTGATTATTTTTATCTATCCATGTCTTTTGCTGTAGGAAACGGCTTTTCAGTATGATAAATGACCTCCCTACTGTATTTGAAGTTGTCACTGGTGCTGCCAAGAAACAACAGAAAGAGAAATCTTCGGCACCAAATCACAGTAGTAGCAAACCCAAGTCAAATTCCAAAATGGTAGAGTTGGATTTTCTGGTGATGGCTTTATTTTATTTTATTTTTGGATGTTTAGTAGCATCTCCATCATTTTCCTTTTATCTTCCTGTCACCTTAATGTTCTTGACCTGCACTCTAAGTACATTCCTTTCACTTTGAAATAATCCTTTGGATGCTGGATTCTTAATCCTTTGCACAACCATTTCTTACATGTCTGAAATGCTCTTCACTTTTTATGTGACACAAGCTGCTGGCATCTGTATCGCAGGGAAAATATTCAAAGTCACAGCCTAAGGATGAGGAGGAGGTATTAGACGAGGAAGATGAAGAAGAGCATGGTGACACCTTGTGTGGTGCCTGTGGTGAGAATTATGCATCGGATGAGTTCTGGATATGTTGTGATATGTGTGAGAAGTGGTTCCACGGCAAGTGTGTGAAGATCACCCCTGCTAGAGCTGAGCATATCAAGCAGTATAAGTGCCCATCATGCAGCAATAAGAAAGCTCGCACTTAATGAGTGATGTAACGTAGTATTCATCTACTTTCAGCCTCTTGATGCGCTCCGTCTTGTCTAAGGGGTTAGGTTTCTTCTGTGTTTCGGAGCTGTATGTAGAGCTAACCTGTGAGTTCATACTTTTTTCTCCAGGATGACATTATTTTGTGCCGTGGTTTTGCCATTTTGTTTGTACTTTGGCTAATTTAGTCCCCGTTTTACTGCTAAAAAGGGTTACATTCTCCTAATTTTAGTGCTAGAGCGGCAGGAGCATTTTGTTGATGTTCTCCTGTTGGAGTTTTGACAGTCTCTCCTTGCAGATGTTAGATCACCATTTCTCGACTCTGGAAACGCGTGCCGTTAGCTATTAGTCTTTTTCTCCATAACAAATGATCGTACCGTGTCTCAGATTCATGTCCTTAGCTCTTAGTCTTCTCTCCATAGCTCTGGCTTCCGTTGGTTAAAGCGCACATTCTAGACAGATGAAAACTGACCGAGTAACTTGCCAATCATTTCGAACTCACCTAAAAAGATCGACGGACGGCGAAGAAATACATGGCATCGAACTAACAAAATCTTTTTCATCTGGCAATGTACCTCTGCTGCACGCCCAAAATGGATGTAGTGCAAAATTGGAATTAAGCGAGTCTCGCATCTCTCCTTGTAATTATGGTTTTACCGAATGTTTACAAGGTTAGAAGAATCGGCGCGGGAGATGATGATCCCGGTGTGCCGGACGGGGGGAGGCTCAGTGGTTCCAGAAAATAATTTGTGGATTGTTATGCCTGGGACAAACATAAGACACTTGCCATACTGGAGCGTACAAAAATTCTTTTTCATAACCCTCGATGGCTTGTCCAATATCCATCCAAATACTAAAAAGCTAAACATTTAACCAACGTAAGCAACAAAATACTCTCTAGCCATTTATTTAAAGCAAGCATCTTGATTCTGACAAGTGATCGGTTTCGCAGTACAGTTCTGTAATCAGTGCACGAAAAAGATTTAACCATGGACTAATCAGTGCCCAACTCCATTCTATGGTTTTAGTATTTGGCTATTATCCATAAAGACTGAAAAGAAGCAATCCCTCCACGCAAAAGGAGCTCACATTTTGGCAGCCACTTCCGATCGACTAGAGCGAAGCTGGAAAATCCGACTTTTAGCTAATAGAGGGGACCTCCCAATAAAGAGTTTCGAGTTCCAAAAAGTTGTGGAATATACTCCAGAAAATGCATCATGATGCAGGAAGGTATGTGTGTGGGAGTCGAAGAAATAGAATGGTATGTACATTAAAGTTGCACGCATAACGAAACTAGCAGCTGCACACAGACTGCCATTTTGGTTAGGGTGAAGAGTTCCAGTTCAAGCAACAGCAGGAAATAGAGACAACTTCAGACTTCAAAACATCCAAAAGATTTAACATTGCATTAGCTGAAAAAGGAGAAGACAAAACTAAGCTTATGCCCTGTTTGTTTTATTTCGTAATTCGTATGTTCATCATGTCAAACCCTCTTGATTCTTGGCTGAAAGCCGTTTCAAGAACTCATAGGTAGTTATCATTGTGGTGGCAGACATGGACATTGAAGCCCATCGTGGCCACAGCCCTCTGTAGCAAGCCATCAAACCACCTTCTCTTACCAAATTCCTGAACGTGTGTCCAATGGTTGGCCCCTTTCGGCCATTTTCGTCCCCATCTAGAACCTGCAATCTGGTCTTTATGGTATCCAAAGGCATAGTAATCACCGCGGAAACTCCTCCAGCCATGAATGCACTGACCCCCTGAACAGCTATTACAGTTTTACAATCAGGCCTTAAAGCACTAACACCGTTTTCAAACATATCATCATCTTTCTTGCACAAGTAAAATCCAATTCCATCCCAAACCAGCCTCTGAGCAACAGAGTAGGATGCCCACCAAACTGCATTAGAAGGAGCATAAGTCAAGATCGAAATCCCAAATCCCCTGTAGAGTCCTCTGAGTCCATCCGAATTTAGGATCTTCCTGAAGGCATCAATTCCATTCAGATACTTGGTCGAAGATAACGAATTACTAAATTTGTGTCGATTACCACCTTGCACCATAAGGCGCTGGCTCACCACATCAATTGGGGTCCAAACCATTTGTGCAGCCACTGCAGCACTTAATCCAGCAGCAGCATTAGCCATAGCAGCTGCAGTCGAGTCTGGAAAGCCAACTTTAATAGCAGTAGTCCCCACATTACTCTTGGTAATCTCCAAGACGGCCATGTATAATGCCCTGGCGGGGATTGTACCCATTAAAGAAGTCCCAAATCCTCTATACAAACTGCGAAACCCCTCGTGTCTAACAATCCAAAACGCAATCCTAATGGTAGAAACTTGAGATTGGGCCACCTGTTGCCTGGTTTTTAACACCACGATAGGATAAAGAGTGGCTGAAACACCGGAAAAAAAGGCAGCTCCGAGGAAGAAAAACTTGGATTTATCCAGCATTTTCCAATCTATATCAGCTGGAATTTTTACTTCTTGGGACGATTCTTCTTCTTCTTCAGCAGCATCCAAACTCATCTTAGCCACTTTCAAAAATCCCACTTTTTTTTTTCCTGTCAACTACTGTTGCTCAAAAAATTTTCATTCTACTAACTTGACCTCCATCTCTAATATGTCTATGAAAACAAGTACAAACCCATATCCATTAGATCATCAAACATCTTAAAACCAACAAAAATATTATTGTTACTATCACACAAATCCCAAAAAGTCTGGTCTTTAAAGATTGTTTTGGAACTGCAGTTACTGCAGGCTCAGAAAAAAGATCAAAACTTTATCTGCTGCTAGAGCTACTACTATTCACAAGTGCAGGAGAAAGTTGAGGTCAAAATCCAAAGAGGGCCCTTTTTTTTCCTCTTGCGAAGCCATTTTTGGGATCTAACGTGAACAACAGCATACGGGTCTAACATTTTTGGATGGCTCTAACCGGCAAAAGGTACATCATCTTCGACGGAAACGAAACGGTAGACCTGATTATATCAATACTACTGGAGGTATCGGATCTCGGACTTGTTCAGAAACTACAATGGAAATAAGCGGCTTAGAGGAGGAGAGAATAATCGGCAAGACCGAAAGGCCTGTTGGCGGAAGGTAGTGAGAGCGAGACGGGAGTGGAGGATGAAGAGAAAGGCTGAGGATTTTACTTTTTATTCTTTTTAATTGTTTGCATCATTGCATGAATATACTAAATAAGAGGAATGACGCCTCATGATTGCCGCCACGTGCAGCTGTCGGATTGGTGGAATAAAATTTAGTTAGAGGGTTGGTTTGGTCTTTTCAATGAGATAGTGGGTTTGTTTGTCTGTACTGCGATCTGACAAAGACCCGCGGATGACTGGCCCACCACTTCTGACGTGTGAACCTTATCCGCACTCACGCCTGGTGGCGGTGGGATCATGCGTTTGCCGGTACGGTAGAGTATTATTTACCGACTCAGCTACACCAGCGTGTCATTGTCAAGGTTCAGATTTACCGTACGTATTTTCTTGTTCTAAGTACATGCAGAGTATAATTGAAGAAAATTTGTAATTGCTCGTAAAACTTAAGACTAATTTCAAAAAGCAAGAGCTTCCGCCCAGCCGGAGAAGATCCAATCATCAGGAGAGCCTTTTTTTTTTTAAAAAAAAAACTTTCTTATATACTAGGTCGGAAGTTTAAATCCTATTTGTTTAGTGCATCACACAAGAATTGTATTATTTCTTATTTTTAAAAAATTCAAAGAATATAATAATACTGTTGTCTGATTTGATACTTTATCTTCTAACCTCCATACGACCCTCTTTAAATTCTCTATAAAGTATATTTAACTCCAATATACGCCTTCTCAGGCTCCCTCCCTGTAAACTTTCCCCATAGAGCGCATTTAATCCTAATACAAGTTTATTTCAACTCCCTCCTCATAAAATAAGAATACATTAGATAGTTGCCGTTACAGAAAAAAGAGAAAAAAAAAAACTAGAGCCAAAACATAACCAGATTGATCAATTGAGAGAAGCTTGTAATATTTGGTTTGAGTATATGTATTGCAGGAAGGAATTTTTTATTACAAGCCTCAATATGCCCAATCCCTTTGTTTCTAGAATTTTAGATTTATTTTAATCCATAAATATTTGATTCTACAATTTCACTACAATCAACCCATTTAAAACTATTAGTTACTAGCAATGTAACTTTTCTCGATTTCCAATTGCTATGCATGTTTAGCTAATCCTTATCCCTTCTCGCCATTTCAAATTTACGTGATCCTTATCCGTTAATCTTATGAACTAATCTGGAACACAGAAAATTGAAATCACATCTACAAAATTTCAGTCCATTCCAATTACAATTCGTACAACTCTATAATAACCAATTGATAACACAAATCCTTCACATCATCTGACGAGTAATAACTAACTCAAAAGCATGTAATTTTGCATATCCGATATTGGAAGAAGCTTGATTCTACCCTGCCAGAAATTTGGTCGGTTACAAACAAAACCATTCAGCCTTTTTTTTCCAAGGAGACAGCAACATCGAACTTCTTAATTGCCTTCGATGTGCATATAGCAACTCTTAGATGACGACTGACTCAATGTGAAACCTAAAATGTTAATTTTAGAAAGGGCTCCTCAGAGATAGAGGCAGGAATTTCTCGATGACCGTATACGTCAGGAGTCCATCCAGGAAAGTGTGGTACATCCTCTTTCCCTCTCCCGTTTGCAGAAGTCCCAAGTACTCTGAATGAGCCTCACGAAGCCCACACTGCGCGGGGTGGTTCATGCTAACCACCAGACTGACCGAACCACATACACAAGAAGGCACCCTTAGCTTCGTCTTCACCTCTGCGAGCCACTGCATTTCCGCCAGTGGACAGCATCATGCGGAACAAAGCCCATTCACTATCATTAGTTCTTAATCGTTCGTCGACTGCCTCGAGCAAGCAAGATGTCTCTCCCGAACCAGGTAAGAGGAAGAGGGGTGCTGGGTAGATGAAGTTTGTATGATCTATCACCGATCAGCACCAATTACTATCACGACATTGGCAGTCCCATATATTTAGTCCCTAGAATATTGCATAAGCTCAAACCACTGCACGTAAAATACAGAAAAAATTGGTTAGACTCGGATCATAATATATAGTATTCCAAACCTTTTGGGCCTGAGAGAGAGAGGGGAGGGGGGGGGGGGGGGACAAGGAGCACATGTAATTACTTGTCTCAATAGATCAGCAAGTGTTCTAGGTAGTGCCTCAATGTTCTTCAGAACCACATAATACGGGAAAGGAAAGGAATCTAAATACTTGGAGAACTTGACATTTCCACCATGAAATGTTGCTTCCTGGAGGAACAAACAAGTGAGTCATCCTTGAAACTGAAGAGACTTTAGTTCCAAAAACTTGAAAAGACAAAAATACAACCAAAATATAAGGCAAAAAGAGTTACCATCAGGTCCATGATTGACTCTTCAGGGCTATCCAGTAACAAAAATGCAACCATACGTTTTCTACTCAAGATATCTCTCACACAACGTTTAAGGTTTTCCTAGAAATATTCGACGTAAAAAGAGAATAAATGAGAATGAGAGGATAAGTGACAAGGTTGGATATTTGATGAATGAATTGTGAAATACCTTCTCATGGAACCTGCCATCTGCAATTATCAAAACAAGTTGCTGCAGGGGATTATGTCCTGAAGGTAGTCGTGCATTTGCTACTGCAGCATCCAGCATATTGTTCAAATATTTCAATAGATCAACTACGGGTTCATCAGCTATTGTATTCTCTTGACTAAATGTCAAGCTTGAGATCATCTATTCCCAGAAAAGGCAAATATCAGCCAAAGTAATCCAGTTTCACAACAATAATGTGCAGCTTAGATCTCATCTAAACAATTTTTAACTTGAAGACCATTCAAAAGCATGATCTACAGACAGTTGATCAAGATTGGAAAAAAAAAAGAACAAAAGATGGACTGAGATGTAGTGTCAGCTTCTCATTTACTTGTCAGGAGGAAAAAACTGACCTTTATACCAGCTTCTCCAGTAAATGGCTGATCAAAATCATGGAGCAATCTTATGTTGCCCTTCTTCCCAAAGCTTGCAACAGCTAAGTTACCAACTTCCAATTGAGACATTGCACGACAAACTGTGACCAAAGCTTCAATAGCTACATCTCCGCAACGACTTTCCTGCATACTACGGGAATCATCCACAGCAATGACCACCTGGTAATTGCGTTTATTTGGCCGTGTCCTCCTTAGCCATATTTTGTCTTTACGGTAATGACTTGCAATATAAGGAATCACCTGCCAATTTACGTACGTTGTAATCGTATACCTTTCAGGTTTAAAGTATCTACACCATGTAAAGTCAATAGGTATCATACATGCTGTGTTTTCTTTTCTCAGTTTATATAATATGCCAATCAAGTCCCAGTCTCCCACCCACCCCAACCCAAAGAAGCACAGAGAAAATGGTAATGTGTATCTGTCCAGCATTCTTCTAGTCATCTTCTGAACACAAGGAAAATTTTTTTTTCCACATCCTTCCTTCTCTTCCAGAAACAAGGTATTTCATTTGAAAAACCACAGAAAGTGAGAATGAGTTTAGAAATATAAGCACTATCATACGCACCTTCTTCATGTTAATCCTTTTGCCAGTCTTGTAATCACCCTGGAGCTTGTTAGCTAAAGTGGGTTCCATGACAAGCCGGAGCTGTTCAGCCAACTGTTGTGACAATCTTGTAGTTAGTAGTTCATATCTTCTCCACACTGTAGCAGCATTATGTCTCACATCACTGGAAATTTCTTCAAGAAAATTGGCCTTACCAAGCTCGTCATCACTCACAGAAAGCTTGCTGAGTTGATTTATGTCCTCAGTCAAGTAAGACCTATTGATAGACACCAAACTCTGTGATAACCTCGTGTCCTCATCATGATTCCCATGAAGTCCTGAAGATTCCTCTGGATGCTTCCCTAAGTCCAAGCTTTCTGATTGTCTTTCCAAATCATTTCCATGATTCAAAGCTGAACTCAGCATATGTTGTCTGTCAGATGGCTGATTTTCAAACTCCATATCAATGCCATGGTCTACTCCTTTAGTTTCAGTATCTTTTTCCAAATCCTTTCCACTCATATTTTTGTCAATCTGGTCATTTGTTGCTGGTCCAAGTGTTTGGGCTGTTCCCTTCTCAAATTCAGCAGTGTATCCATATTCATTTGCATTTTCCTCATTGAAATCACCAGTGTCAATGACATTTTCCTCAAGATCCATAGACACTTTAACTCGTTCTTTCCATCCATCAAGTGCATCTCCAACACTACGCAAAGGATTTGGTTTTGTTTTCTGAATTGAGTCTTCCCTTAGTGGCATAGGCGCATCAAAACGACTATTGCCTAGTTTGCTACCATTTGATGTGTCAGTAACAGGAAGTTCAATGGCAGAGGAATCAGGTAAGCCTCTGATAGGAGCAAGATCATCTTGAACATCACTGGCATCTGACCATTTTGCTTCTGGTACAACATCACCCAAACCTACAGCACTAGATTCTGCATTTGGTTTATTTGCAGATTGCAAAGTTGAAATATCATCATTCATTTGCTCAGAAGTTCCCATTTGCAGAGGTTCCTTTGGCTCCCCAGAGCCCATTGTATCATTTTCATGATCACTTTCTTGGCTGTCTGTCAAATTGTTAGAACCTTTCTCATCCAAAGTTCCATCCATTTCAACATCCTTTTCCTCCTCGTTCTCACTGTCAGCAGGATCTTGTAGTTCTTCCATTACATGATCTTCCATGAGTTCAGTTCCGTTTGCTTCATCTTCATCAAAATCTTGGTTTGGCTCATCAATCTTCAACCCACTAGGATCTGAGTATGCATTTTCTTTGTCCATCATCGCATCTTCCTTGCCATCAGGAGCAGCCTCTTCTCCATTTTCCACATCTTTTTTGTCAAATTCTTCAGGATTGTTCTCCCCAGCTTCATCAACAGAAACTGGATCTTGCTTAGCTCGAAGCTCCCTATCATTAGTTTCATAGTCTTCCACTGGTGGCCCAGACTCATACTTCTCTTCCATGCCCATGGGATTTTCATCATCACTCTTCTCCCAGGGTTTCTCTTTAGCAATTTCACTATCAGCACCAGTTTCCCCCATTGCAGATTCCAATTGCTCGTCTCCACTGCCACCATAATCATCCATAGGTTCCTCATTAACACTAAGGACATCAGTATCAAAATCATGTTCCATCTCTATTCCTTTATCACTTCTACTTGGAGGATCACTTAAACCATCCTGCCCCTCACAATTCTGTGGAAACAGGGAAAAGAGTGTCAAGAAGCTTGCGCAAGGATCTTTCTTGAAGGAAAAGAATAGAAGAGAGCAACATAGAAAGTTCTATAACCCTGGGGCTTCCATACCTTTTCAGAAGTCCCAAGAAGTTGATCTTCATTATTTATCTGATCACTGACATCATTTAGTCCTGCACCCTCACCCATACCGGTTCCACTAGCATCTTGTCTTGTTTCACATTCAGATTCCTTAACTTGGTCTTCTGGAATGCCAAATCCTTTTGCAAATAACGAAGCAAAAATCTCTGCAAGCACATAAGTCATGACTGAGACCTGCATACAAAGTAGGCGCATTTAGGTAACCAATGTTAATGGAGCCTGTATACAAAGGGAGAGAAAAAATTCAAGAAAGAGACAAAGCTTCCCCAAGGGAAAGAGAGAGGAGAAGCAGAAGGAACAGGAAACACAGCCTATTATTTTACAAGAAAGGCCTTGGGTCACCCATTACACCTGCTCCAGATCCCTCTGTAACTAGAATGAGGCACATAAAGGAGACTGGATTGCTTAATCCAAGAAGGCAGAATACATTTCATGTAGCTTAGGTCCACCACTTTCTAATAGAAGGAAGATTATAAATCAATTGAGATTAGAATGCATTTGACATTCTTACCATCCTATGCATATTGAGAAAATCATGCAGAAGACGATCACCAAAGGCCAAGATCACGTTTAACAATGAGTATAGAATCCTCAAATGTGCTTGAAAAAGAGAGCATGTATTTGTCTTACTGCAATGGTTCAGCTGCTCTCCCTGATAAAGAACTTACCAGTTAGAATTCAAACAGAAATCTGAAAGATATCTTATGAGATCAGTTTTTAATTTAAGACCAGTGATTGAACTGGAAAACTTACAGCATTATTAGTTATCTGCACCAATTTGTCACAGATAAAGTCCAACTTCAAGCATTGAGTATCTGCTTCGAAAAAGCTTTTCCATTCACTAATATTGCTTGGTGACTCTTCACCAAAAGCAGGTCTATTCTTCTGTGAGAGCATCACATGGAATGCATCTGATATACTTCTATATATTTCCTTAAATGGATCCAGGAAGCCCACTCCAACAGTGTTTTCTATATGAAGGTTGGCATCTTCAGAAACATTTTCTGATTGCTTTCTTGCTTTCAAATCAGAACTATACTGTTCGGCCATGAAACTAGCCTGAAAATACATAGCCAATAAATTGTTAAAAGCAGACCACTCTCAAGAAATTGAGAAACAAAAATTGTAATTAATTACGCATATCCATCAATTTACAAATGGAACTTAAAAGTACCTTCTCAAAAACTTCTTCGAAGTGTCCAAGTAATATTGCTTTAACTGTTGCTCCCTCCCTGTCTTCCCTGCTAAAAGCACTGAGGTTGTCCTTAAATGTTCTTATCCACTTGAAGTTGTCATTTACCAATTGTTCCATTTGTTTTGTAACACCATATGGAAGCAGTAAAGCTTCACAAGTGGCTTTAGCTCTGTTATCGCCAAGAAGATGAAGATCCAGCAGACCCTGTTTTGGAAATATCATTAGCTTAGATATGCAAGAATAACATCAATGGGAAGAAAAGCATGAACAAGAGTAAGTACCTTAGAGCTCTGAAGCTCCAGGCCAAATTTCTCAATGATGCAAAAAATCTGCTTAGCTGTATCTTTGACGTTGGAACAGGAGTTTAAGT
The DNA here is from genome assembly GCA_023065735.1 of Coffea humblotiana. Lineage (NCBI taxonomy): Eukaryota > Viridiplantae > Streptophyta > Magnoliopsida > Gentianales > Rubiaceae > Coffea > Coffea humblotiana. The sequence continues at coordinate 1,129,438 of CM041211.1, forward strand.
GATTATGCTCTACCTTTTGTACCAACAATTGCACTTCAGATATCATGGTAGACAAATTGTCAAGAAGTTGCTGCAATGAAAAAGGTGAAGTTACAGCAGTCATCAACAATGCAAAAATGACATTTTAGACTATAATGAGCAACAAGTCCAATGTCTACCTTCTGCTGCCACATGCAATTAAATATGACATTTTGGTTCTCAGGAAAGGACCATTCACAACTGGCTGGTCCCAGAAAAGAGTCTGGGAACAAATTTGCTAAAGGCCAAAGACATTCTCTCAGATCTTTAAGTTCCTCCGAAAAATGATAGGCAGCAGCACGTTGATCTTGTTGAATTGCAATGAGGTGATCAAGAAAAGAACGGGACCTTTTAACCTATACAAACAATAGGATCTGAGATGATCAAGAAAAGAATAAGACTTTTAAACAATACAAACAACAGGATTCAACAAAATAATGTGCATTTTAAAGGTGAAAACTCCAGCTCAAACACATAGGAGAAAAAGGTGTAGGTCGTGCTGTTTAACCTGATGCATAATCTGGATCAGAGACGTGTGATACATGCAATACATGTTAACATTTTCGTTGGTCTAAACAGGTTTCAAAATTGTATACAAGCTGGGTTGTTTGTTTCCATGATGGCTCGAATAATGTTGTTACTGTATGCAAGCTCGGTTGTTCATTCCCAAGTTAGTTTGAATGAATTACTTCATTAGAGATGTATAAATCAGTCCATGTACCTGAAACTTTCGCTTGAAAAGAAGACAAGTTGATGAATTTGAATGTTCTCAAGCATGACATTGCAATCGTATGAACCAATCTTTGATAAATTTTATGAAGCCAACTCAGATTGAATTGGAATTTCCTTAGTTTATTATTTCCAGGCTAGTCTGCAAACATAACAGTCAAGAACCCAATATTATATGCCTGTGCCAAAAACCGAGCACATATCATTGCGTACTCTCTCGTTCTTTTGTATTTTTTGGGAAAAGGAGGACAAGCTCCAGATGCTTCCTTCAAAGTAAGGCCAATTATTCTTGAGCAATTTCATTGCCCTGCACCTCCCTTAGGAGCCAATGAGTTTGTATCTTTAATTTCCAGGGACTACCAGTCAGACAATATTGCTTTTCCAAAAAGTTACAAATGTAACATAATCTAGTCAAAACAACATAGTAACAACACACTTGTCAATTGAGCAATCCAAACAGCCTCAAAGTAAATTACTTCTGCTTTTGAGCCAACTCTACCTCGTCCCTTGCAAGCAAAACTAGTTCCATTTTTTAGTCAGTTTTTATATGATTCTAGATTGTCTTGAATTGGATAAGCAACTATTTCAACTTTTAAAGTGCAACATTCATGTGAAAGATGTGTAGAACTTGATCTGATTTACAACAGAAATTAACCAGGAGTTGTGAAATTAACTTCAACCTGGATTAATTCAGAAGAAGAAGCAGGACAAAAACACTAATGTTCACTATAACTGGATAAAATCCATGCTACTACTTGGTCCAAAACACTACCAAAGAGTATGCTTGCACAAGGGAATGTCGTTGATCCTAAGATGACTACAGTATGATATTAGGCCTCTTTCTGTTTCAATTACCCTTGAAACAGACGTGTTTTCCCTCTCAATCATGGTACTCATCTTGACTTCAGCTGACTGTACTGATCAAAGTTTAAAAAAAAATGCAATTTCTCTCTCCTAAATAATAATCTCATATGGTTAGTGGCTTAAAAGGATCCTTAGTGGCCTAAAGGATCTATATACTACAGGTCCCAGTGCTTTATCGATGTTTAAGTTGTACTCCTTGAACTTCACTTCTGTTTCATCAAATTGTAGAACCAAACAAACTACACATAGATTATAAGGAGATATCAAATATCCAGTCATTGAGTTACCTGCTCCAGAGTAAAATCTTTATGGAAATTCAGGCAAATTTGCTCCACAACATGCATTGATGCAAGGCCACTGAAGTAGAATTTGTTAGCTGTTTTCCATTCGCTCTCTAAACTTCCAGAAGACAAACTCTTAAGGTTGCTTGAAGCTGCAATGTTGACATCCCCATAAGAGGCACCGCCTTGCATTAGTAGATGCTGCACATCATAGGATGGCTGGAGCAGCCAATATCTGAATTTTTTGTCATTGAACTGATCCTATATTTTCCAGTAGAAAAGCAGAAAATAAATAACCAATATTATTATTTAGAGTAGCACACTAACAATCAACCCCTAAGGGCTATAATTAGGATTTGCATGCTCTTTACCTCCATGAAAGTTGACCTATGCTTTGATAATCCACAACTTTCTAAGAGCTTTAGAAGATCAGAAAAAGCTCTCCTCTTCCCGAAATGTTTGTTCTCATCCTTCCAAAGATCACCACAGTGAGTAACTGTGCTGCAAACTGTCCAGATTGTATCCAGGATTTGGTTTCCCTTTTCCAGCAGGAGCTGGGAAGGCAAAATATTTTTGATGAAGCTTGTTACCTCTGCATAATATTGAAGGTCATAATGAGGAACAAATCAACATGCCTATATGTTAGTTGAGACGCCAAAAAAGAAGAGATAATCAACCTCTGATATCCTCCAGCGAAACATTTGAGAAATCAACCTCAATCTTCCTCACAAGATGTGAAGCTTGTAAAAGCAGCTTAACTTTCTTTTGGCTATTAAGAAACAAAGACAATGTTCAATAGAGGAGCAGATTATCAGAAACAATTATCTTATTGTACTACAAGACAGCAAGTACATATCAGGATAAGAAAATAATAAACCTGTCCTCATCTCTAAACTTGGTCTGATTGCAGATAACATCGAGAAGCTTTCTGTTACTGTCGTAAGAGTAGACTGGGCTGAGCTGTGGGCCTTGCACTGGTTGGCTCACACCATTTCTTGCAAGTTCTTGGATGAGGAAAAGTGCAACAGGTTGATTTAATAGGTCCTGCACAGAGAACATAAAACACCATTATAGCCCACACAATTCATATGCCATCAGAACCCATGCTCTGGAAACAGGCAACAGACAAGTGAACTCCTGGTTTAGTGCCAAAATTTGACAATAAGGAAATAAACAAAATGGTTTACAATCTCATAATTTGTTTAAGGTAAGCAACGGGAGAAATAACTCACGGTATACTTGTCTACTATCTTCCTCAACTTTTGGCGGGCTCTTCTTGAGTTTTCTATGCTAAGATAGTCCTCAGTGTGCTCCCACCGACACAATTTCTGGTGATCTTTCAACTCCGTCTCAATAGTTCTTCTGTTAGCTCCAATATGTTCCAAAATCCTTAGCCAAAAAGGAGGGGGGGGGGGGGGAATGAAAAGAAGAAACACCTCAGCTTAACTGATCAATTTGCAAAGCTCCTGAAACATTCAAATAAGTCAAATGCAGATTATAACGAACTTACTTTGGCAAGAATTGCACATAAAATCCAAATGTATTGTACAAAATCTTCACAAGTTTCACTTGGAAAAGACTTGAATACGATCCCCGACATTGACCATTATGGAGTTGGCCATGAAAGGCAAGCAATAGTTGGAGACGTCTTTTAAATTCACCAATGCTAGACATGTGTATAAAATCGTCCAAACTCTGTATGGTTTTTTCCATCATAATCATTATCTACAGCTGAATAATGACGCTGAAGAACAGAATATAATGGAAACCACAACCTCCCAGCATTAACTTCAAACTGTACTTGAAACTTCATCAAGCAAGGCAGGCCAAGATTCAGATTCCAACTTCTGCAATGAAGAGACCATAGCAAATATTGGTTTCAGATAATCTGAAAGAGGAATTTTTGCGACAGTTGCCTGCAATGTCCACACCTTGTTCAGCAAAAATTGCAAGCCTGAAAGAACTTTGGCAACAGGAGTACTTAGAGGTATAGACAAAACCATATCAATAGCATCCACAATCTTCTGAAAAGCAGGATGACCATCCCACTCGTGTAAAAGCACAAGTATGCGCTGCTTAAGCTGTGCAAGTGGCTCCACCATTTTAGCCATCATAGAGGGATTTGGATCCTTGTAAAAATTGTATGAACGACCAGGTTTATGGGGAGTGATAAACAGGTTTTCTTTCTCCAAGCAGATGCGAAGTATGTGTTCTGGTATAAGCTTAGAATCAAAATTAGAAGAAATTATACCCTCTAAACTTCTGATCATTCTTAATCCCAGTGAGTAAGAGTCAATGAAGGCAGATAATTTTTGCTCATCAGCTACCTTAACAATTCCAGGATTTCTACAAAGATCCACAGAGCCAAATAGTTGATTATGGATATCAACTATGTCATTTAAAACCGATTCCTCTAAGATGTTCCACTCTTCCTCCAAACTCTCATGAACCTCATCAAGTCTGTTCTTTTCTGTTGATTCTTCTCCAGCAAGCAATTCCTGCCACTCTGTGAAACTGTCACTTGCAACAGAACTTTGTAGAGTCGATATATCAATCTCAATTATGTTCTCCACCTTAATTGCACGGGGTCTGAACTTGAATTGTTGAGCTTCATCATGTTCCTTTTCCTTCAGTTGAAGTTTCATATCCATCCAACAGCTTGCAATCTCACCAAATATTTTATCCAATAGTCTAAAGGATGCATTATCCAAAAGATGGACCTCAGAAATGAATTGTGTAATCCGAACAAGAACATTCTTATAGATGGCAATTCTGAAATATATGACAGAGATCACTCTCTCTGAATTGAAATCCCTACTGATAGTAATTAGATTTTCAAGAAGCTTCAAATCCAATGCCCCCATGTTAGAAGGTAATTCAATTTTACAGGAAGTAAGCTTCTTTTGCCAGTTCTGAATCTTAACAGCTTTTGAAGAAAACGTTCTTGGGAATCTCATAAAAGAATAAACTGTAGACAAAACGAATTCCATATCTTGCTGCCCTATCCTCTCTAGAATCTTTTTAGCCAAGGCAGTTGAAAGAACAAGTGATAAGCCTAACTTCATTTCATATATTGCAACCTGAACTGGTTCAATAACATCACCATATGCAGAGTACTCATCTGACAATCGCTCAATAAAACTTGAAGCCTTTTCCTGCCAATTCTGAATTTGGTCAATTATTTGTTCAACATGCATGCTCAAGATATTGTTTATCCAACTAACAGAAGCTGTATCATTACGAAACTCATCAAGCTCATGTTTCAACTTCTTATACTTTCCAGGATCAGAGCGGAATATCATCCGTCTTTGCATCGATTTCTGATCAGCACGAAGATTTTCCAACAACTGTTCTCTATAATCATCACATTTTCTCAACTGGAAGGATCCTGCCAAAAGGACGCACTCCCTCCTTACCTCAATTTCAAGCTCAAGTGAATCAATTTTTTCCATCAATTGTGAGTACTTTATTGAATATTTAACAGCAGGATCAGGATCATTACAAAGAGTTAACAGATGATACCTTAAACCCCCAATCCTTAACCATGCACATCCGAGAACATAATCTGAGTTATGGGCACAGGGAGTATAAAGTACACTGAGAACTGGCTGGATCAAAGGGCCAAGCAAGGATGTGAATATGCTGTGATTTGAAGAAGCAAGGAGAGAAACCACATTATCTATATCATCTAGGGTAATGGTCTTTGCCAGAGCCAAACTGAAGAAGTACTTAATTTTGGTAAAATTATCTGTTGAGAATGACTTTCTATGAGAATATATAATCTGCTCAAAGAGAGACTGGGCATTAGATAGAAGGAGATCTTTTATGTCAACTGCACTGGGACCACCTTGCCATAGATCACGTGAGGCAACTCTAAGTTTCAAGCAGTGCAAAGGATAATCTCCAACAGAAAATACATTCTGCAGAATCCGCTCTACAGTTTCACTTTTCAGAGACCGGGAAAGCCTACTAGGTAGTAAAATACCATTAGCATAATGTCTAGCAGAATCATCAGCCAGAGCAGGATAGTGCATCCACAAAAATCTGTGCCACCTGAACCACATCTCAAGTACACAACTAGCAAGTTTAGCATTTACAGCTGGGACAGAGAACCATGCATCCACAGTCCATAAAATCTTCTGGTGTGGTATGAGGTCCATCGGAGACCGTGATGAGAAGTTCAATGAAAAATTTAAAGCACGTTCCATATGGCCAGTCAAGTTGGATAAAGCCTGATGCTGTTCCTTGACATCAAGTATGACAATCCTTGCTAGCTCACTAAGTAGCACCATATCGTGGTAAAAACTTGTGTCATCGCGTATAGGCAGCTCATCCAACCAACTATCAAGACCTGACCTCCTTCTGCATAACAAATTAGGAGGGAAACTACAACAGATGGACAAATTTGCCTGCCACGATGCGTCCTCAGAAGTCTTTACATTCGCATTCAACTTGCATTTCTCAAATTCTAATCTTCGCAAAAGCAACTGATATGTTTCCTCCAAATGCTGAACAATATGGAAGTGTTCTTCAGCATTGCCAATAATATATGCTGACATGGAAACACCTTGCATAGCAAGGAAGCGAAGTTCTGAGTTGAAATATAAAACAGCTTCAGCAGGCATATCACTTCCAGTTTGCTCCCAAAATTGTCTCTTTCTTGGCCATACCATTTCACAGAGGCTTATAAGTTGACACTGCTTCTGATACACATCTTCAGAAGGGGCCATGTAGGGATGACCACCATGCACCCAGAGTAATGACTTTTGCGATCTCAAAGAATCAGAGAACGCAGGATCCACATTTCTTATTTCCTTCTGTAGGATGAAATGAAAGACATTCATGTTAAGATATGCTACTAATAATTTACAGAAACTTTAAAAGAGGAAAGAGGAGAGCTGATTCAGATAAACTCACCAGAAAATTATCCACTTCTTTTGGGAAAAATTCTTGCATTCTTGAAATACTCTTCAACAAAGATCGCCAAGAAATTAAAATGGACTCAAAATGAGAAGATATGATGCCATTCCAGAACAGCATGTGATTTTCAAGGAGGCCATTGTATAATTGGAAAAGCACATCAAAAGACTGTGAGACAACAAGTAAATTAAGGACTTGCTTTTCCACTACTTGCAAAGCAAGCAACAGAGGCTCAAAATACTTCGTTCTCTGACTGTGGACATGCTGTCTCTCCAATCTCCACTGCTCATAGGTAAGTCTGACTAAGCCCACACACTTAATGGAATTCATCAGAAATCCAGCATAAGATTTTACCTCATCATTAGAAGCTGACAAACCAACCAAATCCGCTGAAAGAATTGGGATAGGGAAGGCTTCCAAATTGACTGAGTTACGAGACAAGAGCTCCCGACGGCAATGGAATATCTGGTCCCAAACAGGGTGCTTTAGCTCCTCTTTTAGGGTATCAACAAAAGAACTGAAAAATGTACAAAATGGTTCTACGTGAGAACCAAACCAACTGAACCAGCAAAGGTATAGCTCAATATCACTTTCCACGGCCTGCTCTATTGTCCAATTAGCTGCAAAGAATAGCATTTTCCTGGCTAAGTCCAAGTTGAATTGTTTCTGCACCATCTGATTTAAAACCATATCCATTGAGGCATTGGGAAACATCATATAATACAATCTTCTCACATCCATCAAGTAAATTCTCTCTGAGCCACTAGCAATTACAGCTTGTTCTTCTGAACATGTACTAAAACAAAAGGAATATGATGCCTGAACCCCCAGGAACTCCAAATACATGCAATTTCGTCTCACACAAGTCTCCTTGGAATAAAGTACGAAATCCCTCGTATTCAAGGGTGATGGCCATCCACCAGGCAGACAGATTAATGAATCTTGAAATTTATCAATCCTAGACAAATTCCTCTCTGACAAATAAGAGCTGATTGCATGAGAAACAACATCTTTCCCTTCAACCTCACCCAAAGAAGAAAGATATGTATGCTCCCAACTAACTTGGAGACTCCAAATAGGTTGATTGCCACTTGTAATAAGCCGCTTGAATAACTGCACCCAGCGCGCAAGTTCCAGGTATGTAATGTGGACATCAAACCTTGCACCTTCATTCTTAGCATAACTGTGTGCTTTAGCCATCATGTCTACCAGCTTACTAAATGTAATGCCAGAGAAGATAATAAACCTTTTCGCATCTCTAAGCTCAGCCTCATCAATATAGCTGTTGCATTTCCCTTCAAGCAACCAAAAGGGCTTCATTAGATAAATTTCAACCCCTCGATTTCGCATTGCTCGGGAAACCTCACCAAAGCTGGGATTGACGGTCAGGAACATTCGAAATTGAGGATGAGGATGGAGAACCACTGGATTCCCATCCACAGTTCCACACTCGTTCACAGTGATAGATCCTGACTGCTCAACCAAGGAGTTAATTCTGTCAAGAACCTGTAGGCAAGCAAGAGATAGATAATGTTAGACTCAGCGCTTCAGAAATCATACAATCACAAAAAAGACAGAGTACCAATCAAAGTAACAATTGATAGAATTACCAACCGTTGGGTTGCAAAGATTTGCATTCTCCAGAACTATCCATTCTCCATTTTCTATAGCCTTAATAAGTACTCCAGTTACCCACTCAAACTTTGCAGAGTACTGCCTTCTCAAAGAACTTTCTTGCAATTTTTTGATTGCCATAAGAGTTCTATCAAGATCCCTACATGACCAAGATAATTGTAATTTATTTTTCTCAACTTCAAACTTAAGATTCTCTATAATCTCAATGAGCAAAGGAACAGAATCAAAGCATTTAGTTCTCCAAGCTTCAATATTTGCAGATGCAGAACTTCTTGTAGGATCATAATCAATGCTTGATAAGAAGGCAAGCCATTCACTATAGAGGTCTTTTTGTCTGATAAATTCCCCGGTGGAAGATTCTAACTGCAGGCTGGAATACTCGCTCATATATCGTTCAACCACAGCAATAATTGTACGATAATTGCGTAAGGCATTATGTTGCTCAAAGCATCCCAGTAGTTCAGATGTATCAGTTGCAGACGAAAGATTTAACTCGTTAAGCACATGGCCAGTGAGCTCAGCAAGTAATCTTATCAAAGAAGTCTTGCCAGACGAAGGTGGACCAACTAATATGCATAACCACTGATGCCCTATGCAATGAGTGATAGCCTCCAAACTACTAAGAAACCCAGGCAAAATTTTGAGTTCACCATTAAAAAATCCACAAGCATGATAAGGATTCCTTTGGATAGAGATGTTTCCAATGACTAAATACTGAGGATTGATTTGCACTCGTGGAAATGGATTTATGCAAGGTTTAAGCCCAAAAACCTGTTCATACAACTTTATGACTTCTAATCTATCAGTTGGAGTGCGCATTCTTTGCACATAAATTGTATTCAAGAAGCAATCAGATAGGAAATTCTCGTGTGCACCTGAAAAGTTTGGCAGCTTTTAGAATGTAACCATCAACTTTAATGACATAAGTTAACATCATAGAACGGAAAAAATGGGTACCTTGTATCAACTCGCATGAACGAATAACATCTCTGAGATTAAACTCCCACGGAGAACCATCTTGACCAAATTTGTGATACAACATTGTATTTTCATAAAGTTGTTTATTAAACAAAACCAGCTTCCAAAGAATAGATCGAGGGATTGATGGGTACAGTGAGGTACATATGGATATGTAGTCATCCTCAATGAGCTCATCAATGTAAACCTAGCCAATTAGTGAAGGTTACAAATCGAAACTAATAAGCCTGACTCAGGAATAGAAAGATAGCCCAGTATGAAAAACATATCCTTTACTAATTAAGCAAAAGTGACATTATACAAAAGTTAACAATTCAATGCCGCCATACCTTGGTAAATCGGTTCAGGAATGACTTTGGTAGACCTTTCCTCCCTCCACCCTGATAAGAAGGATTCTGACAAGCAAAAACTCTAAAAGATGCAGGGCATTTGAAAGTCGCACCTAACTCAGGGATGAAGACCTCAGCCCGATGGTCCAGAATAGCATTCAAACCCTAATTATTACAAATTATTTTACGAGTCAAATGGTCACTCCACGTTAAGGATCAGTATAAAAATGAACAGTCACTCATGAAAGGAAAGGTTACAACTAATTAAAGAAACAAAAGAGAAGAGATGCGAGTCAATGCCTCCAAAACAGATTGCGGTGCAAGGTTTAGCTCATCCAGCAGGACCCACGATCCCTCTTTCAAAGCCTACAACAAAGCAACATCAATAGTTGACATTTTATAGAAAGAAATAATAGCCTAAACCAGCAACAAGGATGAAAGTCCACCTGTAGTAAGATTCCATCAGACCATGCAAATTGCATTCCTTCTTCACTTTCAACTGGCAAATCTGACCCCAGTAGATCCATAATGTCAGTCTGCATATTACAAAGTTAAACAATTCAACTCAGATCAGTGCTCGAGGAAAAGAATACTCCAGATGCATTTGCAGCCAAAACTGAGAATGTAAAGAACGAAAGGACTGTATACTACACCTGTTCAGACAAATTTATTCGTACGACCTTGTGCCCAGAGAACTTCCCTATGGCAACAACTAAACTGGTCTTACCAACACCCGGACTGCCTTCTAACAGAACTAGAAAAGCACAGATAAAATGATACACAATCAAATTCTGATAATACTTTATTCATCCTTCAAAATACCAGGTCTGGTGTAAATATATGGATGCAAAAGAATACGCAAATACATTAAAAGAAAATACATGATTTTTGTCACTAGAGGGAATAAAAAGTACCTGGCTTAGCAAGCTGCAAAGCACGGAGCACGCGCAGTGCATTTCTTCGAGTAGTTGGTGCAAGAAACTCAAATCCCCTTACTTGACAATTATCGTTACCTGAATATAATAATATATTACATTCTTGCAGAGCAACATGTATCCTGAATCAATAGGCTAAAACTCAATCTAATTTCCCCTCTAGCTTAGAACAACCCATCATGTCCATACAATTTTAACAATTTTACTATACTCTTGTATGCCAACTCAACACAATTGTACAGCTTAGAACAATAAGAGAAAATTTTAATATTCTTGAAGAAGACAAAGCAAACAACAGAAATGACTGAGGATTAAGATTTAGACCAATATTAAAGTCACAGACTAGGAATATCAGAACATGAACAGCATATGGCATGCAACTCGGAACCTTAAATAGCGAATAGATTGCATATCCCTATCTTCTTTACCCTTCAGCACTTCACCACGAAGATTTTATGTTTGTGACTTTGGAATGTAAAAGGAAAACACCATTACCTATTCCAATGTAGAACGGGTAGATGCCGAAACGATTGTCGCATTGCATGCTATCATTTTCTGGGACTGGTGTATCAGCAGAATTAGCAGGATCAGCCCACCCATAATACTCCAGAGAGGAGAGATTAGGGTGGTTCAAGCTGCAGTTGAATTCCTGTAGTAATTAACCAGCAACTTGAGTCATGGATGTTTTTGAAAAAAGGATTCCAAGTATGTATAAGCTCTTACCATGAAGAAACATCTAGATATTCAGGAAATATTCAAATTTGCAAATTTATAAACAGCTTATCCCAAATGGGAAATGGTGACTTGAATACTTAGAAGCCACGTACTACTGAAGTAAATGAACAAATGAACTCTTGCCTCTTTTGAAGGGCAAGACGAGAGCAATAGCTTCAAGCCCTCTACAAAGAGTAGCATCCAATAGAATTGGTAATTCCTCAAAAAAACCACTATTAGCAATAATGATAGGTCAGCCTATTAGGAGACAATGCACGTTTGGCACATGCAAACAACAGCTTCCATGCAGAAGTAAAGCGTGCATGTCCAATTCTTCACAAAACTGTGAAGCAGCAGCTGTGCTATCCTCTTCTCAGAAGCATACTAAAATATAAGAAAACCTCTATACAATTCTTCCAAACATATCAAATGATGTGATTGCATTTTGCACAACTCTTGACTTATTAAATTTACAGAGAAAAATTGGTCCACAATACAGTTCAACAGTCACCAGAATTAATTAAAGCAACAGTTTACAAAACAATAAATGTCAAAACAATGTTGCCTTGATTATAAAGCAGATAAATTTTCCTTTCCTATATCTTGGTGGAGAAGGGAAATTATGGCACGAGTCACACCACCCTTTGGTAGTTTTTTCTGTATATACGTACAAAGGTTTAATTTTTGATAGCCAGAGACACAAGATTCATACGTGACAACATAAGTAAAAGACCTCCGGTTATTACCCTTTTATGATTCACAATTACAGATCATATGAGTCAAATATCAGAAAGAACTTCACAGTCCATTAAGATAGAGAACCACCTCTAGTTGTTTCAGAAGAAAAGAAAGGCATTTCTTCCTCAAGTCCACAGCCTCAAGTTTTGATAAATTTGTACCTGAAAGGAAACAAGAGATAAAGCATATGGGATGTTAATAAATCCAAAAAAACACCAAAAAAAAAGAGTGCATAAGAAACAAAATAAAAATCAGTTTCGTCCATTAAAAAAGCATTAAAGAACTAGGTCTTAAGTTTAGTTTAGTTGTTCAAACCAAAAAATTAGGCTATCACATGAAAACCAAGATTGAAACAAATACCTAAACTTATTCCATCAAGCAAAACAAGGAATACCCCATGTAACAATGCATCCGCATGTGGTAAAGATTCCTCTCTCATGTTGACAAAAGCTACCCAGGATAAAAAATCTCTGACTGTAAGCATTCTCCCAGTTTCAAGATGATTAAACCACTGCAAGGCAGGAGAAAGAATAATGTATTCAAAAACTAATTTCAAGAAGATATTATGTAATGGGAAAGTAATCTAAACTGCAATCACAGGCCTAATATCAACTTATTTGTGCAATACTGTGTAGAACACACAAATATGCATGTGAACATTAACCGAACATACTTCCCAAAAATTAAGCATGACATCCACGATCCAAGTTAGTTGTGGATTTGAAATTCTGCAAAATCAAAACAAAGGAAGTAGGAAAATTACAAGAAGCGCTGTATTATGGAAAATTAATTTGTGAATGAAAAGTAGTGGTCATTTACCTCTCAAGACCGATGGATCTAAGCTCATTTAACTCACTGACAGAAGGAACCCATATTTCAGTAAATCGGTTGCGAAGGGCAGGTGATAATTCCTTCTTACCATAGTCACCGCCAGGATTCATTGTTGCAAGCACGAAGAAGTTTGGATCAGCAGTGATTGTTTCCAAATTACAGCCTCCTTTCTCAGCCAATGACTGGAGAAGTCAAAGGAAAGAGCCAATACATTATATATCCGAAATGAAAGTTAAGAATACTGAACCTAAAACTCCCACCGAAACTTTTGCCTAACTACAAAGGCAATTATGTCAGTAACAAGTACAAAGATATCCTTTCTAAATCAAATATATGCTTATATCAGAAAATATCATAGAATTTGATAAAAAGGAGAACGGAGAGCAAAAGATCAAAATAAACAGGGCATTGGAAAGACCATCACAATACCGTTGACAATTATTCTATACAGACAAATGGAGCTGAAAAAATGATCAAAAAGTTCAGCTAAAGGCCAGTATATATGGAAGGAATACTCTTTGATTATCTATGAGTATCCTACTCCAGCAATGAAGTAAAACTATTCTGTCAACTGACTCAATGATCTTGTCTCGGGAGCCAAACTTCATATGCAAGAGCTTACAATTGATACAAGGTTCTGTTAGGTGCACAAACAGAATGCATAATTGGCTGACATGGTACAACAACATTAAGGTCCAACTAAAACGAACTGAAATTAGTATAAAACAAAGCTTCCCCCTATGGTCTCAAATTCTGTAAAACCCCACCAATGGACATGCAAGAAATAAGGAGATGTCAACATAATTTGTTGGGCCTACTACATCTTCAGCTTTCGTAAAGACTTGGCACTTGGTCCTCACAGAGTAAGCACAATTATGGAACTTTTAGACTTAATTACTAACAGACTTAATAACAGCCTACATACCAAATCAACTTAAAATCTATTGAAAAAACTGCAAGATGAGCAAGATTCACAATGATAGTGAAATCTACATGATCTCAACTGATTCCCATAGTGAACAATTTAGAAAAAACTGTGACCATAAGATCATTTAACAACCGATTCAAGAAAAACAAAGCCATCGCACGAACAAGTAGGAAGCCATATAGTAAATCAAGTGCATTATCTGGAAGAATTATTCATTGAAGCAAACCACCCACCAGCTTCCTTTCTGGTTCTAAAACACTGTTCAATCTCTCAAGCACACTATCATCAGCCAAAGAAATTTCATCCACAAGAAACAAATCGCCATTCTTCATTGCTTCCACTAGAGGTCCATCTTGCCATATAAAGATGGTCTGCCACTTATTATGCAGCTCAGCTAAGCCTGCATTAATCTTCTCTATGTACTCAAGTTCATCTAGGGTGACATAAGGATGGGAAAATCGACCTTCTCTGTAACCATTGATAATCAGAGAGATTTTATCCAGAGTCAGAGAAGCTTGATTAATATCGGAAGAAATCTCCTGCACACCAAGACAAATAAAGAATTCTATTATCATACTCTCAGAAAAGAGAAAACCAATACATCAGTTAAAGAACTGAAAAGAACATACAACTTCACCAGAACAACTGACAAAAGCCTTGGAACAGATTAACTCATGGCATAGAGCTTTGAACTCTGTCGCAATTCTTGACCTCTCACGTACAGGATAGAAGCCCTGCTCAATTAGAGGATCAAGAACTAAGCAATCAAATAACAGCACAAGCAAAACCAAAAAGCAAACAACAAAATTAACTACGCTCAATCTGTGCCGAAGCATCTAATACTTTTTGGTTACCTCCATATACACACCCTCAAGTACCAAGATATAAATTAACAAAAAGAAGAAAAAGAAAAAGAAGACAGACCCCAAGAAAATCAGACGTCTCTGTATATTGATGGCAATTCAAAATGTGTAACTTGGACTGCAATAGAACGCTAAGCAATTGACAAACAGTTGTTTTCCCACCACCAGTTTCACCGACAAGGAGAACAGGTTCACGCAATTTGTAGCAACGCTCAACCAGAAAATATAATCTGCACATGCTACGAGTCCAGACAATCTTCTCTCCATCTAGTGCATCCTGAATTATTATGGCCAATAATGTGAACAACAGTAGTGAATGATTAACGAAGTTGTGTATAGGCATAAAGAATGTACAGAAAAACCACTTAAGGAATGCATAAAGTTCATTTCTATGTGAATGATCAACAAATTAACAAAGCACTAATCAGAAAGCAGATTGATTAGAAGTGAAACAGGTACAAATAGTTAGAGATTACAGATTGTAGAACTTTGAACAACACTTTGAGCAACAATTTACTGAGCAACACTTCAAATCAGAATAAAAAATGATGCAAGGATCTGTACATGAGTGATTGAGTTCAACCAACATAAGGAAAGGGAAAAAAAATAATTCACCACGCGTCAATCAATGCCTCATCCAAGCATTTTCATAACCTAAAAGATGTGTTACACCAACCAATCACATCTACAAAGGCATACATCGGTGTTTTGCTAAGGAAACGAGCATATATGACAGGCCATTGTAACTTCAAGCCCTTTCAACACTGCAATATCAACAAAACCCGAAAAAACCGTGGCCAAGGCTCTGACAATGAATGGATAGTTATAGTAGATGACTAAAATATTTATACAACCTACCTCATGCTAAACACCATGATTAACATTCTTTATCAAACAATATGCCAGACTCAGAAATACCTAAAAGACTTTTACTTTTCATCCATAACGGTAAGTATTAACAAAGCTAGTACATCAACTGTACACATCATATAACTAGACAATAGCCAAACAACCAAATATAACAGATCATAAGGTCCAGGGATAGAGGAAGGGAAAAATAGCATGAAAAGACCTTGTATTTCTATTGTTAAACTCATGCATCAAGTGTGAAAGGATTAAAGAGCATATACAAACTTAAAAGAAGACATGTTAATGCCCATTGCACTTCATGCATCACAAATGGACTGCATAGAGAGCATATTAACACTTTAAAAGGAGTCTTTCACAAACAGGTTGTATAATCAATTTACACTTAACAAAGCAACTAAATGTAATCATTTAAAAATCCCAAAGACAACTTATTTGAACATGCATACTCAAGAATCCGTCAAGAAAACAACCCACCATTTCATTATAAATTTAGCAAACACGCTAATCATCTTAACCTAGTAAAGGGGCTTGGAGATAGAGAGTTTTCTGAAAGTGTCCACATTGGATTATTCTAGACCAAATGGGACTAGTTTGCTAGATAGAGGCCATTAAAAAAAATTTTGCCAGATAATTTTAGGGGTTAGATCCAAGAAAATCCAGTTAGCAAACAGAAGTTCTCAGAAAGGCCTCATATTCAGGTCCAGAAGGAAAATATACCAGATTGTACATCTCATTCTCAGCAAGGTTAAAAGGTAGGTGTCTTTCCAAAACTTCTTGAACAACTCTCCTCTCCTTCTCATCGCGTAGCCTTTCAGCCAGTAGATAATAACCATCACGGGCTAGATGTTCATAACTGCTTCCAAATACTCTGAAACGATTTGCCCACCTAAACAAGTCACGTGGAGTGATATATCCTTGTTTGCCAGCAAAAACCTTACTACTTTGCCTGTACAATTGCAACTCCTTCATGACGTCAACCATTTTCTTAGCATAGCTTGCAGGAATTTTGCACCTCTTTTCCAGTATTGTGCTCAACTCATCCTCTGGAATTTCATCAACATGGATCTCCACAAAACGGTTGCGAAATGCACGAGAAAGCATTTTACGCCCACCATAGATATTAGGTGGATTTTGAGTAGCAAAAAGCATAAAACCTGGATGTGCACGGACAACTTCACGTAGCTCAGGTATATAAAGTTCCCTGTTGTCATCAAGCAATCGGTTCAGTGCTTCCAATACATCAGAGGGAGCCAGGTTAAGCTCATCCAGAACTATCCATTGACCATTTCGAATAGCCTTAACAAGTGCACCCTCATGAAAAACAAGCCTTCCATTAGAATCAGTGATATAAGATCCTAGGTACTCCTGAAGATCAGTATGCTCATGATTGTTGATCCTTACAAATTCATGCCCAGTTATTGCAGCTAGATACTGAACTAGGCTGGTCTTCCCACTAGATGTTGGTCCTTGCAACAAGACAGGATATTTTCCAACAAATATGGCACGGGCAAGGTTACTAAGATGCTGTTTGACACTCTTCGTCAGAACATAGCTCTCCAACAAAGGATCTGAGCATGAATTTCCACTAACCATCAAGTAAGCATCAAAAGGAACATGTTGAGGTACTTTTCCTCCTAATAGGCATGACAATATCAATTGGTTCATCAACTTGGCACTAGGTTCATCCAGCAGAGACAGGAAAAACATACAAAACCCATCATATAAAGCTTTTTGAAATCCAAATTTCCTTCTTGCCTTCCTGGTGTATTCTAAAGCACGGTAAAGAGACCTCAAACTGTACTGTGGCTTCTGGTTGGCACCATCCTGCAGCCTTTCATCAGATTCCTTCCTTGCTGCTTTGTAAAACTGCACTATCTTACTTACCAAAGCACTATTTGAATGAACATCATCCATATACTGACTTATAAACAAGACTAGATCATCATCATCCAACACATCATCAACGAAATATTCTGTAAATCTGTCCCTCAATGAGAATGGTAAATCCCTCTTACCTGCATCAGTTGCAGGATTCATGCAGGCAAATATCCGGAAGTTGGGATGCCTAGGTATATAGTCGATGTCACCTCTTTCAGCCAAACACAATGACCCATTCTCTTCTTCAAGAACACCAATAATTCGCTGCAAAGTTTCTGGAGGAGCTAAATTTACCTCATCCAGCAGTATCCACTCCCCATTTTTAAGTGCAGTCACAAAAGCTCCTTCTACAAATGAAAATATCATTCCACCTGAACCACTAATTTGTGCAGAAGCTCTCTCGAGTTTCAAAGAAAAGTTTTCCCAACCTCTCAACACTTCCTCCCCTAAAGGCCTCTTGCGTTTGTTACCCGACCCACATCTTCCTATTTCAACAATTTTTCTAACACCTTTCTGGAAACCATTTACTAACATCTTCCAGTTCTTGTCAACTATAAATTTCCTTAAGCGCGCCAAAAATTCTCCATTATCCTAAAAATAAAGATTCAAAAGTAAATCTGATTAGCAAACCTAGGAACTTCAAGGAGCAAGGAGAAAATTATCTTTTTCAACAGTACCTTTGATGGAAATGTACCAACAAAAAGATTCTCGAACTCTTTATATAGAGGAATCAGTACAGACTGAGCATCAATGGGTCTGAAACCCCCTAACAAATCTGCAACGTCACTTTGCTGGCTCAAATTCTGAAATGCAAGTGAAAAATAATAATCAATCTATATCTCTTGAAGCATATCACATCAAAGAGGCCATCAGTGAACTTACCAAAACTGTAAGTTTCTGACCAATTCTCGCAGCCAGATTTTGCACAAGGGTGGTCTTCCCAGCACCAGTTTCACCAACCAAAAGGACAGGCTCATTAAACCTAACAGAGCAAGCTATTCTCTCAAGAACATGAACTGAACTGCGAATCTCAACAAATGGCTTCTTATCATGATCCAACTGCAGATGACGGATTAAAAGATTAGGAAAATTAACAAAAACTTGACAACATAATCATGTCAAAAAAAGTCAAAGAGCCATATCCTTCAACTTACTCCCATTTGCATACGGTTAAGGGTAATACGCCCAATACGTAAATCAATTCGCAGATCCTGCAAACAATTTCAGCTCAGGAAACAAGTGATTCAGATTGAAAACTAAAATGAGCTTACAGTAGGAAAAGAACAGACTTGGATCACGGGTTTATTGACAGGATACAAAGTCTCCACAATGGGAACTGCCCACAATTTTGCAATCTCTTTCATCAAAGCTAGCCGGTTTTCAGTGGAAGATGCGAAGGCAGCAAAAATATCTACAGCCTAAAAATATACAAAATGTCAAGTTACATCCACATCCAGATTATCTAAATTAAGTTACAAAGAGCAACATGTTTAATCATTTTCAACCTCTTTATAGATGCTACTGCAAGCAAAAGATGACAGACCATCTCCAAGAAAGGTTAAACCCAACCCTGCAACTCTCCTGCACCATTTCAGAAGATCTCTGCCATTGCAAATACATGACGTACATAAAGAGGCGATCTTCACATACAAACCACAAATCTTACTGATTTTATTTGTTTTGAAGGTCACAGGCATTAGCAGTTACCTCAACGAAAACCTGCCATGAGAACCAGAAAAGGCAGTAGTCCCAAATTGAAATCCTGCTAGGTGGTTCATCTTTGCAAAGGTTTCTGCAGAAAATCTCACGTCAAGGTAGTGCTTATGCTGCTAGGACAAATCATAATTATAGTACAATATTTGACTGACCTATAAGTTTTCCAGCCAGCGGATCCAATTCAGGATACCAACCACTCACAATATTTAGCAAATCACTTTCTCCTGGGGCTCCAACCATCACTCTATGCCAAAGAGCAGCAACTGCGTTCTTTCCTACCAAGAGAATAGATAAAGGTAGGTTCGTGAAAATAAAGACATCCCAAGAAGAATATACTAAAATGCACATCAAATACCTGAATATTACCCATGCAAATTGCCAGTAAATTATCTATTTAGAGACATCACTTAAAAGCAAAATACCCTGTTAATTTATCATCTCAAAACAAAACTGAGAAATAGGGTTGGACTTGTTGGAAGTCTTAATTAGACAGAATATAACTTTTGAGTTCTACAGATGAAAGCAGAATTCAGTGATTGACTAGCTCTCAAACAAATTGATCAAATAGAATACTTGTTGCATTTAGCATGCTCCGTGCACATGAAAGGCATATGGTGGCATTTAATCAACAATAGCAAAGCAATGCAAGAAACCTACTATAAGAGGACCAGCATAACATATGAACACGAAATTCCATGACAAGGGAAACTGAAAAGTTTCACTTCAGAGAGAAAGAGAGGGAGGGAAGATGAGAGAGAGAGACAGAGATCACAAGCAACTTCTTCAAAAATGAAAAAGAGCATAACACATGAGCACATAATTCCATGACAAGGGAAACTGAAAAGTTTCACTTCAGAGAGAAAGAGAGGGAAGGGGGAGAGGGAGAGAGGGATAGAGGGAGAGAGGGATAGAGAGATCACAAGCAACTTCTTAAAAATGAAAAGGAGCAGCGTGAACCTTCTGTGATTGATGATATGTCCAACTTTGAGCTAGTCACAGTGGCGAACAGTCGAAAACCCTCATGCACCCTTATTGCCTGCAAACGCCCAAAATTTTTCAATGAAGTTCCTCAAGCAGAGATAAGTTACAAAATTCTTTTAGTTATACAAGGATATGCCAGCATGACAGCATTTAATTAACTCTACCAGCAATAGATGTCCAAGACTCTCCACTTTATCCCAGTTACTAGTAGATCACCAATAGACAAAACCATATGACCAGTAAAATAAAACTAAAAAATACAATCATGTGTTGAAAAATTGCAAAAAATGGTCATCAATGCTAGACAAGCAAACCTAAGCTATGATAGATTGCTATGGAAAAAGTGCTACTGATCCAACATCAAATTTCAAACTGTTCCAAAGAGCAATTTGAATATCAAAAGCAAACTGGAAAAGGAGCATACCACCCCATGGCCAGTAATAAATGAACTTGCGCCCTCCAGTAAAGGCAACAAGATGGATTGAACATCAGGAGGCGCTTTGTCAACATCCTCAACAACAACCCAAAATCCATTGCAAACAGCCTGGAAAACAATTTTATGCAGCTTATAAGAACGTGGAGCTGATCAGTACCTTAAAGCCCACAGAGGATAACAAACCTGTGTAAGAGAACCTGGCTGCCATCTGAACTCACCAGGTTGCTCTGTACAAACATAACTTCCAAGCAATGTTTTTCCATCCATTTGCTCATCCATGTGAATAGACAATACTGCAATTACAGGCCAGAAAAATAATGGGCTAATCAGCATAATTGCAAATAAATATATGTATACAGACATATTTTTTGCTTTCTCGGTAAACATGAACATGGTAAAACACTGATATCCCTCTGAACAACCCCCCTTTCCTAAAAAAGAAAAAATAAAAGGAAAAAGGTATGATAATGGGCCTTTAGAACTAGAATTTCGGCCCTAAACCACATACGTCTGCTAAAAAGTTCTCAAGTCCTCTCTACTAAAAACAATGGAAGTTGCGAATGCTATACTCTGCCTAGCAATGAAATCCTGATACATAAATGCAGAATGAAGGCAACACATGATTCAAATCATGATGCAACACCATACTCATGAAACCATTCAAATACATCGTGCAAACATGCAGGACAATGGAGAACCAAGAGAAGAAGATTTGCTCAAACACTAAAGAGAAATAAAATGAAAAAAAAGGCAAATAGAAACCTTAAACAAAACGTCGGCTGACAACATCCAAAAAGCATTTGGAAGTGTATTTCCAACTTCTGGCATCTATTTTGTGCCATCTATCTCCCAAATGCAACAGATAAATTAATGACGTTAAGAAATTAAAAAAATGACTCTATTAAAGCTGGCT
The DNA here is from genome assembly GCA_023065735.1 of Coffea humblotiana. Taxonomy (NCBI): domain Eukaryota; kingdom Viridiplantae; phylum Streptophyta; class Magnoliopsida; order Gentianales; family Rubiaceae; genus Coffea; species Coffea humblotiana. The sequence continues at coordinate 1,150,995 of CM041211.1, forward strand.
GCACTCATTTTCCTTTTTTATTTTTTTTTGGCCCGTGGAGGTGGGGCAGAGGGGGCGGGGGGAGCAGTACCGACGAGTTCAGAATACAATAAAAAATTAAACAGACTCCAAAATGTAATGCCAGGCTGGCGTGCTGTCTAAAAGATGTTTGCTTTCAAATTCTGAAAGGTAAAAGCAGGTTTCAGAAGCCCTCAAGGGCTGCTGCTAAGGGATTAACTTTTTCCGCATATAAGCAACCTAGAAACAGGGTCAAAGGCAAATGAAAACACCTCGAAACAGCAAACCAGATTCAGGCCCTACACAAATATTTAAGGAAAAATAAAGAACGAAATGAAAATAAGACCCTATGTCCAAGTTGTCCCATTCAATCAATTTTTTACTTTACTTGTTATGCCAAATGTTTTCAACTCCATTGATATAGGCAGGCCAATCAAGGAAAAAACTTCAACATTTGAATAGGAGGACCATACCTTGGCTTCCCTGTTCCTGGGCCAACTTGTTAATAAGTGCAGTTTTTCCAGAACCAGCAGGGCCATATAAAAGAACAGGCCATCTCTGACTCACAGCTAGAGCTACCATCTCAAAACTTTTCTTCAGTGCATCTGTCAAGATGAAAGGCTTTGTATTTCTCCTGCATTCACTTCTAAAATTCAGAATAGCACAAAATAAGGTTCCGAAAGCTTCAAGTGGGACAAACAAAAGTGGCAGAAGAGACCAGAGCAGATGAGGATGGAAGGGCTAAAACTTATCATCATAGCTATACTTTAAAGTCCTATTCCAAGTTAACAGAGCAAAAATGAGACAGTATGAAAGGCAGTTATAATCTGCGACTGCATTTATTGTTTCTAATATGTGCATATACCTCTAGCTTGCTAAGCATAAAGTGAGAAGTTATCCACAATCACAAGCGTGCAATGATAATAGCCAAGTAAAGTAAGATAAAGTGAACATTTAATGAAACATTTGATATACATGATTTTGCATAGTTTGTCTCCACAAGTTTCATACTATTCCACGACTCTGAAATTGGATGTATGCAATTCTAGACTGGTCAAGGGTGCCATGTATGAAATGCAAAATGTAGCATCATACCTCTGTGCAATGATTAGATCACCAATAACCACAATTTCATCTGCTAAAAGTGCACAAAAGGAAATCATTCCCTATTTCTTATCAATAACATGCTTTTGCATAGTTTGACTCCACAAGTTTCATACTACTACACTACTCTGAAATTGGATATATGCAATTCTAGACCAGTCAAGGGTGCCATGTATGAAATGCAAAATGTAGCATCCTACCTTCGTGCAATGATTAGATCACAAATAACGACAATTTCATCTGGTAAAAGTGTACAAAAGGAAATCATTCCCTATTTCTTATCAATATCTATTACCGTGTCACGTTGCTGATGCTCCAATTTGCTGGTAAAAAGTCATGAAATTCTGAAGCAAATACAGGCAAACTATTGCTGAAATTCTTAAGATCAGGACTAAGGTTATCAGTCATTGTATCCAGTTGTCTTCCAGCAGAAATTCCAAGATACCAGCCCGCTCTCTCCAATGCTATATCTTGACAAAATTCTTGCCAGCTGCCAAACGAAGAAGCAAATAAAGACATTAGGGACATGTTGAAAACCGGATAAACACGAGAAAATAATTTTTACATCACAACTCTAAGTGCACAATCGAAAGAATTTCATGCCTCCTCTAGAAGAACATTCCCCACATTCACTGAATCCAACCAAAAGCAATTAAACTATTCAGACTTTGATGAGCTGAAGATGAAATTTTGTTATCATCGCATTGATTTCAAAGCTCACTCTAGCTGAATTTAGTGACATTATTATCAAATATGTCCTGTCTCCAAGCAAATAACCAGAACATGTCTAGCCTAAAGATTCTAGTCAATTAGTTTAGTTTGCTCTGAGCTGGTATAAATATTACTTGGTCACAATAGGAAAAAGCAGCAACTTTTTATAGTCAAACACTTAACAGGTAACAGAACAAACCGCAATAAACACAAAAATGCTTCTCCAGAGCGAAGCCCAAAGTTTGAAGATGCTCTATCCCTTATCTTTAGAACCATGGATAGTATTTGAACACTGCACCACCTCAGGTCCTGTAGGTTCCTCTTCAACTCCTCATCCTCATGTTCAATATCTGCAAGCAGTTGTACGATGTCCAAGAAAGAGGACCAGTCCCAAAATGTGGTGAAAACTCCTGGTGCTGCTAAAAGGAGACGATATGAAGCTCGTACCACATTCAGCAATTGGCTTCCTCCCTAACAAAAAGCAAGATGGATAGTTGCCAAAATGCAAACAATATCCTCAAACACAAAAACAAGAGGAAAAAACTACACAAGAAGCAAAATGGAGCTGAAATATAAAATGGAAAATCCCTCCAGTCAAACCATTCTTTATTCTGAAATTCTTATCCAAATAACACTGCTGAATTTTATCCTATTCAAAATAAAGAACCAATACCAAGACATATTATAATGTGGATCAGTGGAAGGAAAGCAAAAGAAAAAAGACTGACAGAAAAGAGACATCAACAGCAAGCCCCAATCTTAAACAGCTATCTACTGAGGGAAAGAAAGGAACAAATAAGTACATTCTTTATACAAAATAGAGTATTCCAGACAAGCAAGTTGTGGAATTTATGCAAAAAAAGCATACGCAATGACGAAGAGCAGAAGGGTAATGTCAAAAATTTTGCTAACACCGCGAAGGTAGAGAAAATACTCTGAGAGTGATTTATTAACGTGCATCAATTCCTGTTGTCCTTTACTTGAATGATTTACAGGGTAAATATGCACAGGGTACTTGACACCCAATCACGTGCATGTTTCGAAATCAATAAGAGGTCCATATGTGTTTCCAATTATTTAATAAGCACAAAACATTTGCCATATACCACAAAATGTAGTATAATGTTAGAATTGTTGATGCACTCAGTAATTGTTGAAAACAAGGTAAACACCAGAGATACTCAAAATCCATAGGGTAATGTTGACCACCATCTCAAAGTTCAAAAGATAGCAGAAATTTGACTGACACAAACTTTCGAATATTCCCCAACTGAAGCCATGAGAAAATTACAAGAATGGAAGGAAGTCACAGAAGCTTATGAACAGAAGGGAAGAAAGGGAAAACTAAACAAAGAAAGAACAGAAGACAAAGAAGCAAAGGGAATAAAAATCACTACAAATCCCATGAAAGATTTCAGACAACAACAATATGAATTTACACCGAAACACAAAATCAAAGTAGTTAATGGAATTAGCAAACACTAAGAACATACCATAGCCAGTTCCTTGAAAGAATATTTTGTTAACTTAATCCTTTCAAATGGCGGGGGTGCAAATTGAAAATAATCCAACACAAGCCTGCAGCAAGGAACAAGGCATGTCACATGGCTGCACATATGCACTAAAAATAAAAAAAGGTGGATTTATTAATTCCAGTGTTCCACCCTAGCAAGGATGAAATGGCAAGAAAAGAATAAGCAAAACCACAAAGGATATTGATCAAGCAGCAAACTTGTTTATCTAAAACAATGGGAACAACAGGAACTGGGAAGTAAAACAAAACAGAGACACTTTTTCTGTAATGGAAATTAAACTTGCTCTAGGAATTCTATGTAAACAATGATCTATGAAATGACAGCCAGTTTATGGAACTGCAAAACCTGCATAAGCAAACGACAATATAGACCAAAAGTTTCCATTTTCACTTTTTACTATTCTAGGAGGGATATTTGTAAGGACATCAAAAATCCACTAAAAGTTGTGAACTAGCTGATAACAACCGTTGCACAGAGTTCACCGAATCTGTCAAACAAAATCCATATGGATACAGCATCACTTTATTCGTCTTGAAACATGTTTTCAAAATCAATAACAGATTAATTTACTTGTTATTGATTTACTCCAGGTACATAAAATCCTAGACAATGACACTAACATATAACAAAATATGAGAATTAGAAGTTGCTTCAATTTCAGCAGGTTGCAGACTTATATGCATAGTCACAGACACGCTAAAGGGAGAAAATTTCTGGAACATGTCCAATGCCGGTAGTGATTACTGAATGGATACCCAACAAGTGCTTAAAGTCACTATTAGTCCCCTTTTATTTCTAGTGACAGAAACTGGCATTTCAAAAGGATACCCAGTTTTACTAAAAGGATGCTTCCCAAGGACGCATCCAGATGAAGCTAATATAGTACAGAAGAAAGGGAACTAAAGATAGTAAAACTTTCAGAAAGGAGAGGTGAGGTTGCCAAGGGATAATAATATAATAACCATTTTAGATTAAGCATCATCTTGGAGAGAGTGGTAAGCTGGTACATGGAAAAATTGCAAAAAGCATATTGTCCAGATTGGATCCTAACATATCAGCAAGTGCATTGTGACTTGTCAATGGGACAAATATGACTTCAGGGATCTAGAATTATTTGGACTAACAATAGCAAGTAAAAAACCAGAGCTAATTAGGAACAGTGACAGATTAAGGAATGCTGAATTGATCAAAGCAGAGAACATCAGCTTTTCAATTGCTAAACAAAGTTATGATAGTGGAATATGAAAAATGGATGGAAACAATAAGAGTACATCGGAGGATACTCTGTTTGTGGATATCTTTTTTTTCCTCCTTTCCTCCCCACCTTTCTTTTCCTTTTTTTTTGTTGAGGGGGGGGGGGGGGGGTGGGGGTGGGGGGGAGACTGTATCAGCTGAAATCTTTATGAGTACTTTCTAGTTACCTGTCCTCCCATTTGTATCACTTATATTCAGCGATTAACAGATGAGAACTGGCTAGTCCAGTTGCAACATGAGACTCCTAATTCCAGATCTTTTCATCTCAGACTTGCACTCTGAAGTTTGAAATTCCATAACCTCATAGTAGAAAATATTCAGACCTGTGGCGTAGAGAAGAGTGTTTTGTGCAAAAGATGCAACTGCATTCCTGCTTATCAGAATACCTTTAGGATAAACAATTTACTTATTTTTTCCCTTTTGGGGAAGAAGGTGGGGAATGATTAATAGCATTGAGTGGATTAACAATCAACCAAGCCATAATTCTTACAAAACTAACCACAATCAAATTTTTCCCATGTCAGGAATTATATAAATAATTATTAGACTGTAGAGAAAAAGAAGTTGAAAATGGAGATCTCTGCTTCTTCTAAGCCAGGGTAAAATATTTCTAAAAAAATTCAAAAAAATCCATTAACATAAAACTATAGTACATATCCACGGTGGAAAAGAACTTACCTGGAAAGAAAAAAGGAAAAAAAAAGGTAGAAGAAGAAGAAGAGAGACAGAGAAGAACAGATATGCAAAGAAAATTATGAGCAAAGGCCATAAAGTGCATCCAAATATTCTGATACCAGTCAAACTTTCACAAATCATATGCTTTACTGCAAAAGAGATGAAATTGTCTTCTTAAATATTCTTTTTCACCTAAATGGCACCCTATTTGTGCCCTTCAATTGCCAAAGGATGAACTCTAAACCAAAACTCTACATATAAGTGAAAATAAGATTTTGTTTAAGTCTTACCAACTGTTTCTTGTCATCGAGAATGTATACTTAGATCACCTATGGATATTTGGACTACAAAATCAGATTCACAGCTGGAGTTTGTAAGTTGGTGACAGTTAAAAAGGGTTTTAGCTTTGCAAATTAAAGCACTAAAATTAGCTTCAAAATGAAGACATACCAGACAGTCATCTGCCCCAAATTTGTCGATGGATGACAAAAAAAATGAGCTATCAGAAACAAAAGAGTTCAGCTTACCGGAGTAGAAAAGGGACCATATCTAATGCCCGACAAAAAGCTAGACAAGCAAGCTCGTGGAGATTCAAGCCCTTCCCACTTCTTGCATATACATCAACAACATGCATAAACTCAGTATTGTCCAAATCTTCATCTTCTCTAAGGACATTATCCTCGTTAAATTCTACCATGGAATCATCTGAATTTGACCTTAAGTCAGGCACCAAATGAAGCAATGAAACAGTCCTTTCCACGATCTTATGCACTATAGGACGGAAACATCCCACCAACGGGATAGTATAATTTGGGTGCAGGAATATTTCCCCCACTGCCTTCACCACCTCTTCTTCTGTCACCTTGTCTGCCTGCATTCATCCCGCTTCAGATCATACAGCAAAAATTCCAATATTACATAGTTCAAAAGAAGCAAAAGCAAATCAGAAAGAACGAAAACAAAACAGCAATACCTTCTTTAATAAGTAGTCAAATTCGGGTATAGAAGCAAGCCTTGGGCATCGAGAAAGAAACCTCTCGAGCTCAAAATGAAGATGAAAGCTCCCGTCAATTGCCATTATTAACAAAATATAGTATCCAAAGGAGCTTTCCACGTTCTATGAAGAAAAATCTTTTCTTTTAACAGCTATGACCTTCAAGCTACCTGCTTCCTCACAAAATGCGAAGTGGGACCATCAGAATAATACCAAATGATTTCCTAAACATGCAAGTACAAAATCTAATAGTTAAGAATTTTCATGTGTGTTCAGCGTTCTTAGATAATCTGTTGAAAGACAAACAAATAAAAAAAAATCTTTCTTACAGTTAGTATCATTAAATACATGGTTCGAAACGAAACTAAAAGTGGGTCGATCAAGTTACTAGCAAATCATTTCCAAAATGCAATTTTGAATATACTTGAACGATTATCTTGTGCTTTAACCAACTTTATCGTGTCTTTAACTTTTACTATCAAGCACCAAATTTGAAGCATTAAAATTTTCCTCAGCCCTACTAAAGATCAAGCTCAGCTTTCCAATTTTCTCAGAAAAGTAACTGAGCAGGGCGCTGATAGCTGAAAAACTTCTTATGAATACATATAAAAATACATAAAAATGAATATTACAAGTCAAAAGAACTGACCTAAAATTGTTATACGTCTTGTTTTTAGCTGTACCTTTCTGGTTTCTCTGTATTTACTCGTTAAATTCTCGATGACGCGCGCCCCCCAGGGTTTAGGGTTTAGCGTTTGGAACTGCTGTTCTATGACTTATTTATATGTTTTGGGAAATTTGCCAAATTGGTCCCTAACATTTAAAATTAGTTAGAATAGTTCCTAACATATAAATTATGAGCCAGTTTGATCCTAATGCTCGTATTTGCTCTTTTTTCCGGCTAAAAATAGCGTACCGGCATAATTTCAAGGGCAAAATTGAAAATATTCGTTAATCCATAATTTTCCACCATTATCTTTCTTTCTGATAGCAGCTTGCATAGCCAGATTCCTAGAATTGGCTCAAAGGTTTTTGAGAATCTGGAAGCTTATAATGGGGAAGAAACAAGTGATGGTAGGGGGGAAATAATGGGGAGGTCAGGAGGAGGAGGGGATGGTGAAGGTGGGGGTGGCGATGGGACCAAGGGTGGTGGTGGTAAGAGCGGAGGTGGTGATGGTGAAGGTGGTGGAAAGGACGGGGATGGTGGGGGCGAGGAAGGAATTGCAGGTAGTAAGGGTGAAGGTGAAAATGATACAGGCGGCGGTGACGGTTGAACAGGTAGCGGTGAAAGGACTACAGGTGGAGGCAGCGATATGGGTGGTGGTGAAGGTATGAGCGATGGTGGTAGCACTACAGGTGGAGGGGAAGGAAGTAGCGGTGGAGGTAAAGGAATGAGTGGAGGAAGATGAGGAGAAGGCTGCACAATTGACGGCCGCAGCGGAGTCGGGCGGGGAGAAGGAGTTGGCCTAGGCAAGAAAGGGTTGTTTCCTGAAGACCTTGAGAAAGGCCATTGCCCGTAGCTTCCAAATAAATATGAATAAAGGGGGTCACAATTTGATGATCCTCCTGATCTTCTTCCTCTGCTGCGGGCTCTTCTACTGCCATCACTGCTCCTCCTCCTACTGCCAACTCTATTTCTTCTTCGAGCACTTCTTAGTTCTTGATCCTCTTCTTGTTGACTCGATTTTGTATGGTTATCCTTGGGATGATTTCTGGAATATTCTGCAAATGATGAATTGACAAACACCAATGCTATCAAAGTCACTACCAGTACGTTTCTTTTCATCCTCAGTATTTTTGGTCGTGTGTGTCAGATCCCAACTCAAAAACCTTTGAGCCAATTCCAGGAATCTGGCTATGCAAGCTACCATCAGAAAGAAAGAGAATGGTGGAAAATTATGAATTACCAAAGTTTTCAAATTTGCCCTTGAAATTATGCCGGTGTGCTATTTTTAGCCCAAAAAAAGAGTAAATACGAGCATTAGGATCAAACTGACTCATAATTTATATGTTAGGAACTATTCTGGCTAATTTTAAATGTTAGGGACTAAAAAAGGTTTTTGTGAAAATGTTAAGGACCAATTTGACAAATTTTTCATATGTTTTTATCCGAAGACTAAATTTGGGTCGGCGGGTCGGGGGTTGGGACAGCTGGCAAAATGGATAATGTATCCAGTACATGTGTATAGTGCGGTTGGATCGGGTTACCAACTTTGACTGGCCTAACTAAAATAGGGTGGAGCCTTTTTTATATATTTTTACCTGCCTGACCGAATACAGCTTTCTATGCTTCATTTTGAGTAGATCCATCAATCGTGCCTAATGAGTCAGACTTTCATAAGTTTGAGAGCTTTCATAAACTCGGGTTCAACTCATTTAATTTGTAACATTTTCGAGTTTCGAATTAATCAATGTGAAACTCATATTCAACTAACATAATATTCAGGTTGTGAGTCTTATTTGGATTTAATTCAAACTCACTTATTGCTCCTTAATTTTTTTAATATAATTACTATAACTATTAAGTTGTAAAATTAATTTAACATTTCCAAAACTACTACATAAAAACTAAACATGAACAAATAATAGTTTTTAAAAAATATACAAATCAAAAATTTTTTCAATAATATTTATATTTAATTCATTCAAAATACATAAAAAATAGTAATAAAACATGCAATCATAACCTAATACATTTTCAAAGGTTGAAAATTCTTTATAACCTTGTGATTTGAATCCAAACATACTTGATGATTTGTGTTTCTAGACCAAAAGAAAATTAGCCAATATTATGTCAATACAAAAATTTACTCAACCAATAAGAAAAGTTATAGATAAATTATGCATTACTAATACTGGTTCTCAAGAAAGTTAGTAGAAGAGTCTTCAGATTTATTTTTGTGTTTTGTAATTTGTATATATTTAGTATTTAGTAATAATATATTTGAAATTTTGGATATATAATTATACATAATATCAAAATATAAATATTATATATATAGGTAATTAAAGGGTCGCACTTATATCGAGTTTGAGCTTAATCAGACCCAAGTTCAACTCATATTTAATTTGAACATAATTTTTAGATTCAAACTCAGACCGGTTCAATAAAAAAATCGGACTCATCGGGCTTTTTTTCGGGCTGAACGACCGAGGTCAGATTAGTTTGCCCCATTGACAATCCTAATTTTGAAGCACTTCTCTTCTAGTTCTAGCGAGTTACAGTGCACTATTTGGAAATTACTTGTATTTGGAATTTAAATGATCTAAGTTTAGTATGGAAAACAAGAACACAAATGATCAACTCACATCTGCTCACTCTAACAAATGATTTGTCTGTCCTTCAACCCTCAAATGTTTCATTACTTTGATTTTATAACCATATTGAATAAGAGGAAACAATCAATGTAAAAATTTAAGTAGACACCAACATAGAAAATCCACATTCACATGTTTCTTATATCATCATCCCAAAGGGTATTTTTTTCGGTGTTTTTATAGTATATGGTCATGTACCATGATGTTGTTGTCCTATTTTGTAAATACCATGTAAAAGAAAAGCAGACGAATAGAACAATTGGAGCATTTAAATCGAAATGGCAAAGCTAATATCTTAGGAGCCATTTGATTCAATTTTTTAAATCACTATCCGTATGTGATAAATTGGGTAATGACAATGAATTTGATATAAACTCATAAAATGCTTGATAAATTTATGGTAATGGATTTTAGTAATTAAAAAATAGAAAAGTAAAATATTGGATCCATTTGAATGATGTGTTTTTTTTGGTAGTTTCTATAAAATTTTACTATATGGCATACTATAGAATTTGTAGAAAAATTCATGTACTTGTATGTTTAGGAAATGTATAAAAGACTTTTTCTTTTTCTTTTTTTCATTTATTCCTCTTCTCTTCTTCCTCCCTTCCCACAGCCGCTACACTACTCCCGCGACGCCATCTCTTTCCCTGCCTTTTTTCTTCCCTTTCCTCCTTCCTCTTCATCTACTCCTATCCACCATTATCCTTTCTCATATCACCCATTTTTCCCATCCTTCTTTCTTCACCATCCTTTCTCCCTCATTCTCTTCACCGATCCCACTTTTCTCCCTTCTCTAATTGGTCGCAAGATCAAAGCCAATTGCAACTCTAGTTGCACAGCAAAATACAACGAATGTGAAAGGGAGAGGAGATGGGAATGGATGAAAGAGGAGGAGGTGGTAGGGGAAGAGAAAGAAGAAGGAGGAGAAAGATGGAAGAGAAGGGAAAAAATAGAGGAAGAGAGGAAAGAAAATAACTAAGAAGAGAGAGGGAAGAAAAAAAGAAAAAAAAGGAAAGATTGTGGGGGGCCAATGGAGTAATGATTGTTGGTGGTGGGTTGAGATAGGAAAGGAGGCAGGAGAAATAAATGGGAATAAACTTTATATGTTTTTAGAGGTATGTATTTTAAAAAACTTTGGAAATGTTTTTAAAGGATTATTGTGGGCAAAATTGTAAAAAAAAGAACTTATCTATTAAAAACAATAGTGCAAAATACAGGGCTTCAAAACAGAGCCAATTATTCTTTAATAGTTAGTTATGAAATAATTATGAAATTATAGAAGAGGTTTATAAAATCCATTAACTTATCAACCTTAGACAAATAAAAGTAGTAGTATGTTTAAAAACTGAACCCCTTATTAAGCACCTCATTCTACTCTTGAAAATGTATGGCAAATTCCTAAAAAAAAAAAGACAAGAAATACATGTAAGCATAGTATTGATCTATATGAGGAAAACCTTACCTTACCCTTCAAATCCATATTCCACAACTTTAACTTACCCTTTAAATTCACATTCCATCCATACATTTTAGTCAACATTGGTGGTCCACAATTTGTGATCCTCAATTTGTCAAATTGCACCATAGTCTATTGGGAGTAGATTGGGCGAAAACTAATTTGTTAAACTCATTTTGGTTGGTGCAAGTAATTTAATTTGTCATCTTTTAAGGTTTTTTTTTTTGGTGTAGGAATCTTGTTTTGGGTGGTGTAAATAGTAATTTATACTATGTAGAAGACATTTTCTTGGGATGATTTGAGAAACCTCCTATGAGCTTTCTGATTATTCCAATGATCGCCCTTTATGTTTCAAAAATTACACTAATCTCTCTTGAGGTTTATTATCTTATAACATCTAGATCCAACCAACAATTAAAAATTAATATCAAGAGAGAGAAAATAATATAATTTTACCATTGTCCCTTATCTATTATATTATTTAGTTAATTTAATACCAACCCACATATTAAAAAAATATTAGAATTTATCATCAGGAATCAGATCATAAATAGTATCAAAAAATAGTATATCATTATATATATTTCATTTAATATAAAATCCAAATTACTTTTTTCAGTCATAGATCTATTGTCAAACATCAGTAACAACAAATAATCAAAAAAAATCTGCAACCAAAATATTACAAAAAACAAATTTTAATACCATAAAAATTTCAAAAATTAAACTAAATATGTTGACGAGATACTTATGATGTTAAAGTTTACTCTTTGTAATGTTTCGATTGCAAATTTTTTTAATTATTTGCTGTTGATCACATTTGATAGTCGCTATGTAATTGAAAAAAGTAATTTAAAACTTGCATCAAGTGAAGAATATAGAATGATATACTATTTTTTTGATACTATATGTGATATGATCACCAATGATAAGTAGTAAATTTCAGTATTTTTTTTAATGTGTGAATTGGTATTAAATTAATTAAATAATATAGTAGATGAGGGGCCATGATGGAATCATATTATCATCTCTCTTCTAATACCAATTTTTAATTATTGATTGGATGTAAAAATTACAAGATAATTAACCTCAAGGGAAGTTAGTGTAATTTTTAAAAATTAAAGGGAGGCCAATGAAATAGTTGGAAACCTTAGGGGAGGTTTCTGAAATTTTCCCTATTTCCTTCTGCTTGAGTTTCGCATGCTTAGTCGATGAGGTGTTTAATTTCGGCACTGCCACTCGGAAATAGGAAGCCGCTAAATGCTACGAACGACGGGGTTATAAATGGACAGGAGCCCAAGTGCTTGCTTCCTTTTCACTTAACAGGCACTAACCTGAAAACGCTATCTCGCCTGCCTCCAAACTCTCATTCTCTCTCCTTACGATGGTGGCGGCTTCATCACTTCTCAGATCCCCCTTCCTCTCTTCTCCATTATATCCTCAACCCCACCAACCCACCACATATAAACACCCCACAACCAACCACTTCACCACAGTCAAAGCCACAGCCTCCTCCACGTCCTCACCTGATCCTTCGGCCGGCACCAGCGCCTCTCCACAAGCCATCAAGCACCGGCGCCCAACCAATGAGAACATCCGTGACGAGGCGCGCCGACACACCTCAACCCATAACTTCTCCGCCAAATATGTCCCTTTTAACCCCGACCCGAGTTCCACCGAGTCCTACTCTCTCGACGAGATTGTCTACCGGAGCCGCTCCGGTGGGCTTCTCGATGTACAGCATGATATGGATGCATTGAAGAAATACGACGGCGAGTATTGGCGGGCCCTTTTCGACTCCAGGGTTGGGAAGACCACGTGGCCTTACGGGTCCGGTGTGTGGTCCAAGAAAGAATGGGTCTTGCCAGAAATTAATAGTGATGATATCGTCAGTGCTTTTGAGGGAAATTCGAACCTTTTCTGGGCGGAGCGTTTTGGCAAACAGTTTCTGGGCATGAATGATTTGTGGGTCAAACATTGTGGGATCAGCCATACTGGGAGCTTTAAGGACTTGGGGATGACTGTTTTGGTGAGTCAAGTGAATCGGTTGCGCAAAATGAAGAGGCCTGTGGTGGGAGTGGGCTGTGCTTCAACCGGAGATACGTCTGCAGCGCTATCCGCTTATTGCGCCTCTGCCGGGATTCCCTCCATTGTGTTTCTGCCTGCAAATCGTATATCCATTGCTCAGCTGGTTCAGCCTATAGCGAATGGGGCTTTTGTCTTGAGCATAGACACTGATTTTGATGGCTGTATGCAGCTGATTCGCGAAGTCACAGCTGAGCTGCCTATATATTTGGCAAATTCATTGAATAGTTTGAGGCTGGAGGGGCAGAAGACCGCGGCTATTGAGATTTTGCAACAGTTTGACTGGGAAGTCCCTGATTGGGTGATAGTTCCAGGTGGAAATTTGGGGAATATTTATGCATTTTATAAAGGGTTTCACATGTGCAAAGAACTGGGGCTTGTTAATAGAATACCAAGGCTTGTTTGTGCTCAAGCTGCAAATGCCAATCCGCTTTACTTGTACTATAAATCAGGCTGGAAAGAATTCAAGTCTGTTAAGGCTAATACTACATTTGCTTCTGCTATTCAGATCGGTGACCCTGTCTCTATCGATAGGGCGGTTTTTGCATTGAAGAATTCAAATGGGATTGTTGAGGAGGCGACGGAAGAGGAGTTGATGGATGCTATGGGTCAAGCGGATTCCACTGGGATGTTTATATGTCCTCACACTGGCGTGGCATTGACTGCATTGATAAAGCTGAGGAACAGTGGAGTTATTGGGCCAACAGATAGGACCGTGGTGGTGAGTACAGCTCATGGATTGAAATTTACCCAATCCAAAATTGATTACCATTCTAGGGAGATTAAAGACATGGCATGCCAGTATGCAAATCCGCCAGTACAAGTTAAGGCCGATTTTGGTTCAGTCATGGATGTTCTCAAAAAATATTTGCTGAGCAAAGATTCCAAGTACTAGACCTCATATTATGACTTGTGAGCATGGTAAGTTTTGCTCATGTATTCCTGTCATGTTTTTCGATTGAGTTTGATTTGGCTTAGATGCTGTCATTGTCGTCATATTTCATTGGCTTACTTCTTGAAGGATTTGGAGCTATTCTGCAGTTCGGTAGATTTACTGCAGAAAAAGGGAAAAAAGAATGCAAAGTTCAGTAGGTATAGGAGCGTACGTGAGGTTTCACTTCTAATCTAAGAACTACATCATCCCTTTGACGTAATAAATTTTTTTCCTTGGGAACTTTATCTTGAAATAGCCGTTGTACTTCATAGTTTAGAATCTTAGATAGGGCCATAGTACAAGTTATTGTTGAATTTCTGTAATAAGCTAGCCCTTTTTGTAATAGATTGCTAAATCTCTGGAGTATCTAGTGTACTGTTTTCTTTATTGCCAAAAGAGGTCAACTCTAGCATCTCGTATAGCCAGTTACTAGTTTTTTTAAGTTATTTCAGTATTTCCTGTCAAGTAGGTAGCTTCCACAAAGTGACTTAATTGCAAATGAAATGTTTAATTTCGCTTCTGCAGTGAAGTGCTTTAATAACTTGTGGAACTTGGTTGTATGTTGTGTTTACTTTTGTGTTGTTAATGATGATGATTGGTTGATCCTGCCTGTTTGATTTGATGGTAAAGCATTAAGTTATTTCTACTTTTGTCTTTTTAATGATGACGGGTGGTGGATTCTGCGGACTAGGGGCAGGAACGGTTTTCTGGCAGTTTTGTGCATTTTACATACCGTGTAACTTTGTTTACACACGGCAGCGTAATTTTATTTGCACAACGTGTAACTTTAGAATAAAATTTTGTGTGCCCCACACACATTGTGAAAATCGAGGTACAGGACGTGATTTGGACCATACAATTTTTTGTGGTCAAATCCTAGTCATGAACTGTGCAGGGACGGTCTGATCCGGATTCTGCTGTAATCACAAACTCATTGGATACGTGCGAGAAAGACAATCCTCGGCTAAGTAGAATTGGAATCCCTGGCTGCAACTGCTCTGATTTACAGCCTCCCCGGGCTGAATGAATGTTCAGGAAGTCAGACTTGGTTCCTATCAGGAAGCTATTGTGTAAATGTCTGAGGCCTTTCTACTGGAAGGCAGAATCTATTTGCTGAAAGCATGGGCTTGAAATGGATAACCGGATGGTCAAGAATCTCCACTTCTTGACATGTCATATCATACCATACGATATTAATATGTAAAAGCAGTTTATGAAGGGGTGGGTATTCTCTGCAAGTGCTTGGAATTTGCAAGATGCAGTTAACACTACTATCAGGAGCATTTCAGGTTCAGTGAAAATATTATCAGGGAAATTGTACATCAACTGCCCATGCTTTGCAAGCTTTCACATAGCCAAAGTTGGAAAAAATTATATGCGTTGGTCTTTGATGAGATTAATATGCTTGAGGTTTTCTGCTGTGCATTCTGAAACATCAATAGCAGCAGCAGAGCTTTTCCGTGGCTCTGGTCAGCCTCTACAACCACTTATTGTGACAGAGAGTTCGAATTGTATGGGAACTATAATCAATTTTAGCTCGAATGGTATGTAGAGGAACCCTACCCTTTCTAATCCATTCGACGTGTGCAGTTGCGCATGACTCTTGAACCCTGAAGTACGTTGTACATGAAAATCTTCGGTAAGCATGGTGGGGAAATAAACTCCATTTCTCCTGTCCATTTCTCCATTTTGGGAATCTAGTTTGATATAACTTGAACCTCAGGAAGAATTTTTACAGTTTTTACTTAATCGTTTCACTGAAACCACTTTTCCTTTGAATTTTCACCAATCTAATTTATTCTTTAAACTTTTGATTTGGCACCACCTCATCAGGATGCCGTCTCTGTAACTGAGCATTCGGCAGCATCTTCATTCTTAATCAGCATAGTATAACTTCTAAGGATTGCCTGATGTAGATATCCACCCTTTACTAAAGATGCTCGGGGCACAAGTCTCGCTTCTAGCAGTCTAATGTAGCCTTCCCCTCCCCCCAACTATTACTAACCCAAGATATCACACTTTCCCAAGGTTTAGCCTGACTTTGCAGCACCCCTGGTTCCATGTCTCTCAAGATAATGATTAGTACATCGAAAACAAAAAGCAAAAGATAATCCCATTATCATCCGAAGCTTAAAAACAGCTCGGATTGGTTTAAGTGCTTACTACTTGCTGGATTAACGATAATGTAAACTAGGCAATTGAGAACTTGGATTGAGGGTGGTCATTTCGGCATCACTTGAGCCGACCTTTTCGGAGGCTTTAGTCGTCTCGGCTTATAACTCCTCCCACGCAGTCGAGGTCAGCTTTCCACCTACGAGTTACCTTGTTATGAGTTATCTCGGTTAGGCCGCCAATTATATCCTGGTGCCTGACATTCCTCTGAGAAGACTGACATCTGGATGACAGGTCAACAGGGTGTTGACGCAACACGGCCACTGCTATGTCCTATCCATCAAGAATAGAAGTGTTACAGTTGATGTCAGGTCTTGTAGAAACGGAACATATCATCTTTCCCACCACCCTGTCTCCTATAAATACCTTCTCCCCCCAACATAGAAGGGAGAGAGGAAAAAAAGGACAAAAGAGTAAGAATATTACGCTAGCAAAACTTGCTTACCCATTCTTTTCCATTATATAGATATATATAAATATACCCGAACTGACTTGGTCATCGGAGTGAGACCGGGGATAAAGCCCCGTCTAAAGTGAATGTGACAGGTTAATCTCTTCAACTCGCCAGCCAAACTGACCAGATAATCTACTCAAGCCAGCTCGATTTGACTACATAGGAATTACGTCTTCATGGATCAATGGTGGAATCGGGCAAAACCAATTACGCATTATGAATTGGACAAGTTGGTGTGTATTTTGAAGTTCTATCATGATAAATATGTGTACGTAATGCTTGGTAATAGCAACACTTACAAATGAACAGGTTGTTCCTACGATCTGGGAATGATGGATTGGACAAAAGCAATCGTACGTACTGGGGAAAGTTTGCGATTCAAGTATATTGAAGGCTAGATATGTAAGAGACGTTTCACCTACATGTAAGCAAGGGTTAATGTTAATAAGATCAGCAACAATAATTACTTTTCGCACAAAATGTAATCCTTCACGTACATAAAGATAAACGGTTGTTCCTTAATCAGCAAATGACATGGTCCACTGGCTAGCTAAACGTTAAACTACTTGAACAATAGGATGGCGAAGGTAGCATGACTCAATCAACCAATGGGCCGGCATGTTGAATTTGACTATTGAAGTACCAATGAAAACGATTTTTATGTAGGTTTAATATTTGTTGGTAATGAATAGCATGCAAAAAGAGGTGGAGGAGGAGGCTTCTAACCTTCTACACCACAAATCCAAGGCCCGTGACTACCAAATTCTGCCAGAAATAAAATGCCAATATGCAATCACGGGCTGGCGTTATCCCATGCATCCCCACCATTTATCTGTAGCTCCACGCTCTTGACAGTAGTCCCACCTTTCCCTTCTTTCATATCATGATATAAACAATGATCTGCTTCTGCCTATAAATATAGAGGATGCTCTAGTGCTCTATCCCACAATTAAGCATTACATTGAGTTTATTATAAAGAATTTCTGAGTTTGCGCAACTGTATCCCCGATGGAGATGAAACCTTACCAGAATATCTTTGTTTTAGTTCTTTTCCTAGTTGCTTTTGCTAGTAATGTCGTGGTAATGCATGGCCAGACAATATGCAAGATGTCTGCTCAGGAGTTGATGTCGTGCAAGCCAGCAGTGACTCCTCCCGAACCGTCCGATCCTTCATCTGCCTGCTGCGCTGCACTTAAACATGCAGACGTTGCTTGTCTTTGCTCCTTCAAGAGCTCCAGCTGGTTGCCTTCTTTTGGAATCGATCCAAACCTCGCCACGCAGCTGCCCGGGAAGTGTAAACTTCCTCATCCAGCCAATTGCTAGGGAGTGATTGGAATGGAAAAGGGCCGCCAATTGACGGAAAAACTGTGTGTTAATGTTGACAAAAACATATATCCAACTGTACTGCTTAAGTCCAGATGCTCCACTGGAGTATTTCTGCATGCATGTGTTTCTTTCAGTTGCCTATGCTGTGTTACCGTCTATTGCTGTTTATGCTGCGTGAATCAAGTTGGCATGCAGTGAGCCAACACGTCTATTTGTACTGTCTTCATGCTGTCTGCTTAATGAAGTTATCAATTTGAAAGTTCCAAGTTTTTCCTAATTTTGGAAGTTGATCATTACGGACACAGGATTAATTTCTAGTTCTAACCAAAGAATTGGTGGAATATAACATTGCACCTTGTAGCAGGTATTCAAAAGGCCTAAACAGAACAGTACCTCAGAGAACTTAAAGCTTTGACAATTGAAGATGAGCAGTCAGTCAAATGCGCAGCGGTTCGTGTGTAAATAAACTGGAAGAGGCAATAACGGTTATCAGAACAATTGTTCCTCAGCATGTAACACTACTGTTTAAACGAGTTTCAAAATTTTTTTTTTTGTTAACTACTTGTACAACTTTACAACTAACATATGATATTTAGTTACTATTACAAAGTCGCAGAACTAGTTGACAATAAACTACTAGTTGTTCAAAAGGTGCTGCATTGTTCACAAATAGTTGTTACGGTTATGCTCGAAACTGTTATTGCTCCTTTTCGAAAAACCTACCATTTCAGTTAAGTAGCGGAGGAGTCTACAAACAACATAACACTAGTTTGTTTTGACTCCTACCAATCCAGATAATTGTATGTGTTAGAAACTCCGATTTAAAATCTATATCTATATGTATTGCAGAAGGGGTTTTTAGTAGAGACCCTTTCAATGGCTTCCAAACTTTTCATTCTTTTTTTTAAGTTTTTGTATTTATTTTAATGCATAAAAAGTAATGGGTTATAACCAACCCTATCACCAATCAAATTTAAAATTTAAAACATTCCCGCTATCTACTTCATAAACCGTTTATAATTTGTTATTTATATTTTAAATCCTTTTTACTCCTTAATTAAAGACAAATGCTCATTCGTATGCTATTTTAATACAATATTATATTTTTATAATTAAGAAATATTTTTCACCACACTAACCCTATAATCACCCCTACAAATGAGTTTTGTAAATTACAATCACGTTTCAAAAAATCACAATTGTGCAACTAAATGTAAAGTTGAGGGGGTAAAGTACAGTTAAATATAAAGTTAAGGGGTTTACCCTATTTAACCCTAAAAAAAATCCCAAGAACGGAATAAGTAGTGGGTTATAGATTTTTGTCTAGATTTTTGTATTTATTTTAATACATAAAAAGTAGTGGGTTATAACCAATCCTATCACCAGTCAAATTTAAAATTTAAAACTTTCCCATAATCTATTTCAGAAACCGTTTACAGTTTGTTATTTATACTTTAAATCATTTTTACTCTTTAATTAAAAACAAATGCTCATTCACATACTATTTTAATACAATTTTAATTCGAAAGCAAACAACATGATCAAGAAACAGTAGAACCAATTAGGACTAGATTTTAACTCTTAAAAAAAAATTAAGTCTAGATGCCACTAGCACGTTGCCGTAACTTGTAATGCCAATTATGACTATTTAGTGTTTTTTTTTTTGCAAGGAGTTAAGACATTGTAAAGTTTATTTAGATAAACTTTGTCTCATCGGTGATTTGAGTATCAAGTTATTGAATATACTACAAATCCTATAATATCAGTTTGTTACAAAAAATAATATTGTACTAACATGTGGTATTTACGTACGAAATTTCAGAGGTAAATCAAATGCTTTTACTTATACTTTATATAATTTGAATAGTTTTTTAGCGAATATAACCATATTATGCAGGACTATTACTTTGTACAATTGAAACTAACAAATTGTATATCAATCATAATTTAGATTTTGCTCGATACATACGCAGTTGATGAGTTCCATCAGTAATACTACATCAAACTTTTAATGTTGTTTCATACTCTTATCAACATGTATTTAAAAAAATTGTAGATTTGAAAATGATACATGTGCTCGAAAGTTAGTTACGTGGTTGAGGTCAAACAATTTTACAACATCACAAGTATTGTTGATAGCAAATTCAAAGAGAATATGGATATCCGAATATACAATCATACATACGGTAAATTTACTCTATTTAATTAAATTACTGCACAAATTTTTTAAATTTATAATCATAACATATGCCTTCTTTCATTCTTACTAGATTAAATATTTTTTAATACTTGCTCACATTCAGAGTATTAACATAGAAAACATGTTCTATGAGCTCTGCAAAAATTGCGGACAACTATGTGAAGGTCATTTTTCAAAAACTGTGTGTATGCATTGTAATGACGTGGTCGACACTGTTGTTAGGTAATTAATTTCATGTACCTTTAATTTCAACAAATTTTCTGTATTGTATATAACATTTTATTTGTCAAACAGGTACAATGTTAACATACAAATCAAATATTTCAGTGGTAACATGCATCTTAATCTACAGAACAGACATGCACGATTTGTATTTGGTTGTGATGTTTCTTATTTTGAGAATTACAAAGGAAAGTAGAATTTCTTGATATATGTTTATTTTTTATAATGCTATTTATAAACTATGTAAAAACAATACACTAATTTTGAATTTCATATGTACTTAATTCTCAGGATAATGGTGATAGGTTGTTCAACCAACGAATCAATTCATGCAAAGATCGTGCATTTTCATTTGTAGTACGCATTCTACAAAATTTAACAGAATTAATTAAATCACCAATTTTGACTTTCGTACTAAAAGTTGATTGGTGTGAAGAGTGTTCGCATTTTCATGCAAGATTATCAAATCGAATACATAATATTTATAAGTATTTCATTTTAACAACATTTAATTACATTCTTTTTTATTCATATATCATTCATTTTCTGATATAATTTTCTATTATTTTTTCAGGATCTATTTTCCGAAAAAAGATAATTTTTGAATAATATACACATTTTATCATATTTCAAACTATTATTAGACAAATATTATATTTTAATTATGTTGGTATAATTTTTTAATTTTTTTAATTCACTCTTTTATTTGTGTTGTACAATTTTTTAACATTTTTTAATTTACCCTTTTATTTTTATTTTTTTAATAATACCAGCACCGTGCATAGCACGGGTATTCACACCAGTGATTCTGTAATTATAAAGCTGTTTTTTAGCCCAAAGTTTAAAATGTTCAAGAAAACACCTGTCCGTGCTTAATTTCGCTAGTGTTAAAACGAGTTGCCATCTTTTCAAACTTGATTGAGGACTCGCGCCATCAAGAAGACGTGGGAGTTCAAACTTCAAAGTTGACTTTGGTCGTCAAATCATGAAAACCAACCATGGGGAATGAAGTTCCATCAATCACTGGATTTCAAGGAGGAAAAGTATTGCTCATACATTTGGAAAAATTTAAAATTTAACGCATAAGCACAACTATTTGTAAAAGAAAAAGCCGAACAGCTTGAGTAGCTTTAACTCATCATCACTTGTCGTTGACAATGGGCGTTGCCGGAAAGGTTAATTGGAGCCCATGCACCGACAAATGTAGGAAAGCTACAGTCTTTGGTAATGTACAACATAAACACCAACCTGGGTCTAATATGGTTCTAACTGCTGTTGATAACCCGTAAAAATTGTTGCCCAGAAAGATGACCCCTGAAAGTGATGGACTCACTTGGCCATATATGAGCCAAAAAAAGATACCAGTACTGGTCTTCTTTTCTGAGTTCTATCCACAGCACGTATTACAGCTTCACAGCTTTGGCTTTTAAACAAACAATTTGTTGTACTAGCAAATTATTAATCTTGACTTTTGGGTCCAAGGCGATAGTGACCAAAAGGGGGATCTTTATTTTTGTGTATACTAATTTATTTTCATCCCTTCTTTCACTTGGACTAACTGATAGAGAGGCAGGGAGATGGATTCCAGGGAACAGAAGCTTGAGCAGTTCAAAGGTCAAACCAGACTTCCTAATTTTGCAGTCCCTGAACGCTATGATCTCACTCTCAATCTTGATCTTCAAGTTTGCACTTTTTCCGGTATTGCGTTAATTGACATCTCTATTGTCCAAGCCACAAAGTTCCTGGTCTTGAATACTCTTGACCTAGTGATTGATGATGTCTCTTTTACCAGCTCCGAAAACCATGTTCGTTGTGCTTTGACCGAACTCGTTTATTTATGTCGGATATGATTGAGAGTTCTTGACTTTTGTTTGATTGACGTGATTAAGGTGTTCTTATATTGCAGAATCATATTCCAACAGATATTATAGTTGATAATGGGGATGAGATACTTGTTTTAGGCTTTAATGACTCCTTAGCAACTGGGAATGGAGTTTTGAAGATCTGCTTCTCTGGAACTCTTAATGAACAACTGAAGGGCTTATACAGATGGTGCTCTCTCTTTTTCTATCCTTTGTTTCTTCGATCATTTGAATTGGTTGTCACTCCCATAGACAAATCAGTCCTTATCATGAATTTAGTTTTGGAGTCTTGCTAATTGGAGATAACAAGCTTTTCAAATCAGAACCAGAAAATTGAGCTTTGCAGTTTCGCTGATGACTACGTCAATGAAACTCATGAGCTCACTGGATTGAATTCTGACTTTCCTAACATTGGAACCTAACTTTTGCAGTACTTATGTGGACGGAGGAGTGAAGAAGAATATGGTTGCAACTCAATTTGAAGCAGTGGATGCAAGACTATGTTTTCCATGCTGGGATGAACCAGCTTTCAAGGTTGATTGGTGAAAGCGCAGTAACTAGTGTGCATTCTATTAGCTGTTTCTTTCTTGAATAATGATAATATAGGAATTTTACATTGAGAATTTGGATACAAATATAAAGGCACGTGAGTTCAGGGGAACTTCATTAGTTTCAAATGATCTTTGATTTGTTATTAGATGTTGAGGTCTTGATTTCAGCTCACCTGTGGTACGTCCATCATGTAATAAGTTTGATAGAAGTGATAGTTACGGTGTTTCTTGTGGTATTAATTTTCTTGGTCTTCAGTCCCTAATTTTCAATAAACTCGGGAACTTGAGTCTCAAGCATAACAGGAGAATACTAAAGTCTGACCATTTAGGACTCAGACATGTTATGTTAAATGTGTCTTAGTGTTTCAAGGATGGAGAGTTTCAAATCAGAGGACTGGCAACTCAATTGTATTTGAATAGTTATGTCCAAAGTTAATTGTCAATATGGTGTACAATTTCCATTGAGCTGGAAAACTGTGAATACTGAAGATCAGCTACAAGCAGGATGCATGCTCCGACTAGAAAGTTCTCAATACAGCATGTTAATGAATTAGTGACGTTTGCCAGTCCATTTGCTTTGTGAACTCTTATGGTACCAAAAAAGTTGATATAGAAAAGGACTTTTTAACATGGTTTTTGTAGTTAGTAATAACCTCAAATTTTTCTGTCTTGATGAATTTGGTTTGTTTATCAAGTCTACTGCAAGGCTTGTCTGCATGTTGGGTTGAAGCCAACTCAAACTTTTGGCTAATGACTTCTTTATATAAAAGTGCAACTGGATGCAACATATTCTCTGCTTGCCTCATCTTTTCCTTGTTAGCTCTTTGATGTTTATGCTGTCAACTGCTTCAAATCATAATTATCTACGAAACTGATCTTATTAGATATACTAACTACACATTCTTGCCAGGCTACCTTTAAAATAACATTAACCAATGTACCACTAGAGTTGACAGCATTATCGAACATGCCAGTTTCTCTGGAAAAACATAACGGGCGTCATAAGACTATTTACTTTGAGGAATCCGTGGTTATGTCAACATACCTGGTTGCAGTTGTAGTTGGACTGTTTGATTACATTGAAGACACAACTGACGATGGTAAGCATATAATTGAATTTGGATATTATAATATGATTGTTTTTGTATCCCCACTTTATAAATTTCCTCAATTGTTTCTGCAGGAATCAAGGTGCGTGCATACACTCCTGTTGGCCAAAGTGAAAAGGGAAAATTTGCTTTAAAAATTGCAGTTAAGGCACTTGACTTCTTCAAAGAGTAAGTATCTTATCTATGATGCTAAAGCAAATAAAATGCACACCAGATGTATTGTCAATGTTTTTCAAATGCTGTCCATAATCATAAGATGGTCAACTGACTCAGTGGCTTCAGATTAGGGTGTTGCATTTTGTACGCCTATCATGTAGCTCGATGTGAGGAAAACCTTTTCGCTTTCAGGAAAATCAATTTCCAAAGGATTTACATTGCTAACCCATAAATAGTTAAACTGAATCATGTGAAGATAACATTTAGACATAAGAATCGTATGACGTATTTAAGAATTAGTATGATTATGCAAGGAAAGATGTCTATGCATTCTTTGATAAATCATAATCATGATTAGAATTCAATGTCCTTATCTTATATGTTCAGAGAACAGGATTTCTTCATTTGTATTGTTCTTCGAATCATTGATTTTTTAGTTAGATCAACTTAGTATTTTCAACTGCTAATTGGCAAAGTGGAACTATGCAGGTACTTCACATTCCCTTATGGACTCCCTAAGCTGGATATGGTTGCTGTTCCTGAATTTTCTGGTGGGGCAATGGAGAATTATGGTTTGATTATCTATCGTGAAAATGAATTACTTCATGATGACTTGCACTCTACAGTGGCTAACACACAGAGGGTTTGTCATGACTTTGGCTGCATATTCACTTCTCTTTCTTTTTTATATTATTAGCAAATATTTAAAACCGAACACATTATCCCCCGAAATTCCTGATAATGCAGTGATGACATTGCTACCTAGTACTTTGTGGTTTGTATGGTATCTGAAGTCTTTTAAGTTTTACCCTCTTGGACTTATTGCAGATGACCATTGTTGTGGCTCATGAAGTTGCACATCACTGGTTCGGCAACCTAGTAACAATGGAGTGGTGGACTCATCTATGGCTTAATGAGGGTTTTGCTACTTGGGTACTACTTTCAGATTCCATTCTCTTTTATCTACTTGATAGGTCTCTTCTCAATGTAACAATAGTTCCCTTCTTATGATTCTTTGCAAACGTGATCCTTTCAGGTGAGTTATCTAGTTACTGATATTTTATTCCCAGAATGGAAAATTTGGAATCGTTTTCTTCAAGAGACCACTGATGGGCTACAGATGGATGCACTGGAACAATCGCACCCAATTGAGGTTAAAAGAAAAACATCACGATCAACTAAGACTGTTCAATATGATTCAGTTCTTGTTTGCTCACATAAAGAATGTTGCAGGTGGAAATACACCATGCTCGTTCAGTCATCGAGTACTTTGATGCCATAAGCTATACGAAAGGATCTGCTGTCATTCGAATGTTGCAGGATTTTCTTGGCAATGAAATATTCCAGGTAGGGAAGTTAGACAATAACTTGTACAGTATTTGACTAACGGAATTAATTTCTTTGAAGTTCATCTCCCTCCAAAATGACATGATATATGGCCATTTATAGTCCTAAAGTTTATGTACCCAACAAGTTCAAAGGCAGAAAACATCTTTAGTGGTCCGAATTTCCAACAGCTATTGTATCTACCCTTCTGGCTATCTTGTGCATTTTAAATCCACAACAATACTACTCCAGCACTATTAATTTTGACCTACCACTTTATCCTACTCCTAGGCTTGTTCAGTTTATTTGCACCTTTGAATGTCCATCAGAGGCCTGGAAAGGGAAAGAAATACCAACTTCCTGATCCTTCCTTTTAATAGTTGTGAAATTGTTGAAGAAAGAACTTAGCAATAACTTGTGCATAGAATTCTCTCTTTTTCACTATTATCTCTATTCCTCCTGTATTGCTATTTATCTCATCTGGATATCTATTATTTGAGACCAAAAACGATACTCTTGAGAGTCAGATATGCTGGCCAACCAGAAAATCCAAAAGTAAAACAGAAAATATTGATTCTTTAAGTAATAAGAACTCCTTTGTTGTTGAACAAGTGACGTCTCCTCATTTCATAGTATAGTTGCTATGGAGCAGCAAAACTCCTCCATATAATTGTTGTGCTTAAATACAATTATCTATATTATACCAACGTCCAAGCATCCCTTAGAAAAACTTCCCTAATTGGCACAAGTCAACTCTATTTGATTCGAGGAAATGGAACCTAATGTAGTAGCTGTTGACTCATCCTCATTCCTAGCTCCTTGTGTTTATTGATACTATGGTTAAACAAATAGAAGGCTAAAACCAGCCTCACCTGTTAACTGTTGTATGCTTTTTGAAATCAGAAGTCTTTGAGTTCATACATGGCAAGATATGCCTGGGGGAACGCCACGACAGAAGATCTATGGAATGTTCTGTCCGAAGTATCTGGTGTTGGAGTAAGCAAAATCATGAGCATATGGACAAAGCAAACGGGCTATCCAGTTATCTCACTATCATTAAAAGATTGCAGTCTGGAATTTAAGCAGGTTTTCATCTTAAATGAAAATCACAAGTATCAAAGTTTGGATTCACTGTTGATGAGACAAATTTGTAGTACTGGAAATCTTATATTTCTTATCTGTTTTCAGACACAATTTCTGTCTTCTGGATTGCATGGTGATGGCCGGTGCTGGATCATTCCAATTACCTTCTCCCTTGGTGCATATGATAGGCGCAAAAATTTCCTCCTTGAATCAGAATTTGGAGAACTGGATATATCGGATATTTGTCATACAGGAGGCAGCTCAAACATGCATGAGAAGGAAAGTGCAGAAGACTTTCAGGAGGAATTCTGGATAAAAGCAAATGTCCATCAAGCTGGATTTTATCGGGTGAAATATGATGATGGCCTCTTAACTCAACTGGCTAAAGCTATAAAGAGCAACTGCTTATCAGCAGCAGATGAATTTGGTTTGTAAAACCTCTTTCACAATAATCTCGAAAATTTGATGCAGCGATGCTTTTGAACTGACTCACTCTCTTGAAACCTGATCAGAGCTAAGCAGTGGGCTTCACTTTTTTTATTGATAGATATCAAGCAACTAACTTGAAACGTTCACAGTAAACTCAGTTTTGTGTCAGAATTGTTCATTTAGCATGCATGAATGCGTTTCACAAATGATTGTATCTAGGGAGAAAAGTAGTGACAGCTTATTCTTTCCTGTCACGTAAGTAAATTACCTGTCAGACAACATAGGTGCAGTCTTTTAATTTTTTGTTTCATTTGCACGGTGTTGAATAAGTTCCTGTGCAGGCATTTTGGATGATACATTTGCTCTTTGCGGGGCTTGCGAGATTCCATTATCATCCTTGCTTTCACTGATTGAAGTATACAAAAAGGACCTCGAGCAGATCACATTATCAAGACTAATTGATGTACTATTTTCTCCAGTATGCTAATTTTTGACATGCCTCAGAACACAACTCATTCCCGTGATTTTCATGACAGGTATGTCAAAATGTTGCAAGAATCGCTCATGATGCCATCCCAGATTTGCTGGCCACTCTGAAACAATTCTTCATCAA
Source organism: Coffea humblotiana (assembly GCA_023065735.1). Taxonomy (NCBI): domain Eukaryota; kingdom Viridiplantae; phylum Streptophyta; class Magnoliopsida; order Gentianales; family Rubiaceae; genus Coffea; species Coffea humblotiana. The sequence goes on from CM041211.1 coordinate 1,178,564, forward strand.
TCTTCTACTATTGTGTTCAGAGTAAGAGTGGCTTGCATAAATGATCATAAAGCTTGTCTTGTCTATTTCATTTGTCTCCTGAATACTATTAAGAACTGCTTAAATGTAGTTGGTTCTACCTGTTTTCTCTGAATGCATGTCAAGGGAACCATATTCATAAAAAGGATCCATCAATCGAAAAAATGTTAAAGATTTTCAACTCTGTAGCTTTCACATAATTAACATGGTTTATTTACCATAACATCGATATTTTTACTAGATATTAATGTTGATATTTCTATTCCCCGTTCCGGAATTATGGAAGTCAACCTTAAGTAGATCAACTCCAGATTCATAGCCAGGCAAATTGATTTCATAGAGCTTCTTGCCTGGACCCCCTTGCTCCTCCAACATTCTTCTCCTTAGCAATTTTTTCTCCATGGCTACTCTTCCATATGCCCCATCTCTTCAGCCTTCACAAGATTCACTTGCCATACGTGCAGAAGTTTAGGTTGGGATGTGGTACCAGGGGAAAGCCAATTAACTGCCTTGATGAGAGAAGAAGTTCTGATGGCTTTGGTTCGTTTTGGTCATAGAGAAACTTGTGAAGAAGCGTTAAAGAGGTTCCAAGCATTTTTGGATGACAGGAAAACAACACTTCTTCCAGTTGATACCAGAAAGGTAACTGGAGGACTCAGTTTCCAGATCTTCCTCCCTGTGTTTGTGATCCATTTAATGAGAATGTTCTGCAGGCTGCTTATATTGCTGTGATGAGGAATACCAGCAATGATATTAGGAATGGGCTTGAAAATCTTCTAAGGTTATATAGAGAAGTTGATGCAGTGCAAGAGAAGACTAGGATTTTGCGTAAGAACCAGTTAACTTTTTCCAGAATGAGGGGGCCAAGTACCTTGTTGATATGAGAAACTTTGTGTTTGGATTGTAAATTATTACACCTTATTTACACACACTAATTTGATTGCATCATTAACACATTTTTCAATTACCTTTTTATCTCACATACATCATATCAAAAAAGTGCCACAGTATTTTTTTCACAAAATTATCTCAAATAATTTACTATCCAAAATTCCAAATACTTCACCTCCTGTTGTTCACCTGTTTCTACGTCCTTTTCCATGTTGGGTTATGAAAGTGCTTGTTTTTTCTAGGATCTTATGTTTCAAATCTGTAGGCTGCTTGGCTAGTTCTTCAGACACAACCATAGTATTGGAAGTTCTGGATTTCATGTTTTCTGATGAGGTTGGTATATTTGGTTGAGAACATCATGAATATTAAGAAGAACATTTCTGTTTCCAGTTCAAATTACAATCACTGATGACATTATTCTTCCATTACAGGTTCGCAGTCAAGATATAATATATGTTGCTTCGGGAATAAGCTTGGAAGGCAGATCAACAGCCTGGACATGGTTGAAGGTAGGCATCAGAGAGTTAAGAAAGTTTTTCTATAGAAACTTGAACAGCAACATCGGAAAAGTTGCTGCCTGGAAACATTTCTCTGTCAGGAACTTCAGAATCATAAACGCCTTGGAATATTGACTCTGGATCTTTGCTCTCAAAATCTTTTGCATAAAAAGTATATGCATAAACTATCCAGGATAACTAGAGATGGTATTTCAGGACTTGTGGTATTTACTTTCTTTTGCATATATATATATATGTTAGATTCCAGATATTGTGTTTCACTGAGTCATATATGTCTGGGATCAATGCAGGAGAGGTGGGATATGATCCTGAAGAAATGGGGAACTGGTCCCCTACTCCACCCTCTCATTAGAAAAATTGTTACACCTGTAAGTAACCGAGTCTGTCAGAGCTAATTTCTACCTTTTCCTCAGTGTTTCACTTTCCTTGAAGTCGAGAAGGCTAAAATATGGAAACGAATATGCATGATTGCTTTTAGTCTTCATCGGTCATCTCCCCCTTACTTCTGGGCTCAATAGAAAGTAAATTTTGTGGATTATACTTGGCGAGTAGGCATCCTATGTGGGTGGGTATGCCATTGTAACCACTGTCATGTGCATCAGGAGTTAATGATAAGCACCGCAGTACATTAGGAAATAAGAGAGAATGATTGAAAGAAGGTAGCAAGAGGAGTTATGCATGTAGTCACCCTTGTGTTCCTTTCCAGAGGCATCAGCCCCTCTAAAAGCGTCTTCCCATTTCAGTTTTGCAGCCACGAGATGGCAGATGAAATAGAAGCTTTCTTTGCACCCCGAGTGGATCCTTCATTCGCTATGAACGTGAAGCAAAGCCTGGAGATCCTTCGAATTAAAGCGAGGTGGGCTGATTATGTAAAGCAAGACGCAGTTCTTGGAGAGGTAGTCTCCCAATTAGCCAGCCAGAAATGATTGCCGTTGCCTTGCTAGTGACAAGTACGTGATGTCTGTTGAAGAACTCTAGAGCAGCACCTGGCTGTTTTCTGTTTTCCAGGAATTCAACTTCTCCACGTGCTATTTATCATTCTCGTCTTTAATGCATGCATAATTTACGTAGTACTCGACCGACTAGTAGAGATGTACTCGAGCCAAGTCGAGCTCGAGTATTGCTATATTCGAGCTCGACTCGACTCATATATACCGAGCTCGAGCTCGACCGAATCCAAAAAATCGATACTCGAGGCTTGACTCGAGGTACTCCTATTAAGCTCGAGACTCGACTCGATAAGGCTCAAACCTTTAGTCAAGCCTTATCAAGTCGAGTCTAATCAAGCTTTTTGACTCGATTTGACCAATGCCAGCCTTTTTCCAGACATTTTTTCTTTTTAGATCTTTTTACAATTATGTTATTACTTTTTTGCCATTATAGAATTTTATTATAAAGAAGAGTATATTGTAAATTCAAAATAACTTATATCCATAACGGTCATTTTATAATTATAATACATATATATTATTTAAATTATAAATATATTATTTAAATAAACCCCCGACTCGACAAGTAGCTCGACAAGCCACGAGCCTCAAAATATTGACTCGAAACTCGACTCGAATGACAATCGAGTAGCTCGAGACTCGGCTCGAACTCGAGTTCAAGCCAAGCCGTTGACCGAGCTACTCGCGAGTAGTTCGGCTCGCCTACATCCCTACCGACTAGTAGTTGTTCAGTTCCGGCTTCAATTTGAAAGTGGCGAGGGACACTTTGAAGGCGTGGGAATGCTACTCTTTGTGGAATCCCCGCCTTTGGTATTGGGACTAATTAAGATTAAATTGGGTTGTTAATCATGGTTAACCAATAATTCCACAAAATCTGGTCCTGTTTGATACCTCTATTCAATGCTGAAGATTAATTTAGTCATAACTTTTTGAATTTAGTATATTTAGTGACATAAATGCATCACCGCTTAATATACTATTAACCACTATTTAATTTGTGTAGACAACTTTTTGAATTTGGTATATTTAGTGACATAAATGCTTCACAATTTAATATATTGTGCATTACTTAATTTGTGTACAAAATTTTAAGTGAAAAAAAATTGCATTGAAATCTTCTTGAATTGACTGCATATGTAATATACTCTCAAATTTGCTATCTCACAAAATATATATTCGTTCTGTTTTAATTCGATACTCAAACACATCGTAATCAACACACTCATTCTCTTTTAATTCGATGTACGCATATTCAAACACATTTTAATTGTTTCATTATTTTCTTTGCACATGCGCACACTTTTCTTCACTTATTTCTCTCCCTCAAAATAGACAAATCTGGGCAAATTATTTTTTTAATTCGATGATATAATTCAATTAGTTATCAAATAGATGTATAGTTTTTATCAATTCAGCAACTTTTTAGATTTTAAACCACAAGTCTTTGGGCTGGTGGCCACTACCAAAACATTAAAGTTTAGTGGGACGGAAAACAACCTTATCTTCCACCAATTATCACGTTAAAAAGTGGTTTTGCTTAAAAAAATGGGTTATTATCATTTTATCCCCTAACGTTTGGTGCTACTATCAATTTTCCCCTTAACGTTATCGTTTAGTCACTTTACCCCCAAGATTAACGGTCAAATTTAATGGAGTTTGTTAATTAAAGTGAAAAGACATGTTTAACCCTTAAAATTATTATCACTTTACCCCCATAATATATAATTTCATTATCAATTTACCCCATAGAGTTATTTTTTAGATAATTTATCCTACCATTAAACCAACTTAGCAAGTTAAACAACTTTAGAAGAAAATACCCTCCTCTTTGTATAATAAAAATAATAAAAAATTTTGAGTGACTCTTCTCCTTTTTAATATCAAGAAAAAAGTCAAAGTATTAATTTCTTTTTTCTTGGTAATCTTATTAATATTGAAAAAAATAGAAAGATGGAGAGGGAGATGGGGAGGGGGAGGGAGAGAGAGAGCTCAATTTTTTTTTTAAATTTATAAATAAGAAAGAATTAAATACTTTTATTATTTTAAAATTATTTCACCTTTTTTGTTTACCACAAAATTCCAATTTTAATTCCGACAACCTTAAAATAATATGATAATGTTAGACTTTTCTTTATTTTCTTTTTTTGCAAAATCTAATTTTTTTGTCTCTTTCTTTCCTATCTCTTTTTCTTGTCATAGTATTAATAAGTGTGAAAAAAGAAATTTGAGAAAACTCTTTTATTTTTATGTTTTTTCGATCTCTTAAAGTGAAAAAAAAGGAAGAATAACCATTCCAATTTTTTTTATTTTTAATTATATATAAAAAGGATAAATATATTTAAAATTTTGTGATCATACTAGTTAGATTAATGATGAGGTAAAATGCCTAGAAAATAATATTAGAAACTAAAGTGATTGTATCACTATAATCCAAACGAATAAAGTGATAATAACAATGTAGTAATGCTATAAAATAAAAGGGTATTTTTGTCCAAAATTTTTTAATGAGTTGAATTACTTATGAGAGTAAAGTAACCAAAAGATAACGTTAGGGGGTAAACTGATAGCAGTGATATAATTTAAGGGGATAAAGTGATAACAATCCTAAAAAATTTAGGCGGGTGCATAGGGCATCCATTTAATCGGTGATAGTTTAGTTCTCTTCGGATTATACCTGCATGTCTTTAGGTCCGTCCCCTTTTCCTAATGTAAGATATATTAGGTTATACAACAATTATCGTCTCTGACCAAAAAAAAAAGAAAAAGAAGCAACTGTTTAGATTTTAGACTTTTGAGTTTACCAAATCAATATGGGAAGAGTTGGGAACGCCTATCATACGGTAACTGAAAAGGGGTCAAGGTCAAGTTCAATGACCCGTTATCGTAAATGGGAGGATAGGGAGCATATATATTCTGACAAACTGCGGTGCGGCCGGCGGGAGAAGAATTCCCGACTTTGCTGTTCAGAGCGTAATAACTCCAGTTGAATTTTACTAGTACGAAAAGGGGAAAAAAAACCTGATCTTGGAGTTCTTATATCTGCATAAAAGCTTCGTTTATGACTTTAACTCCTGCAAAAATCGTTGGTGAAATATTTTAATTAGGAGTTGTCTGGAATTCTATTTTGAGCTAGGCTTGGTGCATTAGATTTTGAAGCTTCCCATTTAGGGTTTGTCACTGGGAAATTCCGAAAGGCAGTAGGGTATTTACTAGCAAATGAGGAGCAGAAATAAACCTAACAAAGCCTCCACGGTCGAACTCAGCACTTCTGATCCTAAGCAACAACTGTAAGGCTTCTTTTATTCGAAAACTGTACTAGTCGTAAATTTATTTGGTGCCGACTTTTATTGTGAATATTAATTATTAATTTTCCTTCTTTTTTTTTCCAGCTGCTATGAAGGAGAAAGTCTCCTTCGTCTCCTTGAGTTGATTCGGAGGTGAGTCTTGTTGTACATACTATGCCCAAAGATTATATTGATCTGATAGGCTTTGATTGCAGGGAAATAGAATCTGCAAGAAATTTGGATAGAGCATTGCCTGAAAAAGTTTGGCTCAAGGTTGGTTCTTTCCCTTTATTATTATTTTTTTAAAATTAACTTTCTGCTTTTGATACTAAATACTAGTACTTGCTAAAGAGTAAAGGCAGTGGAAAGCTTAATCTAAAATTGTCCATGGTTTCATTGGTGTGGGCAGCAACAATTTTCCGTAGGGGTCAATGATGTCACGCGTGTGCTTGAACGAATGCAACCTCTTTCTTCAGTGAAAAGCTCCCCTCAGGAGCAGTCTCTTCACGGCAGCCACAATATGAAGATGCCTTCGGTGCAACTCCAGGTTACTTTCTTCCATACCATTTTTCTCTCTATGTTCTTCACTTATTACTCTGTGATATTATCACCATTTACATTATTTGCGTGATTTTTTATTGCAATTGCTTATTGGTCCTATTGGTTTTCGGATGTTCCATTTCATGCCACGATTACTTGGACTAGGTTTCGGTGGTTTGTAAAGCATACACGTAATTACATAGAAAGCGTTGCTGTCGTCCCTTTTCCTTCAGAACACCAAATCTTTGTGACATGTACATGCAATTAGAGGTCAAATTTCTTTAAATATAACTGAAACCTGATTAATGACTAACTCTGTCCCAAGTGATCAATACTTACAATATGGTATGATGTTTTCCAAACCTTCAATGCCTTTCTGAATTTCAGAGCCCAGGGCGAGATGTCTTTCTGTTGGAAAATCCTGTGATTTGCTCTTGCATGATGTACTTCCAGACTACACTTTACTATTGTAGCTCTAAGAACTCTCAGGCTTCATCTGAATCCAATCTGTGACTGACTAGAAGTCGTTAAAACACTGTATATTTGCCTCAAAAACATATGGAAATAAAATCATGAAATCATAACATGTTGATGGATGTAGAAGACTATCAAGCTGACATTGTTAGTGTGGTAATACCGTTTAGTCTCACATTTTGTTGATTTCTCTCAGCACCAAAATTTTTTGATCCTGGATTTTGCATATCAGACAAGTTCTCGAGATAGCATTTGGTTTATAAGCTTGAAATTTTGTCAAGGAATGAATAACTTTGATGCTTGTTCCTCTCATCAGGCCATTCTTTAGCATCAGATTGCAACCCACGGTGGCTGTCAAAGCATTTGCCGAACTTGGCCCATTCTAGAGGGGTACCAATCCTGTTTGTCAGGGATAAGAAAGGGGGATCTTTAAGATTAGGTGAACTGCTCAAGCTGAAAACTGCAATTGCTATTGGAATTAAGGTGCATTTCATATGACTTCTATTTACTTGCATGTATCTCTCGTTTCACGGCATAGTTGTGAGCCAGAATGGCCTTTCACATCTCTCATTGTTGCACCTGAGACAGGCTAGAGGCAATGTCATCAATCAATTTGTTGAGAAGCTCCTTGACAATGAAATCCAGGTGGCTGTAAGCACTTGAATCGATTGATCTGCCTCATGACTGGAAATCAACCTTATCATCAAGGATTATGCTGGACGCACAACTAGCATCCATCCTTCCATAGACTAACAAATAGTTCGCTTGTAAAGTTTTGATAGGTTCACCGTTCACCAAATGAGTTGCAGTCAACGGGAATGAGAAATGATGATGTTAGGAATTTTGCAATTGGGATCCTAAGTGCCACTGTTCCATGTCAAATACGGTGTAAATCCCACTTATCATGGGAGGCCAGTGAGTGTAGAAAAAATTTAAATAAATAACATATGACAAGTTAAATAAAGAGGATACTTAATATAAATATGGAAGTGGCACTGAATTGCGATTGAAAAAGTGGCATTGAGGATTCCACGTGGGAATTTTGTATGCCATAAATTTTGGTAGTAGTTTATTCACGGTTTAGGTATGAAACAGGTTTTGGTAACGTACCAAGTAAATCTTGAATTGGTGGCTTTAAGAATTTATTAGCATGATCGCCGTTTATGTTTATGGATCAAATTGGACTTGGCTGGTTGGAGCTCAGCTTGTAACCAGCTCATACGTCCTAAATTGAAGTTAACCCTCACAGTTGGCATATTGTCATATTATTGTTTGTAAAGCTTCAACATCATGGAAGTCTTCAAAGTCTCAACTAATACCAACGACTACCATTTTGTCACATGTTGACCAATTCCCAACTCATCTTTTTGATCTCCCTCAAAAATTTTCCGCAGAAAGCAGCTTGCACCGGTGAAATTGCACTGGGTGGCTAAAATATCAAAGGATGCGCCCGCAAATGGCCAAATACACTTTGCTAGCTACATAGTATTAACTCGAGAATGAGAAATAAACTTATGTTTTTCATCTTTGTTTGAACTAAATAATCTGAACTTTTTAACTACCTCGTCCTTCCCACACTGATACATTTGTTCAGAGATAGCAATCTCATCAATTCTTGACAGCAGACTCTTGTTAGCATACAAATACACGCTATCAAAAAACCAGTTGCTCAACAAACTGCTGGTGCGCGCTACCACGCTTTACGCACCCCCCAGGCAAAAACAAATCAATCAATAAATCAGAATTTAATATTTTTTTTCAAGGAAAACTTGAAAACCTTCAAATATCAGTTGGGCCTGAACCTGGGCCAAGGTTAGACAAGCCCACTCCGTGTCTTTTGTTCATGGAATCTATCTTCTCAAGCTTCAACCCGGCCCGAAATCTGCTGATGAAGCTCTCAGCTTTTGAATCCACGTCCGGGCTCGGACAGAACAATGGTGACGCCGCGAAGGGCGTCATATCACCGCCGTCAGCAGCAGCTGTGGGCGTGCCATCCGATTCCACGTCATCAAGATCCGGAGACCCACTCCGTGAGCTCAGGTTGCTATTTACCCGCACATAATCACCTTGAAGTACAAACTTCCACGCCGGAGATTTGAAGAACGGCGAGGAGGCGGCGGGGGAGGTATGTGAACTAGTGGAGATTCTCCGCCACTATTTGAATTACCTTCCTCACTGTCAAAGCTTCTCACTTTCACTGGTTGCAGAGCTTTTTGCGTGGGCTTGTGTCTGGAAGGAAGCTGCGGAATGGGAACTGAAATGACTGTATGTGTTGTCTTTCCTTTGGATTTCTTCGATGAGAACAAATTCTGCAAGACGGAGGGTGGCGGCGGAGGCGGCGGTGCGGAGTAGGAGGAGGAGATTGTGGTGATAGTTGAAGATGGAGAAGGTGCATTTGAGGCTCGTTAAAGCAAAGCATCAAAGTTTTCAACACTTTTTGCCTCTGCCTTTTCTTCTTCTTCTTATGGTAAAGAGAATTCAAGAAATCCTTGTTGCATTTCCCCCAGTTCTTTTCTTCTCACTTTGCCACTCTTTTGATCCACAAATTGCGCAGCGGCCGGCGGCGTGGGAGGAGGAGGAGGCGGTGTGGCTGGTTCTGAGATGGGTTCGTTGTTTTCCATCTGACTATCCCTTCTTTTTCTCCTTCTCTCCCTTCTATGAGCCAACACTTTGATGGGACTCGCTTGGCTTTTCATTATCAGTGGTGGTGAAGCAGGCCGCAGTAGTGGTGATTCTGCGGTGGAGATGGTGAAGCTGGCGTACTGGCGGAGGAGAAGATGGAGGGGGAGTAGCTGGAGTGTTTGAGGTCGTTCCTGAGGATGAGGGTACGCAAATTTATCCACATAAAATTCTTGCTTTCCATCTGGGAATCATCAAATGTGTATTTCCAGCTTCGTCGACGATGAAGCTCGCCGGTGCGGGAGTACCGGGGAAGTTTCGATTATCATATCATCATAACCACATCCACGGATCATCCCCGGAGGCCAATCTTGAGGAGGCTACAAGTAGATCAGGATATGAGCTACATGTCCTCCTCAGCAGTCCACCTTGGTTATCAGTACTAGAAGTACTGTTGTAGGCCGCCTGATCTGAATATCCATGCCATTGAAGAGGATTTGACTGATGCGTTTTTTCAGCTTCAATAGGGGAGTAATTATACCATCCCTGTGGGGTTGATGGATTTGATTTTCGGGTTTCAGTTCTGGTACTAGTAGAGTAGTATCATGATTACTCCTCAAAGTTTCTATCTTCATTCTTGTTTCTACTGAAGGAATCCAAAGACTAATGCAACTAGAACTAATACTTAAATTAAAGAGAATCCCAGCTTTCTTAACATATTTGGCCTAAAGAATTTGAGAAGAGAAAGAAATGGTTGCAGGGGACTACCAAAACCAAGAAGGAAACCGCTGCTATCAGCAGAACGGAGACCAAAAGTCCAGAGCTTAAGAAGAAAGAGGATACACCGTGGCGAAATCGGGCGGACACGGCGCGATTGCTGTGCTTTGTACCCAAAAGGGGGTCAAGTCTTCCCCATCTTTCCATGGTTTTAGTTGCTTGTGTTGCTTTGATAAAAGAAGATGAAGAGGAGCGCTCTGTGAAACAATGCCTTTGTTCCCTCTTTATTGCTGTTGCTTTCCTTTGCCTTCTTGCCTGTACATGTAGTAGCGCTAAAAAAATGTAATGTTCGGCTCCTCGTTCTCTTTTGGTGCTAAAAAAATGAGTTGCTTTATTTGGTGCTAAGGAGCGGCTATGGATTTTAGGATGAAGGGAAAAATGGATCAGTGTGGGTATATTTTTATTCTTGATTGTGTTGAGCTAAAGTATTCTAATTTTTTTTTTTTTTCCTTTTTTGATAATGAACTAAGAGTAGTATTCTACTTGAATGGAATGGAATGGTGGTCAGTAGCGTGTGGATCGAACTACTTGAAGAGTGCTAAGAGTAGGCGACTCGCATGACGGCTTTCAACGCATTGGCTTTTCTGGCAAGAAGAATGACAGCCTAATCAATGACGCGTTATTTGTCCATGTAATGTAACTTGAACTTTGGTCTCACGCAGCTAACATCTCTCTGCTCGTAACAAATGCCAGGGAACTTTTAGCTTTAAATCAATTGAAGATTCCTCCCCGAGAGTGCTGATTGAACCAAGTGATCCACAGATGAAGTAAACAATCACGTTGCTTTAATTTTTATGGACGGCTGAAATTAGCAGCCGACTAGGATGCGCAGCCAGAAGGGGCAGAGCAGAGCAGCTTCCTTCACTTCACTTGGTTTCGTTTTGGAATTCTCAATTCTTTAGTATTCTTTCAAACCATGAACGACTTGGCTGAATCTGGAAAACCATGAGGGGAGAGGAGACGAGAGTCTTGGTCATCCTTCCGCGTTCAGTCTAGAGCAAGCAGATCTTACAAAGAGTGGTTAAAATTCGGGACAATGAAACGGAAAAAACGCGTACTTAATTGGTAACAAGTCCTTTTCAATCACTTTGCAGAGAACGAGAGAGCAGAATCGCTCCAGTCTTTTCGCATGATTGTTCTGTCTTCAACTCCCTAAACAGAAAGTACCCTTTTTTTTTTTTTTCGTCTCGTCTCGTCTCGTGGGGCTGTTTGCGTGCGCATACATCTGTACACGGTCCATCAACGAGAACTTTGTGGTTGCTGCCAAAACTGAGGCGTCTATCAAAAGTCATGACAAGCACACCGGGAAATTGCAAGCTACCATGGGTGTCCAAATACAGACAGTACTTTGTTAATTCTATACAAAGGAAAGAACCTCTAATGAGGCTACATAGCATATGGCTAAGATAATCATACATTTCCCAGCAAGCTTCTTCATTCATACATAATCATACTAAAAAACTGTACATGTTGTTAAGGCTGCATCAGGTGCACTTGAACTCGAAGAATACGCCAAATGTTGCTAGCTTTCCAACGACTTCTAGCTGAAAGTAATCTAATTTGTTATGACATCAAACTATTGCTTTTGCCACCCTCTAAAGTGTAGAAACCCACTTGAAAACCCCTTTTTTTTTCTTCTTTTTTTCTTTTTAAGGAGGCGTTGGACCCAATTGAAGCTGAACTTCAGGGACCTCATGATACATGAGTTGTATACTACATAAACAAACTGAAGAGGATGACCGGGATCAAGCAAAACTTGGGAAAAGCCCCATAGTAGGATGCTGTTTAATCACATGTATCCATCTCATGCCATTGTCTGCTGAAATTGACAAAGCATGAGAGCCTAGGGACTTAGAAGAGAATAATAGCCACAACAATCAGGACAACAACAGTAAATATCAGAGCCTGCAATCGTTGTATACATGATATTAGCAAGCAATAAGAGAATGATGAAAGTGCAGAGCAATCTTCAAGCATTAGGCAAATGCAATCCATGCCTACATGTCATACCATGGTGCAGGCTCTAAAGAAGACAATATTTGCTTTTCAATATTTGGAAAATAGCGAGAAATCCTAGAATATAACGCAGGGGTAAAGGTCATGTCACCTCAAAGGGACACAGTAAATCACTAATGACTCGATAATCGTTTTTTTGGTTTATATCCCTGCAAGAATGGAATCAATCCCCATACCACAGAAAGAGTGATATGACAACATATAGAGAACTGCATGACTGCGAGATAACACTTACAGCTATTGCATTAGCAGCGAGCCCAGCTCGTTCTCTGGGATCCTTGTGGTAGTAATTCCCAAAGTAAAGAATAGTAGCATAGTACCAGAACAAGGGGCAGAAAAACCCAAGCAGAAGACTGCAAGAAGAATTTGAATCCATAAGATGTAAACCCGGAGAAAAACACCACTAAGGAAAAATGCATAAAAAAGTAAGGACATACGAAAACCATCCTACTCCACAACCAAAACAAGGAAGGGGTTTATCAAACATTCCCAGCTGGGCATGTTCTATGTCGCCAGTAAGGGCATAGTCTCCATTCTGATGCTGCTTGGCATCTTTTAAAAGTTCTGTATCCATCCAAATGTTTCAGCCATCAATGCAGCAATGTATGGATCAAACATACCATGTTCAAAGCTGATATATGAATTAACATATAGATGTCCTCAAGAGGATAATAAGGGACGCAGTTCAGTCATTTTAAATTTATAAACAGCACTTATTCAACAATTAGTAGCAAAGTTCTCTTCTATGAGATTTATCTGTCTTGCTGTGGGAAACAACTTTTTACAGTTAACACTCCTTATGAATTCTAACCCTGTTTGCCAGATATAACAGAATCCCAGGCTCAGAAGTACATTAGAACCGATTTAAACTACTGGAAAGTAAGCTTCTAGCTGAAGATACAGAGGGCAATGCTGAGACAAGCAGACAACAGCTAAGTGAACAGAAGAACTTTAACCAGAAAAGGCAGCCAGAAGAGAAATTTCAATTTTTTATGCAGTTCAAAAATGCGGGCAAATCTTAAATCAGCCCTTATTCGAAGCCAACAGCACCAAAGAGAAATTGGAAGAATTTTGAGATATGGTTTAACAAAATCCGGGAAGGATATCCTAGCACTTACTATATTATCTTGCTAAATTCAACAATGACAAAACTGAATCCTTTCCAATATTAACCAATCAAAACGAAAGGTAAAAGCAATACAAAAACCATATAAAGAAAGGTATCACTGAAAAGAAATCTCATCCTGAGATAAAAGCAATTTTTAGCCAAACTTAATAATATACATGTGGAACATTGGAACATTCACATTCAAGACAAGCAAGACCACAGGCCGACAAAACAAATGACCAAATATATGATGAATCACTTAGCCAGAATAAATCAAGAAAATTCATACTGATTAGCAAACACACTGCCCCACCACTTCCAGCACAGATAAAACACCCAGCACCCAATTCAACAACATGAATATACATATTGCAGCACATATGCAGTTTTGCATCAGAAAATAGGAACGATGGACATTTTAGGGACTACTGCAATGACACGAGAGGAAATATCGTGACACGGAGCTAAGGTTTTGAATTTGCTGAAAAATTTTCACTGACAGCAAATTAGAGCCATGGCCATTAACAAAATGAAATGAATGAAAAATGAAGGGATAACACAAAATGAAATACTTTGATCCATATGTTAAAAGAAATCAACTCTCTGATCCAATACTCAAACTGCTCCGTCTTCTCTGGAACTCCTGCAACATATACCATGCACCAAATTAGAGAGCCAATCGAAACGTTCTGCTTGTTAAAACGTGCAAGGTAAATAATCTTTAATTGCAATAATTAAGTTACAATTAACCAATTGAAAGCCCAAAACAGAAATGTTAACTGGTTGCGTTCAGACATGAAATGTAAGTTGTAGTCCAGTTTCAAATGACTAAATAGCTCGATCCAAAATGTTAGAAACGTACTCCACTTTCAATTAAAGATCGAGCACCAAAAGTACCAGGGCTACACTTAGATCACTGCAGAAGCCTCAGTAAGTAGCTACAAAAATCCGTGAAAATAAAGGCAATTGTAAGCAAACAGTGTTCAACTTTTAACATTAATAAAAAATAGATTTCCAATTTCCGTTACCTGACACCAATAAAGTCAACTACAGTCCCAAAATTAACCAGATCGTCACACCCCAACCCCCCCCCCCCCAAAAAATCAATCCTACGCAGATTCTTAATCAATTGTTATGAGGAAAAGAATGTAATCTTCAGCTATAATTTTCTGAACCCAAAACCACAGTTACAAAACAATAAGAAAGCTCCAATTTTTTACCCGAGAGAAACTGTACTTGATATCCAAAACCCACCAAAATTTGCTAATTTAGACTGTTAAAGATAACGAGCTGAATATTAGAATTATCAGCAGATAAAATAAAACTAAGAAACATAGAAAAGACAAAAAAAAAATAAAAGAATAAGTAAATGATACGGAATGGGCTTGGCGACAGTAATACCTGAAAGAAAAATGTTGGAGAGATGGAAGATCGGTTGTGGGCAGTCGCAGGAAACTGACGAACAAAAGGGGCGAAAAAAAAGAAGAAAAGAAGAAAACTGGAATATGCTTCAGCGTAAAGAATTAAAGAATGGATTAAAGCTCAAGCACAACAAGAGTGGATGGGGTTAATTTTCCTCCTCCTCCTGCTTCTTCTCCTTTTGAATGGGATGATTTTACCAATTTGACTACTTGTTTACCAGCCCGTCTCTTCTTCTTCTCCCGCACTCCACACTCCACACTAAACGGAGGGGGCTGGGCAACTCAATCTTTTTCCTTTTCTTTTTTTCCTTGTTAGTTTTGTCGGTAAAGGTCCAAATCAAAATGCTGTATTAAATACACCACTATTTGTTAATGACGGGACGGGACGTCATGGAAGGCGGATAAACGGAAACTTTAAATGGGCTGTGTATAAATCGACTGACGGGGTTAGGCGTGCAGTTGAATGCGTTTTCTCTCCAATAAATGAGTGCTTTTCTCTATCTTAGTGCACGACATTTGAATTTTTTTTTTTATTAGTTGTTAAACTTGGGCACATATGAATAATTCATGAATGGGATATAAAAGTATTCGTACTTTTTAATCACTCATATTTATTTTAGAAAATTCGTATTATTATTACTACTCACAATAATTTGTTTCTAAGAGCTTTATTAAATTTACAATATAACAATTCAAATTCGCTATGTAAAATCACTCTATATGAATAAAAAAACAATTATAGTATCTGTATTATATGAGAATATGGACTTAAAATGGTTATGTTGCAAGATATTTCACATTGGTTATTTAGGCATTAAAAATTCTTCTTGGCAAAAAATTATACTTTAATGCGAAAAATACATCAATAAATCCTTTTCCAAAGTATGGAATGAATATAATGAGTGAAAGGGATGAAGAGAGAGAATGAGAGAGAAGAAAGGAGGAATAGAGAGGAGAAGAGAGAGGTGGGGAGAGGAGTGGTGTCAGTGATTAGTGGTGTGGGTGAGTGGTGCTATTTTTAATTTTTAAAAATATTAAAAATACTCAAAATGCATTTTAAAAACACGATAAAAACACTTAAAAACATGATAAAATTTCACATACATTTTTACAATAAATTTTTTGGAAAATACTTCTAAAAATGCATATTCATATTGATTGTTTATTAGGTTTTTCTAATGCCTGCTCATTGGATACTCATTAACACACTGACAATTCATCTAATCTAATCTACCATGTATATATACATACTAATAATTATTATTATTCTTCATCACATTTATATACTTTCCTTATTTTATCTTATCTATCATCCCTTTTATTTATTTACTTTTTTTAATTAATTTTACATTTTCAAAAAACATGACATCTGAAATATATTTTAACGAATATCCAATGATTACCCGTTAAACAATGCTTGCTTATTGCAAAAAAAAAAAAAGAAGGGGTTTTCCCTACCTACGTACTGCTATTGCAGCATTGATATATATACACACACGCACATACACATACATATGCATATTTTTTTATATGTATAATTTCTTAAAGGAACAAGTTTAAATTATGGCACATAATATAAATTAACATTGGTTGGCAGCTACGGTGTAGTATATATAAATTAAGGGATAATTTTAGAAACTTCCCTGAAATTTGTCATAATATCACTCAACTCTCCTCAAATTTTTAAAATTTCACTTATCTTCCTTGTCAACTTGATAAGATTAAATATTCCTATTAAAGGTTATAAATTGATAACATTACCTTACTCTTAATAACTATTTAATAAAAAAGCCAAAACAAAATAAAATTTTAAAAGTAAAAAATGTCAATTAAAAAAAAACAAATTGCTAGCTAATAATGGCCCATTTTTTTACATTAGAGTCATGGTGGGATAGCAAAAAAATGGATAAATTAAATATAATCAAGATCAACCATTTGGAGGATTTTTGAGAGTAATTAACACTTAAAAAATTTCGTGTATAGTTAAAATTAAGGAAGTCAAGACAATTTTTAGAAAAATATGTTTTAATTCATGGTATAGTTTAAGTTGTATTGCAAACTAAAATAATCTCTTTAATATATGTAAATTTTTCAAGGTGTAAATTTTGCTTTTGTTCTAATATAACTAAAATAAATAGTTTTTTTTTGAACTAACTAAAATAAATAGTTTACGTCAAGAAATTAATAACTTATAAAAATTTACCTTATCTTATTTTCTATTGGTGTTATAAATTCCATAAGTAGGATAACATGAGGGTAATATTAGAACAAAAGTTTTATCTTTCTTGTATTTCTTCCAAAGGAGTTAAAATGCTATAAGAAATGTCAATATAAGGGAGGTAAGTGAAATTTTGAAAACATCATGAGAGCTGAGTGATATTATAGAAAACCTCGGGGGAGGTTTCTGAAATTATCCCTAAGATTAACTAAAAAGGTTAACCCTATGTATAGTCGAATGGTTTATAATTCGGGTAGCTCACCCGGCTGCGGTGACACGATAGAGTACGGCTCATACCTTGTAATAGTTCACATCTAACGCTGTTACTTCGACTTATTGTCGCAAAACCATGGCCAAACCAAAGGAGAAGAAGAAGAGACCAATAAACCAAGAAATTCAGCAAGTAACGGAACCTACTCGGGAGTACTCCAGGGAAAAAGAAGAAGGAGAGGAAGAACAAAGGGATGCAGAAGAGGCCGACCCCATAACATTAACAACTGCAGAAAAACCTGAGAAGAATGAGAAAAAGAAGCACAAGGAAACACTAGACGTCAAAATCGAAACTTTCGGTGAAAACCCCGATAAAGTTTCTCCAATTGTGGGTTATTTTCCATCCGGGTACGATCCATTGAGGAGTTGGAAGGAAGGCGAAGTAGCGGAGCCTGAAGCCAAGGTTAAGGTATACAAGAATAAGAAGAGGAGTAATAGGCTGCAGTTGGTGGTGAGCCCTAAGGTTGCTCAGGTTAATTTCGTCGGAACTAACTACTCTGGCGAGGCTACGGCGGCTCAGATGTGTGCTTATGGTCTCGGAGTTTTTGACAAGACTAGCCAGACTCTGAAGATTGTTCCTATTGCAGCTAACAAGGTTATTTTATTTTATTTTTTAAACCAAAGCCAAAACTAGCAGGGATATAAGCGAATGCGGCAAATTTTGAATTTTTTTTATTACTTTTGTAGTGCATTTGCCATTTAATTGCTGAAATATGGTGGCAAAGGGGAAAAAGCTATTAGCTTTGAGATTTGTTTATTGGTATGCTTGGTTTATCTGTGGAATTGTGCTTGTTTTTGGCTGCTAAAATGCCTTGTGATTTTTGTAGTTTGTGGTTAAGATTACATTTGGAGGTTGTACTGTGATTTTGTTTCTCAGAAACTGTTATGAGAATTACTGAAGTTGCACTCTGAATGAGAAGGTTATAGCTTTATGTTTCATGTGTAGGATTTTTTATTTTTTTTCAATTTCTTTTTGGGGGTAAGCGGGAGGGCTTGAAACCATGACCTCCTACTTACAATCCCTCCCACCTTACCACCCAAATCCAATCCAACCCTACCCTCCACCTGTTTCATGTATAGTTGGTTATCTTTTTCCTAATATCTGGGCTACAAGGTTGTTGAACGAATGGTTAGATAGGAGTTCAATTACAGATGTAGCATCTTGAGGAAAAGTAAACCAATTTTGTTTTTTTAATTCACATTTGATCAAACTCAAAGAATTTCTAGCTGAGTTGTGGGAAAATTTGTCATCTTGCAAATTTCCACCCAGGTTTATTACTTGCTCTCACTATGCTCTGATTTTGGCCGGAGCATGAGGTTGGCTTGTGTCTCTTGCCACTACTGGCAGATCTCTTTTTTGGTTTCGATTCCAGTTATGTTGGATTGCAAACTGATCAACATTATTTATTTTATTTTACTTGGATGCCCCAGATATTCAGATTGGAACCGAGAGTTGCTGGGTTAGACCTACCTGAAAATGAAACTCCAGAAACTTTGAAGCATGAACTTACTGCAGAAGAGAAGGCTGATAAAATGAGAGAATTGACTCTTATGTATTCATCCAAGAAGACTATAAGACAGGTATACCCTTTTTCCTGCATAGAAGGGATGTGACTTCTCCAAGCTCTAGCTCTTTCAGAAGGTCTATTCATGCATGTATTGAACACTAAATACTAAATCAAATTTATTTCCTTAGTCATTATATAGCTCTCTGATGTATTCCAGGAAACCCTTGATGCTGCATAACCACATGTTAGTACCATACTGATTTTGTATATTTTTTTTAAACCTTTGTACTGTTGATAGGGTCATTCAATGTCAGAAATGGAATTCTATGTTGCACTTGGCCACCCAATGGAAATAAAGCTAATGTGATTTCCATACTCTCTACGTTGGGCATTTAATAACTAAAAAGTGAAAACATACAAAAAATTGGGCTGATTAAAACAGTACTGGAAAAAAAAAGAGAGAGAGAAACATACTTTAGTTTTGATAATTCTGGTCTAAAGTTTGGTAGAGAGATTGTATTCATCCGATATCTGTTTTGCAGACTCAGAAACTGGAATCACTTCGTCAGAGACAAGATCCTGAAAGTCAGCAGGATTTGGACCAAAAATTAGGGGGTATGGAGATAAACAAAGAGGGGCTTGAGGTTACAGAGACTACAACTAGTGCTCGAAATATCCCACCCCATGATTTGTCTGCCACTACACCTCAAACAGCATATCCATTGCACAAGATTATCTTTAGCGGGGAGTGGGATTACCTCATGGACATTCTTGAAATTTCGCAAGCTGGAGCGGAAGTGACGTCTGATAATTACCCGAGCTTTGTTTGCAATCGAGTATATAAATTGGATGATATTACGGTAAGATTTGCAATAGACTTTGTGCATCTTTACGTGGATGCCTATCAGTTATTTGGTTAGCATTTTCACCAACCTGTGCGTCATTTTCTTCTGTTTCAGTATAGCACACTACAACTGCCATAGCGTATGAATTGACATAAATTTGTGCTTTTGACTGGTGTCCATTGAGAAATATGGTCAACTCCCATTTGTGAGAGTTCTATCCCTTTACTGTTGAAATAATTTCCTGGATTATCAGGTTAAAAAGTTGGGCATACTGCATGCCTTTGTGCATCACAGCCTCTTCTGGTTGTTAAAAAGGAAGGTTAAACAACCTGGTGATTTAGTTTATGTTACCAATCTTTTTTATCTAGGCCAGTCCATGAGACTTGTAGCATGATACTTTATTATCATTTTTTTTTGGCAAGGTTTTATATGTAAGTCAAAACAAATTCCCCTATTAATTTTGTTATGTAATACTTTCTTTTATGTTCTAGGATGAAGTGGAGAAGAGGCAGCTTGCTGGTATATTTTCATACATTACCCATCTTGTCAAGTTCAAGGATAAGCACTCCATGGATGGTGTTTCATCGGCAAAACATCATAAAATTCCTGGGATCTTGTACCAGAAGTTCTCTTCCTTGTTTGCTAATTCAGACTCGAAGAGGATTGCAGATGACAAAAAAGATCTCCTTATCAGCTACATCTTGGTGCTTACTTTATATGTTGATAATTTTCGGACAGACTTATCTGACATAGCGAAGGATCTAAGAATGAACCCAATAGCATTAAGACCTCACTATGAATATTTGGGCTGTAAGCTTGCGCGCGAGAAGCAATTGTTTACTGGCGACACTCTCTCTGCCACTGCAATTCCCAACAGTAAGAAGGAAGCGGCGAAGGTAGATGGGGCCGTTGAGTCTTTTCTTCTCATAGCTTTTTACAGGCTTGAGACTGCTTGAGAATGTATTTGTAGTGTCTTTTCTCCGAAGAAATTTGTAGTTTCGGTTAGTTGAGTGTTCTGCAAAGAAGGATGCCATGAATTTTTGGTATGTAACGTTAATCGGGTTTTTGCATCTTGCCAACCAGATGTTAAAACTTCTGAAACTTTAATTTGGAGAAAATGACAGGGAGGAGGAGGAAGAAACACAGAATTTATCATTCCTTTCCTTTATTTTTTTTTCGTTGGCCCATTACAAGTTTGCTAGGAATCGGAGAAAAGAAAAAAGAAAAACAGAGAATTTGCTGATCAGAAGTTTTAATGCCTTTTTCCATGTGCATGTTTTTATATTTGATCTGCTTTTTGCTGGATCTGAATTCATGCAATTAGAATACAACGAAAAGCTTCATTATAAATTCCTGGAGGATGAGCAGCGGACAAAATCTTTCACTGGTAAATTAAAACACTACTCTCATCTCACGACATGACTCAAGCAAATAAGTTAAAAAGTTGACTTGTACAGTTGTATTCAAATTCAAGCACGTTGAGGAGATCGTACTTTCTCTAAGTGCACTTACACAGCTACGCTGACTTATTGAAGCTGGTGCATAACAAAACATTTGGAGATGAGATTTAAAGTCATTTCTTGACGTTGCTATGATACATACTACCTACCCTTCTAATACACCCTGTAAGCCCATCAGAAAAATGAATGGACCAAGCTATGTATTGATGAGATGAGACACAGTTTTATGATGTATAAAAACTATATTAAACCCGGATGTTGGTGATGAGAATACATATTCAAGATTTACTCTTGAACTTCCGTCGAGCTTTCAAGTCTATGACAATCACTGAAATATCATCCTTGCTCCCCTTTTGAAGAGCAAGCATGGAAAGGTACTCCGCTGCCGCTTGTGCTGCAGGATCAACTCCTCGTCCCTTTCTGGAAGAGGGTTAGTTCCGTTCTTCTTGTGCCAAAGCCAAATTCGTCTCCTAGCAACTTCACATGCTTCTTCATTCGTCATGACATCCCACAAGCCATCACTTGCTAAAACAAGACATTCATCCTCCCTTGCACGGGGTAGAAACATGACCTCTGGGGTTGGTATGATCCATGGTTTAAGGTATCTATCACCTGCAGACAAGACGGGGCCAAAAACATTTGAGGCAAACACTGATTCCTTTCTTCACAAAATCCAGCACCATGCAACAGATTCAAAATCAACTCAGTTTTCCCCTAATTTTGAAACAAAGAGAGAATCTTTCTCCAGGTTCAGAACAATCTCATTGAAAGAGCAGAAAGCAACATTGGATTTACAGTGGCTACACATACGACAGTGCGTGTGTATTGACATACGATCGCAAAGTAAATCGAATTTCTAATGCACTTACCGATGGATCTAGACATTGCAAGAACACCGAATACACGGTGACCATTCCACTGTATGACTTTACCACCAGATGCTTCAATTCTAGCATATTCATCTTCTCGGTTTGGCTGCCAAATAAGTTTAAAAGAAAACAAATCAAATTAGCTGAGATTACAAGCCTATACAGACTACTAATTCCCCCCCCCCAAAAAAACCGGGCCCAAAAAAAGGAAGAAAAATGGCAAAAAAAAGTTTTAAACTTTGCGTACTTTATGGTCAATTGAGAGTACTACAGCTTCTTTGCCACGATAAAGAACTGCCCTGGAATCCCCACAATTTGCAACTATAATATGGGATGAACATAGAATGGCCACCACTGCAGTAGACCCAACAGTTTCAGGTGCAACAGGTTCAGATGCATAATTGGAGGAATCTACATTTTCAGGAGACGTATTTCGGCTAACTTTTCCCCCTACTTCATCATCAACCTTTAGAAAGCAAGTAGTAAAGACCTTCTCCCACTGCATTTGTCGAGCGTCTATCAGGCTTTCCTTCACCAAGTCATCTTTTATATCTTTTAGCTCCTCGCCCAATGCCATATGGATCCTATCACGGCAGTAATTTGCTACCTACACGGACAAACTTACTTACTTAACTTTGATAAACTATGATTGAAATTTCAACAGCATATCTAACATTTTATGCAGGTTTCTTAGGTTAGCCAAAACTTGGGGCCAAAAGCTCATTAATGAATAGTATGGAAATTTGATGTTTAACAAATAAAGCTTATTAACGGCTGCCACGAGGATAATACCTAATGAACCTACAGAAAGAAACAAATTCTAGGTTGAATTTGACAAGATACAATTGTAAACCAGTTTTCCATTTAATGTTATTTTGTCCCTGATGGAGATTCATCAAGCAAAGCATCTAAAAAAGTCAACAATAATATAGATGCTGACAAAATTCTACTCTAATTAGGAAATGAACATTTAAAATTGAATTTAAGAAAAAGGGAATATACCTGAGATCCTCCATGACCATCATATACTCCAAAAAAGTGAGATGTCAAGTGACTCAACGTTTGGCTTATACCATCCCCGACTCGTTCACCAATCAACATCTTAATAGGAATTCTCATGAAATGCGGCACAACCATAATGGCATCTTCAATTTCTGGCCTCTGTCCACAAATTGACACGGAACCCCATAGTGGCACACATTCTAATTCAAAAACACTCTTCATACCGCCTTTTACTGGATCTTTCTCATTGGGCAACTGAAGAGCCACTACAGATGCCTTAAGTGTGGGTACACTTGAGTTTTCTTCATTCAATTGAGCAGCAGTAGTTAAATTGTCCTCACTCACCTTCCTTTCAAAACTTCTTTCTTCCAAACTGATTACCTTAGCAAGCATTTGACCATTGTTGATGCCCTCAATCTCAACAGCAATTGGTAAGCTTATTTCTGAAGTCGGCTCCAGGGGAAGCAACTCCATGCCATTAATTCCATTCCGGTCATCTCTAACCAGTAATACCCCATCCTCTTCGCTTTCTTGCATTATAGCATCTCCTACAATCTCATTGTTTTGAGTTTTCTGCAACATTTTAGATACCCCCCCATTGTTTATAGGTGATACCGACTTATCCTTACTACCTTCTGTACCTATCCCATTGCAACTGCCGTCCCAATTAGAACTTGAATCTGCATGCAACAGTGATGCTGGATCTGAAAGCAACATGGCAGTGCCTGTCACCATTTTGAGTCGCGTGACTTCCATATGATTCGAGATTCCAGCATTCTCACACATAGGACTACCTAAACTAAGTGGAACTGCAACTGCTGGAGACATCTCTTCCATCTATTCTCCGGATTACAACTAACAATACAGAGCACAAAACTCTCCAAACTTGCAAAGTCAACAACTCTATAGTTCAATCATCTAGTTCCCAAAATGATCAAAGGAGAGGAGAAGCTCCAAAGTTTTGTAAAGCACACAGTCCAATAATGAAAACCTCAAAACTGACAACACCTTGATACAAATTAATAAACCATGTCACACACTCATACCAAGATTAGGTCGTTGCTCGTGTGAGTGAAGAATGAGAAAGATACAAGATTGGAGATGTCACAACTCAAAAGACTTTAGTCAACAGCTATCCAAGTTGTACAAGAAACCGTAGGCATACTACTTAGAGCAAATTACAGGTGGATTTAGGTACTTTCTTAAGCAAAGCAAGAAAGAGTTCCCAGATCTGGATGTACTAACATTCCATCAATCAGAAACTTAAGCTGAAACAGTTAGTGCCTTTCTCGTGCCTAGAGTTTTGCCAAATTCTTCCCTTGTGGCAAAGAATTAAACCAAGATACCAAATCCTATGTGCACCACCAACCCTTTTGTACACTGAACCGGAAGGAAGAAGACAAAATTAAATCCTTATCCAAACACCAATCTAGAAGGGAAATGAAAAGAAGCCATCGAAAAGAACCTAGGAAAGGGAAAAGGAAAACCTACCCCCCAGGATGCACAAGCAAACCCTAAAAAGGCTCTAGACTTTTTGCCACATGGTACTTGGTTTCAGGGATTTGACGCAATTCTTATCAGCCTCTTAAACTAAAGCATGGGTTTTTCTGAAAATTCAATCTTTCTTCCTCCCCAACATTTTCCACCCTAAAATCAAGAATCTTGTGTAATAAAGGAAATTCTAGTGCATACATATCTTCTTGGAGCACAAGAACGTAGGATCAGCTTCAATACATTTTAGGATAAAAGAAAATGAAATTGCCAACAGAATTACCTCAGGATCAATCAAGAATCGAAGAAAGAAAGAAAGAATACTTACAGAACCGAAATAAACACTTAAAAACACTTGCCCCAGAGCTGAACTCCTCTCTAACTATGGCCGGTAGTAATGCCAGTTTTCCTAGACTGTTTATTCTTCACATCTACACTATTTTTCCTTTTTTTTTTTTTTCTGGGCATGGCGAAAAGAAAAAGCTTTTACTGCTTTGAGGTGACACGTGTAGACTCATCCAATCAATGCTATGGACAGAAAATGCTTTAGGATAGTGCTTACATTATTATTAATTAATAATAGTAGTAGACTGCCTCATGGACTTTTCATGAGACAAACTTGAAGAAAATGCAACGTGTCCCTGCGGGGCAGCTCACCACCCGACCTGAAAAGTCTCCCATAATGATGTGCCTTCTTTACATGGGAAGATCTCATTTTATGTAGTATTACAGTTGGATGGACTGAATTCCTTGTAATGCCAGCAATTCTTGCGCAATCATGTTAGTGATTAGATGATAACGTTAGCTTGTTTGGATGATTTATTTATTATTTTTTTTATGATATGATGTATATGAAATAAAAAATAATTAAAATTTATAAAATAAATTATTTTACTTGAAACCATTTCGGTCCAAACAAAAGCTCTCCTTCAAAGCAATTTTGCACCCGATATTTGTAACTTAGACTCAGAAAGTACACCGCATTTGGTCTACGTTATTAGGGGTACAAAGTCATTAATGCACTGGAGTTAGGATAAAAAAAAAGAATGTAGATGTGCTTAGTGAATAAATCTAATTTGTTATCAAAGATTTGGCAAGGAATTATTAAAATCAGCGGCAAAAAGAACAAGAGAATAAAAGGAAGAAGTAAAGCAGGTTAGGCAAATAAAATAATGTTGGGTTAGGTTGATATGCGCTTGACTTTGTGTAGATATGGAATCGAACTTATAGATGATTATTTGTTTTAAAGTGGTTAGGTTGTCGAACTAGATTGGCTAGAGAAGTTGAAAGAGAACTTAATTCATGCAAAATGATTAATGACCAAAACTTTACGTAGGTAAACTAAATTGTTTATTCATAATAGAGGACTGAGCCAATGAGACCTTGACAATGTAAATATTCTGTTAGTTGAAATGGACAGAACGATGAAAAACTTTAATCCATGCAGTAGTCGATAATCGCAGCACCAGTCTATGATTTACGCACTATAGAACTTTAATTTCTTGAATCTTTACCCAAAAAAAGAAAAGAAAAGAAAAGAAACATTGCAGGGATCTTTTTTTTTTTACTGTTGAAAAAGGTTTACCGGGAAGCGACACATTGCGTTGAAAGAGTCGAATTTATGGTTTTGTGTTATGTCGGCAAAGTTGCAGGGACCATTTTATTGTCTATGTTTTCAATGTTCAAGTGTTCAACGCCTCCGTCCAATCACGGTTCATGGATTACGATGTGATGTGAACAAATTTGAGGGTAAAGGCTGGCCCGAGTTGCGCTCCAAGAAGTTAGGAATCTTAATAAAATTAACAAATATTTGTTGGATTTCTCTTCTACAGGGCAGGCAGTCCAGATTGTCCAGCTGGCGACGAATAGCTACAAATCTTTCCAACTTTCACGGACCGCAGATGATTGATTCCAGTGACCCCTCAAAAATCTTTGTAGGAAAAACTGCCCGCCGACAACTCTCTGATGCCAACCCTCAAAAGTACTGTTTATTTAATTTAAGGCTTTGAAATTCACGGATAACATATTTACATTAGTATGCTATTTTTAATGGTTTTGTTAGAACTGGAAGAATGATACGAATTGGAGTGGACTGAAAATGGACTCGGTCAGCAGCAGGACATAAAACCAGGAAAGGAAAGGAAGGAGAGGTGTGACAGTACGTAGAATTTCAAATGACCAGATAGGCATTTTGTTCTTTTTCCTCTTCTTTTGGACAACAAGCTAGCTACTAGATTTTTGCGGTTTATATAACCAAAGCAAGCGTGAAGAGAAACCTTGGGGGTTATGGTCATCTTGGGGACAGCTACATTTTTCATTTTTCCCCATCTTCTTGTGGTGGTGGTGGCGGCGGTGGTTGTGGGTTCATGATGGGGGTGCCGTTGTAGCAGCACCACCGACCTGGTGCTTCCAAAATTAACTACTATAATAAGCAACCTGTGGAACGCGGCCAGGCATTTAATTAGCCCTTTGGGTTTTATATAGTTTTTTGATCTCACATTACTTAGGTCCTAGGCTAACAATGGCAAAGGCGTTGTATTCACACGAAATGATTTTCAATGCGGCAGTAGCAATTGACGCAGACAAGAATAGCCAGTTTGCTGTGAAATGGGCGGTCGACCGCCTGAACTTGAATGGTTTTATCACCCTCCTCCATGTCAAAACCCAGCAGAATTCCTCTCCTCGTAGGTCCCTTGGCCTTTCCACTAATCCTCCCTGTTTTGAAGTAAATGCCTTTGCAGTAGTTGAAGGCGTCCAACATGCATGACAGAGTTGTGCCATACATGCATGAATTACGATTAAAATTCTAATATAGCAAACGTGATCCGTATAGTTCCTAGAGAATGCAAGAAAATTGACATTTCAGTCTACAATTGAAATTTCTAAGATGTGTTTATCAGCTCATGTCATCCACGGGGTGGAAGTTTTTGAGCGCCTTAAACTCATTTGTTGCATAATTGCAGAAGAAGATGTTCCCAAAGAAGGACGTGCGCCTACGAAAGATGAGCTGGAGAAGTTCTTTCTTCCATATCGTGGATTTTGTGCTCGAAAAGGGGTACAATCTTGATATTCCAATCCCCCAAAGATAAAAGTTCTTGTTAGTATTATTATGGAAGACTGTAAAAACGAATGACGAGAACAATATATAAATTTCAGATCAACAATTGCTTATTGCATGATTTCGAAATGATCAGGTTAGAGCACACGAGGTGGTTCTCCATGACATTGACGTTGCCAGAGCAATAGCTGAATACGTTATCGATAACTCCATCAGCATGATTGTGCTCGGTTCTTCATCTCGGAGTGCCCTGGCCAGGTACTTTATTTTCTCCTACATTTTGTGCCTCTATCTTGTAATGTAGATATTTCAGGTCATCCTCGTTTGGAAGGAAATAGCAACAATTTTGGAAGCCGATAAGAAAATGTCAAAAGCATAGATTTGCAGCAGTGTGATTAGACTGCTGTACCTCACCTGTTGCTTCTGCATGCATATATAGCTTCTTGTTGATGAGTTCTTTTCACTGACTAGATTTATGTGTAAGAGCTCGACAAGCTGCAGTAGTGGTTTTCTTAAGAGTCGAGTGACAGAAAAACGAGATAAAAGAATTTTAGGGTACGCGCTACTGATGATCTTTTTTGCCTGCATTACTCAGTGGATACCTCAATGTTTTGGTTTATTCAACAGGGCATTCAGAACTCAGGATATGCAAAGTCAATTAATCAAGTCCATCCCAGATTTTTGTGCAGTTTATGTTGTATCCAAGGTAAGAGCTCAGGCTGTTAAATCAGCTACTCGATCTCCCAATGCAAGCAGCATAGCCGGTTCCAGGCAGCAGTCTCAAGTAGGATATTTATCAGATACTCCAGGTTCCCAACAGCTTACATGGTTAGTTAGTCATAAATGCTTTCGCATTACTTCGTTGATATGCCCCAGGAATCACGAATTAACTAAGATTGATATTACATTCATCTGGATGTGAGGAAAGAGACACAATTCATATGTTGACACTGTTGCAAAATTTGCAAAAAGATACACTTCTCACATGTTTTAATATATTATTGCACCTATCGAGTCTTGTAGCCAGGGAAGCTGGAGAAGTGCAGGCTCTGATAGATCACACTCCGATGGAGGTAGCCCTGCAGTATACTCTGATAAGAGTAGTAGAGACTTTGTGCCAATGACTTCAAGGAGGGGGCAAAGCAAGAATCGTTCACCTCAGTACTCCTCGCCTCAGCATCCATTAAGTAGTTCGGGAACTGATTTTCTGCATCTACCTCCATTGGACGGGCAGCCCAACAGCAAAAATTCTTCACCTCCAAAAGCCGCAGATTCTTTGCAAATCTGTCTCTATAACAGAAATCCAGGCAGCAAAACACCATCCAACCAGCTCTCAGGGAACAATTTAAATCTCCATTTTCCAATTCAAGCAAGTCCATCCCATTCCCTCTCTGGCTCCAGTGATCGCTCAGAGCCACTAAGTTTTCAATCATCTAATTTGTCCTTTGAGCTTCTAGACAAGTCACATACGTCAGATGCGTCTTGGACCTCCTCCTCTTCACAAGGCACAGTAAGTTCAAAAAATAAATTCTGTAGTATTAATACTAACAAAGATTTTCCTTATCGCTAAAGTTATGTTTGTCACAGGACCAGGGCCTCATGCAGTTTTAGAAGCGTAAGCATTCCTAAAGTAGACTAGTAAATTCTGACTTACATCAGATGTACATGAAAACGTTGACTTAATGACTTCCACGATAAACACTAATTACATGGATTTCAGTGAGTGGCTTATGTTAAAATAAATGGCAGAAGTAAACTGATAACTGACAGATTAAAACAACATTGAAAGCAAACCAAATGGAAATGAGCACCGGCACTGATTTTCCAGGCCTGAAATTGCTTTCTACTGCAGGGGGAACTAGAGGAGGAAATAAAGAGATTAAAACAGGAATTAAAGCAAACTATGGAAATGTATAATTCAGCTTGCAAAGAAGCACTGACAGCGAAAGGGAAGGTACAATTCTGGGTTCAAATCACTGTTTGTACCATTTTCATAAAAGCACAAAACCATGTGACCTATTATTGTATTAATCAAGTTTGTTTTCGTTTCCAGGCAAGGGAGATTGATGAATGGAAATTGGATGAGGCACGCAGAATAGAAGGGTGCAGGCAATCCCAAGAGTTTGCAATGATTATGGTGGAGACTGAAAAGAATAAATGCAAGGCAGCTATTGAAGCAGCACAAACGGCACAACGTCTTGCAGAATTGGAGTCCCAAAAACGAAAGGAGGCAGAGATGAAATTCCTGCACGAGGCAGAAGAGAAGAAGAAAGCTATGGATGCTTTAGCACACTGTGATATTAGATACAGAAAATACAGTATTGAAGAAATTGAAACTGCAACTGGTTATTTCTCACCTTCAGAAAAAATTGGTGAAGGTGGATATGGGCCTGTTTATAAAGCCTACCTTGATCACACGGCTGTTGCTATAAAGGTGTTGAGGTCAGATATTTCACAAGGGAAAAAGCAATTCCAAAGAGAGGTACTCCATTTTTTTTATTTTCTTAGCTTCCAACTTCCAAACAGAGCAGATACATAGAAAGGCTCATCTAAAGATTAGCATGAATGTTCTTTACCATCTGCAGGAATGGAAACTTCACAAGAAATCTCTCTCTCTTTTTGTGGACCAAAATATTTTCACATGTACAATTACATGCATAAGTCATAGCCCTAGATTACAAAATAAATGGGGGCCAAAGTCAATGAAAACTGTCTATTTTATGGTAAAGCACAGAAAATATTATTTTGAGTAATATTAAATGTTGAGTCTGACCATTTGACAAGCAATGGCATTTGGCAGTGAGCCAGTTTGCCAGCCATGTCTTCCAATAGTTATATGGAGCCAATTTGTAACCTGTCTTTACCTCCTATTTCTTCCATTGTTCATCATTGTGCAGGTTGAGGTGCTAAGCCACATGAGACATCCACACATGGTTCTCCTTCTGGGTGCCTGCCCCGAGTATGGGTGCCTTGCATACGAATATATGGAAAATGGAAGCTTAGAAGACCGGCTTTTCTGCAGGAATGGCAGCACTCCACTACCATGGACCATCCGTTTCAGAATAGCAGCAGAGATTGCCACGGCCCTTCTCTTCCTTCACCAAACAAGACCAGAGCCCATCGTCCATCGCGACCTTAAACCAGCCAATATCCTCTTAGACCGAAACTATGTGAGCAAGATTGGTGATGTTGGCTTGTCCAGGCTAGTTCCACCGTCAGTGGCTGATAGTGTTACTCAATATCATATGACTGCAGCAGCCGGTACATTTTGCTACATTGACCCAGAGTATCAACAAACCGGGATGCTATGTACTAAATCAGACATTTATTCCTTTGGTGTACTGCTGCTACAAATCATTACGGCAAGGACTGCCATGGGTCTAACATATCATGTAGAAGAGGCGATTGAGCATGGATCATTTCAAGAGACACTTGATCCCAAAGTGGCTGATTGGCCAGTTGAGGATGCTCTGTCATTTGCAAAATTAGCTCTAAAGTGTTGTGAACTGCGGAGGAGAGACAGGCCAGACCTTGGCTCAGTCATATTGCCTGAACTGGAACGGCTCAGAGATCTTGGATCAGATGCCAAAGCCGGAAGTGGGAATGGGAACCTAGATGAAGCCATTCTTCATAACCAAGTTTCCCAAGAAAGCATACCTCTCAGCCAGGTTTGTGTGCAATCTTCCCCACACTTTATACTGTCCTTTACAATTTGTCCATTTATAAAAGCTTAAATCTATGCGGCCATTGCTCTAGAATGCAGGTATTGGAAGCCACAAGGGCGTGCCTCCTTTCATGCTCTACTTTCTTTTCACTATTACACATATCGGGTCAAAGATAAAAGATACAAAGCTCATGAAAGTTAAAAATAAAAGATACTTTGGATGGATCTATTTAGCTGATTTTCTACGTTCTGAAATGGAAATACAAACAAGATCATTTCATTTTAAGAGCGCTAAAACAGAATGAAGGATGTGTCTTTGGAAGCAAAAAGATGAATATGTCAGAATAGAAAGGTTAAACCAGAGACAGATGACAATTTTCTTCTCAGGTTACATGCATTAATATTATACTTTCATGTTGTGTTTACCCAGGAGGCAAGCAGCAGCAATTCTGACACTAAAATGGAAAACTAATGCAGATACACTTTAAAAAATGGAAGCGCCTGAATGCAACCTTGAAGAATCTTCTGAGCTAGTTCTTCAAAAGTGGCTACCTGATTATTGCTTGTATAGATCAGTTACGCTTGGGCATCTTGACCTGTAGGACATTTTTCTTCCTCTCTGCTTTTCCATTTTGGGACAGTGTCCTGCAATAATCTAGACCTCGTAGTAACTAATCTTGTGCATGTGCGCACTCCAAATATGGGGTGAGCCTGACAGGTGCAGGTAAACCCTAGAATATTTGAACTCAAGACTCGAGTAATATAACCAACGTCTTGGATATCTATTACACTTTCCTGGGGCTTCTAAGACTTCATTTATGTTGCATCAAGACTTGTGATTTAGCTCTTGCAAGATAAATTTTCCCTCTGTATGCTTCTTTAAGTCATTTAGATAAATTAATCCTAATGTTTTCCTTTTGTATGCTCAAGTTATGGTAAATGATTGCATAAATCTTCAATGAGATTTCCTTAGAATCTTGCATACCATAAATTGTCAGCATCAATTACATTCGAATACTTAGAATAAGAGTGATATTTTCAGCACTTGCCCTTCTATGAGCTTCAGTGCACAATAAAAACAACATAAGATGAAAGTTTCCACCTCAATGAGACAATAGATTCTTTCATGAAATGTGATGAAGGACTTCAAGTATGCACACAAAGCTACTTAGAGCTGACAGTCAAAGGTACTCTTATGCAGCTTCCGGCATTATATTTTTCTGCCAATTTACAAATTACAGGTTGGCTATTAGCAATATGAAATTCCATCAATAAACATAACTATCGGGGCCAAAGGCAACAGCTCACTCACTGTTGGCAATATACATTCTATGAAGAGATCAAGTGCTCAAACACCCGCTACTGAACTGACTAATATCACTTCATTGCAGGGTGCACTGAAAGCTGGCTGAAAATGGCACGTATCCAACGCCTAACCACAAAAACCAAACTATGGTTAAAGGAAAAGACACCAAATTTAGAAGACAATGGTACTGCACCATCAAGATACTGTTTCTCTAAATCATGAAGCTAAAGTTGTCAAAAATGGGAATAGAAGGACAAGAGAGAATCACAAAAGTGAAATTAAAAACATCCATGCATTTTCAACAGATAAATTGTGCATATTTGAGGGTGCAGTTGCATATGTACTTCAGCCAAATTCATGACTAACAGATGTTATAATTCTTTCCGGGAATCTAAATATTGCAATTTGACATGCCAAGAATCAACCAATCTTCATACATTGCCAAAAGAATAAGAATGTTAGAGTTAACGTGATTTCCTTTCAAACCCCTATGTGCAAAAGCTTCAAACTTGAGAGATTGGCAATTAAGACTAAGGCAACCTTGAAAAAAATTATAAATTAAATGGACACCTCGAAATTTCGATATTCTTGGAATGATTCTCAATTTTTCTGCAATATGTACTGATATCCACAATGCTGAAGCCAGCTCTCTCAAACAAGGATGACAAGAAATCCTCTGAGAAATAAAATGCACACTGTGGACAGATGAACGTTAGTAGGGTTTGCACAAGCACTAGATTAACAGACAAGACATACATTGCAGATCCAGTACAGAGTACTTACAGTACCATCTCCACGGAAGCAATAGTTATCGTCAATTATTTGGTTTCTATTCTGCAATTTCACCTGAGATAATGGAAATGGTTGAAGAATTTTGTTGCAATACTAGAGCTTGGCAATATGCCTTAGAAGATTGTATGACCATGGCAATGGGAGGGGAGGGAACATGAAGGTAAGAATACTTGCATGGCATAAATTCTATTGCCCATTCACATGGTTGTGAAGGGAATAGTGTTAGCCAGCTACCACACATTGTCTAAAGTGATTGAAGTGTCAAGCAAACCTAGTTGCTTTTCTTAAACTTAAATACCAAAAGTAAATAATGTTATAAAAAAAAACGAAAATATTGCTTTAGCATAAATGAAAAGTGCAAAATGCAAGAGGGAAACAGAGCACTGGAAAGGAGAATTTACCTGGGCAGAATCTCCTAGAGCATAATCTCGTAAAAGAATGTGACCATCTGGCTGCAAAATGAGATATCCACCCAATGACATTATGGTGAAAATCCACAAATAATAAATAGTGGGAAAAAAAGGCATTATTGAATATGTACCTTTAATACTCTCTTAAGGTTCTGCAACACCAAAGTCATTTTACTTGGTGCAACTGCAGACAACACAAAAATCTGCTTAAGAAGTTAGTTGATTATGCCAGCTTCTCTCCATAATATACCATTACAAGTACTATTCATTTTAAAAATTGCTTGAAAGACTATAAGTGCTTTATCAGGCCATGCTTTTTCCTGATATGATGAAGAAGATAACAGCATTATATGTATAGATAATACTAGAGATCTTGTAAGAAAATAAGCACTAAATAGATACCAAAACTGTGATATGGCCTACTTACCAAGGTAACAATGTCAACAGAAGAAGGTTTTATGTTAACGCAGAGGTCATCTTTTGCAACATCACAGACAAAAGCATTTACACAACCATTGTTGAAACTTGCATGTGACTGCATTCAGCAAAATAATCTATGTTATTCACACTACTCATGACGATTATGATCTATACTAGCTTTAAAACCACGCATAATTCTATAAGGGGAATATTTTCACTAACATCTGCAATGATAATGTAATGTTACGCTAATTTTGATGAATCACCCTAACATGATCATACATGTAAATATTATTCTGATTATCATAATAGAAAAGGCTGATGCTGTAAGTGTCACACTGAATTTAATATTACCAAACTTGGACAATTTCTGCTCCATCTGGGGACAAATTATTGCAATGATCTCTGCAAGTTCATTAACAGTAAAATGTCACAAGACACAACAAATTGGATTACAGATACATGAGGAAATTCCATTATTTCCACCTATAGGAGATCCTGTCACGAGACACAACAAATTGGTATTACAGATACATGAGGAAATTCCATTATTTCCACTCCTAGGAGATCCTTTCAGCTCATATGAGTTATGGTACTTCATTAATCAATAGAAGTCTACCTCTCTCTCGCTCCCCCCCCCCCCTATTGATTCTTAGCTCCCTTCTCTCATGGCATGGGCGATCATTTGTTGGAACAGAAGATGTAAATATCCTCTCCCTTGTTTTTTCTCCCATTATAGTAGTTCTTTCTCAAAACTCATAAATTATGCTGTCTTTGGAACTTTAAATTCAACTACATACTATATCTGCTTACAGATAGATTAACGGCCATACTAAGAAATAACCTCTGTTACCCATAACCCTTACATGCAACCTTATTGCCTTGCATATTTGGTTCTAAATTCACATAAGGAGGAAAAGGCAACAGCATGTTTTTTTGGAGTTTGCACTTAACTTATAACCATACGAGAGAGAGACTCCAAGTTGAACAAAGGAAATCAGGTTGCATCTAGCTTATTGGTGACTTTTGAAATACTGAACTATGAAAAGTTACATGTGAAAAGGTCCATGACGGCAAGATTGAGGTTGAGTGACAAACCTTAACAAGACTGACAGCCTGAGGAGAGAAATCACAGGCATGAACAAATATATTAGGGTATGCAGCAATAAGTGGGAAGATGGTATTCCCCGCTCCACAACCCACCTGTCAGTAACCCTATCAGCATCAAAACATATGCTGACTGTGATGAGTTAAAAAATAATAATAAAAAAGGCCCAAGATGGGGTGACTAAAGGGCCATTGAGTTACCTCCAAAACAACCTTTCTCTTCGGTGAATTTGTATCATTGATATCATTATCACAGAAATATTGTCCCCAATCCTTCTGCAAGTAGTGCCTATCCTTAAAAAACTGTACATTTATTTGATGCACTTGAATTTAGACAACAAGCAAACATTTTTTAAAATACAAAGAACTAAATGAGAAAGAGTAGTGGTAGTAGAATAAAGGGGTGACCTTGTTCTTGTGGCGATGGTAGAATTTGTCCCAGTAATGAATGGCGTTTCTGCTGTAATGGTGTTCTACCTCAACTTCTAGTTTATCCAATTCCGCAGCAAGTAACAGCCCACATCTGGGGGTAGTAGAAAGTAGATGAGGGGTGCAAGTGGAAGTCCGAGGAAAGGTTGTCACGGATAATAAATTTACAAAGTATGCTGTGCAAGTAGACATTCCTAAACCTTTGGAAATTGGAACGCACTGGCTGGCCATTAATAAAGGGTCATTCACATAATAAAGGGTCTTTTCATACTTCTCTCAACAGCCGAGCAATCCCAACCCTCCTCATCCCTTACTTCACTCCTTCCTCCTCCCTCTCCTCCCTTCAAATCCACAAGATATCTGCAAAGGTTTCAGCAAGAATGAAGATATCTGGTATCTGGTGCAATGGTGCAGAATCCAGCCATAACCACGACAGCGGTGGCTGCTTTGATGGATAAGAGCGGTTCAAGATAGAGCTTCGTGGTGGATTTTTCTGTATTTATTATGTACGAGAGAGAGAGAGAGAGGAGGGCTTTATGGCATTGGTGTAAGTTGAGAGGAGGAGGGAGCTCTACTTGGCTGTGGAGGTAAGACGAGAGAAAGAACCAGAGAAAATAAAAGGAAAGCAAGAAACCTAAGAAATAAGCCAGGATGGAAATAAAGCTGAATTATGTGTTTTCATCGTAGATTAATTGAAGAAAAGAAGAATTCTATTCACTTCAACAACTTCTATTGATGTGTTTGCGACATAGAAAGATGACTGAAAACATAGGGGGAAAAAAAAGGTAGTCATAAAAGGTCGTTAGAGGATCTTAAAATTTTTATTTTTTACCAAATAATTTTGCAATCTTAATAAGGTTGTGAAGTAAATTACCCAGAAACCAAATATTTGTTCCCCCAAGAAAGAAAAAAAAATTTGCAAATGGACCTGGTCTACTAACAAACCTCTGGAAAGAACCAGTCGTCACGCCCGCCATCCAACGAGGCCGAGAAAACATCACAGGCTGGAACCGGGCCCCATTTTATTTGCAAATTTGCCCACGCTTTTCTTTACAAACGCTAATCAATAAGCATACGCCTGCAGGGCTGGGGAATCATTTCCTCTCTTTCTCTGAGAACCCTCCTCCGCCTCCGATCGCTTCCACTTCCCTCCACCCCGAAACCCTAACCCTAACACTAGCTTTCTCTTAAGAGAGAAGGGAGAGCCGAACCAACTGAAAAAAAAAAAAATAGAAAAATCATAAATCATGGCTTATCAACCTAGAGCTCCAAATTTCGACGACGACGACGACCAAAACAACACCCCCCCCTCCGACGGGGCAAGGCTTTACAACCCATATCAAGATTTAAAGGTCCCCATCCAAACCCTTTACCGCCTCCCCACTTCCCCGGAATTCCTCTTCCAAGAAGAGGCCATCGCGCAGCGCCGTTCTTGGGGAGAGAATATGACCTATTATACCGGGATTGGCTACCTTAGCGGTGCCACCGCCGGAGCGGCTAAGGGGCTGGTGGAAGGAGTCAAGGCGGCTGAGCCGGGTGATACTCTTAAGCTGAAAATTAATCGGATCCTCAATGCGTCGGGTCATTCGGGCAGGAAGATCGGAAACAGGGTTGGGATTCTCGGGTTGATGTATGCTGGGATGGAGAGCGCCATGGTCGCTGCGAGGGATACTGATGACGTTATCAACTGCGTGGTGGCTGGATTGGGGACTGGCGCTCTTTACAAGGCGGCGTCTGGGCCGAGGTCGGCTGCTGTTGCAGGAGCTATTGGAGGGGTGCTAGTTGGGTTAGCCGTCACCGGAAAACAGGCTTTGAAGCGATACGTGCCGATTTAATTTCTTTTTGATAATGTTCGTCTGGGGTAGTTTGTAACTTCTGTGGGCTTAACTGAGTTTAGTCTTTTTACTTCGTTGTTACAAGTCTACAATTTTGATGATATATTGGGAATACATTCTCATATACACTATATCTGTGGTAATATGATGTTATAAGTAGGAAAGGCCCATGCTTTGTTAGCAAAATTTGCAAACTTGTTCTCGAAATGGTTTTTGATTATGATGTATTTTTTCGGAGAATGCGACCCATGAATAAACACATTCCTTCCTAGAGACCTTTACATGGATTGTCCATTATGTATGCTGTTTTTGCATTCTTTAGCGATTGGAACTTGAAGGGTTCGCAAAAAGATTTCAAATTGAAGTTGTGAGAATGGTGAATTGAATCTTAGGATGCATGTGCTAATTATTTCTCAACTTTTTGAATTGATATTTCTGGTCCAATATTATGATAAAGTTGATAGAGATAAGTTGTCCAATGTACTCTCTCCTCAAGACTGTTGATATCATGAGACATTTTATCGTTTCTTAATGGTGGATTCTTGGGTTGGGTTCTTGTTTGAAAAATATTTTGTGCTGCAATGGACAAAATTGTGATTGACGAGTTCATAAATTGCTGTGTAACACTTGCATTTCCATTGATGATGATTTCCAGGTATATCTTTCTGTTTTTCCTGAATAAATTCATTATTCTCAAAAGAACCCTTTTTTGGTCCTTTCTTCAATCTTAGCATGCAATATAATGGTTGTGATTGACATATTTCATCAGATAAAGAATTGTAACTTGTTACTCCTATTACGATTGCCTGTTTAATGAAAATTATACTGAATTTTAGTTTTCTGCAAAAGTGGTCTTTCTTTCAATTTATTGATCTTATACATATTTCAGTTGCGTTTTCCGTGTGCTGTGGTAGAAATCCTCAAGTGATGCTCATTATATTACAATGAGCATGTCTGTGTAAAGCAGGAGGGGCTAGGTCAATGAAAAAGTTTGTGGAAGGCCTACATCCTTGAGAAGTCAGTGATGTGAATGGCTAGCTTGTTCTGAAGAGTAGCATCTCTTCCCCCAAACAAAATTTTGTATGGTAAATCAAGGGGATGGTTACAGGCCATATGGTAGTTTTTTTTTTCTTTTTTCAAAACGATAATTTTGCATTGATTATAACAAAAGCACACACAGTTTGAGCAAAGGCTTAATAATCACTTTACAATTTGTGCATTTAGCACAACAGGATAGGGTTGACCATATGGTAGTTAACGGATGCAGAGTTTAAATAAAAGGCTGGGAAACTCTTGAACCCCTACTTTGTATGGTAAAACAAAGGAATGGGTTGAATGATTGCATACGTGGTGGAGGATCTAAGAGAGGAACTCTTTGTACAAAGTCCATATGGTAGTGTTAATGAATGCAGATCTAAACAAAAATAGAGGCCGGGGTATCTGTTAGATAGAAGATCTACACAGGAGTTTTTGACGAAAACACCTAAATCAGGACTCTCTGCTCCCTCAGTATCATGACAGATCACGTATCACTCGTTTTTCACAATGAGGTAACAAGATTGTCTTCCCATGTTTATGTGAACGTGTAACATGATGGTTGATGGGTATGTGTAGCAGTGACTTTTAAATGCATTATTAATGTACCCACTCCCAGATGAGGTCCTAGAACTTGGAAATTTTCGATCTGAAAGAGGATAACGTTAGAGCTCATTTTCATTGCAAAAAGCGTATGATTATACTTCGTTTGTCAGCTAAAAGGAGGTCTGTCCAAACTTTTTCACCATGTGGTTTATATACTTCTTGATTTTCTGCTGGCCTCGCTGGGGTACATGGTCTTGACGAGGATGCGGCTTGGAGCTGTTGTTGATCAACAATAGTGCACTGCCATTGCCAATTAAAAACCATTCGGTGAGGAATTCTTTTACATTGTCATCTGTTTACCTTGACCGTTTCTTGAGCGGAGTTATTGTAGAGAGATCTGGCAAGTCGGCTTGTCGGGTGATGCAGCTACGTGTAGAAGCATATCGGAAAGCCTAGAACAGAGTCATCAACGAAGTAGGAAAACTCTCTGCCTTAATTTACTTACGAGTTGTCTCTAATACAAATTAAAACAAACTTGCATGTCATTGGTACAGTCAATTTCAATGACGGAATTTTATCATTAGAACCTCGAAAGCAACAACTGACTCTGTCAGGAGCAAAGTGTTTTTGCTCTGTACATTAGCAAATTGAGTCGGTGTATCACCAAGAGCATTATTATTATTCCAAAATTATCTTCCTCTCTTGATCCTTTGGAAAGATAAGCTATGAGATACTACCGAGCACAAGATGGACAAAACCATCGAAATCAGTTTATGGAAACGTGAAAGTCCCTCGTTAAACTCAATCAACAAAAGAGGGAAAATTTGAAAGGTAACAGGAACCTCAATACTAGCTGGCGTGAGAAGCGAACTGTACGTCAATTTAAAGCAACATGGACTCTGGATTTTCAATGTATCCTTTGAATGCTTTTAGCCATTCTGCTCCAATTGCACCTAAACACCAAAAAGCCACACCACAAAGTCAGAACCAACAAGTATAGGACTTTAACATCCAATGCGGACAATGACACAGGAGTACGAAGTATTATTCAAGGCCACTCTGTTTACCGTCAATAACCCTGTGATCACAGCTTAATGTCACAGACATGAAGGATGCAAACTTGAACTGTTCAGGGCCCGAATCAGGCACAACCCTCTTTTCAGCTGCCCAAGAACAAATTTTAATATGAGGAGAAAAATTAAAACCATGCAGCAAGAGAAACATTACCAGAATTCCTTCTTACCAGACCCTACTGCTAAAATTCCAGCCTGAGGAGGATTGATAATGGCACAAAATTGCTTGATGCCAAATGGGCCTCCTAAATTTGACACTGTGAATGTGCCTCCCTGCAAAGAATCCATTTTGGTGCAAATATCGTTAAACAACCACCTAGCGCAGCAATATTCCATTACAATCACTAAAACATTCCAACACCTCATAATCTTCCGGTTTAAGGCTGTTATCTTTTGCTTTCTGGGCCAAATACTTAACTTCATCAGCAATTTTCGACAAGCCTTTCTTATCAGCATCCTGCAAATATCCATGAGAATATGAAGAACAATAATATTTGGGCTTATGAAAAGAGGCAATGCAATATCCAGGACGAATGACATACCCAGATTACAGGAACATACAGTCCATTATCTGTTTGTACCGCGACATTGATGTTCACATTGTGATACCTGCACATGCCAAAGAAAAATTAGACAATTAACATAAGGAAAATGGCCATAACAAGTTTCCCACCACTTGCCAAGCATATTACCAATCTGCATTTACTAATCATACTTACTGGCGAATATAGTCATTGGTCCATGAACTGTTACATTGTGGTACTTTCCGAAGAGCCAAAGCAGCAGCCTACATCAAAAGTCAACAGTTATTTGGCTGAGGCTCTATCCTACCAAGTCAATTAGCATGTCATTTATTTTGAGACTTCAACTAGGCAAAAAAATCATCCACCATATTGTTTTTTCTTTTGGTCCTACAGTCATCCACCATATTGTTATCCCTTGCTAAATGTGTTTGTTTTACTAAAAGAAAGAATCTATCCAGCTTATATTAGAAAATGACCATAATGTCTTTTTAAAGGTAAAGGATTAAAACCCAGAATGTGACCATTTAAGGAAGCCTAGAATAGACCTGGACTCAGGCCATGGCAACCTTCCAGCAGTAGTCAGGTTAGAACAGCTGGTGAAACAAGACATGACAATGAGTGGATTATTGTCCACAGCCAGCTGATAGCAAGCTAAGACTGCAGGGTTATAACTGCCCACTAATGATGTTGCTAGGATATGTAAGAGAGAAGCCACATCCTAAATCAAGTATTGCATTATTCCCCAACTATGCTAATCCTAACACCTAATGTGGAAGACCAAGCTTGTTAAACATCCACGAATATACAACCCAATCCCACCACCTATTCGCCTCCCAAACAACAGATGTTAAAAGAGAAAGAAGAGGAAGGGTTTCCTCCAACAGAATTTGGCAGTCTAGAACAAGGATCAGAATATAAGATTTGCTTTGGAGGTTATGCTTATACCAAAAGTGATTTTGAATGCCTGAAGTATCATATTTTCACTCATACCTTAATTACAAGATCGTTCACAGATATCCTTTTCCCGCCCGAAGCTTCTTGTAATGAGTTGAGCTGGGAGCGCAATCTGCACAAAAAGATCATAAAGAACAGAGTTCAATAATCAAAGACCTGTTCAAATTTAGCATTAATACAAGCTGAAGACCATCACTTACTCCATAAGTTTGTCCACACATGTATCTACAGTTAGATAGTAATGTGGAATTGTTTGCTTTGAGAGCAATAACCGTGATGCCGTCACCTGTAAAGATTGTATAACATATTAGCCACAACCAGAATTTGCAAAAAGATGAACGGACAGTACTTGACATGCTGCTGGCACAACTAAACAGAGATTAAGGATCCAAAATAGAAGCTTCTCTAACTAAAGAGTACTTTTAGATGCATGATTAGCAGAGAAAATGCCTCAAACAACCTTTCTTATTTGGGAAAGAGGGATGTCAGCATAATCCAAAGATGTAGCTGTTGCAGTGGCAGCCTTGGAAGCAGGTGCTTCCTTCCCACGAGAAGCTACAAATCATAAAAGAGTAACAAAGTGAAGAGTCATTTCAGCTGTCCAATTTGTGCACAATTTAAAAGGTAGGGACCACCTACTGATGCACACCAGCATTAGCCCACTCTCTCTCTCTCTCTCTCTCTCTCTTTCGTGTGTGAATACCA
This sequence comes from Coffea humblotiana, assembly GCA_023065735.1. Classification (NCBI taxonomy): domain Eukaryota; kingdom Viridiplantae; phylum Streptophyta; class Magnoliopsida; order Gentianales; family Rubiaceae; genus Coffea; species Coffea humblotiana. Next base: position 1,220,701 of record CM041211.1, read on the forward strand.
ATGTACATGTATCTCTTACACATCTACCAAACACAAATACTAAACTCTCATAAGCATCAAGCATGAGTATAAAGACATCTCTTCCAGTCAGAAAGGAATACCCAAATAATCTTCAATGTCAGCCTTCACAATGACTCCATCAGGACCAGTTCCTTTTATGTCCGCAATGGGTACCTGCATCCAAAATAAGATGAAGTAAACTGGAAAGGCATCCAGGAATCAAAACCAGTAGATACAAAAGGTAGAACCCAGGAAAGAATATAGATTTCAAAAGTTCAAATATACACAGTGGCAAACCATACATTATGCTCCTCGGCAATTTTCCTAGCCAGAGGACTAGCAAAAATGCGACCTTCTGCTGCAGGAGCTGCACTTGGCTTAGAAACTTTTTGCTCTGTTGCAGTGACAGGTTCTCTTTCAGCCTCGTCTTTAGGGGGAGATGGAGTGGAGGGCTCTTCAACTGGAGCTGCAGAAACTGATTCGGCAGGCTTGTAGTCTTTAAATTTTGAAACATCTTCCTCTTCTTCAACAGTTATAGCAATCACCTGCAGAATATTTTTCAAGAAAGATATACAACCTCTTTGTGCAAAAAAGCATTGTCATTATCGCATTGCCTAGCTAAAGTCACGTGCAGCAGATAACAATCGCTAAATCACAGAAAATTTGCTACAGGATATCTTCAAGCATCTCTTTGAATGGAAAGAACAGCAAATTAACATTGCAAATATCAACTATTTGACACAAAGAGTCCAGTAGTCAAAGATGCCTGGCACATAACAGTGTGAATTGAATGACTCAGCATTGAATCTGTGTCATTTAAAAGCTTAATGAAGAAGGAAGGAACAGTAACTTCACAAACTGGTACCAGTTGACTAATAACATGACACAGGTAACTTCAAATAAAATATCAACTATTTTACACGAGGTGTCCAGCAGTCACAGATTTGGTTGTGTGTAATAATGCAAGTAGAATGATGCAGCATTCAATCTGTGGTGTTCAACAATTTAACAAATCAGGGAGAAACAGTGACTTCACAAAAGGGTGAAATTGGACAGATACCAGAAATTTATGGCCAAATGCAGTAGAAACCTATGGTTTTTAACCAGAGTCTGGATGGTATTCTGAATTCACTAATTCAAAATTCACCAACTGTTCAGTGAAACAAAATACTGAACTTCTGCAAGGGTTCAATTTCTCAGAATTCAGAAAATAAAGTTTGCGATCTTTAATGATTGTCAGGGAAGACATAAGAATACATTTACAAGGCCTTTCAGGGACAATAAACAGAAAAAACATTATCCATTTTACTAATAGATACAACATCTGCCAATGTGAGGTATTTCTAATGAACGGGTCAAAACAGACCTAATTTACTTCATTTAAAATGCATTCTTTTCAAATAACAGTCAAAAAGCAGAAAGAAGAGAGAAAGGCAAGGGAAAAAATTAATATAGATCAGGTCAATACCTCACCAACTTTTATTCCACTTGCTCCATCCCCTTTTAAAATCTTAGCCAGATATCCTTCCCTCCATGCATTCCATCTCTACTGTTGCTTTATCCTATGCATTAAAATCATTATAGAACTTGTACATACACAATAAAGCACATTGAAAGAAAGGAAAGTAAGACTAAATAAAAGGCAACATCATAATAAAAATGAATAAGCATCTTGAGGACCCTACTGTTTCAACTTCACAGAGGACTTCACCAGGAGAGATTCTGTCACCCTCTTTCTTCAACCACCTTGCAATATTTCCCTACATCATTGGAAAGAAAACCTAGTATGATTATCTTAGACTCCGAAAAGGGTGGTCTAGTTCTGAGCGTTCAAAAGGCACATACCTCTGTCATTGTAGGTGAAAGGGATGGCATCCCAACCTCCTGATGTGGAGGAAGGCCTGAATTTAGAAAAAAAAGGAGGCAGATTCATCATCTTTGGTTTTCAAACTTCCTAGGTAAAGTTGACTATTCGACAGAAAATAATCACTGAACCCTAAACCCTAAACCCTTAAAGATGTTACCAAAAAGAACTAATCACTGAAGATCCTCGTGATTGTAGGATCATAGGCATGTTAAGGCCAAATCAAGCAGAGACTAAAACGGATAGAGAAGCATCACTCATTTTCTTCTATGCTTTTACTTTCTATGGTTCAGGAATGTGGGAGCAGGGTACACAGCAAGCATACCTTATCTTGGTGGGAAAACTTTAAAAGTCAATTAGCGATTTAGACCTCGTCGATTGCTTTTAAGAATCAGACTCATTGCAGCAACATAACTAATAAAACCACGCACACAAAAGAGAGCTATATTTCAATCATTTCCATTCATATGACATGCAAAAACTGACCTGATTCAGTTGAAAAACATCTTCCCATTGGCAACGGTGACCTGGCATTCAAAACTATTACACAAAAAAAAAATAAAGAAAGGTTTACTATACATAACAAAATCTAAACTAAGTTCACAACAAACCATGAACTTCTAGTGTTGAATAAGATGCCAGCCATAGGAACATCCAACTTCCTTCCAGTCCTTATAGAGTTTGCTTTTTGTGTTCCTATAACTGATATCTGCAGGATAGAATTCAAGTAGTGCTTAACCAACAACAGTGTCACATGCATAAATTAAATAGGATAGTATTTTATAAATCCAAATAGAGCAAGCCTTGTGAAGAAAAAGGAGAAAAAGTCAGATTTGGCAAGTATAACTACGAAGCAAGAGGGCTAATGCTGATTGATCAAGATAATATGTAATTATAGTTAATTAAGTCAACACCGAAAAAAACTCAATCTAGAAAAGGGGCGCAAGGGGGGCAAGTATGGCAATTACAATAGTACCATGGAGGATCTATTGTTCTACATCTGTTACTAAATCCTGCTGTGCCTCGAAAGCGTTCTTTAGGAGATGCAAAACCAGCTTTCTGAAACTTCAAAATGTCTACAACACAATGAAAACAGCTTCAAGAATCAGAAAGTGGTATATTTTGAGCGATTATACTCCAAAAAATAAATAAATAAATGAAAATAAAATATGAGAAGATAAGTCCAAACACTTACCATCTCCTTTGTTCAGCAGACAACCTAGCTTTCATTACTAAAACCAGCGGACTAAAAACAGATTGTCATGGCCGTACTAAGTTGGAAGTGCTATGGATCTGAACAATAGTTAAGAAACACAATATGGAAGGTGAGCAGTATCACTGATCAAGTAACAGCAAGCAGTAGCTCAAAACATAGAAGTCATTTACGCTATGCATAATTTCTTGTCTAAACCACATATATAAGTTGATAAATCATAACTTCGTCATTGACAGGAAAAATAAGAAAAGCAATTCATTAGCATTTTGTTCATCTTTAACTAGTGATTGTAAAATTAAACCGTAATGGTACTTCACAAAGTTTCATCTCTATGCAGGCCATTAAAATTTTTAGGACCTAATTTATCAGTTGTCAGCAATTCCGGCACACTTAATCAACAGCACTTCCAATTAGGGACTTGATAACCAAAATAGTGCTCACAATCTGACACTTGGAAAAGAAAAGGTGAAGACTAACTTGGAAGATCAATTGCAAAGCCAGACTAATGCACAAACATTTGAAAGTCAAAGTAAATGAATTCTGTAGCACGTCTAAAACTATTAGCGATGACAGCATAATTGTGTTGATATTCCAAATACAAAAGATTAAGTAGAAACATGTCCTGTACTGGCAACCCAAACGCTTTTGCTTTTGCCATAGACTCCTCCCCATCAGGCAATTCAGAGTCCCCACTCAAAGAACAGGATCAGATAAACAGAAGATCCTAGGCAAAATGGAAATAACCTAACAATAGGAGCAAGTAAGAAATGGCATCAACCTCCTCGTAATACTTACGACTAAACTTAATCTAACATAAGAAACACAATTTTGCAGAATGTTACTTCACCAAAAACTAAGGCTATATACTCGAGCTAATCAAAGCAAAGACCATACCATCATCTGCTGAGAAGATCCAGCCAGAGCTAGAATATTTCAAATGCCCCCTTTTTCTCTTACGGGTTTTTTTTTATCACGCAACTGGATGAACATAGCAGTCATCTTTTACATACATCATCTTTTGGACACAGTAATAAATGGCAAATATCAACGTCTCAAACAGTAAATCCACCAAACCTCATCGTTGTCCTTTTATTTAATTGAATTTGTGTTAAACATCCTATGGTATGACAATAAATAACAAATCAAATGGGGCTTGACATAGATTAACAGTACAATAGCTGGAGTGCTACGAGAAATTATTCCGTGAAACCAGAAGTCGAGCATTGGTTAAACAGGTGCGCCATACCTTTCTGGAGTGACGGAGGATGTGAGACGCACAACTCATGATGTAATAGCACCCAGTTCCAATAGCCCTTTGCACTCTTGAAATAGCAACTTTGACAACCTCCCTGAAGTGGTGATATTCATGACTAATTGGTAATAATATGAGCAATAAATTGTTTCATGAGTGAATTAAATATAATTAAGATCACCGAATATCTTCTGCCTAAAAAAGTTTCAGAACTCAACAAGTTGTTCTTATAAACTTAAACATTACACTTCATGCCAACCTAATTACCTGAGAAAGAAAATAACAAAAATACAAAAAAGTATACGTATATACTAACATGAATGGGCTCAAACAAATCCAACGTAATATTCCGTAACAAAGTTCAACAAAGACTAACGAGCAAAACTATCATACCACATCAGAAGAAATTCATTACCTGCAATTGATATTTGTGTCCAGAAAAAGATCAATAATGCTTGAATTTACATCACAAAATCAAAATGTAAATTAAAAAACATACATGGGAAATGAGCCGAACAGGGCAAATCAAATACTGATAGAATTTCAGTCAGGAAAAATCAAAACTAAAAATCTAAAATAGGCGAAATGTTAATTAAAACCTTAAGTTTGTTGGTTAATGCTCTGGCTGGTTTATACACCAGGCAGCAGAAAATCTAAACATTAAAAAAAAAAATCCCTAGCCCAGGGGTCCATGATTGACAGTGGAAATTCAGCGCAAAATTACTAGCATATTTATTAAAAACAACAACATTAATAATTTTTCTAAAACAAATAGGTAAATGAAACAGCTAACGAAGGATTCGAGGATTGATGACGTGGATACCGACCGGCGGCGATTATTGGGCAGCTTTTGAGCTTGTCGTCCAACGTGACCCCTTTTCGGATCTCTGCTGCGTCTGGAAAACAAAAAGAGAAGCCGACTAAATTTCTGCTGCGTTGGTGGACAAGTTTTTCTTTTTCTTTTTTTTTTCACCTATTCAGAGTACAGAATTGTTTAGTGATCAAAAGTTTACTGATTTTGTACTTTTTACTTTACATCACTGAGGTTTCAGTAATATCATTTTGGCCCATCATATTTAGATATCTAGCAGATTTTCCCCAAATTTATAGTTTTTGAGCGAAAGCTTTTTTGTTTGTCCGTGACGACAAAACATAATATTGTTTATTAAATTAGTCTCAACTTGTGAAGTTGTGGAATTGTGATATAGCCATTTTGGCCCCTCGTATTCTTCAGTTTTGTTTCCAGAAATAGCAGCATGTTGGGAAAAGGGCTAGCAGCAAAAGCATGCAATCAAGTTTTATTGCAAATTTGACGTCGTTTTGTTGTTATCATCTTTAATTTCAAATCCAAGACAAGAAAATAAAAATCGTTTCCATCGGTACATTGTGTAAGGTTTAAAAAAATGTATTTTTTTTATCATCACGTACAATTGTATGATAGCAAATTCTATCAAGAAATAATACAGTGGACTTTTGATGGAATTGGTCAGTAATCATGTGCAATACATACGTTTTTGCAAAGTAAAATTTAATAGAATCAAAAAATCACTCCATTCCAAACAGGCAGGCATATTCAAGTTTGGTAAATACTTTTGCTTTTTTTTAAAAAAAAAAAAAATTATCTTCCAACGATGGTCAAGCATGCTTTTGGTGCATTGTGTGAGATATTATGGTTAGACTTCAAAATAAAATAGGTTTAATCGAAAAAATTGTCTAAATTTGCCTACTGTTTTAAATTGTGCATTAGTAGAAAAAAAAATTCTTAAAGAGAAATGAGTGGAAAAATAGATGCACATAAACTCAATTGTAAAATGCTTTAATATCATAACTACTTAGAATTGTAAATGAATCAAATTGCTCCTGAGCTGATTCGATCAAAGGTTGACTTGAGTTTAGTCAATATTGAGTTCAAACCAACCAATTTGATTTATTGAATTCAAGTCGAGTATAGAAAAATTCAACTCGTTAGCTGGTGAGCCGATTTCATTATATATTTATACATACATATTATTTTTATTTTAATAGTGAAATTATAATATATATCCCTAATATTTTTATTATTTATTAAAAAATAAAATATTTTATTCATTTTAAAAATAACATAATTATTTTTTATTTTTTAATTCTAATGGGTTCGAGTTCGAACTAAACTAAAGTTGAATTTGAGGTCGAGATCAAAATTGAATTTTTACATTAAAATTTGTCGAGTCCGAATTTTAATTAGACCTTGATAAAATTAAGTCGACACTTGGATCAATTATGCCAAAATTCAACTCAACTTGTTTGCAAACAACTTTAAGTTGAATTTGAGGTCGAGATCAAAATTGAATTTTTACATTAAAAATTTGTCGAGTCCGAATTTTAATTAGACCTTGATAAAATTAAGTCGACACTTGGATCAATTATGCCAAAATTCAACTCAACTTGTTTGCAAACAACTTTAGGATCGCTGTATCTTTGCCAAATAGTAGGAGTATTTATTTTTTTTTCGAAAACGATAACAATTTTTCGTTTCAGATGAGAGTTGAACCCCACCTACATCAAGTTCCTTCTTGGTAGCCATTGAGCCAAGCTGTCTACTTAGCAGGAGTATTTGTCAAATAAGGAAAAGTTATCCATAACGGCCCGATTTTAATACTTGCCAAATAAAAACAATCAGCGGCACCGCTGAATCCTCAATTGGCTAAAAAAGACAAATCAGAAGGACTAAAACTCTAAAAGTAAATGACCCCAATCTCCGGTCTGAAACTTCACCGTGCGGGAGCCAAAGAACACCGGAGAGTTTCCTCTGGAAAAAAGCTTCCAACGCTCTTCAAAATATCCCAATTATCCAAACCTACAAAACCAGATGAAAATCCATAAATCTAATATCATACATTGGTTTCAGTCATCCGGAAGCAATGATATATAATTTATAGGCTCAAAAATTATGTAATTTTCTGCTGTAATTATGAATTTATGTAGATACAAGGTCAGACAGATAGAAATATAGTTTTTTTTTGTTTTTTTTTTGGTTTGGTTGTAATGGGGAACCAGAAGCAGAAGTGGACGCCGGAGGAGGAGGAAGCTCTAAAAGCAGGAGTGAAGAAGCACGGCACCGGAAAATGGAAGAATATACTCAAGGACCCCGAGTTTGCCCCTTTTCTCACCAATCGTTCCAACATTGACCTCAAGGTTCAGTTTTTTGTCTTGCCATTGCTTCTACCTTTTTTTTTTCAATTTAAAATACCAACCAATTTGATTTTTTTTAAGTCTTATTAATGGTTATTCGCCTATTCCTTACCAATTTGAATTTTTTTTTTGGTTGTGTGAAAATTATTTAAGTTATTCACCTGTTATCAACCCAAGTTCTTTCCCATGGCAATGGCTATCGGTCCTTTAAGAGCTTTAATGTGGTTAGCCTGAATGGCGTGAGAACTGTGGCATTATTTCTTTTGTGTGACAAATTAAAAACTCTTCTGGTGGAATTTCCTCAATTGGAAGTAGCTATGATCTCTTATATTGAAAACTTACCACTAACAAATTGTTATATTTGATTAATTTTTCTTGTTCGTATGTTTAGGATAAATGGCGGAATGTGTGCATTAGTACTGGACAAATCTCTAAAGTTAAATCCATGGCTCCTAGAGTAAAACAATCGACAGCTATAGCACTGCCCATTACCCCCAATTTCTGCTGTTCCTATTTCAGTTGTTGAGGATGATGCAGTAGATGATCCATCCAAAAAGCCCACAGGAAGGAAGGAATGCTCCGCGGTTAGTGTTTTTCAGTTTTCTCTTCTGATACTTGTGCATGTAAACTCTTTGGTTTTCAAGCTTTTGATGAGTTACCTTGCACAATTCAACATTAACAAGTATAGGGTTTGTGCAAACCAGCAACTTTACACTCTAAAATATGGGAAAAAAGAAAAGACATTGGAATAACTGTCCATGTATGCACTGACACTGGCAATCTTAACCAGTTATCACAGATCCACGAAAGTCTTTATAGTACAATCTGAGCTTAAAATTGGTTGTTTTAGTCAGATATTATTTGCATTATAAGCATATTTAGAGGCTGTAAATAAGGTCTTATGCATTTGATAGCTAGCATGCTAGTATTTTTAGTTCATGAAAAGAATGTTTTTAATTATATCATAGTTAATTCTTTATTTCTGCAAGAAGCATGTGATATACTGGATTAGTTTGACAAAATATTCTGTCAATATTTTTCTCTACTGAATGACTACATGCGCTTACCAGGTATGACTCTATGATCTTTGAAGCAATTACAGACATTAAAGATCCAAATGGATCTGATATTGGTGCCATTGTTCGCTTTATTGAGGTCAGATGGAGTTGCTTATTTTAGCTTCTTTGAGAACATCTTCTGGTTTTTAATAGTAATTATTCCGTCTACAGCAACGGCATGAGGTTCCCCAAAATTTCAGAAGGTTGTTGAGTTCAAACTTGAGAAGACTTGTTTTGAAAGGCAAACTTGAAAAGGTTATGTCAACACTGATAAAATTTTCTGAAAAGGTGAATAACGACTGATTCTTGTCACCTAGCATATGTCTGAAGTAATTGTTCCTTGCAAATTCAAATTAAACGCAGATCCAGAATTGTTTAAGATGAAAGATGCAAGCATCGGGAGTGAAAACTCCTATGCCGAAAAAGAAAGATGTTTGTTCCAGACCATCACAGAATTTTGGCTCAGTGACCTCAATTGAAAAATTGAAAGATGCTGCTATTAATGCCGCATACAGGATTGCTGAAGCAGAAAACAAATCATTTGTAGCAGCTGAAGCAGTTAGAGAGTATGAGAGGGCTGTTAATATAGCCGAAGACACAGATTCAGCACTATTACTAGTTTAAAGACATCTATGATCGATGTAAGTTTCTATATTCTTTTGTCACTGTTCTGCTGCCACCACTGGATACTATGATGACTGTTGATTCCTCTATTATAGAAGTAATTGTGCACAGCAAATTTATGTTCTGCAAAGATGGTGGTTGAATTTGGAGGTTCAGGTCATAGTATTATACAAGTTCCTCCTTTTGTGCGCTTGTGCAGGTTCGCAAGGTCAAAATGGTCCTCTTGAGTTGCAGATAGGCAGCCCTTCAAGTTGCTTAATAGTATATATAAAGGTTAACAACGAAGTTTTCTTCAGTTTCCTTGTAATCTTAGAGCTGACTAACCTGCACAGCAACAGGTACAAGTAACTTAGTAGATCAGCTAAGAAGGATGTTTTAGGGTGCATGAACTGTCCAACGATTTTGAACGTTGTTATCATTACCTAGTTCTTGCACTGTATCTTTCTTTGATCAACGCTCTGCTCTAGCTATGAAATGTTGGCTGTTTAGCACAACATGGTAAGCAACTACTTCAACTGGTCCAGGATTTTCTAGTTCCTGGTCGCCAACCTTGGCTAACAAACGTTAACTTCTCGCTGCTCATGATACAGAAAAAGTAGAAAACTATTGTGTGAGGATTGGTCCCTGTTAGGGTAAACGTTTTCAATCTTCAAAAGTTGGAGTTATTTAAAGTACTAGTTTAACTATTTCCGTTTGGATTAGCTGTTTTTGAAAAATTTTACTGTAACAGAGTTTTTAGAGTATATTTTAGGATATTTTTAGAAAATATTTTGGAATAATTTAAGAGTAGTAGAGTTTTTTAAAATATATTTTGGGGTATTTTTTAAACATTAAAAAAAAAATTAGACTATTTTTTAGAGTTCCTTTTAAAGTACTTTTTAAAAATTTTTATAGTATTTGAAAAAACTAGTTTTTGAAAACAGAAGGAACCAAACAGAAGTTTAACATTGAGCATTGAGCTGCACCAACTAACATCAACACAATACTAGCACATACAAATTTTGACTTTTGAATATAAATGATCTAGACAACAAAATTCGTGTTATTAGCATGGTCTTAAAACGTTTAGAATTTGGATTGAAAATTATGCATAATTACGATTGAGTGGCGAAAAATTAACTGCAGGATAGGAATATATGTATATATATATATATATATATCAATAATATATTCGTAATTTCTTGCTGTACACAAGGGATGTGCAAATTGATGCGCTTGGCTCGACTCTGATTACTTTTATTTTTGTATTCATGAATGTACTGATCAAAGCAAATGCTCGTTTAAGTAATTAAATGAACGTGCTCAATGAACTTGGAAAAAGCCAATCGCAAACAGAGCGTTTTTTTACCCAAAACAATACAGCGACTTTGGAAATTTGGCAAGTTCAGAAAAGAGAAAAAAAAGAAAAAGAAAAAGAAAAAAGTCGGCGGATGATCCGGTGGGTCCCAGGAGTGAGGAAACGGAAGACGAGTATAAGAGGAAGGGAAGAAGGGCAAAGTGGGAAAATCACGGAAATTAGATTCCACAGGGACAGGGTTTTGGGACCGAAGCAGCAAAATCTCGTGTGGAGTAGTCTATAAAAAGGAAGAGATGAGTCGCGAACACAAATCTCTCTCATGATTAGAAGTAGTTACGAAACGTACTTTCGGTTCTTCAGCTCAATCTTAACGGACAATAAAAGCTTCTTTTTTCCTCTTACATTACCAATCAACAATTTCAGGTTCGTCCGCCGCTCTCTCTCTCTCTCTTTCTCTCTCCTTCTTCTCCTTCTCAATGGAATTGGATATAGATTTCTTCCTTATCGGGTCTCGTTTACGGCCAATGGTTTTGTAGATCTACGTGTTTCTGTTGTTGTCTGCGTATCACAGGGTGTATTATGAATGCTATTAAACCAATTATTGCGTTTTTCAGTTAGCTCTTTTGCCTGTTTAATTTAAAGCAACTCTGAAAATTTTCCCATTCTATTTCTTTTTTGAAATTTTTTTTTGGGCCATGGGGAGGGGTGATTGGGACTTGGGTACGGTGGCGGCGGCGAACTTCTTGGTTTTTTCAAGCAGTTTGTGATTAATAAAGCAAAAATTTGGGTTTTGGAGTTGTCTGAAGGCGATATCTTTTTATACAAGGGGTAATTTGTTTAGCTTTTTTAGACTCCTTTTGGATTTGTTTCTTTTTCGTTTTTTATCGTAATGGGATGTGTTGGGGTCTTCATGCACACAATTCACCTTACGGGTTTGGTTCAGAATGCAATTCTTTTCTTTGTGAATATGTCAAAAGATTAAAACTGTTAATAGATTAGAACAAGGCGGCTCGAGTTCAAATCAGAAGTGTTTTTTCTTGATTTTCGTTTGACAACTTTACAGGGCACGCAAGATGTTGTTGTTTTTGCTTCTCCAAGCGAAACACATCTAGCAAGTTTTATCTTTTACAACTACCACATAGCATAGACACTTGCCACTAAAACACCCGCAACCCGTCCTTTTTAGTTCTCATCATAGCCTCTTAGGTTCCTGGTCACTATCTTCATGAATTTTGCTTTCTACCCTATTAGTTCTTTTCATAGCCTAAATGGACTGCTATTTCCTTTGGATGGTTCTTGATTTTGGGGAGAAGGCAAAGGAGCTTCTTTTAGGTTGAGGACGTATATCCTCATCCATTGTTAGAAAGCGACCTGCCTCCTGGAATATCCCCAGATATAGAAACGGAAGTTTAATGCTTGTGCACCGTATCGTGTGGTTTGCAAGTTTGGCTCTTCTGTTATACATTCCACCACCTTCTTCATCTCTTTTGGGATTCAAAAGCCCCCAAAACAGAAAAAAGAGAATATTTTGATTAAATAAAATGCTTCCCTTTTGCTTTGATTTGAAGCATACTTCAATTAGTTTCTATGGACTGCCTGCTTATTTCTTTCCATCTAATGCACTAGCATTGCTCTTGGTTTACTGCCGTTGGTCTTATTATTTCATATGGACAAAGCAGGTAGCAATCATGGCAGGTATGGCACCAGAAGGGTCACAATTTGATGCTCGTCAATATGACACCAGAATGAAAGAGTTGTAAGTTTTTCTTGTATCTCAGGGACTGCCTCTATGAGTATTCTAGAGATGTTTTATCATCATGGGATGTTATAATTTGATGGTATATGTAAACATATTACTCTTTTCTTGATGAATATTCGGTGCAGGCTGTCAGCTGATGGACAGGATTTCTTTACTTCATATGACGAGGTTCATGATACTTTTGATGCTATGGGTCTACAGGAGAACCTTCTTAGGGGTATTTATGCTTACGGTATGTGTATACTATCTTAAAGTAGTTCATCTATACCTGCTTGCTGGTTTTAGTTAGATTGAATTGTAAATTGTCTAAATTTTTTGAGCACATATGTCGATAGGACCAATAATTGGAGGAAAAAAAAGGTGTCTTGTGATACCATGTCAGTTTGCTAGTGTTGGAGTCAATTTGGGGAACATTGAACGGAATACTTCTCTTGCCAGTGGATTTTGTGAATATTGTTTACTTAGTTATTTTGGTTCCCCCCCCCCCCCAACCTCCTCTCCCCAAAATTTGGATATCACTTTATGTTTTTGTCCCATAATTCTACATCTTACCTCTTACTTTTGTTTCTCTCTCACACATGCAAAGAATGTTTTGCTTGTTAAGTTGACAATGTTTTATCTTCCTTTTGAAGGTTTTGAAAAGCCCTCTGCAATCCAGCAAAGGGGTATTGTTCCATTCTGCAAGGGTCTTGATGTTATTCAACAAGCTCAATCTGGAACAGGGAAGACTGCTACTTTCTGTTCAGGAATTCTGCAGCAACTTGATTATGGTTTGGTCCAATGCCAAGCTCTAGTTCTGGCACCCACTCGGGAACTTGCACAACAGATTGAAAAGGTTATGCGAGCTCTTGGTGACTATCTAGGTGTGAAGGTTCATGCTTGTGTAGGTGGGACCAGTGTTCGTGAGGATCAGCGCATTCTTTTAGCTGGCGTTCATGTAGTTGTTGGCACCCCTGGTCGTGTTTTTGACATGTTGCGAAGGCAGTCACTTCGATCAGATTCCATTAAAATGTTTGTGCTGGATGAAGCAGATGAAATGCTGTCTCGTGGTTTCAAGGATCAGGTATAGTAGTTCTTGTTTGTATTTGAGTCTGTCTCCTGTGTCTGCTGAACGTTTCTTCATGAAAGCTCTATGTTGATCTGTTTTATTGCTGGTGAGGCACTTGTGATGTTTGCGTAGTAATGTGTTCAAGGTTCATTGTTCACAAAATATCTACTCATCCAATGTCGAAGGATGCTATTGTATCTCTATGATGACGCAATGCTCTGCAGTCCAAATGTATTATATTTGAACTAAATATCTTGTAACTTGAAGTCTGATTATTCACTTGTCACCCTTCTTCATAGGAGTTGTGGTGTTCCTTCTCTGGTAGGGTAACTTTGAATAGGACTGCTGGTGGGAGTTGAATTCATGAGATTACTGTGCCTCTGTAAGGTTGATGGTTTTCTGAGAGATATAATATTGTGGCATTGATGCTACTTCTTCTGTCTTTGCTGTATCATCTGTACTGAGCTATGATTTTCTAAGTTCTGTGTGTTTTGAGCTTTTCTTTTTGCCTATCACCAACCAATTTTTGACAATTCCTAAAATGAGCAAGTTGTTCAAAATCTTGGAATGTATCGTATTCTTTGTTGTATCATCTCTACTGAAGTGGTGAATTTATTGTCAGTGTAGCAGTGGCATTAAAATTCTTGACCTGGTTTTGTATGTTTAGTTGCCCTTTGTGGAAGTGATGTTAGAGTCATTTTTTTTTTTTCCAATATTGTAAACTTGAAGAGTGACGCTTGGTTTTTGCTTGAACATTTTCTTGAGGTTATGAGAATTTTTTGGATACTGAGCACTTGATTTGTCTTTATTGCCAGATATATGACATTTTTCAGCTTCTACCTGCCAAAGTTCAAGTAGGAGTTTTCTCCGCTACCATGCCACCTGAAGCCCTTGAAATCACTAGAAAGTTTATGAACAAGCCGGTCAGGATTTTGGTTAAGCGTTGATGAATTAACTCTTGAGGGAATTAAACAGTTTTATGTTAATGTTGAAAAGGAAGAGTGGAAGCTTGAAACTTTATGTGATCTCTACGAGACTCTAGCCATCACCCAGAGTGTGATTTTCGTGAATACTCGACGCAAAGTTGACTGGCTTACTGACCAAATGAGAGGCCGTGACCACACAGTCTCAGCTACGCATGGAGACATGGATCAGAATACCCGGGATATAATAATGCGCGAATTTCGCTCTGGTTCTTCTCGTATTCTCATCACCACTGATCTCTTGGCTCGTGGCATCGATGTCCAGCAAGTATCTCTCGTCATAAATTATGATCTTCCAACTCAGCCGGAGAACTATCTTCATCGCATAGGAAGAAGTGGACGGTTTGGAAGAAAAGGAGTTGCTATAAATTTCGTGACAAAGGAAGATGAGAAAATGTTGTTTGATATTCAGAAGTTCTACAATGTGGTTGTTGAAGAACTTCCGCAAAATGTTGCTGATCTCCTTGGATGAGGTTGATTTTGGCTTTTCTTAAATTGAGGTGGTTACTTAATTCTTCCTTACCGCCCAAAATTATATATAACTTTCATTTCTTCCTTCCATTGGCTTTTCCGCTTGTTCGTTCGTTCATTAGATAGAGTCTTACGATCAATAATGGTTCTTGATTTTGCAGCATGGTGGACGCGTCTGTCAAGTGTCAACTTAGCGGTTCAGTCTGGCCGGACGTTATGTCCACTCCAAATTTTGTTGCTTGTAGGGATTGATTCTGAATTGTCATTCTTTTGACACACCAAATTTGTCTAATACTAGCATTTATTTTTGTAGCTTGTTTACTCTTCGGTTTGGAGGCATTTTTTGATATCATTATAGAGTGGTAATTTTATGATTTACTACTAGTTATGCTTTGCTCCATTCCATCTTTCTACGTATGTGGTTAGTTGTGGCCTGCCTTTCTTTTTTCCCTTTTGTTTTTCCATAGTTAATTTAAAAGAAGGAAAGAAAGGAGAGAGAATTTGTGGCACCAGATTTCGACCTCTATGACATTGGTTTGGTCTGTTATTTGTCCTTCAAGTATTGAATCTTGCAGAGTCGTCAAATAAATGATAAATGTATGTAGTGAACAAAGGGGTGTACCACAAATTTTCCAATTCAGGTTGCCAAAAAAAAAAAAAAGAAGAAGAAAACGTTTGCTTCGATTAGTGACAACCCTTTTAGACAAAGGCTCAAGTTCCTTTTTGCCTTTTGACTCTCTGTATCCTTTAACGAAACAACTGGTTTGAATAATCTGTGCCGGATTAGGTGGTTCAATGGCTCTGACCGTTGCACCGCATGGTTCATTTCTATTGCAAGTTTTTCAGTTTCCGGTAATTACCATTGCTCCGACTAGTTGGACAGCTGATACATAACACCACACCGATTATTCATCATGCCCATAACACTCTCTCTCTCTCTACATTGCTTACAATAATAATACACTAAGTCATAAGCACATTCTCTCTCTCTCCCTGATTATATACTACTTACACTGTTGGTAGTACAATGGTACTTTTCACTACACTGCTGGTAATTCAATACTTAAATTGCAGTAATTTTTCATCAACAAAACTTTTCTCCAAGCCTGAAGTCTCATCTCAACATGAATTTTGAGTGCATTTATGTCAATGGCACTAACAGTAGTGCTGGGATCATATTAGTAAAAGATTAGCCATAATGTTGGGAGACAAATGTCCGCAGTTTGGGGCAGGAAAGAGTGCTGGCTGGATGATGGATTAGTTTTAACTAGGACTGCAAACGAGCCCGAGCCGAGTCGAGTTTTGGCCTTATCGAGTCGAGCCTTGACTTAATTTCATCGAACTCGAACTCGAGCTCTGAGCTCGACGAGCTGGTAATTTTGAAGCTCGAGCTCGAGCTCGAGCTCGACGAGCTGGTAATTTGAAGCTCGAGCTCGAAAAAATAAAAATAATTATTTTATTTTTTAAAAAAATAAATAAAATAATATTTTTTATTAATAAATAATAAAATATTAAGGATATTTTATGTAATTTTACTATTAAAATAAAAATAAAAATAAAAATA
Organism: Coffea humblotiana; assembly: GCA_023065735.1. Taxonomy (NCBI): domain Eukaryota; kingdom Viridiplantae; phylum Streptophyta; class Magnoliopsida; order Gentianales; family Rubiaceae; genus Coffea; species Coffea humblotiana. Next base: position 1,237,008 of record CM041211.1, read on the forward strand.
TATATATACTCAAGCTCGCGAGCTAACGAGCTTAATATTTTGAGCTCGAGTTCGAGCTCGACTTTGACTCGACCAACTCGAGCTCGGACTCGAACTCGAAAAATGTCGAGCTCGACCTCGAGCTTGAATCGAGCTGCTCGCGAGCGGCTCGATTCGTTTGCACCCCTAGGTTTTAACTGATCTTTGGCCTTCGTTCCCAAGAAGTTTAGTAGTGTATATGTTATCAAGACAAATGTTTCCTATGCTGTCTCAGCATTTGTCTCGCATCCAAACTCCAAAGTGACAAATTTGGACTCAAATGGTAATGGCTGGGCTGCGACCTGCGCAACTGTTGCAGGTTGAAACTTTTAATGGTGTGTCGCCGCCGGCTTGAGGGGTTTCAACACATGGATACGTGGCAGATTAGGTTAGTTTGACCAGTCATCCTGTTACGGGGGCATCGCCATATCGCTACAACATGCAATGTTAATTATTATTACGAGACAATCGAAGAAATAAAATATTCCCTCCGTCCCACTTTAATAGTCCTATTTTCCTTTTTTATCTGTCCCAAATTATAGTCCACTTTCTAATTGAAAAATGTAGTTGTATTTTAATTTTTCTAAAATAACCTTATTCAATGTAAGTTGTTATTACTATAAACCTACCCCATTTAATGAGAGTTGATTCTTTTTTTACCATCAATTCAAGTTCCCATAAAATTATACTCTATTTAATGTGAGGGTATTTTAGGAAAATAGCCATCTAAATTTACTTTTCCAACAAAGTTAACTACTTTTTCTTAAACTGTGTGAAAAAGAAACAGGACTATCAAAGTGGGACGGAGGGAGTACTAATAGAAGTGCTAACATCACCACTACAATTTTCAATACATCTTTTTATATTTTCAACTATTTTTTATCTCACATACATCACATCACAAAAAATATTACAGTAATTATTGCAAATAATATTTCAAATAATAGCCAGACAAGTGTCCCACATTTAAGTACAGTACGCTGCCATCAAGAAAAGTCATCATCTACAAGCACTCCATTAATGATTAAAGGATTTTCATTAGTGCTAGTAGTAGTATATCACATTAAAGAAATGAAAAATGAAAAAAATAAAAAAATTAAAGCATTAGACAATTTTTTTGAGTTGTTTCCATTATTTACTCACTAGACAAGAGCCACGCCATTGAATTCAACCACTTGGAAGAAAAATCATCAAATCCTCAATCCTCGTAGCTTTCCCCACCTGTATCTTCTCATCCTCCCTCTTCTCTCTCTTCTTTTTGCTGGTTGATCTTTACTGATTTGAATTAATCTTGATGGAGAAATATACTAGATCTAAATCAACAAGGGAAGGAAGGATGCAGCTTGGAGAAGATGGCTACTATGGAGACGGGGCAGCATCAGCAGCAGCAGGCCCGCCTAGCATACATGAACTCAGGAGCTATAGCACTTCTTATACATCCTATATCCAGCCTCCTCCTCCTCAGCCCCCAGCCTACGTGCAGGATTTCACTAAGGACGGGAGATGAAGAAAAGCAAGAGCAGGGTTGCTTCCAGTTCAAAAAGTTGGAGCTTTAGTGATCCCGAGTTGCAGAGGAAGAAGAGAGTTGTCAGCTATAAGGCCTATGCTGTTGAAGGCAAAATGAAGGGTTCTTTCAGGAAAAGTTTCAGGTGGATCAAGGATGTTGTTCATGGATTGTGGTGATTCATTCATTTATCTTGGCATTGATTTTTTGTCTGTTTTATCACCCAAGGAAGAACCGCAATGAAAAAAAAAAGAAAAGCAAAAAGAGATTATTGTTTTGATCTTGTTTCCAATCATCTTTTTAATTCTTAATTATCTTTTGTTTTTATTCATTATTGTGGTATACTAATGTCTTAGCATCTGGAAGGAAAAGAGTGAGGAAAAAAAATATGTTGTTACATAATTGGTCTTGTCCTGTGAAGTTGTCCCCCATGGGCCATGACCGAGTCTCCTTCATAAACATGAATACATTACTTACTTGAGAATTATATACCATCCTATAAAATATTACTACTGCCTCATCTTACGTTTCTTTGGGCAAAGCTATTGGATTGTCTTCTTCCTTCTGTTTAAATTTTTTTTTTTCAAGGTGTGGAAGAATGGAATCATTTGTGGTTTCCTTCTATATATATGTGTGTGTGTGTGTATTCTTTGTTTCACCATCTGGGATTACGAAAATGGTTCTAGATTATTGCTGCTTTTCATTTTTCCAAAGCCATGAGTAATACAAGAAAAGGTAAAATTGGAAAGGGTAAAGAAAGAGAGCAGTTAGCCTGTTAATTTGGTGTGTTGATGAAGATGAGGTTGTGCTTAGGACTTAGCACATAGTAAAAGAAAGCAGTGCTAGTACTAATATCCAAAGCACTTGGTACAAAACCGCTAAAAGCCTCTCTATCTGACAAGTTTCTGTGCTGACTACTGACTCTGTGTTGATGATGATTGCTGCAAAATGTCAGCCGATTTTGTACATTTTTCTGCTGTTTATTTATCAGGCCACTAGGAATATATTTTCTTTTCGTTTGTAAACTGATTTGAAGGAATTGGTTCCATTTTTTGAAAGATGGATTTAACCCATACAGTATTATTATTATTGTTTCTTCTAGACTTTCTGGATTCCAGCTAGCTCCTCCTGCCCTGACTAGTCTGCTCATCCGACCAATTATTAGCACACGTCGTCAATAGGGTCCGTTAGTGACATTAGGCTAACGTCTCGTGAAACCTGTTTGTGCAATTCTTTCACGTAATTTAGTGATACGTACACTTTTGATGTAATCGTGAAATTTACGTCAAAATCATTATATGAATTGACAATTCAAATCGATACCTAAATTGCAGAAATTTATATCAAAAGTTACGTAAGAATTACATGTTGTTTCTGTTCTTGAACATTTCATCAGAAGTTTCGGTATTAAGCAATGCAGTGCTTAAATTAAATGTCCACTTGATTTCTGTTGGAAAAAGTGCATTGCTTTCTTCACCAAGCCGGCCTACTAATGCCGGTCGTTGACTTTGAGAGTGCCGGTCAATTGAGTACATTTACTAGTCGTTACTACCAACCCTATTACTAGCAAGCAGGAGTCAGTGGTGAGTTCGACTAATTCTGAGGAAGTTCGACTTTTTGGCTTTCGCGACGGGTACAACAAAACAGATTCTAATTCTAAACCTCTGGTTCGTAATGCATGTATCTCCATGATCGGCAATCCGGGGCACGTTTTTCTCTTATTTGTTTACTCACTGAAATAGTAAATGGAGATTCTAAACGTTATAAAAATGGAAAAACAGGCAAAGATCTCCCAGTCAAACCTTATCAATGTCAGTGGTATAAACGCTTCCTTCTGGAGTTGAAAAAAAACGTCACCCCTGCATTTTGCCGGTCAATATCAACTTCCAAGTTCCAAACACAAAGGAAGAAATTTGGAGCCATCCCAAGCTTCTAGTCAACGAGGGAATGGTTCATTTTGATTGTCAAGAGCACGGGATTTTGTGCTCAGACCCCTCGGGGACATCCTAAGCATAAAATAATGCCCCACGCGTCAGATACAATAACAACATGATTGGCACGCACGCTTGAAGATCAAGCTTTTGCAAATGTACTAGTAGTAGATTAAGCTACGTGCTGCAACCTTCAAATGTACCAAATTGAGCTCAACCAAACCAATACATGCCTCTTAGTCACCATTGTACATAATACATAGGCCGCAGTTCAGCTCAAGGTGGTCGACATAAACCTTAATGTAAGAGACTAACATATATTATATATATATATATATACTTAGGTGGGAAACAAGAAAAATGTGAACGCTAAACGCGCAGACCACTCGAACGCGCGTTGACAGAAGGTAGCGGAAAAATGCATCTAAACTTTCATTGACAACCCCTGTCGTTTCTTCCAAGTTCGAATTACGCTCCCAATTTCTACCCCGTTCACCCTCAGCTAGGTGGATGGATAGCAGGCCTCCAACATTTCCCCGAAGAACCACAGGATTGCTCATTATACCAAGATTTGCAGTAAGATATGGATCACACACAGTAGCTAATAGTGCATCGTCTCTTCATTCCCAAAACTCAGGCCCTCTATACCCTTGATGGTGGATTCAAAAATCTTCATGTTAGAAGAACTGCGCTTGTGATCAGATGATACAACTGGAGAACTCCTTTGTGCAGTGCTGGAAATTTTACGAAGAACTCCTGGGCTTGCATCTGCTGTACGAGTTCGTGACGGTTCAGATTCATTACCCACCAAAATTGCAGGGTCACGACTACTAGAGACGGCAGGTCGCTTTGAAGATCCACTTGAACGGAGGAACATAGAACTAGAAACCTGCAAAATGCATGTGCCCATCCAAATAAGAAAAGAAGACGAAAGTATAGAAGCCTGATAAGAGCGCAAGACTATTGTGGATAATAGATTTTAGGTTGAGAGACGGACCTCTTTACCAGTCACCAAACCATTTGTTTTTTGTCTAGAGAAGCTTCCGGAATTCAATTGCATTCCAGTGTTTCGACTTCGAGCTGGATTAGCTGTTGACCAACCAGTAGGCCTACCATCTTCGCCACCTGCATAGCAAAGCAAAGGTTACAGCTGTTACGTTACAACTACTAAAAAAAATCTACATATTCTTGAAGAGAAATTGCTTCGCCAAAATGAATGCATCTCGATCAAGTTTGTGCTGTAAAAACAAAGGAAAAATACAAAAGAAAACAGATGGTTCATGGACCTTGTATTTATGAATAAGAAAGCCCAGTACTTGTAGAACTACAATATGCAGCAGGACAATTGCAGGACACTCACCTTGTTGCCTATCATGATTGGCAGCACTGACCTGCATTCCCGAACTAGTTCCAACAGTTGCACCCTATCCGGAAAAACACATAGTAATCATCTGACAACCATGGGGCCATTAAAAAATGTAAACAGAGCTTCTACGTCACTTACAAGAGAACGAGAAGGAGGATTGGCAAGCTGTGACTGCTGATATTTTAAGATTGTCCAATCAAATACATAATCAAATTGAAAGCCTGGAAAACAAGGCAAGGTTGGAGAAGGGAAAGAATGACATTACAATTCAAAATGTAACAGATCATAATGCCTTTTCAAGTTTCCAAAACCAAAATAGCTCAAGTAAAGGTGGTATTATCAAACCTTCCCGGATGAAAAGGTCTCTGAAAATTCGCTTAAGATAAGCATAATCTGGTTTATCATCAAACCTAAGGGAACGGCAGTAATGGAAATAGGAAGCAAACTCTGTAGGATAGCCACGACATAAAGCCTAGACCGAAGAAAATACAGTTTGCAGTTAATCTCAGAAGATAGACAATTAATGGCCTCGGTAATCTCATAAGAAATTTACCTCAATGGAGGTCGAAACTTTCTTTTCACTGATTTTTTCATACTTCTGTTTCTTGGTGCCTGCTTTCAGCCCCTGCCAAGGCAGACTATAGACTTTGGTGTTGGTGAGTGCATATCTATAATGGAAAAAGGGATTAAACACACAAAATAATTGAAATATACCTCCCTCTTAAGAAGTACATAAGAACATATCCCAGCGATTCTAAGTCATCCCTTCGACTTTGTTCTGAGAAGTAAACACCACATCAAGAAGAACAAACGTCAGATGTAAATAGAAGTAATTGATATATAGAAAAAGATACAAGCAAGAGCAAAAAGGCAACAAGCTTACCAATGCCAAGGTGAGTATTCATGCTTGCATATCTGGCTGTTCCAGTCAGATTCTTGTTTTCTCTGAACTCAACATTGAACAAGATATATACATCAGTAATTTGCTAACTAAGGTAGATAATATAGAAAACTAGAAGCACCCCAGAAACAAGTATAATACAGGATGAATACAAATGATCTGTGACATAAAGAGTACTTATCAAAATAATTACAGGAAACACAATTCAACAGAGTTATCCACCTAAACAACCATAAAGAACCTGGAAAAAGAAGAGTAAAACACTAAGCAACAGAGATTCCCAGTAAGCGCACCAAATACTGAACAAAAGCCCTAGTCATTTCTAGATTTCATTAAAATGCACTTACAGAATGACTACCACAAGCATAGGTTAGGCTCTGTTGTTTTTCTTTTAGATCAAGGAACACCTGCTAAGGTGGGGTAATAGCATCCTTTGGAGATAAGTCTCTTTAGTTGCTCATCCCTTGCTTTGTTGAGCTGAGTTTTAAACAGAAACACAGTACCCATACCAAAAGTTTCCCTTTCCTGATGATTTGCGCTTATAACTTTCTTATAAAGGATAATTAGATCAAACATGTTAAGTCAAAACAATAGGAAAATGATAATCTTATTAAAACTAGAAAACAATAGAATCAAGACCAGAAATTTTAACTGAAAATCAAAGAAAAGGCAAAAGAGGACAACGATCTACAACCTTTAAATATGATATTTGTGCTAATATTTGGGTTACATACGAAACAAGTCAATCACTTACCAACTAATACCAAAACCCCTTGAATTGGAGCATCATTAACCACATAGAAATCCAGAGAGCTCACCTATATGGAATGTGTTGGTGAGTAGACGAGTCCCTATACTTCTTAGCGAGTCCAAAATCGATAACATAAACCTACAATGACTGAGCGTCAGGATGAATCAAAAGAGACCACAATATCAAGCAAGTAAAACAAAGGATGAGAAAAAGCATCAGAGTGCACCTGGTTTGCACGTCTCCCTAAGCCCATAAGGAAGTTGTCAGGTTTGATATCCCGATGCAAGAAAGATTTGGAGTGAACAAATTCAACCCGGTTAATCTGAAAAGAATGTAAAACTTACAACAAGGGCAACGAGAAGGACAATTTTAATAAACAAATGAGAAACAGTGAGACAACCATATGATCGGCAAGCATTAGAACAGTCTTCAAAGACAGCTTTCTACTGCAGAAGTTAAATAAATCTTCAAGACTAGGACCCAGTAAATCCATCACGAGAACATTATAGTCTCCTTCAACTCCGAACCATCTAACATTTGAAATTCCAGCTACCAAAATTTCAAAAAATTGCCAACTGATGAGGATATAAAACTGATAAAATTTGCATTTGTAAAAGATCACTAATAACTACTCTGACCAAAGAGTTCTTACTTCCTCCCTGCAGTATTTTATACAACTTTGATTCGTACAATAACTGCGGATGCTTTGTCTTGACATTTTCCTGAGTATAAAGAAAAGGAAAATGCAATCAAAGAACTGAAAACTAAATATTTCTTCTGTTAATCAGTCCAAAAAAGTTTGGTGACATAACACAAACTGAATAAAAAGACCAACTCCACACCACAAATTTCCAACTGCTTACCTCAACCCTGTATGTATAGAACGAAAGATTAAACAAACAAAGTATCTCAAAATATTATGATGAACCTCTCACAAGATATGACTTGCTCAGTTTAATTGTAAAGCACTCAATTTCTTAAAAACTAGAATCTTGGCCACCAAGAAGTGAGTTCCTCATCAAACCCCTATAAGAAAATATAGTACAAAACGCAATCTTGCTTCTTAAAACAGCTAATGCCCGCAACTCATCTTGCATTAGCAATAGCCGAAGCCTTTTGCGATATCCTTGGCCTTGCCTTACATTTCAATTATTGGAAATCCAAATTGAAACAAACCTTAGACAGCATTCACCAGAAATGGAACCTATATATGTCAAAGCCCAACCCATACAGCTCACTTATTTCGCATTCATGTGGAAAAACAATGTAATCACCACGCACACCACATTCTTAACCTGAGCTTTTACCCCAAAAAAAAAAAAAGAAAAATCTTAACCTAAGCTAGCAACCAAGTCAAAAAATAGACCAGATGCCACATTTAAAAAAAGAAAAAAGAAGAAAGAAAAAAGCTTTGGGTTTAAATAGGATCAATCCCCAAAAGCAGAAACTTAAAGTTTCAAATACAAAAATTAAAGCGGACGAAAGAAAAAAACCTAAAATTGGAGACAATTCACTTACAAGCTTGATAGCAACCTCTTCATTAGTTTGAATATTAGTACCTAAAATATCACATTAAAATTCCAATCAGAAAATTTACTTGCACAAACAAAATCATAAATATATGTCAGAGAACAAAAATCTAAGAGCATCCTAGTATATAGACAAACCAAGATAGATCTCCCCAAATGAGCCGCTGCCGATTTTCCGACCTAACCGAAACTTATTACCGACACGAGGCTCCATTCCAGTTCGGCTGGAATATTCAACAATCCAACCCAAACCCTAACTTAATAATTTTATCTCTTAAAGAATCAACAAAATTAAATTAAATTGAAACAAAATCCTAGCATATGAAAGCTTGCTATGTAGACGAAATGCGTTGTAAAAACGACTCGATGATATAAAAGAACCAAAAAATATACATATATCAACGTAGTGAAAGTCTTTTTTTTTTTCCCCCTTCCTAAAGCAGCTTAAGAAAAATGAGAAAAACCTAGCAAATTCTGCATTAATTGAAAAAGCTGGCAAAGGTAAATTGGGGGTGGTTTCGGTTTTTTTTTTCTTTTTTTTTTGTTGGTGGGGTTTTTTTTGGGGGGGGATGGTGTGGATGGGAAGTTCTCAGGGGGCAGGAGGGGATGGTATCAAATCATGGCTTCTCCGTGGGAGCTTTGATCCAATCGAAGCACTAGCGGTTTTCACACTTATTAATGCTTTTTTATTTATTCATTCATTTACCCAGTTTTACCGGACGTTTTTCTACTGCGACTACAACTACAACTCTTTTGGCTGCAGTAACCTCTTTTTGGGCTTTTTTTTTTTTGGGACCTTCTGGGATTCTTCTTCTTACGTCGTTTTAGTAATTTGAGAATCTTCTGACAAGACGACGACATTGTACGAGTTCGCTTTCGGCATCGTAACTGTCTGTCCGATTTGTTTGCGGTCAATGTGACGTCATATATGTATGTAAAAGTGTAAAAACTTTAACTTTCGGTTTTGAATTCTAAGATAAGAAGACCACTGCCGACGGGTAGTTGGAGCAGTACTCTTGTCCCTTCAAATTGACGCTCAGTTATAAAAGAATTTTTCCTAATGGGCGTCTAACACAAATCACACCCAATTTAAACGCACATTAACAATAATCACATTTATTACCCATGCGTCGGCATTGCTCCAGAAAATTTGTTGGCATTATACACACAACAACGACAACACAAGGAGGCGGAGGCGGAGGCGGAGGCAAAAATATGCATTGGCTATATTTCAAGGACATTGAATCAATACATACAACAGCCAAAAAGCTTTGACGTAATGAATGAACCTCTCGCTCGCTATGTACTATGCTAGTATACTGGGCCAAAAAATGGTTAAGAATGAGCCGTTGAAGGGACCATATATCAAAAACTGAAGATGGCCTAAAAAGGAAAAGAAAAAAAAAATTGCTATACTAGAAGCCAAAACAGGAAGGAAAAAGAGTTAAAAAAAAAAAAAAAACATTCACAATCAAGATGAAGCCAAGGTGCTACGTCCTCCCAAGGTTGAATATTTCTTTTGCAATTTCCCTTTCAATTGCCTGATTCTTGCGTCCACCCGCGCAGTGAACCCGATTTTGGTCTTTTGCCTTGCCTTGGATCGCTCCCTCCTCCACATATGCCGATCCTCAACATCTTTCCTATAGTACTTGATCTCTTGAATGACGTGGTGGTCCATGGGATTGAAACATCTTTGGAATGCTATGTGAGTTAAGTAGGGGAGGTTGCATGCGACTGTCACTATGAGGGTAGTCGACCAATATATTGGGGCAGGGGCTAAAGCTTCCACGAGGATTTTGTAGGCATTACCAGAGAAGACCGGAGACATCTCCCCGTAAATGAAGAGAAAAACGTACCAAGTCACAACGCTGCCCCATACCAGGAAGTGCTGTATCCAGGTGAAGTGACTCATCGTCAGTGCAATCTGGCAGTTCACAGCCCAGATGATGCACGTGAACATTGTTGTGCCCACAGCACTCATATCCGCAGTCTGACCTCCAGCTCGGAAAGCTTGGTCGTAAAATATGATGACGTTGAGGAAGAAAATGATGAGGGATGTGTATAGACCGTTCCCCATCCACCCAAATATCCTATACCAGTCGAAGAACAAGTTTTTGGGCCCTTGTTGGTACAGTGCAGGAAACTGCATAGTGGGTTACTTCTGTATCAGCATGGAGCGCTAGATCCGTTGTTCGCTCAAACAAAAACATAGCAAACACCAGAAAAAGAGCATAACTTTAAATCTAACCTGCAAGCACACTTCAGAAGAAACGTCTTGCTCAAATACTCCAAGTGAAATGACAGGCAACGAAGTGAGCACAACGTTGAATAGTATCATATACCAATCGTCATATACAGATTGTCCAGAAAATCCAGTGAAGGCCTCGAAGTAGAACAGAGTGAGGCCAAAAGCAATATTTTTGTAGAAGAAATAGCATATCTGAAAGAAATTGGATCGTAAGAATTGACAGGCGAATGAAGCAAGGTAGCAGATATGGACCAGAGAAAAATATTTGACTTTTAATAGTAGCATAAACATTTGCCAAGAACGGAAAAGACACGAGCATCCGTGACCGAGTATTACCATCTGGGCAATTCTCTTGTAGCACCAATGACCATGTATGACTAAGAGTCTCTCCAGAAACCGGAACTGTGCAATAGAAAAGTCGCTTGCCATCACAGCCTGTATAGAGGTGATAAATTTGTCATCTTGAACATAACAGCTCAAAACCAAACCATGTTTACTAAAGTGAATTTATGAAATCCTAGTAGGCAACATAGTCCATAGACAAAGGAAGTACACGTAGGGAAGGATAAGCAAAGTGCAGCCTGGAGTTATGATGCTTCCATGCAACATACAGTTAACTTACTTGACATTTTGAAGGAAGTTGAATAATGACATGTAATTATAGAACAGTTGGGGGTTTTTGTAAATAGGCCAGAAGACGTCAATAACAATTAAGAGGCAACTACTTTGACAATTTCAGATGCTTCCTAACATTCCGCTTCATTTATTACCATCATCTAAAGATAACACACTAACTACCCTTTCTTATCTAATTGAAAATCCAGGCTACATGTAATCCTTTCAGCAGAATAGATGTTTTATATTCCAAAGAGTAAGCCTGAGTGCTTTAGCAGGCCTTCGATGCAAATAGCAGTTGTTTTATAAACAACATATGATGGCAAATGCAAATTAATTGCTTTCGGAGGGTTGAGAACTTTCAAAAGTGGAACTTTTGCAGCTGCATCTGACACATCATTATGCAGACTATTCTGCAAGTCCTCATATTTCAAATGGAAGTAAGTAAGATACTTCACAAACCTGCATTCCTTCCACACCACTGATGCCAACACCGATATCTGCTTCTTGAATCATTCCAACATCATTTGCACCATCACCAATGGCTTAGGGTTGTCTTTCCAGTACCTTCTTTTACTAATCTCGTCACCTAATAAAGGTCAATGGAAACAGAATGGAGAAAGGACAAGAGAGAAAGTCAAACGTAGTAGAAAAGCAAGCTAACTCTAGATATGAGTAGCACAAAGAAGATCTTAAAGAAAATCCCACAGGCAAATAGAACAAATTACACACAAGAGCCTTCTGCTTAGGAGAGACACGGCCAGCATATGACAGATGCACAGTCAACTGCTAAATTCAAGAACTGGTACTTCATATCATCTTCCAGGGCATAAGTCAGAGATTTCCCATCAATGATCAATGCAAATGCAGCATGGGGGTCCTTTTCAAGTTTGATCGTTTGAGATGCATTGGCAATTTGCATCGAAATGCTGTCCTTTACAGCCTGATGAGTCAGATAAAAGCAAAAGGAGAATGCAAAATTTAGTAAGCCTCAGACAAAGCTTTGCATAATTTTCCAGTAGATAGCTCCTTTTTGGATCTTGAGCTAATGAGTCTGCATTTGCTGCTATACATATCTGCTTCATACCCTGTCGAAGCAAACTACAAGCAAATCTGTACAAAAGAAACAATAGTTTGAGCTTTGTGATTATGCAAGCATTAATTGTCGAGTCCAGTAGACAAACCAGCTTACTATAGGAGGAGACTGACCTATGTTAATTGCAGTTTCCATCTTATCACCTGTCAGCACCCCAGAGCTTAAGTCCAGCTTGTGCCAGTTTATCAATGCACTGAGGCACCTAAGAAACGACAAGCTATGGAAGGTAAGACAAACTTTAAACCAAGAATTATTCAGGCATCAAAAAATTCATTGTATACCCCTTTCTGCAGTTTGTCCTCCACAGCAGTTGCACCAACAAGGATCAGTTCCCTTTCCATCATATCAGATACACGTTCAAGCATTCCTTCCCTATCACCACCGATTGAAGTTTTTGCTTTGCAAAACTCCTCATTCCAGGCAGTATACTCAGCTTCATCGAGCTTCCTGTAGGCAAGTGCCAGTGTACGCAGACCAGCTTCCCCGTATTCATTCAAATGCTTTGTGGTGGATTCAATAAACATTTTCCCATTTTTTGACAATCTATCAAAGATGATGCTGTGTAATCCAAGGAAAGGAACAACTTCGTTAGGCTAGGCCACATCTGAGTAGAAGCAATCAGAAAAGGTCTCAAAACAATTCCTGTCTGATGTCTAATTACACAAGCCAGAAGCTTGCATGCAGCCAAATGTACAAGCTCAACCACCCACCACACCACAGGACTGCAACATTTCTTTTTCCCTTTTGATGTTTCCCAAGGTGTTGCAAGTGAAGCACAAAAGGATGAATTGCTAATAAAATATATGCATATTCTCTACAGGTACTCTAACTTGATTGTTTTTCTTGGAATGCAACATAACACTATATTTAGACATTTCGGAAGTATGGACCAGGAGATAAAAAACACAGACAGAAACAGATGTTGAAAAGGAACCTGTCTGCCGCCTTTGCATAGAAGAAGAAATATGTCCATTCTCATCACGAAGAATAACAGACATTCGCTTCCTTTTGCTTGTAAAATCTAGCAGGTTGAGAACTTTGAACTCCCTGGAATTTTACACAAAGCATAAAACACAATTAACCAAACAAGGGTAAATAGATTTGTGACCTCCAAAAATAAAACCCTCACCTTTCAACAGGCTTGTCAAAAGAAGGATATCTCTCCCGAACAAATACACTTGATTGAGTTCTTTTACAAAATTCAAACCCGAATTCTCTAGCAGCAACCAGAAATGAGCCTTCATCGGGTGACTCTGCTTCATAAGTAAAAGTGCCAGTTTCTTCATTTCGCTCAGGAATTGCAGTATGACAAAGAGAAAGTATTCTAAAAAATAGTAAGACGAAATCTGTGTTGGGCTCTTTTAACCAATTTCCATCCATAAGACGGTCATCCTCAAAGCTGAACCCTTTTATAGCAGGTTTTCGGTCTGTTTCATCTTTTGAGGTAATAACAGCCTCTAATTCTATTTCTGATGCCTGAAGTTCCTGCCCATTGGTTTCCCAGGGAAGGCTTGTATGATTCTTTGGAGTCACTACATTTGCTAACTCAGGATCTTGCCCCTCAAGGTCCATTGCCATCTGCTTTGCTGCAGCGACTTCCACGTCGCTTGCTTTCTTGCCATATGCAGTTCCAGCAATTGAGCACTTGAGGAAGTCCATCTGGTTACATGTCAAAGTTCCAGTTTTATCAGAAAGGATCGTATCAACTTGGCCTAACTCCTCATTCAAGTTTGATGTCCTTGCTTGAGCAGGAGTTCCAGTCTCTTCATCATACATGTTAATGTCCTTATTGATGAACAATGCTTGCAGGACCTTGACAACCTCAATTGACACGTATAGGGATATTGGTATTAAATATCCATATAATATGAGAGCTGTGACTAGATGAAATGTGCCTGACAACTCGGGCCTGAGTGGATTGTAGAAGTTCTGGCTATCCGGGGCTTGCAAGTACCACCAGTTTGGCAACTGGTACTTCACCTTGATAGCAAAGCCTATTGAGCTAATCAGAGAAATCAAGACAAGAAGGGTAAAAAGTATGTATATTATTTTGTCCATCTGCTTTTCAAATCTTACTCCTTTTTGATGGTGATTTGGTTGCATTCTGCATAACTTTGCTATCATGACCCGTAAATATCACCACTCCATAGACATAGGCGGTATTCCTGAGCTTTGAGTCTCTGAGGAGAATCTGACTGGGATCAAGAGGATAAACCTGACGATCATATTCCAGATTACCCACAAAAGTGTAAAGATTAGGATTGGGATCTTCGCATCTTATTGTAGCAGTGAAGTCCTTGAATGACAAATCTTCATCAAAAGGTAGAGTTGCCTCCAAAGCTCTTTTTTACCTTCAAATTTGTCTCTCCATCTAAGTTCATAGTTTCCACATAACAGATTCCATCGTCATAACTAGATGATAAAAGAAGGATATCTGCAGGAAAAAATTTATCCTTTTCCACTTTCACTATATCTCCAACCCGAAGCTTCCTCCATGACCTATAACCAAATACACCATCTCCTTTATGTACACTAGATTTACGTAAATTAACCTTCATATCCTGCATAAATCTCCGCCAATCTTCCAAAGCTTCCTTTGCCATACTCAACCCAACAACAAAGGCTAGGGGAGCAATCATGCTGACAGCTGAGAATGGAGCAACTGGAGTAAGTGACAGGATTGCTGCCAGGAGAAAATATAAGTTGGCAACACGTCTAAATTGCTCAAAATAGCCTTGGGTAGAAATGTAACAATATTGTACTTTGTAGTGGATATATAATTTGATCGGTATCTAAGAGGTTTCTTTTCATGAACATGAGGCTGGTTGCAGTAAACCATTCTTGAATAACCAGGGCCTTGGAACTGATGTGGCCCCTCGGTCTCTTGAGTGGTTGGCCGGAGACATGCAAATGTGTACAGGTTGCTCCTGCGGAGCTTCGCTCTTATCCTGCCCGCGCCATTCTGATGGGTTTTCAGCTTTATATGAAGATAACAGCTGATCTAATCATCAGAAGAAACCCACAACGCTATCTTCACCGCCCCCCTCAAATGGCCTCCTAGTTCATATCATTGTTCTAGAAGAATTAAGTTAAAATTCTTCAAGGACGACTGAAGCCGAGGAAAAGATAATTGCAGCAAATCAGCATGACATTACCTGAAACAGCCCGTGTACAGAAACATAAATTAATGACTTGACCAGACTAGTACTCAAAATTGAACCATTAAATTTATCAGGCTGTGACTTCAATAAAATCAATCATAATGAAAACTAGCAACTCCAGATTCTCAAGATTTCAACTAATTTTGATAGGATCACCATGAGGCTCAACTCCTTTTAAAACCCCAATCACAACTGCATCTCCGGCAAAGCACAAAGACAACATTAAAATCAAGATGGATCAAAAGAAGAATCAGCTTAAATTTCCGAGAAATAAAGGCTAAAAATCAACCTTTTCCCATAACATCTCTGAGGCCCGCTTTAATTTCCTCTCAAACTCACATGTACATCGAATTATAGACTTTCGAATTGAAGAAAACCATCACATTGCGTTTCCCAGCTGAAATTGCCGCAAAAAAAAAAATCCTGAAACAAAAAACCAAATGCCGACAATTTAATTCATGACAAGCAGATTAATTTCTTACAATCAATTCCCGAGAAAGAAGAACCAAAATCCCATTTACCAAGGATTTAACTGCACCCGCACCCGCATTAATTAAATGCAGAAACGAACAAGAAGGCGTGGAAATCAGATAGATGAATAAAAGGGGTACCTTGAATGAGGTGGGTCTCAAGACTAAAGAAGTCACAGCTCTAACGAGAAGTTTAGAACAAACCCAATTCGAATAACAATTAGATTAAAACAGAAAAGTTGCAGAGATCGCAATGGAGGAGAGAGAAAATTCAAGAGAGATGTGAAAGAGAGGGAGGAGAGACCGAGAAAGGGAGACTTAGGCAAGAAAAAGAGCCCTTTCTCCGTTCCAAGTGCGAACCTATGCCAGCATTTTACGTCACTCTCTCTTCCTTGCGTTGTAATTAACATGCTATTAAGAAGGTGCTTTTAGTTTTTTTTTTTCCGTTTAATGTAAATTCAAGTAAATGCGTACTAGTAAATATTTTGTTGTCTATTTGCCTTGGATTAAAAAATTTTATGAAGGCTAATTAGGAATAATACCAAAATTAATTAATCATTGTCTTGCTCCGGTAGGAGTTAGTTACGGGAGTAATAAGTATCCGTTGAGAGCTAGTAAAAAGGAAGTAGTTGTGACGTGGCAATTCCAATGTGAGAAAGAAAAGGCAAAGAAAAACGAAAGAAGCTTGACAACAATTGACACCTTGCGATTCGTCCGGAGCCGGAATCGGGTCTTCTGAATCTGAGCTCATAATACAATGACAGAATCAACCTCCTTCTGCAAAGGCCATGTTTGAAACTTCACTTTAACCATCAAAGAAAATTGAAAATGGGAGTTGAGAACATTTATGGCTAGTCTAATTTAGAGAATTATGATTAGGTTTGCTTAGCTTTATTCCTTTTTTTTTTTTTCCTAAGACGATAACTATTGTATAACTTATTCTATCCTATATTATGGGGAGAAGGCGGACCTGAAGATACCCAAGAGTAATCAAGAAAGGACTGAACCGCTATCTAACCAAAAGGGTGCGTGATTTTTTGAGCAGAGCCACTTAATGTGACAATCGGTGGAATGCAAGGTTTGAATCCTTGACCTTCCACCCCACTAAGTTTAATGTTTTGGTGGTGGCCACCGGCCGTTGCTTAGCTTTATTCAAGAGGGTGATTTTTTTTCTTTTTTTTTTATGTTGGTGGTGATGAAAATGGAAATGTCTTTTTTTTGGAAAAGTGTAGTATTTTCTTTAACATACATAAAATGATTTTAAAATTCAGAATAAAATTTTACTTGCACGTGACTAACAGTTTTATTTGACCGAATTCATGCTCTGCTAACATCAAGATGTGATTCATTCAGCTGCATCAAGAATTGAGTTGGAGAAGGTAAGCTAGGACTTTTAGTTTAGTTGGTCTAGGTGAACTGATTCACTATTTTGATGATTCAACTTTTTCCACTTGATTTGCTGGGATAAGAATTCTCAAATGATAAGGACACTGGATGGGCAAGTACCATTTGCACCGAAACCATGAGCAAATCCTTTGAAATTCCACTCACTAAAGATAGGTAGGGGAGCCAAACATGCCCTAAAAACGCAACCGTGGTCAACACTCAACACTAGGGATGTGTAGGTCCGGGTTAGAGTACGTGGCAACCACAACAAAAGATAAAACAACATGGATGATTGGATATTCTGCCGCGGTTTGTCCCCACATTAAAGTCATTTAAACATGCCATCCAATCCAATCTCCATCCCACCCAACCCATCTCCCGGACAAGGGGCACGAACGGTTGCAGGTCCAATTGTTTCTGGCGATTTTGGTCATTTTCAACAGCGTGTAATTTTGATTGCACACGGCGTAATTTTATTTGTACAACGTGTAACTTTAGTACAAAATTTTGCGGGCCCCACACACGTTGTGAAAATCGATGTACAACTAGTGATTTGGACCGCACTTTTTTTTTTTTGCCAAAATCTGGCCGTAAACAGTTTAGGAGCGGTCATTCTGACCGCTCCTGCCCCTCACCCCCCATCTCCCGTTCAACACCTTCTGAGCTTGTCAGCCATTTTATCTTCTCTCCAGGTATTTGAGTTCTTTTTACGTTCTTTACCCTCTCGCAAAAAGGCCTCGATAAATAAGGCGCATTTGGATTAAGAAATTTAATGAAAGATTTGAATTTCGCTCGGATCGCATTTGGATTTGTAATCACCTAATTATCAAAATACATGATAAATACTACAATAATTGATGATTGACAACTTTAAAAAACCTTTTAAACCAATTTAAAATCCTTTGTCAACTCTCTCGATCTAAATACAAGCTAAGTTCATTTCAATAAGTTTACTAGTAAAAACAAGTACTATTTTTTTCTCTATGACTCAGATAAACTCCTTTTTTGTTCTTTCCCTCCTTATAAGGTTCGGAGTATCTTGTTAAATTTTTTTTCAAAAGTTTACTAGTTTTTTTGTTTGGAGGATTGACGAGCTTAAAGTTTACTACTAATTTTCATCCAATCAATGCCTAAATAATCACCGGATACACATAAATTGATCAGAGTGTGTTTGATAAAATTGAAATCTGAAAATTGAAATTTGAGATCCAAAAATCTGAAGTTTGGATCCATTAACTTATTGATTTGTTAATTAATACTAAATTTAATATATCTGAGCGCATATGATATTAAGTGATAAGTTGAATAGTTATTGCTTAAATTTGGAAGCATGTTTTGTATATAAAATTCAGTATCACTTAATTAATTCAAATGTTCAATTTTTTGTTATCAGATGCTTCGAACATGTTAAGATATGAATTTATTAAATTTAAGTACCGAATTGAATTATCAAACAAGACCTAAGTCTTGATCAAAACAACTCGAGAATATGTGATGTGTGCATATCCAGGCAGCACCATTGGTAGTATTACTTTGGTTTTCTGTAATTCCCTTTTTTTAACATTCAGCGTTAGCTCTTTAAAAGTCTCATTTGGAAGAGGGCTGACTCAAGACTTTGGCTCGTAAAAGAGAGTGTCGTTGGGCCCACAGTAAGGAGGATTCCCACTCGTTTGCCTCACTTCCTCAGATTCGCGGAATGGCCCAAATGAGAGTTTCCTGGAACCTTACGGTTCGATTCCCACCATTTACGGCGAAATAATTATTTTTAGCCCGATACATTCATATCTTTTTATTAATTATATAAAAAGAAGTGGTCAAAATTTTTGTTTCATGTTTGTGGGAATAGTTGTGGCATTAATCTTGCCGGCTTGTAACATTTTTCGTTTACACTTCTCCCCAGTCTCGAATGCCGTCCTGACGATTTCCAAAGCGTTTATAAACTTTATTATTATTTTTCTCCCCACTAGGCCCTGAATTTTCTTATGTTTTTCTCACATTTTTTGCCGTGCTACGATGATTATTTTTTCATTCAGAAATTTTGGTCATCCATGATTATGACTGCCATTTGTCCTTCCAGCAGCCCGTTTGACAACTCGACGCTCAACACACGTCGATGGGATTGATTGATTGAATATTTCCACTCCCACACGCTTCAAACCATGTTTGAAATGCGATGAACCTTCTTAACTCCAAATCGCTAAGTATGGGAAAATAGTCCGTCCTTGCACAAGCCACTCAATTCCGCCAAAAATGCTCACGGCACGTCTCTCTCTTTTTTTTTTTTTTTTTAGCAGCGATCAAACGTAGTCTCTGCCTGCCTTTGATCATAGAACCCAATACCAGGGTTAAAAATAAAATCAAACAATTCGATATTTGAATCGAGATCAGATGCATAAGAGCTCATTTGAATTTGATTTGCTGACTAATCAAATCAAACTTGAACAATATATTCAAATTCGACTTATTCTCAATTCGATAAAAACTCGTACAGCCTCGGCACAAAATATAAACAAGTCAAATTTAAATATAATTTTAAATTTATTAAAATAATTAAATAAGCTTGAACACATGAATGTTTTGACTCGTGCCAAATGCACAAGCCCTCCAAGACAGTAAGGCAACCACCACATTGAGATAATACTACTATTGGGAGTCGCAATTGAGATCTTAAGAATCCAGCACCCGAGTGCCAAGCTAGAGAATCCAGAGGAGCATTAAAGAGGTGAGCGGATTTAGGGCTTGTACCGTTGTTAGTGATCAGCTATGGCCGCACCATGCAACATAGACTCTAACCACAACATCTATGAAATTAACCAATTCAGACACCAAAATAACAAGGTGCAAAAAGACAAATACTTTTGCCGTTGTTGAATTTTTACCTACAAATTCAGTCCCAATTATTCAATTTTAAAATAGAATTCACTTATAAAAAATGACTTTAATAACCCAATATATTTAAACAATAGACACAAATATAAAGAATTCCTAAAAGTCAGTAGGCACTTCATCTTTTAGTTTAAGTATAAATTGGTATGTCACTTAATTTCTTTAAAAATATTCATCTTTCTTCTTTTAAATATAAACTACTACTAGTAAGTGTGTTTGAATTGTAAATTATACACTTTATTTACCCACACTGACTTATTTGCATCATCAACACATTTTCCAATCACCTGTTTATCTCACATACATCATATTTAAAAAGCACTACAATAGTATTTTTTTCACAAAATTATCTCAAATAATTTACGATCCAAACACATAATCCTAATTCGCAAAGTTACACGTAAACACGTTTCTCCTATCACGCACACAAACTCATTTTCCATGTTAGTGGTTTATCAACCATAGGTGCAGCCTGGGACACGAGCTGTCAGAGAATGAAATCTCGGACCTGCCGTTTTTTCCACTTAGTTGTCACGGGGAGTGACCATTGAGCAGTTGCAATCGAACCGTGTGACGGTACAGATAGTCTGCCAACCTCAATTACTCATTTTCAACCCTCATACTTTAAAAGACAGCTGATCGTCGGTACATACCATTTTACGTAACTCAAGCGTAGAGTTGTAAACGAGTCGAATCGAACCGAATATCTCATGTTTTGAACTCTGTTCGTTAAACAATTCGAACAACATTTGTGTTCATTCGTTAATTTTCGAACTCTAAACCTGTGTTCATGTTCGACTCGTTAAGCAAATTTCATATTTGAATTCGAGTTCGTATTCGATTCGTTTAACATAAACGAGCCGTTTGCGAACATGGTTGAAATGTTCGAATCCAAATTATTTTAAATCTTAAATATGCCATACAAATCATTAATCATTCTAAAAAACAATTAAAACACTAAGTGACTAAATTCTATATTCATTAACTATATAACTAACATTAACATAAAATAATAAATAAAACCCTCCAAATATAAAAGTCTAGTCATAAAATTAACCCTAAAATTTATCAAATGATAATTATGTCCATATTCGCGAACGTTCGTTAAAACTCGCGATCATGTACGTGTTCGTTCGATTATTAATCAACAAAAAAATTCGTTCGAACTCGATTCGTTTAAGGTTTCGAACGAATCTTTTACGAAACACGAACTTGTCGAAACGAACCAAATTACCGAACAGTTCGGTTCGTTTAACAGCTCTACTCAGACATGACTACGACTTCAGTCAAATAATAAAGAACGGATCATTCCTTTGAGAAAGAAGAGGCAACAAAGGGTTGAATAAAGATTTCAAATAATTTTCCATAAGGTTTTGCAATTTCCGTGATATTGACAAAAAGATTTCAAAACAGAGCACTATATTTGGACTTTGCTTCTAATTCTGAATGAGGGCCACGGGAAGCAAGCAAACAGTACAATCAAAACGAGTATGAGAAAGAATTGAATGTGACTGAAGTTAACAAGAATGATAACCCCAATTAAATGAGGTACGAGAAAGAATCGGTGGGAAAAAAGAGTAAAGTGATAATTTCTCTAAGGACTGACAGATTCATCTAAGCAGTGATCTTGTCAAATGCTCGCGTGCTGTGGCCAGAGCTTGAGAAATGGTCTGCATTTGGCAAAACGTTGAAGAGGCAGGTCAGCACAAAGGAATAAACCTTAGTAAGAACAATCTCCTAAAGTGTTAGTACTAATTTACCATAAGACGAAAGGTTACTGGACAACACATGTTTATTCACATCACACAAGCACAAGATAATACCATAACCATAGCTAATTGAATGCGATCTCCAGTCTTTGGATGCATTTGCAGGTAATATTGGAAATGAGATTTGAGCAATTTTTTTTTTCCTTAAAGGTGAAATATAAGCAAATTAAACCTTTATTAATCTTCTCAAGCAAATTAAAATCTTTATAATATATGTCAACCACACGTATATGCCTCTTTAAAATATCCAGTGATAAGTAATAGCAAGTTATGATAGAGAAAGTAAGAGAACGAAATTACCTGCTCGGACAATGGTGAACCATCATCCATAGTATGGGTGGCTACCTTTCCAGCAATTATACTGCCATCAGTCTCAAGAATGATCCTGACAATCAAAAGAAAGAGGTAAACAAACCACAAGTCATGCATTCGAGTGACTTAGCATGCGTGAGATGTTCAAAAAGTAGCATAACAGAAGATCCATTCAGAAATTGGACACGCAATGTAGGAACTCCCAACCATTTGATATGAAGACTTCATATTATCCCTTAGTGGGCAAAAACAATATAAATCTAAGATGAAAAGATGATTTTAGTACATAACAGCAAGATGTAGTCCACACAATAAACAAGTGCAAGCCCACTGAGAAATTGTTCTAAAGCTTCCATTGGATGTGAAGAATTTTTCAGTTTCACCTTTGACAGAGGAATAAGGTTTCCTAGCATCCCAGTTCCAATACTACAATGGGAAAGTGATTCTGTCAACAGCTCCCCGAAATTTGGGGGTCCGGCATGGTCAAAGGTGAGAATAAATGATATGAAAATGGTGAACCTTTAGCATTTGGCATCGTGAAAGCAGTTTGCAAATGCAATACCCCATTGATCTTAATCCACCCTTTAGCAGACATTATTTAGAATTAATTCACATAGAAAATTATTTAAAGGACTGTTGGTCAGAATCCTATTAGATAAAACACCAATTTGCAAAATTTACTAAGCAAACAATCAATCAACTAACTGCATGAAAGATTGAAGCATCGATCCCTCACAAAAAAAGAAGCTTGCCGCAGAAAAATTAAGTAATTAACAGAAACAAATATCACATACAAAGCTTAAAATTACATATCAAAACAACAAACTGGAAGTCCTATTAAGAGACAGCCTTCTATCTCTATCATCAACCCCAACCTCCTTAAGACTTGGGAAGTATCCATGAGAATGAAAGAATTTTCAATACAAGGTTTGAGGCAAAACTACACACTGGCAATATATGCATAGCAGAAGCAAATAGCTTACCCCCCATCAACAATCTCGTCAAGGCACAGCAGAATCAGATCTAAGTTCTCAAGTGCCTCCCTTTGGTCCACATTGTTCCTGAAACAAAGCATGCTTGATTAACTAAGAGAAAGACAATAACTTCAAGGCAGCATTGGTCCAGTTAAATCCAAAAGGAAGCCTACATATTCAAAGTGCAATACCTGAGAAGCAAGGCAACAGCATCATAAAACCTTGGAGAACAGTAGCTAATATCAGCTCGTTTTCCTCATCACCTCCAGTCACAAAGAAGTGTAGGTCTTGAACAAACTTGTACACGACAATGTTGCTCTCCAGCATTGCTATCTCCGCTGGAGAGCAAAACAACAAAAGCGATTACAATTTTTCCCCTAGGGAGAAAAGGCGGGGGGGCCGAAGAGGAGAGTGCCCAGAGGCAACCCGAATGGGCCCGTCGCTCACTAGTGGATTCATCAGGCCGACAGTAGCACCTGTGATCCCTCTCCAGAATCAGCCTAAATCACATGAATGTGCAGAGTATTCTATCCTAAAAAACGTTGAGACCGACTTATCAGCACTGATCTCTTAGAATTCACAAAAGCCCACATTTGCACTCCCCTAAAGCAGGAAATGTAAATAGACGTTCCTAAATCCGAATCAGTCCCATGATTCTTTTCAGGCTAATTCCACTTCCAGTAAACAATATAAGAGCATAGTTTATCGAATTTCGCGGATGACGAATAAACGTTGGACCCTTTAAAGATATCTTGATAGAAAATCGATTACTATTAATAAATAAACTACATGGGATTCCTGGAGAAGCAAAGTTACCTTCAGTGCGGGCATTTGTCTTCTGAGTTTTTGTGAAGATAGACTTCTCAAAAGCTAACTTTGCAGCGTTTGTAGGCCAATCATCACAAAAGTACTTAACCGCCACACGCTTTCCTTCAGAATCCAATAAAGGATGTTCTTTATGGTAGGGCAAGCCTCCTACAAAAATTCCAGGATTACCACCCACAATTCCAAATGCAAATGCAGTACAGATATTAGTGCTTTACTTATGAGCCAAGAGTGAGAAATGGGAAATCTGAATAGATCGGGGGAAAGCAGTTCGACGAAATGCCAGACAGACATCATCGGATCTAAATCTGCGTCATGATTAAGAAAAGAAACGGAAAGAATAAAAGGGTCACTTACGCGAGAGATGGAGAAGGCAGACATGGTTTTTTGAGCTGGAATGTGATTTCTGACGGAGTGTATATCCTGTCGGAAAGTTGATCGGGGTCGGCGTCTTCAGGCGGGTGGGCTTTTCTTTTTTTTTGGTTTGGGGGAGCGGTGGTTTTGTTTTAAGTAGCTCTTTGCGGCTCTCATTGGTGGTGGTAATATATGGGCTCTCATTCTTCTTGAAAGAAACTTGGCATAAAGCTATGGGCTATAACTTCATGAAGTTCAATGTTGTGGGCCTAAAATCAGCCCAATCAGTTATCACTTCTAATAGAACCTGGAAGTAGTAACCTGTATGCTTGCTGACGACGAGAATTACTAGTACTTGTTATTAAGCTTATAGGGAAATTTATTTATTTTTTCCCTGTGAGATAAAAGCGGATGATGATAAGTGCCAGATGGGGCAATAAAAGGCCTGTGATGATATTATATATAGTGCATGTCAACAAGCTTTCCAGCAGCTTGTATTCATTACCCCTACAAAGCCCATGCAAAGAGCCAAATTAATCCACTGGTCCATTGCCACACTATTCCACCTATTTGTTAGTAATAGGCGTTGAAAATTTACTTGGATTTATTGATTACTTGATTGATTTGTTGGGATCTTGAGAGTTCGTTCTATTAGATCTAACTGCTTGGACCTTGATTGTCATATGCCCATGCTAGACCTGTATCAGGAGAAAAGCTTATGTGATTTAAACCAAATGAGAAGTTGAAAAACCACTACCGAGTTTGTCCACATAAGATTGATTAAGATAGAATACAGAACAAACACACGTACACAAGAATATACATGATGATGATTCTTCAGAGTGTTAGTTACATTATGGAATGAAGCTTGCATCTAGTTTTTCTTCAGCATATCAGCTGCAAGTTGGGCTATATATGGAGATAATGTGGGATCATCTATGGAGTGTAGAAGGTAGGGCCGCACTTGCATTTTCCAGCCCTCAGGTTCATAGTTTGCATACTGCACTCCCACCCGGCCGCGGGTGGTTGGCACCTGAATGGCTTCACATGGCATGCATCCAAAGCACTTGTGTTCGCAGCTTGGTGGGCTTGATCCTATTCTTCTGCTAACTTCTTCCTTCTCTTCTCCTCCTCCGTTCTTTACTTCCTCTCCTACTCCGCCGGGTGGCAGAGGGACCTTGTCCAAGCTCACGCTTTTGTTCAAAGACGGGGGACTCTGCTCTGTCCCTGAGGACCCTGACCACAAAAAAAGTGTTTAACAAATCAGAGCACCCAAAAACGCAGAGTTGACGCATGAAAATGCTGCACTGGAAAGAAGTCACAAGGTAGAGAGAGCCCTGAAAGAAGGAATTCACCTGAGTGAAAAGCATGGCCACCATTTGGCACGAGGGGCCTGCAGCTGGTTATGCAAACCAAATTTAGCATGTGCATGACTGAGATAAAAAGCAAGAATTGACAGCCCCTCATTTCTTCAAGCAAGTTGAATGATCAGTGTGTGATGATGATGATGAGGCAACCTCAAAGTTTAAAACTTAAAAGACAAGAAGGAAAACGACAACGGTGGAATGAATGATTTGGGAATGGGAAGGATTACAGTCACTGCGGGGCCTTATGCATGATTGCAGGATATATAAAGAGGGAAGAAAAGGGCAAGACTTGCTGCTCGTTTGCCTATACACCACTGGTATGCTGGCACCACAGACATCTCAGAAATTTCTCGGACTTCACTCAGTCATTTGATTTGAGTTGCATCGATAGATTTTGCTTATCAAACAAGGGATTCTCTTATATCTGCCAGAAAAAGTGTACAAAGAACCATATGGTTAACTCTGCTTCCCTCAATTGACAAGTCAATAGCTCTTGTCCTTACGACTATTTGTTTTCTCGATTGCTCCTCCTCTCATCTACAGCTGCTTCTGTCTTTGGATACAAGCAAACTTTTCTCTCCCAATCTATCTCTGAGTCAGATGTGGGGTCCCTTCAGGCTAGATCTGCTATAACATTTTTTGGGATTAAGAAACTCGTACTACTAGGCTGCAGAGTCTTTTTATTTTCTCCCTGATGGCTTTCCGTAAGTGGAAGAAAAGAAATCCAGGCACAGATCCTATAACTTGCTAGTTGTAAGTCACTCTGATCTGTTGAGTATCAATGTCCGAGACATTAAATCATTCACCTGCTGCTTCTCACAACCTGGACCATCTACCTCTACCTGCCTTTCATCTTGATCTATGAGATATGAAACTTTTTCAAATGCGTCCCGAGTATTTCTCTATTGTGCGACTTCCTGCGTGGTGCAAACAATCTATTTCCTCTGTTCATGCAAGGACGAGAACAAAAACTCAAAATGGCTCTAAGTGGAAAAATGACCAATTTCATCTCTAAACTTTTTTTTGTTATAGTGCTGATTTAATTCCTAACTTTTATTTTTAATCAATTTGATACGTAAACCTATTTTGCGATTCCAATTAAAAAACCTCCGTGACAGCGGCACCACCTAAAACTGATTTAACTACTAATTGATCAACTAAAAAGTCACTAGATTAAATTTTAAAAAAGCCTTGTCTAGTGATTTTTCAAACGATTTAAAACTTTTATCTAGTGATTTTTTATATGATTTATTTCGTTTATTATAATCCCAAGAATGATATTCTCAATATACTCCCATTTAATTACTCAACTAAGAGTCAAAATCAGTTTTAAGTGATGGTGCTGCCACAGAGGTTTTTAATTGGAATCGCAAAATAAGTTCACATATCAAATTGATTAGGAATAAAAGTTAAGGACTAAATCGATACTAATGCAAAAGTTTAGGAACGAAGAAATTGGTCATTTTCCGCTCATAAGTTGAAACTCTACTGAACCTGTTACCCGTGCATCAAGGGTCAGTCTAATTTATAAAATGCTGCTCAAATACTTGTGCAGTCTCTGACTCTCATTACTACTTCAAATTTTGTATTCTTGGCGTCGTATATCTTGTACTGTGGCACTTTCGAATACAGGCCGGGGGGGTAGTATGTCTACTTCTGAATTCTGATACACTGGGGACCTACTTTTGTTTGTCCACTAACACAATTTTTCAACCTAGAGGTTTAATCGCAGCTCATTAGATCCTTTAGATCAAGAACAAAGCAAACCCTTTTTCTTAATCCTGGGTAAAGAAGAGCACCTGACATCATCAGCATTGAATTTCCAGTTTGTTTTTGAGGTGGAAATCGAGAAGTTGAATGATAACCCCAGCTATCTAGCTTCTTGAGAGGTGTGGTACTAATTGAAAAGAAGCATTTACTATTATATGAGCATGAGGAGCCAATTATTTCATACTTATAAAGGCTTCTGAGGTATGTAATGCCAACTGCAAAACCGAAGCGGAGAAGAAAGCTTCAAGAAAAGGAAAGCTGATTTGCACCGTTCAATGCTCTCTCATCAGACACTTTTTAGCATGCTAATTACTGAGCCACTGATGACTAGCTGCTACATAAGTCGAGATAGCTGGCGATAGACTCTTGTACTCGCACTCAACCCGCCTATCAGTCATTGGCGAACTGTTAACTAGTAAAAGAAGAATTTTTGGTGGGTAATGCAGCGCAAGTTGATAAAGATTAACTGCAGCTGATATGCGTTCCAAGTTGCCCCCCCCCCCCTCTCTTTTTTCATAGTTTTTAATTTTGTTCCTACAATCCTAGGATGGTTGCAACAGAAATGATGATTTAACAGTAGCCAGGATTTAATTGCTAGACCAACTCGCTAACTCAGCCTGTCTTGCATTGAGCGGGATGAGTTACATTAATCTAGAGTCTGCACGATTTGGTTTAGCAATCTTTGCGAAAACTGGTAATCCCTGGTGATCTGATGATTTTGATCGCTCACTGAAAAGCCCCCGAAGAAAGTAGTCCTTCACTTCCACTATACTCTGCATCTCCTTAGCTTCAACCATTACTCACAGAGCACCAAAAAGCCCCCGAAGAAAATAGTCCTTCGCTTCCATTTCTTATGCAATGCTTTTTGTTTTCTTCGGCTTTTGACCTGCCACCCCTTTGCTTTTTGTCCACCTAATATGCTTTGTTTGGACAGAGAATTATTCCATAGCATTTTTGTGATATGATGTGTGTGAGATAAAAAGGTGATTGGAAAATATAAAAAAGTATATTAGAAAATGTGTTTATGATGCAAAGCGAAAATTTTTAAAAAAATTTGTTGTCCAAACATAGCCATTACTCGAAGAGAAGATGTCTAACCGAAACTTACAGGTATTTTTTTTTTTTTTTGGATAAAGTACCTTTATCCCCCAAGTTTAGTGTTTTCTCACATAACTCCTTATGATTTAAAAATCTATATATAGTTTGAATTAAAATGTCACCATTTGTTTTTATTTTTAAAATTAAAGTTCAATAATAAAAGTCAAAATTAATTTAATAAATTGACAAATATACCCCTTTCATTACCCTACTTTTTCTTCCTCTAAACATAAAAAAGAAGAAATTAAAATAAAATAGATAAATAAGAACCGGAAAATACTATTAAAGATTTAATTTAAAAACCTGTAATGATATTTGTAGTCAAAAAAGATTTTGTATTTTTGGTTTCTTATTTATTTGTTTTATATTTTTCCTTCCATCTTGTTTGTTTCTTATTCATTTATTTTTTATTTCCCTTCCATCTATTTTGTATTTGAAGAAAATTAAGATTTGTAGACTAAAGTTTAGGCTTTTAAAATCATCTCATCTCTTCTCTTCTCTTCTGAAAAAAAAAAGAAAATAGAGAAAGTAATGGAAAAAAGAAAAAAGAGAAAAAAGCAGTGCAAGGATGAATTTATTAATTCATTAGTTTCATTTTTACTTTTTACTATTGACCGTTAATTTTTATGAAAAAAACCAACTATCACACTTTAAACCCAAACATGAAAGAATTATATATAAGTTTTTAAGTTATAAAGAGGTTACGTGATAAAGAACTAAATCATAAGGAGGTAAAAGGTAATTTAACCTTTTTTTTGTGAAGTAATAAGAATTGAAGAAGAGGAGAAAAATATTGGAAAGTAGACTACTTAGAAAATGGAAAGAATCTTTTGAACTAGGGATAGGTTGATAAGGGTATTTCAAAGTTCAAAACCTTCTTTGAAAAAAAAAAAGGTTCATAACCTTCCTCTAGTGGACGCTAGTTTGCAATGCTTTACTTTCCAGACTTCGGCAACCCCATTTTACGCCAATAAATGTCTTGAGCGACTCGAGTACGACGCTTTGACCCAGTTGGGTCGCTCCCTCAAATATGTGGGTACGTAACCTTGGTGGATCAAGGTTTAAAGCAGGAATAGAAATAAGTATAGATGGTGACAATAGATAAAAAAAAAAAAAAAAAAAAAAATCAGTTCCAGTGACTGGTGAGCTTGTTGAGTCGCTCCCTTAGTATAGGTTACACTAAAAATAAAAGTAAATGTAAATGATAACAATAGACGGGAAAAAAAAAAAAGACTCAAATATGATGTCTCCAGATAATAGAGGTTTTTTCTATGCAAGAACACGTATCTCTCATGCACCTATAGGGCAAGACTTGTAAAACATCTCTGAATCAGCCAGGATATCAAAGGCTAAAATCACATTGTTCAAGGGAAATCCCCTGGAATACCTTCCCTCTTTATTCACGGTTTCATTCATCAGAGCACCTCAGGAACAGAGACGCGGCTCCCACATCTAAAGGGTAATCAAACCATTCCTGCAAAGTCGTAGCGTCCAATAAACGCAAAGTCCAACAACGAACAAAACAGCTCCAATAAGCAAAGCACATTTTCCCTAAGAAGGTTACTCCGCTCGGATCAGACACAACAGCAGTAACAAAGACCAAACAGATGTAAACATGAGATTTTCCTTCAACGTGTGCGTAAATTGAAATTTGTTATTTAGCTACTTCACAGGACAACCAAAGAAGTCCTTGCAGGAAAGCCCAACAGGCTCAAATGCTGCCATTCAACACCATAACTCCCACAACTTTAAAGTCGGATTCGAAGTGGGATTACAACAAGCTTCAACAAAAACTGTGAGGAGTAGGGAAGCCTCTTCTTCTTAGAATCGCGAAAAGAAAGAAGTAAGGCAGAATTGTTACAGCAGTATAAGACAATAATTGGTTGCATTTCTTCACTTCATTGCAGACTGAATAAATTCATAAAGCTGACACCTAGCAAACATCTGTCAAGAGAATCGTATCCTAATAGATGTATCTTCAACAATCCAGAGGCACGAGAAACTGGCTAATGTAAACTTTGCTGCATAGTCTTGGATTATATGCGCCAAAACTGTCTAAGGCCGCTTAATTCATGCTTCATGGACAAGTTTGAGAAAAAGCATCAAGGAACATGCAAGTGTGAATGCACAATCCCGAAGAAACATATCGTACATAAATATGAATGTTGGGAACCATTTAACAAGAATTAAAACTGTTCGCTGATCCATGGTCAAGTCACGTTCTAGAAGTAGAGTCATCAACAATGTACTTTAATAGTTGAAAGATCCACAATTGGCATGCCACAAAACGTTGTGTAGCAAAGAACAAGAATTTTATATTCCAAATGTTAAAGATTAGAACTGTTGGGATCAAATAAGAAGGTGCTTCACATAGCATTTGAGTATAACCTGAAAAGCAACTTAAGGGCAAAACAGAATCATACTACTATTTCTTGGGGTGAACTGCTTCCACAACAGCTTCAATCTCTTCCTTCACTCTGTGAAATACATTCGGTCCGCTTAACTTCATCAACCGGTGTCTTATCATCAATGTCATCGCTTGTTCCGTGGGTTTCCTTGTGGTGACGAGGTGAATTTCCCAGCATGAAAGACTGCCTCAATCTCTTCTTTAGCTCGTTCAATCAAATCAGGTGATTTCACATGTTTCTTATCTGCCATCAGATCAACAACAATGACCCAGAAACATATAGTCAACAACATCACTTTCTTCGTTCCACCGCATAACGCAAACCTTAAAGACAAAGACAATAAAACCCTGAATACATCATAGTCCTAGGAATATTCGAAGATTTTCGGAATTCAGTAACTCGTATGTTAGGTTTGGGTACAAAAAGAACAAAACTTTTTGTTCAATACAATGCAAAGCTCATTTTCATTTTATTCTGGACGGCATGCAATATACAAAAGTCAGAGCTGCCTAAGAGGATAGATTATAGCATCTCCAAGATTAGATTTTGGGATGGTACTGAATAAATTAAAAAAGGTTCTGCAAAATAGTATCCTTTACCAGACGGATGTACTGATTTTGTACTACTTAATCGATAGCTACCCCGACCCCATGAATTCAGAATGTTAACCCTTACAACAAACCCAAGATTTTTCTTTTTGGCATAATTTTCAGTTATCACATGTGGATTAAAGAATGTTTTGCACAATCAATTCGTGAATACACACACACCAAAATGAACAGAAAGGAAGGAAAAAGAAATGAACTGAGAAAGAGGGAAAGGGTCCCAGAAAGAAAAGCAATAAACTAATAGTATAGAGATGGTCCAAAGGTAAAATGGTCGAAAATTTACCCGGAGATGAGGATGAGAACCCTTTCGTACTTTCTTCTGCCATAGGTATAATTTGAAACTTGTAATCAGGCACTATCCTTTGTTTATTTTCTTTCTTAATAGCTGATCTATTTTGTGTTTTTCGGAAGCCAATTAAAATGGACATTTGTTCGGTGAAGATTACTGGGCCTAAATGGATTGGGTACACCCAAATCTAATGGTTCAGAAATACATGTGTCGAACCCATCAAGTTAAGGTTGTAAAGAACTGGGCCCAGTTCACTGGTCCTATTATACAAATTAGTTGATGGCCCCTCCCCATCTTCCTTTTCTTGTCCTTGTACAATTTAAAAAATAAAAAAAAAGCAAAAATCAATTTAACGTTGAGCGAGTAAATAAAAATAACTAAATTTAATAAGAAAACCCACCCTTCAATTTTTTTTCAAAAAGTAAATAACTCAATTTAATAAAAAAAAAGTCTTACTTTCTAGAAAAATAGAGTTCTCAGAATAAAAGTAAAGATTTTATTCCTATTCTATTACAGCAACATGTTTACAACCAATTTCGGGAAAAAAACGAAAAACAATACAGTGGGTTTTGTTTTTAACTATGGGTATTAATCATCTTTTTAAAAAAAGTCTTAACCCAAATTCGGTTTTCAAAAGTAAATAACTTCTAGAAAAGTAGAGTTCTCAGAACAAAAGTAAAGATTTTATTTCCTTTTTTTTCTATAGCAACGTGTTGTAAACCAATTTTTTTTGTAAATATTTTATTTCCTATTGTATTTATAGCAACGTCTTACTAATTACTCACGTGATGGACTTGTGGGCAATTATTAATCATCATTTATTTCAGGTTTGACTAGCAACATCTTTTATTGATATTTTCAAAAAATTTCAAAAAATTTCAAAAAAATTAGTTGCCACCACTGACCTGATTTTGGTAGTAATTCGTAAAATCAGTCATTAAAATTAAATGTGCTTAGAAATTAAACATTTTGAGGCCATATTTTTATTTTCATCTAAACTTTAATGACCAGAAGGATTCATACTCTAAACATATGGAATTAAAACCTGCAGTTCGCTTGAAAAAAAAAGTCGCGAATTCTGTTATATATGAAACCGCAGAGTCATATGGTGGACTGGTTCAAAAGAACGTGCCAAGCTCGCACCTTGAAGTTCATTAGTAGTATACGTTTTGCATTGGGGAAAAAAGGGGTTGTTTGCTTCCTGGGAGTTAGTGTTGAATTTCTGTGAATTGCTATTATTCAGGTATGATCGATGAATGATTGCGATACAGTTTTGCCGTTTAGAAAGAAATATTTGAAGAAGATGCCGAAGATATATATGTCTTTCTTCAGGAAACGACTTGAACATTTTCCTAGGAAGAACATTTTCGTAGGAAAAACATTTTGTGTCCAAACAAACATTTGACATTCTCTTTAAACTACAAAACTTCGATTCATTCACTTCGTTTAATTAAGAACCCTCAACAGTCAAGGATAAAGAGCTTCTTGGACCCAGAATGTTAGGCATGAAACTGTCCAAACCTGTTCAAAAGTTTTTTTTTTTAAAGAAACCTGTTCAAAAGCCCACTTAACTTCTAAGCTATTAATTATGGTCTAAAGGTGGTTCAAGAGGAATCTCATAAAATATAGTCTAGCTAGAGTTATAAGCTCATGCGTTAGATTCGGTGATAATATTTTACTCTCGTTAGGGTTATGAGTTAGATCTTTTGGTCTAGCAAAACCATAGGTGAAATATGTCCAGAAATTTCGTAAACTGCAGAGGGTTTTATTTGAACACTACTGGGTCAAAAAATGAAACGTCGAAATTTTTATACAAGTCAGAAAAGCAACAGTTGGTTCTTAATTCTTGGTTCAATTCAACAAAACCCCTTCAATGGGACGGGTTTTCTCCTTGAGCAATTCTTATCAAGAATGAAGAACCTTCTCCGGTCCGTATTTTTTGTTGAAGACCCTTCTCCGGTCCCGTATTTTTTGTGTCTCCTGCCATTTACTTTAGTTTTGTTTCTCACCTTGTCTCATTATTATATAAAGGACTTCAGCAAGTATGAAACCTCGTTAAGCTGTTGCATTCAAACCGGGACTTTGTTGGATGAACTTGTTTGGGAATTTTCAGGGTAAACACATAGTGTGTGTTTTTCAGTCTTCTTTGCTAGTTTAACATTAATTGCTATTATTATTTCCGTATGACTTCCCGATGTTCTTGTACTGGATGGAGGAACTGTCAAGATTGACTCTGTGAACTCTCTCCCCTGAAACCCGATTCATTTAGATGATACCTGAGGCCACAAATTTATTGCATGCAATGCTGGTCATGAAAGAACTTGATGCAGCTCTAGCCAGATTGCAGAAAGGCGACAATATTTACCCAACCAAATGTCGACCGGAAGAAATTGTTGATACAGTGGAGAAGCTACGGTTTGATTCTAAGCCATTATGTTTTGTCACCTATGATACTCCTGATAACTTGTTCCCCAAGCATAGCTCATTCATATGGCCACACGGTTATATATGTAGGTGGAGGATCTTAGATGTTACATCTCTTATGCGAAGCTCTGTAACATTCGTTAGCCTTGAGCAACCAGAAACTGCTGTTTCACGTTGGTCACGAGCTAAAATTCGAGTTGCCAAGGTACAAATTTCATGGCTGGTTTTGAATCCTTTTTTCTTGTCAATTTAAAATTGAACCTCCTGATTTCTTGCGTTTTGTCTCTCGATTAGACGAGAAAAAAAATAGTTGCCCCTGACCAATTTTCATGTTTGGCAGTTAGTAAAAGGTTTGTGCATGGATGAGAAGGCTCAAAAATTAGTTCTCAAGTACTGGCTAGAAGCAGTAAGCAAATTATGAAAATAATCAAATACTGAACTAAAAACAAATCCTCTTAAGCTGCAAAGCTAATGCCTTTATTTATCCCTTGTCTATTCTTTGCTCCTTAATTTCCCATGCCAGATTGATCCATGCCACCGCTACGGTGGAAATTTACACCTTTATTATGTGAATGGCTCAAGAGCCAGAGCCCTCAGCCTTTCTTCTACTGGTAAGTAAACCCACAAATTAATATGCTCAAGTTTATGTTCCAGAATTCTGCTCTTCCCTAATGCTTTTCTTTGTTTTTGACCGCATAAAATTGAGGAAATGAAGGCTAGACTTTGGAGATGGCAGAGAAGTCTCACTCGATCAGTGGGTCCAGGATTTCTCTGCCAAGATCAATGCATCCAATATCTTGGCCCGGTAATTGTCCCATCATGAGTTGATAAGATAGTGAAAGATAAAATTCAGCCTTACCACGGCAAAGTTGATAATATATCTCTCTCTATTTTTCATACTTTCTTGATCAGAAAGAGAGGGAAGCATATGAAGTAATCATAGAGTGTGGGAAGCTTGTGTACATGCGAAGTGGTTGTCCTGTGGACACTCCTGAGGATACCCAAATGGATATTTGTTCTGAGCACAAGAAGGAAATTGTACGTAGGGAGAGAAGAAAAAGGCTTGTTTCAGCACTCGAGCTTTTTCGCAGGAGGTGCTGCTATTGCCGCTGGACGACTGATTTCTTGTAATGGAACCCTTCAGGTAAGCTCGCATTTATGTGTTAACATGCTACATAATAAACTAAGGATGTTTTCTGATGGGTGACATTATTCTAAGGGCTTTGTTGCTACATTCTAGGCTATATGGTCATACAGTGGCCATTATCGTCCACCGGAAGAGAATTTCATGGAGATGATTCGCTTCTTAGAGGGACATCATGTGGACTTGAGCCATGTCAAGGTATTTTTATCCTTCTTCTCGTTTCAATCTGAATTTAAACACTAAATTTTACATACGTGGAATGCATCTAAACTCATTAATGTGTTATATATCGTTAGTGTAACGAGATAAAATTAACCTATCAATCTCGATCATATGCTGTGTTTGTTTGCAGACATTCCCTTTAGATGACGACGTTCCTCCGCCGCCACCACCACGACGTAACGCTCCTCCAGAAGAGCGGCGAGATTTAGAAACCGTCAAAACTCCTCCACGAAAAAATCCGTCAACCACCAATAATCCATCCGACGCTAACAGTATCAATCTCTAGAGAGCAGTAAGGGGACCATTCATCGTCACAAATCTACAAATTGAAGAAGACTCCTCCTCACGCCATGAGCTAAAGTCCCAACTTGTAAACATTATTATGTTCCACGGTTATACATTATGTTCCATGACTAGTATTAGGTATTTTTTTTTAACTCCAGTAGCTTTTCGGCCCAAATCCAGCGAGAGCCTGGGACTTTCTTTAGTCGCAAAGTTCAATGTTTTAGACAATTTTTTTTTTATTGATGTTTGGTGTTCATGGTTAAGATGAATAAATTACTACTAGTTGTCTGTTCAAAAACGGATAATAGCAGTAATAAATTTGCTACTTCTATCATTCTATGGTTATGATCGAACAAAAGTGGCACTATAGCCGGCCAAACATTTCAAGGAAACTTTGCGAAGGCATTTTTTTTTTTTGGATTAAGAAAAAATAAGCAAATTTAAGAAAGGAAGAAACAAGATTAACACTTATTGCTTCCCCAACACCCCCCCCCCCCCCCCAAAAAAAAGATCTATACTTTATCCGTTCTCAAGAAAAATGTTTAGATTTGGCTTTCATTCAATAATGCCATTTATCTCTAGTGCATCAAAACAAAAGGAGTAACTTGACAAGAAGTGAAGCTTGGTGACAACCTCAAATAAGAAAAAAAAATGAACATTTTCTAATCTTCTTGATTTTTTACCCTAGTAAAGCATTTTAAGTACATAGACAAGATATATAGGCAAGTGAAAAATTGGAGCGAAGCTAACAATAAAGAGTCGGAACGTATTGGTTGGGTTGTCAATTATTTGTAAAATTTTACTTGCTTATATCATCAATACATTTTTTAACTATTTTTCTTATCTCATCTATATCACATAAGAAAAAGCGCTACAGTATTTTCTTCAAAAAATTATGCCAAATAATATCCCAAATGAAAATTGAGCATTAAATTCTTGGATAATGGCCTTTTTTTTTTTTTTGGTCTAGCATCAACACTCTACCCTACTTTTATGCTATCGGGGAGGGAGAGTTGCACGTAGGCTTGGGCAATGGTCATATATGGGGATTGGGGAACGCTTTGATCAATTGAGGATTTTCATAAGACGAACGAACCACAGAAACAGAATGAAAGACAAACACGGCGGCAAGTGCTGGATCATTGGGCACGGAAGGTTCTGACGCTCCAGAATCAGAATGGGCCAACTCCATTCTGAAAAGAAGAAGATTGGAAGAGGAGGTCAGGTCCCCCAGGAGCGTAGTTTTGAAGTTGCAATCAAATTATAAAGTAATTAACCTAATTACTCATCAAAGCCCAGTCGCGCGTGCCGTACACTTCATCGAATCCCATTTTCCCGAACCTTTTTTTTTTGTTTTTTCACTCCCTCCTCCTAGTCCTAGGCAATTTAATGATTTATTTAAATATATATAAAGCTAAAACAACGTCGGTTCCTTGGCCTTTGCCAGAATTAAGGTAACCAAAAAGGTCATGATCTCGTTTTTGAAACGGCTATCCGTTACAAAACTGACCTTTATTTTTTTTCTTTCCTTCCAAATTTCAAAATTTAAACTCCTTAACACCTCAGCATCTGGGGAGTATTAAACTCTCCAAACCCTTTCTCCTCATTTAAAACCTTCTACAATTTGCTTGTCTTTTTTCTTCACAAAAGACATCTCGTTTGAGAATCAAAGAGAGCCCAGATTTAAGAACAAAAGGTCCTGTTCTAATGGGTGCTTCAGCAAAGTGGATTAAATCGTTGATTTCACTCAAAAAGACTCAGTCTTGCGATCATGTAAGCTCAAGTTTGATTCCATGTTCACTTGCTTTCGTACCATGTAATCATGAAATTTTTCTCCTTTTTTAGGAAAAGGGTAGTGGGAAGAGCAAAAAATGGAAGCTATGGAGGACTACATCTGGTGGGCTGTCAGTGATGTCCAGAGGGGTGAAAAGAGGCGGGCGGACGCCTGAATCAGAAGTATCTGAATCTTCATCATGTGGGTATGAGAGTGCCATGGCTGCAGCTGTGGCGACTGTGGCTAGAGCTCCGCACAAAGACTTCTCAGTGCTCAGGCAAGAATGGGCTGCTATTAGAATCCAGACCGTATTTCGAGCTTTTCTGGTAACTGTTATACATTTTCACGATTAACTACTCGCTTATTAAGCACATCCTGCAGTTAAAGTTGTGATTTTTGTCTTAGATAACAAAATAAATTTGCCTAATTCCGTTATTCTTTTCTTCGTTGCATTTGGAATTTGAAGTCTAGTACTGCAATTATGTGTACAAGTTTACTCCTGGAATGCAAGAGTCGAAGTTAAAAAATTTGTTGTTCCTTTGTAATTTTTCTCCTTCTTTGTTAAGAGCTTGTATGTGTTGGATCATTCTGACAACTAGCCGTTCAATTAGGATATTCATACCCCTGGATTTTTATTAGGCTGTATTTGGTACCTGGTCGTGGGACAAGTACCTCATCAGATGGCTTGTAGAAATAAATTTTCTTTCCTTGTTCTTAGGCAGTCGTTTTAAAATCAAGTTAAATTCTGATGGTCTAAAATTTCTATTTTTTGAGAGATTTTGTTTCCGACTCGGGGCATATTTATGATAATTGTAGGCAAAACGTGCCTCTTAGGGCCTTGAAAGCACTAGTCAGGCTACAGGCAATATTTCGTGGTCGACAGGTTAGAAAGCAAGCTGCTGTGACCCTGAGGTGTATGCAGGCTTTGGTGCGAGTTCAAGCTCGAGTTAGAGCTAATTGCATCCAAACATCACTAGAAGGACAGTCTCTGAAAAATTGTGTATCAGAAAATGAAGATCAAGCTGATATGATCAAACAGGCAGAGGTATACTGGGCTGTGATTATCAGTCAAATATCATGTATTGATTCTGAATTGGAAAAATTAGTGAACTTCCATGTTTGTGCTGGAAATTGCAGAATGGGTGGTGTAACAGTCGTGGTACAGTGGAAGAAGTAAGATCTAAGTTACAAATGAAGCAAGAAGGAGCAGTCAAAAGGGAAAGGGCCATTGCATATGCACTTTCTCAACGGGTAATGTACTTGAGATAATTCTTGGCATTTCTTTTCAGATTTCAGTAATATGATTCATATGTTTTGATTACAGCAATCTAGAAGGAAGCCTTATTCAAACAGGGCATTATCTGGTGACAATATGAACGAGCACAATTCTGGACTAAGCTGGCTGGAACGTTGGATGGCAACGAAGCCATGGAGGGTAGGCTGATGGAAGAATTCCATACGAGCTCATTGGATATGACTCCAATTTCTTCGAAATATGACCGCGACAGTGTTGGGTCCTTTTCAAATTCATTAGAGAATGATTCGGTCAAAATTAGGCGAAACAAGGTTTCTACTAGGATTTCTGCGCGACCGTCAACAGATGATAAGCTTATTCGAACATCCTCTGATCCAAGCTCTGAATGTTTATACGATGAGAGCACCACATCAACTTCATCCTTGTCAACTTCTGAAACTCCAGGGTCAAATGAGACTCCAGTGGATGGATATGGTATCAAGCTTAGCTTCATGAATGCCACAGAATCTATCAAGGCCAAGCAGAGAGCTTCCCCATATCAGTCTTGTAGCATGCAGATGCGCTCTGCTGATAACTTACAATTTTACAGGAAGCCAAGCTCATTTTCTGGAAGCATAAACAGGAGGAGTGCTGATTCAGATCTTCATTCAGTTCAGTTGTGCAAGGATCTTTATCCGCCTGTTCAGTTGGGTAAATATAATCGTATGAGAAGTTGAAAGATGGTATGCAGTAAGCTATTGACTGCTATTACAGACTTAAATCCTGTCTACCGCTCAAGAAGATGGTCCAGAACAAATTCAACATCTTGTTGGCTTGATTTTGCCCTGCTTTAGAGAATAGCTTTATTTATCAAAGCACTTGGTTGCTTTGCCTATATTATTACAGACGCTTTAGGTTCATTGAAAAGACAGTTGATACTAAGAATACTTCTGCTCCTTAATTCTTGGTACAGAATTAATAGAAATTAGCTTGTCTATCCTAGTGCGCGGGCTGTCTCTGGCTTTTCAGGTCATCTTCTCTTTCCATTGTGCAGTGAAAAGTTGCTGTCTTGCTGATGCCTGAAAGCTAAAATAATTTATGTTTATTGCCAAGATTTTTGTTGACGCTTTATGGATTGTGTACTTGCAGACCAAAAAATTTTACCTTCTCCCGTTTCTCAATTTCTAGTTGATCACCATTTATTCTTCAAGTCATAAGCAGACCTCTGTTTGGCTTGTAACTCTTGGGAAGGGAGAAAAAAATTCATAGGATTCTTTTTTATACTTCTCCAATTATCTTTTCATCTCACATGTAAAATTTCCATTTAAGTGTTACAGGAATATTTTTTTCCAATCTCTTCCAAAAAATACAATCCATTTAAGCTCTCTAACGTAGTTTTATTTTTATACACCTAAAAACTTCAAGAAAACAAATATATCTTACAAAAGAAGCTCCTTACATCAGGCATCAGTCACTATCGGTAGGAGCGTCACCAAAAAATGGCATAATTGAGCCTGCATCTCAAATTCTGCTCAAGCTCTTCTCCCTCTCGCAATGTGAAGTTATTGATATGAAATACCAAACTGTGCAATCTTTCAAGGGTTAAATGCAGAAAACTCCCACAAATTATTATACTAGTTGCACTATGCACCCTAAACTATTTTAATAGGCATTTTACACCCTTAGGGTTTGTTTGATAACATAAAAAAGTACTGAATCCGAATTTTTTCAGACATTCAGATGTTTTGAATGTTTGATAAATGAAATCCATTTGCTGAATTTATTAAGTAGTAATGAACTTGTGTGTATTTTTTTCAGTAACAAGAATCCTAACTGAATGCTTAATTCTGATAAGAATTAATATAATTACTTCAACTACTTTATCTTATCTACCAAATCTACCCTTACTTTAATTGGATCAATTTTCACTTCATAATAAAATTCTAATTGAAGACATATAACAGCAAATTACATGATCACTTTGAATGACAAGTAAACAGAAAAAGAAGAAGAAAGGGAATCAGCTCAGTTCAAGAATCTCAGTAACCCTATTTTACTACAAATTTCAAGTTAGGCTAGTTAAAAAAAAAAGACTGCTATCAAGGAAACGGCATTGTGAAATCCTATTTATTCCTCTAATTTCGAGCTGTACTTTCATTTCCTTTCTATACGATTTAGGTGCTCTATTGAAATTTTTTGAATGCCCCTATTTTGACCCCAATAGTCTTAATTTTCATTCAAAGTGAAGCAATATATATATATATATATATATGTATATTTAAATGTGTTATTCAGAGTAGTAATCTTTTCCACCAAAATGGTATTTTGCCCACTTAAGTTTTTAATGAAATGTGAATTATTCATTTCATCAATTACTTGGATGAAATTAATTTTTGTGTTATTTTTTAGTTGATGAAGTATATAAAGTGCCTATTAAAATACTTTAGAGTGTAAAGTGCAACTAGTGTAATAGTTCGTGGGGTTTTTTTTACATTTAACACGTCTTTCAAATATCTACACACATTTGTACCAGAAATGAAACTTTTTCATATCAACTAGCTGTGCTTTCATTTCACAGTCTTCCTTTTTTTTTTTTTTTTTGGGAAATCATTTCAGAGTCCCATGCAACTTAGTTGTGATAACCACATAATTATGATAATATTACACCGCTTACTAGCATGGTTTATTCCGTAAAGTCGTACTTAAACTGCAATGGCTTTTCTTTTATTGTTTGTATTGTGATGTATATATCTTAATGCAGACTACTAAATCATTTTTACAGAATTCCTTTTTTTATAAAGAAAAAAAAACAGTTGTTTCACATCAGTTAACTGTAGTGTAGCTTAAGGCAAGTAATTTAAGAATGTAGGAAAGAGATGAGAAGATTCTTCAAATTTTCAATCACTTTTACGTAGAATTTGTTTC
The DNA here is from genome assembly GCA_023065735.1 of Coffea humblotiana. Taxonomy (NCBI): domain Eukaryota; kingdom Viridiplantae; phylum Streptophyta; class Magnoliopsida; order Gentianales; family Rubiaceae; genus Coffea; species Coffea humblotiana. The sequence continues at coordinate 1,278,652 of CM041211.1, forward strand.
AAATAGACCACTCGAGAGGATGGTTCGAGGGTCAGTTTCAAATCAAGCACTCGTTTGAGCAAATACAGATGAGAATCTCAAATTCGTTAACATTTTGACAGGCATAAACTGCATGGCCTACGTGCCCAAATGCTGATTTGGATCGCTGCCCATGTGAGAATATTGCAGTTTATGAAGGCATGAAATCGGGATGCCTCTTTGAAAGCAGAAACAAAATATTTTTGGCATCATTTGATGGGACTTGGATGTGAATGAAATAAATGAAAGGAGTTGGTTGATTTCGAGTATACAGGCGGTTTTTCCCCTCATTGGATTGCCATGAACAGAAGGAAGGCACCATGGGCCTGTGATGTATTGCTTTTCTCTCGGCAGTTTTTGTTTTTGTTTCACTATCTTTTGGAGAAATTTTTCATTTTTCTTGCATACGAACGTAGTTTCCGTCCGGCTTGCATGACTAATGAGTAATGAGATTGACAAAACTTGATATTTATGTTGGGCCATGTCCATGTGGTTAGCTGTTTCCACCGTTAGGGACTAAATATTTATAGTTTCCATTTTTCGTTCTATGGTTTGCTGGTTTTTTAGATGCTAATTTGCTATTTTTAACACCTGGTCTAGCTGATTTATCAGGTTTTGGTTTGCTATATAGCCCTTAAGGTTTTGATTGGATTGTAAATTTTTGGGGAGAAATAGTTTGAAATGTTCTTTTCGGACATTTATGAACTACTTTTCATTTCGCATACATTATTATGTTTGTAGAAAGTGCTACGGTATCATTTTTCTTGAAAAACTCTCAAGAAAGTGCGACGATTGTAAAGCTCCTGTGACAATCAAAACGGAACCCAAAATTATCGCTGCAAACTCAAAATTGTAAACTGTAGGGACAGCTAGTATTTGACCACGGTTCTCTCTTTTCTTTTATTAGTATTAGTTGTGACATTAAGCAAGCGTGAATAATTCAAGAAAAGATGAAAAAAAAATGTTCATGAATATTTATGTTTGAATGTGTCTAAGTGTTGCAACACCTATTAATCATTACAACTTCTCTACATACATTTATTTTAATGTAATATTATTCACAATTAAACTATGCAAGGTATACAAAAAAGCTCGGCACATGTTCTTTGACTTAATTATTAGATTTTCATATGATTAAAAACCTAAAACAAATATATATGTACTCAATTAAATATCAAATATGCAAAATTTACTAACCTTCCAGTAACGTTAATGAAGCAACAATTAAAATAAAACAAATAAAATTGATACATGTGGATAGAATAAATTAAGTGAATTTATAAATAAAGATATAGTTTGTTGGAATACAGGGGAAAATCATAATAAAATGTAACTTTTTTTTTGTCGCAATGACAACATTAGTATAAACTATTCTAGTTTAATCTGCGGGGAGGGGAAGAGGGGCCTAACCGACGGCGAACCCCATCTGAGACAGCCACGCGTTAGTAGCAACCACAATTAAGTGACAACATAGGAGGTCAAGGATTTAGCCCAAGAGATTGTTGGCTTAATAAAATGTAATTCAAATGCATTAAAATGAATTGAGTTGTCAGAAGAGAGACAGAGAGAGAGAGAGAGAGAAATTGTATAAAAATTACCCCTTTGGCTTATTAATTTAGTTCAACATGATAAAATGGTCTGCTTCATCGGCATAGCTTCCAGGAGGTCAGTTTCGGCGGCCCTTTGCCGGGTGAAATTAATTGGTGATAGACTGTGGCTGAAAAGGTATAGGAAGCATCTGATACAACTGCAAGTTTGATTAATTGACAATGTGAATATGTGATAGTACCATAAGATTCGGAAGCTGTGTATACCTTGAAATTTGGCAAAAGCAAATTAGTTGGAAGAGTTCCTCAGAGTAATATAATACATGATGTGGGGCACTTTTTTGTCACATTCGTTTCCTCAATCAATTGTTTGGAGTTTTGCTGTAAAAGTTTTCTTTTTTTTTTCTCCCTACTTCTGTAGAAGTTTAAGTGATAGTGTGATAGCGAAACAAGATTCGAGGCGCAGAGTAATTATTGAAAGTGGGCTCCAGCCGCGACCAAGAAAGCAATCATCTTTACGAAGAAAAACAAGGGAAATTCTTAGAGTAAAAAATGGGCATCTTTTTTTTTTTGCAATTGTGAGCAACCTATGAGATCTTAAAAGCTCAATGTCTAGTCAATAAAGAGTTGACAGGTGTCTGCAAAAAGGACAATTAATAATGTTAAATAAGTCAAAAACAGTCTAAAACATGCTGTAAAGGCTATAATCATCCCCTTTTTTTCTTTCGCTTGATTCAAATGCGCATAATACTTGCCACGATTCATTTGAGAAACTACTAAACCTTTTCTAATCTTTCTTTCGTGAAAATGACTCGTACCAAAGCCCCATATCATTTCCCAAATACAAGACCAAAAAAAAACAGAACTCATCCATGGGTACTGTCCCAAGACAGATCTACAAATAAAGAAAAGAAGCCCTAGTGCCATTAATTGTTGCATGTGCCAGCTTTAGAATCAGGATCTTGATTATGTCCTTTTCTTTCATCGCAAGCTAAGCCATGCATTGCTCGTTCACTTGGATTAATGGGTGGGGTTATGTGCATAAACTTTTACTAACTTTCATGTTCAATAAGAGAATTCTTGCTGCTTTTAATGGGGATTTCATAAACGGAGGAGAGAGAGAGAGAGAGAGAGAGAACATTAAAAGAACAAGGAACAAATGTCTCAGACTTCTTTTGAAGCCCTCCAATTAGCACCTTTCCCTGTTCAAATCTTTCTCCTCTCAAATTCTTTTTTCATTCTTCCTCATCATTGGTCCTTCTCTTCATGGCATCTTCTTTTCAATCATCATATTTCCCAAATTTCCAATCAAGCCACCAACTCAATTTGACAGGAACCAATTAAATTTTTTGCTTCTTTTTTTTATAAAAAAAAAAAAAAAAGCCAAACCATCCAGTATCGGGTGGCGATGTCTTTGTTGGAAAAACAATAATGGAAATGCATCCAATATAGAGTAGAGCTTTGGGTCTGGAAAAAGAATTGCTACGCCCGATATGAGGAATCGTCCACACAAAAACTCAAAATGAAGAAGACCTTCTTCTTGGCTTTGAAGTCGTTGCTGGGATTTTCCGTTTTTCACTGTCATCCGAGAAGTGGAAGTCTCAAACATCAATATATATAATGCCGAATGAAAGTAGCAACATCTATGTAAATAAACTTGGCTCATCTTATGCATGCTTTCTTTATTTCTCAAGCACAGCAAAATTCTGATAGCTTAGAATAAAATGAAAATGGGCCAAAACTAGAAAATCTTTGTATGTTCCGCAAATAGTTTTAAAGTAATCCAAATCAGAAATAGAATAACTGATTCAAAAATGAATCAGGAGTTCCCAAGTTCTTGTCGAAATAATCCTAATTAATTATCTCTCGATTGCAAGCCTTGCTTCACTTGGTCGCCTAAACTAGAAACGTGTCCTTAGAGTAGTTCACATTTCCAATTCCTGGCAGTTTGTGATGACGTGAAAGTTGTCGAGTATTAACGCTTACTGACCATTTGGAAAATTACTTATTTCATCAGTGCTTGAGAAAAAGTGATGGTTAGGAAATTTTGTGCAGTCTTATCTTTAGGCAGTTTTTGTTTTGTGTGACAAGTAAATAGCTTATGACAATTTTTATTTACTTTAGGAATTAGAAGCTAAGTCCTATTTTGTATAAGTTTAGAAATTAGTAGTTTTTTCCTATTATTACTTGAGTATTAGCCAACTAAGATTACTTCTAAATAGGTGGAAGTTTGCATACTATAAAGGTGTGCGCACAAAGAGAGCCATGTAGTCTTTACATAGGGTAAGAGAAGGTTCTTGAAAGATAAGAGAAGTTACACAAGGTTGGATTTGAATTTAAGTTATATTTTTGTATAGAGTTTTTCTATCATAATAATAAATTAACTTGTTTTTTCTATCATAATATTTTTGTATAGGTTTGGTAATGGAACCAAACCACATTAAATCTTGTTGGTCTTTTATTTTCATACATGTAACTTATTTGTCATTAAATTATTATGTACTTGATATCTCAATAATTGTTTATTTCGCGTTTAGATCCCAATAATGTTATGAGAGTAAGATTCGTGGTTGGGTCCTGATTAATTATTGAAATTAAGTGGATTGGTAACATTTACTAGTTCAACAATTTAAGCATTGAAGGTGGAAGATAGGAAGTTAGAGAGCATGGAGGATACTCGACGATGAATCTAAGTAGGTGATTTAAGATTCAAGAAAAAGGTTGAGCCTAATGTCAATTTTGGACGTGAATCGATAAAAACTTTCTCACAATTCTAACAGTTGATATTTCACCTGATGAATTTTAGATTCTGATTATATTTGTTTTTTCGGTGGTGTGGCATGTATCGCAAAGAAACAAAAATATCTAATTTCTATTTGGCATGAGACTCTGATGGCTACGAGTTTTTTATTGAAGGTAAAGTTTTGAAAATTGCGCATGACGAGATAGTTCTAAAAATATAAAGAAGTATGATAATTTTATCATTTGGTTGCCTCAAAAGTTAGAAATAGAGATCACAAAAGGGAATTTCAAGTTACAAGTAATTGTGAAAAGAAAATCCTATAGATAGTCGTTCAATTGAGGTATCTTCTCGCTAGTCAACAAGAGATTAGACTCGAAGTAATTACACATGCTTATTTGTCAATTTAATCAATTTGATATCAGGACTATTTTGATTTGGACGTATAGTTCAGTACCATATTATTTGATAATATTACGGAATGAGTTGTTTGGATATAGGATTAGTAATGGAGATGAATCACATTAAATTTTGTATATTTTTTATTTTCATACTTGTGATTTATTTATTATAATATTATAGTGTACTTAATGTTTCAATAACTATTTATTTTGCATCCAGATCTCAACAGTGAATAATTATATTCTTTGGAAGTACACTTATAGAAGTACTTTTGGGTAAGCAGGATCCCGAAAGCAAGTATTTTATACAGAATAATTGAATAACAAGACAATGATCGTGAAATATAGACTTTGTATGGATTAGGTGTTTTTGAAATTGTTTTTCAAAAATTTTACTGTAGCAGTGTATATGAAAAACTTTTACTATAAATAATTCATTTGAATTTCGTATTTTTTATGATGTATTTTGGGGTATTTTTAGAATTTAAAATTTTTAAATTTTTTTTATAAAATTTGTTAAAATAACCTGCTATCCTTCTCCATCATTGCCACCATCACTTCCCTCCTCCTCTCTCCCTCCCTCCCTTCTCCCTGCTCCCTTTTCCTCCTTTCCCTACCATCAAAAAGGGACCATAAAGGAAAGAATAGGGGAGGGAAGGGGGTCCATAAGGGACAGGGGATGAAAGGGAAGAGGTGGAGAAGAAGGAGGAGGAAGGGAAGGAAGACGAAAAGGAAAGAGATGGAGGAAATGGGAGAGGAAAAAGAGAAGAGAGGCAATAGTGATGATGGAAGAGAGAGGAGGGGAGGGGTGATGGTGGTGGTGGGTAGAAGAATAATAGGGGATAAATCTTATTATTTTTTTATTTTTACAAGCTGTATTTGAGATTGTGTGCTTTTGGAATTATTTTTAGAGCTTATAACTATAAACTCCACAGACAAAAATAACTCGTGAGAAAAACACTCAATCTAATATAGAGCCATAAGGTTACGCAAGTAAAAGTCGCATCCTAATATTGCTGTCCTAATTGGTAATCCGTCAATATGTGATTGGGATTAAAAGTGAAAGCATCTTTGTGACTTGACAATGCATTGTGTCTCCTTTGTACGGTGATTTTCACATTTCCTTGACATTTGCAGCCACTAATATGAATTATTAATCGAAGCAAGCAAATTACCTCGTTAAGCAACCGACAGAAAGCTAGTGCCCTAGAGTCTATATCTAACTTTTTTCTTTTTCTTTTCTTTCTGAGCGACTCTAATTAACTTGTTAAGCTCGCCATATTCCTAATTGGTTTGATGTGCTTATCGTTGCATATTCTATGGCAATTTTTTGAGTCCCTGTGCTCCAACCACCCGGCCCTAATTTCAGCACAAGTATTGGTCTTTAAAATGGTGAAATTATCCGTCTTACCTGCCTTGCTTGTTAAGATTGTTTAGCGAACCAAGCTACCATACAAGTTATCCCAGTCAATTTTAGCCTCTAAATTCTAAATTGGAACGCTTTAGTTCTTAAATTATACTCGAATTCTTACTTTGGTTCAAAAACCCTTTCTTCTCTTTAATTTTGAGATTTATTATTATTGTTTTTTTTAATAGCTGCTTCTGATCACTTGACTAATATTCTGTTAATTTTGGGGATTCAATTAATAATTATACTTAAGTGGGATGGATTTTATAGTTCAAAAACTAAAGCATCCTAGTTTATAATTGAGAATCCAAATATGACATTAATCCCAAAAACTAAGCTTCCATAATTCTGCAATTGGGATATTGTTGTCAAGCAATAATAAGATTGCTGCTTCATAATCAAACCATCATACATATTGTATTAATGTGCTGCTGATCAGGTGCAGCAACTAGTACTGAGACTACACAACTAGAAGCAAGTTCAGGTGCCAAAATGTCCAAAGGATGAAAGTTCAGATGCCGGATCAACACAAATAGAAGTTCAAGGAGCAAAGCACCGCAAAGCTGATTTTATTTTTATTTTTCAGGAAATAAGCTTAATAATGAAGTAGTACATGAATCCAAAAAACCTCAACCGTTTTGTCTGCTGAACACCCAAATAAAAAACGTGTTTCACCAAACAACCTTAACCTAAAACCAGAATGTAGAAAGTTTGAATCTTAAGAGCATGAATCCAATCGAAAACGTGGAAAAAAAAAACCAAAAAAATAAAAAGACTGCATCATTGGAACGAAGAACGTTTGGAGATACAATTACACGCAGAGACACCCACGAAAAAAGGCAAAAAAAAAAAAAAAAACGAAGTAAAGTAAACGATACACCAGCTCTTGCTGCGAAAGTAGGATCCTGTATATTATGTACTCAACTAGTCTAAGAGCAATTAGATAGTAAGACTGGAATTAGCAAGCACAATTAAGAAGGATAATTAGCAGGATTTCTTCTGTTAGTAGCTTAAAGCAGTACTTGAGACTCTTGATGCGAGTTCAAATTTCTACTCTTGCCCAAAGCCTCAAAATCAAACTTCATTAGTTTGAAATATGAACCATAGAGTAACGCACACTCTTCGTGATCTCTTGATGGGATCCTTAATTGGTTCCCCACAAGACTTGGATCCATGTTTATGGTGAGAAGAAATAGGGCAACTAATGATGGAATGCCCCTATCTGGTTCGTCTTCAGTAAGTTAATCAGAAGAAGCAACCTGCTTAATAAAGGAAGTGGAGACCACTGCACTCATTCATTCGCAAAAACAAGGACAAACAAAAGAGGGGGTTTAAACATTCTTTGACACTTTGATTACTATTTTAAAGCATCATAATTAAGGATTGAGCCCTTGATGTTGAACCAACAAAGTTGTATGTAATTTAACTTTAAATCTTACATTGACACACCTGAATTAAAAGATAAGCAAATGGACGCTGGCAACTCATGTCATGCTCCATGACTAAGATGAATTTCAGATGTTAGGTCTCGAAATCATCAGTATTTATTTATTTTTGGAATTGGAATTTTACACAGTAACCAAAAAAAAAAAATCAATGTGGCAAGTATACAATGAATAATTTATATAGTGACAAAAAAAAAAAAATTGCCTCATGTTTCACTTTTCAAAAGAAATGTGGCAAAAGTCAATTAGACAGATGTATCAACTTTTAACTGACTTAAAATTTTGGCAAGTATTATTGGAAAACTCAGAAGGGTCGCCATCTTCTTTAACAGAACTAGCGGGTCTTAATTACACACGAACTGGCATGGATGAGAGTTAGGGACCTCCGGACACGAACCGAAAGCTCTTTTAGCACTAAACAATACAGACAACTCCGTAAACCTTTTGCAAATGATGATTACAGACCACTGATGACCAGACAGACCTATTATTGGAAGACATGACCCGCTGTCGAAAATGGGGATGTAGCTAAGGCCCGGGGTACCCACCCCGGCTCCCAGCCGAAGGAGCTAGCCTCTCTTGTTTGGTACCACTAACTTCACCCTTGATCATTGTTGTTAGGAGTACTTATTGTGATTTGACCTATTTTTTTCTAGTTCTTTTAGTATTTGGTCAGGTCCCTCATCAATTCTCATAGTACGTGTTTTATTTCGTTACATGACCTAGCTACTAGCTCTTTAGTTTTGAGTTGTGACATCTTTAAGAGGTACATACAACTAACTTTTTATTTTTATTTTTACCAGAGACACAAAAAAACAATAAAATTTGATAAGAATATTCATTCCATGTCAAAAAAGTCTTACTATAATGCCGACAATTAATCAACACCATTATTCGCCATGTAAACACTTGATTGTTAAGAATATCAACACCGTTCTTAATAACTACGTACGTACGTAGTACTACTGATTTATATATATACACTCATTTCTTGACTTTGTTACGTATTAATCAACGCATAGCATACCGAAAGATACCTCGTCGAAATTTAAGAATTTGCCCTTATCTCAAACCAAAAAGAAGCCTAAATAGTACACACGTAAATTAGAGAAACCAGATGGCAGTAGCTTTTATTCACAACAGCATTATTCAAGCTAGTAATTAATGTGAACGGTCTCTGTGTTCTATTTACATCATTTCGTTATTTTTACTCTAGCAGAAAGCCCAAATGCAATCACAACCGTGAACCCCAAAAAATCTAAATTATGACGATCATCAAGGATCAATACACATGCAGTTCCCTCCCCATGGATCTGCCAGTTTTGATAGATGATCTTTAGGACGATCCGTACCATCCCAGGTGGGACCGATGACCTTTGCATGGATGCCTCGTGGTACAGTCGAAGACCTATTATAAGACAGTCAGGGGCATCCAGAGGGCAGTTGCAGCTTTTACCTCAGATCTCTAATTTGGTCCCTCTTGGCCATAAGAGAGGGGGGGAGGGGGGGGGTGGTGCTTTTCCCAGCATTAAATTCACAACCTCTATGTACTCTCACTTGATATCATCCATTCCAGAGATTCTACGCATTTTTTCTGAGGCCGTTTTAGGGCAGTAGCAAGTAGGGCTGCTGCTTATCTTTGATTTCTTGTTGCTTTGTCAGTTTTTGAACGAAAGCATATAAAACGACGGTGATACTACTGTAACTCACTGCACCCTCCTGCTTTTAGCTTCGAGAGAAACTGAAAAAGAGGAAGATCATGGGACACCACTCTTGCTGTAACAAACAGAAGGTGAAGAGAGGGCTCTGGTCTCCCGAGGAAGACGAAAAACTCATCAACTACATTTCTACATATGGTCATGGTTGTTGGAGCACTGTTCCAAGACGTGCTGGTAAGGTTTTGTGTGTGTGTGTATTTCTATCGATTCCAACACAACCCCCCCCCCCCCCCAAAAAAACCCAATTTAGGATGCTCAGTATTCTTTTTTTTTTTTTTCAACTATTTGCTACTCAAATCTCAGTTCTTTCATTTATCTACTTGTTTGTGAAAGAGTTTGAATATTTCTTGCATGAAACTTGTGAATAATGTAGAATCGGTTGATGTGCTACTGTTTTGACAAGTTTTTCATGGTTCAGGGCTGCAAAGATGTGGAAAAAGTTGCAGGCTAAGGTGGATAAATTACCTAAGACCAGACTTGAAAAGAGGGAGTTTCTCTCCACAAGAAGCATCTCTTATCATTGAACTTCATAGAGTTCTGGGCAATAGGTACAAGTTGATGAACTCCATAATTCTTTTTGGGATGAACTCTATACTTTTTTTTCTTTTGGTCAAAAGGATGAACCCTATACTTAACTATATATGCCTCGGAATAATTGTCGACTTTGAGATGGCGAGGCCTTGATTATTGCTACTTTCAGTAATTTCATCATCGTAATGAATGAATGAGCTCAATTTCATGCAAAAAGACATTTTTGCTTTTGTACAGGTGGGCTCAGATTGCCAAGCACCTACCGGGAAGAACAGACAATGAAGTGAAAAACTTTTGGAATTCTAGCATCAAGAAGAAACTTGTCTCTCATCATGGCCTTCCTGACCTATGCAACTTTCCTCCAAATCTTTCAAGTGCTTTTGCTCCTGGTGCCTCTGTGGAAAGTTTCTTCTCAGTTAATGCAAACCCTAATCTGATCCCAGGTGCTCATTTCGATAACTTGTACATTCCAACCACGGCATCAACACTGCAAGGGTTTGATCATAACATTCACAATGATATCATCGGAGTTGATGAAATGAACAATTTCCCAAATTTGGTCCCCGTGCCCACGGTGACTACTCCAATGATAGACTCTCCCATATGTTCATGTGATCCGGTATGGCCGGTGGGCAATCTGCAACCTGACAATCATCATCTTGATCCTCCACTTGCTTCTGCCGCTTTATTTAATGCATCAAACGTTCAACTCATCCATCCCAAAATGATCATCCAATCTTACAACGATGTTGACGATGTACTAATGGCTCATGGGACGCCTAAAGTTTGTGAAATCTTGCAGGAGGGTGATCAATATAGCCTACCATCTTTATCTACCGGTATTATTTCTCAAGAAGTTGATCCAATTGCTGCTAGTCTCTCCAGTTTCCTGCCATCTGCATCTGATCCATGTGCCCAGATCGAGCCTGGAAATCGGCAGTTACTGGAAAGCATTGAATCGCTCGTGTCAATGATGCCACCGTCTTCCTCTTCATCTTCATCATCATCGCTGTCATTGTGTCAATGTCTCCAGTACTACCATGCAGCCAATTGCTTATGAACCCTAGTCTTCCTTCAGCGCTGGGGCTGCTTAGTTACCAAAGCAATAATAATATTGCTAAGGTTGCTATTCTGAGAAGGCTGGAGTCAGCTGACACTTAGTGGAGTAATGCATTCTTTTTGGCAGAAAAATCCAAACAAGGTTCTGTATTCATATGAATAGTACATGAATTTTCAGGACTTGTAAGTCGTTATTCGCCATTCGGTCTTGGTATGTAATGTTCAACATAAAATAATTCTCTTTCCTCAGGTACTTTTTTTTTTTGGTTTATGGGAGAATTCATATGAAGCCATTTCAATAGGATAGTATATCAGTTTCATGATTTGTCAGTCGTTTCCCTGAGGAGCATTCGGTCTTTGGTATGTGATGTTCAACATAAAATAATTCTCTTTTCTCAGGTTCTTTTTTCTTTTTTTTTTTTAACGTTTCTCCCATATGATATGATTTATTAATTACTGATACAATCGATACTGATCATGTGGAATTGTTGTCAGAATTAGGAAGGAATGAATAGTGTACAATTAGTGTATTAACAGTTGATAATTACCAGTGATCCATGACTAATCTCTTTCATCAGCTATGAATCACGGATTGCATTATGATGACGCACATTCTATTCGTTTAAAAAAATCTAAATGGGGAGAACATATAAGTAAAAGCAAATGTTTTTTTAGGGCTTACGAAGTTCTGAGTTCCCAGTCTTAATCAATCAATCCAAGTCTTACAAACTTTTGGGTTTCAAGCCGTCAAAAAATGGAACCCAAAAAAAAAAAAAGAGAAAAAAGAAAAACCAATAATGTCTCCTGTGATCAATTATTAATATCAAACTACACAAAAAACAAAACTATAAAGTTTACAATTGGGAATATTTTGCAGCTAGAGGGGTTGTCAGAATTTAAGCTAAACGTAATCAAACAAGTCTGAATTTCTTTCTTCAGAAAAGGGTTTTTTTTTTGGAAATTTTGGAAGATAGAGTTGATTTACCAATATTCCTATCTCATGGCTGGTTTTATTTTATTTTTTTTTAAAGGTACGTATCATACCACCCCAGAAAACAATTACTAGTAGTAAATAACAAATTCATTTGGTCCTGCTTTTAAAACGTAAAGCGGTTTTTTCCCCGTTTCAAAGGGGTACGTACATCTTTGGAATCAACAGAAAAGATACCCCGCCCACAAGATAAGGATAAAACAAGAGCAGGAAGAATTGATTGCTGAAAGGAAGATAATTCCAATTGCATCAAATTAAGGTAAATTTACTAAAACTGGCGTAAGGGGTACGAAGTAATGCCAACTTATAACCCTCTTGGCATTTAGTACTCTTTTTACCTCTCCTTACACAAATTCTTCGCTCATCAGACAAGAGGTCCTTCTGTCCTCCTATTCACGCTATTTTCATGTAACCCTGGGCCCCAAGAATATGTAATAATTTTACTACTTTAATTTGCAGATTTGCCCACCAGTGAGTGGGCCTCTAACCACCGGCCTCCTCTGGAATCGGTGGCCACCACCGCGTCCTTAAGACTTGGTGGGATAGGAGATCAAGGTTTCAACCCTTGTCTCTCACCAATTGTCACATTATGTTGCTTTTCTTAAAAATTCAGATGGACGTCTAGTACATCCATCTGATCCGATGGTAGTTCAGTTCACATCAGTTTTCCGTAGATTCAATTGAACCTCCTCCTTAGATTAAGATAGAGTAGAATTATATAGATAAAGTAACGATCGACCAAAAAATTTAAAAAAAAGAAAAGAAAAGAGTGAGCCTCTGATTTCTTTCTTCCTTCTAGTTTTGTCCAGTCCACCATGACATGCTCTTTCGTTTATTTATTTGATAATAATGAGTAAAGAGGACACCGTAGGTAGGACAAGAAATTCCAGCAGCTAAAAATATCCACTGCAGGCAGGACAAAAAAAAATCGATTGAAAAAGATAAATCTGAACGACAAGAGTTAAAACACCCGTATTACAATCCACGGGCAAGAGCGTACGAGGGGCAAATTTGATTGCACAAAACAGGTTGACCCAGTAAAATTTTCCAGAAATTGGAAGTCCTTGGGCACGAGACTGATTTTTTGGCAGAGAGCGACTCCACAAACTGGGCCACAAGTCCTCGCAAGTTACGTCAGAGGCGCGCTACTGCATAAAGATTGACCAATGAAGTTTGGTACAATTTGGAATATATGATGAATTGAGTTGGAATCAAACAAAAAGTGATGGACCACAAGGTCCCCAACCGTGTACGCTTGGGCCATGGAAATCACATTGGCCTAAGATGGATTTAGCAAGAAGATTGCCGCTCTAGCGCATTTCAAGGGTTTTATTTTCGGACAGCACCATTCAGCTTATTACTAGTAGTTTTTGTCTTCTATCCAGCTTTTACTGGGTCAATATCGACTTTTGATTGATCAAGATTCAAGAACTCGAAAACAAGGGACGGGACCAACTTACTTAGCAAAAACAGGGGACATGGATGCCTATTTGCAATCTGAAGGCAAAAAAATGTGTTCAAATCCCGGGTTCCAAAAATGTTAACAAGGGGCAGCTAGAGCAATGCTGCAAAATATTCCTGCAGTTCCTATTGTGCTAGATGTGAGGATGCCAACTGCCATGCCTATAAAGCTCCGTACCTGCAATAGCAATTGACCGAGATTCCACATGCCATGGGACTGCTTAATCATGTAGTCCTCCAAATGCAAAATTGGGCACTTCCGTCAAAGAAAAATCATTTAACACTGAACTTCTAAACTATCCGAGTTATACACACAATTATTGAACTTGATGTGATGCCTGCTATAATGTGTAAAGACAATCTCTCAAGTATAAAGTCCATAATATTTTTGGTTTTCCCGGCTCTAAAAGAATCTGCGTAAGCATAAAGAAGTTGTAACACCATAAGCAACAGCTGTCAGATCTTTTGAGGCTGAAGTAACCATGCAAAGCAACTCATCGCTCTATTTGCTTAGTCTTGCAATGAAGCAACACACCTGTCGGACCCATATCTGCCATTACCGAAACAACGGAAAAAGGACAACGTTCCTAAGGTGTGATTCTTGCCCGACCCTTTGCAATTCGTCGAGCAATTACTCTCTGGCCACCCTTAGTTGCTTTGCTGCTCATGCAATAAAACAAATTTTCATCAGTAATTTTATGCTAATTCATAGTCAGCATTATCAATCAAGCAAAACTTGTCCTTCCATTGTCATCGAAACCCTAATTTAAGCATGAAATTCCTAGATTTTTTCCTTGTGCCTGTTAAAATTGGAACCTTTTTATCTTTAAAAGCTCCATCCTTTTAATCTCAAAGAGTGCAGGATAACTTTACACACTCCACATTCCGAATTACGGCCATGGCAAGGAAGTGTATCCTAGCATTAAATTAGAACAAGCTGCATTCTTTTGAGATAGATTCGTAAATCAGGTAAAAGACAAACTGAACATGAGATAGCAAGCACTTCTCAAAAGTTGCATACAGGACTCAACATGAGATAACTTGAGAAGGAAAGCGCGAGGGAAAAAAAATCCACATAAAAGTGAGCATGTCATGTGCGTCTCGTTTCACGCTCTCTCTATGTTGGGGGGGGGGGGGGGTTGTCTCTGTGTGTGTGTGTGTGAGAGAGAGAGAGAGAGAGGAACGAGGAACATACCGTGCCAAAAATCCATGGTTCCTCTTACGCCTAATGTTGCTTGGCTGGTAGGTTCTTTTCGGAAATAAAACCATTGGCTCAGATGACGTAGAATCATTTCCTATGCACAGAGAGAGAGAGAGAGTGAAGCAGCAGTACATGCAGATCAATTATGACAAAGAAACAATAAGCAAACAGCTCTATTAGACAACCACATAGAATCGCTCAACGGACTATGGGGAATTACTACCAGATACAAACATGGTACAAGTTTAAAGGCTTTTTCATCTTTGTTCCTATCAAATAGATTGCGTGATTTCGACAACATGTGTAATGGGCTTCAGCAAAGGTACTGTAACCAGTAATAGAGGTCCAGCAAACTTCCAGTGAATTTGCACCACCAAAAACATGATTGAACTTCCTTCACAGAAATTAAGATGGTATTCCCCTTCCAGAAATTTCAAGGCTAAGAAAACATTTTAACAGAAGAAAAAGTTCGAACATACTTGTAAACAGATATATTTCCTACATTGGGCAGTCTCAGATATGCCAACCTAGTTTAGCTATTCCTAGTGGCTATGCAGCGTTTTAACCAAAAAAAAAATCCAGGTAGGCTATACATGAAGACTATAGTTTATGGTGAGGTACCTGTTTCGTGTTAATGCTCTGTTTTGAGTAGTCAAATTCAATCACAGAGCTTATTGAAAATCATAAATGCACCAAATATCACGTCTTTTTTCAGAACAGTTCATAATGTGATAAGAATGTAACTGAAACCGTTGCCAATGCCAAAATATTATCACAGTTAGCAACATTTGGAATTTCATAAATTCTGAAGGAGAATCAAAACCCATCACTGAAGTTTCAATATTTAGCTCAATTGAGGCCTTCCATCTCATAAAGACAAGTTAATCGAAAGAAAACTTAAAACTTTACATAGCACCAATCATGAGAGTGCAGCATGTGTATTGTCTCAATTTCTGTATCATCTCCTTCTAACCTAAAATTAGGATAAAGGTCCCTAATAAATCCACATAGTATTTCCACGCACCATTTCTCATCTCCTATTTCCGCTAAACAGCATCTGTCCAATGGTGTTGAACAAATCCCCTCCATCCAACCTTCCCCCTCTCCTACTCTAACCCACCCCCCCCCCCAAAAAAAACCAAAACAAAAAAAGAGGAGGCGAAGAAAATCAAATTGAAATTAAAAATAACGCAAGGGAAACAAAGGGGCCAAAAAACACAAAAAAGAAGGGATTTTTACCATCAGGTAGAAAGAATGGAAGAGAAGGAAGGCCACAGGGATATAGGAAGCCTTGAGAAGAGAGCTTCTTGATTGAGTCGGCGTCGTACTGATGCAGAGGGGGAAGGGATGGCGAGGAGAGAGACGGGAAAAGCTTCGGCACAATGTCGATGTCTAGGCTCTGAGTTGTGATGAGCTGAGTCGAGGTCGAGTTTTGACGGAGAGATGGATTTGCGAACCGAGTCATGAGAGAAAATCCGGTGCGAATTAGGGCTTTAGAGGAGGACATTTCTGCTAAAACCCGTATAGCAGATTTGAATTCTTCTCACTGAAGTGTTTCAAGAGAGCGGAGAGAAACAGTACAAGACAACTCTATATGGGTTTGTTTATTTTAGCCTTTCAGAAAAGGGCAAAAGATATATACAGCAGTTAATGTTACTTTTTGCTTTCTCCATTTCTTGACCCAAAATACCAAATTTCCAGGTAGATCAAATTGTTATTGAAAATTTCCAGGCCTCCAATTGTGCTTTTCTAAACTACAGAAATAATAATAATAATATTTGAGAAGCAGAAAAATATGGATCCACTGGGCTTTTATTTCCTTCCGTGTATTTTTTGTAGGAGGAAGGCTTTTTTAACTCTCCAAATCAAAAACTCTTAATAAACTACTTTTCATAAAGCTTCCGCAAAAATTTAAATTTAAACTCATCAGCTACATCGGTTTGGCACTACTCATCATATCATTTCTGACTTGGAAGTTCCTTTGACTTGTGTCTGATTTCCCCTGAGCAGAACATTGGACACTGATAAAACTGATTCCTTCACCATACCATACATGTCTGAAGCTGCTGCAGCAGCAGCAACTCATCAAATCATGTTGGCAAAAAAACAGTTGGCACAGAGAGAATGCCCAATAACCACCACACCACCCCCAAAGATTGGTGAGCACCACCAATGCATTAAAAAGCTTGATGGAATGGGAGACAAGATTGGGTGGAAGGCAAGGTTTCTCCTATCAATTTGTCACATTAAAATGGTTCTGCTCAAAAAATCCCCACCCGTCTGGTCCGATGGTGGTTCAATCTCCTTCGAGTTACCTGAAACCTCTTCAGGTCCTCCCACCCCTTTAGTGTAGGATAATCTATCGTATCGAAAAAAAAAAAAACAGAGAGAATGCCAAATAAAATCCAAACAATCCAAGTAAACAACACTAAACCAAATAAATTAAGGGTACCATCATTCGAACCTGACTGTTTGCGGTTACATTGTGCTGCTACAATTACAATACAATAAACCAACTCTCCTTCCTCACCCTTAAAATTTTAGAGGGGAAAAGAAGAAATTGAGAGAGAGAGAAGAAACCTACAATACAACTTTTACAGTGTGATAAAGATACAAGCTGACAACAGGCACTTCAGCTGTACCAGCTGTATTAATCAACACAGGAAGCCATCTGCTCCACAAGACAAACAAATGGACTAAGAAACTTGGTTCCAGAAGAACCTATCAAAAATATGAGACAAAATAAAATTTAGAACAAAATTCAGGTCGAAACCACAGAGCAACTTGCATGACGACTAAAGTGGCATCGTCTTCCGATATACAAAATCCCGCTAATGCTGTCGACTTTAAGTAAACTTCACTGGCCAACTTTCAGTGCTCCGGAAACCCAATCAGAAGCAGCTACTTGAGTTTCCGACTCTACTTGCGATTGAGGAAATACAGGAGTGATGGCTATCTGTTAAGAAAGACAAAAGTTCTACATCAAAGATAGTCAAGCATGTGCAACAATACCACCCACCAAGCGTGCAAATGCAATGTTAACATGAAATCCTCCATTTTTCTTTCTGAACTCGAAGAAATGATGTCAAAAACTAAACCACTGCATCAACAGTAGACAAAGTACTAGCATAAAACACAGAGAAGCGCTGTACTTACGAAGCCATTTTCAAGCGCTCTGAAGTCCAGATCCTCATCTTCTCCTCCCTGATCTTTATCGAGGAACTGAAATATAGATAACTAGCAAAATTAATGACGGACAACTACACAAAACCATTCTAGCATAGACACAGAAAAATACATCAAATGAATACTCTAAGGAAGGGTATGCAGACAGAACTTAACCAAGACATGAAATCAGAAACAAGGAAAAGCAGCTGGATGAAGAATTCTTATCATAAGCAATATGTACATTTCAGACCATAGAAGGTGCATTTAGAATTGATCATATCTATCATTACTTAATATTAGATTTATTGCAAATTTCAAAAAAAAAAATAGTATTTCACAAAAGGACACATTTGCATTATGGGTATTGTTTATGATCGCACATCATCTCCAATAGTCCAATTGACGTAGCCTTTATAGTCTGGAAAGTTCCTATTTCTGAAACCCAAATTCAATTTCGCTTCCAAACATACTAAAACCCATGCAAACCATATATCAAGCCACTAAAATTTAGAGCTATACTCAACAACGCTTAGACATTGTGCTTAAATGCAATGGAAATAGTATTACCTCCAGCCTGAAATATCTCATAGTCCGATTGGAATCAGATTTCCCGGCAACACCAACTGATTCAACCACCTCAATGTTCTTCTTCTGTGTGCCCAAACGGCGAGCAGCACCCTAACAAAGTTGAGAAAGTAAACCACTTAATAGATGCCCACAGATAATGCCAAAGTTCAAAGGGTGTAATACCAACTCATAGCAAAGCATACTCACAGCAGCAGAAGCATCCCGGCTAAGTTGAGCAAGCTGCATACCCAAGATCTGTTGATTGGACATGAAACGTCCAGAAGATGGATGTCTATTTGATGAAACTGCTTGCCAATTAAGTGTAGACCTCCAGAGACTTTGTTTTGCCAATTTGAACCCCTGTAAAGCAGTTTATAAGTAATTCGAATGTCAGTGACAGATTTAAATAGATTCATGCTTCAGTTCTACTTTATTAAATGCTGAGGGCCCAAGCTACAAACTAAGGTTAGGCTCCAAAGTGCAAACCAAGGTCTTCAATTTTTGAAGCTAAAAGGCCTTATTTTCTTCTTTCCCTACCCAGGGGGAAAAGAAATTATGCAAATTCACTGCAAGAGGTGGCGTGCATGGATGTGCATGTACAAATGAAGAAGGATAAAAGTTCCACAAAACAGTGTTACGACATGCTCAACAAATGAAAATTGGCATTCATAAGCTTCATGTTTTGAGTAATGCAAAACAACATTTTCTGTTCATAGCTCCTCTTATATTTTGGAAGAAATCGAGTTATGGAAACATGGAGGCAAGATCAGGATGAATATTTACATCATTCAACCTTATCAAACACTTGTCTGCCTACATCAGACAGAGATATGACATCTGTGCCGAAGTCATGGTAATGTGCCTGAAGATACTCAAAGCCCCAGCATCAAGTGTATGCTGTTCTTCAGTTTCCTATTGCCAAAAACACTTCGCCCAATATAGAAGTCAGGATCCTACATGAGGTTATAGAACCAAACCTTGTTTGCCAAAGGAGATGTCGGAACTTCTATGTGGAAAGAGCAGTCCCTTGGAAAAACTCCCTTCTCTATGTCTCCAAGAGCTGCTTCTATTACTGGCATACAGGCAGTTACAGCATCCTTGAAATCATTGTCCTGACTTTGATCCTTCTTCCTAAGATAAAAATGGTGAAATTGTTAACATCCAGAACAGCAAAAAATGACAGTAAAAATGACAGTTTTACGAAACAATGGAGATACCAATTCAATGATATCGATAAAGATGGCACACCACAAATCAGTGCTTCTCGAGCTCCAGCAACAACACCGAGTAAAGCCTGGACATCATCCCACGTAACCATGTCATAAGAATTATCTTTCTAGAGCATAACCAAAATTTGAGTACCAATTAAATAGATCGAGAAGTTCATGATGTGATATTCTAATTGTACTAATCAGCAGTGCACTAGCAGAATAAGATAGTCTGAAGACAATTTAGTTGATAGCCATGTCAAAATCACATGAAAAGTAACAACTTACATGTGGTGGCCACAACTTGAACCCCTGTTGATTCCGCTAATTACCTAAAAGAAATTCAAGAAACAAAAAGGACACGCTGAAAAGATGAGCCCTTTGACGACAAAGTACAATCTAATAGAATCAATAAGAGCATAGAATACAATACAATACCAGCAAAGGCTTTGTCCAAGAAAATAAAGCCCCAGATAAAGCCAAAGAAACACAATCGGCAGGAGTCCCTGAGAGTAGAAAACATACTCAGTCTGGAATAATTCTGCTTACTACCAGGGAAAGTTCTAATCTTTTTGAAGTTTGCACAACTTTTTACAACTCTACGAATCAACATCAGGTCCACTGACAGATTAAAGTCATTGGACAACATCAATCCCGCATTATGTAACTAGTAAATCATAACTTGCAATGTTTCATAAATTAAATTGAGCTAACCACAAAAAGAAGAATAGAATAAAATTTCCATACCAGAAACTTCATATGCGGTGGCGCCATCAATTTCAGCTAAACTAACAGAAATAGTCTCTCTCATAGTCAACGAATGACCGGAGGCGGATTTATCCCTGTCAAAAGAACCAACAATCATCCAATCAAGACATAATTTTCTTCAATAAATCTTGAAGCAAGTGAAAATCACACATTTATGCACCCAAAGTTCACACACAAGTGAAGTAAAACTACCAAAAAAAACTTTCGAGCTCCAATAATAATAATATGAGCAAAATTCAAAAAAAAATCATATTTTTACACTTATATCCAAAAGACAGAGCAGTCAGAGGCCTACCCATAAACAAGTCCCTAAAAATAACTAAATTAGAAAAATACAAGTACGCCGAAGATTCATGGGTGCAAACGCGAATACCGTAAAAGGTGAAAATCAATAAATCACACGTTCAAATAAAACCTCATTTACAACAAATAATTCGCAATCACACGCTGAGGCAATTATATCAGAAACAAAAGTTATAATTTTCTTTTAAAAGAACAAAAAATTCTAACATAAAATTTTAGCTTCGACATTTTCATAGAGGCATCACCAGGAAAGGGAAAATCTAAGATTCAAATTAAGGAAAGGCAGACTGACGATTGAGGGGCACAAACGTGGACATTGTAACGGCCTAGACAAACAAGAGCTTGAACCAAATGGGTAAGGCCAGGGGATTCAATCCCATCACCATTGGTGACCAAAATGACCGGTTTAGAGGTATCTGAATCAGGCTGGTCATCAACCCGACCGGAATTGGAAGCAGACGACGAAGAAGGTTCCGCCGATTCATCGTTGTCAGTGAGTGGTTTGGCGGCAGAGGAGGACTGTGATTGTGTGTCCGGGTCATCCGCACCCTTTCTCTTAAGGAGCACCTCCTGCAAATTGGACACCAGCGCAGGTGGCAAAAAGTTGTTGCTGCTGTTCTTCACCGCGGACGACGTCGTCGTCATTTCTGGAACGAAAAGGGCTTTTCGGGAGGGAATTCTGATGATGATGATGATGATTATTATCAAAAAAAAAAAAGGGACTCACAACCCTAGATAGAGAAATTACGTGAGAAAGCAAGAGAGAGAGAGAGAGAGAGAAAAGGGGAAAAGGAAGAGTAATAAAGAGAAGGAGAGAGAACAAAAGACAGCTCAAGTATGTATGGGGGGAATCGAATGGATGGACCGATTCCAACGGCGTTATGTTATATATATATATATATATAATATATACACAAGGGAAGTGATGGGGTAAAACAGTTGCAAGTATGAACAGGATGAGAGAGAAAGGGAGTAAATTACAGGAGGAGGAGTTGGACCAATTGTTTGCTGAATGGGCAGCAAAAACTGGTAGCCATGAGAAGAGGAATGAAGAAAGAGGCGACGGAGGCTGAACGAAGCTGACGCTAAATGCCAAAGCTTAGATTGTGATGAACATTGAATGATCTGTAAAGACTACTGGTATATAGGAGATTTGCCCCATTTGAGCGCGTGATGGCTACGACCAAAGCATCAGGCGACACTTGACAATTGGGTCATTATAATTGTGGGTCTCCAGATTTTTATTTTTATTTTTTTGCGGAAAAAACCAAACTACATATTCAAATTTAGATGCCACGAACTTCCTTTGAGCTTGGTTCGTCTAATGGTGCTGGCTTTCGCTTCTTAGCTCAATTTAAGTAAAAGCTTGGTTTCAGATGCTAAGTACGTCAGCAGGAACCTCTAGTTAGAGAATCTAACCAAACTTAAATACAGTTTTTTATATGAATTAATATTCTATGCAGTGATAGTGTATAAATTTTTATTATTAAATGCGTGACACATAATTTGAATTTGAATTTAAAACTCAAATTTTATATATGTATCGTGCATCCAACCACAATAATATCTATACTGTCAGTGTATATATAAAATATACTCTTTTTATATTTGCCTTTCCTATAATTCGCTTGAATGTTTTGCACTCGCGGAACGTAAAACTTTTGGACGAACTAATTTTCCTCGTTCATTAATCAAAACTGTAATGTATGATTTGAACGAATGAAAACTTTATTTCACCGAACCAAAAAATGTTTTGCACTTAACAACTCCTTTTTAACAACAATTTCAAACAACTGAACGTATTGAGTGAGCCTTGTTACCGTAGAAACTCTCGAATCTCAACACGTAAATAGCTGGCAAAAAGGTATTTTTTTTTAACACTACTAATATTCAGTAGTTTGAGGTTCGTTTGACCCAGCACAATGATGTACCAGGATCAAAACTTTGGTTCAAGAAAGAAGTGGTTTGAACGTCGTTGCCTGCCTGGAGCCTGGAGGAGTATTATAGTCAAAGCTTAATTATGACAGCTGATGCAAGCAGTTGCCCACATAGACGCACCCATGTTTTTGCACAAGATCAATTTTGTGTGTATATATTTCATCCGTCTCATAAACATAACAAGATCTATTTCTTTTTTCACACGAATTAAGAAATTGAGTTAATATATAATTACAACAATTATTTTTTATTCATACTTTCCTCGGATACCCCTCATTAACTGTCAATGTAGATCTAGTTGTTAGTACTGTGTTTAATACTTCCAAGTAGAACAATTAATTAATGGAGCCTATCTTTATGAGATAGGAGGGAGTATGCTCTTCCTCATCAGTAGCATGCATCCCTAATTCCCAGCAGAGTGATTGCCACATTTTACTAGCAGAAGATAATCCATGGGATGGGAGGAATGCAGGGCAAGAGTGCAGAAGTCCATTGGAGAAACAAAGCAAGGAAGGACGGCAGAGCAAAGTACCCCTTTTATTCTCTTGTTAATATAATGTACTCCGCGAAATGTCTTGAAATATTTAGGATGGCCCCCTTTGAGATTTTCTTCAAATTCCCCAGTGCAAATGCAGTATATCCTCTGAAACTAATATAGTATGCCCTCTCTCCCATTTCCATTCCGCGAATTAAACTAACATGCAAGGTAAACAGTAAGCAAGGTCCATTCTTGGCAAAAGAAAACAAACACAAACACCACCTTTGTTTGATTGTCCTTTATGACGAATGCAGCATTTCTATAAGTGGTAAGTGAAAAAAAAAAAGACAAGATAGGGATATGGGATGTTTCTTAGACGACCTGTAAGTCTGGGAAAAGGCAATTAGTTACAATCAGTCATTATAAATGCTTTCTAAGATACTCATTTAACATATGCAACACTGATTATAAAGGCAGGTAACATATTCAACAATCGGAATCAGCGAACTACTCAATTTATCATGATTAAAGTTTAGCACAACAGCCACTGTGGCTTGACCTTTGTCATTTTTGGCTTCACCATCATCATCTTCTTAGCATTTTCCCCCCTTGTACAACAAAGGAATGGAAAAGCAACAGCCAAATATTACACATTTTAGAGGTGAAAGAAATAAACCTAAAGCCTAATTTTTGGAATTTGAATTGATTGAGACAAGAGTGTACTAGCATAACGTGTGGGATTGAGGGCAACTATTTTCTCGAGTTACCAAGAATTCTGACCATAGAATATCATTTTTTGTCCTGTATTCTCACTTTCAGTGCTTCAATTACTGCTGAGAAGTCATCATCACTTAAACCGTGAGATTTTGCCACCTTGTAAAGTTCATTTGCAGCTGCTGCAATTGGAGTTGATTGTGAAACTGATTCAGCTAGTCCTAATGCAAGCCGAAGGTCCTGCGATGATAAATTCCATTCATCAGAAGCCATTTTTGGATGATGCCTTCTTATTGATATGGTTGGGTTTCAAACCTTTTGCTGATGTTTCAAGGGAAAGGCAGTTGGATAGAGGGATTTAACCATAGAAGGGCCTTTCATAGAGTACATTGGTGCGCTCATGGCACCCTGTGAGATAACCTGCAAAATGATATTTAGGTACCAGAATCAGCCAAGGTGTGGAATACTCTCATGAGTTGAGACATAAACCTAGAAAAATTGTCAAACCCTGTAATTAGAAGCAATGGACTGTTCTTGTCAGACCTGAACATTGAAAGCATCCTATAACAATAATCCAAGCAACTTATTACCTACCTATTGTTTTCACTAGTGAAAAGTTCGTCTATTCACAACCCCGTTGAACATGAATATTCTGCTTTGCTAAATGAATATTGTTCAATGACTTTGTTAAATGAATTTGAGAGGGATGTCCAATAACCATATGACCTGTAATTTCATGATTGATTTCAGGACTCTGTGAATTTACATACAATCTTTGACTTGACTTCCATTACAATTTTATGCAGTCAAGATACCTTTATTACTTTCATTGCCCAACTTTGCAGGCAATAATCCACAAGACTATGTCTACCACCATTTATCTCCAAATTCTTATCTTTTAGACAAAGTCAATAGCGAAGTTCGTAAAGTTATTATTGCTTGCAGCTGGAGATTGGTACTTAAACTGATAAAAGTACATAATTTATCGACAAGAAACCACTTCTGTTCAGTATGAATAGAAAAAGGTGGTTTCCTACATAAAGTTGTACCTCAACCAGAACACTTGGGTCGAGTCCAACTTTTTCACTGAGGAGCAATCCTTCAGAAAATGATGCCATCATACTGCAATTGTTTCAAAAGACTCATTCAAGCAAAAGTTGCTTTACTTTCCATAAATAAGGAAAAAAACAAATAACAATATCTCAATAGCAAATTTGCATTACCTTCCCATTATCATGTTGACCACAAGTTTCATGGCAGCTCCATTGCCGACATCCCCAAGGTAAAATCTTGACTAAGATAATGACAAAGATAAACTAGTAATGGAAAAGAAGCATGTGTTTCCTATTCACCACAAATAGGGCAAAGCACCAACCTTTCCCATGATGTCCAATAGTGGACCAACCACTTCATATAGAGATCTGTCACCTGAAGAATTGCAGCCATGTCTACAGTTTAGAAAAGAAGAAAGACAATAACAAGATAGAATATTACCAAAAAACATCTGGGATGCCAAATGGAGCCAAATCACTAATCAAGAACATGGGTTTTTACCCCACTATTTGCCTTTCTATTCAAAATTATGAAAAATTTGATACTTGTAATAGAATGTAAATAAGGAAAGCGATTTTCCAAAAAGTCTCAAGCACAAAATGTTTACTTAGTTATTTTAAATATTAAAACTTACCTGCAGTAAGAAAAATCAGTTGTCCATCTTCTGCAGGCTTTTTGGAACCTGAAACCGGAGCCTGTTCAAGACATGACACAAATAGAAAAGACCAATTATTTAGCAGTAGCGCAAGGAGTAACTGAAGAGACCTGTAACTCAATTCATGTGATTAATTTTTGAATGGAGGTATATATCATAAAATCTACCTCCAAAAACTGGGCTCCCGTTGCTTTAATATGTTGACAAATCAATTTTGCAGTGTCACCATCCACTGTAGAGACATCTACATAACTGCAAGAAGCCATACAGGTTAGAATGCCAACAATATATCATGCACATAGAACACTGCATGCTCTTGGAAGTGAACTTCTTCAATACCTTTTTTTCTTTTTCTTTTTTTTTTCTTTTTTTTTTTTGTGCAGTAGTCCAGCAAGGTATCTAAACAGCTCCACTCTATGGTTTTCCAATGTGACTCCTAAAACAATATTAGCGTTCCTTAAATTGAGGATTTTACCTTGGAAAAAATTACAAATTACATCTTTTAACACTTTATATGCCAAAAAAGGCATTTTCCCACAGTCAATAAATGTTACATAATTTTCCATTATAATATTGAATATTTTCAAATTCTCCACTCTTATTTATTATCAAACTAAGATCTTCAATTAGGGATGGAGAAAGTAAATACATGAGTGTTGTATCAAATATCACATTCGTTCATGACAAAGCTGTTCATGCCAGCCTTTTCAGCTGAAGTCAATCGACAATAATTGAAAAACACAACATATTGCCTGTCCGCAACCACTAATAATCAGATCAAATAACAGAATATTAGTTTCAGTTAAAGGTTCAGTACCCTTTTCCTGGACCCATTCCTCTAGCAGCTCCGTGCTTTCCACAAGCAACATCTGCCTAATAAAATATTAATGCTAAAAATTGAATCTAGCAAACATGAGGCAAGCAAGTTCAAGAAATAAGGCATACTCACAGCACTTTCAGGATCAGCAAGCATTGCAAATGTGATGTCGCAAGATGCTGCCACTTCCTCAGGGGAGGCTTTATACCTGCATAAAAAGTTACTGATTATGTAGACATGAAAGGCAACACCAAGAACAAGTTTGGTACAAGATAAGAGACCCATTGACATGGTCTTTACTTGACTTTGGCTTAAGAAGACACCTAGTCCATGGGATGGCTAAAAGGAGCACAGGCATTTGAAAATTGTAATTAAAAAAATGCCCAGATATCAAACGACAAAAAAATCAAATAGCGTAAGTAACAGTATGCTGAATGCATGTAGCCCTAGTTAAGTATCACATTCTTTCAGCTGATAAGACATTAACCACTACATAAACAGCAAAAGGATCAGGATAAGGACAACATGAAGCAAATCATTTGTTGCTATTCTAGTTGTTAACGCAATATCAAAGCATTTCTCAAGTAAAGTTACACCGCAGAACTCCATCTTAAATTTGAAACATTTGAAGCAGAAATTAAGATTGCGATTAATGAGAGACACACCTTGATAACTGGGAAAATAGAAAAGCAGTAGTAGACAACAATATAACAAGTTATCTCAAGGTATAGGTCTTTACAGACAGAAATACCAGCGCACTAACTTAAGAGGAAACTAATATCACTGAAGACTGACCCTCTTCTTAGGATAGCAATATGTGCATCGGATACTTACTTAGCACCAATGGAGAGAAGTGGATCACATTTGCTCTTGGTCCTATTCCAGACAGTAACGTCACATCTACAAGCATGGCAATTGGCAGCTAATTAGAGATGAAAATTTCATTTCAGGTTGAAAAATAAGTACGTTGTTTAAGTATGATTTAATTTTCCCATTTTCTAAGGATACCACATGCAGGTCTGTCATGAAGTTCTTTGATTTTCAAATGATTTTTCTGTTACATTGCCAACCTTAGAGATGCTGCTTCTGTACTGGTCAAAAGAAGAGCAAAGAGAAGATGTAGCAAAATTATCCAAAACAGAATGAGGGAATGCAACTTCATATACCAATAATCTTTTAGGTTTCACGACTCAGGGAGTACCATTAGAAAATAGCTGGAATGAGAATGAGTCTACCATTTGGAACCACCATTTTTTGTTACACTTATTTGAACTCTGATCATGTTACTAACAGTCTGCAATAAAATTTCAGTCCCGTGTGGGAGGCTTGCACAAGAAATCAAAAAATAAAAAGATATATTGAGTTACCCTGCTTTCAATAGATTTTGGGCCATCGGAGAACCCATAATTCCGAGACCTAGAAAGCCAATGCGAGCTGGAATGTCATCTAATCCACATACAAGTGAAAATCTGGTTAGTAAAAAGGACAACTTAACTCTGTGTGTGTGCACGCGTGATGCAAAATTGGCAGAAAGCTAAACTTTCTCGAGAAGACAAAAGCTGTGCTTATGTGTCAAGGTGCGGTGTTCGTCTGAGAAGAATCTGTCCAGCTAACTCCATGAAGTATTTTCAGCTGCGTTTTGTAGTATTAAAAATTTACTTCCATCCATATATTTATCATGTCTCAATAAGTTCTAGTAATAATGAGAATGCTAGATCTCATGCTGGATCATGATGGTATTCTGCTGCTAATTCTGCTAATTCAAGCAATTAATGAGAAAAGTGCTTCGCTAATTCTACTCCAGCATTGTACCATCTGTAGAAGTCGAACTGTGCAGGAAATATAAGCCTGAAATTGCTTACGAAAGAAGCTGCACAAATAGCAGCTGCCAAAAGCATTTCAACTGCCCAATGGCTAACAGGGTCACCACTATACACTATCAAAAGCTATTATAGATGTAAACTAGAAATATAGAGATACTGTATATTCACTAAACTGACTGCACTATATTGACCATCAATGGTTGGCAATTGCACATTGGATTGGAGCGCAATACGTTTTGAATTTTAAAATTGCTTCCTTCCCATTTACGTCATCAACTAATCAAGTACAGTTCAAGTAGCAGTTTCAATTGACCCATAAAAATGCGAAACGATAGCCAAAAGGGCGTCGTTAGCAAAACCCAAAGAGCGGTAAAAAGACAGCGACAGAAAGCAATATAGCAGAAAACCCAATTACCTTTGGTGGTAGAAGTATCGGCCTGAGAAGAAAACGCCTTGAAACAGACAAGAGACTGAGGTTTAGTTGGGAAAGAAAAGATGGGTCTGGCTTTGTTTCCAAAGTTGATGGGCAAAAGAGGATAAAAACTTGAACACATAGCCATAACCTGTGGAAAACAGCTAGTTTTTACGTTTGGCTGTGAATGGAGGATGATAGATGGGTGGCGGAGGTAGAGGTAATGCTGACTGAAATTGGGAGTGGTTTTCAATAGGAGAGTTTTGGCCATTCCGGCCTCCTTGTAATGTAATTTGTCGTCTCTTCTCAGTATGCCCAACACCCAGATGCCAGACCCGCGCAATCTGTCAGAATGCAGGCAGTATGGTCTCCTGCCACATCAAAACTGCGGTTGTGTGTGAAAACTTGAGAGCTGCGGCAAGATCAGGTGCTGGGGTGTGAACAGTGAACTCATAGACGCTGGGGACTACAAAGATTCTGACCGGATAAAGTTCCACAACCCCCCCCCCAAAAAAAAAAAAAGATCGGTCAGGGGTGCTTGCTTCTTTGTCGAAAAAGCGCAACAAGCATTAACGCGATCCTCAATTATGAGCATGACTTCCACTCGGAAGATGAATAATGAGTATTTGAGGATTTTTTTTTTTTTGTCAATCGTAAATTTTTACTCCTACCTATTCTAATCAGCAAAAATTTGGTTGATACAAACTTGTAGGTCTAGTGGCTTAAATTTTACCACATTTTCAATATTTTAGTTGGTGAGATGGTGTGGCGAATTTTAGATCGCTAAGTTTATATAGATCAAGTCTACTCAAGTATTTGCCATTCCAATTTATACCGAAAAAAATCCAAATAAATCAAGAAAATTAAATCCTACCTCTCCTAACTAATCTATAGTGGAGAACCCAACTAGACCAAAAAAAATAAAAAAAAAGGTTTAATTATAATTTGCCCCTCTAAACTTGAAACTTTATAATGGTTTGCCTTTTTCATTGATTAATCAAATGTTAATAATGAATTTTTTGTCCAAAATTTTGATAAAATGACATTAATGCCCATACATAATAGTTCTAGAATAATATTATACTTTTAATTGAGACTTACACTTGTGTAAATTTGATTTTCAAAAATTCAATAGTCTATATTGTGCCATAACATCTCAAGATGGTTTAACATAATTTGAGTCATTAAGTTTTTAAAGACCGAATCTACCCAAATTTTCGTCTTTCATTAGAATATGAAACATCTCATTTAAAAAAAAAACACACAAAACCACATGATTTAAAAAACAAAAGATGATATAATACCAAAACTTGAAAAATTGTGTCACGGAGAAAAAAATTTAAAAATTCCTAAAACTTCCACCCAAGTTTTCCATGCTTATCTTTCTTTCTTTAAATTGTAAAAAAGAATTAATTTTGATCATTTTCGTTTAACTCACAGCTTTAATTAACCGCCAGATCTACGCTGCTATTGTGAACCACCACCAAAATGAAGTGTTGAAAAGGCAGCTCCTTTTATCCGTGTGTTCGTGTTTGTGTTTGTGCGCGTGAGCTCGGGAGAAAGAGAGGAAAACATTCTATTAAATCAACTCCAGAAAATGAAGGTTTGTACATAACAGGAATTGAGAGCATAGCGGCAATGGGAAACTTAGACAATGCCAAATTCTTTGAAACAGCCTCACCATGGGATCCGATGCTCTATCTAATGTTTAAAAGAAAATCATTCAATTTTATGTCTGTCAAAAATATTTCAATGAAACAGATACCATTTGATTCTCTCACAGTAAGAATCATGGAGCAGCAATTACTTGCCCTGCAGATTCGGGTACAAAGAAGTTCTCACAACAAAAGACAACCATGTCTAAGAAAATCAATTGTTTGAATTCAAAATTAAGTGGGTAAAGAAGCAAAAGCTAAAACCATCATCCCCAAACATATAGCCCCTGACAGAACTTGTAACAGTCAAATCACGTCTAACAGCTGACTTCTTCAAAAGGTCACTTCCGGTAAGGATGGAACCTCCCACTTGCCCCACCATTCCCATATCCCTTACTGCCACCACTACCGCTGCCACCTCCGCCACCATAACCTTTAGGGCCGCCATATCCTGCAGCACTACCGCTGCCGCCACTGCCACCATAACCTTTACCACCATCATAACCACTTCCATATCCTCTACCACTACCATAGCCAGCAGCACCACCATAACCACCAGGAGCCCCGTAACTGCTAGCTCCATACCCAGCACCACCATACATGGGTCCACCAAACCCAAAACCATAGCCGAAACCACCATATCCAGCATAAAAACCTGCACCTCCACCATAGTTTCCTGCATAGTTGCCATAACCACCATAACCACCATATCCACCATATCCGCCATATCCTCTACCCATCTTTCCACCATATCCACCACCAAACCCATCAGCACCACCACTATAACCACCACCATATGACTTGTTGGAATTACTACCACCACGACGCATCCTGCTGTCACTTGAGTGATCAAACCCAGATCTTTTAGGCTCAGCTTTCTTTATTTCAACCTGAAACATTTATTTCTCTGCTTACCTCTCTTTCTTTAGAATACAAAAGGGAAATGAAATCTTAAAAGGTTAGAGATCATTGGCACTCACTTGTTTGCCACCAAGTTCATGCATTTGTCCATCAGTAAATATCTTTTCAACAGCATCCTCTATCTCAAAGGTGACAAAGCCAAAGCCTCGAGACCGCCCAGTTTTATGATCTAGCATGATCTGATGCTCCACAACTTTACCATAAGCAGAAAAGTATTCCCTCAACTCATCTGCAATAGAAGCTCATTTAAAGTCGAACACACTAATCAACTTGCATAAACTGAGATGAAATGGATCTGTTAAAGTTACCCTCAGTCAAGGTTAATGGAATACCACCAATGAATATCTTCTTGGTTCTTGACACCCCGCCTCTACCCTGCATGTCCTCTCTAGGGACTGTCCTTTTCACTTCCACCTGATGTCAGATAAATAATGGTTGTAAAAATATGTTGCAAAAGAAAAACTGGTGAACCACTCAATAAGAAAGACCTTATACCGTTCTGCCATCTATAATGTGCTCCTCCTCTAGAACCTTATTAGCAACTTCAGGGTCAGCAAATGTTACAAACCCAAAACCTCGTGGTCTTCCAGAGATTTTATCCATCATTATAACTGAATCTGTTAATTCACCATACTTGCTGAAATACCTGCTAAATGATTCTAGAATGAAAAACATAAAGAAAGATAAAATCAGATTGCTGAATAAGCAAAACAGGCACCCAATTCAAACGCATATACTCAGACATGTCAAAAGCAGCTTGCATAGCGCTCACCAAATTTACTGTACTATCGCATCTTACAAGAAAAGTCTAGCATTATTAAGTAGAAATAACGAACCACAAGCAACCAACCCAACACTACCAATGTCACATTCTAACAACAGATCAAGCACGGATTGCAAAGTTCATGCTCGTAATTAAACATAAAAACTCCCCTCCAGCCCACAAATGATAAAACAACTATGAAATTAGTAATTCCAATCGAAAAGAAAATGAAGATTCTCAGTAGATCATCTCACTCACTTTTTGGTAAGTACCCAATTCCAACAATTTATTATGGTTATGCAGCCTTCCTAGACGAGTGCAAGCACTCAATGTAATTAAGGTATATCCTTATTTAACCTTAAAAGAAATTATACTATGCCCTGTAAATAGGGCATCCATTTAGCTTCCGTCACTGACCCTGCAATAGAAGGGATGAAATGACACACCAAGCCCCTCTTTCTTCACCTTTACTCGCCACCCCCTTCTCTTCCACCCCCTTCTCTTCCACCCCTCATACACAATGAAAACGAAATTCAAATTCTCTACATTCAACTACTCATCTTCCACATTGTCTTTGATTGCAAATTACAAATATCACTTCTAAATTGTGGCAACAGGGGAAAGTCTTTTGCAATATGGTTGACAGTTCTCCTAAGGCTCCCCATACTAACTATGTCTTCACCGAGTGACAAAGCATTTTCCATTAGATCTGTAAAAGATTAGACCTTCAGGATTCACAGAAAAACATGCCCAATCAACACAAATTATCGACAACACAGACAAAAGTTAAAAACCCGCCGCAAGTCCACTAGTCACATGCATAAGCATTATTTTATCAGAAGTCTTCTGTTAGATGAAAATACGCCAAAGCAATTATTTATAGCGCCAAACGTCACAATTCATAGCAAAAGCGAATAACGGCAGAAGATAAAAGCAATATTCAGATAAAAAGGGTCCAATTATACATCATCATTTGACAAGGAAAATCCAGAAATACATATAAACATAAGAGCGTGAAATACCTTCAGAAGTCTCCCAAGCAATACCACCAACGAAGAGTTTTCTACCACAGAAGAAAAACCAACAGTTATTGCTAAATTGTTCACACATCCCTCATTTTCATTTCTTTTTGTTAAGAGGCCAAAAACACAGAGGGGTTCGATTACACATCGAAGAAACTCTTCCCCCAATGCAAAAGACCCCTAGTACAATCAACTATTAAGCAAAAAAATCAATATTTTTGGAAACCCTAGGAGATTGATTCCCAACAGAGACTACTACTATACTACAAACTAACCATAACTAAACTATAACTAACTAACCCTGCAGAAGAATCATCGACTGAATGCTTTAAATCGTGGCCTGCAGTAGTACTATCATCTATGTTATCCAGTGGTTCCAACTCTCCACCTCCTCCTCCTATTCCACCGCCTCCTCCGCCGCGTTCGGAATAGTAATCTTCTCCGTGGTTATCTTCCTCATACTCATCCTCCCCGCCACCTTGTCGGCGGTGAGATTGTTGTTCGTCGACTCCGTAAGCGGAGAAATTCTGTTCAGCGGCTACGTAATCATAATCCATTTGTTCTTAAGGATTCTCCTTTCTGTCTCTACCTATAAAAATACCTGCAAATCGAATACTACAAAATTATTTCCACTATGATACTGCTATGTGTTTACCTGTGGAAACCCTAACCAAAACCTGATGGAAATTTCCCGGTTTGCCCTATTCAGCTAGGGTTTTCTCCGGTGGTGGCGATTTTTGCGATAGGCAAAACCCTAGTCCCGCTGGTGAAGATAAACACTTTTTTGCCAACTTGCAAAATTCGTATTGGAAAATATTTTACAAAGATTTAGACACGAGATAACATATGCTAATAAATAAATATATACTAATAATTTTGCTCCTACTAAACGAGTGAGTAAATATTCAGTTTCTTATTTTTGGGAGTGGTGAGATATTTGAGCCCGAAGGATGATAGGAAAAGTGAGAAAACGGTGGGTGCCCCCACTTTTTGTAGTCCTCGATGCTGGAAACGACGACGTAGCTTCGTACTAATGGGTGGGACGTGGCAATATTTGGGGATGGGATGACTTGATCGCACCAACAACTGGCACGCTTTTGATCGTTGTGCCCCCGGCTAATCCATCGTTTATTCGTCAACGCAATTGAAGTCGTGGTATGGTCATCCACGATATTTTCCGCATGTTAAACAATGAATTAAAAGAAAAACAAATACTACAAAGAATATATAACTTCAAGGTCTGAAATTTGAATACCATTAAAAAAAATTTTGTGGCTACGAGCTATTGATCTAATTGTCGAGGTTGAGATTTTAGAAATTAGAAATTCTTAGTTTGAATTTCACTAGATGTGACTTTTATTTTAACTAAACATTAGTCTTGTTTCCACCATATTTGGGGTATTAGTTTTATATATGGGAGTGTTTGGATTGCACAAATATTTCAAATAATATTTCGCTTGCATCATAAACATATTTTTCAATTCATCTTTTTATATTTTCAATTACCTTTTTATCTCACGTACATCATATCACATCACAAAAAAATGCTACAGTAATTATTTCAAATAATATTTCAAATAATACTCTATCCAAATTATTTAGGAATCATTCATCTCCAAATCCTACCACCGTTTTTTTTTTTTTTTTGTAATCATGTCAAAAAAAATTAAAAGAAAACAAAAGGAGAGAGAGAGAAAACATTTATCACTGCATATCATGAATTGTGCAATGTGATCGTAATGCATGGTAAAAAGATATTCGCACTGTCACTGTAGGTACGGTTTGTGATGGAGATACGGCATAAAAGGTCTCACGGAAGATCTCAATGTTAGGAGGACGGGCCGGAAGCAAACGTTCCGAAAAGTTGATGACCAAAATTTGGCCCCCAAAAAAATATAAGATTCAACTTGCATCTTGTAAATCGTTCTCACGTTATATATGAAACCCACAAAATTTTATTTTATAGTTATACATTATTAAAAATAAATTACACCGTGTGTATACAAAATTATATTTTGTGTATTTCGCACAAAATCGATCGGAACAATTTTTCTGATAACTGTTTCGGGCCGTGTCCTCAATTTTACGTTAACAGCAAGAAGTTCCATGTCAAAAATACCACTTGCTTGCCCAACAAATCGATATAAATACCTTTAGGTACGGTTTTATCTAGCAAGCGAACTAAGGAGGACCCTTGCTACTCTCAGCTTCAGACCTCTAGTAAATATGAGAGTATCACACGGCAAAACAGAACTATAGTATCAAAAGCAGCAACAATTCGACTGCAGAACACGATAGCTTGGAGCAAGTACACTACAAGGGGAACATGGATCAAACACGTAGCATATGTCAACTAGCCTCTTCACCAGCAGTCCTGTTTAATACTGCACAGGTGATGCTTATGAGATGATGTCGAACGAGTCAAGCATCATCCTGTCACTATGTACCATACAAGATTACAGGAGTTCAAGCTTTCTCGATCAAAGAACATCACCTGTAGCGCGGACAAACACAGTGAAGACAAGACGAATCTTCTTTCACTTTTGTACTTGAAAGTTAGATTTTAATTGTAAAGCTGTAAAAGAAGACAGATATGGTTATCATAGGAGAAAATTGACTACTCAATGAATCGGCAAAGTAGTGATGTTTTTCTTCACAAGAAGCAAGCTATAGCTTTAGCATCTTGCATCTCATAAAAGAAGACCTTGATTGAGTCGATCTGTGGAGAGATTAAGGTGAGTGTGAAACGAGGCAAATACAAGTGTGAATCAGAAAGCACATTAGTTAATTGTAGAGGAAACACTAAACATCCCATGCAATCTGAATGAACCAGTTAGCACAAAAGAATTTACAGGCAGAGACCATCCAAGCAACCTTTACACTTTCGAAGGGCCATCAATCTTCTACTTCTTCTTCATCTTCGTCTTCCTCAAATTCCTCCTCTTCTTCTTCTTCGTCAATTTCTTCCCCTGCCTCCTCCAACTGATCATTATCCACAATAAAACCACCTAGCGTCTCATCATCTTCTTCCTCATCAATATCTTCCTCCTCAGCACGTTTTCTATACTTCAGTTTAGAAGTTGCACCTTTTCCAGTATCCTTGGCCCGTTTGTCACGATCCTTGGATCTTGTCAAGTATTTAGCTTTCTGGACCTTTGTTGCCTTTGTAAGCAGCTCCTTCTCCTCTTCACTCTCCCCAGCCCAGTCTTCATCTTCATTTTGTCCATCTTTCTTCCTCTTCCTTCTCCCACTTTTCCTCCTCTTACTTTTGTCAAATCCATCATCCTCACTCTCCTCTCCAGGCTCCTCAAGAAACCAATCCCAGTTCTTAAAATCCCTAATCATTTTCCTGGGATAGCCATCAAACTCTTCTCCAATGACCAGAACACCAAACTCTGCAATTCCAAAAAGATGTAGAAAAAAAATCAGGTAATAAGCAATATGAACTGATAGCTGATAAGAATTTTGTTAACCCCATATAATTCAAACATGTTTAAATCTCACCTGTCAATTCTCCAATTCTTCCTCAAACACCCGCCCCCTCCCCCGAGAAAAGGAAAGACGAAAAAAAAAAAACAGAGTTCTTAATCAACCAAATAGTTTAAATGATGCTTAGTATATCAAGGGCTAAATAAAGTGAATGAACTCGAAGAATAAAGACAATCTTATCTGAAATCATATGACATCAGCCAGAAAATTGAAATAGAAAGAATTACAGAAAAAAGACAATACCTTTAACAGGATCAATATGTGAAATATCAATAGACTCGGGCTCTAATGCATCGAAATCTCGCACTTCACACCTACCCTCAAAATCCAACTCTCTCTTAAAATTGTCAGCTACAGAGTCAGCTTTCCTGACAGTGAACCAAACGGGAGTCTTGGCAGAAACGCAAAACATGTCTCCAATTTCCATTTCACCGCGCTCACAAGTCCTAAAGGTGCTGACTTTACCGCGTTCGCCGCTGTGCACCCAAACGGGATTCTTTCCGATAACTTGGAAACGAACCCTGTTGGGTTCATTGGAAGGAGCAAGTTCAAAGGCCACGTGACGCCGGGAAACGGTTCTGTCGTTGGATTTGAGACCCAAACCCCTTCCCCATGCTACCGTCGAACCCGGTTCCAGCAAGGTTTTTGAACCGTCGCTGCCCTCGATATCCATGTTTGGTTGCAAGTTCAACCCGGATAATTTGATTTCGGGGCCAAAACTGGTCGATTCTCAACCGCCGGCTCGATTCGATTTGCTGCATCTGCGAGACTAAAATATACTGTTAAAAAGTCTTGCTGTTCTCTTTGTTTTGAATACCATGGGATTTTAAACTGCCATTTTATGGCGGAGAATCATTTCAGTTGATGCGCTTAAATTGACTACGGGTAAATTATGATTTACCACCGTCAATTTTACATAGATTAGACATCCCTCTCCATCCAAAACTGCTAGTATTGAGACTAGATATGCAACCAGTCACTTCTCTTCTTGTCTTTTCTTCTTTTTTCTTTTTTGGTCCAAACGGCAGAATTTTATAAGGTCCCATTTCACTTTTTTTTAATCACATTCCTAGTATTATTTTTATTATATAATTTTTATTTATTAGAGTATATAATAGAATAATGATTGAGGTACGATAAAAAAAAAAAAGAAACAAAACAAAATTTGATTAACATTTTCCTTTTACAAAACACCAAAATCACTTACAAGAGTTTGACCAACTGCTAATCAGACTTGCTTTGGCATCATTCATCAGCCAGGTGGGGAAAGATTCCACCCAACAGGTTTCCAACATAAATTTAAGGCAATTTTTGTCAGAGTTATGACTAATAGTAAGTAGATGTATACCTAATCGAGTTGTCGCTATTTTCACTTTTGTTAAATAGCATAAAACTTGTCAAGTGTTCCAAAATCCGTCTGCTGCTTTTAGGCTTAGTTTGGGAGTTCAGGATAGAAAATAGCAGAAGGGAAAATTTTAAGTTATGTGAGAAAAAAAGAGAAGAGAAATGATTGTTATATTGTTTGGAAATTTTGAGAATTAGTGGAATGATTTTGGATATGAAAGTTATTAAATATCTGTTTAAGACCTTTTTAAGGATAAAATAGGTATTTTAAGAAACTTTCACAAGGTTCCTCAAACTTTCTCTCCATTTCTGTCCAATTTGGGAGGAAATTTTTTGTCTGCTGTTCATCCTCCTGAATCCTCTTATTTTCTTTCTTACTAAAAGCTCACAAACAAAGGAAAAAATGAAAGTTGGGTAGCCAATTTTTCTTTAAAAAAAAAATTACTTGCATCATAAACACATTTTCCAATCCACCTTTTTATCTCACATACATCACATCACAAAAAGTGTTACAGTAATTATTTCAAATAATTGTTTATAATAATATTCTATCCAAACTCTTCTTTCTCTCTCTTTGCTATCCAAATTCTCAACTTCCAAAAGAAGCATTAGGTTATGGATTGAACTCTCAAAACCTACTCTTATACTCACTGTGGGGTTTATTTCTTTCAACTTAAAAGAAGAACGTCAAGTCATGCTCAAGCTTGATTTGAATTTCCAAGAGTTTATGACAGAAGTCGATTTCAACTTGATACTACGGCGGGCATGTGAATGCCAAAACAATTTTCTTTCGAAATGACAAATTTATTATTTTTAGTATAAATTTTACATACGTTAATAATCCAAACTGGATTAGATAGGATAACTCGTTTGATAGGATACGTTAATAATCCAGTTTGGATATTTCAATAGTTTGAAGACTTGTTTCCTTTTCATTATACTTTGAGCATGGGTTTCGTTAATTGATTGGATGAGATAGGATAACTCGTATCGAGTTTGAGTTGTGCACTGGATTACTAACTCTTCAGTGTTTATGTGTTTAGTTAGAGTTAGGATAAGATGGCGATATTAGTAAATTGACCAAACTATAACCATCTTTAGGTATGTTAATTGGTACGGTCTTTACCCATACCTAATATTTTTTTATGGTGTTTGAGTTTAATTTTTCAAATTCAAATCTAGACCCGGAAAGAAAGTCATAGGTTTGAATAAGATTTGGTTTATATGATTCATATTCAAATCTAAATCCAAATCATACTCACGTGTATGTGCGCGCATGTGTGTATGTTAGTAAATTTACAAAATAATATAATATTCTATGACCATTTGATTAAATACACTATGACTCCATGACTATTAGATTAAGTGATATGTTCATAACTTAACAAAACACCGCCTAACCTCGCCTATCTATTGTATTGCAGATGAATATTTGAAAATAAATTGAAGTAGTTGATAATAGTTCTTTTTTTAGTTTAGAATATTACATGTAATTTTTTGAATGTTAATTTTACTCGAAAGTAAAAATGAATGGTATCACGGTATGCTCATACTAGTATCATAGATACCTATTTGATACCCAAACCCACGGTGACTTGAGTTTACATCTTCAAACGCATAAGGATCTAGATTTGGATCTAATTAATTTTAATGGGTTTAGATTTAGATAAAAAAGATCCAACATAGCCCCTACCAATTAACATGCATTATTATTTTCATTTGCTAATTAGTTATTTAATTATACTTCATTAAAGTTATTGTCTAAAGTTGAGATCTTAGAACTTAGAGGTTATGAGTTATAATTTTTTCTACCCCAACATCCCCATGCCAAAAAAAATTAAAAAATTGAAATTATTTTTTAAACAATATGTAAATATAGAAATTAAACTTTATGTAGTCGGACAACGTAATCCAATAGATAAGTGGAGGGCGTATAAAGCCTCCCATCTAAATCGTGGAGAAGCTAGAAGCATATTGTTGTGACCCTCTGATTTATATTTTATAAATACAAAAAGTCAGCCTTAGTTTTCATGATTAAAAAAATGAAAAAAAGAAGTAATTACCAAAAAAAAAGGAGTAATTAAATTAGCCTTGCCTCAACGGAATAGAGCGAAATTAAGCTAAGCCTGATTAGCCTTTTTTTTTTTATTGAAAACAGTAATTGAAAAATCCTCAAATACTTTTTAGCCCTTAAAACAGGAGTAATCGAAAAATACTTTTTGCCCTTAAAACATAATTCTACTTTTGAGTAAGGTCCGATTGGAAAGCCGAGCGGTCCAGCATGAATTATCTTTTCATTAGCGGTCCAACTTGAGCCGCGCGTGAAATGGGCACTTTGCATGCGAGCGTGAGAAAATTCCCTATCTGTCTAGGCATAACCTACAGGTTTCATCGGGTCAGTTAGTGAGGTCACTAACACAAACAAACCGCCCACTCGCCCCTCTCCGCTTCGGCCTGTCTCCCGAATTCTCTCGCATAAAAGCCCCCTCTCTCGTTCACTTTCCCTCCTTTTCTCTTCAACCTTTTTGGTTCCTCCCCCTTGTTTTTGATTTCTTTTTTCCTTATTTAATCCATTTTCTAGGGTTTTAAGTTTCAATTTCTTCGCGATCTCGCCAAAGATGAATAATAGCACCGATAAAGATCAGTTGGATGTGTCTGATCTCGGCTCCGCCCTCCCCGCTGCCGCCGCCGGTAATTTCCTGAGCCCAAAAACCCTTTTCGCTGCTAGCAGCTGCAGGTCTTCGTAAGGTGGAGAAATAAATTTTGATAATATCTGTTGTTTTTATTAATCATTTCTTTTTGGCTGTAATTGGCATGCAGCTTTAAGCGAGGAGGACCGTGCTGGGTTAGTTAATGCCCTCAAGGTTAGTTATTATTACTATTTTTTGGTGTTTTTGTTTTTTCGAATTTGAACGTTTTCAATGGTGTTGTTCTTTTTCTTTTTTCTGGTGGTGGGGTTTATCTGAATTTTGGGGTTGCTTTTGTAGAATAAACTTCAGCATTTGGCTGGGGAGCATTCGGATATTATGGAGACTCTCTCTCCCAAGGTTCGGAAGCGTGTGGAATTTTTAAGAGAGCTTCAGGTACTTTATTGAATTTAAAACTTATAAGTTCAACTAAGCTTTAGAATTAATTTCCGCTGCCTGCTTTCAATTTTTTGTTCAGCATTGTTTTTTCGATCGGGTGCTTTGGGTAGAAATGTTTTTTCCGATGTTTATTTCTATTTTGTGCTGGGTTCATCGTTTCACTGGAAGTAATTTTGGTGTAAAGTCGAAGCATTACTTACATGAATCTAAATGCGGCCTTAAAAGCCAAATCAACGTTAAGCTGGTTGTCTGAGGCAGTTGAGAAAAGCAAAAGCTCGAGATGTCAGGATGCTTGATTTTTGATAAGATATTTAGAATTCAGTTTCACCTGATATAGGTTAACCGCTGTTGTCAACTCCTATATATAGGAGCTAATTGACTACCTTGTTAGATTAAAAAGGGAAGAATTGTCTGCGTGGAATAGACTTAATTGTGGCCTTGTATTCCATGTGTAAGACTGTATCTTGGTCCTCCCTGCATATGGAGATCTAACTCTTAAAACATTAAAGTAAAATCTATGGAATGCAGCACCACTGGAATCAGTTGCTCGTTGTGGGGAATGGTTTCCTTTAGGAGTTCAAAAGCTACATATGCATGGACTAATACGTGGAAATTAGTCAAACTTGTGAGACTAGTGGGGCCAATAGCGTTTTCAGGCCATTTATGAGGATTTGTTGATTTAGTAAAATCGCATGGCAAACCTTCACCAGCTGTAGTGATCTTCTGCTGTTAAGTATACTGGTTTGAGATTGTGGTAAAACATTTCTGTGTGCCCTTATACATGGGTATTTCTTCATGTGCAGAGCCAACATGATGAGCTGGAGTCAAAGTTCTTCGAAGAGAGGGCTGCACTGGAAGCTAAATACCAGAAGCTTTATGAACCACTCTATACAAAGGTGGTACTTTCTTTGTGCTGAATTAGGGGTTGTACTTTTCTTTGTCATCTGTTTCAAATGATGTTCATTGAGCTCTAGTTATAATGTAAACTTCCAACCTAATATTGTATGCATCAAAAAAGGGTATGCTGCATGTTGCTATTATTTACCTGGTCTGACACAATAAACTGTATTGGTTACCAAGGTAGTTCAATCTGGGTAGATGAATCGCAATTGCATTGAGTGCTGCTTCTGTTTCCGTGTTAATGTTGCTATTTAAACTGCAGAGATACCAAATAGTTAATGGTGTTCTTGAAGTTGAAGGAGTTGGTGATGCTTCCAAGGGTGACGAAGACAAAGGGACAGAAGGTGATATGCACATTCCAAATAGATTTATTTATAGCCTTCTTTCCGCTTCTTGTTAACTTGTTTATTTGTTTTGCGTGTATGTACGTGTCTTTGCCTCCTTTGCTCTCCCTTTTTGTCTTTTCAATTGGCTGTTGGCAAGTGGTTGTTTTAAGCCTTTCTTTGATTGTCACGCTGCATTCCATAACAGAAAAAGGTGTTCCCAACTTCTGGTTGATGGCGATGAAGACTAATGAAATATTGGCAGAAGAGGTAAATGATTGGATGCCTTCTTTTATTTGGGTTTATTTCTCTATGTTGGACATGTGACGGACTATCACTTCTCACTTTGTTTAGATTTCAGAGCGTGATGAGGAGGCTCTAAAATATCTCAAGGATATCAAGTGGTGCAGGATTGATAGTCCGAAGGGTTTCAAGCTTGAGTTCTTTTTTGATGCTAATCCATTTTTCAAGAACAGTGTCTTGACAAAAACTTATCACATGATTGATGATGATGAACCTATACTAGAGAAAGCTATAGGGTAAACTTCATTATCCTGCCTTATATGTAAGTCATGCTGATATTGATTACTGATTAGTGACATTTCTTGGATGTTGTAGTACGGAAATTGAATGGTATCCTGGCAAATGCTTGACGCAGAAGGTTTTGAAGAAAAAGCCAAGAAAGGGGTCAAAGAACGTGAAACCTATAACTAAGACTGAAAATTGTGAAAGCTTTTTCAATTTCTTCAACCCTCCGCAAGTGCCTGAGGATGATGATGATATTGATGAGGATACTGTGAGTTCTTCTGCTTCACTTTTCACATTACGGCATATGGGTGCATGGAAAGTCCTTTGGGCTCTATTTATTCTGTCTTTCTTTGTTCTCACAGGCTGAAGAACTCCAGAACTCAATGGAGCAAGACTATGATATTGGGTGAGTTATTTATTTCTTCCATCATAGAATGCCTTGATTGATAGCCTATTATTGCCCTTCCTTCCTCAGGTTATCTAGTACTCTGTTGACCAGTTTTTGTTTTAATAAGAGTTCATTTTCAGCCAGGACGTGATTATGGGTGTTTTTGTGTAGTTCAACAATACGAGACAAAATTATTCCTCATGCTGTGTCATGGTTTACGGGTGAGGCTGTTCATGGAGATGATTTTGAAGATATG
Organism: Coffea humblotiana; assembly: GCA_023065735.1. NCBI lineage: Eukaryota > Viridiplantae > Streptophyta > Magnoliopsida > Gentianales > Rubiaceae > Coffea > Coffea humblotiana. The sequence goes on from CM041211.1 coordinate 1,321,751, forward strand.
GATGATGATGAAGATGACGAGGATGATGAGGAGGAAGAAGATGAAGATGAGGAGGCAGATGAAGAAGATGACGAGGATAAGGTGGATAGCAAGAATAGAAAGAAGGTTATAAGCTCCCATAAATAGGCAGTTTCAATATTAAAGTTCTTTGCAGCAAACGTTTCTTGCAGACTTCTAATATTTATTGTTGTTTGTTGTTCTTTGTGTCTTGCAGTCTACCAGATCAAAGGTTAGGTGATGTAATGATGTTACTTCTCGACATAGTAGATGATAGTATGGCTATTGCCTAATGACTGCTTTATGTGACTTCTGAGTTGCTTCTATGAATTGCAGCCGAGTGTAAGATCACAAGGTCAGGAAGGTCATCAGACTGAACGCCCTCCAGAATGCAAGCAACAGTAGATGTAAATCCTAAATTGCTAAGCAGTTGAATGTGTATCGGGAGCAGTTTTATTTTCCTTGCTTGTTGATAGTTTTGCTTGTATTCATCCTGATGTTTTCTGAAGCCTTCGTTTAATTTTCCCTGTCCCCGGCATTCCATCTTTCCTCGTCCCCCCTGTTCTGAAGCTTCTACTGCTGTTGGGTTGATCTTGGCACCTTGAGATATGGTTGGGAGAATTGTGATATTTTCCCTTCTTATGTATTGGATTTTATGGTTTCTTATTTCTTTCTAATTTTCCATTTCTTTCTGTATATAATGTATGATCAAAGTGCATCAATTTGCCTGTTTCTCAAATGGTATCGCGCAGATTCTTAGTTTCACATTTAGTTCCGGGTAATAGTTGGTATTGCGTATATATTTGTGCGTGTGTGTGGTTGGGGGGGGGGGGGGGGGAGAAAAAAAAAAGCGGTTGGAACTGATGGAACCCTTGGATTACACTCGGAGGCATGTTAATTTTTGCTTGCCTCGTATGGGATTCGCTTCCCCTCACCACTTTGTTTACTTCTTATTCATTTTTTCCCCTTGGTTTGCTCTAAAGTTGACAAAGTCTAATTATAGAAAGTGATCATAGATAACAATTAAAACCGGTAAAAGTTATTTTATGGGGTAATTATGAATTTTAGATTTTTTTGGTTATTTGATTATAAAAAAAAATCTATGATCAGAATATAACAGCAATCAAGAACTATTTGTAAAATTAAATTATTTAAAATTAGAATGTATAATGAGTTAAAATAATGAATTGAGAACAAGTCCATAATCTATTTAAGTTTGCAAGTCTTTAAGAAATCACTACGCATATTACGTTGTCCCATGTGTTGAAGACACTAGAAAATTTGACTTCACATGAGAATGCTGCTTGAAGACGTGCGTGTTATAATACTTGACTGATGCTTAGGGACTTCTTTTGAGTTATGGTGGCTCAGAAATGCATAATGTTGTCTGGCAAATACGTACCTTTTCTATATGATAATATGGAATTTTAAAATTTTAAATATGGCCATCTATTCATTTAGTTTCAAAATTTATAATAAAATTGTTAAAGTTAATTTTTTTTAAATATAGAAGTTGCTCTAAAAACACCAATTTTTTTAACTTATGTGAAGAGTGCTTTATTGATCAAAAAGCTACTCCTAAATTCAATAAATAATACTCATCAAATCAAACACATTAAAAGCCCAAATTGAACTGTTAAATCAAATGATAAAATCAAGTAACTGCAAAACGTATATGATTGAGAACTAAATTGAGGATTTAATCTTTTGTACGGATGACATCCGATCAACATAATGAAATAGGGAATGAGTTTCCGACTCTTTTTTTTTTTCAAAATTTTTTGGCTAGCTTTATTATTTTATGCCATCATTGCTGATGTTAGAAAAAGATTCAAACTAAACTCATCCCACTCTTGAAGATCAATTCTTTCGATAGATACTGGCGTTCTTCATGGTCCAAGCGTTCATGCTTGAGATTGCGACGTTGGCCTTTCCATAATTGAAGACGTACAAGCGTGCCTCGTTGCCTAAAGCTTTAGTAGGATATACCCTTGAAGTGATGCATACCTTGCCCTTTCCACCAAAGCTTTCCACTATTGAATGATCAATCTGCAAAAAAAAACACCATTCCTCCTCGTTAATAATAAATTCCTTTATCCTCAAAAAAAAAAAAAACTTTTTTTTTTGGTCGGTGTTATATATATCAAGCCCCAGCGTCAAGAAGATTTCGTACCAAGCTCCTCAAAGATAATTCTTCGTGCAAAGGATCCACGTCCAGAAATGCTCCATAAGTCGTCTTATCTGGTTTTTCATTGAGCGAGGACCTGTAGAGAGAAGTCACGTGGGATGGATGATGAGAATTCTGAAAATTCTTAACAAGAAAGAAGCAAAATATTTGGATTAGGATTTCATGCGAAGTGTGATGATAATACCTGCTCTGATCACTGCACATCAGTGCCACGTATTTGTTCTGGGCTTTGAAAATTCTAAAGAAGACGGCCGTATATTCCTGCAGATCCTTTGAAGCCAAAGCTTTTAGTCCAAATGGTCCTGTCCCTCCTCTGACTGAGGCATCCTTTTGACTACAAAGCAGTTGGGGGTCCGTCCAACTTGGGTCGAATGCATCAACTTGCTTCAACTGGGATGCCACTTGGAACGACACATCTATATCCGCCTGTCAAGAAAAAGAACCTGTCACATTCATTACATGGATGACACTATTCTTTTTTTTGGTTCAGTTTGAATGTCACATTCGTATTAGTGGTCCGAAGACAAGGATTCGAAGACTAAATCCTAAACGAGGAAGTAGTAAATCACCAAATATCTTTTGGGTTAAAATTCATATCCTGAAGAAGGAATTTGACTAAAAGCAGGAATAATTCTAACTTTGCAAGAAGATGTCCAATCTAAATTTCAGTCGACTTACTTGGGCAGCTTTGATGCCTTGAACTTCTAGTGTGGATCCGCTCTTGAGCAGCGTGCGAGGATAGCCAACTTTTTTCTGTCGTAGCGTTTCAATCTCTGAAATTGGCCACTGGACCAGTTGTTTTCCTGATTTATCTAGCCATATCAGCCTAGGAATTGCCTGAAAAATCAATCCAGCTTTATCAATTTCAACGCCTCTATTAATAGTTTCCCGTCAGATCAGATTAACTGGTAGAAGACTGTGCTTTACCTGAACTCCGGACCATCCCTGAGCAATATAATCTTCTCGAGATAATGACTCGTTGATCCAACCCCAAAGAATTCTTCGCTTCTTCAAACTATCGTAGAATGTTTTGAAGCATAGAACTTCCCATAATCGTATCTCAAGCCTGAAAACTTTTCTGCAGCTCCAGCATTCGGCACGAAAACATCCTTGGAATGCACATATGTTCCAATCGCGTACTGATCGTGCTTGGTGTCATCCAGGCTTACCTTAAGAACATGTTTAACGCCTTCGCCAATGGTTGATGTGTCTAAACCAATAGGGCTGCCTGAAACAGGGTAAAATCAGGGCATTCCCACATTCCAGTGCCTTGTATTGAATACAGTGGGTGCTGAGCTTTGGTCCAACGAACAAAATCCTTGCTTCTGTACAGAAGTGCTTTTCCTCGACGTTTTTAATTTATTTCCAACGATGACTCTCCATCGGCCATCAGGGCCTAACCAGGCAGTAGTTGGGTCTCTGAATGAGCTTGAATTGATTTTGCTCTCTGGAGTTGGAGTCATCAGTGGATTGTAAGGCGATTTGACCCATTCTATCAGGTATGGGTCAGAGAGATTCTGGGGACGGCAAGATTTTGAACTTGCCGGTTCTCAGGGTCTATGCCAGTGTAGAGAATGGCTGGGTTTTCCCCTCGAAGCATTGTCGTTGATCCTGACCAGCAACCATTCACATCACCCTTCTGAGACGGAAAAATGGCTGCTTTATGAGGGTTCCAGTTGATTAAATCTTTAGAGGTGGAGTGAGCCCAAACAATGTTCCCCCAATCTGGACCGAGTGGATTGTACTGGTAGAATAGATGGTAAAGTCCCTTATAAACCATTGGTCCTGAAAGGGTAAAGGAAATATTTTCAGTATCTGGGAAGCCATCATTTTGTGGTTAAAATCTGATTTCTAGTTGCATATTAATCTGTCTTCCTCTGACTAGTGAACATGAGCAACAAGGATAATGACATGATGGCAAAAGCGAACAGACTCGAACAAAGGGCATTAAGAAACTCCTGGATTCTTGCAAAAGACCAGGTTTTCAGCTGGGTAAGGAGATTGCAAAGCTATTCGTAAGCAGAAAGAATGCCAGGTAACTCGAAATGGGCAGTGCTTAAGAACCAATCACGTTCATGCATAAATCCAAAAAGGAACTCCAGTCTTGGAATTTGAGCGGTCAAATGTAGACGCACGAGGAGTGAGTTTTTCTACTCCATAAGCCATCATCTTTTACTTTTGTTAAGCACAAGTTTGAATAGAACTCTCAAACAATTTCAACCATAACAAATTCGTCTCTGATCCTCTTTAAGCTGTCAGCTACGAATCTTCATTACATGGCAAAGAAGGATACACCTCTTTAAGGGGTTCATCTGATTTTAAGGAGGAATATAGATGGCCTTTAAGACTCAAACACGAGGAAATAGACGTGAAGAGAAGAAAACTCACCATTAGGATCTGCCATTACGAGATGCCATTGTTGTATACGCCGTGACGTTGACGCCAAAACAAATGGAAGGAAAAACAAATGGAATCTCGCGCGTTAGAGAAGTTAGTTAAAACAATACAACCAAATAGTAGTGTAAATCGTTTGTCTTTCCTTCCTTAGAAAATTATTACTAACAATTAACAAGACAAAAATTTACCGTTCATCCAGTTCTTGGGAGGTTGGAAGTGATAAGAAGTTCTGTAAGTTTGACTTGGAGATGCAGGTTGAAGAGATGCAAGATTTCTGTAAACTCTGTGGGATGCTTCAGCTTCAAGAATGCCATGTCCGAGCACTATCCAGCACAAGCACATTAGCCAGAGGTAAAAGCTAGCCATGATTGCCATAGATTTTCGCTACACTTGGAAGAAACCGACTGAATGATGGCCTGTTATATAGGATTTCCAAGTTGAAGCTGACCAATAAATAATCTAGCCTGGACCAAGACGTCAGTTTTTTTTTCAAAAAAAAAAATTACATATTTTTCCACGAGAAGATATATGGGGGAAGATGTATAACTATAACACTCTAAAGTGCCGCATCACGTCGCATCAATGGAAGTCAGACAACCAAGTCAGGCAGTTACACATTAGACTTTTCGCGTGAAATCAATTATCTAAGTCCCGTTTGGATTGTATTTTCCGTCATTTTTCATAGAAAAATTACTGTAGCGATTAATATATATGAGGAAAAAAGGTAATAGAAAAATGTGATCACGGAAAACGACGCAATTTTTCAACAGAAAATCGCAATTCAAACGGGGAAAATTCAGTTCGGCCTTTTCATAAATTAAAAATATCAATTGAGTTTAGTGGCAATTTGCTCAATCTTGAGTTTAGTGCCTATTGTTATGTTGACCGTCACTGAAAAAAAAATTAATTTCTCGCTTACGAGGGCATCTTATTGTTAAG